>OY982579.1:4366753-5764691 GCA_963859945.1 Euplagia quadripunctaria
GGCCTCGCGCGCCCCGCCCCCGGCCCCGCCCTCGGCCCCTCGCCCGGTCCTACGCCGGGCCCCGCTCCCGGCCCGCCGCCCGGCTCCGCCCGCCCCGCCATCTTCGCGCTCCGTATCCAACCGAGCGAGTGCGCAAACTGTTTAGACCGACGACCGCGAATCCGAAATCCGTTGTATCCTCTCCCCTCCTCTTAAGAGATACCCAGCCTCCCTTTGACAAATCGCAAGTGTAAGGCTTCTGTTGGCCTCGTCCAGTCCGTTAGCAAGTAGTCTCAGTAAGCCAAAAACACCGACAAGCCGAGAATCTGCCTTACTCTTGGGATCTGAATAATTTTAGTTATATGTTTAAAATGCTTGCCTGTCTAGTACCCTAGATTAAATAGTCCTTAGACGGCTAAGCTTTATGACAAACCCTGAATATATCCTTACATGGCCATAATATAGTAATATACATAATAACTTCTCTATTATACTGTCAATTAATAGTTTGGTTTTCTGTATAGATGATGAGACATGTTACATCATAAAGCTGCTTTAAGTTAAGTGTACACAAAATGAAAAGGTGGTTAGACGGACATTGCAGAGCCAGATATAATTAGGTAATAAAACAGATGCATAGTTTTATTTTTATTCTTTGTCAGTATATTTGTTTTAACATGTGAGGCATGTCATAAAATGGCCATGTGAGGAACTTCAGATCATTACTAAAAAGTAATACCGCAATACATTTGACATGTAACGTAGCTAACAGTCTAAACAGTTTGCGTTTAAAACTAGTCAAGACGCTTCGATAACTAACTGAGATGTCTCCGAGACGCTATTTATCTCAGAAATATGTATCACATGAATTGTCATTTTTATTTTCATTAATATCACCATGACAAGGTTTCGTCGTTTTCTTTGTAAGTCACAGAGTATTAAACAAGAGGAGAGCTTTTAGGTTCTTAATCACTGTCAACATCACCTTCTTCTTCAGCACTTCTCTCTTGGTTTGTACTTCTGTGTCATAATGTTGAATGTTGGACGAGACGAGACGAGACGTAACGATGTAACGTGTAACATAAGTGCTACGGGTACATTGTCGGACGAACACTTGTAGGGGATTATTTTAAATTATAAATACGCAATTTGTTTGAGTTACTTGTAGCTTAAATACGGCACAACTAAAATTATTTTGATAAAATATTTTTAAGTTTCGCTGCCGTCCTATAAACTGATATTGTTGACGAGTTGCCCGGTTAACCGCAATGGCAATGAAATCTTTATCCGGATGTTACTCACACTAAGTGGTAACCGTTCAAAACAGATGTAGTAGGTGTACAGTTGTCGAAAACCGAAACCGAAAACAGAAACGTATTAACGAAGCCTTTAACGAGAAACATATCCGAGTAGGATGGTTTATTTTCATCCCATGGATAGGCCGTGAGCCTTGGGTTTGATTTCGATTCATAGAATATTGGTGGGCTGCGCGCCCAATGCCGACATGTGCCCGTGGGTCGAGAGCGTGGAGCGAGCGCGGGGGGGGGGGGTCTAGTCTGTGAGGGGGGCCCTTGGACTGCTGACGTAGTTAAGGAATGGTTTAGCGAATTATTGGTACGCGAAGGCTGACTTTCTACGATAAATATTTAAAACTGTTTTCTACAATGTTTTTTTTTTTCGGTCTCTTATAAATAAATTCAATAAATGTACTTTTGTTTTCGATTTAATTTTTTCGTTTCGTCGTTCGATAGAAGCGACGCGGACGGTCGTAACCGGCCCAGGGTGTGAACAGGCACGTAAGACTTTGTATAAACTTGTTTTATTTTATTTTGTATGATAGTGTTTCATTTGTTCTAATTATTTTTGTACAGTAAGGTTTTGTTTCACACTCGGTCGGATGCTGGGAGGTCTCTGACGTCAAGATGGCAGTTGACGCAACTTTCGTGTGACTGCAGCAGCGGTAATGTCTGTATAATGGTACTCGGTAGTCCAAATGTGTATAGGAATATTATATTTATTGTAGCGTCATAGGGTTCAAAATTGTTTACCTTCTATCATTGTAACGAATAACGTTTGCGTGTTGACGACAGATGAGTGATACATTGAAAGTGCCATCATACGACTCCGCTGCTTTAGAGAGATTATGGAAGTTATATAAGACTTAATTTGTATATTCGACATTTTTCATTAATTTCAAATGTATAAAATACATTTTCTTTGTGTACTTTTAAAATATTCGACTGAATTCGCTTATGGATAAGAATAGATAATGTCCGTATTGGACATTTTGGTTTATAAAATCCATACTAAGCTTTATAATTATGTTGATACATTTATATTGTGTACTAAATTTCCACGCAGTTATAATTTTGTAGAGCGTCAGAGTTCTCTATTTCATTTGTGATATTGTGATGATAATTTTGTATAATGGTTAAGAGTTTAAACATGTTGTTAGAGGTTAAATTTTACAGGTGATTATGTTAAATACCCTCGAGGTGCGTTTATTTGTTGTTGCGACGTGACTTCTGCGTCACACACGCTTTGTGGTTGCCTTGCTCCGACCACAATGTACTGCGATCTAATAAACATGATCGATTAGGCTCTATTTACAAGATGTCACGTCACGGATTGTCAAACACCCAGTGTTAAACGGTTTACAACTAGACGAAGCTAAAACAGTCTGAAGAGGAGCACTTTTTTACTCGTCGTTGGAATACGTTCGCCTCTACGCGCACTTCAGCGTTATGTTCAAGTGCAATAGTGACACGGTGTCTGGTATCTGAGACCTACGTTTATCTATTTCTTAATGTTGTTCTCCCAAATATTTGATACTGACAAATAAGATGACGAACCTAGCGACATTAATTCTTATTATCTGAAAGAGTACTAGCACATTCTATGAGCCTTTGTATCATTTTCGCATAATCAACTAAATATTGGGTTAACTAAATGAAAAATTAACATACCGAGCTCCATAACCAGAAAAGCTACTTATTATACTACGACTACACACCAGACATAGTGTAAAACAAATATTTTAACAAAAACATGTCGTTATGTTCATTTCTAATTATGTAAATTGAGCCTAATCGATCATATAATCTAACTCCACAAAAATGAAAGTATCCGCCAAAATATTGATTGACTAATTTTTCAGATGTCTGAATTAATTAATAGATTTGTAAAATGGACAAGTACATACGTATGCGTATATGTACAATTGTACATACGTATACGTACACGTACGCTACTGTACTTCTTGACGTAATAATAAAGCTAAACTTGTTTGGCCGTCATTAAACCAATTGACTGTTTTTTTTTTTGACAATTGTTATTTTAAAAATAATAAAATACACTTATCTACTAGATATAGTTCAGTCAAACTGGTACTAATACGAGTAAGCCACGCGAAGGCATCTTCGCTTCGTATTAAAAAAAATGATTTTATAATTTATTCGTAAACGAGGGATTGTTGTAAACTGCATATATTTTATATTGTAAACGAAAAGCGCGGAGAAACGTGTAAGTTCCATTGTCGAAGTGCAAAACTTGTTTATGACCAATGAATATTGACACGATGTGAAATAAAGCATATTTAGTTTTATGAATGAAGTCTTTTATTTATCATAGATATAATAGTATATCCTCTTGACATAGTCCATGCATTATTTTATTACGTAGTAGCAGCGCCCCGCGGTTTCACCCGCGTAAGTCCCGATCCCGTGGGAATATCGGGATAAAGTAGCCTATATGTTAATCCAGGTCTCCAGCTATCTACATACCAAGTTTCATCGCAATCGGTTCAGTAGTTTTTGCGTGCAAGAGTTACAAACATCCATCCATCCATCCAAACTTACAAACTTTCACCTTTATAATATTAGTAAGAAGTAAGATTAACTCTATCTTTTTACTGACAATTAAAATGTATTTTTCTTGAGAGGCAGCGTTTCTCCAACTCCATAACTCTTACTGCGACATAATAAAGTCGCAATTCAGGTCGGACAGCGCTAATTACCTAGTTATATTCACCTAGAAGATGCCTCTCTTTCTATCGCGTAACTCTTATCTGTTCTGACAGCGCCGCGACGTTAGGGTTATCTTTTTTTAAAGAATTAATCCATATCTTTAACTACCAGTAGTTATGGGCCTATTTCTCTATTTTTGTGAATAAATAAACCTAGGCTAGGTACTAATAATTCGATAGTCTGGATACGAACGGACGACGCGACGCCGTCCGGTGACAGCCCACTGAATTTTTGGTACGATCAGTCGAGCTCGTGTACTTGTAGCTTTATACCTAAGCGATAAATAATTCGAAGTGGACTTGGCCTGCTTAAACCAAGGTATTCATCTCTAGTATAAGTTGAACTATTATTGTATAGACTTTCCGTATTATCACAGGTCAACATACAGCGCGTAAGTTTGAACTACGCAAAAACTTACAAAAACGTCTTTCTGTGGATACTTATCACAATACAAGTTAGTTCATAATAACAATGCGAAATTATAGGATTTATAGTCATTAGTTTCATTTGGTGCTACGCAATGTAAACGTTACAAACGTTGGTATTCTTTTTGTGCGGTACTGTGAATGGCATTAAACGTTCGGTGCGGTCAAGACCAGCTGATTGCATTAAAAGTTTAAATGTTGTTTGATTCATTACATTGCAGTTTTTAGCCGTATGCGATATTTATTAATTTTTTTTCGGTAACATGTTCTGTTTATTTTTGTGATATCACTTTTAACCAAAAAAAAAATGTAAAATTTTAAAAAAAGTTGATGAATTTTCCGGCAGAAAATTCCAATGATTTTCGATTCAGAATGGTATTCAGATCATTATTCTGTAGATCGTGCCGAATTGTCACCGTGTTTCTTACACCTGTATATACTGGACATCTGCAACTTTTTGTACCTGTTTGCACAAAATTTAAATGTAATGACTACTGTTTAAAATTTTAGTTTTCTGCACTTCTACATAAAAACTTTAAATATTCCAAATTTAACATTCCTCTGGGAAATTTGCTTAAAAGGAGTACAAAGAATTCTCTTCACGTATTAAAATAGATATAAATGAAAGAATTTATTTTGAAAATTTATTTATTCTAAGTATTACATACATTACTTTAATTGCTTATAACTAATCAACATTTATGCGAAACAAATGCAATGATGAGGTGTGACTGTAAAAAAATGCGATACTTCATGTAATGAAAATACTTACGTTTATTTAGAAATTCCTGAGAAACAATATTTTAGTTGTGTTATGTCGATATTTTTTCAGTACAAACTTTAGGCCACAATTTAGTTACTATTAACCCATCGTACGTCCAAAATTTACGTAAGAATAAAAAAATAAAGAGTAATTCAAAAAATAGAATAAGCCAGGTCCGTATTACAACACTAATTTTAATATAACTTCATGCAAAAATAACAAATAAAAGCAGCATTTAAACTCCAATAAAAAGCCGGTATGTAGTAAATAAATACTTGAAATCACTATTTTGAGATGATACATTTAGAGTTTTTTATATCATAATGTACAGTACTGGATTTAATATTCTATTATAACGAAGTGTTAAACGTAAAGCATAAAAAATTGGTTGCCTGTAAAGTCGGTATACGGGCGAAAGTTTTACGTGACAACGACTTTGAGTGGTAAAATAATTTTAATGTGAATATTCATTCGTATAGTAGGAAGAAGGATGAAATAATAGTAACAATTTAAAACATTTATTTATACAAAGAATTATATTTAAAACATTAATTTATACAAAGAATCTCGCACTGACACTCGCTCTCATTGTGAGCGCATAACGTGAGCGGAGCGTAACGCAGTTTCTTGAAGTGTCACCCGGCAAACCAATTTATAAGACGTTGTCACGTCAAAAAGTAGTAAAGTAAGAGAGAAAAAGGCCCGGTAGTGCTATTTATGTAATTTAAAAAAATAACCTTTTAACCCTATATGTTGTAGTTGTTTCCCTCAAATTATTCATTAAAACTTTTTGTAAGATTTAGAATATTCATCCATACAGTTTAATTATCGAGATGTTAGAAAAGGGAAGAAGTTTATTAATCTTTACATAAAAATTAAACACGTAGGATTTTTGTATACTAAAACATTGGAAATAAAAAATAAGCGTGAAGTACTTTATTTTATGTAAATAAAGTACATAATAGTAATTTTTTTTTGAAGAGATAACCTTCCACACATTTTAAAGCCCGGAAAGAGTAGGCAATTAACACCGTGTCTCAGAGCGTTAGGTCTCGATATTTTTTTAGTGAGTGATTTATCTGTTACGTAGTAACTACTTAGTAATCTGTAGCTATACTGAAGAAGGCAGGGGTAACGAACTTTCATGGGTATTTAGTGCACTTTTATTAGTTGGGACTTTAATAAATTAATGAAATACTTTAAGCACGTCATTAAATGTTGCAATTTAATTCTAAACGTTATTCGCAAAACGTAATTCTAAAAGTACTTAATTTAATTCTGATAATAACGGATATTTTACTTATAAATAAACGATATCACTAACACACTTTGTATTAGGTACTCATTGAAAATTGTTAGTTTGTTCTATTAGACTACTTTATGAGTTATATAAAATTAAAAACGCTCATTTTTATTGTAAACATTTATTTGAAAATTAAACAATCAACTTTATTAAAATGCTCAAACGAACCAACTGAGAGTGGTTGTTTGATAAATCACGTAACAGAATTACAGCTTTATGTTTCGTCGACTGTTCCTTTTCCTTTTTTATTTCGTTTATTACTTTGTTCTCTTCATCCCACTATCCCACTAATATTATAAATGTGAAAGTTTGGATGGATGGATGGATGGATGGATGGATGGATGGATGGATGGATGGATGGATGGATGGATGGATGGATGGATGGATGGATGGATGGATGGATGGATGTTTGTTCCTCTTTCACCAAAACCATTAAACCGATTGCGATGAAACTTCGTATGTAGATGGCTAGAGACCTGGATTAACATATAGGCTACTTTTTATCCCGATATTCCCACGGGATCGGGACTTACGCGGGTGAAATCGCAGGGCGCTGCTAGTTTGAACATAAGGACATCGTCATAAGCGATGACTCCAACACATGGTGCAAATTTTAGCCTCTGACTTGAAAACCTTGTATTTGTGTTTTGCGTAATAGGTTTAGTATAACAAATTTCAAAATATAATTAAGACCAGTATTTGAATATGTCTACATTAAATACGTATAAAAACTAAAAACAGAGTAAAAATTATGTTTCCCTATATGTTAAGAAACTTACTCTACATTATAAAATGTACTGGTGGCGCCCTCTAGTCGCAAAATATTGCACTATTATTTGACGTTGAATAATATTACTTAACAATATTAAGCCTTAAACTAGGAACAATGATTATAATATTTAAAAAATACTTGGAGCAAATGCAACAACATTCTTAAATAAGAAAGTTGTACGTATTTTACTGAGTATACAAAGTAAATACTGATTCGTTCCATGGAAATATTGAGCTAATTTATTACTTAGAATTTAAATAATCCTTAATATTTCAGATATATGTCAAACATTTATAATCAAATACACACATTATAATTAACTACTTCAAAATATTTATTCAAAGTTATACAGAGCGATAATAACAAAACAGTAACAAAAAACCGCCATTTTAAATGCATTGCCTTTTCGAATAACTTCGGATTAGATAGATTATTATCATCGGCCCCTAGCGAATGTACTATAAGTGAGGTTTTTTTGCAATAACAGGTTATAAGCCTTCTATAACAACTAATCACACACCTAGATTTAAATCGGTATTAATTCAAAAAATGCGGACAAGTGGGAGTCTGACTCACGCACCGAGGGTTCCGTAAGCAAACATCCTTGTATTTAGATAGTACGTCCATCTCGGGAATCAATTCCCGAAGACTTGACCGTCTTTTTCGAAAGATAAACTTAACTTTGCGGTTGCGATGTACAACAAAGTCAACAATCCAACCGCAAATATAAATTAGTAATCACAAAAACTATTTTTTTATGTGATATAACAACAAATTAACGACTTTCGGATTTTTCCCTTAACTTGTGCTGTCAGACCTTGCTTCTTACCAAATTTCATGATTCTAGGTCAATGGGAAGTACCCTATAGGTTTTGATTCACCTGCGAAATGTTAAAATTTGGTAAAATCTAAGGCTTAATGGCCGTATCTTTGATTGCGATGACTTAGAAGCTTAAGTTTTTTACAGCTTCAAGAGACCACTGACATAAGTATTTGATGTTGATTTCAACGTGATGCCTTTTCGGGTTCCTTTCTTGTCTTGACAGACTGACAGACAGACAGACGAACAACAAAGTGATCCTATAAGGGTTCCTTTTTTTCCTTTTGAGGAACAGAACTGTCCCTGTGCACAGCAGGAGTTTTCTGTATAGATTTGTGCTGTCTATATGCAGCTAGAAAAAGATTTTGTAGGAATGTTGTGTTTTAATCATGTTTTGGGCTTTTATTTCCCTATTGGTATATATATTTTGAGTGGAGCTCGTGGTAATGAATTTAGGCGTCAAACGTCGAGTAGTGATATTTTTAAATCCGTTTTATTGGTCGGTAGGTATTGAAATAAGGAATTTGACTGTGCGCATAACTCAAAAATCTAAATTTTTAAGTTAGCTCCCTTTAGCTCCTTATCTGGCGATTGGATCGGACAGAATCAGGCCGACGGTTTATCACGGGCGTTTGCCACGCGACCAGATACTGGCCGATCAGCGGCTGGATCTAGGTGTGCGATAATAACACACTGTTATTAGTGTAGTAGTACATGTTATTAGTGTATGATAGACGTATGTGTGCACTTGACCCTACATACAGAGATATAATATATAAAAGAGCGCCATCTGGTGTCCATCCAGTTCTAATAGTCAACCTAGTAGTCTCGGTAAACTATATACGTATACAACTCGCACTAGTCGCTCTATTCCCAAGCTCCGCATAATTGTCTATGCTTTATAAAATTGTACACAAAACGACCTAATGACGTCACTGTTTGACACAGTGTTGTAGTAGTATGTAAATCAACTACTGACATCACAATAACACTAACACAACAAGTATATAACAACTTGTTACACAATCTTATTCATTTGTAATCTTGTCAAGGGGACGCCGTGGCCATGTTTCTTCTTATAGTCCATGACCATACCTAGAACTTTGTTTCTGACCTGGTCTAACGCCTTATACATCTCTGCACTAAACGGATCAAAATCTTGGTGCTTGTTCTTGCGACGATATATGCCTTCTTTGTTCGCTAATGCGCAGTTCATATCCGCCTGGAGCAATCATTTATTATATGCTTTATTGTCTATTTCTATGTGTACCTATGTCCAAGGGCATCGCCAGCCAAAAGGCCAGGGGGGGGGGGGGGGGGCAGTTGATACATGATACATGATGGATGGGAAAAGTACGAATTGTAGGTACAGTCAAGAGCACATGATATTTAAAAAAAACGCACTTTAATGGCAAACCGAATAATTTTGGTCATCACCTCAATGGTCAAACGGTAAGGTGGTATATCGGACTCGAACCGATTAAGCAACCACAAAGTTTTCCATCACGGGGTCTTATGGCCGGGGCCTCAGGTGCACCCTGGAATGGAAATCCCTCTAATTCCCGGTAGACTTGGCCGCCTGTTGAGGAAGGCGATTCCACTATGTTGTGTCCTGCCCCTTCTAATTTAGGCCGGAGGCCGGAGATCGTTTTGCATTCTCTGGCGTCTGGTGCGTATTCTGCGGGAGGGAACAGTACTACTTCTCACCCCTTCCCTTTCCGCCACTTCTTTGGCGTGCATCACTACCTCACAGAACGATGCGGCGAAATCCCACGCACTCCGTTGAATGCGGTCACGAGGGAGAAGTTGGTACTGGGGTGCCCCTGCATAGAGATGAGAACAGTGTTCCATATGCGGCCGAACCTGCACCTTATAAAGTTGTAGGCGGTGGGTCAGAGTAAAATACTGTCTCGATCCGTTCAGCACGCCATGCTTCTTCGACGCTAATTTGCCTTTACCCTCTACGTGACCGCAAAACTGGACTTCGCGTGATATATCGGCCAAGGATTCCGATACTGTCTGTGGTAGTTAGGGAAGTGTTCTCAAAGTGAGGTGACAAACGGTATATTTTTGGCGGTCAGCGCGCATACTTGTGTCTTTGTTGGGTTAAATTGGACTAGATTAAATCGACCCCAATCTGAAACTCCTTCTAAAGAACCTTCGATTTCATACACAAGTTTGGATTGGCTCTCGGTGACGTTTTTCCGAGAAATGTTGGCGCGGCTATCATCGGCATAGCAATGAATGCTGCTGATTTGCAACATATCATTGATATGTAGAAGAAACAACGTAGGTAATAGCACACAGCGTTGTGGAACACCAGCATTAACAGACTTGGAGTCTGAGCATGCACGGTCGACAAAGACTTTGATGCTTCTATCTGCGAGAAAACTGGTGATCCAATTGCACAATTTCTCGGATCTTCGGTCGGAAAATCGGTTTATAGCATCTATTTCGTGATTGTTCTTATTAAGTCATCTTTATGAGAACTTTAAACCTAATAAAAGATTGTCAATTTATCGTATTTGATGCAGTTGGATTACCTTACATTATAAAATGTAAAAAAATAATTATCATTATAATTTTGCCACAAAAAACTAAAAAAAAAACTTTTAACAAAAAATTAAACCAACGAAAGAAGAAAGGAAATGAAAAGTGAAAAAAATTGTGTTAGCCTAACTAAATTCCTGCATTGATGTATGTTTTGGCGCCGACTCATAATTTTATTATTAACGTATATACATTAGTGTAGGAGAAGTGTATTACCTGACTGGAGTTCAGTTAGGCTAACAAGTTTTCTTTCTTCTTTCGTCGGTTTAATTTTTTGTTAAAAAGTTTTTATTATATTCACAAAATTTTGATTGGCGAGCTGCGAATTTGTTCTATTATAAGTAGGTAACTGGCAGTATTTTTTTTTTTATATTTTTTTTATTTTTATGAATAGGCGTGTGTCTTCCAACTCACCTGATGAAAAGTGACGATGAAGACAAAGATTTTACGTCTATCCAGGAGAAACCTGTTCACTCTGCACTTGAACTTTCAAGGATTATAATTGATTGGAAAAACAGATGCAGGCAGCTTATTCCACACCTTGGCGACTCGAACCAAAAAAGAGCTGGCAAAACGTTTAGTTTGACTTTTTGGTGTTTCGATAACGAAAGGAAACTCCGTCAGCGCTTAGTTGTCCCATTAAGGAATGGTGAGGGTTCCATTAATTCGAAGAGAGCTTTAGCACACTCACCAAAGTGAATCCTATAAAAACCGACAAGCAGGCGACTTTACAACGATGCTGGCACAAGGTAGTTCCCTATTCGATTTATGATATGATTCATTTATGAGTCTACGGACTCTTCGGTCAACAGAGTCGAGAGTTTCTAAATGGTACTTACTTGAGCCATCCCAAGGTGACTGCAGTTAAGTATATGATTCAAAATTAATTATTATTATGTATATCTCATTATTATCCGATAGTATGCGATCGACCCTTATCTTAAGAGGGAACAAGGGATCAAGCAAGTGCAGCGAGTGGACTTAGGAGATCGGTTGCTTTGAATTTGGCTACTAATTTTTGAATCTCTAGAGGGGGGGTCAGCTGCCGTACCTTGCCCTTGCCGCACGTTGGGCACTTTTAGTTTCAGGAAAAAGCACTGAACTTGCATGACCGTCACGGTCAGATACTTTTATACAGATGTGTATGTGTGTGTATATGTACCTACTATAGGTAGGTATATATATATATGTGTATATATATAGTATGTAAGTTATGTTTTCACTTCTGACGTGCAGTCCTACGACTGAGTTTTTTTTTGGAATATTGTGCTACAGGTTCTAGAATACGGATAAACATACTTACATCTTATATGTATTATATGCTATGTATTAGGACCGAGAGGGAATCGAACCCGTGTTCGTTGACGTGTCGCATGTAAAACATAACATTGTATAACCATAAAAGTCTTGCTTGATCTCGGTCAATATGTATGAAAAGATGACACCCCTGGTTTCTTAATAATAATAATTTTATTTTTTAAATCCTGTGTATAAAATCGTACTTTTTAAACTAGCTTTTTTATATTCTCGAATATATTGTCATCGTTACTAACCTCGGTAACGTTGTGATTCAAGAACTCCAACGTCCCTTGTAACGTGTTGTTCGTATCCTTTACCAACACTTCATAGAATACAATATGCACGGGCCCCGTAAACTTGGTGAGCCAAAGCTGGTGTAGTGTCTCCCACACCGTCAGCTGTGTTGATACGTACCTCATCCAGTCTGTTGGAACGAGATTACCACTAGAGAGATTATAATAAAATTATACACTCGGTGCACACTGAGTCATAAATAACCGGAACATCAGTGCCAGGTAAAAGATAAATTGAAGAAGACAGAAAGGATATATCTGACGAAGAATTCTTTAATTGTATTGTTTATTATTGTTTGTGTATGATTTATTTTGGCAAATATGATTTTCTTATTTCCATTATTTATTTCACCGTTACAACAAAATTTAACATCATCTATATTGATAGCGACGAATGCGTTTTTGTCTATTTGTATATTAATAATTCCCATCCCACCGTAAACACAAAACGGCCATAATCTACTCATAGGACGAACAGAGAGCGAAATATTGTCATCCCATTTCGATAATTTATAACCGAGTCTGCAGTAAAACGGCTTCAACAAACAATTTTAATACTGATCAGATTTGGGCTTACAAACAGATTTCGCGTCCACGTACACAATTAAATCGCCATTACGTAATATTTTTTTTTTTAAGAATTGTTACCTGTACATAGGCTGCACTAAAAGTATCGGGAATGGAATATTTCCACTATTCCTATCATATTAAAATCTTTTTAATTGAAAACTCCTTGGTTTTAAAAATCGAATACCATTTATTTATTTAAAAAAAAGATTCTCGGTCTTCTCACAAGGTCTTCTCAAACTTGTTTAGTCGTTGAGAAAATGGAATTGACTCGAGAAAATTCAAGGGCGATGATTTATTATGACTTTCGAAGCGGTTTAACACAAAACCAGTGTGTTGACCGGATGATTTCTGCATTTGGTGATGAAGCCCCATCCAAAACCACAATTTATCGCTGGTTTGCTGAATTTCAACGTGGACGTGTCAAGCTCAGTGATGATCCCCGTCAAAGTCGTCCAAAAACTGCAGTCATCCAAGAAAACGTTGATGCTGTGCGTAAGCTGATTGAGGAAGATCGACATGTGACATACCGCGAAATTCAGGCAAATTTAGACATTGGCATGAGTCAAATAAAAATAATCTTGCATGAACAATTAGATGTAAAAAAGTTGTTTTCCCGATGGATACCGCATTTGCTCTGTGAAGAGCAAAAAGCGGCTCGCGTTACTTGGTGCGTCAGAACTCTCGAAAGATTCCACGCAGGATCCTCAAATGCTGTATACAACATTGTATCAGGTGACGAAAACCCGAAACAAAAAACCAGTCACGAGTTTGGGTGTTCGAAAATGAGTTAAAGCCAACTAAAATTTTTCGTTCACGGAGTGTTGCGAAAAAAATGGTGGCCACGTTTGTCTCCAAAACCGGCCACGTTGCGACTATTCCTCTTGAGGGACAAAGAACGGTTAATGCAGAATGGTATGCTAGCATTTGTTTGCCACAGGTCGTTTCCGAACTCCGTAAAGAGAACTGCAACCGCCGCATCATCCTCCATCACGACAATGCGAGTTCTCACACCGCGCACAGAACAAAAGAGTTTTTAGAGCAAGAAAACATTGAATTATTAGACCATCCGCCGTACAGTCCCGACCTAAGCCTTAATGATATCTATACTTTCCCTAAAATAAAGAATAAATTGCGTGGTCAGAGATTTTCATCACCTGAAGAAGCTGTGGATGCCTACAAAACGGCCATTTTGGAGACCCCAACTTCCGAATGGAATTGTATGGAAAATGTGTCAAATTTCGCGGAGAATACTTCGAAAAGCAATAAATACATTTTTAAATAGTAATGTTGTGTCACTTCCTTGATTCCCGAAATTTTCAGTGTAGCCCACGTATTGATCTTATAACATAAATCATCTTATAAATATAACCACCTATATTTATAACAAAATAATGATAAATGTTCTTTCAGTCAAGGTTTTGTTTTAAAACATTTATCTAGTTGACAATTTAAAGATTGCACAGATTTAGCAAAGGACTAATTTAGACATTACACTTTCTGGGGGCGAGGCGAGAAGAGATAGAATGAGGGGAGTGACAGAGTTAGAAGGACTATCGGCAGCTCAACTCCTGTTTTTAGACCTGTTAGACCATTCTTTTATTTATAATTTCCAGTCATATTGTACCTACCAGATTTTTTGTGTTGATATTTCTTCTCGAAGGCTGGCTTAGGTGCTGCGCCAATATGACCCTCATGTAGTCTATTAAAATCGGCCTAAAATGCACATATTTTTGGTTAATAGCATGTCCTTACTAGCTCGTATGGCGGTAGATGAATGACAAAAATGTACATAATTATATTTTTCAATCACGAAAATGACAACACATCAATTTATAATAATAACAGTCTAATATGACACATTAGTTTCTTTAAAACCTCTTTACTAGCAATTAATTGCCCGTCAGAAATACAGTCCTTGTTTTATTTTATATGTAGCAGCTATTAATGATTCGACAATGGGTCGAACTAGCAATTGGTCTAAATGGCATAAGTTTTCATTATTAATATAAGAAGTAGTAATAGTAACCAAAATATGAATCGCTCCAATAGCTTCGGCAACTTAGACACGAATGTATGCATATGAGAACGTAAGTGATAATGCAATGTAACAGTTAAGAATAAAGCATTTCATGTACAGCCGCAAACACAAACTAAAAACAATATAGAACACAAAATAAGCTACAAATTAGAAAAAAATAAAGATAAACTTTTCTGTTTGTTACTTCCTTTAAGCTTCTTATAACATTGTTTCGATACTTCCATCATTCTCATTTAAAATATAGAAATTATAGGTGGACGCTTAACTTAGCATTTAGTCGCAAATTACCTAAATAAGTTGTACAACATAAATAAAATCAACAATCACATAATATACATGTCTATTATAACAAAATAGTGTTTTACACAAAGTTGTGGAATACATTGAGTGGATTGCATTCTACAACTTCAAAAGAATACTTTTTCTGGTTAAAAACTAAAAATGTAGTAAAATATCATTCTAGGCATCTCACGCAAGCATGTAAGGTGCCGTTCAAGTAATACGTATGGCAGTATATATAGTATTGCGGCTCATAACACACTTTTTATAAAAATTTCTGCCAGGCGGAAGGACCCCTTCTGCCTACCAGAAAGGTAACATCTCGCTTTGATTTAAATTGAGGAACATCTCGCTATATCAAAACCTCCAAAACTACATTATGTTATACTTGCATAACTCCTAAACGTGGATATTCAAAACTCTACCACAGGGGTGCTCAAACTTGAACTGCTGGCGATCTACCTCAATATTTTTGAACAAAGATCGATCGATTCTGAGAAGCTGCATGTATGTGTGATGCAGGATTGTCGTCTAGGTAGGGTGTATCGTGGCATAGATTTTAGTTTTCCGCACAATATGCATTTTTTAGTCAAGATAAGTGTAGGTCTGCTCTAAAATATCAATGAAAAAACTTAGGTATCATTATTCAAACTTGCGTTTATTAGTTTATTAGTTCTTGCAAAACAAACGAGTTCTAGTGTTTAAACTTAACTAAAGAGTGACTTTGGATGTTGAGACGTGGCACTGCATGTCCTCAGCATACTTTTCATAAGATGGTACGTAATTACCGAGTGCTAATCGCAAGCATGATGACTTTAGTTCGTCAATTAGTCGATTGCGATATTTTGACTTAATTATCTTCGTTTCAGAAAATGCATCGCACAAGTAAGTTGACCTAAACATTGCCGTCAGTTGAAGGGGGATTTGCCTTAGATTCGGATATTTATCTTCAGATATAAAACACCAGAATTTTGTATCAGATGCTGTGGCTTTGAGATGTATATCTGATATAATCTAACTCATTTTCAACAGAACATGAGTCCATGTTAAACCGACTTGCTATTTCAGTAGCTAATTTCTCAATGTTTTTACACGAAAAATAATAACTCATAAATGATGCGATAGTTGCCAATTTCCTGAAATCATAAAAACGTATTTCGAATTGGCCTAAAATTTTGATAATTCCGCCTCATAAATATCATAATTCAATTAAGGAATCCTTGCTTTCAAAGACGGCAAATGTTTCAGATAATTTCTTTTCAGTTGATCTATCATAAGTTGAAATTTACTTTTGAATGCGTTTATTGCGCTAATCATTTCTAGCTAACTAGTTTGTCCTTTACCTTGAAGCTCCAAGTTAATGGTGTTTAAGTGCATTGTGATGTCTGTCAAAAATGCCAAATCAGTCAGCCCTTTTCCGTTTTTCAGCATCTGAGTGTCATCACCTCTTTCATTCAAAAAAGCTTTTAGTTCCCACAATAATTCTTGAAACCTTTCTAGGAAATTTCCACGACTCAACCACCTGACGTCCGTGTGAAGAACTAAATCAGTGTATTCAGCTGACTCACTATCTTCCAACTGCAATTTAAAGAGCCGTCGTTGCAGGCGGATGGAATGCACAATTTTTATTGCAATGCCCATAATCTCCTGTGTTTAGAACTTTTGAACACAAAACTTGTTGATGTATAATACAATGGAAGGAGAAAAATGAAGGGAAATCGTCATTAGCTTGACACAATGCCAGATACCCGTTTTTGTTTCCAGTCAATACTGGTGCTCCATCAGTTGTAATGCACACTAGTTTATATATTGGTAGCGTGTGGTTTGTTACAAAATTGAAGAAAACGTCATATATATCTTCGCCACAGCCTTTCCTTTCAGAGGAATCATTGTCAAAAACTGTCCCTTAGCCTTCGAATAAAAATACACAGCCTGCCCAGCTGTCTATCATATCGGTGGATTCATCGAACTGTAAAGAAAAGTATGTACATTTCATATCATGTTTGAGTTTATCTACCATGTCCTGACTCATGACTTCAACACGCCTTGTGTCGGACGAGATAACTGAAGTTCTCTAATAGCAGACATAATCTCTATTTTATTTTTAAAATTTCCAAATGAAGTCTCACCCGCTTCAAATAGTTCCTTGTGTTTCGCCAATATCACTACATATCATAAAACAAAGTCCCCCGCCGCATCTGTATGTCTGTTCGCGATAAACTGAAAAAATACTGAACGGATTTTTATGCGGTTTTCACTAATAGACAGAGTGATTCATGAGGAAGGTTTAGGTGTATAATTTATTAAAATTTTATGTAAATTGATTGAAATATGTTGATGATTGTTGAAGATGTCTCTGCTACCCGTGCGAAGCCCGTGCGGGTTGCTAGTATGAGATATCTTAAATGACGCGATCGTTGCAGCTTTTGATTGTTTGGCTAGCCAAACTACCAAAAGCTGCAACGATCGCGTCACAAGACTAGTCTTGTGAACATGGTTTGTTCTTTTTTCAAACAAGTTATCAAATCACGTTCTTTTCGTTTTCTTAATTCACTCTGTGACGGAAGATCCTCTTCATAGTTTTTATGAACCGTTTTATGATGTCTCTCTAAGTACCCACGCTTAGGTATTGCAACTGACGCATGGCAAATGACACAAATGCACTTATCCCTTACCATACAATAGAAAAATTATTTCTCCCAATAGTTATAAAAATGATACGTTTTACTTTTCTTCGCCGCACTCATTTTGTACTATTTATTAATAAACTTTGTATAGACGTATCGCCTTCAAGTTACAACTCAGACTGACTCCTATTTCTGTAGGCGCAACATTTATATCCCGAAAGTTTCCGCCAAACACGCCGCCCGAAGTTTGTAGAAAAATCGGCGGGAATAAAAAAACGCGGCTTCTCTTTGACAAGTACCGCGCGTTCCTTTGTTAAAGCCGCCTTTTGCCGCTAGTAGGAGGTTATTACGATAAAAGAAAGTGATGACGGGCCTATTCTGGCCTAATTGTGGTCCGAATAAATGTAAGTTGTTTATTCATTACATTTTATTTTAGTTACCTACCTACTGAAACAAAATCTGTAAATAATTTTATATCGGATATTTTTTCCCTAGACTCGATCGACTCAACTCGACCGTTTGAGCACCCCTGCCTAACTCAACATAAAAACTTTAATGTGGTGTCAGACTGTCAGTTGTCTACACAAACACAAGAAAACGATAAAATTAAAAACAAAAAAAAACACATAGTTTTTTTTTATATTAAAATAACTACACATTGAATGTATGTTTATAACATAACAAAATGTCCCGCGCAACTTCGTCTGCGTTTGTAAATTTATCATGTTTTTGCAATATTTTTCATGGATGCTCCGCTTCTATTGGTCGTGTTATATACCCTTCCCCGATAAATGGGATATCCAACACTACAAGATTTTTTCAATTCGAACCAATAGTTCCTGAGATTAGCGCGTTCAACCAAACAAACTCTTCAGCCTTATAATATTAGTATAGATAATAATTATGACACTGACAACAACAACATGATACTTACCAAAAAAGCATCTCTGGGGTTTCTTATCAGCAATATGGCAGATTTGAATTTATCTGGCTCCACAGGTGGGTCTTCATGGGTCTTTACTACAAGTACTGAGCCATCGGCTACATTTTCAGCGGGAAATCCATGCATTCGTAAAAAATGGTCCATGTATATGGAACCTGTTACCATGCCTGAAAAATATAAATACAATAATATATATATCTATATATATATATACAGTGTATAAATAACACCGTCGCGAATAACTTACAAAAACGTCTTTCTTTGGATACTTATCACAATGCAAAAGTCAGTTCATCATAAACATGCGAGGTTAAGGATTTTCAGCCAATAGTTTGATTTTGAACTACGCAATGTAACGCAACACACGTACTGTGCGGTACGGTGAATGACCTTCAGCGCACGGCGCCGTCGAAGCATTTGATTGTATAAATGTTTTGCAATTTGCAATGCACATTGCAGTTTTTGGCCGTATGTATATGCCGTTCCTTGGCGTTGCGTAGAGATGTAGCTTCACTCTGCATTCTCTATCGCATGTATCATGGGAAGTGCTCCGAGGAATTGTTCAAACTTATACCGGCCGCAACGTTTCGCTATCTTTCAATGCGACAGAACTTTCATCCCCATCACCTGGATAATCGGCAATCCACCACTGTGTGGTTCTCTAGAATTTTTTTACCTCGCACAACCAATCTCTGGAACAAATTGTCGCCTGCGGTATTTCCGGACCGATACGAACTTCAAACATTCAAGAAAAGAGCGTACTCCTATCTCAAAGGCCGGCAACGGTATTTACTGATTTTTTTTGGTAAAATGTTCTTTTTACTCATTGTGCTATCACTTTTAAGCAAAAAAATTATGAATTTTCTGACAGAAATAATTTTCGACTCAAAATGATGGTCTGAATACACTATTTCAGGATTCGGTACGGTGTCACTTACACCCTGTATATTATTGTATTCTTATAATATTATCATTAATTCAAAGTTGTATATTAGAGTGAGAAAATATCTCACTCTAATATACAACTTTACATTAATGTAATAAATTAATGCAATAAGAATAATAGTTTTTGTTACATATTTACATTTTATTTGTGTTTATGGATAGCACTTTTATAGCAATAAAGTTATTCTGAAGTATCTTTTATTTCTTTTTTATTATGTATGAGAGAGTAGAATAAAATACCTGGTAGACAGCCTGTTAGAGGCTTCTGTACTTCTGGAAGGAGGTAGGCTGGCTCAACTAACAAGCTTTATCTGAACACATAATGGACCGTTTTTGAGTCTAAATGCGGAAACAGAGCCCTTTACAAATACCGATACCTGATAGACAGCACTGTTTTCAGGTTTTAACGATATTTTTACCTTATATATCTTATTACTTTAAAGGAGCAATCCTTGTGTGTATGTATTTATATTACGGGTATCTCCGAAACGGCTCTAATGAATTAAATATAATCACGAACAATTAGTTATAGAAATAAACTGAAATCAAATCAATGTCAATAAATGAACGCTTAGGCTGATCGTGCCTCTCTATCGCTTATTCCCCGCTCTCATTTGCACGCTCGGCTCAGGCGGAACGTGACATTTTTTCGTGCGTGCAGCAGGCGTTCATGGATTTATAAGACATTATCACGTCAAAAACCTTTCTAGCACTTAAATATGGCCTTCGATCTAGTCTCTGATTAGGGTAATGTCAATCAGGGCAAGTTTGCAGTCTCGGAAATAGAAGATTGCCTATTTTAAAGCCAAATAAAGTCATTGCAATTCAAGCCCAACATTCCAAAGTGAATCCATAACATTTTTAATCCACACAAATTTAATTACTAAATGTGATTAATGTAAGCTTAATTAATAAAACTAGAATGTAAGTCATCAATCAACTAGAATATAGTCAGGCAAAATATAAATATTCAATGTTGATAATTTGCATAAATACATGACATATAACTGTTCAGTATTTGTTGAAAATGTATTAAATAAACCTTCATTATTTTTTTATAGTAAGAATTTATTCATAGTACTGAACATACAATTATTGTAATTATTGTATAGTTGTGTATGTAAAGTTTTTATTAACTAAAGGCTGAACTTTTAAAGTCTAAGCTTACTATGAGAAGGACACATCTAACCATATTTATTTTTAAATCTGTTACCTGTAGCCTGTTGTAAAAGATATCGCAGCCATGTGTTTCCACTGCCTGGAAAAGATACCAGGGCCACCATATCAGGGGATGGAGGGTACCTCCATCGCAGCTCTTTGCACCAATTAACAGCCGGATCATGTCGAAATCCGAAATGGTTCATATATCCCCCACTATAATACCCATGCAAAGGGTTTAACATAAATATAATAATTGAAAAATATAACATAACGAGCAAGAATATCGAACGTCGAACCATCATTGACGGTTTTACTTTAATTTCAAACCAAATACCATGTTACTCGGTGAGCGAGTGTATTACCGTACATCAGCTAAGTATTGGAAGTGTTTTGATATCTATATAAGGTTTGATATATGTGTTTTTCATTTTAAAACTAATTTAGTTAATCTTTTAAATACAAAAAAATATAAGCGCTAGTCAGACATGCTCTTAAATAATTTTTGTTATTATATTAATAACGATTTTATTTAGTTAGTAAACAAACTTCAACTTTTGGATTGTGGCTTTGTGGAGTTACCACAATTTTGCCAATGTCAAGTATTAGTAAACAAAAAATCACAATAAAAACACTGGAATTTTGACAGATTCTTGACAACTTGACATATAATAGAACCAGGGTTGCCAACCATAGACCTATTTCCTCGTACATAAACACCTAAAAATCTCGTACTCTGGCTTTCAAACCTCGTTCATTCAATAAGCATTTAAAATGTTATAAAACCAAAAATAAGACATATTAAATGACTGTAAATCTAGCAGATAAGTATTTATTAACGTAAAATTTTTAACTTGAAATGTTGATATTTTTTAAAACAAAAATTGCTGATTTTTTAAGTTAAACAAAAAATTTGTATGTTACCTATTTTAGTTAATTTGTTTTATTTAGTTTTTCCACTTTTTTAATGAGTTACTAATAAAATTACCTATTTCAAAATCTCTTAGATAATTGTACGAGCCTGATCGTATCCTCGTACCTCGTACAGCAGATCACAAATCTCGTATTTGTACGAGGAACCTCGTACGGTTGGCAATACTGAATAGAACCTTACATACATAGACTTATCAGTTCCTTAATCTTAATGTTCCTGCGAGACTTCTGTGTAAGTTTATTACAGACTAATCCTACTAATATTATAAACGTAAAAGTTTGTGGATGTATGGATGTATGTATGTATGGATGTTTATTATTCTTTCACGGCAAAACTACTGAACCGATTGCGATGAAACTTGGTATGTGTGTAAGCTGGAGACCTGGATTAACATATAGGCTCCTTTTTATCCCGATATTCTAACCGGATCGGGACTTACGCGGGTGAAACCGCGGGGCGCTGCTAGTAAACTCCGCGTAAACTGGTATAACCAGCAAAATTGTTTTTTTTGCATCAATAGCTTTAGATTAGCCTATGTTTTATACTCTGTAAAATTTATTTTAAAATACCGAGTAGTTCCAAAAATACAAATCAAAAATTTCTGTTTTATTAATACAAAGTTACGAGCTTTAGAATATTTGAATCGCTCTCCTCTATAGTTACAATTTTGCACTAATTGTACCAGTATATGCAGGACCCGTCGACATTTGCAATAGGTGGCAAACAAGCAAACGTAAAAAACTCTTTATACATGCTGTTAAATTAAATTGGAGGGTTGACGGACAATGTAAAGGAACGGATACTTTTTGAGCGTAAAAAGTTAGAGAAAATATCACGAGAGCACGCTAGTCGAGATGTGAGGACACAGAACACATGTACTCTCGGGTGAGGAACTAAGGATCTTATGATATGAGGTGAGTTGTTGTTTTAATGGCGGTAACTTTAGAAAAATATATGATTTGCACGGATCGAGGCTGTCGATGGAAAAATGAGTAGGGGAGTGAAAGCAGGTAGGTATGATAAAGTATTGCTGTTGCGTGGTTTTAACCAGCTAATGAAACACTGCAATATATAGTTGTTAATAAATGTTGTATTGTACCTACCCTCATTGCAAGAAATATTTGTTTTGTTGATCGTACCTTACGAAGCGCCTACAACCTACTATTATCATTATTTTGTATTTATAAGAAAAAAGTAGAAAAACCGCGAAAATTTTGGTAATAGTGAAGAACTCTAAGGTACATTGGTAATACATAACAATGGTGTGCTTTTTCTGCACGTATGAATTCAAGTTCCAAAGGGCCCTGTTGGGCAGACAAAATTTTCTTGCTGAATTTCTCTTGTTCTGTTAAAGATCCCTTGGAGTTAATACATGAATTGAGAGGTACATTGGCACAAGTTACGATCAGTATTATTTTTATGTATTCAGAGCGTAATACAACCGAGGGCCCCGCTGGATGGATCAGGCGATTTGTTGTAATTTCTATCAAAACAGTTGAGGTACATTGATCTTGTTAATAAATTCGTGAGGTACATTGAACAAACAAAGCATTGCCACTAGTTTTTTTGGTCTAGCTCGAGTGGCCCTGCTAGATCGATACACATCTTTAGGAGAAGGGCGAGATGATGATGAATACACAAAATGCAAAAAAAAGTGATCCCAGAATAGGATTGAACAAAAGTGTGGCTGTAATGATTGTTTCCTAATGTTTCTCCTTGGCTTTTAGCTGGATCACAAAATAAGCAGTCCATACTTCAAACAAGACTGGTAAAATTTAACTCACGCCTATATTATACTAGGACTATGGGAAAAAAGAGATGTAAAACAATAAATGTGTGCATTTATAAAAGTTTATTATCTTAAAAAAATTCATTGTGTTAAGTTAGTAAATCTTAGTTTCCTTAGTAAAGTGTGACAGTTTTCAATATTACCTGTACAAATTTCTAAGTACATTTGTAGTGGAAGGACTCTTGGTGAATTTATTTGAAGAAGTATTTTTCTTGCTGTGACTAAATCACCTCTCAATATGTGACAGACAGCAGCTTTCGCCCATACACTGACTGCTATCATATCTTTCATTTGATATGGCAACACAGACACTAGGTCATGAATCATTGGCGGGTGTAAATGTTCCACTGCATCCGCTATTCGATCTAGATTAATAAGTGCCTCAGCTGCATAAATATGTGACCAAGCTTTGTGACTACTGGATGCGTCCGGTTGATTCAGTAATTCATTTGCACTCATTAAAGCAGATAAAGGATCTTGTAAATGCAGTAATACATAACTTTGTAATACAAACGTTGAATTCTTCAGTTCACATCTTTGTTTCCAGTTAATAGGTGGGCCGGGAGGTGCTTGTATTAAAGGAGCGTTCACATCAGCTGGTGGCTCTTGATTTGGGAGTAATGTTATAGCATTTCTCAAACACAATGCTGCAAATTCTAACGATAATGATGGGATAGCAAATGATTCACCTGATGTTGAATACTTCTCTTTACCTTCCTTAGCTAATAATATACGAGTGTGTGGACCACTGCCTAGTTTTTTTACTGTATACTGTTGGGCCTCATCACTACAACATTTCTTTACACAGCATTCTGCCAAATGCAACCATATGCGAGGATTGTTTGGATAATGTCTGGCTGCCTCTACTAAACATTCAAAAGCACCTTCCGAGTTGTTAGCTGCCAGTAGCGCAAGGCCTAAATTAAAAACGTACAGCGGTCTGTCTCTGCATGCTATTAACTTCTCACTATCTTCACATTCCATAGCTTTAAAGTGTTCCTTCACAGCATGTTGAAAATACTTTGATGCTAAAAATGGTTTCTTTATTGATAAGTATATGACACCAAGATTATTGTTGATGGCTGCCCAAATATCTTCTCCTTGAGTCTTTAAATCATAATTATATTTTAGAGTTTTGTATTGTCCCAATGTGTTTGCTGCTTCTTTAACATCTCCATTTAAATATTGCTGTTGTGCTATAATAAATACATTTTCTATAGAATCAGATTTTAAATTCAACTTAACTTTCTGTCCCAATAACAACTGAGCTCTACTCACAAGTCTTTCAAATAGATCACTAACTTCGTTATTAGACTTTAAAGGCTCACCATGTGCCTTGGCTATTTCTAATGTTTTCTCAAATGTACGTCTGCACAGAGTAGATTCTAACAACAATAATACAACTTGCTGGAACAATTTGTTGTCTTTTACATTCTTACAATTGAGTAACCTCTCTAGCAGAACAGCACACTGGTAATAATACCTTGAATGATATAACAACACGGCATAGTTGTATAATATGAATGGTGAACTAAGATCTTTTGTTTCAATGTCTGGAAAAGTAAGGCCTGTTAGTTGTGCTATAGCTTTTTTAAAGTTGTCTATATTCTTCATATCACTGGCCATAAATTCTACGACTGCTTTATTATGCTGTACTCGTTTATTTCCACTTCCAATAAGATTTTCCAATTCATTGAGATGTAGCAATGCTCCTGCGTAATCCTTTTTGACATAACACTCATGTGCTAAAATAACTGGTTCGTCCTTTGGGTTCGCCATTGATAATTGGATATAAATGCTTGGAATAAAATAAAAATTAGTTGATTAGATTTGTTTACGAAAATAGATCGCTTTTCAATATCAGTTGATTTCAGTGAGGAACGAATGACCGAAGGAAGACGAATATGATTGTTTTGACGTTTCTAACTATTTCTCCTAAGTTTGAAGTATGGCCTTTTTATATTTCTATCTAAAGTTAGGTTATATTATTATGAAATGGACATGGCTAGAAAAAAGTTAGCAGTGAAATGACGAATGATAGAGTAGAGTGTAAGAAAAGAGAGAACATATTGCGCCGACCCCAAATTAAATTATGAGAAGAATGGGCAGAATTATATTAACGGCTCTCCTACTCCCTCGGCCAGGGTTGCCAGACGAGTGCGAGTGAATTATCGTATCAATATTCGAAAATTATCGTACCAGATGAAAAATTATCGTACAACTACCAGAACCGCGAAACGTGCTATTTTGCAAAACTAGAAATATTATAGGAATTTTAGGAAGTTGTGAAATTAGACAGAAATAAAGAAACTTATTTACTATACTTTTTATAAAAAAGTGGGATTATCGGAATCACTGTTTACTTCTATCTCTGCAGCAGCGCCAGCCGTTTTTGAATAAAGGATTGCTGAAGTCATTCGAGATATCATTTTTTAGTTGATTTAAAACCATTACAGCATTTATTTGATTGGCTTTTTACGCATTGGGCTGAAAGTATTAAAGTCAGATATATTTTTTATTATTTTGTATTTTTTAGACGATTTTAAGGCACTGGATTCTAGTCCTTTCGACCCACTTCAGAGGAGGGTTGGAAATTATCACACTGGCGTACGATAATACATATTGTATCGTACATCGTACCGGTGTCGAAATAATCGTACATGTACGATAATTATCGTACGTCTGGCATCGCTGCCCTCGGCGTCCGTCGTCCCGAACTCATGGAAGACAGCTTTAGTGCACCCGATCCCTAAAAAGGTGACCGCTCAAATCCGTCCAACTATAGACCTATAGCTATAACCACCTTGTTCTCCAAGATAATGGAATCCATTGTCAACCGCCAGCTCCTTTGGTACTTAGAAGACCACCAGCTACTCAATGACCGACAATACGGTTTCCGTCGTGGTCGTTCAGCTGGTAATCTTCTCGTATATATACCTGACTCACCGGTGGACACAGGCGATCGAGACCAAGGGGGAGGCGTTGTCAGTTAGTTTGGACATAGCGAAGGCCTTCGATCGGGTCTGGCACAAAGCGCTTCCTTCCTATGGGCTTCCCGAGAAATTATGTTACTGAATCACCAGTTTTCTTGCAGACAGAAGCATCAAGATCGTTGTCGACGGTGCATGTTCCGACTTCAAGTCTGTGAATGCTGGTGCCCCACAAGGCTGTGTGCTTTCACCCACGCTGTTTCTTCTGCATATCAATGATATGCTGCAAATCGCATTAATCAAATAGCATTAATTGCTATGCCGATGATAGCACAAGTGATGCCTTGTATACCGGCCGCGCCAACATTTCTCGGGAAAACGTCATTGTGAGTCGATCCAAACTTGTGCCTGAAATCGAAGCCTTAGAAGGAATTTCTGATTGGGGTCGACTTAATCTAGTCCAATTTAACCCAACGAAGACAGGTTTGCGCGTTCACCGCCAAAAAGATACCGTTTGTCGTGTCACCTCGCTTTGAAAACACTTCCCTGACTGCCACAGCCAGCATCGGAGTCCTTGGCGTCGATATATCGAGCGAAGTCCAGTTCCGCGGTCACTTGGAGGGTATGGCCAAATTAGGCTCGAAGGAGCTTGGTGTGCTGAACAGATCGAGACAGTATTTCACCCCGGCCCACCGCCTACAACTTTATAAGGCGCAGGTTCGGCTGCATATGGAATACTGTTCTCATATCTATGCAGGAGCACCCCAGTACCAGCTTCTCTCTCTTGACCGCATTCAACAGAGAGCGACTCGAATCATCGATTGCCAGGATATTTCAGATAGGTTGCGTAGAGATGTAGCTTCTCTCTGCATTCTCTATCGCATGTATCATGGGGAGTGCTCCGAGGTGCTATATATATTATTATAAAACAAAGTCCCCCGCCGCGTCTATCTGTCTGTCTGTTCGCGATAAACTGAAAAATTACTGAACGGATTTTCATGCAGTTTTCACTAATAGACAGAGTGATTCATGAGGAAGGTGGTTGAAATGTTGATGATTGTTAAAGATGTCTCTGCTACCCGTGCGAAGCCGGGGCGGGTTCCTAGTAAAATAATACTAAAACCTTCAGCCTAAACAAACTCTTCAGTTTTATAATAATAAAGCTGAAGAGTTTGTTTGCGCATTCAAGGCGCTAATCTCGGGAACTGCTGGTTCGAATTGAACAATTCTTTTTGTGTTGGATAGTTCATTTATCGAGTAAGGCTATAGATTATTTAACATTACGCTACGACAAATAGGAGCGGAGTAACAATGAAAAATGTTTCAAAAACGGGACAACAGTTATTCCTTTTGTAAACGGTTAAACTTACGCAAAAATCATGTATGACGGAATTGTTCCCTTTAAAAGTTCTAAAAAAAGGTTTGCTATAGCATACCTATATAATGTCTACCTTTTAACCTTTTTTTGGTAATCAGATTTGTTCTAAAATAATGCATTATTTAGCCTAGATCAAAAATGGACATTTCGATTACCATGCATTTTTGTTTTTGGATAAATAGTAAAAAAATGCGCTGATTAAGAATTTCGATACCCGCATTTCGTCTGGATAAGTGGGGCGTCATTTTGTTTTTTAATTTAAAGAAAATAAAAACTTTTTTTTACATTTCGTGTGATATCTTGTTTCCAGTACGTTTTTCATCGTATATGACCAAAGCCAAAACCAACGTATTCATTTCTAGTATAAGTTGCACTATTATTGTATAGACTTCTTCTACTATCCCAGGTCAACATACAGCGTGCAAGTTTGAGCTAGTCTTTCTGTGGTTACTTATCACAACACAAAAGTCAGTTCATCATAAAAATGCGAGATTAAAGAGTTATAGTCATTACTCATAAGTTTCATTTGGCGCTACGCAATGTACCTAAACGTTACAAACGTAGGTAATCTCTATGTGCGGTACGATGAATGGCCTTAAACGTTCTGTGCCGTCAAGAGCAGCTGATTGCATAAAATGTTTAAATGTTGTTGGATTCATTACATTGCAGTTTTTGGCCGTATGCGGTATTTATCATTTTTTTCAGTAAAATGTTCTTTTTACTCATTGTGATATCACTTTTAAACAAAAAATGTAAAATTATTAAAAAAATGGATGAATTTTCCTGCAGAAAATTCCAATGATTTTCGACTCAGAATGAATCGTGCCGAATTGTATCGGTGTTTCTTACACCCTGTACTTATGTATATACTGGACATCTGCACCTTTTTGTACGTGTTTTGTAAAAGTTTTTATTTTTTACATACATACACTTTCTACATATAAACTTTGTCATTTAACATTCCTCTGGGAACAAAATTTGCTTGAAAAGATGTACAAAGAATTTTCTTCACGTTTTAATATTGATATAAATGAAAGAATTTATTTTGAAAATTAATTTATTCCAAGTATTACATACATCACTGTAACATATTTTTTGTACTTCTTATAACTAATCAACATTGATACGAAATAAATGCAATGATAAGGTGTGACTGTAAAAAATGCGATACCTCATGTAATGCTAATACTAAAAAGAAAGCTTAACGTTTTTTTAATGAACCCTGAGAAACAACGTTGTGTTATGTCGATATTTTTTCAATACAAACTTTAGGCCGCAATTTAGTGACTATTAGCCCATCGTACGTCCAAAAATTCCGTAAGAATAAAAAAATAAAGAGTAATTTAAAAATTAGAATAAGCCTTATATAATAAGTAATAAGTCCGTATATTAACACATAAATACTTGAAATCACTATTTTGAGATGATACATTTAGAGTTTTAATTACACCATAATGTACAATACTTGATTTCATATTCTATTATAACGAAGTGTTAAGAATAAAGCATAAAAAGTTATACACCGATAAATTAAGCTTTCAACTAATAAATGGTTTTGATATCAACTGAACCTTACAAAACTTAACTCAAATTTTAACAATTATTAAGATTTATTAAGCTTGCTTTGTTTTGGCACAAAAAACAATGTGTTGCCATGACATATAATGCTGCCTGTTTTGGAACATTTCCAGTCAGTGATATTGAAATTTCATGGCGCACGTGTGCATCTAAATATTAAGTTTAAACAGAATGTAAAATTTTCATTAAATGAACACTATAATCTACTACGGCTGACATTATAAAGAAAAGCTGAGGCTGTGTTGTTGGTGATATGACGTCTAATTTTAGTTTTCCATTTAATTTTCTACTAAATCTACTAGTAGGTAATCACCGCACTATGACTTTAACCAAAATAGAAATAACGGCAGTGCATATATTAAGCAAGTGCGCCTTAGGCTTTATTTGAACTTTGAATGCGTTTTCGTTGATCACAATAATCTTAGAGGACTTTTCTAACTTACGAGTAATTACTTTGACCGTCATTTACAACTCGGTAAAACTTCTAGATAACTTATTTTAAGATAGTATCAACAGGTCCGGCTCACGCAACGGTGTAGTAACTGACGGCTCACTCAGTAAGGCCACACAAGTGCGCTCGGTAGGGCGTGGCGCAAACTCGAAAAACTACCGATTGTCAGCAATTACAGGAGCTATCGTAGAACCTATGGGAGCTTAGCTTAGCTTAGCTTAGAAGTAAAATACCGCATAAATATAATATATCGGGCGGCAATAGTGACGTCTAAAAAGCGGCTAAATGCCAAGTCGTCCTCAGGGTAACCGACTGACTAACTGTCATTTAGTTTGAAGACAGTAGAATAATATATCGCGCCTAAGGCAAAGTTTGTTCGATGTACAGTGGACAAAGAAAACGGTCTACCAATTTGACAAAAGTTTCTGTGTAATCACAATAGCGATAAGGTTGAATCTATCTCTAACAATGAACTTTTAGAATATTACTGCACGGGAAAATCAACCTTGTTGTTTTATGATGTCAAATGATCTTCAACCATAGGCGTGGTAGAAGATATGTTTGGCCGATGGTACATCATTTACACCTCACTGACACGACTATGATAGTGCCAAAGTCGCAATTTCCGCAATAATAATAATAGCTTGACGCACCTCACACACGGCTGTCTGATCCTAAACTAAGCAGAGCCTGTACTATGGTAACCAGACTGCTGATAAACATTTTTTTTTTTATGGTATAGGGGGCAAACGAGCTGACGGGTCACCTGATGGTAAATGACAAGTGCGTTGCCGTCCTTTAAGGTGGGAGTAGGAGAAGAGGGGGAGGGGGAAGAGTGAGAAGACGGGAGAGGGAGGAGAGGGGAAGGACGGGAATAGGGGAGAGGGAAGGGTTAGGGCCTCCGGTGGTTACCGAATCACTCACGCGGCGAAATGCAATGCAATCATTGCTTCACTGCCGGTTTTCTATGAGGCCGTGCGCGTCGAGCGGAGTCGAGCCGGCCCATTCGTGCCAAAGCATGGCTCATACTTATATATTACTAAATACATACATATTATAACAAATAATCATGCTCATCACACAATTATTTGTTCTGGGTGGAAATCGAACCCACGACCTCTGGCTCAGCAGTCAGGATCACTAACCACTAGACCAACAGGCCAGTCAAAAATAAAATATAATAAATACGTAAATTTAAAAGTTTTACCGAGTCTTTACATAGAGTACTTATTAAAATAATACAACAACCTCATTAGACTTTGACTAGACAACAAATTATTGTTTTACTCATAGGACCAACAACTTCAAATGATGGCGCCACTAGTACATTCAGTAAAAAATAAAAAACAGTGCTGCAATAAATAAATACAGTACCTTTTTATTGCTATCTTCCTCGTCTTATATTTACCTCTCTCCTCTAGCTTAATGGTGGTCACAACACTTTTCCATTCAAATCAATATGATGTAATTAAAGGTTGTATCTAACAATGCGACATTTGCTCAAATAACTGCAGTTAAAGATCAACTCTTTTGGACTTGAGAAAAAACTTAAAAATTAAAAAAAAATTATACATGTATGTATGTATGTGTATAGTTTTTATGGAATCTTGAACTTTTCACAATCAACCTGCTTTTATGAGAAATGAAGGTGGTATTCCCTGGAAATTTAAACGGTCACGACTTTTAAACGGATATATTTTTTTTCTCATTTTCTTTTTGTAACTGCAAGGTAGAGTTATGCCATTTTACTACTTCAGTGATTTAAGCAAGTGTCGCATCGTTAGATACAATCTGTATATTACCTGTATATATCAATTATTATTAATAAAATATACAAAGGTTTTAATAATAATCACACATCATCATCTTCGATCATATATACCATGGATGTTTGATCGGTGCTCAAAAATTGGCACCAACTCGTTTCTTTACGTTATAGAACTGTAAAGCCTCTAGCGGCATAAATTAGAACCATTATAAATTTATTATTTAAAATTTCAAAATCAAACTTCACCATTGGTAGTTAGTTTAGTATCACTAATTTCAAAATATAATTAAGACAAGTATTTGAATGTCTACATAATACGTAACAAAACTTAAAACCGAGTAAAAATTATGTTCCCTTACATGTTAAAAAACTTACTCTACATTATATAATGTACTGGTGGCGCCCTCTAGTCGCAAGATATTGCACTATTATTTGCTGTTGAATAATAATTAAATATTACTAAACAATATTAGGCCTTAAACTAGGAACAATGATTATAATATTAAAAAAAAAAATTAGAGTATTAAAAAAAAATTGTACCTATTTTACTGAGTACAAAGTTAATACTGAATCGTTCCATGGAAATATTGAGCTAATTTATTACTTAGAATTTAAATAATGCTTAATATTTCAGATATATGTCAAACATTTATAATCAAATACACACATTATAATTAACTACTTCAAGATACTTATTCAAAGTTGTACAGAGCGATAATAACAAAAAAGTAACAAAAATCCGCCATTTTAAATGCATTGCTTTTCGACTAACTGTCTGGATTAGATAAATTATTATCTTCGGCCTCTAGCGAATGTACTAATAATAATGGTTTTTCTGCAATAACAGGTTATAAACCTTCTATAACAACAAATCGCACACCTAGATCTAAACAGGTATTAACTAAAAAAAAGCACTTTTTCAGAAAAGGCGAAAAACTAAACTGTCCCTGTGCACTGCAGGAGTTTTTTGTATAGATTTGTGCTGTTTATACGCAGCTAGAAAAAATATATTCTAGGAATTTTATGTTTTAATCATGTTTTGGGGCTGAAAAATGGATTTTTGTAGTTATTTCCCTATTGGTATATTTTATTATATTTTGAGATTATTTATTATATTTTGAGTGGAGCACGAGTTAATGAAGTTAGGCGTCAAACGTCGAGTAGTGGTGATATTTTTAAGTCTGTGGTCGGTAGGTATTGAAATAATGAATTCGACTGTGCGCATAACTCAAAAATCTAAATTTTTAACTTAGCTCCCTTTAGTCCCTTATCTGGCGATCGGCCAGAATCAGGCCGATGGTAAACCATCGGCCTGATTTGATTATATATATTCGCGCGTTTGCCACGCAACCAGATACTGGCCGATCAGCGGCTGGATCTACGTGTGCGATAATAACACACTTGTTATTAGTGTATGATAGACGTATGTGTGTACTTGACCCTACATCCCCATACCCCTAATCTATAAGTGCTAGGCTAGGTGAAAAATTTTGTACTTTTTTTTTTTAAATAATGGTATAGGAGTTTGTCTTCCAACTCACCTGGATGGAGGGATGATGAAGACGAAGATGGTACACGCGTATAGAACAGAAACCTATTCTTGAACGTTCCAGGATTATGTCGAATGTCTGGCAAGATTTATATAGAAGACGCAGGCAGTTCATTCGTCTTTGGCGACTCGGACCAAATAAGAGGTAAAGACTGGAATACGCTAAGATCTAAAGAGCTTCTTGTATCTTCGTGATAGTCATTCTTCCATAAAAATGAGAAAAGAAGTATTAAGTTTTTGTATTGTATATTAATTATTATTTTTTCCCCTTTTTAGATATTTCTAACTTCTGATAAACCGATAAAAAATGATACGGTGCAGAGCTGCACTTCATGTTATTACTGTAAAATAAAATACTTATAGGTTGTATTTTTTAAGAAATAAACTAACTGAAGCCACACGAACTTTAATATTAACTAGAGATCTCTGGTGGTCGAATGTCAACCATAATGAATTAAGTTTAAATTTTTTTGTTTCATTTCATTGGCCCGTATAACTTGACCTGTCATTGTATAGACTTACGTACCATGACAGGTCAACATACTCACGTACAACATATACGCTTGTAGCTTGATGTAGCCGTTTTCAGGTATTTTTTAATTTGTAACACATATTGTTTAAATTTTTTATCTTTCTGCACTTTTATACGTACACTTTAAGTATTCCAAAATAATAAAATAAATAATTTAAAAAAAATGTGTACAAAGAATTTTCTTCACGTATTTATAGATAGAAGATACTTAGCTACCTACATTTGTACATCACTTTATAAACACTGATAAAATATAAATTAAGTACCTATTTGTTACCGTTTTTAAATCAATGTGCAATCATATAGAGAATTATTTCTTTACGTTCCAAGAAAAAGTCCTGCTCTAAGCTCCAAGCGGTTTCTTTTTTTTTGAGGTCAAGGTCGTCTGTCAATGTAAATAGATTGACAGATGACTTTGACATTTTCTTTGATGAAACAATAGTTGACTGTTTATTTTGATAACTTATTCATTTAAAAAATCTACGCTCCTCCCTATGGTGGTTGACATTTAGACGTGACGTTCCATAGAAACGAAAATAAAGTTATACATAACAGCATTTAAGCTACATTCAGTTGAGTTTAATCCCAAAATAGTACTTTCTCTATACAGTTTTCTTCTATAAACATTCAGAAATACAACCATAGTTTTTATAGCGAGTCGTGACGTACTTATTATCTATCCATCATACAGCTCAAGCCCATGTCAAAATAAGGTCGGGCCCTTTAAAGTTCTTATACTGTTGGGCCCTTTAAAGTCCCTATACTGTTAGGCCCTTTAAAGTCCCAATACTGTTGGGCCCTTTAAAGTCCCTATACTGCATGGCTCTTTAAAGTTCCAATACTGTCGGGCCCTTTAAAGCCCCAATACTATTGGGCCCTTTAAAGTGCCTATATTCTTGAGACCTTTAAAGTACCTATACTGTTGGGACCTTTAAAGTCCCTATACTGTTGGGCCCTATAAAGTCCCTATAATTTTGGGCTCCTTAAATTCCCTATAACGTTGGGCCCCTTAAATAATCTTCAACTCTATTTACAAGTGACTAAAATGTTGTTAGGCTTAATTCAATTTTCTAACAAATGCATAAAAACCTCAAAGGTTACCGACATACGTGAGCATCTAGCGCGAGTTCTTATAATGTCTGTTGTATATGTTGCAGACAAAACTTGGCCTCGATAGGCCTCGAAGGCTCTCGATAAAAATACTCTTGACTGAAATTAAAGTCAAAAATAGTTATGCCCAATGGAGCTAGTTTAAAAGTATTAAAGGTGAATTTTGACTGATCCTATAGTCGTATTATAGCATCAGTCTTTCACGTACTTTTAAGTACTTTATAGTACTTGAAAGTATTATTCGATTAGGTTAGATTCTTTTTTATCTCCATTAAGCAGCAGGCATAAGCAGTTAAGTTATTTTGACTGATGCTATATAGTGGTTAAAAGTACTTCTGACTAAGAACGTCAGTCAAATCCACTTTTAACCATAAATTTCCAGTCATAATTACTATTAACCAATGATTTTCAGTCAAAACCTTTGACCAACCAAAAGTATTTTTGACTGATTTTTTTTTGTTTTAGTGACTGTAACATATACATATTACAGGGTTTTACAGAAAGGTGTGGTCATAGGATCGTATGGTAGAACCCATGAATTACATAAAGCGCAATTATTTTTTTTGAAAATTCGTCATTTTTAATACAGAAATCTCATATTGAAACTGCAAAATTAAACTTGAACATTGACCGATAAAGCTAATATTTCGTATGTGAGAGGGATGATATAAATAAAAGTTTGGGTATTTAATAGCAAGGATATAGATGGAATTTACCCGGATTTTTTCTGAAAATGTAAGCATAAACAAAATTAAAAAAAAACCAACAAAATCATTGAAATTGATATAAAAAATCATAATGTGTTGTTTAAAAATGTGCACCTACGTTAGAAAAAGCATTTTCCGAAGATCAATTTAAAAAAAAATTACAATTTTTTTTTCAAGCTTAGTCAATTATTTGTCGGCTACACATAAAGCTTCTAAAATTTGACCACACCTTTCTGTACCACCCTGACAATCTACGATACTTACATATAATTAAAAGAGCGCCATCTGGTGTCAATTCAGTTCTAATGGCTAACCTAATAGTCTCGGTAAACTATATACGTATACAACTCGCACTGGTCGCTCTATTCCCAAGCTACGCATAATTGTCTATGCTTTATAAAATTGTACACAAAACGACCTAATGACGTCACTGTTTGACACAGTGTTGTAGTAGTATGTAAATCAACTACTGACATCACAATAACACTAACACAACAAGTATATAACAACTTGTTACACAATCTTATTCATTTGTAATCTTGTCAAGGGGACGCCGTGGCCATGTTTCTTCTTATAGTCCATGACCATACCTAGAACTTTGTTTCTGACCTGGTCTAACGCCTTATACATCTCTGCACTAAACGGATCAAAATCTTGGTGCTTGTTCTTGCGACGATATATGCCTTCTTTGTTCGCTAATGCGCAGTTCATATCCGCCTGGAGCAATCATTTATTATATGCTTTATTGTCTATTACTGGATGTCAATTTCAGATAATCATAACGTATTTTCAATCATAGTTTATTTTTTTGGATATTACAGGTTCTTGAATACGGATAAACATACTTTCATATTATATAGATACTATATATTAGCACCTAGAGGGGATCGAACCCGTTTTTGTTGACGTGCCAGTCATATGTAAAACATAACGATAAAAGGCTTGCTTGATTTCGGTCAATATGTATAAAAAAAAAACTTGTGTATAAAATCGTACTTTTTAAACATTTTTTTTTTATATTCTCGAATATATTGTCATCGTTACTAACCTCGGTAACGTTGTGATTCAAGAACTCCAGCGTCCCTTGTAACGTGTTCTTCGTATCCTTTACCAACACTTCATAGAATACAATTTGCACGGGCCCCGTAAACTTGGTGAGCCAAAGCTGGTGTAGTGTCTCCCACACCGTCAGCTGTGTTGATACGTACGTCGTCCAGTCTGCTGGAACGACATCACCACTAGAGAGACTATAATAAAATTATTCACTCGCTGCCCACCGAGTCATAACATAATTGACCGGAGCATCAGTGCCAGTGGATCGTTATCGATAAAAGAGAAGTTGAAGAAGACAGAGACGATGTACCTGACGTGGAATTCTTTAATTATATTGTTTATTATTGTTTGTGTATGATTTATTTAGCAAATATGTATAATAGTTTAATGACTGTAAAGGAAGCTTCTGATTAGTGCAAGTGGCGGGTTGTCCCTGCCTAGCCTGAAGGAAGAAACGTATGAGTATCGATCTATGATAATGAATAAATGTTCTTTCAGTCAAGGTATCTAGTTGACAAGTTAAAGATTGCTCAGATTTGCAAAGGATTAATTAAGACATTACACTTTCTGGAAGAACGGCAAGAGGAGAGAAACGGGAGAAAAGGGGGGCGAGAGACAGAGACGAAGACTATAGGCAGCTCAAGTTCTGTTTAAACCCTCTATAATTTGTAGTAGTTCCAGTACCTACCTGATTTTTTGTGTTGATGATATTTCTTCTTGAAGGCTGACTTAGGTGCTGTGCCAATATGACCCTTGTGAAGTCTATTAAAATCGGCCTAAAATACACATAAGTTTAATAAATAGTATGCCTTTCTAGCTCATGTGGCGGTAGATGAATAACAAAAATGCAGTAAGTATACATAATTATATTTTTCAATCACGAAAATGACAACACATCAATTTATAATAATAGTCTAATCTGACAAAGTACATAGTTTCTTTCAAACCTCTTTACTAGTCATTAATTTCCCGCCAGAACTACAATCCTTGCTTTATTTAATTGCAGCAGATGAGCTCGGTCGAAGACGCAATTATAGGTCTAAATGGCATACGTTTTCATTATTTACATATTTATATAAGAAGTGGCAATAGTTACCAAAATATGAATCACTCCAATAGCTTCAGCAACTTAGACACGAATGTATGCATATGAGAACGTAAGTGATAATGCAATGTAACAGTTAAGAATAAAGCATTTCATGTACAGCCGCAAACACAAACTGAAAACAATATAGAACACAAAATAAGCTACAAATTAGAAAAAAAAATAAAGATAAACTTTTCTGTTTGTTACTTCCTTTAAGCTTCTTATAACATTGTTTCGATACTTCCATCATTCTCATTTAAAATATAGAGATTATAGGTGGACGCTTAACTTAGCATTTGGTCGCAAATTATATAAGTTGTACAACATAAATAAAATCAACAATCATATAATATACATTTCTATTATAACAAAATGGTGTTTTACACAAAGTTGTGGAATACAGTGAGTGGATTGCATTCTACAACTTCAAAAGAATACTTTATCTGGTTAATAACTAAAAATCTAGTAAAATATAATTTTCAAGTAGTACGTATGGCAGTATATATAGTAGTGTGGGTCCTAACACAGTTTTTATAAAAAATATTTTTTTTAAACATTTTTGGCAGGCGAAAGGACCCCTTCTGCCTACCAGGAAGTAACATCTCGCTTAGATTTAGATTGAATAACATCTCACTATTTCAAAATCTCCAAAAATGCATTATGTTATACTTGCATAACTCCTAAACGTGGTTATTTAAAACTCTACCACAGTATAAAAACTTTAATGTAGTGTCAGTTGTCTACACAAACACAACAAAGCGACACAACCTAATTTTTTTTTAATAAAAACAAAAAAAAAATACATAGTTTTTATTTTTTATATTAAAATAACTACACATTGAATGTATATTTATAACATAACAAGCTGTAGAGCATTCAACCTAACAAACAAACAAACTCTTCAGCTTTATAATATTAGTATTAGTATAGATAATAATTATGACAGTGACAACAACAACATAATACTTACCAAAATAGCATCTCTGGGGTTTCTTATCAGCAATATGGCAGATTTGAATTTATCTGGCTCCACAGGTGGTGCTTCATGGGTCTTCACTACAAGTACTGAGCCATCAGTTACATTTTCAGCGGGAAATCCATGCATTCGTAAACCATAGTCCATGTATATGGAACCTGTTACCATGCCTGAAAAATATAATTACAATAATTTATATATTTATATATACTAGCTGACCCGACAGACATTGTCCTGTCTTAACTATGAATATTAACTGACAGTTATGTCAAAAGCACTAAAATTACATTAGAAAAGTTAGTAGTTACAGATATTACTACCTCATATATAGCTTTATTTATTAACACATCAACTGTAGCATTAAAAACTGTGTTCTCTAATTGGTTAATACATACTTCATCACACCGATTTATAGTTTAGGGGGCAAACAAGTAGACAGACCACCTAATGGTAAGTGACTACCGCTGCCCATGGACACCTGCAGCTCGAGAGTCACAAGTGCGTTGCCAGCTTTTGAGATGGTAGTACGCTATTTTCTTGAAGGTTTGAAAATCGTATCGGTCCTCAAATACCGCAGGCAACAAATACGTTCTGATGAATGGATGTTTGTTACTTAATCAAGCCAGAATGGCTGAACGGATTTGGATAAAATTTTGCACAGAGATGGATTATAGTCTTGAATAGCACATAGGCTGGAATAATGTACGGTTCCTGAGGGATAGATATGAATTTTCCTGGACTTGGAGTCGCAGCTAATAGCTAGTTCCTTATAATAACTGATATTGTTAACTGAATAGTGATATTGTTCGGTTAATAACAATATTTCGTTGCAGTCGTAGAAAAACGGCAGATTAGATTTTTTGACGATTTTTCTTAAAGTATACTAGAAAATATCCTTTATCATAAAACAAAACATTTTTCAAAGCTCATACACACAGTAACATTTGCAGATTTCATTAACAGAAACAGCCGTTTTCAAAATATTACATAAAACATTATTTGTAAGCTTTAAAGTGCGCTCCTGTAAAGTTACTAGAAATCAAATCTACGACATTTTTCTACGACGACGATTAATTTGCTAAATACTATGCAACTAACACCATTGAAGCTGGATGGCAAATTACAAGGTTTAAATTTTTTTTACGTCTTCTAGCAATGAAATCTGGACTCTCTCAGGAATCAATACTCTCTTTAACACTCATCCTGTTATGACCTGCCTAAAGAATGACAATCTGGGTTTACTTGTAGAGAACCATATATCTAATGCAAGTGCAAGAGACGGAGAAGTTTAAACTAAAAAGAAAAACATATTCTAGCACTTAAATATGTCCTTCGATCCAGTCTCTGACTAGGGTAATGTCAGTCAGGGCCAGTTTGCAGTCTCTAAAATAGAAGATTGCCTATTTTAAAGCTAAATACAGTCATTTCAATTCAAACCCAACATTCCGAAGTGAATCCATTACTGTAACGAAGCATATATATACTAAATTTTAATTGATTAATGTGATTAATGTAAGCTTAATAAAACTAGAATATATGGTAGATTTGTGGTTAAATGAGGGTCAGGCAAGATATATATATATATTCAACGTTGATAATTTGCATAAATATATTCAAGTGTTCAGTATTTGTTGAAAATCCCACTAATATTATAAATGTGAAAGTTTGGATGGATGAATGGATAGATGTATGGATGGATGTTTGTTACACTTTCACGCAAAAACCACTGAACCGATTGCGATGAAACTTGGTATATCCACTAATATTATAAATGTGAAAGTTTGCATGGATGGATGGATAGATGTATGAATGGATGTTTGTTACTCTTTCACGCAAAAACCACTGAACCAATTGTATAGATAGCTGGAGACCTGGATTAGCACATACGCTACTTTTTATCCCGAAATTCCCAAGGGATCGGGACATGCGCGGGTGAAACCGTGGGGAGCTGCTGGAGTATTAAATAAACCTTCATTAGTAAGAATTTATTCATAGTACTGAACATTATAGTTATTGTAATTATTGTATAGTTGTGTACGTAAAGTTTTCATTAACTAAAAGCTGAACTTTATAAGCTTACTATGGGAAGGACAAATCTAATAATGTTTATTTTTAAATCTGTTACCTGTGACCTGTTGTAAAAGATATCGCAGCCAGGTGTTTCCGCTGCCTGGATAGGATACCAGGGCCACCACATCAGGAGACGGAGGGTGCCTCCATCTCAGCTCTTTGCACCAATTAATAGGCGGGTCATGCCGAAACCCGAAATGGTTCATATATCCCCCACTATAATACCCATTCTTCGTTCCATGCAAAGGGTTTAACATAAATATAATAATTGAAAAATATAACATAACGACTGCAGCAGCGAGAAAGAATATCGAACGTCGAACCATCATCAAAACCGTCAGGTTTTACTTTAATTTGAAACCAAATACCATGTTACTTGGTGGGCGAGTGTATCACCGTACGTCCACGAAGTATTGGAAGTGTTTTGATATCGTTTCATGTTTATACCTAATGACTAGCTAATCTTTTAAATACAAAAAATATGAGCGCTAGTCAGACATGCAATTTCTTTACATATTATAAAAAAATCACAATAAAAACACTACTGGGATTTTGACAGATTCTTGACATATAATTGTAACAGGGCTGCCAGTAAGGACAACTTATTTTATACCGCTGAGTCTCAGAAATAATACAAAACCATGTATATTATACAAAATCAGTGTTGTACCACTATAGTACGTCACTCTTTGGGGATTTCAATAAAAGGTGTTTTAACTTTAACGTATAAGGATATAACAGTTTATCACAGACATGATTTGTTTTAAGTATCTCTAGGTGTATGTACGTACTTATTAGGCCATAACATCAGTAATGACATTGTATCTAATTATACAATGCAATCTACTATACAAACAGGATACAAAAAAAAACCGAATTACACGAACTTTGTATCCTTTCCAATTATACAATCTTGCAGCCTGAATTGTAATCCGGGTGCCAGAGCAAAAAAAAACCGCGAAAAGTGGTGGTCTCTTATAACAATACGATAGTTGGCTAAAAATTTAAAGCTAAAAAAAGTGATAGCGGTTGCCTGTGAAGTCGGTTTTACGGACGATAACTTTACGTGATAACGTCATAAGAAAATAAGACGTAATGTTTGTATACTCTTTGAAAACAAGCCACAAGCAACGTCACAAGCCGAACTCTTAGGCAGGCTTAGGCCGATCGTGCCTCTCTATCGCTTCCCTAGCAGACCCGTATACACCGTATATACTCAGTGTGGTGTATACTTAGGGGAATACGATAGATATATTTGGTTTTTATTGGTCACACACTGAGTACAGAAAAAAAATACATAAAATATACTCGGTGTGAATTCGAATCATATACCGATGGTTTACCGAGTATACACTCTAATTTTTTTCAAAGTCTCAATTAGGAAAAAAATTTTAGAGGCTTACAAATACTAACGTAGACCGAAAAGTATTTCATAAGTGTGAAACAATCCAACTTTACACCTGTAGAATATTTGATTCAATCTACGAAAATTATTCTTAGATTCTTAAGTTTTTACTTGGGTTATTTGAATCTACTGAAATAAAAAATCAGTATACACCTCGTAAGCTTGATGATATCATATGACTTAGCGTAAACTCGCTGTAGCACTATGCGTGGTGTAATTTCGTATAACTATGTGTGATTTGTGAATATACTCCGGTGACAGTTAGTAGTAGTTAGTAGACAATTAATATTCGACAAGTTTACACTTAATATACACCACGAGTACACTAAGCACACACGTAGTTTTCACTACCTACTGTTGCGAATCACATCACTGATCCGCGGGGCGCCGCGGGGACGGAAGAAACGAGGGAGGACACGGCACGACACGCACACGGCCTCAGGCGCACACTCACTCAGCGATGCCAGACGTACGATAATTATCGTACATGTACGACTATTTCGCCACCGGTACGATGTACGATACGATATGTATTATCGTACGCCAGAGTACGATAATTTCTAACCCTATAATACTTTCATTCCAATGCGTAAAAAGCCAATCAAAAGAATGCTGTTATGGTTTTAAACCAACTGAAAAAATGATATCTCGAATGGCTTCAGCAGTCCTTTATTCAAAAACGGCAAGCGCTGCTCCAGAGGTAGAAGTAAATAGTGATTCCGATAATCCCACTCTTTTATAAAAAGTATAGTAAACAAGTTTTTTCATTTCTGTCTAATTTCACAACTTCCTAAAATTCCTATACTATTTCTAGTTTTGCGAAATAGCACATTTCGCGCGGTTCTGGTAATTGTACGATAGTTTTTCATCTATTACGATAATTTTCGAATATTGATACGATAATTCACTCGCACTCGTCTGGCAACCCTGCACTCACTGGCCGCTAGCCAGTGCCGACGAACGCACATTCATCAAAATACCTCCAGACGAACTAGACGCGCACCGTTTCTAAGTACATAATTAATGTAATACGCAAATTTACCATTATATCAAGCCAGTCACTGTCATACTGCATTTTTATTACAACCTCAACACATGAAGACCCGTCTTCAACATTGGCGATCCCGACGAAAAAGCGGTCCCCAGGCGTTCTTCGTTCTTTTGGCTTTTCAGCGGTATATTTAGCCGGTATACGCTCTTATGGCGTCTGTAACGCGATAATTATGTCACGTCTTGTTGGTCACTTATAAAAATTTTCAACTTTTGGACCTTAAAAAATTACAGATCACGGGACTTTAAAAAGAAAATTCGGTGTAAATTCAGGGTGAATTCGACACATATACACTATGGAATTTGACATTCTGGACTGGAAGGTACTTGGTGTGTACTGAGTATGTACGGATCCGCTAGGGTTGTTCCGCGCTCTCGCTTGCAAGCTCAGCTCAGACAGAATGTGACAATGAGTCATGCTTTTTCGTGCGTGCAGCCGGCTTTCATCGATTTATAAGACGTTATCACGTCAAAAAGTTGCTTTGGACCAATAGAAGCCGAGATACGATACTTTCAGTTTTCCCGCGTTTCAGCCGTCATATTCGATTTTTCGACTTCGGACCTGCACGGTCTTCTTGTTTCGATGACTTCTGCTAGAAGTGTTATGCCGACAAGGAAAGTGCTAAATGTGTCTTAGCAGTAGGTATTCTCTTTTCATAATAGTATCCGTATCTAGCCTTAATCTTAATGTTCTGGCGGGATTTCTGTGTAGTTTATTACAGATTAATATGCTATTAATTATGCTTTACCATAGCGACGGGTCCTACGTATACTGGTATAACCAGCAAAATGACGAAAATAGTTTTTTTGGCATCAATAGCTTTAGCTTAACCTATATTTTATATTCTGTAAAATTTATTTTAAAATATCGATTAGTTTCAAAGATACAAATCAAAAATTTCTGTTTTATTAATACTAAAGAATATATATATATAAGTACATATATATATATAATAGAATCTTTGACTCACTCTCCTGTAAAGTTACAATTTTGCACTTGTACCAGTATACATAGGACCCGTCGAATTAGGTAAGTTTCCATATCCGCAACCATTTGCAATAGGTGGCAAACAAGCAAAAGTAAAAAAACTCTTTATACATGCTGTTAAATTAAATTGGAGCGTTAGCGGAAGTTCTGACCTGACGGGCAATGTAAAGGAACGGATACCGGAGCCTAAAAAGTTAGAGAAAATATCGTGAGCGCACGCTAGTCGAGAGGTGAGGATCTTATGATATAAGCATACAAGGTGAGTTGTTGCTTTAATGGCGGTAACTTTAGAAAAATATATGATTTGGATGATCGAGACTGTCGATGGAAAAATGAGAATGGGAGTGAAAGCATTAAGTTAGAAAAAGTGAATACAAAGGGAGGAAAAAGAAAGCAAATAAAACAGGTCAAAGAAACTTAAAACTATTACAAAAAGTAGGGAAGAAAGGGCAAAAGACACAAAGCATGTGAGACATATGAAAGATGAATGAGGTGACATAAAAGTCCGATAGAAGACTTGCTTTGTAAAACTTATGAATAAGGAGAATGAATGGAGCAGAGTGTTGAAAATGTGCATGTAAATATCGGATTAGCTAATGAGATTAGCATAAGCGAAGTTGGAATGGCAGCATGACGTATGAAACGATACCAGTTGGGCTCGATGGTGCACCGGTGGAATGTTGAAATTTATTAAAAGAGGACGGATACGGACTGGCTGAATTTGTTCTTCAATAAGTTTTGCATGTGTGTTTCATGAAACAACCCTTCCCCCACCCCTCTCCTCCTACTCCCACCTTAAAGACCTGCAACGCACTTGTGACTCTTGAGTTGCAGGTGCCCATGGGCGGCGGTAGTCAGTTACTATTAGGTGACCCGTCTGCTCGTTTGCCTTCTATACCATAAAAATAAATGATTAAAAGGTAATCCCTAACGAATGGTGTTTTAATTCGCTTGCTTATCTTTAAAAATAAAGGAGATGTACGGGAATGCATCAATTATCGAGGAATAAAGCTCATGTCACATAGTACGAAAGTCTGGTATAAAAAGATTGAGAGAAGAGTGCGATTACATAAAAACAATTTGGGTTTGGACCTTGCCCCCTCCGATTTAGAGAGGTGCGCGTGGAACACGTCGCGCTGCCGTCTTGGGTCTGCTTCTGCTAGGGCGACGGGTAACCCAGCCCATCACCCTCAGGCAAGCGCTCATGGAGGCCGGAGATCATTTTGCACTCTCCAGTGCCTGGTTTGTCTTCTGTGGGACAAGAGAGAAGTAGTTCTTTCCCGTTCCTTGTCCACCGCCTCTTTGGCATACATTATTTCTTCACAGAACGAGGCAGCGGAATCCCATGCTCTCTCGCACCGGAATGGTCATGGTTATGGCCATGGGGCATAGGTTTCGCGGCCTATGCGATCCAGGTACGTTCCGAGTAGTGTCCGGTAAGCACCTGTGTCATCCGGTAGGAGACTTCCGTAGCGCCTCTCCAGCCAATCCTCCATGATGGGTCTTACCGCCACAATCGTGGCGTGCCCTGCGCACGGTTGCTCAAGTCGTACTTTCATGAGCACCTGGCGGAGCTAGGACCGCTGAGCCTCGACTTCGCTCTGCACAAGTGTCTCGCTCCTGCGTCTCCTTGCACCACTGGTATAATGACGCAAAGGAATTTTGCCTCCAGGTCCAGGTAGGAGACTTACCGCTTCGAAGGAAGCTTCCAAACTAACTAACAAATCCAAACAACGCACAGACAATTATGTGACAAACCTTTTGAGAATTAGTCAGCTTTATTTATAACTTATGAATCAGTAATAATCATAAAAGTTTGTGGATTGACTTAAAACATACTTACTATTAACTTTACAGTTTGGCAGAAGTAATATTTTTTGTAAAATGATTTAAAATAAAAATAAAACGGTTTCCAAATTCGTTTGTCAGCTGTACTGATTGTGTTAAGTGATTTCCATGTGTTCCTAACCACAAAAGCGTTGATTAGTATTTGCTTGTTTTAGTACTGTCTGATATACATATCTTAAATATTTTAATTGCACCCATTAGCAATTGAAGTTTTCCTGTTTGTTTAAATTAAATGCTTATGTACAAATAAAGTGTTATCTATCTATCTAATTACACATGTACATATGTATCTATAATTTTAATTATTGACAACTCAAAAACTATCATTTACAAATAATAATGCTTGAATCATGATTACTTTCAATCAGATTATGTATACATAAATAATTACATATATAGCTGTAATAAACATTACACCTATTTCAGAAAAACAGCAATACAAAGCAATCACTTTAAGAAAATGTGAAATACAAATTATTAAAACTCAACCGCCTGGTTTGAAAACCCTGAAAGAATACTTTAGCTGTGGATACCTTGATCATTGAATTAGTCTGTGCCCATTTGCATAGTTGGTCACCTTGATACTTGAATATTGCATCCGTGCCATGTCTGAGTTTAATCCATACACAAGATAAAATATTTGTCTCATCCACAGATAATAATTGTCTTGGGATGGGGTTTGCGACTTTGTTTCCATTTTTTATGTTTGTAAATTCCTAGTTCAGTTACAATTTGAAGATCTTTTATATGGAATCCTTTTTAGGGTTCCGTACCCAAAGGGTAAAAACGGGACCCTATTACTAAGACTTCACTGTCCGTCTGTCTGTCTGTCACCACGCTGTATCTCATGAACCGTGATAGCTAGACAGTTGAAATTTTCACAGATGATGTATTTTTGTTGCTAAATAAAAACAGAATAAATACTAAAAACAGAATAAAATAAATATTTAAGTGGGGCTCCCATACAACAAACATGATTTTTCTGCTGTTCTTTTACTCAATATTAATAACGGCCATAGGTAGACACTGAAAACATTCACAGAATATTATAGACAGATAATGGTACGGAACCCTTCTTGCGCAAGTTCGACTCGCATTTGGCCGGTTTTTTTTAAAGACGTTTTAACAATGACGAGTAGAGCCAGGAGTAAATAATGTTAGAGTTCAGATTAAAGTATTATTAAATAATTAATTATATAATTAAGTAAAGAAAAATCGAATAGTTATAAATCAGGATGTATATGGCCTTTTATTTTTTTAGTGGATCTTTCAGCCGGTCTCACACACAAGTGTTTACCAAATAATGTTATTTTATGCTTATTCAAGTATATCTCAAATACACACTCTCTTTTTGGTATTGTTGTAACTACATTGTCGTGTGATACTAGTTTAAATGTGTTTTTAGTGTCCATTATACAAATACCAGTTTTGCCAACATAGCTAGGACATTTTGACCTTATTACAGAAAGTAAACTTCCATGAAAATCGGCTTTGTAAAGGGTCATTGTGAAGTTTTCCCATGCTTTACTGGTGCAATCTGGAATTGGCTTTTCTAAATCTAACACTTCACTCATATATTTAAGCCATATTTTGTTCATTGGTAAAATGTCATTATACTTAACGCCATCTCTAGCGATTGTATAGAAACCTAAAGATTTCTTCTCTTTCCTCGTCAAGCTTCTTACTTTCTTCTTCGTTCTTCTTCTTTTTTGGACTTTACTTTTTCTTTTGGCAAGTACAAACTCGGTCTTCAGTTCACTTTCAATATTTGGAATCGCCGACTTAGATACATTCGCTTTCAAAAAGCCAATGATAGATTCAGCCGCTCCTTTGTGAAAGGATTCTCCTGACGTCATGTCTTACCGGTAAAAATAATTTGTTTAACCACAAAAATCTGAATTTCTGTTTCTAACAACCATGTGCGACAAATAAACAATGTCGAGTGTCAGTTATGTCAGTTTTCAGCTTCACTGTAATGTCACTGATGTACAAATAAACATAGACAAATGTCAAATAATTCCCATTATATATACTCATAGATTATGAATTTTTCAAGATGGACGAATAGACGTCCATTTTTTTACGTTTTTGTTATTCACTTGTATAATTATAAAACACTTGACATTGGCGGAATTCCTGCGCTGATTCTTGCGCGGGATAGAGTCCATAATAAAATAATATTTATATATACTCATAGAGAGCAGATCTGGGCAGCGTGGCTATGGAGAGTAGAGATGCCTCTACCCTCCATAACCGTGGCTAAAAAAATGCTGTAAAGCACCACACTTTATAAAGCACAGATTCTTGACGATAATTGATCAATGGTCAATAAGTCAGTCGGCAGTTAAAATCTAGCATGGTGGATGGGGCAACAAACTATTCGTTTCATGTTCATTGACATGTTATTCTAAGACATGTTATGTCTTACCTCTTATTATGACAACGGTCGAAATAGGTAGAACAATGCCCACGGGAAGATATGACTATGATTGTCGAATCCACATCCCACATGAAGACCGCTCGTGGGAAAAATTCAAATATTTACTTTGTTTTTCTTATCAGCCCATAAGAGATTGTCGTCATGGAGTCACGGTGAATGGTGATATCAACAATCATTGCTCGGTACTCTAATCGGTCACTTACCGCTACATCAGGCTTATTGGCAACAATGGTCCTCTCAGTGATAAACTGATAATAGACCGATCCCGGTACAGTGTTGCATGACCATTTTCAAGAACTGGGTCTGGTCACATACCTGTAATACGATAATTCGACAGTCACAAGGTTATATTAAAGAGCAAGTTGCTGATGAACGATCCTAACCACTAGGTTACATCTATACAAATACTTGCCGTTGGCAAGACGAGAACAATCGGAAATTATATGCCAGAGGCTTTCCCCGGGACGATGGCATGCCCGACAAATATCAATTGTGCCTTCCTTTAGGAAATACCTCCAATAGTTATTCGTCATAACAACGTCATCTGTAATTGCACAGACAAAACCTTCAGTTTCTTCGAAAAAGGTGACTTTGAATTGTAGCCAGGATACAGATGTTAATAAATCTACAACAGGGCCTATTAAAGCCCGATTAAAAGCGTCCATGCATCTCTTTGCCTTTCCATATCTAATTATTCAATCCAGTCAGTAACAATAAGTACTGCAGGTTTGTGCCAGTTTTCTTTTGCTGCAGCAAGCGTAGTGAGTCCGTTGTCAACCGCCACCACATTCCGAGGTCTATCCACGTCAAAAGAGAGGAAGTAATTTCTATAAGATTGCATACCTTGTGAATTGCGATCATGGAAGGTCTTTAGTGCCACGTGCCAACGTGTTCAACATCCATTCTGAGAGTAAACCATAGGTAATAACGTTGTTGATTATGTGAGATGTTATCTTGACAGTAGTTGAAAATTGGTTTTTTTTTTAACACAATTTCCCTATTCGATCAAATTACTTAAATGTTGCCTAAGTATACTCATTTTCACTATTCAATCAATCAATTCATTGTTCTACTTAGATTCTTTAAAAAACGTTACCAAAAGTATACTCAAATACTAATCAATCTATCCATTCAATTATTTAAACTATATAATCAGTAGATACGAACATTACTACTTTCGAATAGTAGTCCATTCTACATGTTACGATATATGTAGCAGAATGATGACGATCTCAACGTCGCTTCGTCTAATATGTCATGGGATTACGTCATTTGTGAGGTACTTATCTCTAAGTGCGAACCGATACGATAAACTCGCACATCTCGGAGCCAAGCATGTAGTCTGTTTTAATATTCATATTTTTATTTTTATCATTAATAAGTTACAAGCCCACACATTTATGGTATTACTAATGTATCACAATTTATTGTTGTTACTAAAGTATTTTAAAGCTATAACAGCTATCCTTGGTAACGTTGTAATAAATAAACAATTTGGGGGTCACCTAAGCACCTATATATACCTCCTTAATGTAGGCACCTACCAAAATCATAATAATATCATGTACTTACAGTCAAATTATTTTACTAATATAGATAGGTAAGTTATTTAGTTGTTCTGTAATAAAAGAAAATAATATATCATGTTGACAATGAGTTTAATTACAAAATGTTTACATTGTCTGTAACCTTTACAATGACATCCTTAATAGTTTTGAATATTTCATCCATAAGTACATTTTTCACTACATGTTGAACGCAAATTTCAGCTTCACATTTGCACAGCGAATCGATGCTGTTAGAAAAATGTTCCACATCAAATATTTCTATTTTAATTACTTTTGCACCACGCACCAGTTTCTTCGTATATGAAAACACGGCCCGATTCTTTTTCAGCTTTTTAGCAGGGGTTCGTTCGAGGTTTAGTCGCTTTTCAGTTCTGGGTTCCAGTATGGTATTCATTGGGAGGAAGTTGAATAGCTCGTTTTCAGAGTCCAAAAAATAAAATGTATTTGGTACGTCATGGTAATACTTAGCTAAAATATTATAATAAAAATTTGAGGTAAATATGAAGCTTTCAAACTTCATATTCATTCAATAGTATATTGATATATTACATTATTATATTAAAATAAAAAAGCAATACTCGCCGACATTTAAGGTTATTAGTCGTTATTACTGTCACTACAATTAAGATAAACTAATATTTCTTTTTAATTTAAACCCCTTTTTATATACGATAACATTTGTTTATAGAGTTCAAAATTAATGTAAAATATTATGTCATTAAATCAATACCATAAAAGGAAGCACGTCATATGACAACAATGTTATTGTCTGCGGGTAATTCACCGAAACTTATAGGCTCTTATAGCTAATATATATGACAAATATAATTATGCAATACACTACGCTCATTTAAGAGAACGCTTGCTGAATGGACTTATTTTGAAAAAGATTCACCGAATCTTATCATTTAGACAAGAAAACTATTTACAAAAATATATTGACCTGAATACTAGATTACGTCAAACTTCCACACACGTATTTGAAAAATATTTTTTTAAACTACTTAATAACGCAATATTTGGAAAAACCATAGAAAATGGACGTAAACAAGTTAATGTAAAATTAGTGACCATGTGGAACGATAATAATAATAAAACGAACAAACAACTCTGTGCTGAAAAGTTAATTGCAAAACCAAATCTGAAGAGTATTGCAGTTTTTTCTGAAAACTTTGTTGCTATGCAATTAAGCCCCGAAAAAGTTATTTTAGACCGACCAATTTTTATCGGGTTTACTGTTTTAGAATATGCTAAACAACACTTATACAATTTTCACTACAACTATGTTTAAAATAAATATAAAACACGTGCAAGACTGTGTTATACAGATAGCCTCTATTTCATAAATACCGAAGACATACATGAAGATATTAAAAATCCCACTAATATTATAAATGTGAAAGTTTGGATGGATGTATAGATGGATGGATGGATGGATGTTTGTTACTCTTTCACGTAAAAACTACTGAACCGATTGCGATGAAACTTGGTATGTAGATAGCTGGAGATCTGGATAAACGCATAGGCTACTTTTTATCCCGATTTTCCCACGGGATCGGGACTTACGCGGGTGAAACCGCGGGGCGCTGCTAGTGTTATAATAAAATTTGACACAAGTAATTTTGAAAACAATAACTACTATAAAATACCTAGATTAAATGCTAAAATTCCGGGACTTTTTAAAGACGAATTTGGAGGAGATGTTATAGATGCGACATTACAAACAGACACTTAAATTTTATTTATTTTTTTATTACGAGTTTGGTCACATAGTGAATAGACGACGTAATGGTTTTGTGTGCTCATAATTTATTTCAAATTCAAACCAAAAGCGATTGTTCATACGGCCTATTATATTTTTGAATTTTTTTTTTCTCTCGTGGCTCACGGTTCGTATCGCCACTAACAAGTAAATTTTTGAAATCTTGTGGTCTTTGATAAGTTTATTTAGAATGGTTAAAATCTCTGTAACAACATACCTTTAAAGAGTAAAAGTAAAGAAGCATGTTTGCTAGTACAAAATGTTTTAAAAAGTTAAAGGTAGATAAGGTTTCACTATATTTGCATAACATAATTATTTTGTTTTGCAAAAGTTATTTAAAAAATTGCAAAAATTGCTTAATGTCAAAATTGATGTGTAATATTTTTTTTTTAAACGACATAAGCAAATATGCACACAGCCTACCTGATGGTAAGTAGTTACTGGTGGCTAAGAATTCTATAATGCCGCTGCTATGGAGTGCTTACAATACTATAATAATAAATGAATAACTCCACACATCTCGCACACGGTCGTCTGATCCCAAACTAGGCATAGCTTGTACTATGGTAACCAGACTGCTGATAAACATACTTATATATTTCTAAATACATGCATATTATAGATAAATTACACCCAGACCCAGAACAAATTATCATACTCATCACACAATTATTTGTCCTAAGTGGGAATCGAACCCACAACCTCTGGCTTAGTAGTCAGGGTCACTAACTACTCGTCCAACAGGCCAGTCTTCAGCTTTGTATTACTATTCCATTAATAAAGAAGAAAGAAAGAATGAAATGTATTTTCTTTCTTTCTCTAAAGAGTTTTTTGTTTGATTGTTTAAATGCACTACTCTATGAAGTTACCTGCCGGATTCAAAAAATTCTATTTGTACTGGATGGAGTATTTATTGAGGAAGGTTATAGGCTATGTAACATCATACTAAAACCCTTAGGAGTGGAGCAGTGACATTAAACACAGGTGACTGTGGGACATGCCAGTCCTGTTGTAGTGACATAATACTGTGTTATGTAAGAAACCTATTATGTAGAAGACTACTGTGCCTTTGAAGTTTACTGAACATAATTTAAACTATCTAATCCTTATAAAAATATTACAAAACCACATATACAGTGTAGAAGAGACCCTGTACCGAATCCTGAAATAGTGTATTCAGACGATCATTCTGAGTCAAAAGTCATTGGGATTTTCATTTTCTGCTGGAAAATTCATAATTCTTTTTATTTAAAAGTGATATCACCATAATAAATATTGCCCATGGACAACAATTGCAACGCAAGAGTCACAAGTGCATTGCCAGCCCAATGTAATATGGATAATTTGTATACAAGATGTTACAGTAGTATCGTGCAGAATCCATAGATGTAAAAATAAAGCATTTTTCGTTGCGCTAACTTTTTTTTTCAGCTGGCGGCTGAATCCTACTTATAATATTATAAACGCGAAAGTTTTTGAGTATGGATGGATGGATGTTTGTTACTCTTTCACGCAAAAACTACTGAACCGATTGCGATGAAACTTGGTATGTAGATAGCTGGAGACCTGGATTAACATATAGGCTACTTTTTATCCCTTTTTATTCCCACGGGATCGGTACTTACGCGGGTGAAACCGCGGGGTGCTGCTAGTTTGTTATAATTGTGTCATCTATTTAACACATATACTTACCTTTTTCAGAGGAAAGCTGACCCTGGACAATTTCGGCAGGCCGTAGAGTGGGCTATAGATGCTGGATATACCACACATAGACACTGCATCAATTTATGACAATGAAGTGGAAGTCGGGGAAGGTATCAAGAACAAGATCAAAGAAGGAATTGTTTCTAGAGAGCAACTATTTGTTACTACTAAGGTAAGTTGTATTGCACCCGTTTTAAAAATTAAAAAGTTTAAATTCCAAGATTTTTACAGATGTAAAAATATCTAAGAGTGTCTAATCTACTCTACTAGTTCTGATTTTACAAACAATATTGATGTATATGTATACAAACTATCGATAATATTTTCTTTCTTAGGTAGTTGATCATCTTACCACTATATATAATATAAATTATTTAAATATCTATATTTTTTTCTCCAGCTTTGGAATGACAGTAGCGTTGAAAGGGATGTTGTGCCATCACTTAAGGAATCTTTGGCTAAGCTCCAAATGGACTATGTGGATTTATATCTTGTTCATTGGCCTATTTCAGTAAATGTAAGTACCACAAAGAAGGTTACCTTATTTGTAACATAGGTACTCTATGATTGTGACAAGGTCATAAACATAGCGTAACATGTAGGCCAGGTGCTATGCTGCAGACAACTGTCGTAAACCCATTCCTAAAATGAGTCAGGGTAGGCCGACTCCGCACTTTGGGTATGAAGCTACAAATACGTGACGGCCTCGACTTGTCGGACCACATTCAGTGGGCTGCGCGCCGGCCGAGTCGCACGTGTGGTGCGCTTCAGTTCGATGCTCACTCACGCGCCGCGTCGCCTCGTCCGATAGATATAAACCATAATAATATGGCATCGTATTCGGCTACTTAAATAATAACTCGGATTTGCAATTCACGTTTTTCACACTTCCAAAGGACGTCGAAAGATCAGAAGAGATAAGAGTTATGCGATAGAAAGAGAGGGAACTTCTTGGTGAATTAACAAAGAATGAATTCACTTGAATTTTGACTGAATTGAAATGGATTTCACTTTATTGTTTCAGAGCAAGAGTCGCAATTTATATTAATGATGGAGTGGGGCTTATGTACTCTTACTATTACGTATTCTGTGCCCTATATAGTTAGAGAGGTTGGCGAAAATGCTTATAATATTCTATGTAATAAAAATTCATCTTACGAATTAAACCTAACTGGTTAAAGCAAAAAATCTTTTAATCAGGGTATAATAAAACCCATAGACATTAGCAACACACTTAGTGTTGCTAATGTCTATGGGCTATGGTGTCCGCCTTCCGTCAGTCGTGAAGTCACATTATCGGCGCAATAACAGCATGTGGTTAAAATACTAGATTTCGGATATTATATACTCTCCGGTAAAATTAATCCATGTTTATTTTTTCAGGCTCATGGTGAAGATGCTGGCATAGATTACTTAGAAACATGGAAGGGAATGGAGGAGGCTGTGAAACTTGGTTTAACTAAGTCTATTGGTGTATCCAACTTTAACGAGTCTCAACTTGAGCGGTTAATAAAAACAGCCAATATTAAACCCGTTGTTAATCAGATTGAGGTAAGAATTAATCAAGAATAATAAATATTATTCATTGGTTTCTTATCTTTGAGCTGATTATTACCGGTAACGGCAAAGCCTAAAGGGTTATGATCAACGTTTGGGAAAATAAAGATGGGTCGCTAGCTCTACCTTTTTAACCGACTTCAAAAAAGGAGCAGGTCCTATGTTCCACTGTATATATTTTTTTTATGTATGTTTACCGATTACTCAAAGAAGCCTGGACCGATTTGGATTATTCTTCTTTTGTTTGAAAGAGTGGTCCCATGGTCATCAGGTCAGGATCTGATGATGGGATCCTGGAGAAATCCAGGGAACTCTTCAAATTTTATAGGCACACTTGAAGCGACTTATTTTGAGGCGCAATGAAGTCGGTGATACTTTTTTAAAAAAGATAATTATTATTAATACTGTTACGAGCCGGGCTTCGTGATTAGATGAATACACCAATTTGTTACGAAATAGACGCAATTTTTTAAATAATTAATTGTTAACAGCGATTGTCACTTCTACTCGCTTTTACTATTCGCTATTATTCGCACTCGTCAGCCATTGATCGCAAAACTTGAATAAATCCACCCCAGTTGCCTGCGACCTATCCTACAGAAAGTTCGTGAACTTTCCCAAAAAATAGCGTAAAAATTGTCTGACTCGACATCCCTTTCTAGAACATTCTATTAGTTCCATTATTCGCTAACAGATGGCACCCGCGTGTCATTTTAGGCTACCTCTGAATAAAAAGTTTTTTTTTCTAACACTAGACATTCCAGTATATTGTGTATATGTCTTTTTAGATAAACCCCACCTTAACCCAGTACAAATTGGTTGATGTCTGCAACACATTGTCAGTGATACCGGTCGCTTATACACCCTTAGGTTTAATATCTGATGCAAGGCCGGAGTTCATCGGAAAAGATACGATCAAAACTGATCCTAAACTCGGCGATATAGCCCAGAAATATGGAAAGACTCGTGCGCAAGTTGCACTTAGATATTTGGTAAGTAGTTTTTAAATAAAAATAATAAAATCCTGTTTTTTTATTTTTATATTATAGGGGCAAATTAGCAGACGGGTCACCTGATGGTAAGTGACTATCGTCGCCCATGGACACCTGCAACTCAAGAGTCACAAGTGCGTTGCCGGCCTTTGAGATGGGAGTACGCTCTTTACATATTAAACATCGCTATCTAAATCCAAACTAAGCAGAGCTCGTACTATGGGTACTAGAACATGGATAAAAATATTTGCACTGAACGGGAATCGAAATCGCAACCCACAGCTAATTTCTATATTAACACTTCCAATAACTTGAGCATCTCCGGCATGGCAAGTCTACAGGCTATAGGCCTCTCGTAAAGGTTTTCATAAAGTATGGTCTAGCGCCACCTTCTTGCACCAGCGCCCTGCCAGTGGGACCGGGGCGGTCTTACCCAGCGGTTGCCATTAGCCAAATAAAATGGGTTGGCCATATATTAGAATATCTGTAGAAAGTATATAAAGCTATGCAAATTAGTGCGCTATACGTACGCGCCTTTACCCAACAGACCAATAAAATTAGAAAAAGTGCTGGATGTAATTCCTTACATAGTTATGCCACATAGTTCAGGGTCTGTATTTATGGAATAAGAACATATCTGTGAACCACATGAGAGTTGTGCATCATTTTTTAATGAACGTTTGTTCTGATGAAAGATCGGGTTTTTTAAGGGTAGCTTTAAGCCAATTTACAATAACAAGATACACGTTTTGTAGGCAATATAAAATCGGTCAATTTGCCGCCTTAAACATTAATATCACATGTGAACAATCCATGTGTGAATCGATGTGTTGTGAATAGGAATGTTTTTCAACAGGAACAAAAACATTCCTGCTTCTTAGAAACTTACTAAACATGTCTCGTGTGCCCATAAAGCTACAAAAAAAATTTCTTCAAAAATTATTAATAATTTGCCGAGAAAATGCATTTATTCATTAAAAAGCTTTCGAATGTAAAAATCAATCTGAGTCAGATTCAGCTGCTAGATGTCAGACAGTGAATGTCTGTCCTCCAATGAGCTAATTTTACTGGTCTACAATGATTACGCCCTCCGAAAACTTTGTTTTTAACCGACTTCAAAAAAGGAGGAGGTTCTCAATTCGACTGTGTTTTTTTTTTATGTTTGTTACCTCAGAACTTTCGACTGGTGAACCGATTTTGATGATTCTTTTTTTATTTGAAAGCTGGTGCTTCCCGTGTGGTCCCATTTCAATTTGGTCCAGTTCTGACAATGGCATCCATGAGAAAACCATATATAAGTCTTTTATGGAATAGTTTTTTTTTGTTGAAATCGGTTTTTTTTTTAAAGAATTATTTCATGTATGTTCCCCGATTACTGAAAAACACATGAACCGATTTGGATATTTTTTTTTAGTGACTCGTGTATTTGTTAATTGATTAATTTTTACTCAAGATTGGTCTTATTTAAATTTAAAGAAAATATTACACTTCTAAGGGTGGAAAATTAAGGGACGAAAAATACAGCTTATTACGATTTATCATGATTTAGAAGCATTGAAGCCGGTGATACTTTTTTTCAAAGATTAATCCTCTTTACCTGTAAACAAAAAAAAACATACGTTCCGTTTTCTCACACTGAACAGTGTTTTCATATTTTTTGTTCAGTTACATAAACTTTATTACATTTCAGGTTCAACGTGGAATCACAGTACTGCCAAAATCGTTTACCAAATCTCGCATCGAAGAAAACTTAGATATATTCAACTTTGAGCTAACTCAGGACGAGATGGCAATAATGGACCGTTACAACATAAACCACAGATGTGTGCCTGCCACAAAATTTGCCGGTTATAGCAATTATCCCTTTTAAATACGTAAATATCTTAACCAATAGTCTTGTGTAAATAATCGCAGATGCAAAATATTTTTTTGTAAATTTGTTTTAATAAAAATGTGGAATAATTAGAAAATAATAATATATATTTTTTGTTTGTTAATCTGTTGTATTATTCACAATAATATGTTTTTAAAAGTAACAACACAGATAGAAAGTGTTTTAATTTTTGTGGTCAGGTGATTCTATTTTATTTTTGAAAAGACAACTCCCGCATTAGGAATTACTCATGTGTCGCGGGGGACTTTACAAACATACAAACAACGGACACAAAAAACACCCAAACTCGGGTGGGAATCGAACCCACGACCTAAGGCATAGCAGTCAGGGTTACTTACCACTAGACCAACAGGAATGTATTTTATAGTTAGTAAGATGTTACATTTATAGATACCGGAATATTAAGTAATAAAAATCATTTTAACAAAAAATGAAACCGACGAAAGGAACTAAATTCATCATCGGTTTCATTTTTTGTTAAAAAGATTTTTTTTTGATGTTTTTTTTTCATCATCAGCTCAGCTACATGAGGTGATGATTTCTGAACGCAAATACCTGATAAAGTAATGAAAAGTAAACAGAAACACAATTCGTTCCTACAATTTTCGAAGGTTTTTCTCAATTTTATCAGGATCCCATCATCAGATCCTAACTTCCTTGACATGGGACCACCCTTGAGGTATACCCTATCTAACAAAAAAAGAATAATCAAAATCGGTTCATAAATAACGGAGAGAGACGAAAAAAAAAAAATATATCTACGGTCGAATTGAGAACCTCTTTTTTTTCGTCGGTTAAAAATAAAACTAACACCGATATATGGTCGATGAGGTTCCAATAACATTCCTAAAAGGTCTATTTTTTTTCTCTTCAAGGAGGAAGAGGTGCTTAATTAGCCATAACCACCGAATACATAATAGGTACAGAAGTCCCACTCCGAAAAATCATTTAAATAAATAGCGACTCTTGTTCCAACACAATAAAGTCGCAAGTCAGGTTGCACAGGGTTAATTACCTATAGTTATATTCACCTAGAAATTGCCTCTCTATCGCGTAACTCTTATCTGTTCTAATGACGCCGCGACCTTAGGGTCGTCTTCTTTTAAAGAATTAATTAATCTGAATGAATCTGATTACTAGTCAGTTATGTGCCTATTACTCTATTCTTGTGAACAGATAAACCTGGGATAATAATTCGATAGTCTAAATACGAACGAAAGACGCGACGTAGCGCATGAGTGAGCATCGAAATAACGTACGGCCCGGCCGGCGCGCGGCAGCCCACTGGATTTTGGTACGTTTCGTCGACCCCGCCGTGTACTTGTGGCTTTATACCTACTCCACGGAGTAGACCTGGCCTTTTTTTTTGTGCGTGTGGAAACCCCCTGGGGCCGTCACCCCACCGGCGTTTTCGGTGGAGCGGTGTGTCGGAATCGAACCGACTAATACCACACGGTGTGCCATACTGCGCCTTAAGTAGGAGGGATCCGGGAACAGCTTTTATTAAGACATCCGGACCCCCCCCTAGTGCCTGCCCCCAAAAGCGCGGGCACCACCTCCGGGTAAAAACGTAAAACCTCTCAATTAGGCGAGTGGACCTGGCCTGCCATAACTTAAATTACAAAATCGAACAATAGATCTTGCGGCATTGGTAATTTTGCACTCTAGTGCAATATAGTCCATAACAATCCGCCCAAAACAGAGAGACTGTCTCAGTTAGATGTCTCTAATTTTATTGCAGACGGTCGCAATATTTCGAATTGATCTGAATCGATCGAATGAAGGTTTCACGTCCAATCCTACAACCTCACTTAAATATTATATTGTGAAGAAATATAAAAAAAAATATAATATTTAAACGAATTGAAGTTTTTGTTCAATAGGCCGTAAAACAGATTTTTATGAAACTTATCACAATAATTGTATTGTAATCTAGTAGCCAATTCCAATCCTTATAATCGTAAATATGAATTCTATTCTAATTGTTAAGCGTTGCTATACATTGGATTTTTAAATAAATATGTTTCATATTATAATTCAGCACTTTTTATTTCTACTGCAGACTGACGAACATTCTCACCCTAACTCTTTTCGTAGTTTTGGCAAAGATTTAAATATTGTAAAAGGTAGGTTACACTGATAATCGGCTAAATTTAGCCAAGAAGCAAGAAATCGTGTCGAAATTTAGTCGCGTTTGTCTGCTGTGAAAGTTCACCAAGATAGTCGCGAGTTCTGGTGGCACTTTGGACCACTTACCTCCGTAAAATCAAGTTTAGATACTTATCTACCTAGATAGAACATTCTTTATTGTACACCACACTTAGAAATTAAACAGGGCGGTCTTATCGCTAAAAGCGATGTCTTCCAGACAACTGTAGTATGGAAATAACGAAGGAATATAATCAGTTGCTGGTGGCGTAACAAAAATATTTAGAACGAAATAATAAATATAGTATCTAGGTAAAGAGCATAGGCGTAGCTACCGCCATATCAATGATACGGGGGGCTACAGAGACCCCTAACGTGTGTAAGCAAAAATTAGTAAAATGTTATCCACAATGTCACTTCATCTCGTGCCTCCCGGGAAAAACATAAAAAAAACTGTTATACGTTCCTATAGTTTTCACTTCAGAAATGACAAAAGCAATCTCTTTTTTCCCGGGTTAAACATGCGCCCAAAAGTTGGCAATATCCTACATCGGTTATTGCGGGATTCCCCTGTTTAAAGCATTTTTGTTTCTTTTGTGAGAAATCTTTACCCTTCATTTGGGCCCCAACCCATTTTGATACAGGGCCCCTCCAAGGCACGCTACGCCACTGGTAAAGAGATATTACGACTTATCGAGAGTAAAAAGTAATACGTGAAGTATCTACATATATATATACACACACATAAACGTATATAACTGTATACAGAAAAAACATACATATAAATATATATATTGTGAAATAAGTATGATAATTAGTAAGACAGTTTGGTGGAGTTACTTATTATGGAGTCTGTTGCACAACGTGAGAGAGTTGTAGACAACTTATAATTTTAGTGTTATTTTACAAATGCTTCAAAAGAGGTTATGATTTGAGCTCGTCTAATTTTTAGAGGTAATGCATTCCATAAACGGATTGCAGTTATTGTAAAGGATTTATCATAAAATGTCGTAGAGTGTGCAGGCATTTCTTGATGAACTTAGAGATCGTGGATGTGTACAATGTAGGATATCAAATCGTTCCTTGAGATAGGAAGGTAGTGAAGGGTTGAACAGTATATTGTATAGAAGGGAAAGAATGTGAGTATTCCGGCGGAGGCGTATAGGTAACCACTTGAGTTGTTTCCGAAATTCAGAGATGTGATCGTATTTACGCAAACCAAATATGAATCTGATGCAAACATTTTGTGTATTCAAAATGAAATCCATAATTAAATTGTCTGACAATTTTATTGATAGAAATTATAAATAAATAAACATCAACATTGAATAAAAACAAAAACAAAAAAATATGATTGATTTTTATTTCATTACGTAACTTGGAATGTCTGTTTAAGATACCTTAAGGTTCGTATAAAAGACCTGTCAACTGTAGGTCATCCTTAAGAGACCTTAAATAGGATTCTTAAAAGTGGAGTACAAAAGTCGTTAAAATGCCTCGAGGAACAAAATATAAGGCAATAAATGCAGTTGTCGTTAGTTTCTTTAGCTTCCTATGCACATGGTACAAGTAAAGAAATGAAAAAGTCTATGGAGCGAATATACAGACTATTCTTAATTTCTTTAATACACTAATATTTTGGCCTTACACTCGGCAAGCGCAGGATATCGTGTCTAATTTGGGAAGACTAAGTGTTTTTTTTTTTTTATGATTTGAAACAATGTAACTTTTTTACGATTTGAAACAATGTAATTTATTTTTGATTTGAAATGTAATTTTTTTATACGATTTGAAACAATGTAACTTTTTTTACGATTTGAAACAATGTAATTTTTTTTACGATTTAAGAAAGCAATTCTTCCATACACAAAAAAGAAAATATAACCGACTTTTATTATGACACCTGCATTTAAAACCAACTTTAAATACTAGTGTAGGTATATTATCTCATATTAATATCAACATATTTAAGTAAAGTAAATCAATAAAGTCAGATCATTTGACTAATACATTGATAGTTTGAACAAAATTACTAAACATTTGAACAATTACACCTTTTAAAATCGATATCAAACATTCACTATGAAAAGTTTTGGGCCTATAAAAATATATTAAAAAGTTAATATTTACAAACAATCTATAAAACATTTGGAACTTCCCTTGGGGATATCAACTAGACATAAAATGACACCATTTGTTTCATCGATACTGTGCTTACAAAATAAAGCCATGTATTACACCCAAAAAAAATAAATAAAACATCACAAAATACCCAGTCCTAAAAACAAAGTTAATTAATTGTCGTCAACAAAGTAACAATAAGTATAAAAAAACAAATTAATACTTACTTATGGTAAGTTTTATAAACAAAATTTAGATGCACTTGCAGGCGCGTAAGGACGTCAGACTTTTAAATATATGAACGTTTATATACGTTGTAAGGATTAACTATCCATGTTTGGTCATTGAACTTCCCAAAGTAAAAGCAAGCGAAAAGAAAACTTTTATATTTATAACATTTGGTAGGTCTTGACGTCTATACGCGGCTAACGAGGCCTATAAATGTAACATGATTTAGCAAAAAGTATTTAATAGTGCTTCTTCGATTTCATTTTTCCTATTACTTTACGGCGCCGATGACGCCTGTTCTGCGAGACCCAAACAGGTGTTGTCTGTTTTGATTTTTGTCTATAAACTACGACAAGATTCAAGATGAGATAAGAATGTTGTCGAAGTTTAAAGGGTATATGTTACATATTATCTCGCTGGTCTTTGAGACCCACGTCATCGGACGTTATCGGACGAAAAAAAATGCATTTCCATTGTAAAAAGAAAAAAAATGCATTAAATCGTCTGTAAATAAAATGTGACTGAAACATTTTAAACAAAGAGTTGCGTAATGGCTACTTTAACATTAAATAAACTCAAACTCACTGAAGCATTTGTTCCTATTAATAACATTCGTATATTAACTACTAATGGTATGACGGTGTTTTTTAGAACGTTATATTCTCTATAACACTTATAATAGTAGTGCCGAACAGAATGGGTACTTTACGAACAATACTTCGTCATTCGTGTTAAGAAAACGGGGATATCGTATCATTTAGACTTGCAAGAATGTTTCACATTCGAAGTTTTCTTTTAGGAAACATGTTTACAAGTTGTTTGTAGAATGTAGCTCATTTGCAAGACAAGATTTCATTAATTTTTCAGTTTAGTAATTGTCTTGCTAAAATTGAAATAGTATAGTTTTTACCACTTCATACTATTCACCTCATTTTTACGTAAACATACGAATATTATATTCCATTTTAGAGTAACAGAGCTAAGGTATAATATTCTCCTGTAGATACTTCTATTTTTTTAACACAAATGAACAACTCCTAACACACATGGCCGTCACAGAACATAAACAAAAATATCATTTTTCTCTTAAAATATCTTCCATATTTGTCTTACACTCATTTATAATAATATTTAACCAAATACATATATGACTGTAAACGGTAACATAGCTATTGATCTTTAAAGAAAAATTATCAAATAAATAATGACATTAATTTGTTTAACAATCGTGACGTCAGCTGTAACTAGAATTATCTAGACAATTTTTTTATAACATTGTTATAGACCACAGTGTTGCTTATGTTCTAATTAATTATTCCTTATTTCTCTACAATAACATTAGACACATTACCTATTGGGGAAAAGATTTGTGGCAAATACTGAGTATCCTTTATAATAACATTAATAATATCCTTTTAACACCTGGCCATGAGCCTACTTTCAATATTAGGTCATAGAATCAACATAAAAACACGAATTCTTGCGCTGCGAATTGTGAGATCGGAGCTATATTATATACCGGGTATTAATACGTGGGATAGTGTAAATTAAACAGCAATTCCCATCGCAGCATTCTCTCATTCGTAAGCGATATCGCAATAATTAGATTTTTTTGTGTTGACCCATAGTCCAAACCGCAGTTGGTTAAACAACCCTGCTATGAACTGTTTTCATTCGTTTCCTTTACACAACGAACACAACTTTCTACCAATGTAAAAATAAGCATACAATACGTGGTCTACACTCAGCTGTGAGCCACAAACCCTTTGCCCAATGAACATTGCAGTTTCTAAAACCCACCGTCACATTTAGCTTACTTCCATGCATAATTAAATACATCCATGATAGAATCGTAAATAGTGAATGTTATGGCTACGTCGAAGACCACTCTGGACAGTCTAGGGACGGTACCTTTGTAGAAAGCTAAAGGTCCCTCGGCTTTCCAGGTCTTGATGAAACAGTCCCAGGTGCTTCTGTACTTTGCAGCTTCGAGTCCTTGCATGCGAGTTTTGACTACGTCTATAGGTGTGTTGCCGAAGACTGACGCGGCTCCTGGAAACAGAAGTAGTGATAATCAGTTTAGAAATTCAATGCATTTTATTAGTTAAATTAGTAGTTCTCAGGGTCACTAACGGAAGAACATACTTAGAGTTTTATTATGAAAGAATGATCTCGATATCTGGAAAATGTGAAACTATTTTTTGGGATTTAATGGGTTTTCTCAATAACTGAGTCAATAGTTCTAAAATAAAAAAAGATATTTTTCCAAATTCCAATTTCCAAAAAAAATAATAATTTAATAAATAAAAAATAATTTAGTCTTTGACTTTACACGTTCCACTTGCTTTTATGACAAACGGAAGTAAAAATTCAAACGGTCATAACTTAAACAAATAGTTTTTTTTTGTCAAAAAATCTTTTTCTAACTGCATGCTAGAGTCATGCCCTTTTAGTGATTTAAGTAAGTGTTCCTTTTCCGAATACATATAAGCCTACGCATGTCGAATACGAGTATTTCAAGAAGTCGGGTTAGAGTCCCGTCCTGAAAGAAATACTTTTTTAGCGTAATATTATAGCATATGCCTAAATGACATAAAAGAACTTCAGTCTTTGGATATGAATAAAGGTCCTGGTGCAATACCCCCTTTATTCTTAAAACATACTGCCAACACAATTAGTTTGCCATTATCTCTGTTATATAACAATAGTCTTAAAAGTGGCATCATGCCACAGGTCTGGAAATCTGCCAACGTAACACCTGTATATAAAAACGGTTGCAAATCAGACGTTACTAACTACCGTCCCATATCTTTGCTTTCTACGATAGCAAAAATACTCGAACGCATAATACACCGAGTGATTTATCCACATCTACACCGAGCTATTCATTGCATATTCCTGGTGAAGGTTTTGTGAAGGGTCGGTCTACTGTGACCAACTTGCTACTTTATACCAACTATTTGTTTGAAAGTATGGACCATCGGTTGCAGGTGGACTCCGTTTACACCGACTTCTGCAAGGCCTTTGATAAGGTGGATCACTCGATACTACTAAGAAAGATAGCATTTAACGACATACGTGGTAATTTGCTGCGCTGGTTTCATTCCTTTATCGTTAATAGAGCCCAAAGAGTTGCCCTAAATGGTTTTTGCTCTAATGAGATGCGGGTCGGTTCAGGTGTAGTCCGAGGTTCTATTCTAGGTCCTTTGCTCTTTATCTTATTTATTAACGACATTGGAGAGTGCTTTATACACTCATATTATCTTTTATATGACGATTAAAATTTTTTTCGAAACATACAGTCTCATAGTGACTGCGATAAATTGCAAGGAGACCTTGATCGCCTCACTAATTACTGTGCAGATAACAAACTCCATCTAAGCGTTAATAATGTAAATCAATATCATTCACTAAAAAGATTAATACATTTTATAAAACCTATTTCCTCTGTAATAATGCACTGGAAAATGTATCGCTGATTAGAGACCTTGGAATATACCTGGACTCAAAATTGCATCTTGATGTACATATTGATCGTATAGTCAATAAAGGCTTTCAAATGTATGGATTTGTGATGCACACATGCAAACCTCTTAAAAAACCAGGTTCCTATATACTCCTTTACAAGTCATTGATTAGATCACAACTCGTTGTGTGGAATCCTCATTACGCTAAAATATATATTGATCAACTAGAAGTAGTACAGCGTAAATATCTCTGTTCAGTAAACTATAGATGTTACCGCAAAAAATCTTCTTCTTACGACTCATTAGTTAAATTTTCTTTACTAACTCTTAAAATGCGATGATGGTCGATGGATTTATCAACATTATATAACATTTGTCGCAATAAATTTGACTGTAACAACCTAATAAATCAAATATAAGGTATATTCCCTGTGTGTGTTTAATAGAATCCCTAGCAGATCGCATATGCGCACTGCGCATCCTGGTGGCCTGTTTGCACCCAGAATGTGCAGAACAAATCCGGGTGAACGAGCCCCCCTGCGCCGCATTATGAAACTTTCTAACGATTATTTCACAAACATCGACCTATTTATACTATCACTTGCACAGTTTAAGGTATGCGTGGTTGAGATGCTAACAGAGATCTTTGAGAGACGAGAGTAATTAAATGCTATAGCTGCTGACTCATGATTGCCTTCTTGTCTTCAACCAATTTTGTAACATTCTTTTTGTAAAATTAAATGTATCACATATGTAGTTATCACATATGAAATGTACTCTGTAATACTTAGTGTTCTGTAGTGGACAACGATATTGGTTGTACATTTACCTAAACCTTATCTATTAGTACCATGAGTTTATATTAAGCATTTTGTACAATTGTTTGTTGAACCAAATAAAAATAAAAAAATGACATGCCTCTAGTGGTGTGCTTATCTTTATACAGTTAATAAACAGGTTGTGAAAGGCAAAATAAATATTTCAAATCGGACTTGTATAAACTGATATTAACGCCTTTATAGAAACTTCAGTTCTATTTTAGAGACAGTTAATTAAAATAATCAAAAGGTTTAAAAATATATATCACATACCAGCGACACCACCGAATAACGCAACAATGTACTTCGGCACTGGCTTGTTCCTGTCCCCGCCCTTGTACCAGTCTCGGAGCGACTCCATCACGAAGAATCGAATGGCCTGGTTGCTTCCTTGTTTCATTATGGTGGCTGTGACCCCTTTGTACACACCTCCAACACCTATAAGCAAGTTTATAATCATCATTAGTGGCTGAAAGTCGCAACTGCCTTCGCGTGATGGTTCAAACCCCATTATATTATACATGTGACCCCGCGAATAACGCAAACCTTAGCTTAGTGGGGGGAGGGGAGAGGGCTAGTAAAGTTTACTAACAATTTTTAAATAATAATAATAATCATCATCATTTATTTGCTGATCAGGTGTACCAATGTACATTTTTTAGTTATACGTTGTCCTCTTTGGACTAAATCTCAAAAAAACTTTTTTTTATTTCTTTAATTTTTAGGTTACTTTAAAAACAAATAATCTACAATTTTTCAAGTACATAACGTTAATAGCCATGAAATTTATTTTAACAATAATGTCTCATTAACTCGGTTTATCAGTTGTTCTAAAATAATTTAAGTAAACAAACATTCGAAGGAAAGTGTCAATAAAAAATGTAAAAATGTTAAAATTATGGTTTATAATGACAAAATAATTTACTTTATTCTGGTTATCCAAAATAATGTTGCGGACGAAGTTGCGCGGGTCAGCTAGTAGTTAATAAAACTAATTTTACGTATAAGTACATCAACGATTTGAAAACTTGTGAATATCCGCGGAAATTTTAGAAAACTGCCAGCGATAGGTTCTCCGGTGATTTCAGTCATTCTACTAGCATTTTCAGACAATTTCCAGCAATATTATCTTCCGCGATTTCAGGCATTATACTAGCATTTTTAGAAAACTTTCGGTAATTTCAGTCATTTATAGGTTACTCAGTTCTTGTCAATAAGAAATTATAACATTTTCATGTTTCTTCCGAAATCAATCATTTTTATATGTTGAAGATTTTCATATCAAATTTCATATATATATTTTTTTAACACCTTAGAACCACATAGCCCGGTATTGATAAGTCATTGAAGTGTTATATTTTCGTTTAGAATCGAGTGCATATCTTATGTGTATTTGTAGATAGGGTTATATAACAAAAGCAAATGTGTCTTATCGTATAACATGGCTCCGTTACACTGACTCAATGACTATAATGAAATAAGGAGTTTCATGTTCATTCTTAAGAGCTCAGACGATAAAACAGTCACTAGAAAACTTGACCTAACCTTAGGACTGTATGGTTTATGTATTTTTCATACTTTAAGGTTTGGTTTGGTTAAGGCTAAGGCTGTAACTTGATTATTATCGAGAATGCGGACTTGGCATCTCAGGCTTAAGGGAATTGTTGTCTGGTATCACATAGGCACAAAGGTTGTGTCAAGCAGTAATTAAAAAAATACGAACCGTCTTCCCTCACAATAGTCCTGACTCCATGAAAGAATCCTCTAAACCTAGGTTTCTCCAGTCTCATATCATTGATAAACTTGACCTTGACCGTCTCCATGGGGGTCACGGCGAATATCGCCTCAGCCACACCAGCGGTTAAACCACACAGAAGCTTGCCGGACGTGGAGAGCGTGCCATCTTCTTTTATCATAAACAGCTTGGCTTGCTCGAAAACACCGAATCTAGAAAGAGAGAAAATTTTCTTTTTTGGTTAAAGAATAACTACGTACTGTATTTAGGCGTGTTATAAACTACTAGCAGCGCCCCGCGTTTTCACCCGCGTAAGTCCCGATCCCATGGGAATATCGGGATAAAAAGCCTATGCGTTAATCCAGGTCTCCAGCTATCTACATACCAAGTTTCATCTCAATCGGTTGAGTGGTTTTTGCGTGAAAGAGTAACAACCATCCATCCATCCATCTCTCGTTTCACATTTATAATATTAGTGGGATAGTCCTAATTTCTATCTGTTTGACGATCTCCATATAATAAAACATTGTGCGAGAAGTGAGAAGTAGAAGTGGTTGCTTCTCAGAGTCAGAATCGGACTTTAAAAGTATAATTGGCAATTACCTATAAATACATATAATAATAATGATAAAATATTCGGATTTGTCTCACAATACTGTTGATATGTGGAATGTCGATTAGGTGATCATTGTTCCGATTGTCATATCTGCTCATGGATTGAGAGCCACGAACCTCGATCAACACCTTAAGAGGCTCGAGTTAGGCGGCTGAATCAAGGGACTGATGCAGAAGGTAGTTCCTCTCGACATGGCCCGTATAGGAAGGAGGTTCCTGTCTTTGGAGCCCTAACCTCCCTTGTCGGTGGTCTACTTTTTTTTTATTTTTAAATGCACACGTGTCAAAGACCGATGACAATGCAATAATTCGATTTATTTCTTTATTTTTTTTTTGTTGAATTTTCTATAAAAACGTGTTTTTTAGTTTTTTAAACTATCATTATTTTTAAGGTTACGGACGTTTTTTGCCGGTTAGGGTACCCCTCCGCAACGCCCATAATAACGCCCCCATAAAGAAATTCGTTCCAAAAAAATAAATATGTATAAGTACAGGAATTAAGGTGATCACTCAGCCCTTTTTTTTTTTTTTTTGGGCGTGTGGAAACCCCCTCGGGCCGTCACCCCACCGGGGTTTTCGGCGGGGCGGTGTGTCGGAATCGAACCGACTAAAACCACACGGTGTGCCGTACTGCGCCTTAAGTAGGAGGGATCCGGGAACAGCTTTATTAAGACATCCGGACCCCCCCTAGCGCCTGCCCGCAAAAGCGCGGGCACCACCTCCGGGTAAAATCGTCTCAATTAGGCGACGTCCAGGCACACGCGGACGCCGCCTCCTCGCGGGGGGCCACTACAGCGGGTGGAGGGGAAAACCCGTCCCGTCCACCCGCGGCCACACACAGGGCGGCAGGAGGCGCTGGTATGCGCGCCTCCGCCGCCCGGTTCGCCGGCGGCGAATTTGGTCCGAGTGGAGATCGTCCTCCCGGACTCTTTCCGCCGCCTCCTTCTGCGAGATGACGTCCTCGCAGAAGGTCGCGACCGCGGTAAAATTCCTGTCGCTACCGGCCATGGAGCGTATGACGGCCGGTAGCGAGAGATCCCCTCCGATGACTGCAGTGAGGGCCCGACGCTGCGTCGCCCAGGCGGAGCAAACTGCCAGCGTGTGCTGAGCCGAGTCCTCACTGCAGTCGCAGTGGTGACAGGCGGGACTCAGTTCCCTCCTAGCGACCGAGTGCAGGTACTTCCCGAAGCAGCCGTGCCCGGAAAGGACCTGCGTCAGTCGGAAGGAAAGGGTCCCGTGCTGCCGCCCTGCCCACTCGACGATGACCGGCTGGAGCGCCTCCACGGCGGCAAAGCCAGCACGTGGAGCCTCCAGCCGGGACGACCAACGAGCCATGGTGGCTCGGCGAGCGGCCTCACGCCATTCGCGTACCTCTTCGGGCGGGGGCCGACTGCCGCTTCCCGCCCGGAACTCAGTCGTTCGCCGATATACTTCGGCGAGCACTTCCGCCTCCAAATCCCACGGGGGTGTCCCGGCCAATGCGCACGCCGCCTCCGTCGACACGGTGCGGTATCCGCGTATGGCTCTAACCGCCATAACCCTCTGAGGGCGCCAGAGGCGCGCCCTATTCTGGGCGGTCAGAGCTCCCGCCCACACCGGTGCACCGTACAGTGCCATTGACCGGACAACCCCCGTGTACAGCCGTCTTGTAGCGACGCTGGGTCCACCCAAATTGGGTAAGAGTCGCCCAAGGGCGGACGCAGCGCCGACCAGCTTCGGAGCAAGCTGTCTGAAGTGCTCGTCGAAGAGCCACCTACCGTCGAGGATCAGGCCCAGATACCTTATGTGCGCCTGAACCGGTACGAGGACCGAGTTGACCTCTATAGAGGCACCAGGGGGTGGACCACGACGGGGCCCATGAAATAAAAGGGCCTCCGTCTTATCAAGGGCCACCCGCAAACCCAGCGCCTCGATGCGCCTGACCACCAGAGAGACTCCCCTGGTAGCCAGGCGCGCCGCCTCCTGAAAGTTCACCCCCCGAGCTGTGACCAATGTGTCATCGGCGTAACAGATTACGCCGAGCCCGGGGGGGAAGTCGCCTCGAAGGGCCCAGTCGTACCCCATGTTCCACAGGAGTGGTCCAAGGACAGACCCCTGCGGAACACCGCACGACATGGGCCGACGACTCAATACTCTATCTCGGTCCTCGTACATGACGGTACGCTCCTCCAAATAGTCTGCCACTAGCCGCCTCAGGTACCCTGGCACTCCGTGATAGTGGAGTGCTTCCCTGATGCAGCTGAATGGCAGACTATTGAACGCGTTGGCGATGTCTAACGACACCGCCAACAGCACGCCGCCACAGCTCACTACCTCTTCGGTCACGGCCCTCAGGCGCAACACAGCACCGACCGTCGAACGCCCCGCTCGAAAACCGAATTGGGCGTCCGACAAATTGGGGCCGACCTCGCCAAGGTGCCGGACGATGCGGGCAGAGAGGACCCTCTCAAACAATTTACCCGCCTCGTCCAGCAACACGATGGGCCTGTAGGCCGCGACCGAGTCGGTAGGCCGTCCCGGCTTCCTTAAAAGGACCAGCTTCCCGCTCTTCCAGCAATCAGGGAAGCGCCCGGACGCCAAGCTAGCGTCGAACACCTCCCTGAGGCGGTCGGACATGTGGTCAAGGGCAAGGGCCAACACTCGGGCAGGGATCCCGTCTGGCCCGGGGGCGGTGTTCTTGGAACGGATTCGTAGAACAGCCGCCCCTACCTCCGCCTCCGTGACGGGCGGAACACCATCCTCCTCGTCCTCCCCGTCAACTCCGGCCAAAGGGGCCATCGACGGGGGTACGTGCTCCACCCGTTGCGGGAAAAGGCCCTCAACCACTTCCTGCAGGAAGCTGGGCTGGAGAGTCTCCGTAAGGGGGGGGCCCGACGCGCGGAGCTTTTGTTGCGCCGCGCGATATGGGCGACCCCAGGGGTCACGATCGACCCTCCAGCATCTCCTTTCTTTTTTCCTCTTTGGCGCGGCTAACGGCCAGCTTCAGAGTGTTCCGCGCCTCTCGGTACTCCTCATGAAGCTGGTCCTCTTCCCCGTCTCCGCGGCGACGCCGCCGGCTGTGAGTGTAGGACCTCCGGGCACGGGTACAGGCCGCACGGAGGTCCGCCAACTCCTGGGACCACCAATAGACCTCCTTCCTTGGAGGCCGACGACCTCGAACGCGGGGCATGGCCGCATCGCAAATCTGCGTAATCGCATCGCGAAAGCGGCCTGCCCCCATGTCTACCTCCTCAGTCAGAGGCCGCGGAGACAGCCAAGAGTAAATAATGGCTGCCTCCTCCAGTAGGTCCCTATCCATCTTGGTAACAGCCCACCGCGGGAAGCGGGAAGAACGCCGCGCCGTGTGACCCCTTCTGGGGTCCTGGGTCCGGGAGAGCTCGAATCGGATATAGAGGTGATCCGAGAGCGTCTCAACCTCTTCCAGGACACGCCAGTTCCTTACTCGTGCAGCGAGAGCAGGGGTAGCGAACGAAAGGTCCACTATCGACCCCCCCTGCTGTCGCACGCACGTGTTGGTGGAGCCTCTGTTTAGAAGACAGAGGCCCACCGAAGCCGCCCACTCCTCTACGGCTTCGCCCCGTGCGTCCGTTCTGGGGGAACCCCACGCAACGGACTTTGCGTTGAAGTCCCCCAGCACTAAGACGTGCCCAGACGCTAGTCGCCGCATCGAGGTCTCCATGTTATTGAGGAAAACCTCGAAGTCGCTCAGACTCCGATTGGGGGAGAAGTAGACACCATATATGGTGATCCCCCCCCATTCGGCAGCAACATATCCAGTACCCTTGTCTCTTAGCGACAAGGGCGGGGAATGAGCCGCCGTGGAGCTGACGACTGCCACGGAACCGTCCCGGTCACCCAGCCAATTTGGACGGGGAGGAACGTAATAGGGCTCCGCGGCTACGGCCACACCTATCGACCACTCCGCCATGGTTTGCAGGAAAAGGTCCTGCGCACCTGCAGAGTGGTTCAGGTTCGTCTGGACAAGAAGGTTGGAGACTTGGTCCATTACTGGGCTGTCTCTACAACCTCCTCCATGGGCGACGACGACGACGCAGGATTCACATCGGAGGGTGATCACTCAGCCCTGAGTTAACCTGTGACCACGAACAGTGCAACCAGACTGCCTATTATGTGATCGCGTTAATTCCCATACATATAGATAATTATTTATCATGAAACGCGGTAGTTTAAAAGTTAGTATCATCAAATAAGTCTCCTCTTTACAATTTAAGTTATTCAATAAGTAAGATTAATTCTTAAGTCTCATTGTATAAGTATAAAGAGCTAGAAAATAGTATTTTATCCGGATAATATAATCCAGGTCGTTTATTGCGAATAACATAACATAACTATTATAACAACACATTATTAAAACTTAAATGATGGTTTTCAACATTCTGACGTATCTATATCTGAGATAATTAATAAATTTTTGTCAAATTCAAATTTATTTATTTGCAGAAAAGTCGGTACAGAAAGATCTTACATGTTTAAATATTCTAACACATGCGACTTTAGTCAATTCTATTGACATGCAAATTATCATTACAATTATTGATATTGTCGAAAGTTTACGCGAATGTTACACATTGAAATAAAACTATTTTTCACGGATTCTATCGCGATTTATTTGGTGTTATTTTACTATCTATACTGATCCCGACGTTTCAGTTGCTTTTCAGCAGCCTTGGTCACGGGTAGACTGGATTTGATACAAATAATCATATAATATACAAAACTAATCAGGAGTAAAATAATATCCATATCGTCCGTCTTTGAAATCGTATATATAATCGGAAACACTGGGCCGACGCATTTGACCTATTTTACACGGCAAGATATTTTTACACCCGATTTATGAATCTAAAAATATCTAACTGATCAACAGTTTTGCTTTCTGTTGCCCTTGAATTTATTTATTTTAAACCGATTTCAAAGAAGGAGGTTCTGTATTCGATCTGTATGTATGTGTCTGCGGTTTTCTTACTTTATTTTCGTGATTGTTTCACTAATGTATTCAACATATTTTGACTGGCCTGTTGGTCTAGCGGTTAGTGACCCTGACTGCTAAGCCCGAGGTCGTGGGTTCGATTCCCCCCCAGGACAAATAATTGTGTGATGAGCACGATAATTTGTTCTGTGTCTGGGTGTAATTTATCTATAATATGTATGTATTTAGAAATATATAAGTATGTTTATCAGCAGTCTATCAGAGCCTGTACTATGGTGGTTACCATAGTACAGGCTCTGCCTAGTTTGGGATCAGACGGCCGTGTGTGAGATGTGTGGAGTTATTATATTATTATTATATTTTACATACATTAGATATTTATTAGTTACTAGCTGCGTCCCGCGGTTTCACCCGCGTAAGTCCCGATGCAGTGGGAATATCGGGATAAAAAGTAGTCTATGTGTCCAGCTATCTACATACCAAGTTTTATCGCAATAGGTTAAGTAGTTTTTGCGTGAAAGAGCAACAAACATCCATACATCTTCACAAACTTTCATGTATATAATATTTTTAGGACTTTTTTCACAATAAATTTCGTTGAAGTCGGTTTATTTATTGTTTTATGCAGTTGCATACACACAGACAAAACAGTTAATACATTTTATTTTTCTTTATTTTTGACGTTGTTTGAATAAGAATCATGTGTATTTAATTAAATATCTAAAGTTAAGTTGTTTCGGTTGCACCAAATAGTACCCAGTTTGGTTTGTAAAACTATTAATACAAAAATTGCCATTACATAATACATCCCACTAATACTATAAATGTGAAAGTTTGGATGGATGGATGTTTGTTACTCTTTCACGCAAAAATCACTGAACTGATTGCGATGCAACTTGGTATGTAGATATCTGGAGACCTGGATTAACACATAGGCTACTACTACTACTTTTTATCCCGATATTCCCACGGGATCGGGACTTACGCGGATGAAAACCGCGGGGCGCTGCTAGTACATTTACATATTTTTTAAAATTTTCAAATTCATTAAAATAAAAAAAGCCTTTAAGCAAATAGCCTTTTATTACCTTTCACAACTCGCAATCAGCAGATGCGAACATTTTACATTGAATGTTATTAATGAATTCCAAATGGTAATATTGTTAATAAACAGTAGTCATTACAGTTGCAATAGCAACCAGACATACATACACACATAGACAAACAATCATAATAAGAAACCAACCTACTTTAATTTATCATCATCATAAGCGCCCTGCCAATCCCCAAAAAGATCAATACCTACTATCCAACATAAAAACAACACCCTGTACTCTACTTTCCCAGTCGATTCGTTCCAAATTTGAAAAATATTTTTTTTCTAAAGTTTCACATAAGGGTCATGACAACTCATGACTTGCATTCGCCGTTGTACGACTATTTTTATCACGTATCAGTATTAAACGTGAAATTTTCATAGATAACGTTACGTCCTGATTGTCATTGAGCGAGCTCGAGTTTATCATTTCACGTTCAACCTCCGTGAAGTGACATAATGAACCGAGGCTCAGTTATCAACCTTGTTACGTAATTTTGCTCCATTTAAACATGAGTAGGTACCAATTGTACTTGACACAATCTTCTAGAATTAGAGAGCTTAGAAATTAATTTGAGAAATTAATTTATGTGGCATTCGGCCCGGCAAAATAGTTAACTCTTTTAATAGTTTAGGAATGCTTGCAAGAAGATTAACTCTAACCAAATTTGTAAGAACCTAAACGTTAGATACACGAAGTGCTCTCCGCGCTGGCGCTGGCCTGGCGGTAGCAGGTGAGGCTGCTCGTTACCCTAGCAGGAGCAGACCTGAGACGGTTGAGCGACGTGTTCCGCGCGCACCTCTCTAAATCGGAAGGGGCAATGCCCTCCGTACGCAATGGTGTGGCTGCCTTCTGTTTAGGAGGCGGCCAAGGTTTGCCAAGGTTCTCGGGGACTTCCTTCTTAGGGTATACCCAAGTCCAGATGGAATACCGACGTGTGACGTGTTCGATTTCGACATAGCACTTCACCAGTAGCCATGCCACTTACACATATAATGTACTGCTACTATTTACCAAGATCAATGTCAGAGGAAAAATAAAAAGTTTACAAGGTGGTCTGGTCGGTGAAGGCGAGTTTCGGTTTCAGTCAATACGATAATATTATTTTAGATTTGTATATTTGTTTCCATGTGTACCTTTTTATAGAACTAGCTGTGATCGCGGCTTCGTTCGCATTCACCTATACCTATTATCGACATAAAATATAGGCTATGCTACTTCCGGATAAAATAGCTTATCAGAGTTTATCGACTACAAAGAAACCATTATTTTCTCTTTAGACAATAATAATAAGTATAGATTACGCCACCACGCCACAATAAAACATATTACTTCTATTAAAAGATTCACTCTTTAAAATAGATAGATAGATAAAAAAAATTTCTTTATTGTATACCAAATTATAAAGACACTATCTACAATCAATTATATTATCGATAGATGGTGAGTATGCGGTCTTAAAGGTCATAGCTCATTAGAGCCACCCGGCACCCGACCATCACCTCCTCATTGTTCGGCGTCTACTCGTTTGTCGACAAGTGGTCCACGGGTGGACGCCGCGTTGTCGTCTGTGAACGTCGCGTGGTCAACGAGTGGACATCGCGTGTCAAGTTTTACAAACCGTGAATTAGCTCTTATAGCTGTCACGCTTGATGAAAAAGAAAATGAAAGACGCTACAAAAAAAGAGAGCTTATTGGTTGCACAAAATGTTTAAACAAAGAAAGAACGAAGTTGAATACATATACTATATATACATCAATTTATCAATCAATCATCATTCATCAGTCTATCGCCGTCCACTGTTGGACATATTAATATTATACATATTATTGGTCCACTCTGGATCCGTGCGTTTGCAATGCGCAGTCAACGCAAGGCAGGCATGCGAGCAGCGAGTTGTCACCGAGTGATCCACTCGCCAACCGCGCGTGGACAGATAGGGAGTTGATGTAGTGAGGGCACATCCACAGAAGTCCATAGACTACTAATCGCGCAAGCCGAGTGGCTCTAATGAGCTATGGCCTTTATCGTTAAAACTATTTGTTCCAGACAATTTCGGACGGATGAAACTGCAGACGGCAACAAGTGGTAGCCGATTGCGTACCAAAACTATCTAAATATAACTTATATTCACCAGAAGTGATATCGAAATAAGTATAATGTTTAGATAAACATTTACTTTTTTACAGCAATATGAGCTTATATTAAACACCATATTACAAACTCCATAAAATAATATAACTAACTATAGGTTATATTTATATATTAATACGTGAAGCGAAAACTTTGGAACCCTTTTTACGAAAATTGGGCGGACGGAGGAGTATGAAATTTTGCACACTTATAGTTTATACAGAGAAGAAGTGACGAATGCTAAAATTTTTGAACAATATTTGCTACAAAGTTAAAAAAAATGCAAAAACGGGTACATACAGCTATTAATGTCCAGTATATATTTTGACCTGTCATGGTACAAAACTCTATACAATGACAGGTCAAGTAATATTGGCCAATGAAATAAACCATGGTCGAAATTCGACCACCACGCGATCTCTAGTAAATATAGATAGGTAAGTACGTTGCATCAAAATATCGCTCCTCGACTATAGAAAACAACTATAGAAGATGAAATCTCACAAATAGAAAACTCAATGCCCCAAGAACACATCGCCTGCATTTGCTTTTGATTACAGATTAGTGTCAGTAAATATGTTTGCCTGATAGTCAAGATAAGAACGGTACCACGGTAAAAAGAGATAATGATTTTAACCGATTATTTAAATTTCTATACAACTTACGTACGTTAAACGTAAAATTGCGTCTATAAGGTAAAGGACCTTATAGACCCATAAGGCAAGTTTTGGTAGATAATGACAAAATTTTAATACGAATGGCTAGAACCACTCTGATTCTTCTAGGACAAATCGTCGTAGTCGTAGAAAAACAGCGTATTGATTATTGATTTTTTGTTTTTGACATAAGCCTACTGAAAACTTTATACATTATCATAAAACAAAACAGTTTGAGTTGAGTCAAAGCTCATACACACAGTAGCATTTTCAGATTTCATTAACAGAAACAGCCGTTTTCAAAATATTACGTAAAACATCATTTGAAGACTATATAAAGTGCTCTCCTGTAAAGTTATTAAAAATCAAATCCGTCGTTTTGTACGACGACGAAATATGATAACAGAATACAGTGAAGAACCGTTTCTTCACTGTAAGAAAGAGGCAGGTTATTCGGCTCGTGATTATTTTGGAGCTGTGGCAAAGATATTTCAAAGACCTCCGTGCGGCTTTTCCTGTAACGGTGACTGAACATCACAATGGTAAATAATTATCGTTCATGCGAAATGTTATCAATAATGCTATAGTGGTCACGAGATTCGAGATCTATGTCAGTGATTTGATAGTGAAAACAAATTGAAGTATGTCGGATTCGGTATATTTGTATTTTATTCATTTACTTGCTGACCTGCGAACTTGAAGAGGTACGAAAACAAAAGTAACCAAAAAGTTTTTACTTGACATACGAGATACCCGACCCGACCATTATTACTCGACTGAAGAAGCACTGTAGCAATGTTTGTCGAGGAGCGTTTGTATGATATGTACCTATATTATGTTTTGTCTAATTTTTTGGCACGTTCTACAGCCTAAGCCGTTTGACGGATTACCAAATATAAGGTACCATTAAAAATGATTTTTTCTTTTTTATAGGGGTATATCATGCACATTCGAGTATTTGGTGTTTGCCTATTACTAAGAGTCTTATTAATGACGTAAGAAATATAAACTTTATTGAAAAAATCTGAACTATATATAATCATCAAAATATTCAGCGCTTTACGTTCGGAGTTTCTTATATAGAATATTACCAAATATGTCTTCAACAAAACAGGACATTGAAACACTCGGAGAGTGATCCGGCTGATGATTAATTAAAGATTAATATATTTGTTTATTTATTTAATTAAGGTTCACCAACAGTTGTTACAGATATTATACAGATAGGAACATACAAGTATTTGTGTCTTAAATCTAACTGCACAACCAATTATAGGCAAACACAAGTATCACTTATCTTTACTTACAGTTATTTAATTTTTAAGATAGAGATATAGATCATCTGTCTGTTATCATAATTATTTGAGGTCAGCGGAGTATCATTTGCCCTCACACACTTCTGTCATTCGTGATCTCTGTAATCCACTCCCTATATGGCTATGTGTTTCATCTTTCAGCAAAATCTATTCATTTTTTGGCCTTTTTTCTCTGTTAAATCTTTCTAAATATATCCATACTTACTCGTAGTACTAGCTTCCTCGCTTATTAGATCGCGACGCGAAAGACGCTTTTCAATTGTCTCATTTCCAACAGGTTCTACTACTCTGCTAATTATGCGAACCATGCATTAAACGTAAATGAAATTTCTGACGTTATTTCCTTACGTTTGAGTTCGCTAAAAAAGGTTTTATCTACTATTTTTTTAGGGTTCCGTACCTCGAAAGGAAAAAACGGAACCCTTATAGGATCACTTTGTTGTCCGTCCGTCCGTGGGTCTGTCTGTCTGTCAAGACCACTTTTCTCAGGAACGTGTGGAGGTGTATCAAGCTGGAATTTAATCAAATACTCAAGTTTACTGTTCCTTGGAGCTGTGAAAAAATCAAACTTCTAAGCCAACGCAATCAAAAGATACAGCCGTTTATGCCGCAAATTTTCGACACTCGCACGGGAATCAAAACCTACAGGGTACTTCCCGTGAACTCAGAATCTTGAAATTTAGTACGAAGCAACGTCTTATAGCACAGATATAGGAAAAATTGCGAAAACCGTATATTTTTAGATACATCATATAATAAAAATATTTTACGGAACCCTCGGTGCGCGAGTCCGACTCGCAGTTTTTTTTAAATAACTGGCCATCTGCGTCTACTAGTTAATCGTAAAGTATCGATCGCTTTATGCCGGGTTCCTGTAATCAAGAAACTTCAAATTCACACTCCAAAATTTTGTTGAATATGCAACGAAAATTTTCGGACGGAACGGTAAAATTTTTGACGGCAAAACGAATCTTTTCTTGATTATAGTAACCGGCCATTAGTCTGTTTCAGATACAGAAAGTTATAGGATAAGTGTATAACTTAGGAGTTTATGATAAACTAGCTACTACACGCGACTTGTTCGCGTGGAAATTTTAGTAGGGTGTCCGGGAACTATAAATTTTTCTGGCATACAAAGTAGCCTATGCGATATAATCTATCTTTGTGCCAAATTTCATCTGGATACGTTCAGCTGTTTTTGTGAGAAAGAGTAACAAACATCCATCCATCCACACAAACACATTCGCCTTTATAATATTAGTAAGATGATTATAGGATAAAACCTAAAAAATTGTACTTCTCAAACCTTTATTTTTAGTTATAGTATCTAACGATATGTTACACAATTATCAATATCGTTTGGTAATAGCCTTATTAGTAATTACTGTATCGTTTCGAGGAGGATGTTAATTGTTTGCCGATATAAATATATTTATAGATGTATACTTATTACTGGGCAAGATAAGATATGACGATTGAGCGCTAAACTGTTTGATTGGAAAAATTATGTGTCACCAAACTTTGGTACCTATTTGCAATAAAACAGCAAAAGTAGTAGTAGATTGGATAACATTGTTATTCATAGATGTTTGAAATCTGAGTGTAATTTGGTAAAGATCTCGCAACACGGGTAAATTCCTAGCGCCAAAAAGTTATTAGAACCTTCAGTGCGGATACGAAAACCCAAGTATTTTATTATTGGAGCTTAAAGACCTTGTTAAAAAAAAGTGTGTGTACGCACGTAAGAAGTTATACTTTTATCTAGTTAAATAAAGTTTATTTAAATATCATAATAAATAATAGGTACATACCGTCAACTAGGTAACCTCAAATTCTACAAACGTACTCAAAGTAATATGTAAAAACCATTTTTATTACTATCGTGAAGTTGGTAACTTTTTTTGAAAAATTAAAATGTTGACTACCTAACTTCATGGTGTTTGTTTTTTGTGACGGTGTGCGCGCGCATCGTAAAAATTTACTCTCATCATTTTTCATTCATTAAAAAAAAGAACTGTACTGGGGCAAATAACTGAGACGACTTTTGCTTCAGGCGGTCTGTGAGATTTCCACCTTAAGGGTGCAAAAAATTAGAGTTTAACAAGTATTTAAGTTGTACACTGAAGACTTCTAAATTACGATGGAAATGCGCACATTAAAGAGGCTTTTAATAAATGGGTAAATGCAAAAAAAACAAACCATGGGTTAATTCCCGTTGACGTAACTGTAGTAAGGCTTTAGTTAAATTATCCAAAGGCAACGTGAATTATAACAATGGCGATAACGAGATCATTGTACTATTTATTGAATACATGGATAAAGAAGGATATGTTCTCTAAAAGTCCTTTAAACAACAACTTATCCAGATAGTAGTTTTTCTTGTACATATTTCTGACCCGCAGTCAGATAGTCGATGTGTGATGAGGTAATATGGGAACTGGACAGCAATATATAGGATAGTGTAGTACTTAAAGCAAAACCCCAGAATGATCTAGTTTTAAATTATTCTGTGACAAATTTAAAAAGTTTAAAAAGTGTTGCACAGTGCAACTTCTCATTTTGTCATCATACTCTGCGACGTATGAGTGATAAGTGGATCTTGGAGGAGTCAGGGCACAGCAATTTCTGATCGAATAGACTAACTGGGAAAGCATCGCCAACAATATTTAACATTTTAACAACACTAGTGGTGTAGTCATGTATTTTTTTTGCAGCTGAGTATAATCCAGAATCCAGAGTGTCAAAAGGGTGTGAATAAGTGGGAAGCGTTTTAGAAAGCGCAAACGATTCATTGAACCCTTATTTAGATAGTGACAGTTATCTTTTCGGGCTTTACCAACATACTTCGACATCTTATCGCTTGTCATATAAAAATAATCTTGATATTTCTTATCTCATTGCATTTGTTTTAAAATTATTGAAAAACCGACAAACGCTTTTACACCGCATTAAATTATTCGTAAATATTAAAAATATGCGGGTGGATGGAGAACCTTCGACCTCGCGGACTCGACGTGGCGTACACCACAGCCTGTGAGCCTGGCTAGTGCAACCTGTTCGAAACGTCAGGTCGTAATTCAAAGGTATGTAATGTCTATTAATCGCGTGAGTTCCCGTATAAATCCTACTAATATTATAATCGTGAAAGTTTGTGAGGATGTTTGGATGGATGTGTGTATGGATGTTTGTGACTCCTTCACGCCAAAACTACTGAACCGATTGCAATGAAACTTGGTATGTAGATAGCTGGAGACCTGGATTAACATTTAGGCTACTTTATATCCCAATATTCCCACGGGATCAGGACTTACGCGGGTGAAACCGCGGGGCGCAGCTAGTAATTATATAACGATATGTCGAATTTTATAAATTTACATTTGTCCTAACAGAAATATAAATTTTATTCATTGTCCATTTTACAGCTTGTTTTGATCAATATCAAAGGCAAAGGCCTAATGTGATTTGGCCTGACTTTATGAACCTTCAAAGCATTAAGGAAAAATCTAAGGTATGCAGCATTTATCACGATATTTTCTATCATTGTTAAAGCAAGTGATAATTAATTTCAAAAAGCATATAAACCTCGAAGAAGCAGAAGTGTGTGATCGGGAATTGCACTCGAAGGGCATGAAACGTCAATGATTAGGCCACTGCTCAGTTTGTATTGCAATTTCTTTTACAAACGTTGGTTCGTGCAAGTTGTGCTCAAGTGACCTTTTCGGTCACGGAATTTTTCCATAATGTTAATGTTAATTTAATAGAAAATTACCTATAAACGGTTCGACTGGTTCAACAAAGGCGGCTGTATATAACTGAAGTGAATTTGAAGTACATAACTACTACATTATTTAAGAGGTAAATCTATAAGAAATTCATATAATAGGAATTACTTGGGTAACTACGTACGTGTAACGTAGACGGAGTAGTAGGTATTAATTAAATGCGAAAAGGATAAGCTGGTATCATGTGCGTCACTACTCATGACGACAATTTTTTACTTTTCAAAGATTTACAAGCATTCGCTCCGGACTTTCAAGCTCAAGGTGATCTAAATTGATATCTGTATTGACGGCCCCGGACGTCCTCGTTACGTATATGATCAAGTTAACTATACATCGTATTTATCGTGGGAGAGCCATGCTTCGGCACGTATGGGCCGGACCGAAGTGATACCACGGCCTCACAGAAAACCGGCAGTGAAGCAATGCTTGCATTACTTCGTAGGCCCTTCCCTCCCCCCTCTTCCCACCTTAAAGGGCGGCAACGCACTTGTGACTCTTGAGTTGCAGGTGCCCATGGGCGGCAGTAATCATTTACCATAAGGTGACCCGTCTGCTCGTTTGCCCCCTATACCGTAAAAAAAAACACGTCTTTATTTATGTATATATCATTCTAATAGAACAAGATATGTTGGTATGAATATCTTTACTTTGAAACTAATTTTAAAAAAGGAATTCAGTAACTTATTTATAATTGAATTTTTTTTTAAACTTACCTGACGGCAGATTTGGGTATGGATCCATAGAGTAGCACACTGAGGCCTCTGTAGAGGCCGAAAAAGCCGTGTCCTTTAACGGTCTTCTTAACGCAGTCGACAATACCCGCGTACTTCTTGGTACCTCCTGTAAAAACATAAGAGGTTAAGTCCAACTCCATATGTAATTAAATTACCCTAAACATTCAAAGCCTTAAACCAATCGATTACCAATTCCTGTGTGAGCCAGCGAGTGGAAAGGATTTAGATTTTCCAAGGTTGAACTTTGCGATGATAGCTGAAGCAAATCGATGAGAGAGTAATGGTCGAATCAGTCGGTCGGGTGACCAGGGCGAGATTGCGCACTAGCAGAGACAGGACTATGCTTTTGATCAATCCGGCTGCGGATGACGATGACGGAGAAACTAAAGAAGTTTTCAGTTTTCTTGCGCTATGGTCCTAAAGCCCCGCTAGTAACAGTTCACCGCTATACTCCTACTTCACTACTTCTATTCACCATCAATGCGACAGACAGTCCTCTATGCAGAGGTTGTCTCAACGCGGAGGAAACGGCCGCCCACGTTATTCTGGAGTGGGAGGGAGTGGCCACATAACGGGCAAGTATCCTCGCGGGTGCGAGGTCCCTCCTAGAAGCCTGTGAACGCCCCAGGAGGCTTCTGCGCTTCTTGAAGGAGCTAGGCTGGCTCAACTAGTAAGCTTATCTGAACGCATAATGGACCACCTATTAGTCTAAATGTGGAAACACAGCCCTATACCACTATCAATATACTCCTACTTTCGTTGGTTCTATAAAAGTAACATTACCGGAAATCTTTCTCAAAAATACGCTTGAAACCCTTAACCATCAAAGTGAAACTAGGTATATTAGTTCATCAGTTTACTGCCTTAAACTTAAATATTTTTAGATTATTTAATGATTGACCCCCCATGCAAGAGATGAGTTTGATTTGTTTGGTAAGTAAATTGTGTAATAATGTCATCAGACGGCCCTGACAGTGGAGAGCTAATAGCTTCTTGTCATTTAACTAAATAAAAATTCGGAGTCAGTTCATTACTAAGTACCTATATGATAACGTCTTAATCGCTAAACATTGACCGATACTTATATGGGTTGTGTCAAACACGAAAACTAGTTCAGCATTATCATATTTATCGCGTATACTGCGTGCGGCAACTTTGTTGCTTTAATAATATCAGTGATTATTATTGGCACTTTGGCTCGATTCTATTATCTACAATAATCTATATGTATCTACTAGTACCCTGGCTGACTGTCAAATAAGGAACATCAACATCACTTAGCCGCAAGACGTCCCACTGCTGAACACGGCCTGTGTTCAGCAAGGCCTTGTGTTTTATGGAGAAAGGAGGAATCCTCTTCTACAAAGAGAGGTCATGGTTATTCATCATCCTTCAACACAAATAGCCCAAACTCAAATACCACATTACATATATATACTGAAATTAGATTATTAAAAAAAGTTTTCCGGTGTCTATGACATATTGCGGAGGAAGACGGCGGACGGTACACGCGATGCATCAACCATAAAATACTCCTAACGTAACGTAAGTAAAACGTTTTTGTATGAAGAAGTTTTGTTCATTCTTCTTGAGAGTACTGGCCTGCCATCACTCAAATTGCCGACGCCGGACAAAAACTTAAAAAAACCCGGACACATGGGTGAAATCGAGATTCTTTCCCGGACACCTTAAAAAAACGCCGATACCATTGAAATTTTTAGCTTGTTAACGATTCATCTAACAATTATGATTGTCTGTTGGCACAGAGTGTCCGGGTTTTACCCGGAAACTTTTTGAAAACCCCGCCCGGACGCCCTCTAAACTAGGACAAATCCGGGGAAACCCGGACGGATAGCAGCCCTAATTACGGACCACTTGCTCAGCAAAAGCTGTGAGCACTTCGTCTGTGGTGGCGTTTATAAATTTAGGAGCGTTATCCTTATCTACCACCATACGAAGATAAGTCTATATTTACTTTGGCAATGGGTAAAAATAATTGTTTGCATTTGCCCTACAGGTCAGTATTGCAGAAACCGACGAAGCAACGTAGGTATCAAATTTCAAAAACCATCCTTAATAATAGGAAGGCCGATGAGACATTAGCACTCTATGAAACAAATTAGCATAATAATGCATCTATGTACCTTGTGTAAATAGGAGTTCATATATATAAAACAACGAAGCACGTGCGCGTCAGTACCACATGTTCAGTCTCATTAACCGTGAATATTACAGGTCAAGTTGTTCAACTATTTGAAACAGTGCAACCTTCGCCTACAATAAGTAGTGGCTAGATTGTTAGAATTAGATTATATAACAACACTGCACCATTGAAAATAATAGCCGTAAATAAATATTAGTAAACATATTCCTAAGATATCAATTAACGCTGAGACAATTCTATAAATAAGATATGTAGAGTTCGGTTTTTAATTTTGTTATATAATTTTCGGATATTCGCATCCGCATTCGCAATTGCGGAGCTTCCGCATCGAATTGGACATCTGCATCCGCAATAATGAATGCGGATGTTCATGCAGATGCAGATATAATGCAAGTCGCGACAAAAAAGAAAGTGGCCGTGACTGGTGTGTGCCATAAACACGTGCTGATTGACCAGTAAGAGCGAAGATTACGATGACAAGATCCGACGCGTTTGTTATTGTGTATCAGGGATGTTAGGGATATTCGCATCCGCAAACAAATTGCGGAGCTTCCGCAACGATTTGGATATCTGCATCCGTGTCCGCGCATTCTTGCCTTAAAAAATCCGCATCTGCATCCCCATCCGCGGATGTCAAAATTCTACATTAGCGATATCCCTAGTTTCTAGTTCTAGATTCCTAACGACGTAAAAGCTCTGAAATGTATATAATGTACGGGTAAAGATGTCGTCTGACTCCAAACCTAGTTGGACGACAAGCAAAAAGTTCATTCAGAATCTTGTGACGATCGAAACGCCCATTATATAACAAGTTGTTGGTTAATATCGTGATGATACGCAAACCATAGTTATGCGTTCCTTGCAACTCTTCTTCTGCTACGCATACTCAATTACCCTTAAATACTTTAAGGTTAACATAAATGCTGTACACAGACATTGCTTAAATCAGCGTGGGTTACGTTCAAAAGTCAACAAATTACATTTGTGTTTGGATACGCATGCGCACAGTTCTGGCATAACATCATTTTCCGAATCAACTGCGGCTACGTAGACTTAGTATCTATATATATGTAAAGAAATTCCTTGTACGCATTTTGATGAAAATTTTGCGAATGCAGGAACGTGATATGAGGAATACTTAAAGTTTACGTATAGAAAAACTGCAGAAAGTTAAAAATTTTAAACAAGCTGTTACAAATTTAGAAATTATGATCAAGCTACACGCGTTTAGTATAATATGTGGATCTATCATGGAACAAAAATCTTTACAATGACAATTCAAGTTAAACTGGCCATGAAGAAATAAACCAAAATTTAATTACGGTGGAAATTCGACCACCAGGCTATCTCTACTACATATAGATAGTAATTCGTGGGTAGCGAGTATTTTATTTTATTTTATGTATTTTTTAATAATTTTTTACTGTATTTTTTAATAATAGTCGGATTTAATTATTTTTTGCAAATAAAAACTATACCATCGTATGAACAGGTATTGGTTTTGGCCGTAAGTTAAAATACCCTGGGATGGTTTCGGGCGTATCATTTATTTTTAAAAAGCCAATGTTAGAAGCCGATGGGGCGCATGTGCGTGCGGGTATTCAATCATTTATACGATTGATGTACTGGCACTTTTAGAATGTGTTTTGGGTCAAGGACGGGTCATTTAGGTGGTAATTAAAGGGATCGATCGAATAACAATTCAAATAAAAAAAAAATGCAAAAATTAGGTATCTATTGTAGGATGTAATTCCTACACGCAGATAGCCTACACATTGATAATTTTTTGCAAAGATGAAGTATGGACCGGAGAGAGACGTTTTATCCCGAAAAGTGTACGGATATAAAGGGATTTTTAATTTAAACGTCGTAAGCGGAACCGAAGCGAAAACTGTTTTTTTTTTATGGTATAGGGGGCATACGAGGAGACGGGTCACCTGATGGTAAATGACTACCGCCGCCCATGAGCACCTGCAACTCAAAAAGTCACAAGTGCGTTGCCGGCCTTTAAGGTGGGAGTAGAGGGAATAAGGGGCGAGGAAGGGAGAGAGGAAGAAGGAAGGGTTAGGGCCTCCGGTAATAAAAAAAAAAGGGCTTTACGGCCGTTTTATGTGAGGCCGTGGTATCACTGCGGTCGAGCCGGCCCATACGTGCCGAAGCATGGCTCTCCCACACTAAAAGTCTACAAAGTATACAATATACTCGATCGTGTGACAATGTAAAAATCTTTTGTAGCAGACACGCAAATGGATATTTAGTACACTTAGCTGGTAAAATCTGCAGTAGTATTCACTTCACCGGACATATATCAGCAGACTGAAGGTGTACTACGTACATTTATTCAGGTGTACAGAAGCACACTCGAAGTGTAGAGGGCTCTAGCAGAAACTGTACTCAATTGGTGGACGAGCGGGTGTCATGTCCCTCCAACACAAAGGTAGGTAGGTTCGCCCGATTAGGCGAGGTGATCATGCCTGGCGAACAGCGGCCAAACGGTCGATGTTGGGAAGTTGTATATACATAATACACCATAATTTTCATTGCACAATGCAGCATTAGTAGTTACCCTGTATCCGTAACAAACCAGCGATTTCCTCCCGACCCCAATAATTTTTTTACAGCTGTTCTTTAACATCTTATGCTTGGTCTGTCCGAAGTCCGAATTACTACAGCTGCAGCCTACCTTGTAGGTACACTCGTGGTGACTTTTCTACCTATGAGTGCGGACTGTATGCAGTCTTAATATTGTACTTTGTACGTAAATATTGATGATTTGATATTAATGATTTTGTATTCTTAATGTAATATATTTTCAGTTAGTTCAATAATGCATATAAGGAATGTAAAATAGCGAAAATGCTAAGATAATTATACAGTATGTTAATTTGTTTTACTTGTGATGTATTATGAAACACTTTACTGACTGAAATAACTATACTATACTTCTCTTTCATTCTTCTCTTTTTAAACAGCTCCGTTGCTAAGTGTACAGTTCCAAATGAAAGACAAACTACACAACTGGCAGAGATGTAAAGCAGTCGTAAGCAGCGTACTCAGTTCCGTGAATGTAGACATTGCACTTTGCAATGTATGAATGAATATTCATAGACGTTAGATGATAATAATAGTTCGACAGGCGTAGGAGGTGCATTGATACATCACGTTTTCAAGGACGTTCCATTTGTACGTAAAATGATTTTCTTTTGAGACGAGGATGTATAGGCTCTATAAATCATACCAAATGAATTCAGCGACGGCGAGCCAGATCGCCTTAACAGTCACTCTATCTTCTGATCATCAGAGGGATACGTGAAGAAACAAAGCAGACAAACATGCGGTGTCTTCCTCCCTCAAGCAGAAATTTACCGGAATGCAGGAAGTAACATCTCCAAGGAAAAAGTACAGAGGTACCTTGGGAGCTACCTCTGTACTTTAGAGGTGGGCCGTTATTCACGATGAATAGAGGCCCACCTCTAAAGTACAGAGTACGGTAAGACGGCACAAATTAGGTTAAAATTTATTACATATTATTTTAACAATGCACATTTTTATCAGCTGTTGTTATGTGGTAGTATCGATTTCTGATAAGATTATTTATGTTTTATTACTTTTATTAGTCTATGACCAAAACATTACAATCCAGCCTGGCTTTTTTCTTCAGTTGGGGATTTGTCTCAATATATAATGCTGGGACTTTACTAATGTATAAGAAACAGATACAATTTCCACCAGAACTCAGAAAAATAATCTACGGATCACAAAAGCACAACACTTCCCGCCGTAGTAGGCGTGCAAAAAAACGCAATGGACGGAGATCCCAACCATAATCTAGCTACGCTGTGCAAATCAGTTTCTCAGTGCAATCAGCAGTGCATCAGGGTCCAAAATTGAGACTTTTTAGAACTTAAATAGACGTGAAATGTAATAAAGAATTGAATTGAAAATTCTCCTTTTTTGAAGTCGGTTAAAACAGCAAAGGAGTTCTCTATACAACATTGACCACAACGAAAATTATTACTATTGAATTACAATTACTAGTTGAACTAACCAGTTTGATGAGGAAATTAATTCGTTTAGACAGACAAGTAAACTAATGTTTGCCCTACAGTCTTAATCATCAAATTAGGTATAGTTTGACAACCAGTTTCTTGTAAAATTAATGATGGAAAAAAATTACAAAATCACGAGATGAAGACAAACTCTTTGGTAACGCAAACTTTTGCTTGTTTTTCTTGTCATAAATAGATTGCTATTATCAAAAGATATTCATTTCGTATGCACACACAATCTGCGTTGATAAATCATGTCAACACCGTAACGCTACGTCAGTATTTAATAGAGGTACGAGTCTTATAACGTGAAAATAAAACTACAGGCAAAAGCTGTATGAACTATAGAAAAAGGTGGAAAATTTGGAGTATTTGAATCGGTCGAATACGCAAACACCTACCTAATTATAGGAAAAGTTATGCTGTCACTGTCATTAGATTATTTGTAGTGATGTGACGGATTGTTAAAAATGTATATCCGCGGATACGAATACGGAATTTTAGTGTCTAGATACGCGAATACGGATCTCAAGTTTCTTTTTCAGTTGATGCCGATACGCCTGACTTTGGACTCGATAGTTGAATTTGAGGACTGTAACACGGCATATTTCAACTTGCCCTGTGCGTGTTTTTTTCTAATAATTATTTTGATAAAGATTTAGGGGTTGATCTCGTTATCAACATAGTTAAATAGTACCTTATAACAGACAATTATTATTAGTAACTCACTCCATCAGATATTTAATATTTGATTTTAGCAACATAAATTTAGAACTTCATAAACGTAATATAATAACGTACAAGGTCCGTCCAAGATCCGCCAAAAAGTAACGGATACGGATACAGATCTTTTTTCTCCCTCGGATATCCGCGGATACGGATATCCGGACATCTAGGTAGCCACATGACGACACGCTCCAAATCCATGGTTCTTTTTCGATTTTAGCTAAGACTAGTTGTAACCTGCGGTTTGAACAGCATTTATGTTTGGCTTATATTACTTCACGTTCTTGTTACATATTAGTTTATTGACGTTATAGTGGGAGAGCTCGTGAACCATCCGACTAACCCGTTTCCCACAAAGCTAGAAAATTTTGAAATAATGTTTTATTATCAGCCAATTAAGAAAAGACCGTTATGGCAGGAATCTCCCAGAAACGTCATCATCCCTTAAATATACGAAACTGACAAAAAAAAATTTTTTTTAATCTACTCCCGCAAGGCTACAATTTTAATATGTTATAATTTACATGTTTAAGTGTAAAAAAATTTGACAACCTATTTTGAGGGTTGCAAGTATGTGCCAGACAATAGCGAAATTGTCATCGAGATTGTAATTCATAACCTGCTCCCACAAGGCTAAACTTTTGAGGGAACATTCTTAAGCAATCAATATTTCGCAAGAAATATTAAGCAAGTTTAATAACAAAATTATTTTTATTTAATTCAACCGCAGGTAAAGTTTTGACAACACAACAGGAAGTGACAAGTTTATGTGAAGTTTTTAGCTTGTCTATTTATGTTTGAGGTATATATACTGTGCCTAACATATGCTAACCAAAATAAAAATTATTACAAAAGCAGAAATTTTGTTTGTTATACAGATAGATATGTTTCTAACAAAAACTAGATAATTTATTTAAGCTCATATCACATGGCCATCACCCTACAAGTTACGAGTTATGAGTGTCACAAACACTTAAAAAGTAATGATTCCAATGCTGTATACAATGCACTCTACATTTGTTTTACAGGGCTTGCATCTGACCTTTGTAATTTAGTGAGTGTACAAATTTAGAGGTTTAAAAGGGTATATTTTTAGCAAGAAAATAACTAGTGCCATACACTTATTTTCAATGAATGGCTAAATGCTTATACTGCATTCTCAAGCTCACTCACAAGACTACAACACAAGATTTAAATCGTAATCTTTGGTATTTTCAAATAAATAACAAAGAATAGCCTCTGAGAGGGCCGAATTCTCCCAGTATCGGTGTGTTAAATGAAGGCGCTAATTTGATTACAAAAGCAATTTGCAATAATGACAAAAAATACCTACATTGTGTACTATGAGTACCTACTTACGTATAGTGCGTGATTTGAATATTAAATATTGATTGCATTTTATACATAGGGATAAATTGTGAAAAAAAAAAATGTTTGCGAAATTGTGTGTGCACAACACTGTCGCAGTTTAACATGAGAATATTAAAAAAAAAGAGCTGTAATTAAACGGCAAGAGTATACGGCTGTTTGATATTGAATAATACCAATATGACACCGACGACCAAAGTCCAATACTTCTACAAACAAAATATACTTTTACGTCTACTTCAGTGTAAAAACAATTTGCTGGGTCCAAGGTCACCTAACCTTAAACAACACTTCGGAGTCCAATAAGAATCTAATATGTTTATCAGTTGTATGCAGAACGGAAATTGTTATTATCATCGCCGTTTTATGAGGAAATACATTAACTACATGCAATAAAATAAACATTAAAAAATGTGCGCTTTTCTGTACTAACATATTTTTAACTGAAATAGGAAATTGTGAATAAAAATCTTTACTATAAAAATAAAACTAAATACACATACCTTTCTCATCTAATTGCAGCTGTGTTTTTACGTATTCAGTGGGGAATGTAATACAAATTTCAATGCCACCAGTTATTCCACCGGCCACAACACCTTTTAAGCCGACTGATCCCGTGCCTCCAGCCGCGGCTGCTGCTCCTGTTTCTGACATCCATGGCCGTCCAAAGGGATTTTTAAAGGATCCTGCCTTATTCATGTTTATTATAAATTAAGAAATACTATTTGCTTGAGACTGCAATTTATGCCAGCCTTCCCCCCCAACAATAAACTTAAGACTGATTTTGAATGAATGGTTCAATTCGAATGAATGACCAGTGTGACCAGATTTAAATTGAATAATATGCTAACTGCTAGGCCAAATTCTGCCAAAATCTGCTAAATTTGTTATTGTTTTATAGACCAAAATTCTGCTAATGAATATTACATATAATATATATATAAATTTATACTACTATATGCCTGTAAGAGATTGCTTTTATCGATAAGGCCGCCCTTTGTACATATTCACTAGATGAACTATTCTATTAATTTCATACATTCTGTGGCATGTGTGGTGTCAATATTTTATACAGAGCTATCTTGTCTCCGATTTTAATATACTTTATTTATCATACAAAAAAATGGCAACCATTGTTGCAGTTATAATAGCGCGAGTATGAATTCAGTTCAGAATTATACGGTGAAATCTATCATAGATATCATTATGAACATTTTTACTATTATAACGAAAGTCTACAATTACAGGAGTATTAGAGACAAAAGGCATCTGCCTGGTACCTGGAACTGTTTATATCTTATGAGAGCCCTTTAATCGGCAACACGTTTTATGATATGCGCTCCAATTTAATAGTTTTGTATAACATATTATGTTATCCAAAAGTATTAAATAACAAATAACTACCTTCCTACTCAAATAAATACCCCAATCCGTGCCGCTCTTACTATATTATTTTCTAGCCTTATTATAGATGGTATTCATTTAATTTCGTGTTTTAAGAAAATCCTATAGGTAGGGACCATGTCAAACATATTATGTGAGAGAAGCAGCCGACAGTTCACCTTGTCTACTACAAACAAATACGCGGGCAGTCCACATCTACAAAGTTCGTCACCTTTCCTAAATGTTATGGGTTCATTATTTACAGTTTAATAGACTACATTTATTACAACATCCACCCTGGCCGAACACTCTAAACCTGATTTAGTACAATTTGTATATAACATTGTATGGAATATATATAAGCAACATTTATTATTTGTGTTAAGAAGATAACTATTATTTATTATTAGCACAGCCACACGGCGAGTAAAGAATAAACACCTAAAGTATTTTTAAATTATATTGACAAAATAAGTAATAACTAAAATAATTATTGCGACTTATTTTTAAAGGATTTAACAGATCACTAAAATCTAGCAAATAACGCAATTTAACATAATAAATACATTTATCAATAACAAAACACGTCCACTGTACAATAAGTTCGATTTAGCATTTTGTTTTTATTTACGAAGAATATCGTTCAGTGCGTGCGTGCTCTCAGCCACACGTTGTTGCCCCTACTGACACTTATTCCGGCCACGGATGCTAAATCGGTAGTTATATAAAACGGGACCTCGAGCGAGTGATGTAGCACTGCCATAACTCAAAATGGTACATTGTGTTCCACCAGAAATTAACATATTTTGATCTCAGCTTTCTTTGTCTCTTCTGTGACAGACATTCTAATAATAAAATTCTGCCAAAAACTGCGATCTTTTCAAATCTGCGACACAATTTGCTAAGCCCTAAATTGGAGATCTAATTCTGCTAAATCTGGTCACACTGTGAATGACACAAATACCAATAATCAATATATAATCACTCGTCAGTAATCAGTACATAATTACAGACAAGCAACATCTTAAATGGTGTGTTTATGGTGCGTTTACACGCACGCCGTGCACCTTGGCAAGCAGCCTGGCACGCAGCTTGCCATGCAGCCTATCACGGAGCCTGCGCCAGGGCTGCCAGATTGTATAATTGGATACAAAATTCGTATAACTCGGTTATCTTATGTATCCTGTTTGTATAGTAGAATGCATTGTATAATTGGATACAATGTCCTTACTGACGCTGTAACGAAATAAGTACTTACATACACATAGGGTTAAAGTTTAAACACCTTTATATTTATTACTTACTAATATATTATATTGTTAACATATTTATTGAAATCCCCACAGAGTGACGTACTATAGTTGTAGTTTGTACAACACTAATTTTGTAAAATAGTACGTGATTACGTATAAGTTCTGAGACTCGGTTGTATAAAATAATTTGTCCATACTGGCAGCCCTGATTCACACGCTCGGACACATATCGAATCTGTATTAATTGTGGCGTGGACACACGACAGGACAGTAGGGTGTTGTGCCCATGTTATGACCATTGTTTGGTTCTTGGGCTGGGCAAGGTTTCAATCTAATATAAAACCCCAGGCCCAGTTTCTAGATGACGTGTTAATTATATATTTAAATGAGGACGAATAAAGAATCGAAAAAAGTAAAAATGGTTTTTTTGTTTTTTTTTAAGGTTTTTTTTTTAAATAATACACTCATTTAACATAAAAAATTAATATAACTTACAAAAAGTCAGAACAAATACTTGGGTTTGAACTTAGGAGCTCTCATTTGCCAGTCAAGGGTCATACCGCTTTGGCTATCAAAACAAATTTATGTCCTAGTCCTATCTAAAATATATTAGCGGTTCCTATATATCTATGATTTCAACCCTAATGCCTAAAATTTATTTCATTCATATGTAACATTCGAAATTCAAACATTATGAGCGGCCAGAAGCGCAGAACTTCCAGTGCACCCTACGTATACATTTAGATATGTCATTACCTACTTTTTATTTTTAACCTAATTATATTTATACAGATATGTGTGTGTACGTAAATGCAAAATACATTGTGAAGTTATGTTTTCACGTCTGACGTGCAGTCCTACGACTGACTTTTTTTTTTGTCTTTATGATGCTTATTTTGGGGGTGCCATATTATTTGTTCTCCCTGGTAACACTCCAGGAAGCGTAATATTTGCTCGCTAGACCATTCGACATATTTCTTATCACAATTATTTTGTCATCTTCGTAAAATTTAATTCCGTCGTCCGTTCGCCACAAAGATGCAAACTATACTAAAGCAGCCGAGCGCCGAGCGCGTCTGTGTGAACACGCACACAAGCACATTCACCTTTTGATGTGTGTCAAAAACCGACAGTCATCCCGATCGGCGCCAAGCGCGAGCACATTCACGCAAGCATGCACAAACAGCCTGTTCACATGCTTGTGTTGTTGAATGTCGGTTTGAACGCGAGCGTGTGAACGCACGCGACAGTCGTCCCGGTCGGCGGCAAGCGCGAGCACATTCACGCATGCATGCGCAAAGCACAAACAGCCTGTTCACATACTTGTGCACGTGCTTGTGCTCGTTGAATGTCGGTTTGAACGCGAGCGTGTAAACGTACCATTATGTGTAAGATATTTGGTAGACCTTATTTTGACAGTAATAGTCTTGTTGTACTCTGTGCACCGTTCATTCAATTTCATTCAATTAGCATTCAATTTATTGATAACGCCAGACGGCGACGTTTGGTTTTAAGGTTTTGTTTAAGGTTAATGATATTTGTTGTTTACTGAATAGAAAAGTAAGAAAATACATCCAAGATGGCTCTTAGAACATACGGCGATAAGCCGATAAGTTTTCAAATAGAAGAGGGAGGAGAATTTTATTGTGTCGGCTCAGAGGTTTGTGGCATTCATTTTGTTCTAAATAATAGGTCTTCTGGTAATCACAACTGGAAGCGTTTATCATCTTAGTGTTCCAATTTGAAACATAATAATCATTTTATCTTTTATTACCTTTGCAGTCAGGTTACAATTGGTTATGGAATATGGCTGATAAACTATCTTTTAACAATAATACATTGTTTAACCTATTTTATACCGTACACTCTTTGGTAGGTCGGCAATTACCTGCGGTTATTCCGTGGGTCTCTCTACAAGAAGTATCCGGGTATGGCCCGGAGGACCCTGACCAATGAGGAAAGGAAACGTCTCATAGACAATGGTCTAGGTGCTCATGTGCTGTCCAGCTCAGTTTCGTTACTAAAGGCATCTGAAGTTGAGGATATTATTGAAGGGAATGATGATAAGTAAGTATTTTGTTTTAGTTTTTTAGTTTATGAAGTATTTGATAAAGAATTACAATAAAAAAGTTAATTATTTAATGAAAGTAAAAACAGAATGATTAAATAAAGTAGTTATCTGTGCATTAGCTTATTTTCTTTTTGACAGTTTCTTGAGAAGGTAAAGTCCTAAGCACAATACTGTACATGTAGTATTATTTTCAAAATAAATGATATTTGTTTTTTGCAATAAAAAACTGGTACTTTTTATTTTGACTATTAAGTGAAGAGAAAAATGTTGCTACTACTTATTTATAATTGATATTAATTATTTCGACATCATTAGAATAAGCCTTTCCTTAATAGTTATAAATAATTTATTGACAATAAATAAATTAAATATGTTGAAATGCAAGTTAAAACCTAGAGTAATTACAAATGTTGCTGGCTACGAAGTACGCAACTCTCAGTGCACACCACGGTTACGTCTCCTCAGTCCTGTGCTACAGAATAGTCATATGATCATTCCTAAATGCTACGCTGTTCGAAATCTACAGAATTAGTTCATAGGGGTTAATTCTGTAGATTTAATAAGAAAATTTAGGCACAAAAGAAATGTGTGATACCAATAAGTGGTGCTGAATACTCATTGTTTAAAAAACACTGATATTTAGATTTGTATATTTGTTCATAAAAATCCACCATTGTAATAGTAGGAATGTATATATCCTAATAAATTATATATATTAAGCCGCGGTAGCGTAATGGCTAAGGCGTTGGACTTACAATCAAGTGGTTGCGAGGTTCAAACCCCACCCAGTATTCTACCGTGGTAAACCAACTCCTAACACAAGCATTTAGTTTAACTGGAGGGGTTAACAAGAACACTAGTAATGTGTAAATTAGTTTAAGCATTTATTATTAATTAAATGTTATTATTCAACAGACAAATTTCTTAATTATAAAAATATTTAGTAAAATGAAAAGATAATTGTAGATATATCATTATGAGAATGTAAGATTATGAGAATGTAAGATTATGAGAATGTAATATTATGAGAATGTAAGATTATGAGAATGTAAGATTATTAGAATGTAAGATTATGAAACAGAGAATATTTGGATACCAGAAATGGTAGAATATAAGAAATTAATGTATTGGTTTACAATTTGTTAAACTTACATACATGTTCATAATATAAATACATGCTCACATAGTATCTAAACGCAAAATATACAATGGCAAACACATCATTCAAATCTGTAAAACGTAACAGCTAACATGGACCTTAAACCTAGGAACTTACTATTACATGCTCATGTTAAGTTAAGCCAGACAACCGTGCCAAGAGATTTACTTCAGCCTTGTTCATTATAATTTTAATTGTAATAAGTTTACTAAAACATGTTGTATAACAGGTACAAAGCAGTCTCTGTCAGCCAGGAGCTGGCGACTCCAAGAGAAAGTAAGAGCAAGAAACCACATAACCAGTCATGGCTCCCAGTTATGCCAAACTCTTCACATTTGGATGCTGTGCCACAGGCCACACAGATCAGTAGATCTAGGGTGCACAATAAGAAGGTAGAATAAAGATAATTTATGCTCTAACACCAACCAGTAGGAAGTAAGGCAGAATCAAATCTGGGAAGAGTACCTCCAAACTACAACCCATAATTTTTTTTATACCATGTCAGTTTCAAACAAGTATATGGCCTGCCTGATGCTAAAGAGTTACTGTAGCCTATGAACCCAACTCTAGAGGACTTGCATGCGCTTAGCTGACCCTTTAAAAACCATTACTATCATAATTGCATACTGGTGAATAAGGTTTCATGAGCTGTCATGGTTGGCAATGCATAATCAAATCGACCAGATGAAAGCTAAACATTTATTTCAATTAAACCAATTATAGGTATTTTTAATTGTTAATCTGACTAATGCCGCGTTCCGTTCCGTAATCGACCGTTCCGTTACCGTCCGTAAGCAAAACAAATCGTTTCTTGATTAAAGGTATGCGGCATAAGTCAATTGTGAAGCTAGTTGCCTATTTCAATACGTAGATCCTATGGAGAAGAACTGGCAAGAAACTTCAAGGACACTCTTTTTCAACATATTTTTTACAAGTTTCTGTGGACATTACTTATAACCTATGGATCTAAAGTATGAACTATCTAGTCTATAGAAGACCAGCTCCAACCAACGACACTCGCTCACGAGCATTGGTGATTAGAGTTTCAAAGGAATAACACAATAAAATGATTATTATGTCTAACTTTACTATATTATCTCTAATATATCGCCATATACAGCGGCGGGGTCGACTTGTCGGGCCAAAAATTCAGTGGAACAACGCGCGCCGACCGCCTCACCCGTTTGTATTTAGACTATCGAGTTAATTAGTACCTAGCCTAGGTTTATTTGTTCACTGAAATAGAGTAATAGGCACATAACTTACTGGTAATTGAATATTCAGAATTCTTTAAAAAAAGACAACCCTAACGTCGCGACGTCGTCAGAACAAATAAGAATAAGTGTAGATAATTAGCACTGTGCGACCTGAATTGGACTTTAACAGTCGGAGCAAGAGTCGCTTTATTTAAAAGATTTTGATTATGTATTCTGTGATATAGCTTCGATCGATTGTTTTTAAATAAGTGCAGTAATTCTGCAGCATAGGTACAACAACAAACACGCACAATGCTCTAAAATTTTTGTATCGATTTTTTGTATAATATTAAATTTAAAAGCAAATGTTTGATGTTTTTATTTTTCAGATACGTACATTCCCCTTATGCTTTGATGACACAGACATGACAGCTATGCTTGAGAATGCCTCACAGAAACAGATTTTGGTACCCATCAGACTTGATATGGAGATTGAGGGACAGAAGCTGAGGGACACCTTCACTTGGAACAAAAATGGTGAGTATTCAGTTATCTCATGCTTCAAAAATACAGTAGAAACTTATCTTCGTACTCATTGTTTCAAAAAAGAAATAAATATTGTAGATCATACATCAAGGTAGATTTTGCAAGACAAATTATTTTCTATAGTATTGGTGAATTATTTAGAAAACTGACTTTAGCATCTTCTAGCAAAGACAAGATGAACTACTGATTGTGCAAGTACTATGTGATAAGGCTGCTTGTTGTACATATCTTTTCTGCGATTTATTTGTAATTGGTGTACAATTAAGTTTACTTATTATTCTATTCAATTAAAGTTTTTATTACTTCTCAATATCAATTGTTTGGCTACAGCCTGGCAGGTATCATTACCTAACCAGGTTTGAAGATCCTCTGTTTGTAATAAGGTTATTGGAGTGTTGGTGGATGTCACTTCACAAATTCCCCTACCTCCTCCACAAAATCACTAATTAACCAACTCCAAAAAAGGAGGAGGTTCTATGTTCCACTGTATATATTTTTTTCACCGATTATTCAAGGACGCCTGTACCGATTTGGAAAATTCTTCTTTTGTTTGAAAGGGTATACTTCCCAGGTGGTCCCATGGTCATCAGGTCAGGATCTGATGATGGGATCCTGGAGAAATCGAGGAAACTCTTTAAATTTTTATAGGCACCTGAAGTGATTTAAGTATTTTGAGGCGCATTAAAGTCGTTGATACTTTTTTTAAATTATAATTTATGAGCTATTCACTGTTATTGAGAAAATCCATGAAAACTAACTTAAAAAAATAATTTTCTTGTTTTTCATATGTTTCAGAATCAATTATAACACCAGAACAATTTGCTGAGGTCATGTGTGACGACTTGGAGCTCAACACCAGCACGTTTATTCCGGCTATCGCATCGTCTATACGACAACAGATTGAGGCTTTCCCTAGTGAGCCACCAGCGATATTAGAAGAACAACCCGACCAGAGAGTGGTTATCAAATTGAATATTCATGTCGGGAATACTTCACTCGTTGATCAGGTCAGTTGAAAACATACCATTGTTTTAAAAAAAATCAACTATTACCTGTTTTTTTTGCTGTAAATGGCAAAAAACTCAGTTAGTCTTTTAAACCTAACATCAGGGATTGCTACTGAGTAAGTCTTTTCCCATATTTTTATTTTGACATTTTTGATGGTATAACTTTACAACAATCAAGAAATTTTATTATTTATATTTACGGCGTATTTAATTAAACACAATTTAAGATAACGCTAAGCATTATTAGTTCCCTAGATTTTCAGCTATCTTAATATAACCCGGATTCATTGATCTCGACTGCATTTAGTGTACAAACATTATTATACAAATATTACTTTTAGATACAGATGCGTTACCTAATAATACTGTCACTGCTTCTTTCACAGGTTGAATGGGATATGTCAGAAAAAGAGAACAATCCAGAACAGTTCGCGATGAAGCTGTGTGCTGAGCTGGGGCTGGGCGGAGAGTTCGTGACAGGCATCGCGTACAGCGTGCGCGGGCAGCTCAGCTGGCACCAACGGACCTATGCCTTCAGTGAGGCGCCGCTACCTCTCGTAGAGGTAACGTGACACTACTGGCATTCACAATGATATCGCGTACAGCGTGCGCGGGCAGCTCAGTTGGTCTAGTGGTTAGTGATCCTGACTGCTGAGCCAGAGGTCGTGGGTTCAATTCCCACCCAGGATAAATAATTGTGTGAAGAGCACGATCATTTGTTTGAATAGTGTAAGGATTAATTATAATTCAATGTACAATATTATGTCCAATGAAGTTTACTATTCAGCCTGGCTGCCATTCTTGGGGATTGCCATCTTGAGTTATACCCTAACTCCTATAGAACTGCTTGTAACGGAACACTAAGTTCTAGTATTTCTTCTTAAAAAAAATTACAAAGTTCATAACTAAATAGGGGCCATCTATAAATTACGTCACACATTTTTTTTGTTTTTTGCCCCCCCCCCCCCTCTTCCGTCCTTGTCACAGGTGGCCACATTTGTGGACCCCCCCTCTGGTGTGACGTCACATATTTTGCAATTTTACACCCACTTTTTTTTTTAAATGTGTATTAGCGTATGAAGACATTCGTTTACAGGTTATGTTTTGTGTTTATAGGTACTTTAAATTTTGACATGTGATATGTCACGTTCCACCCCTTGTCACACAATGTCACTCTTATCGTGTGACGTAATTTATGGATGACCCCTTATATTATAATCACAATTTTATTGTCCGTTATTAAAAATGTATTTTTTAACCTGTTATAAAACACTTGTCAAGTGGCAGTTCTTGTTCATTTGTTTAATATATCAATACGATTATGAGAGTTTTGAAAATTATGTGATGTCACACACTGACTGGACAGGTCATTATAAAAACTACTTTTTTATTACGGGAAATGCATTTTTGTACAAAAATCTATTGTACAAATGTAATTATGAATATTCCGAATATTTGAAGCGTCTTTAAAAGTCAACATCCCAACGAATGGCGAGTGACGCAGTAGACCTTGAGTAAGTCCGTGTGTGTGCTTAGACCCCGTACCGCCAGCCGTCCGAGGCCGAGCAGTGGGCGCCGCACCTGGAGACGCTCACCAACGCCGAGATGGAGAAGAAGATCCGCGACCAGGACCGCAACACTCGGCGCATGCGACGACTCGCCAACACCACGCCCGGTTGGTAGACACACACACACACACACACACATATACATATAACTACACACGCACACTTGTACACGTTGTTGAGTCGTGTAATTATTGCCTTCAATCACATGATTTATAGCGGACTAAACATCTATTTCGTTAACAATACTCAATATTCACAGCTCGTCCTCTGCACACACATGCGCATGCGCATGCGCATCCACATGCGCTCTGTCTCGACGAGGACCATTGTTTTCTTATAATTAAAAACTTAGTCCCAATTATTTTTATTTAACTTTTATTTATTGAACAATAATTTGGCAGCCAAACTAAGGCAGCGTAAACTAATGTTAATGGTTGAAAATGAAATACAATGTGGTGTAGCTGTAATATGAGATATGTGTCTATATCGGCAACACATCAAGTGATTAAATGAACATATAACACACCCTGTATACACATGAATAAGAGGTAAATATGGTGAGTATTGTGGTCTAAGACGATGGATGCATTTACTCTATATTAAAGTACGAATTAACATCATCATCAACTGATGTTTGAATGTTCTCTTAACACATAGTCACATATTATGGCACTGCTCGAAAACTATCCTTTATAATCTGCGTAGAATGGTGGGATCGCGGAAATAACAATTGTAACGTTGGAAAAACCGTGTAAAAACCAACAAGGATTATTGCGTACAGTACAAGAATTACTCGGAATATATGTTAACACGCTGCTCTCACGCACTCGTCTCCAGCTAGTTACCTCAACGTTCACTTCCTTCCTCTCCTCTCTCTTTCACACTCGCTTTCCGTCTCGCTCACGCCTTGCGTTTAGTAATATCTCCTTGCATAAGTTTAGATAACTTTCCAATCCTACATCTGTTATAGAGGGTAATTATCATGGAATTTTCATATACGTGCATGGCTGTAGCCGGAGGGGGGGGGGAGAATTTTAATTTGCGGGGGGGGGAGGTGACAGGAATTTGACTCATTCAACTCACACTCATACAAGAATATGTTCAAAAAACAAACTTGGGAGTAAGTCTTCATGTTTGATATCAACATAACCACCACATCACCACAGCAATGTATTAGAAACTTTAAATCAAGGACGATAAGGTCGTTTAGCAGAACGTGTGACATAACCTTGTAATGATCTAATCTAGACGGTGAATATGCATTATTAATAAATTGTTTTTAAACTTTTGCTATAATATTTAAACCAAAAATTTTAACGTCGCGTAACCAAAAACATATTTTACCTTTTATATATTATCGCTATTAAGTCCCACACATACATCTAATATTAATAAAAATGTTGGCATTTTTACCTACTACCGATATAAATTCCACAATTAGTAATTAACAGGTAATAATATAACAGGCTATAAGTGTGACTGAGTGGTGTCAAATTTGTCAAACCTAAAAACATTGAATATAGAGTAAATAAGTATTTTCTATAACCACAGACCTGTCACAAGACTGTCGACAAACAAACTGTGTCGATATGTCCAAGTTTGTCTGAGACATATTTATAACGCCTTTGTTCTATAGCTACCATAACCGATAATGCGAAGAGGTAGTTTTGTTAAAATCTCTTTCAATGCCACTGCGATGAAACCATAGCACAAATTAAATACATGAACGCACAAATATATATGCTAGCTAGTTTTGCGCCTGACACCGACGCGACAGGGCGCTTCACTCACTGATAAAGGGCTCCATCGGGCCCGAATTAATACACACGTTTGTAAAACCATTTTTTTTTTAAATTAAAATTAGAATTATTGTTCTAATGTTAAATGATTTACGCTTCTGTTGTACTTAAATTTAACATGCCCGAGACAAGCTTCGACATACCAGCACTATTGTTTTTAATTCTAAATTAATAAACGCTAACTATAACACTAATACAACAAAAGGGTGATAATTGGAGGATATTTTAACATAGTAGACTTCTGCATGGAGTTCATATATTTAGGTGAATTTTTAGGGGATATTTATTATATAGGGTTGCTTACAAAAATCAGTCATTTTACGGGACATACTTGATGTTGCCACAATGGTATGTTTGTGAACGTAAAATTACTTAACTCACTAGTAACTCGCGAAAAGAAAATGACTAAAGAATTTATAAGCGCGTCTATATATATTGACGGCCTATTTTCATGAATACAAAGTTTCAGTGGTTCTGTGTAAAATATGTATCTAAATATAAAAGAAATATGTATGTATGTGTTAATCCGTAATTAGATAGCAATGTGTTACAAAAATTGTGGGCTTTGGACTATGATACCCCTTTAACATTGATGTAGAGATGTTGTACATTAACTAATCGGCATGAGAAATTTTATTGCGCGATGGGGGGGTCAGTAGTTACTATCGTAGTTCTGCATGATTTCGTTAGATGGCGCTGTGCTAATGTTGCCACTTATTTTATAATCATAGTCATTATAGTTTATTTGTGATAATGTATGCTCAATCATAACCAAAAGTAATTTATGCTAAGTCATAGTAAAATTTGCCAGCCATTGTTGTGTCAAAACTGTCACAGCTTTTAAATTCTTTAGTCATTGCTATAAGTCTTCCGTAAGTTATGTCGCAGTAGTGCAATATTATGAATAGTCAACGATAGGTTTGTTTGACCTTAATTTAACCTCGACGACAGAAATGGCTGATTTTTGTAACTGTATCATATTATTATTTTAGTACAGTTACATGCGAATGGTACTTAAATCACATACTTAGTACATAATTTAATTAGTGTTACATGTTAACAAACAAGGCTGCCTTAATAACACTTTCTACTTTTTAAAAATATAAACTATGAACTTTTTACTGTCAAATTGTCACAATTTGTTAGCTAGAAGGGAGAGGAAATGACAACGCTGTTACGCTTTTTATTAAATTAGTACTTTGTCATTTGTTTTGAATCACCCCTAAGGGATCATTGAGATCTTGAACCAAACAGCAACCAAAGATTTTTGTTTACCTCGAATACCATCTATGCTAAAGGGCAGTGCTCAAGTTTTTGCCAGATACGCGAGTAGTGACATATCAAATTCCTTCAGTCTGGTACTTCATACAAGACATGTTATTGTTCAACATGATCCGTGAACCCCTGCCTTTATCCCATTCATTGATTAGTTCTGGTCACTAATTATCAAACAGTTCCTAATTTGAATTTGGAAAAGTCTGAGATTTCGAACACTTCTTTGTGGTAATGGACTGTAATAGGATTTACTCTATTTGGCAGTAAAAATTTGTAGTCTGTGCTGGTCCAAAGATAACTATTGTCGATTCCAGTCAGGATTTCAAATTTCGAATAATCTGTGTGAAGTTGGATTAGTACATACCATTAATCGATTTTATAGTTAATCATAGTATAATGGCTCGTAGTCGATTCAAATTTCGAAATCTGAAAAAATAACGTAATAAAATTAAACGAGCATTAGCTTGTAGTCATTGGCATCTATTCTTTACCAACTATCGTGACTATTTTTATCTCGTTACACGAATTTTTAATAAAATTAATGATGACAGAGTTTATTAAAAAAATACAATAGAGCCTCGTCTTGTATATTTAAAGTGTTTAATGAGCCAAACATGTTGATATATTTACTACGATAATAGTTAACGAGGCTATTGTTATTTACAAGCTACGGTCAATCAATATAGTATTTAATTGTATCTATAAGTATTCACGTAATGACTGAGGGTATACGAGGTTGGCTTTTTGATTGCTAATGAAAAAACATGGTAGGGCTGTATTGGTCACATACCTACAGACTCGTTGGTCGTATCACACGAGCAGTGTTCGCAATGTACGGTCGGATGGAAGCTTCAAATGGTCGCGTCATACGGCCGTAGGTCGCGTTACAAATTTAGTGGACACTTCGTACGTTCGTTAGTCGAGTCGCAAGACCCGGGGGTCGCTACAAACGGTCAATGGTAGCTGAACGTGGTTGTTGCTTGTTTTACCTGATAGCTAACTATTTTATATAGCATATCCAAAGTCTTCCTGGCATAATAATATTAATAAAAAAGTTGGTATTTCTGATGAAAACGGAAAAATCACTTCGATCTCGCATGCCCAATCCTCAATTAATGGTTCTTTCATGAGCAATTTTGAAGTTATTTTGATATGTTAAATCTGTCATGGTGACAATTTTATTCGAAAGTATTTTCTAGTTAAATTTACAATTTACAATGATATGTTATTAAATAATAAATGGAAATGTATTGATGCCTTTCAGAAGTACAATTTCATAATAAATGCAATATTATTAAGTATTTTTGAATAGAAATTGCACGAACAATTTTAAGCATAATCACGTTAGTCACTGCCAAAAATCGAGTGAAAGCTTTTTATTTATTTATTCGTTTTTTTTTCGTGCAATTTTTATTGTTGTTTATTGTATTAAAGAAGTAAGTGGACTGTTAAAATTCTATCACATTAAAAAGGAATTTTCCAAAATTTTCATTTTTGTTTCATTTTAACCTTTTAAACTAACCTTAATATTGGCTTGGGTGATTCAATTGACACAATCTGCTTACCATCGCCTGTGTAATGGAATACGGCAATGTGTATCTTGTACAATGCCTTAGTGTGATATGTAGTTTTTGTAGTTAGTTGGGTAGAATAATAGTTATATAACTGTAGTTGACTCATCAAACCAATCAGGAAGAGTTTTTTTTTGTAAGCTTCTAACATCTTTTTATATTCGATTACAACACAATTGTCATAATCTACTATTACTAACGTTAAATCGACTAAAGTACTTATTACTCTGCACTATTTAGATATTACATTTAGATCTAGTAGAGTGGTTACACTTTAGATTTAAGTGTAGTGTCTGCTTTAGATCTGGGTGTAGTGTAGTACCCTAGATCTAGTGTAACCTAACTTAGTACTGTTACCTGTTCTAGACTTTTGTGTTATTATTTAATCAACATTAAATGTCGTTTGAGCTTTTCGATTATATTTAATAGTTTCGATCATATGGGTTTTTGAAAGAAGGAATTGTCGCATTTTGTAATCATCACTCTATAGGGAGCGATTTTATAAACATCAATTAAAGAACACTAGTTACTCCCAGATTTAGAACAACTGTCTGTGAATCTCATAAATAATTATCCTTGCTAGGATTATGTTGGAGGCTTTAACTAAAAAAATAACAAAAATACTAATGAAATCCTTTAAAAAAAGTGTGTAATTAAATTGAGTTGTCATCCATGACTGTGCATCCAAAGCTAATTAGTATCAATGGTCCTCTGGCTAAAGTAGGTAAATATTTAAGCGGTTAATTGATTTTTCTTCTAATTTGGGATGTACTTTGTATTCATTAATTATTAGATTTGAAGTTTGGCTAAGCGCGATCGCGGTAACACTTGGTTTTATTTTTGGTAACAGATGTGTCGTTGAGTCGCGCAGTCAACCGGCTCATCCGCGCCGACGAGGCCCTGTTCCAAACTACGCCAGAAAAAAGGAGGAAAAAGATTTAATCAACCAACTGTTTGCAACTACTGTGTCCACTAGCTAAAGTATAAGACTCCATATTATGAATTATACCATTCTCATTTATGTATAGAAAATTATGAAAGACATGGAATTATACTTCTTCATCGGCACACTCCTGGCAGAGTGGTCGTGGTCGTTATATCAGGGGTGGTGGCAAGCGTCATAATCCGTCGTGGACCATTGAGTGCAGTTGTGACTTGGTCGGTCCAACGAATTATACGTAAATAATTATTTTCCCGCTGCCACCTTTGTCCCCTTATGCCACAATAGTTGTGCAACTTTTTCACTATTAACAGTAAAGGATACATTGTATCTCCGTAAATTAATCTTGCCATAAGTAAATAGATGAGCTAGTGGATATAGCCGCCTTTATTTTTTTATTCTTTATGATTTTTTTTTAAGTTTAGAAAGATCTAAGGTACATTCACAAGTGAAGTTTCCAGGCCTCAAATGTGTCATGACGTCATTACTGGAAACAAGGTTTATGTGATGAAGAAATCATGCTTATGGAGTGAGTTTTTCCAATAGCAAATCAAATTTACTTGATACCTGAAAGTTTAAAAAAAACTAGGTGCTCACACAATTTATAACGAAGTGAAAAAATGCAAAAGCTATTATTTTATGTACCTACAGACATGACAGGAAAGCAGACCTTATAACGGTATAACCCTCTGCAGATCCCTCATACAGAGGGCTTGAATGACGTTAGGGATCTTATTAAAAAAATAAAGACGGTACGCGGTACGTGAACGCGGACGGTACGTATTTTTTAATAAGGTCCCTAACGTCATTCAAGCCCTCTGTATGAGGGATCTGCAGAGGGTTAGACCGTTATAAGGTCTGCTTTCCTGTAGAATAGAATAAGAATAAACTTAATTGTACACCATCAAAATATTGCTTAAAATAAATACACAAAGTGGATTTCTACAAAGGGCGGTCTTATCGCTAAGAGCGATCTCTTACAGACCTTTGGATGGATAAAATTGATAATAACTAATAATAATACGCTATATGTATCACTTGCTGTTGGTATTTATCTGTTTAACATTTGGAGTGGTATTGTGAGGTCAGTATTGTATGGATAAATTGATTTATTTGAAAGAATCATTCTGTGACAATTGTGTTAGGTAAGAATCAGATATGAACCATATTCATTAAAATTAGATCTGAGTATTTTGAATAAAAGTTTTATATTTTAATACTTTATGTAATCATTATTATAACTTACGTGTTATCTTTAATTAACGTTTTATTTGCCATTCCATCTACATAGACAATCCAGTGTCGAGATTCAGAGTCATGAAGCGATTGGTCTGTTTGAACTAGCAACGAAATGAAATTATTTTTGAATTTAATATTTTCGTTAGTTTTATTATTTTTGTGCTGTGATAGCATACAACTCTCATATCTGTACTTAGCGTCTAGTTTATATGATTAAGAAATAAAGGTTTCATACGTAATGATTGTTGTTTATTTTCCTTCTAATCCGTTGTTGACATGTCTCAAAAAAGATCCATTTGTTAGATTCATATGTAAACTATCGTACGTTAGAAAAAACCTTCTTGTGTATGAAATAGAGTAATGCAGTCCTAATAAATAATTAACAGTTCATAGTACAAATTATTGAAGAATACTTTCTTTTTAAGTCGGATTTTTTGTAAAGAATTATACACAAACGCTTTTGTATTTTGCTGTACTAGACAAAAGTGTATCTAACAGGAATAAAAGCGAGGCTTTTCAAAAAGTGTATCTACGAGGAAAGTGTATCTACGAGGAATAATTCGAAGAAACAATTCTTTTTTATACTTTAGGGGGCAAATGAGCAGATGGGTCACCTGATGGTAAAAGACTGCTGCCGCCCATGGACACCTGCAACTCAAGAGTCACAAGTGCATTGCCGGCCTTTAATGTGGGAGTAGAGGAAGGGGGCAAGAGGGAGAGAGACGAGAGAGGGAAGGCTTAGGGCCTCCGGTAACCTCACTCATTCGCCGAAAAGCAATCATTGCTTCACTGCCGGTTTTCTGTGAGGCCGTGGTGTCACTCCGGTTGAGCCGGCCCGTACGTGTACGTGCCGAAGCATGGTTATCCCACTCATATTATGACAATCATATTTCAAGATAATTCCTGCATTTGAGTTATTGTTACGTCGCAGTTGCCAACTGACGATATATCAAGTGAGGTGCTCTCGAGCCCCAGATGCAATGAATTCGTGTGAAATTTCTGTATTATAATTTACCTACTCATCGAGACAAGGAAAATCTCTGAGACAAAGAGTTTTTGTTTCGTATTTAAAAGCTTTGAAATAATTTTTTTTAATGAAAAACAATATATTGGTGTTTTCCATCCAGTTATTTACACTAACTTGATTATGATATGATTATGAACCGATATCTTAGATAAGTGTTTAATTCCACAAACCCGTCCGTCTAGTGGGAGAAGAACCTACACTATACAGGAATCGAAAACGCTTGCTTCTAGGAGTCATATATGTGGTAGATTTTATTGTCATTTATTGATTTTAACTGGGTATAGTGGTTGATCTAAAAAATTTTTTACACATTCTGTTTTGGAAGTTATCCTTCTTTTGGCGCGTTAGGGAAAAATTATGAGTAAATTTTTCCGATGCGCGCGCACACCGTCACAAAAAACGGACACCCTGAAGTTAGTTAGTCAACATTTTAGTTTTTCAAAAAAAGTTACCAACTTCACGATATTTATTGAAGTGTTTCTGAATCTACAACACGTGTTTTGTATCAGTCCGAATAAAATAAATATAAATAAATATTTTTTTAAACAATATACTGTGGTGACTGATATTTATTAACAATTTCTTGATTTAAATATAATTTACTGTGATTATAAGTGATAAAAATGGTTTTTACATATTACTTTGAGTACGTTTGTAGAATTTGAGGCTAATTGACGGTATGTATTATTTATTATGATATTTAAATAAACTTTATTTAACTAGCGCCAAAGAAGTATAACTTCTTACGTGCGTACATAAGTGCACACACACTTTTTAGCAAAGAAACCATTTAGTTAAGAAAGAAATCAGATAAAAATGACGGTTGAAAAGAAAGAAAATATACTTTTAGGTAACAATTTAACCTTCGAGAATGATGATCGAATCTCATAGATTTCTCTAAGGAAAAACGTAGACACTTAAGTAAATTTTATCTAACGGACGAGACTTTAAAGTAGTAATTTCACTGATATTCGGATCTGCGATCAATCAAACTTTACATTAAATACATTATAAACCTACCAAGTCATGTTTGAAGAAAATATTGCTCGACAACCTCAAACCGGAATATCGTTCGGAAGCTTTCATCTTGAATGGTTCTCATCAATCATATGACATCACATGTTGAGTATGGATGACACACAAAGCACAAAATAAACCGTTTAGATTTAGAGTTTCTTACTAAATCTTATCTAACGTTCATATCTTTACTAATATTATAAAGCTGAAGAGTTTGTTTGTTTGTTGGCTTGAACGCGATAATCTCAGGAACTACGAGGGCTACACTGAAAATTTCGGGAATCAAGGAAGTGACACAACATTACTATTTAAAAATGTATTTATTGCTTTTCGAAGTATTCTCCGCGAAATTTGACACATTTTCCATACGATGGAACCAATCATTGAAGCAACCATTCCATTCGGAAGTTAGGGTCTCCAAAATGGCCGTTTTGTAGGCGTCCACAGCTTCTTCAGGTGATGAAAATCTCTGACCACGCAATTTATTCTTTATTTTAGGAAAAGTATAGACATCATTAGGGCTTAGGTCGGGACTGTACGGCGGATGGTCTAATAATTCTATGTTTTCTTGCTCTTAAAACTCTTTTGTTCTGTGCGTGGTGTGAGAACTCGCATTGTCGTGATGGAGGATGATGCGGCGGTTGCAGTTCTCTTTACGGAAACGACCTGTGGCAAACAAATGCTAGCATACCATTCTGCATTAACCGTTCTTTGTCCCTCAAGAGGAATAGTCGCAACATGGCCGGTTTTGGAGACAAACGTGGCCACCATTTTTTTTGCAACACTCCGTGAACGAACAATTTTAGTTGACTTTAACTCATTTTCAAACACCCAAACTCGTGACTGGTTTTTTGTTTCGGGTTCGTACGCGTATATCAAGGATTCGTCACCTGATACAATGTTATATACAGCATTTGAGGATCCTGCGTGGAATCTTTCGAGAGTTCTGACGCACCAAGTAACGCGAGCCGCTTTTTGCTCTTACCAAAGCAAATGCGGTATCCATCGGGAAAACAACTTTTTTACACCTAATTGTTCATGCAAGATTATTTGTATTTGACTCATGCCAATGTCTAAATTTGCCTGAATTTCGCGGTATGTCACATGTCGATCTTCCTCAATCAGCTTACGCACAGCATCAACGTTTTCTTGGGTGACTGCAGTTTTTGGACGACCTTGACGGGGATCATCACTGAGCTTGACACGTCCACGTTGAAATTCAGCAAACCAGCGATAAATTGTGGTTTTGGATGGGGCTTCATCACCAAATGCAGAAAGCATCCGGTCAACACACTGTTTTTCATTCCATTTTCTCAACGACTAAACAAGTTTGAGAAGACCTTGTGAGAAGACCGAGAATCTTTTTTTAAATAAATAAATGGTATTCGATTTTTAAAACCAAGGAGTTTTCAATTAAAAAGATTTTAATATGATAGGAATAGTGGAAATATTCCATTCCCGATACTTTTAGTGCAGCCTATGTACTGGTTCGAATTAGAATATTCTTTTAGTGTAGGATAGCCCATTTATCGAGGAAGGCGGCCGGCTATAAAACATCACGCTGTGACCAATAGGAGCGGAGCAGTAACCATAAACGCAGGTGAAACTGCGGGGACAGCTATGTAAAATAAAATTGCTGTTTCTATTAGATTAGATGTAAATTTTGCTCATCAGTCACAAAAAAGCGACATCCTGAAGTTAGCTAGTCAACATTTTCGTTTTTCAAAAAAGCTACCAACTTCACGATTTTATTAACAATTTATTGATTTAAAGTTAATTGACTGTGATTATAAGTGATAAAAATGGTTTTTACATATTACTTTGAGTACGTTTGTAGAATTTGAGGTTAGTTGACGGTATGTATTATTTATTATGATATTTAAATAAACTTTATTTGTCTAGATAATGCGTTATAATAAAACTTTTTCTATTATTAATGTCATTTTTTGTACAAACGTAGGATAACGCGAAGGATAAAATTTTTAGAAAGATTTTAATCTTGTTACATAAATCAATCTTGGTACATAAGTACACACAAACTTTAGTAAGGCTTCCAATAGTTGAGGCAAACGTTCCTTTGTATACCATGCAGCAGTAACAGTCTTGCCTTTATCAAGCACACCCGTAGTCAATTTTTTTTCTCCTCGTAAGATATACCAACCATTCTTTTCTTTACGGATCGGGACATTTTCACAGACGTCGGCGGTGGTTCATCTTCAAACACCCACACTTTTCTCTGGGATTTAGTTAGAACGTCGAAATAATACAGCCAGGTTAAATCACATGTATCAAACGAGTTCACGTAGTTAGATCAACCGTCTTCAATTTATCTAACATATCTCAAGACCAAGTCACACGCTGCTCTCTCATCGCCATTAGTCATCGAGTGCGGTACTTAGAGTGATCAAAGTTTCCGTAATATCAAAAGGTTGTGAAGAATCCGATGAACAGTTGGTGCACTTAACTTGAGGGTTTTCTCCATCTGTTGATACGTCACACGTCTGTCTTCCTCCAAAATATTCGTACAGTCTCAATGTTCTTATTGCTACTTACTTCTATCGGCCTGCCGGACCCTGCATCATACTGCAAGTTAGTCCTTAGAGATGAGCAAGTTTCCCTCAGTGCACTATTCATTTATTCCTCAAAACATTTTTGTTTAATTAAGCCACGCTTAAAGTTATACAAAATAATTACATGAATGTTGTAACGAGAGAAGCCAACCATTTCCACTGAAAAAAAATATTTAAAAATCGAACGCTCGATTCCTTGCCTCCAAATTTGTTTTTTTTTTAAATATTACTCTTAGTGTTTATGGATATGACTTCAAATTTCAATCATAATATTATGATATCTAGTTTGCTTACGATAAAGCTTACATAGCGCCCTACGGATTAGGTGTGTTCATTTTTTAGATGAATCAGACAAAAAACAATTTATTAAAAAAAAAAGGCAATTACTCTTCTTCCTGTTGATATACCTACATTTGTAACTTACGTGTTATAAATTTCTGTGGACGAATTTCGCTCAACATCCTAGGGACCTAGGGATATAGTTATGTTCATGACAGCCAACTTGAATCCGATGAAATGTCATTAAACAACTTTTCATGTAGTATCGAGTTGTTTAATTCCCCTGAATATAATCGTATTATGTTTTGTTAAACTAAATTACGGCATTAAGCCCGCCTTATGTAAAGTATTTGCAGGAAGTGTAAATAAATAAATAAATTCTGAATTTGTGGAACATGTGGTTGATGTTTTCTGTTTATCAGCAGAAAACAATATTAAGAATTTAAGTAGTTCTGGTTGTAATCTACTTTCTGCATGGTGTAGACCTTTCCTCAGCCAGGCGGCGCTGATAAGCCTGTCATAGAAATCACAGATTTAAACACACTTGACCCAAAGAAGTTCAGTTTGTGTTCGCTAGATGGCGCTGCATGAATGTAGTAGGTGTAGAACTGTACAATAGCAGCCACTTACTTACTGTCCGAGATTATTATATGCTATAACATATATCTACTAAATATCTATACATTAACACGTGAAGAGGATTCTTTGTACCCCTTTTGAAGCAAATTTCGCGAACGGGGGATGTTAAATTTGAAATAGTTAAAGTTCAAAATGTGTCAAATAAGTGCAGATATCTACATTTTATTAACAATTTGAAGAATGGCTTTACAATCTAGACGTGTTCAGTATATACCTTGACCTGTCATGATAAGGGAAGTTCATATAATGACAGATAAATTATACTGGTCAATGAAATAAAACAAAATATTCAAAGTTCAACAATCTGTGATGGTATCTCTATGAGCCTAACCCGAGTAAAGCAGTTATTCGTCCAATCAACAGAGTATTATTCACTAAAACCAGCTCCCCTCTGATTAGGGGAGGTCTAACGCCCCGCCTTATTCCGCGTTAGACTGTAAGACTCGACCCTGGCTGGACATCTTTTCACTGGCATTCGATATTTCCATATAATCAATAACAAAACCGCGATAAGAGGGGATCCAAAGTTAATTAGTATGATTGTACATCTAAACCCTTTGGCATTGGTTTAGTTTACACACATATTCCATCTTAATCATATTATCCCATAACCACCCCTCGCTAACGACTCACTCGAAACTTGGACTTCTACAGCAGACGAGATCAAACCGGCAATGATCAGGATATCGCTGCCTCTGTTAAACCTCGATTACCATAACCCGGAATTATGGTACTCGATAATTCGACTTCTACAGCAGACGACAGTTGGGCCGATGATTACCAATGCCGCGTGTCCTCTGTTCAAGATCGAGTGCTATAACCAGGAGACTTACAGGATAACAATATTCATTCATCCCGTCCAAAAGCACCTTAACCAATACCAAAGTAATTATATTAAATTAATACCTTGAAACCGATATGTACACGGGAGGTAAATTTGATTACCTGACGGATGCTGCGTTACTCAGTGTAGGACATAAATACATATTAGATATAATGCCTATTAACAAATAAAACATTAACAACTCACCGAACTTCCCCGACGTTCTATGTCAACTTACATGACCCGACTCCTTTGAACCGACAGTGTGTACAAAAACGGCACAGTCGTAAGTGTACTGTGTCGGTGTACCGACAGTGTGTACAAAAACTAAAACCAAGTGTGGATAGTCACCAAAACTTGCAATTTACGGCGGAGTTGCTAAACGCGCACCAATCTACCTGTGACAAAGATCCGTACAATGCTCAGTAAACAAAAATATATTAAACAACATACATACATGCTTCGGCACGTATGGGCCGGCTCGACCGGAGTGATATCACGCCCCATGACTTTTCGCCGAGTGAGTGAGGTTACCGGAAGCTCTAACCCTTTACCTTCCCTCTTCCCCACTCTTCTCCTACTCCCACCTTAAAGGCCGGCAACGCACTTGTGACTCTTGAGTTGCAGGTGCCCATGGGCAGCGGTAGTCATTTACCATCAGGTGACCCGTCTGTTCGTTTGCAACCGAGACCATAAAAAAAAAGATTCTTTCAATGAACGCTCTCAGCTGATCATGCATCAACTTAAGCATGTCTGTAGTTGGCTATGGACTACAGGACACAATCTTGAAGTGACTGCTTGACATTTACGTTGCTTACGTTACCCAAAGAATAGCAGATAGATAGATAGATTATTGAGAGTAAACCATTAATAAAATACAGTTGAAAAAATAATTTATCTTTCAAATCACGGTACATGGGCGGTCAATGTACAACAATCTTAGGATGAAGATAATAATAAAATTATTTAATAAAAACATGGTAGTTGATAACATACGAGTACTATTTAGGATATAGATAAATACTTTTACATAATAAAAAAAAAAACAACTTTAACGCGAAGAAAGTTGCGGGTTAAAGCTAGTTAACTCTAAAACTTGTATACAAATTCTTCGACATGCTACGTGACGTAGACCCTCTACGCCTCGTAGCTCTAACTGAAACGACCCGAAAGACTAATCTACATATAAGCAGGCAAACTGAGTTTTTACGTGTCGTGTGTGTTTGCTTGAATTTTAGAGTAAAATTGACTATATCTTTATATATATATATATATATTTCTTCTGTGCGTTTGTATGTCACTGAACTCCTCCTAAACGGCTGGATCGATTTTAATTAAAAAATTTGTGTGTCTTCAGGTGGATTCGAGAATGGTTTAGATTTACAATTGGACCCAGTAGATGGTGCTGCGATAGGGTTCCAGAAATATTTTTTTTTACGTACCGGCAGGACAACATCTGTCTTGTCCGCTGGTGACTATATTATAAGAATAGCCGAGCGCTCCAATCATTGGCGTCTGCCTCCAGCGGTTCCAGTTCCAGTCGCACACCCCAGACTTTTCGAAGTTCAGGAACGTATTACAAATTAATAATCACTTCCAATGACGGGGAAGGATAGCACTGCGTGTCTTACTAAATGTATTCGCATTGGCACTAGGCTAGCGTTTTAGACTATCCAATTTTTGCAAACTGGTTTCAGGATATAATATTTTTCTCCATATTTACCTAAAACGTTAAAATAAATCAGAAATGTATACAATATAGTTACTAGGTCACGCGTTGCTGTGGCTAAATAATTTGCGTTTAAAATATTGTGACTATAAATTGAAATAAAAACTACCCTAGAGTCTGTGCGGAAAGAGAACCGTCGCAGGATTTGAGGTCGCAGCAGTGCTAAATTAGCTTTTTTGTTATGTTGACAACACTGTTACGTCATTATAGTTCGATAGCAAATAATACTGTACAACACAGTAAACAATAATGACGTAACAGTGTAAAAAGGTAATTTAGCACTGCTGCGACCTCAAATCCGACGACGGTTCTCTTTCCGCACAGGCTCTATCTCTCACGTCGGACAAAACTACACACAGTGTTCAAAATTTCATTAAAATCGGTTCATTAGTTTACGACGTGACATTGGTGATATCTTTATATATTTAAAGATAGCAAATAAGTATACAGCAAACCAGTCCGAATGCGGTTACGTTAGCAACTCTACACAAGGATGCTGTTGTATGGCGCGAAGGTCTTTTCTAAATAATTATATTTTGATTACTGTGTTGCTTGTTTATGGTTACTAAAGATCGCCTGGTGGTGGAATTTCGACGATGATTCATTTTTGGTTTATTTCATTGGCCAGTAAACTTTGAACTGTCTGTGAACTGTGTGTGTTTTTTTTAACTTTTTTTTTATTTATTTATTTAATCAAAAAAAAAACAATGTATAGGTTTATGTTAAATGATAGGTCAACATATTATTATATACTGGACGCGTATAACCTGATGTAACCGTTTTCACCAATATTTTAAATAAAAAATAGTACATGTTGTTTAAAAAAATTACCTTCTGCACTTCTTCATAAGATATAAACTTAAAGTAAAGTAAGTAAGTAAAGTTTTTTTTTTCAAAGGCGTACAAAGAATTATCTTACATTAATATATCCTTAGATTACTGGCCGAAACATCACAATATTTAAAAAAATGTAACAACTTTTTCATTTCAAATTAAAACTTTTTGAATAGGTCGTAAAAATGGTTTATCTCGGAGTTGTCCTGTCGTCATTCATCATGGCGATACTGGGAACATTGACCTCGACTTATGTAGATGTTTGCGAAACCTGCGAAATTCACGCAAATGGGCCTCTTACAAGATTTATAGGTAGTCTACAGACGAAGTGAAATTGAACTTGAGTTTGTGACAAACATTTTGTGCGCATGCGTGGCGCCGACCAATGTTGTTCCCGTGCTATGGGCAGTGCGTGACGGTCGCACTCGGGACGATAGTGAGGAGACATTTCGATGAATCTTACCCGTGACTCGATGTATGATATAAAATATTAAATGATAAGTGAAAACGTCATAGTTATGTACAAATCAAGGTTTAGGGATCAGAATTATTATTATTCTGTTCATTTACGAAAATGATTAGGCCACTTTTAATTCTCCTATAATGTAATTAAATTAATAAATTCTGAATATTTAATATTTTTTTTGGATTTGGAACTCACTATACTTTTTATGAAGCTTGTTTACTTTTACTTCACAGTTCTTACGCAATAAACAACACAACAGTACTTAAACACACTACAAAGACTTTATTGCAGTGTTTATTTGTTTCATCCGAACAGAACGTGTGGTATTGTTTCGATAGCGAACATTATAGCGAACAATAAAAAGTCGAGTCTAGGGCACGTCCCTAATGGCAGATTTCACCAATGTTCAGTGTGATAAAATGTTTGGGACAGGCGGAGGGAAGCGCGCTGCTCCGCGTAACACTCCCGCCAACCAAATATTCAAATTTGAAAGCATAAACCCTAAACTAAATTATTTATTACAAATTGTGTTCTTAAAAATAAAATGTGTATTTTTTTAAAACTAATATTTTAAACTTATTTTAACTTTGAAACTGAGGGTTTTCGCGTTGCGTTTGTGTAAGTTTTGCAAATATTTTAAAACTGTTGGTTTACGTGTTAATTCTTGTTAAAACTTAAAAAAATGTGATAGATAAGTTGTTGTTAAGAACTGTGGTATTTCGGGCCTGCATGGAACTTTCATATAAGGTAAGTGTGATTTACTACCCTTTTAAATAGTATTACTTATAAGCTTGCCAAAGTTTCTGTTTTAGATAAGTAAATTATATTCTATATAATTTGAGTGTACTTTGTATGGGTATGTTTGACTAATTGTTTATTTCGTACATTATTCTGAAACCCGGAAGAGATTATAAGTTTATTTTTACTATTTACCGTTTTTTAAATATTTTTAAAATATGCAACATAGATTTTATTTCGGTATTCTTTATTGTGTAACTAAATTGTAAAGATTTTTACATGGCAATATAAAACCTATATATTATTATTTTTACGTCTAAATACAAAATGTTCTTTATGGTGAACATATCCTAGATTGCTTTAATTTTAACGAAAGAATATCTCATAAGCCCAATATCCAATGTCATCAAGGAAATCAATTAGCGGGATCCACTTAAGACACAGTCCCGTTTTATAAAGTCTTATAAAAGCTGTGAGGAGCGGATTACGCTCCCGTCTCAGTATTTTGGAGCTTCATTACCACCTTTATTAAACATTTTAATTTATTATGAAGATTGTTTTAGAGTTAATGACGGGACATTAATTTTCGATTATTCTTGATGGTTTCGTGGAATTGCGGCCTAAGCCTTGTCCACAAAAAGAATTTTCTTTTTTATTAATAGGTATTTTTTAATCTTAGGTAATTTTCATATTTCTATTTTAAACAATGAACCTATGGCTTCCAACATACGGCTTACTTCATGAAGAGCGATTACTGCTGCTTTTATGACATTTTCAACACTCTTGGTGTCACTCGCTTCAAACCGAGCCCTTTCCTACGGAGCTTTTTATAAAATCAGAAACTATACTGTTTTAGATAAGATCATTTAAAATGGACGAGGATCTTTTTAGAAAGTAAAGTATTGCAGATTTTTGCTTGAAATGGAACCCAATTTATACACACCATCACCCTAATGAGCCTCCTACCGTAATACTTGTCGGAGTTACAACTTTTGTTAGGGGAACAATCTTTAATAGGCGTTATATACAAATGCCAGCTTCATTATTTCAGTGGTTGAGTCGCAGAATTAAAGTGAAGAGACAATAGTCAAATTTCTACACACGTACTGTTTAGTATTGGCAGAAAATTACTTTCTTTAAGAGCGAATTTTCCTCTCTTCATGACAAAGACAGTTAATATATTTTAACTTATAATTATATTTTAAATTATTTTCTTATTTTATTTATTTATTTTAATGTACCAACAGCATATACAGCATTGACAGAGAAATCTCTACATATTATCAACCAAAGTCCCCCGCCGCGTGTGTCTGTCTGTCTGTTCGCGATAAACTCAATAGCTACCAAACGGATTTTCATACGGTTTTCACCAATAGACGGAGTAATTCATGAGGAAGGTTTAGATGTATAATTCATTAAGGTTTTGTGTAAAATGGCTGGAATATGAGGACGATTGTTGAAGATGTCGGAAAAAATCTACATATGCTTTGCTACCCGTGCGAAGCCGGGGCGGGTTGCTAGTAAATAATAATATAAAAGTCTGGGATGCATGCCCATTACAGATACACAAAACATTTACCATGTACTACCTATAATTAATTATTTCAAACATATTACATACAATTATATAAAATAAATGTGTGCAGTAAAAGTAAGTAGCTATTTAAAACAAAAACTTAAAATTACAAGTTAAGTTAAAATTAAAACTAAGTCTAATTTAAATCTGAATCGAAGTTAAATATACAGACAAATAAATAAAACTAAAATTCTATTCTAAGGGTTACTGTTAACAAGTTAACTTTTCATGTATCCCAAATCATAATACGAGCACGGAAACTCATTGTGACCCGATGATACTAGGGAGATGCTGGAGATCTACAATTGAAAGACACCCAGATGCTGGGGATCTTTCAATTGTAGATCTCTAGCGTCTCCATATATTTCAGTATCCATCCGCATGATTCCCTTTCTTTCCATTGCCTTACCTCCTTACCTAACTTTCGCTTGCGATATACTCCCAACTTCTCATTCTTTAATTCCCAAAGTGTCCGATAGACGGTGTTAGAGGTGCCCCCTATTACACGAATAGGATTAAATATATTTGGCAACATGTGGGTGTTTAATACACATCTGCCTACCCCTACAGGAATCCAGGTCTGAGTGTATATATGTTATAAAGGTATAAATATATATACCAGGTGTTAGAAAAGTACCGGAACAGCAGAATAATTCGCTAGGGATGCATTTTTCGGAAATACGTTCAATATAAAAGTTACAGGAATTTTCCCTGGCTATCGGTTGGTGACCTTAAAATTGACCTTGATCACAACCTTGAAGGTTATCTCCAGGTCAAGGGCAATTTTCAAAATGGATTGCATATTTTTGAGCCTTTAGTACTTAAGTTTTAACCTCTAAAGTACGTAACGTATTTAAAAATACATCCCTAGCGAGTTATTCTGCTGTTCCGGTACCTTTCTAACACCCGGTATATATATTTATACCTCTATAACATACATACACTTATATACATACGGTATAATGGCAAATAGTGTGGCCACATTACGAAATTTAGAAATATTCGTATACTTTGTTTTCATACTAGCAGGCTTTACGCTTATTCTCCGCGGCCTGAAAGAGATTCATTTGTTAGTGGTGGTGTGAAAAAGTATATTTGACTAACTCTTGCCCGCGACTTCGTTCGCGTGGAAAAAGTTTTCTGAAATTTTCTAATTTTCTGCGCATTTTTCTTAATTTTTTTTTTCAAAAGAACCTTCTCCTTCAAAAAAAAGAGTTAGCGAAATCGCTCCAGCCCTTCACGCATGATGCCGTGACCAAGGGAAATGGGATTCATTTTTATATATATATTAGTTTTATTTAAATTATCATCATTATATACCTGAAGAGAATTCTTTGTACCCATTTTTAAGAAAATATCGCGAACGTAGTAACGTGAATTTTGGAATATTTACAGTTTGTATATAGAAGTGCAGAAAGCTAAAATTTTTAAACAATATGTCTTACAACTTTAAAAATTACGCGAGAACGGCTTAATGAAATTACACGCGTCCATTATATGTGATTACTTGTCATGGTAAGTAAGTCTATACAATGCCAGCTCAAGTTATACTGGCCATTGAAAAACCATGGTCGAAATTCGACCGTAAGGCGGTCTCTAATTATAATAATTAACCACATTATGAAAACAAACTACTTTCAATGCATGCGATTATGTAGTTCAGGCGTAGAATTATATTAGAATAATTCTAAGGTGCCTTTAGTTCCAATGTTTTACATATCTGATAGGAAATTTGGCAAATAAAAACATATTGTGTTCTTTCTAAAACTCGGTAGGTAATTTTACGAATTAAAAACCTTCATAGCTTGAGAGAAATGTTAGTGATTTGTCGTCAGTCCTCGTCATAATATGGACTAAAATTTGGCAAATTTCACATATTAATACTTTAGCTGTCCATGCACAATACAACGTGTTCCACAAAGGTGTAGTAGGTAATATATCAGAGGCCTATACCCGACAACATGAATAACGTAAAATGCTCAGCATTATTCGGTGATTCGACATTTTAAATACAAAAACATTCTTTTGAAACTGTAAAGATAAATTTGATTTACCGACAAACGTAAAAATGTGTGTGTAACGATCTTAAAATATGTGTTGTCGCCACATAAAAACTCGTCTTTATTTTATTAAAAATAGGGGCAAAACCATAATAGATGATAAAACAGTTCTCTATTTCATAAAAATGAGTTAATAGACATGACTATGACTACTTATACCGGTAGCGTTACGCTATTGGTTGGTTGACAATGGCGGGGTGATAAAAGGCTAGGCATACTTTATAAGTCAACAATCACTTAAGTACTGATTAAGGGTTTTTGCTAAATCTTGTACGAAACACACTTAAGCACACTTTTTATTGGTGGATATGACGTTGACTGCACATGATTGGCTCGTCAGTCGATGTTCGTCGTCTATTGGGTTCGCACGTATCATTCGGCAACCGTATACTTTACTACTGTACAGTATGCTAGTTTATTTTTGTCAATTTTGAAAATGTGTACTCACGGCTCGTGCCGGTATCTGTACACTTCGTCGTCATTACACAACATCAATACTATTTTCGGTTTGGAACAAAATGTTAACAAAATTGGGACGATACCCTTACATGTATACCCTGATTACTTTCTGAAGGACATGTTAAGTGTTGATCCGGTTACACCACAGAGGGTTAGAGGGAAGTACTAGAGAAATGAGTCAACTAAAGGAAGTGCGGCGATTACCACTCGCGCGCTCCTTAGGCAAGTTAGATGTTTACATTCTCGGAGTTCAAACTGTTCGGGGCTATTTCGATTGGGAAATAGGAAATTTAATCATGAAACCGGATTATTTTATTAGGTACTAGATTTCGCTTTCAAATTCTGGCTTTAGATAAATGTCAAACAATTTTTGTTTAACGGGGAGATTTCATAGAAACATTAAAAATATTAGCTGCGCCCCGCGGTTTCACCCGCGTAAGCCCCGATGCCGTTGGAATATCGGGATAATAAGTAGCCTACGTATTAATCCAGGTCTCCAGCTATCTACACAGCAAGATTCACCGCAATCGGTTTAGTAGTTTTTGCGTAAAAGAGCAACAAACATCCATACATCCTCACAGACTTTCACGTTTATAATATTAGGATTAACTGGAAACTACAATGTCAAAGACATCAGCAATTCGAATAAACACTTTCGTGACTGGAATTCATATTAATTAAGGATATCCGCTTATTCAGCTACGGCATGACTACGGCCGACCCGTCACAGTCCATATTCTTCACAAAGCGTGCATGTTCCTATTGTTCCTGTAGCCTAGTTGCGACGCTCCGACGGGTCTCTCCTACATAGCTCAAGCCACAGTCACAAGCGATCGAGTCTGCATTCCGATCAGCATTCTTTGGGGAGCAGTAGTTTTCTAAATAGTCCGGGTGGGCGGAAGATCGTCTTGACTCCATATTTGCGTCCCAATATACGTCCAACTTTATCAGTCACTCCGCGTAAATACGGGAGAAACGCGGGGTTTCGTTCCACACGGAGATACGTGTGTGATAGCAGAAATTTTTACATTATAAATCTAAATACCCAGTTAACAGGATACTCATTAAAGCTTGCATGGTCTCCGTCTGCTAGCAATACCAGAAGACACATTTTCCTAAACCACCCGATTTGGCAAAAACAGTAACAGTTTTACCAGAAACTGTGATTAGTGCACAATCAGTGAACAGTTTTAAAAATAGACTTGATGAACACTTAAAAAAACAAACTTAAACAAAACTGCAGAGATTTGCACGCATCAGATGAATGGATCTGCTAGTGCTTTAGATAAATAATAATATCTCTACCAAATAACTGTAAACGTATGGGTATTTATTGGGATGTAAACAATTACAATTTACAATCAATCAATCTTTAAATCAAGTCTATTAAAAATATTTTATCCTTTCAGTTTTTCTACACAGTGTCCCAAAGAAATTTCACCATCAACTAATTGCGTTTTCAATAACTTTCTGTTGTCTTATCGCCTCATTGGTTGAAATTTGCTAATTGTTTTTTTCAGTGATTCACAATGGTACCTTAATAGTTCATACCTGTATTACGCACACAAACTTTTTTTTTTATCAGTTTTGTTATTCTTAACACTGTCTAAAATAACAATTACAATTTACAATTTGTAATAAGTATTTGTTTACATCTCGAATAGTACGCCATCAACAACTATGTTTTCTATTTAAATAAAATTCAATGTTTGTATATTTTCTCTCTATGCGTTCCGAAACCATTGATCAGATTGTGATGAAACTTTGGTAGGGTGTTCTGGGGACGCCCGCGAGGGCTCCTGGCCTAAAAGCTAGTTATTAAATAATTTTGTTATTATCTCCATCGTAAGATTGGCTAATAGAGATCGCTTTTACGCGATAATTCCGCCCATTGTATTGTGATTTGTAAGATAATTATTTTTTCAACTGCAGTTTATCTTAGAACATTAATATGTCTAGATGGAACGTCACACTACAAAAGAACTAAAATAAACGGGCCAATTTAATTTTTATTAATTTTTAAATTGTTTAATTAATTATTTTGCTTGAACTGATATGAAATAATGATACTTACTGATGAAAAGTAACTTTTTCCGTTGTTTTAGATCGACCTTTGTAATTTCTGCACATTCTATTTCACAAACTGTCTTTGTAAACAATACGATTTCGCAATGCAATTCGAGCGTATTTTTTGACAGCGCAACTGACAACTGACACTTGAGCGCGGGAAAGGTACTTAAAGGCCAATTGGACTATAATTTTTTCGAGGCTTTTACAGCTTTGACAGTCCATTTAGATATATTAATGATCTAAGCATTTTATTAATGGTGTACAACAAAGAATACTCTATCTATCTACTATCCCCGGGAACAGTATTCTTTTACGGGATGAAAGATACCCTATGTCCTGTATATAATACTAGCAGTTCCCGCGCGGCTTCGCTCGCGTGTACAAATTTTTGTATTTTGCGCGGTACCCTAATTCTTTTCCCAAAATAAAAGTAGCCTAAGTTACTCCTTGTAACACCGGCTATCTGCCAGTAGAAGTCCTGTGGATAGCGGTCCACCCGTTCCGGAGATTAGCCGGAACAAACAATCTCCTATCTCTCTAAACAATCAATTCTCTAAAAAATCTCCTACCTCTAATCGTGGGAGAGCCATGCTTCGGCACTAAGGGCCGGCTCGACCGCAGTGATACCACGGCCTCACAGAAAACCGGCAGTAAAGCAATACTTCGTTGCTTTTCGCCGAGTAAGTGAAGTTACCGGAGGCCCTAACCCTTCCTTCCCCCTTCTCCTATCCCCTCCTATACCTTTTCCCTACTCCTTACCTTAAAGGCCGGCAACGCACTTGTGCCCATGGGCGGCAGTAGTATTTTACCATCAGGTGACGCGTGTGCTCGTTTGCTCCCTAAACCGTAAATAAAAATATATATATTATTTAGGTATAACGATTTCATAGCGTACAACAAATTTGTCTTGTAAAACATTATAAAAAGCTCTTCAACTCAGCACAAACTAGGAGGTATAACATATCCCATCATGAAACGAATAGCCAGATCAGTCATTTCGAGGAATACGGCTCCCCGGGGGAGACGCTCCGAGAACTAATAAGTAAGTTCAAATTGAACTTCTGCTCGTCTTTGTCCGCCAACCGACAAACGGTGTGAGAAACTTGTGGATATTATTGGTATTAAATATATTTTCTTTAAAATACCGATTGTAGACCCACGCTTAATGGAGAAACCTTACAAGTGTAATAAATGTAAATAGAACGACAAGGTCGACTGAAGGGCATGAAGTGGGAGTCAGATGAAGTATGAAAAGAAAGCTCGGAAGTACCGTGGGAAGTCGCGGAAGTATAGTGGGAAGTTCTGGCAGTATAGAAGGAAGTCTATTAATAGTTGGTATCTGTAAAGAAATACAACTTCGGCTTGTTCAGGAGCGATTCATTAGCGGTCATTCACGTTTAATTTAGTATCTTTGAACGTGTAATAAATATAAATATCAGGGACACGTCGATTGAGAGACAGAAGTAGAAGTGTGATGATACGAAGTATGGTAGGGAATCTGTTTGGGAAATTGGGAATAAAACAAAATATAAGGAAATATATGTTATAGTAAAATAAGTGAATGGTTGTGTTTCAACCGCGAATCCAGACTTCACGTTAAAGGGTCATCGTACCAAAAAAGAAAATCTCTTTCCATTTCGCTTTTGACTTTTATTCACCTGAGAATAACGTTTGATCTAATTTTCTGATGTTCAGTAGTTACGTTAGAAAGGTTTATTTAGTATTAAAGAGTGTGTAACAGTACACTAACGGTATTCTTAAGATAAATATAGCCATTAACTTAAATTGTACGGCTAAATCGCCTCTCACAAGAGTATCGATTGTATGTATTATGTACAACAACACTAGAGGTTGGCTCCTCTTATAATATGTACTACATTTTATTTGTATAATGAGTAAATTTATAGGTTAAGGGTATGTTTCATAAACTACTAAATGTAGTTTTTGCATTATTATTCATACTCAAATACGGCCGAATAGTCTTTGAGGATGTTTCGTGTAGAGGCAAAACACGTATCACTTCATTCAGAAGATTAGTGTAATGCCAAATGGGTTTGGTACAAGTACCAAAGTACTCCTAAAGCCGTAAGCAGACTGTTTGTTGATCGAGTGCGGTTTTCCTTCTCTGTTTGTCGCCGTTTGTTTGTCAACATTATGTTGTTACCTTCGTTGGGAACCTTCTTCTTACTTCTTACTTAATTTCTCAAATTGGTCTTTAGAATATCTGTTAAGAATATATTGATAATCGAATATGACTAGGACCCTAGGGTTTCGGTACAAAATATTTAAAACATTTAAAGTTTTATTATAACGCATTATCTAGTTAAATAAAGTTTATTTAAATACCATAATCAATATTACATACCGTCAACTAACCTCAAATTCTACAAACGTACTCAAAGTAATATGTAAAAACCATTTTTATCACTTATAATCACAGTATATTTTCTTTAAATCAATAAATTGTTAATAAATGTCAGACACCACGATATATTATTTAAAAAAAAAAGAGGCAGTCATGGAACTGCCGACTCAAGTGCAAACTTAAACGATACGACGAACTTAAGACGTCACATTACTCTCCTACTCACTCACTCACTCGCTCACTCGCCGGCTCGCCGACTCGCCGACTCGCCCACTCGCCCAAAAATAAATATTTATGTATTATATTATTATATTTACATATATTTTATTCGGACTGATACAAAACACGTGTTGTAGGTTGAGAAACACTTGAATAAATATCGTGAAGTTTGTAACTTTTTTGAAAAACTAAAATGTTGACTAACTAACTTCAGGGTGTCGGTTTTTCGTGACGGCATGCGCGCGCATCGTAAAAATTTACTCTCATAATTTTTCCCTAACGCGCCAAAAGAAGTATAATTTCAAAAAATAATAATTTTAGAACACTATACATAATGTATTCTATAATTCTTATGAGTTTAAAGGTTAATAGTATCACTACATATTCAACTATAAAACAAACTCCCCCGCCGAGTCTGTCTGCCTGTCTGTTCGCGATAAACTGAAAAACTACTAAACGGATTTTCATGCGGTTTTCACCAATAGACAGAGTGATTCATGAGGCAGGTTTAGTTGTATAATTTGTTAACGTTTTGTGTAAATTGGTTGAAATATAATGATGATTGTTGAAGATGTCTCTCCTACCCGTGCGAAGCCAGGGCGGGTTGCTAGTAAAATTATAAATCATAGGAGGTATAGTCCTAGGGGATTAAAAAAAAGAGGACAGGAGGTAATCATAAGTATATACTTAATACAAGTATGATTATACTTTTATCTTTAGCTAATTGTTTCAAACATAATTAAAGATCAAAAACACTGGTTCAAACGTATTCTGGAAAAATAAATGAATCATAATTATATTTTTTCTTACTTAAGAAACTCATAGTAGAAGGCGGTAAAGATTAGGCGTGATTAGATCACAATATTTTTTTAGGGTTCCGTTCCTCAAAAGGAAAAAAACGAACCCTTATAGGATCACTTTGTTGTCCGTCTGTCTGTCAAGACCTTTTTCTCAGGAAGGCGTGGACGCATTAAGCTGGAGTTATACACAAGTCTGCGGTCCCTTGGAGCCGTACAATATCAAGCTTCTAAGTCAACGCAATCATAAGATATGGCCACACAAGCCTTATATTTGACACAAATTTGAAAATTTCGCAGGTAAATCAAAACCTATAGGGTATTTTTCATTAACCTAGAATCATGAAATTTGATAAGGAGCAAGGTCTGATAGTACAAGTCAAGGAAAAAATCTGAAAGTCGTTAATTTGTTATTATATCACATAAAATAATAGTTTTTATGATTACAAACTTATATTTAGCATATGGATTGTTGACTTTGTCATACATTGCAACCGCAAAGTTAAGTTTGTCTCTCGAAAAAGGCGGGCAAGTCTTGGAGAATTGATTCCCGAGGTGGACGTACTATCTGCCTACATACAAGTTTGTTTACTTACGGAACCCTCGGTGCGCGAGTCAGATTCGCACTTGCCTTTTTTTTATTATCCTAACGCTAGCCGTGTCCCGCACTTTACCTGCATTTGTGGTCACGGTTACGTTCCTAGGGGTCGTAGCATGGTGTTACATACCCTATAAGCTTTCTCAATTGATACTCTGTCTAATACAAAAATATTTTTTTTAATCCGTATGGTAGTTCCAGAGATAAGCGCGTTTAAATCATGAAATAAAAAAAAAACTATTCAGATTTATTATATTACTATACATAGATTCATAATCCACGGCGGTTCCGCTTGCATGGATCTACCATCCCGTATGCCTGTGTGTTAATCTAGAATGAAGAAAGAAGAAAGAAAAAAAGAAAAAACGTTTATTCTGGCGCAACTAAACAAGACGCTAACAGAATGAAACACTTAATTAACAAATTCTAGACATAGAGCTGGGTTTTAGGAGATGTATCTAACTTAAATTTACAAGACGAGAAGTAGTCACCTCGCGGTCGCACCAAAATGGGAGCCCAGTTCAGCTTTGTGCCGGGGACTGGTGGGTGCCTGACGCTGGTTTTCAAGTGGGCCTTTTTAATGCAACCTGTGTTCCCAATGTAATTCAAATTCAGTGGAAAATGCATGTTTGAGTAACAAATGCACCTTGTATCCTAAAAAAGAAACACTAAGATTTCCACAATTTTTATTTTTCCATTCATCTAGATGTTCTTAAGTAATGCGACTACCAAAGAAAGGCATTATATTTTTATTTATTCATACAGGATCAGTATACTACTCTATATTATCTAATTAATTGGTTATTTCAGAATGTAGTCACCAAGTAATAATGTAGTGGTATGCCCACAACACAACCACTTAAATAAAATATCGTTGTGTGACCACTACCGCTTGTCAAGCGTCATGAATATGCCACAATTTGCCACAAATTTGTTTACTCCTTTGTGATTTGCAGATTTTGAATTTGATGAATTATGTCATGGCTGTAATTAGTAACAATCTGGACTGAAATTATTATCCTCCGTCATTATTTTTATGCCACAACTTCCTTAGTAAATGGCTTACGAAAATAACATGGGGCTGAACGAAGTATGCATTTATTTAATAAATTAATAGTGATCATATGAGAGGTCGTGGGTTAAATTCCCACATAGGACAAATAATTGTGTGATGAGCATGATCATTTGTTCTGTGTCTAGGTGTAATTTATCTATAATATGTACGTATTTAGAAATATATAAGTATGTTTATCAGCAGTCTGGTTACCATAGTGCAGGCTCTGCCTAGTTTGGGATCAGACGGCTGTATGTGAGATGTGTGAAGTTATTATTATTATTATATGAATATAATACAGAAATCCTTCATTTGAAGGATTGTGTTATAAAATCTAACACATAATTATATCAGTATGGTCGATTACTTTGTAATGCACGTGAACACGTTCAAATTCAGAATTGGCGACTCGACTACCTCCTACTTCCACGTTACAAACACACACTTGATGTAGATAACAAATTATATCTTAAAAATAAACTTTGTTCAAACGATTGTGCTAGTAGCTAGTAGACTTAAACTCAAAACAATTAATCAATAATTCACACAATTTGTTGGCCTATGACCTAAAATAATGGTGATCCCATCCACAAATCTGGATGCGGGAGCGGTTGGTGAGCCAATCACTTTAATAGCGATGCCATCCGTGTACTTGCTCATAAATACGATTTTTTAACCGCTTTATGCGATAATTCTTCCTAAAATAGATACAAGAGACAACATCTTCTCTACTTATATCCTCTTTTTCTAAATATTAACTAGAAATAAAACATGAAGATTATTATAAAGATAATTTTCAAAGCGCCTACTTCTACTTTTCTGTGCATCACCCGCCGCATACAAAGTCCGCCTATGTACCAAATGTTGATGAAATTGATGAAAGTATTTAGTTAATATTAAAAAATAACATAAACAAAATAACCATAATTTCTCAATATTGGTTTCAACTGCTAACTCTGTGTGAACAAATGATTCTATATTTGGACCAATGAAAGGACAAAGATTTATCCACTTGTACATTATGTTTTTATGTATGTACTATCAATTGATTTTCTCAACCATGATAATAACATAAAGAAACTATATTATTAATGATATCCTATTATTAGTATGTTAGCGAAAAATATGTTCTGTCGTGTTCATTTATGCGTTATGGTAACGCTTATTTTGATTCTGTATTCCAATTCGTTGTGTTTTGCAATCCATTATTTCACATTAGTAATGATGTATTTAGCGGTCTAACTTAAGTTAAGCTTATATCATTTGTAACCAAAGACGAGTTATGATTTGTTATGAATCTTTAAACTAAATTTCCAATGAAGTCAACACCTTTTTTTTATGGTGGGGCAACCACTAGGTATCATTTACAGATGGGCTTGACGAAGTGTTTATGTTTTGATCGAACCGACTAAAACTCTACGACTCCTACATTTGCCACATAACTTTTTCAGCTTGCAGCTCCGAATAGTCAAAAGTATCATGAGTTAGTGGTTCGGATAAAGGTTCGAAGAAGTTTACGGCTTGTCTGGTCAAGCCGTACGTTCTCTATACCACATGCAGTTCCCCTCCATTTGCATTAAAATGAAGATCATGTCTACTGCTCTAAAAGAATCAGTATATGGAGCATCCATCCACCCGTCCCGTTTCTCCACTTAACCCTCTGCGAATTAGAGAGAAAAGCATGCACCCAGAAGCTGAAAACGAGGGCCACACCCTGCTATGCCTGTGATACTATGATGGTAAGCAATAAGTACCAACGTCTCCGTTGGCTAGAGGTATTGCCTGTATAATTCTGTAATATGTTACACAGTGAATCTAGACCAAAAGAAGTCGGTTAACTAATCATAGCTTGCACTATGAACCTAATAAAAACTTTCGTGAGTGGTTTTACTCACGTGTATATTTCGGAGATGCTTTGGATTTGTACTATAAATTCTTTACTATATTATATTTGATTTTAGTTTATATTACGTTTAGTTTTAACAGGGATAAACGTTGATAGACACATATTTTCGGTATATTTGACAAATAAATCATACTTCTGCATTTGCTCGTCATGTTGATAACCTCTTAAACCAATTGTGGTGAACTAAATAAAACAGAAAAGGTCTGGATCTATTCATTGTGAGACTGCATCCTCAAGATCTACGTAAATACAATCATGTATAACAAGCTGTGTCAGCAAATAGTACATGAGGTAATTTGAACAACTTTTCAAACAAAACAATGTAATTCTGAAACAGCTTTTACAACATACACGTTGAATATTTATGAAACTAAGGACTATAATCGGGAAAGCCGTAGCCATTCATTCCAAACTAGAGCAGTAGTGTGGTGCCTGTAACGTTACTGAATTGATGGTCCGTACATCGCAGTGTTTCTGCAACAATGACACTATGTCTCTCTAAGTATATGTATCTATAGCCAAACCACAAACTCAATTCGTTTGCTGAGATTTGCTTATGTCCCTGAAAATCAATGGTTTTCAACTGGTTGCAAATATTACAAATATACCTAAGAAAGCCGTACCTTTTTTCAATGCAAAACAAAGTACTTATTCTTCTTATTCCGCATCGTTGTTCGCGGATTTTTTTTTTTCTCTACTGGGTAGGTTTTATAGATTTTTGTGAAGATTCCAGACGAAAAAGTTGGCAACACTACACTTGATCGTGTATTGTGAATTGATGATGCAGGCATACAAATGCTTAGTGTGGGTGTTATAATTTTGTACAAGTCCGGCCCGTTTCCAAGGATAAAACTTTTTTTTTTTTTTAAACAAACTTACTAAAACAAATAAAAATATAGTATACATGCAGCAGAGACAATGACAACCGCATTCGAATCCGTCTGTATGTTTATATACAATTACTAAAGTTCGGCGTGACTTTCTTGTAAACTATGGACTAGCTTAATAGTTTTAGCTTGAATGCATGGATGGCAATATACGACCACGTTCAGAAGACGAGGGTCGGGCCCGCGTTGCTACCGCGCGTAGACGCGCGTCAACAAGAACACGCATTTTGTTCAAGTCCTTCATATGCCACTGTGCGTTTTGATCCGACGCTTGCTTGACGCGGCGTCAACGCCCATGGCGGCGACACTCGCTTTGAGATCATTGGTTTTCTGTACATTCGTTTACATGAGCGCGCGTTTTCAAAGCGGCGACAAGTGATTGTAATAAAAGGATTCAGTCATTTAAATAAAAGTCCGTATACCATTTTTCACAAAGCATGATTTCGGTGACACTTAATTTTATGCAGTTTATTAAAATAAAAATATAACATGCAAGAAATGCCAAAAGCACTACTACTTACTTTTATTTTCATTTCACATCAAAATTTCAAATTTTAAATATTAATTCAAAACTCACTAATATATAGATGAAAAAATCAATCTATGTGTACATATAAAAAGATTTTATTCAGCTTCCGTATGTTTATGGTCGCAAATCTCGTCAAGTGCGTGCGTATTTAATGAATTGTCTTAAAATTTTCAATTCAATCTATGTATGTTATGTATATATAAAAATTCAGCATCCGTATGTTTCTTGCCGCAAATATCGGTAAGTGTTTGATGAATTGTCTTCCAATCTTTATTTTTTATTCCGAAGTTTCAATAGAAACACATTTTACATACATTTTCGACTGACTGAAAACGAAAAATACTGAGTATTTTAGATTGACTTCTAATTTGTCATAGTTACATTTGTGAAATTTTACTAAGCTTTTACTGAGTTTAATTTCATGTAGCCTAAGTTAAGGATATTATGTTATAAAGTGGCTTTCAGTAAGTCTGAATGTTAAAATGGATGAACCCAATATTGCCGTCTCTTCTTGTGTTGCTATTTCTGACGTCGATATGAAATCACCAAATACAAGGCTGTTTTTATCTCCGTCTTCAACGAATAGAGAATTTGAACTGAATGCGACAACGCGCAGTCGACGCCCGTGAAACGCTTCCCATGTGAACACTATGCAGGCGGTCACCGCGCGACGGACGCGCGGCCGCCGCCCATAATCTGAACGCACACTAATACAATGGAATGAAGGTTTTGTTTTAAAAAAAATGAAATTAGTAACCTTAATTAAAAATATACATTTAAAAAGGTATAATATTAGGTCATCTAGATAGTTTATTTATTTATTTTATTGTTTGGGGAAAAACAAACATTTAAACACTAATCTTAATTAAGACACGTTTAATTTTATGTAGTTTTAAAGTTCTTTTGGTGCGTTATGGAAAAATGATGAGAGAAAATTTTTACGATGCGCGCGCACACCGACTCGAAAAACCGACACCCTGAAGTTAGCTAGTCAACATTTTAGTTTTTCAAAAAAAGTTACCAACTTCACGATAGTGATAAAAATGGTTTTTATATATTACTTTGAATACGTTTGTAGAATTTGAGGTTAGTTGACGGTATGTATTATTAATTATGATATTTAAATAAACTTTATTTAACTAGATAAAAGTATAACTCCTTACGTGCGTACATAAGTACACACACACTTTTTTATTCATATATTTTACTTAATAATATATAGTCATTATATGGCTGGAGTTGCAATAATAATAAAACCATAAACAATCCAAAGTCAAAGCAATTTATGCGTAATCTGGGAGAAACACGTGCCCTAAAATGTATATTACTGTCTAGAACTGATTTACTAATTAGTTACTGGTGTTTAGGGCATGGCAAACTTTTACTACACTTATTATTCAGGTGGATTAGTTATTTTGGAGTTAAACCAACTAGAAACACACGGTAACTCTCGTATTGACCTGGTTTAGGGAGTGAGGAGTTTACTCACTACGTTGAATATTAAACAACCTCCAGTAAGCCCCGGACACGATGTCTCACGACCCCGCCTATGTGAACCATAATCTTTAAATACCCGATCGAGACAAGAACCCGCAGATTCCGGTGTTATGGATTGATGGAGTCGATGCCGAGCTATAGTAGAAGAAAAAAGTACGTACAGTGTCAACGCAGCTCCGAAGGCTCAGAAGGCTTAAGTGGTGTATTTTTGAGGAACATGTTTCTGTAAGTATAGGCGTTAATGCTGCATGTGAAGGGGTTAAGGCCAATAGGAATCACGTATGTGCATCAGTGGGTCGTTCCCTGGTTTCTCTTCGATGCCTGTTTATTTTTAATTTTAATAGTATTTGTTGCATTTAATTAAAGTAGCAATTTTTTTTTTTAATGGTAAGTGTATCACAGATTTTTTTGGTTTTCTGTGTCGTGATTCCATTGGTTAAACAAAGTAAGTTTGCTTGCCTCATCCCACTATTATTATAAATGTGAAAGTTTAGATGGATGAATGGATGGATGTTTCTTACTCTTTCACGCAAAAACCACGTGGTATGTAGATAGCTGGAGACCTGGATTAACGCATAGGCTACTTTTTATCCCGACATTGACACGGAATCGGGACTTACGCGGGTGAAACCGCGGGGCGCTGCTAGTTTTGAAATAAATTCTGAAAATATTTGTCTGAAACGCCAACTTCCAAACGCTTCAGCCAAATTGCCTAAAAAAGCGAATATTTAACGGCATTGTAGTGTTTCAAAATATTTATTTTGGACACAAGTCAGTTTCCACACCGCAATCCTCCGCGAGAACTCCATTTAGAAGTTACGTAACTTGTTGTGTTTGCTGTTTTATTTCCGTACTGCTCGTGAATAAAAAGGAAATAAAGAAAGTTTCCAGAAGAATGAGTATAAGTCACGTAATTGTTGGAGAGGTGGTGTTGTGGCAGTGGTTGGTAGCTTCATTGTTTAAAAATCTGTAAGGTTTAAATCATTCCCTCAATTAAATTGAACATTCTATTTCCAATCGTTAACTGTAACCTGTAACTGGTTAATGTTTACATTGTCAAAGATCGATGTTGACTTTTAAGATCCTCGGGAACTTCATTAACTTTATAGTTCGCAAATTTTTGTATAACACTAAAGTTGCAAAAAGGATACAGTCCACCTGATGTCACACGAGCGTTGCTTTTAATGCTCTAGAATAACCCCGTACTATAGTTCAGAAAAAAAAAACAGTACACAAACTCTATAGTTTTGAAGTGATCATTAACCTTTTAACGGTGGTAAGATGTGCAATGATTGGTCAGTTGATGTTCCTGTCCTAGTGGCCTCTCCAATCACAGGACGGACATTCGGGTGCGCGACCCAGGCCTCTTCGAGCTACTGCTGTCTCAGTCCTGTTTCCCCATCAGAGACTTGCGGTATCCTTTATCATTGCTTCCTCGCCCTATACGTTTTCATTACCCCAATTTACATTCCAAGGAGGGTTCAGGAAGGCGGCTGGCCATAAAGAAATAATCCAAATCCCTTTACAATGTTGTAAAAAGAAAGTAATAATAACAACTCTATTTACTAAACATTGCACCGACCTCATATAAAGTAGGGACGGAAATGGCAAGATCGTTTTTTTTATGGTATAGGGGGCAAATGAGCAGACGGGTCACCTGATGGTAAATGACTACAGCCGCCCTTGAGCTCCTGCAACTCAGAGTCACAAGTGTGTTGCCGGTCTTTAATGTAGGAGTAGAGGAAAGGGGGAATAAGGGGCGAGGAAGGCATAGGGGGAAAGGTTAGGGCCTCCGGTAATCTCACTCATTCGGCGAAAAGCAATGCAAGCATTACTCCACTGCTGGTTTTCTGTGAGGTCATATCACTCCGGTCGAGCCGGCCCATACGTGCCGAAACATGGCTCTCCCACGAATAAAACGATAATGGAAGATGATGATGAATATGTTTAATGGTAAATTCTCAGAACACAAACGCACGAACACAAACTATTATACTCACGGTACACATACGAAGGTAAAATTTCTCCTAAAGAACGATCGGATATTTTGCAATTCAATTTGGCAGAGATTGCTAATTTTAACATGGCATCCATATAATGAAGCGAAGAACGAATGAATAAAATTATTTCGGTCTAGCGGCGTCATTCGTTCTGAAACTGGTGTTACGTAAACGCGTTCCTGAATCCAAGAATACTATGTATGTATATAGGCTAAGTTACATCATAAATATATTTGACTACGCACAAATACATTCAAGTAAATGTATCTATTAACTATTATACTCTGTCCATTCTTTAATCTTCTTTCGACAGTTCGATTAGTAATCAATTAGTGAATAACACGTTGCCGATTCGATTAAAAATTATAATCGATTTCATTTAAAAGGAAGTTTTAATCACTTTAAGAAAGTAAAAAATGCTGAAATCTTTTAATTCTTTCTTATACCCGCGTTTAATATATTAATACCTATACTTAAGTAGTTCTTACCTCCGTGCTTCGGAGAGCACGTTAAGCCGTTGGTCCCGGTTGCCATACGAACATCTGTGGCATTTGTTACGGGTAGTTACGAGCCCTAAAAAACAACAACCTGGTCTAACTACAGAACTTCAATATCGCCTAGTACTTGGGTTATGAAGGTCTGATTGCAGTCGCTTCACGTAAAATACCGAAGTTCGGCGGTTTCATAGTTATACTGAAAGCCTCCAACTTAGTTGAGAAAAGGCTATTCATTTGACGTTTATTATGATACGATATCTAGCTTGTTTTAATATAAAAATGCGTGTATTGAATCGCAATGTTATATCTAAAATTCACGGTAATATATCTATCGATCGGTACTAAAAATATAGAATATTTCAATATATTTTTAAACGTTTAAACTGTAGTAAACAACAGATGCAAAATCGACAGTCATTAAACTGTTATAATTTTATGCATGTTCCGTATCCTGACTTTAAAAACTTCGAGATCATTGCAGCTATATTAGAAGATATAGTAGAGTTAAGGCAAGGCAGATTCCTACTCAAATTGGAGCCACCCATAATAAGAAATTATTTCCACCGTATGAAAGCCGTTGTGATGCGGAGGGATTAGCAAAATGTGGTGAAAAGAGTTTTATGTATGGAAGTTCAAGGGTATAAGAAAAGAGGACGACCAAAGAAAAGATGAATGGACTGTGTGAAAGAAGATATGGCTAGAAAGGAAGTAAGCATTGAAATGACAAATGGTAGAGTAGAATGGACGAATAAAACATATTGCACCGACTCCAAATAAAATTGAGACAAGGGTAGGCAGATAATGATGAAAGCCGTTGTCTGCTGATGAGTAGTTGGAGAATTATAGAAAAGGGGCTGGAATTGAAGATGTGCTAGTAAAATAGTATAAAGTATAAAGCTAAATGTAACATCTTAGTATAAGAAGTGTATGTACCTTTTTGCCACTTTGAAGGTATGAAGAGATAAATATGGGATTCTAACTAATATTATAAACTAGCGACCCGCCCCGGCTTTACACGGGTGCAATGTAGATACACTGGATACTAATGTGGTGAATAATTTTTAAATGCACGGATGGCGCAATGGTCTAAGTGGTCACCTCGCCACTACGCCGCGCCGAGCGTTGTGGGTTCAAATCCCACATGGGACAAAAATTTGTGTGATCCACAAATAGATGTCCCGAGTCTGGGTGTAGTTTGTGTCCGTTGTTTGAATGTTTGTGAATTCCCCCGCGACACAGGAGTATTCCTAATGCGAGAGTTGTATCCTAATAATAAAAAAATTAACGTCATATCATTATATAAATTAAAACAAAACAATATGAATAAATACGTATAAAACTTTCCTCTTGAATCGCTCTATCTATTGGTGAAAACCGAATAAAATCCGTTGTGTAGTTTTAAAGATCTAAGCGTACTGATGGCGGAAGAGACTTGGTTTTATACTGTGTAGAGATGCGAAAGTGAGATTATTTGTATGATTGATACTTTCACGCCTTTGGGATTGTCCATTAATCACGTGAGGCCCGAAAGTGGGGGAGGGGTTCGGAAAACACGAAATATCACAAGGGGGGCGGGGGGCTGTGTATTATATCTGTATTTAAAGATAATATTTTATTTTTAAATATATTTTGAACTAAAAAAATACATGTGATAATGGCTAGGGGGAGGGGGGGGTTAGTCTAAGGGAGGGGGGGGGCTGTTAATCTAAGGGGGAGGGGGTGTTAGTCTTAGGGGGTGAGGTGTTAAAAAGTTGCCAAAAAAACATCACGTGATTAATGGACGACCATTTAACCGATCGTCATGACATTTTTTACCAATAGGAAACAACAACGAATGGACGCTACCACGAAAATCTTAACGCCCGCCGTAGCCATGCGATCTCGAATAACCAAGTCTCTAATTCACCAATTTGAATGACTTAACAACAAATGCGCGCTACTACGAAAAACTTAGCACCGAAGCCACGCGAAATCGCTTAACCAAACCTCTAACGAGAAACATCAATAGCTTACGGGGACATGGTATTCGGTGTTAGACTTTTCTAAGTCAGGTAACACACTCTTAGATTGGAGTTTTGGTTTACACACAGAGCAAGTGATCAAGTTGATTCTGTGATCTGAGATTTACATTACATAATTCGTTATTTGGTTGACGATGTTAAATTTCAAAATACTTAAGCAAGCAATGAACACTGTATTGGTATTAGAAGTTGTTTACAATAGCTTACATTAAAGTCAGCTCATTTTATAAGCCGTGGGAGCATGGGCGTACTTTTGGCTGCCCTCACTGGCTTTTGTATGCTCACGTAATATTAAGTTTATTAAATAATTGTTAATAAAATTTTTGACTTGTTCCCCTGGACTAATAAAAACATTTTGCCCGTAGAATGTGGACAAAAAGAAATTCTTCCCCCCCTGGGCATTTTATCAAGTTGAGCTAGTGTGGGTTAACAGCATGTCCTCCACAATCAGCAGAGTCTCCCTCGAAGCGGTAATGTCCGTGTTTTGGATATCGCCCAGTTAGTAGACGTGCTCAAATTCCCGCTTGGTATAATATATTTGCATTGGTTTGTGTGTTTTTACGATTAATATGTGTTTATTTACAACAAAGTGGATTTAATTTTGTTTATCCGTATTCTAGAGTAAAATTGGGCGGACGGAGGAGTATGAAATTTCGCACACTTATAGTTTATACAGAGAAGAAGTGACGAATGCTAAAATGTTTGAACAATATTTGCTACAAAGTTAAAAAAAATGCAAAAACGGGTACATACAGCTATGAGTGTCCGGTATATATTTTGACCTGTCATGGTACAAAAGTCTATACAATGACAGGTCAAGTAATATTGGCCAATGAAATAAACCATGGTCGAAATTCGACCACCACGCGATCTCTAGCAACAATACTTATTTATTGATCCAAAAGTGCGAGAACAGTGAAACATAATAGTCACAGTAGGTGTTTACAGTATTATATGCTAAAGTTCTAAGAACTTACATAATATTGTAGCAAATAACATAGCTGTATACTTCTGTATATTTCCCGGACTATATATATTTTTTATCTATACTAATATAATAATCTATTGTATATAATAAAGTCGAAGAGTTTTTTGTTTGATTGTTTGTTCGGAAATTAGCAGTCGGATTCGGAAAATAATTTATGTATTGGATAGAGTATCCATTAAGGAAGGTTACAAGCAATATAACATCACGCTACGACCGTCTGGAGCGGGACAGTGACCATAAACATGGGGGAAAATGCAGGCAACGGTTAGTAAAGAATATTATTAGCGTAGGTTACATAGCGTAAATCGGATACCTTAGTCATTACGCTATTGCCACGTGTGCTAATGGTTATTTCATCGCCTTCTAAAGTTGCGAACAAACCTTATATAACTTCAGCGCAAAGCGCCGAAGTCATAGCATACATTTATGTGTTTTATCGAGCGACAATCAGACAAGTAAACAATAAGATACTTCTAATCCGTAATCAACTCAGACTAACATTAAAACTTGGCACTTTACCTCGCAATAAAACGCTCAATGAATTGCATTGCGACAATTAAGTCCAATGCTTTGTTCATTTCTACTCAACTTAATGAGTGAACTTAATTACTGTAATGCTTTGTCTGTGCTTATTTGGAGACTATTCCTATGTTACGGTATAAAGGTATTAAAACTAAAATGTACATCTATACAGGTACAATAATGTTTTTAAACTTTCGCAATTCTGATACTTATTAGCTGTGTAATCAGGACTTAATCGCGATAATATTTAAAAGGCACAATACCTCTTGGTTACCCGACGTTTCGATCCAATTGCACCGATCGTGGTCACGAGTAGACTGATGAGAGCTCAGCGACGCCTCCGTGAAGTGCGAGTTTCGGCAACTACCCGCACTTGGTCTTCAATATCTTTATTCTAAATCTAAATCTTTATTCGTACTGTCGGTACTTCGACACACTACACTTACGATGTCCCCTGAATTATGTCGAGGGTGTACTACTACTGCGCTGACGATAGCATTTGCTGATGACGGGATTCCAAGATGTTGTAAGCTTCTCGGTTGAAATTTTTATGCTTTTTTATTTCAACTGCTTCACGTAGGTACTATTCTGGAGAAATTGAAACGATCGGTTAAAAGGACCTGTTCCCCCACAGGACCAGAGGTCCTTTCAACCGATCGTCATTATTTCTCCAGAATAGTACGTGTAGTTCGGGATCAGACGGCCATGTGAGAGGTGTCTCAAGTTATTAAGTATATCGATGTCATTCGAAGCCGGATGAACACGAAACTCTGAAATAAACTGAAGGAGATACTTATTAATTTATTAATATAAACATAAGCGTCGGTAGCGTAATAGCTAAGGCATCAGACTTGCGATCAAGAGGTCGCGAGTTCGAACCCCACCTAGTGCACCACCGATGTGAACCCGCTCCTAACACAAGCATTTAGCTTAGCTGGAGGGGTTAACAAGAATACTAGTAATGTGTGACCCACGTTACTAGTATTCTTAAAAAAAAAAAGAAAAAAAGACTTTGATAAAATAATACCTGTATCGAATGGACCGTGATTGGCAATAAAATAAGAAACTTTTCTAAGTTTCTCGTTCAACGTTACTCAGTACCCTACTTCTGTCGTGGAGATTATTCTGTCAAACTTTGGCCGGTTGAGAGGTCAAATAAAGAAATAATTCTTTCAGTTGTGTTGGCGAGAAAGTTTCTGTTCGTCTGTTATTGGTTGAGGTTCTTGAAGATATTATCTCATTACCAATTTCAGAGGTAAAAATTTTACCAGTAATTTATTAAATAATTAATTACAATAAAGTTTCGTCGAAGGTTGAGCGAAAAAATACCTCAAAATATTGTCTTTGAAATCACTAAAGCTCGTCAATTGCTTCTAAACAAAGAGAGACACCGGACAAGTTTGAGTCTGACTAGCGCACTGAAGGTTCCGTAAGCAAATAAATTTGTATGTAGACTTGTATGTAGTATTGCCTGCGGAGATAGACAAGAATTTATTTCATTAGAATACTCCCAAAGTGATCTTGGGAAGTCCTTATAGGTATAAAAAATAAAAATACTGTCGTTAATGACATCAATGCCATTGTCGATCAACGGCGATATAACATAACAAGTCCAATATTACAAAATGTTAATGAATTACAGAAAACAAAGGCTGGTCTAAATGTGTAGCCGGTTTGTAACTCAGCTATGGCTTCGTATAAATGAATGAGGGCCGTATTTATGAATTTGATATTGATTTCACTTTAGACTACGCGCTATTTTGTCTTTCATCTCTTCATTTATTTAATTTAATCTTCTTGCTAGCAGAGGAAAATTTAATTTGTCATTCACTTACGTGGGTAAAAAACGGACGTAAAAAATTACGATATAAATGGTTAAAAAGATATAGACCGTCTATTTATAAATGTAATTTAGTCAGTTGTATGGATCCATGGGTAAATTCCAAATTTGAAAAAATTTCAATTGAGCATTGACACAAAAGATGCTTGCTCTATCGAGTCCAATTCATTCTATTCATTTGTAACTTAAGTTAATAAAGTACTTTTATATAGCATAACTCATTTACCTTCTAAATATTATGAATATAAATGAAATGGTTCTTTCATAAACGAGGAACACCATGTAAGCCACATATCACTTGTGCAAGCGACATGTTTTCAATTTATGTAGACTTGAATCCATGAGTTTGTTTTGGCGTTTAGAAGTTTTGAAGATAGGAACAGAACTAATTGATGTGTAAAAGTGTCTGAAAAAATCTATTACCATTACAAAAAAATAACTCCACAATAATAATAATAACTCCACACATCTCACACACGGCCGTCTGATCCCAAACTAGGCAGAGCCTGAACTATGGTAACCAGACTACTGATAAACATACTTATATATTCCTAAATACATACATATTATAGATAAATTATACACCCAGACACAGAACAAATTATCGTGCTTATCACAGAATTATTTGTCCTGGGTGGGAATCAAACCCACGAACTCTGTCTTAGCAGTCAGGGTCACTAACCACTAGACCAACAGGCCAGTCAAAATACCGTGATTACGTCTTAATGTGTATTAATTTGTTTATTTATATTAAAAACGAGGCAGCTGTTCCTCCAGACCACATGCACGAGTACACTAATGAAGACTGACGTTACCAAAAGAGAAACGATCCTTCAAAATGGCGTTACTATTGATATATGTATTGCGAGGGAGGAGTGTGGAAAAGTGTTTTTAGACAGATGTGCCTATTTATCTGTAGATAAGTACGTTAAATCTCTTCTAGACAGCCCTAAGGCTAGCCTAAGGCCCATCTCTTCGGATCTTCGTAATCCATTCTAAAATGGATTACGAAGATACGAAGAGACGGGGGAATGTTTATTTAAGAATCTGACTAAACCAGTAAACAAAATGAGTATTATGTATGTTTTTACATACTTATACTTTCCGATCGAATTGAACTTTGCATTATTGCAAAAGAAAAACAAAAAAAAATTATAAGATAACTTGGATTCCGTCAGCGGACAGTTTAAACAGGTAATGAATTATTAAATATAATCTGATGGAATGCACTGAAATATCCAGATTGATTTGACTTTAGAAGTTTTGTTACTATTAATTACATTCTTTTTTCATAAACAATGTCTTCAAAAAAATTGGTTCCCCATTATAAGACCGTGGGATCATATTTGTCTCTTGTGCTGCCTGATATCTCAACCAAGCGGTTCAGGCTGTTTCCTCGTAAGGTAGTTGTTTTAGTTGTAGAAGTATGCTACTACCGTACTGTTTAAAGGAATCCATCCATCTCGGTGGGTGATTATTCATTCTTTAGATGTGTAAATCGGCACTTAACCGCGATGACAAATTACAAGGTACCTGTCCAGTGTCCACCCGTGACCATGATCGGTGCAATTCGATCGAAACGTCGGGTAACCAAAAAAGGTATTGTGCTTTGTAATTAACATCTAATATGTATAGTTGGGACAGTTTAAAAACAATTATTCGTTCTTTTTCCTTGCGGGTCATCGACCGCAACACAAAATTCGTGAGAAATTTAATGACTCTCCTAAAATAAACTGGATTTATTTTAATCCTTGTCATTATGTCAAGTGCTTGATTTAACTAATATATTACTTTAGGACAATTACCAACGATGAATTAAATTTCTGCAGGAGGACGGTCACGCAGAAAAGTTAAGAATTAAAAAGAAGGAATATTCACACCGGTACAAATTGTGTCTTCTAACTATGTATGCCTGTCTGTGTTAATATACTGTCCACTTGATGAGTATGAGCCTTCTCTCAGGAGAGAACTTCGGCCCAAGTAATCGCTGCTCTGGTGAAGATTGGCAGACTTCGCAAACCTTCGAGAACATTCCTCAAAGCAATTGATATATTTTCTTTAACTTTATCTGAATCGTATGTGAATATCTAAAATTCGGCGTCGCGTGACCGGGTATCGAACTCGGCAGCGACGACAGCTCACCGTGGTTACGTGCAACACAACGAGGTTGATGTCTAATGCAATTTTCTAACTAAACATTGTTATTTGTTGTTGTTCTACAACCAGCGCAATAGTTATATTATGCAATCTACTGTGGTCAGACACGTCCCTCATGCGGGTATAGAGTTTGGTTGGGACAACTTTTCTAATCTCACTTTGTGTGCGTATAATAACGTAGGTTTTATGACGGAGGTTTAGTCTCGAGGGATACAGATCATGTTAGGTGAAGAAGAATGTCTTTATATAGTGGTAGACACATAACTTGAGATTCGAAGTTGAATTGAATTGTGAATGAATTGTTTATGAAGAATTTAAATTTTAACTAATTACTAACATCAAAATTTAAACATATAGATAGATAGATAGATTACACTTTATTTATACACCAGTTTACATGATTAGAACTCAATATTATTTAGTATGTCACGTTTTTGAAGAGAAATAAGTGTGTTTAATTAAATTTATAATTCACAAAATCTATGAAACAAAAGTAATGAAAAGAAAAACTCAATAAAAATATTTGAAAGTAGTTTAGCCAATGACAGATGAAAACCGTTACTTTCCAGGTTACCAACTTAATTTAAAAAAAACAGTAACGTTGTTTTTAGCGAAATAACTCAGTAAAAAGTTTCAAGTGTGTTTATTGGGTAATCTAAAATGAAATTAATAAAAACTTTCAAGTGTTGTTATTAACTACCCTAAAATTGTTAGATACTGTTCAACAACAACAACGTCACTGAATGTACTGACAACAGAGATGATATCTTTATCGTTTACTAGCAGCGCCCCGCGGTTTCACCCGCGTTCCCGATCCCGTGGGAATATCGGGATAAAAAGTAGCCTATGTGTTAATCCAGGTCTCCAGCTATCTACCTACCAAGTTTCTTTGCAATCGGTGCAGTAGTTTTGGCGTGAAAGAGTAACAAACATCTACACATCCTTATAAACTTTCACGTTTATAATATTAGTAGGATGTCTATTGTACTCGAAAAGACAGGTATATTGTACTTTGGAATATAACCTTTATGCACTTGTGATATATATTTTTTTTTATGGTATAGGGGGCAAACGAGCAGACGGGTCACTTGATGGTAAATGACTACCGCTGCCCATGGGCACTTGTAACTCGAGAGTCACAAGTGCGTTGTCGCCCTTTAAGGTGGGGGTAGGAGGAAAGGGAAAGAGTAGGAAAAGGGGAGAGGGGAAGGATGGGAATAGAGGAGAGGGAAGGGTTAGGGCCTCCGGTAACCTCACTCACGCGGCGAAATGCAATGCAAGCATTGCTTCACTACCGGTTTTCTGTGAGACCGTGGTATCGATATATTATTCTGTGACATATATCGATACCACGGCCTCACAGAAAACCGCTAGTGAAGCAATACTTGCATTGCACTTCGCCGCGTGAGTGAGGTTACCGGAGGCGTTAACCCTTCCCTTTCCCCTATTCCCCTCTCCCCCTCTTCCTACTCGCCCCCCCCTCCGCCTCTTCTTCTACTCCCACCTAAAAGGGCTGCAACGCGCTTGTGACTCTCGAGTTACCATCAGGTGACCCGTCTGCTCGTTTGCCCCCTATACCATAAAAATAAATAAAAAATAAATCCCGCATGGGATAATGTTTGTGTGATTCTAAGATAGTTAATTGTTTTGATGTGATGATTAAATAAATTATTAGTAAAAAAAAAACATTTTTAAAAACATAAATGTTTTTATAATAATAAAATGTTTTTTTTTATAATTTATTTATTTATCGTCATCCAAACCATTTCAGCTTTTGAGGATAACTGATTTAAAATTCAGTTGCCATTTTCGACATGAACAAACACACATACAAACAATGCAAGTTAAATAAAAGCCTGTAAAAAATTAACTTGAATTTGAATGACCGATAGAGTTAAGATCAAAAAGTTAATATAATATGGCAATATACAAAGGTTTAGTACCAACTGATTTATTTGATCCTGATGAAAAAATCCCACTATCCCCACTATCCCACTAATATTATAAATCCCACTAATATTATAAATGTGAAAGTTTGGATGGATGGATGGATGGATGTTTGTTACTCTTTCACCCAAAAACCACTGAACCGATTGCGATGAAACTTGGTATGTATGTAGATAGCTGGAGACCTGGATTAACGCATAGGCTACTTTTTATCCCGATATTCCCACGGGATCGGGACTTACGCGGGTGAAACCGCAGGGCCCTGCTAGTAAATGAAATAGTAATATTTGTTTCAAACCGTTCATTTGATTGTTGCCGATTCCATTTATAACTACAAAAAGTTCAAGGACATCATGGTCACGGATAGCGGAAACTATACCAGTTTCTATGATGAACATACTCCTACAAACACTTTGAAATCCATAATCGTACGTTTAAAATCGTTCACCCGCACCAAAGGTATGCGAATGTATGGCATTCGGAATATGTCTATTCAAGCGATTGTCATACATTTCATATATTGTAAGGGGTCATTCATTAACTACGTAACAATTTTTAAACCCCCTGAGGGTTCATGTAAGGACACAAAACAGATCTCAGGCTCTCCCTTCTGTAGTAAGGTTAGTTAAATGTCATTAGAAAAGGATCAGGTACGCTAATACTCATAATTTGACATAAAACAATTATTTTTTAATTTTTTAAAGATATGTTTGCATTGTTGCGTGATAATACACTTTTTTATTTTAAAGTAATAGTAATTATATACGAACATATGTACAATTTAACGTAATGTTTATTTAAAATACAAATATAAAAGGCTTCATAAGTTTGGGAGAGCCGTGCTTCGGCACGTATGGGCCGGCTCGACTCCGCTCGATACCACGGCCTCACAGAAGACCGGCAGTGAAGTAATGCTTGCATTGCTTTTCACCGAGTGAGTGAGGTTACCGGAGGCCCAAACCTCAACCCCACGCCCACCACGCTGAATGGCTTGGCTCACGCAAAACCGATCATGCGGGGAGATCTGTTCACGACTTCGCCCTGACATATGGCTTGACACAACTGGTAGCAATGCCTACGCGAATCCCAGATGTAGAAAGCCTCGAGCCTTCACTGTTGGACCTTCTGCTGAACTCTCATCCGGACGGCTACCAAGTCTCCGTTGAGGCCCCAATTGGCTCCTCGGACCATTGGCTGATCCGGAGTACGGCGACACTCACGTGCTCGCCGCGGCCGCCAGTTGCAGGCTGCCGCCGTATGTGGCACTATAGGTCAGCAGACTGGGATGGGATGCGAACATTCTTCGCGTCCTACCCTTGGAGGCAGGTCTGCTTCAAGCCTGGATGATCCCAATGTCAAAAAAAAAAGGATCCATTATAACCACTTTCATTTTCCCCGAAATTTCCAATTTTCTGGAAATCTTTAATAATCTTTATTTCCATATAAACTTAATGTGTACTATTACAAAAATTTAAAAGGAAAAAATACAGAAAAAAAAAACACGAAGTAGAAAATAATTTTTAAATTTGAAAAGTTTATTCTGTAGCGTAATTTGATATTATTGATAACAATACTGCTAAGTGTGGAAGGAAAAAACCTTTTACTTTTTAGGGTTCCGTTCCTCAAAAGTAAAAAAGGAAGAAAATGACTGACCTACATCGGTGTATGTGGAGAATGTTTTTAAAACTGCAATATTAAGTTTGTCTTTCGGAAATGACAGGCATAAATCTTCGAAGGTCGATGGACAAGGTGGACAAACTATCTACGTACAAGTTTGTTTGATTACGGAACCGAAGACTTTCACTTGGTAACGCAAGCTAGTACTAAACTGTTTCGTTTCTGCCTATCAATATTGTAGTGTTCGTACCTCCTTTTAACTTGGTAGAAGCTGGCTGCTAACAAAATGTCTAAGTCGAACACGTTCTAAAGAATAAGTTTATATAAGGAATGGGATAAGCAAAATATAGAAGACTCTCATAAACTAAAATATATAATACTGAAATACAAATTGTTTTGTGTAGATCAGGGCCTCTGAACGTAAAGCAAGGGAACTTTAGTTCCCTACTTCACCTATGGAGGCGCTGACTACAAGTGTAAAAATGTATTATTATTATAGCTATAATGTAGTTTTGAGAACAGGATAAATAACACAAACGTCTCATTTAATTAGTTTTATTAATAACATATTTCATTATCATTTCATTTTTAAGATTTTATAATGTTTTCAAGCATATAGAAACTGTCACTGTCACCAGGATCATTTTTATAAAATTTAGAACAGCTTATGACTGTGAGAACATTGTTCACTTATTCGCACCAATTCATAACGAAAAATACTCTACTATTACAATAAATCAAAACACTTTTATTACAAATAACGAATAATTTAGATTATTTATTAAATAACAAACCGGTGATTTTTTTTTCTGACATTTGACATTTAGACAGAGTTGCCAGGATGTTATATTGGTAAACTACTTTATGGTCTTTAGTAATAATTTATTTTATTTCGAAACAATAATTTATTAAACTAAACATGAATGAACAAAGGTTTTAAACTTTTTTTTACTTAATATTAATGAAGGAATTATTAAGAACGACAAACCTGGTGAAATGAATGTACTAATTTGACAAGTTTTATAAAATATTTTAAACTAGCAACCCGCCCCGGCTTCGCACAGAAACAAATTATACACCTTAACCTTCCTCATGAATCACTCTGTCTAAGTTAAAACCGCATGAAAATCCGTTCAGTAGTTTTTCCGTTTATCGCGAACAGACAGACAGACAGACGCGGCCGGGACTTTCTTTTATAATATATAGTGATGTGTGACGGTAAAATATGGTAATCTAGAATAACAGTTTTATGTATCAGGTGAAGATAGCTTTTTTAACAAAGTTAAAATTTGTTACCGAGTGGTCAGGGCATGAAGACTCTCGTCTTGGATTTCAGAAGAAACGGCATTGCTATGAAGAAGTGATCATCTATCTATATAAATAAAAATCATAAAATTATTAATTAATTACAGCCGCCTCTGTATGATTACAAACTTCCTGTCAACACACCGCTTTCCTCGAGTACAACTCTCCTAGCCAAGCGAGTGCTACGAGATACGAGTATATTTACATAATTGTATACCATAGCCTCACAAGGGCAAGGCGGTCGAAATCAACACAAAGAAACTTAATTAAAGTTCTTTCGTAGTTGTGATTTCCTAGCTGCGTTTACTAAATCCCACTAATATTATAAATGTAAAAGTTTGGATGGATGGATGGATGTTTATTACTCTTTCACGCAAAAACCACTGAACCGATTGCGATGGAAATTGGTATGTAGATAGCTGGAGACCGAGATTAACGCATAGGCTATTTTTATCATGATATTCCCACGGAATCGGGAAGTTCGTTTCTACCTATGTAAGCATCGTGGCAGTGGGGACCGTGATCTTTCACGGATTACAAATAAACATAATACAAGGTCAATGACCAGCTGTAAATTTATTGTTCCTAGAATAAGAAACTACTATGGGGATAGAACAACTAAAAAAAGACTGCCGTATTTGCTCAACAGCTTACCGGAAGCTATTAGGCAGGAGAAAAACAATACCACGTTTAAAAGAAAGTTAAGGGAGTATTACTTCAGTATTTGCAAATGACACGCTGCCAGCGTCTAATCTGTGTTATACCTAATAAACATCACCTATGTAACAAAAATAAAGATAATATTTTAGTAATAAGTAGTACATAGATTTATAGAGGCTCGTTACCCACAGTCAAACCGATTACACGGGTTTGTGGGAAATTGTAAAATCTACTTGTTAAGTACAGACCTATTAAACAAATAATAAAAAAAAAAAAATACGGTCCTGAAGGTAGATTTAAGAATGCCAAAAAATTGCTATGTCTAATGTTGCAATGCATATTCAACTGAAAGTTGAACATTTTCGCAAATAATGTGCTGTGTGCGATCTTCGTTATGTTGGAGGTCCTTCCTGTCCTTTACTGCACCACACATCCTTCAAATTGTCTTAAGTTTGTTTCCACAGCAGTATGTAGTTATATTTTCTCTTTCTTTTTATCTTTCCTGGCATTGGGTAAAGTAAAGTTAAAAGTGACAAAAAAGACTTTTTAAAAAATGAATGGCTGAAAATGGTTCCTCTAAGTCGGTAGCTGTATGCTCTTTGCACTTTTGTTTGCTGAAAACTTGTTAGATTCACTGTCTAATGGTGAGAAAGTAATGCATAGAAACATTTCACTTTTGAGTTCCATTGAAGACATTTTCTGAAGTACGACAAAGACTTTTACTATTCCATTGTAAAGTTTATCATAATCTAGTGGAAATTATTATTCTTTTCCACGTGTTTAATCGTGGGAGAGCCATGCTTCGGCACGTATGGGCCGGCTCGACCGGAGTGATAGCACGGCCTCACTGAAAACCGGCAGTGAAGCAATGATTGCATTGCTTTTCGCCGAGTGAGTGAGGTTACCGGAGGCCCTAACCTTTCCCTCCCCCTATCTCCCCTCTTCCACCCTTCCCCTACTCCCACCTTATAGTTTATAATAGTGTCGTTAAATAATTTTACACACTAAAACTAAGTTTACTTTTTGTATAGTATTTTAACTTGAAAAAAATCAATAATTATACATTATGTTAGAAAAAATCTGACCACTATTGCCATAAACCATCAAAATCACTAAATTACAATAACTACAATGTTGTTCGTCCCTCTATCAGCACTCAAGTGATTGTTATCAACTTATAATGCATGCCTAACCTTTTATAATCAAACTATTCATCAACATTCATCAACCCACCAATAGCGTAGCGCTACTATAGTCTAGTCATAATAATGTCTATTAACTAATTTTCATTAAATAGTGAACTGTTTTATCACCCATAATAGTTTCCCCTTATTTTTAATAAAATAAATAAGAGTTTTTGATGTGGTGATAACACATAGAAAACAATGTTTTGCAATAATAATCAAAAATAAATTATATTTATAACAAATGATTAATAGCTCAACTATGTGCTTCATAAAATTTAGATTACAGTGTCAGCTGTTTAATGTAGCTGAATTTATGACAAGCTGATGTTAGGATAAAACCGTAATACACTGTGTTCTCAGCTACTACTCAAGCTAAAGTCAATTAAGGTACTTTTAAGATAGTTCACTAGCTATTGCTGTACCCATTCTTTATATTTTAAATTAAAGTTGTTTTTTTTTTGTATTCGGAACCACGGCAGCTATTTAAAAAAGCCAAAGATTACCTGGTGGCCGAATGCATTTTTGTTTTATTTTATCGGCCACTATAATTTGAACTGCCAGTCTATAGACTTACGTACTTTTACAGGTTAACATATATACTGGACACTAAAATTCGTGAAAAGGTACGTTTTCATGTATTTTTAGGGTTCCGTGCCCGAAGGGTAACCAACGGGAACCTATTACTAAGCCTCCGCTGTCCGTCGTTCTGTCTGTCACCCGGCTGTATCTCATGATCCGTAATAGATAGACAGTTGAAATTTTCACAGAATGTATATTTCTGTTGCCGCTATAACAACAAATATTAAAAAAAATATAAAAGTACCTATATAGTATTAAATTTTGTACGATGATGGAACCCTTCATGCGCGAGTCCGACTCACACTTTGCTATTTTATTTTAGTTGTGGTTATGAAAACATATATTGTTTAAAATTTTTAGTTTTCTGATTCTATACAAAAAAATTAAGTTTTTAATATAGCATTCCTCCGTCCACAAAATTTGCTTAAAAAGAATTTTAAGAATCCTCTTCACGTATTATTTAAGATATTTCACAAATATTATACTACTTATTATGACAAATATTCTAGGCAATATTATTTAACCTTCATTACTTTATAATTCCTAGGAACTCCTAGAAGAACTCCTATGTAACTACATATACATTTACACGTACATTTATCGTTTATAACAATTTTCAAATAAAGTTATCCTATCAAAAAAAAAACCTTTTCTGGAATGAGCTCTAACGTGCTCGTTTTCGCTTTGAAAATAAAGTTAGGACGAAATAAAATTGCTTTGAAAAGCCGCATTTTTGGACAGAGATAACACTGACGGCGCTGCGGCCATTTCAAAGACCTCTTGAATTTCGTTGGATTACTTTTTCTGTTATATTACGGATGAGAGTAAATGAACGAGATTGGACATTAAGGCTGTAATGTTGAGGCGTATGTAAAATATTACAGATTTAACTTAAATTGTGTTTTTTTAGTTTTTTAAAGTCTTATAATACCATGACTTGTATCTATCTATGTAACAGAATCTTTCAACGTAGTTTTCAACAACTTCAAGACATCCGATTGACTTGTAAATTTGCACACATATCGTGGACCGATGACAGACAATACAAAACCGAACAACCACGAAAATAAATTAATGCTAACTTAAACTAATTCTTAAAAAAAGAATGTGTGTGTGCAATTCACAATTTGTTGCACATTGTACAATTCAATTTGTTGCTTTTTCATTTCATCGTATTTCAAATCACAACGATTCTAAAGAAGTTTCACTTCAAAAACAAGGTTTATTAGCAAACCGAACTAAAAGTAGTAAATAATTTTAGAGTGTTGACATCAACTACTAGAAATAGTGCAGTGGTAGCATTTTAAATGTTATTATAAACCATAGCAATGTCATTTTATTAAAATTTAACCTATTATTAATAATATTATGGGATACAACTAGAACGCGTTCAATGATTTCCCATATTTGAAATAAAACTATTTTTAACGGATACTGAACGGCTGCTGAAAAGCAACTAAAACGTCGGGATCAGTGTAAATAGTAAAATAACACCAAATAAATCGCGATAGTATCCGTTAAAAATAGTTTTATTTCAAATGTGTAACATTCGCGTAAACTTTCGACAATATCATGATTTCCCATATCTTTAGCCGAGTCAACTCAAGAGCTATTTATTTATGATATTTATAAGTTAGAATGTCATTTACTTTGTTATATAATATGTAGTGATATGTATCTACATATTAAGAAATATATAAGTATGTTTATCAGCAGTCTGGTTACCATAGTACAGGCTCTGCCTAGTTTGGGATCAGACGGCTGTATGTGAGATGTGTGAAGTTATTATTATTATTATATGTTCTAAATCAAAACACAATACGTCTATCTGTAGGATTTTCAAATTCATAAAATGTAACATACGTATTTCATTTTAAAAGATATACTTAATAAATCAAAATTTTCTTTTTTTATATAGCTAAAAATTTTACAAGTACCTACTAAAAATATGCCACCAAAATTGTAAAAAAATCTCCACTTAACCTACCTTAACCTTGACCACACTTAACCCAGAAGTAACTTTAATTATATATATTACTACTATTACTTTAATTATATATACTTTAATAACCAGAGCATCTTAAAGACACGGTGGTCGCTTACGCGATGCAGGATCAGTACGTAGTCAGCTTACAAAGGTAGGTGCGCGTATGTAAAGGGATATGCCCACTTATTGCTTTTGTTTGTCCAGCAATGTGGTAAATACCGAAAAATATCCATTTTGTAACTAAATTATTGCTATTACTAAGAAAGTTGGAAAACTACGAAGTCTATGGTCAACAAAAATAAAATTCTCAATCAATCAATGCATTACTTGGCTTTTCCGCTCGCCTAATGTGAATCCTGTTGAGAACGTGAGGGTATTTCGCCCTAAAAACAGATACACATTAATGTCTTGGTGTTCTTGTGTTATCGTAATTTTTTGATCAGAATTAATAATAAAAAATAAGGACTATTTAAGAATTACTAGAATCTACATATTTACGTAAAAAATAAACATTTCTGAGCTTTAAATAATTAAACCGTTCTAATAGCGCCATCTCTACGTCTAAATGTTCAACTATGATATTTTGCAATGGCATTTCATTTCTAGCTGTGCGCTTACGACTCGTTATCTTTTCTACATTATTTTCTAACTGAAATATATCGGACGACTTTGATTACTATAATGGACCCACCCACCTCACACGACGACACCGGCTTACTCATGGATACCGTACCTAGTATATCAGAAAAACCTGGCACGACTATGGAACCCGATTTCCACAACTCCGTGTTATTATTTAATTATATTTTTTTAAATAATACACTCATTTAACATAAAAAAATAATATGGGTAACTTACAAAAAGTCAGAAGAAATACTTGGGTTTGAACTTAGGACCTCTCATTCCAGGTCATACCGCTTTGGCTATCAAAGCAAAAAGTGAGTTTTTTATTATTTTATTTTTTAATTTTTATATATTATATTTCATTCATGGGCGCCATTGGGCCAAAAGCTCTTTACCAAATGGGCATATCCCTTTTATGTGTTGTAGAAATTGCGAACTCATTTCCCGCCATTTAGGTTTAATTTAATTAACAAAGTTTTAATAGTATCCTGACACATAAATACTTTTCAAGATTCTTTGTTGTCCTTTAGTGTACTTTATATAACGTTAAATTCATCATCCTCCGCGCCTTTTTTCAACTAAGTTGGGGTCGGCTTTCAGTCTAATACGATACGGCCGAACTTCGATATTTTACGTGAAGCAACTGCCATTAGACCTCCACAACCCAAGTACTAGGTGATATCGAAGAACTGTATTTAGACCAGGTTGTCGGACTATTTTTAGGGCTCCCACTACCCGTAACCGGGACCGACGGCTTAACGTGCTCTCCGAGGCACGGAGGGGTCTCAATTTGTTAAGAATGGTCAGGTCACCCATCCGGAGAATGGGTAGTATTACTTAACATCGTAATGTTCTAACCTACTCGGTTACCACTTAGCCACGAGCCTCCATTTAACGTTAAATTATTCTCAAAATTCAAAATGGATATTAGTGGCACAGTGTATGGGTAACCTTTTAACTCTATGGTATCAGAAATTCAACATAAAAAGAAGAAGAATCATTAAAATCCATTCAGTTCCTTCCGTGTTAAGTCATCTTTCATTTACAACGCCTAAATTGCACTGGAGTAAAGGAATCTTTAACTAACCTTCGTTGGCGACCTCTTTCTTATCAACCAAATCACCTTCCAATCTATAAAGGGTCGAAGTTGATCGCAATCTTTAGTCCAAAAACACGGCTTGTCCCTTAGATTGAATCCACCAGGCGGTCATAAAAGGGCTTAATTAAAGCCTTCGAGTAGATTTCAGGCAGATATCGTGCTCGCAATCGAATGAATTCATTGACAGTTGCCGAAGACCTCAATAGCTACATAAAGATTCTAAGACATTTTAGCTTTAGAATAGTTACCGAAGGCCAAACTATAAAATACTAGCTAACCCGTGCAACTTCGTCCGGTTTGTAAATTTTCCCCGTTTTTGCAACATTTTTCATTGATGCTCCGCTCCTATTGGTTGTAGCATGATATAGCGCATATCCTTCCTCGATAAATGAGCTATTCAACACTAAAATATTTTTTCAATTCGAACCAGTAGTTCCAGAGATTATTGCGTTCAACCAAACAAACAAACAAATTCTTCAGCTTTATAATATTAGTATAAATTAATCCAAGTAACTTTATTGTAGGATTTCGATTTTATTGTAGGACTAGCCGCGCCCCGCAGTTTCACCTGCGCAAGTCCCGATGACGTGGGAATATCGGGATAAAAGTAGGCTATGCGTTAATCCAGGTGTCCCTCAACTGTCAAACGACTGACAGTTATGTCAAAAGCGCTAAGTTAAATTAGAATAGTTAAAATGGTCGTTAAGATTGTTTAAATTTTCTAATTTTACGCGCAACTTTCTTATTTTTTTTCTTTCATAAGAACCTTCCCCTGACAATAACAAACACAAAGAAAACAGAATTAGCGAAATCGGTCCAGCCGTTCACGCGTGATGCCGTTGACCAACTCTTTTTATCATTTTTAATTTTCCATTATTGTGTGCTATTTTATTATTATATTTTAAAAACCACCCATTGTTCATGTAATGTAAATAAATCTGGCTTCCAGAGCAAACTCTGGAGTCAGATTTATTTTAATACTAACTTTTAAACTTTCGCGTTCCATGATATAATTATGTATTTATACGGGAATTAACGCGATCACGAAAAGGTATTACATACCTCTGAATTGCCTGACGTTTCGACCAGGTTGCACTGGCCGTGGTTACGGGCTGACTGGCTCAGCGGTGCATGCCCTCCGTCGTCGAGATCGTGAGGTAAAAGGTTCTTCATGCACCCGCAAATTTTCGATATTTTTAATATGGCGAAATCAAAATATTAAATTTATTTCATTTCATTTTAATTTAAACCAAGATACAGATTTATTTTTCCTTCGTGGGAAAAAATAATAATATAATCAACATGTTTTCCTTGAGTTTGTTTCGGCGTTTTTCTCAAGGCTAGTCTTAGGAAATGCCGGCACAATTTAGCTTTCAAGATGAAATCGACGAGTAAAAGTTTTTAAAACGACCTGTTTGCAAAATAAATTCAGTCATCATTTATCGTTTATATCATTTTTGTTTTTCAACAGTTTATTCTATGTCTAATTTCCAACAGACTGTGGCCTTATTCTTGAAGGCTGTAACACTGTATATATTCACGTAACATACATTGTTACGTAGACACAACAATCTAAAACCCCACACGTAACAGACAGGTATTTCTAGCAGATTGAATTACGATTGCAATCGTCAGGATTGTCGTAAACCACGTCATATCATTTCGTTTATATGTGGTTTACATCTTTATTCAGTTCACCGATCGTTTCATGACATAATATATGGAAAATAGTAAGACAACTTCGAATACTTATAAATTTATTTATGTAGTAACTATTCATGACGACAAACGTACGTATGAGCAGGCTTGACTCCGCTCGATACCACGGCCTCACAGAAAACCGACCGTGAAACAATGCTGGCATTGCTTTTCGCCGCGTGAGTGAAGTTACCGGAGGCCCTAACCGTTCCCTCTCTCCTGTTCCTGTCTTTCCCCTCTCCCCCCTTCTAATCCTCCTCTCCCATCTTCCCGCTCTTCCCCCCTCTCCCCCTCTTCCCCTATTCCCACCTTAAAGGCCGGCAACGCACTTGGGACTCTTGAGTTACAGGTGCCCATGGGCGGCGGTAGTCATTTACCATCAGCTGACCCGTCTGCTCGTTTGCCCCCTATACCATAAAAAAAGAAAAAAGAAACAGCCAGACCAATGAAAATAAACATATTAATGCAAACAAATATTTGTACTGAACGGGAATCGAACTCGCAATCCCCGGTGTGACAGTCAAATACACTACAGTCGTCGCCAAGACAGAAGACTCTTAAAATCATCATCATCATCTTTCTGCCCTTTTCCCAAATTTCTTTGGCGTCGGCGTAACGTGTAACATCGCAAAGGATTTTGGCTGGTTTCTTCGCCGGTCACCTGCCTGACACCAACTCTCCTTGGGAATGTAGTCGTTTTAAGACGGGAAAGAAGGAACAAGGTAAATTTTTATAAGAAAAAATGGGTAGGGAGAGGAACCTACTGTAAGAGATACCGCAAGTCTCGGATGGGGAACGGGACTTAGACTGCCGTAGGTCGCAGAGGCCGGGGTCGCGTACCCGAATGTCCTGTATTTCCTGTGACTGGACAAGTCACTAGGACAGGAAAAAAGAGAAAAAAGAAAAGACTACCCCCACCACTACCACTAGAAATCAGGATGGCTACTAACCGACAAACTTTCAAGGTTAAAGTACGACAGCTCTAAACAAACTTTTTGGCAGAGACATCTGAATAATTATTTGTACGTGTATTATATGTATATATGTAAGTGTATTTGTATATGTACTATACATAATTATATAGGTTTATTTATGTAATAAATTCTTTATGTTATATTCTCTTATGTTGTTCTTCTTTTAAACTTACAATTCTTCTTATTTCAATTATACACTTGCCACACATATTTCTGTATCACCCAAAGGTTGACTGGTAGGAAATGCCTACGGCATTAAGTCCGCCTTATGCATTGTATCTGCAAGAAGTGTTTTAAATAAAAAATAAATAAATAAAAGAAGGAAAGAGTGTATTCCCATCTCAATGGCCGCACTTGTAACTCTTAAGTTGCAGGTGTCCATGAGCGAGGTAGTCACTTACCATCAGGTGACCCGTCTGCTCGTTTGCCCCCTATAATTTAACTGTGGCGTTTGTTAGTTATTAATATAAACGTTGCAGTTAGTAATTTAAAAAAATAGTCATTAATATAAACATTATAGACTTATAGTAGACTGGCCTGTTGGCCTAGTGGTTAGTGACCCTGACTGCTATACCATAGGTCGTGGGTTCGATTCCCACCCGAGTCTGGGTGTTCTTTGGGTCCGTTGTTTGTATGTTTGTAAAGTCCCCCGCGACACAGGAGTAATTCCTAATGCGGGAGTAGTCTTTTTAAATAAGAAAAAAAAGAAATAAGTTATTAACATAAAAAATGTAAAACTTCGTATAACTTAGTGTGTCAAAACGTCAGGCAATTTAGAGGTATGTAAAACCTATTTTGTGATCGTGTTAATTCCCGTATATGTACATAATTATATAGGTTTAAAGTATTGATTAAAAACATTGAAAAAAAATTAGTAGATTTGACAGTGTTAAATATAATCTATTAAAAGCTGGTACATGATACATATTCTATGGTTACAATTAAAAGCTTTATTTTAGATTTTAGAAAGTAATTTTATTCAGTTACAATTTTTTTTTTCTTAAAAAATGTTGTGTGCATCGAAGCGTATGCTTACAATAAGTACTGAGAAAGTAATTATTTTATTCCAAGAGTTTTTCAACTCTGAAAGTTGTTGCATTTAATTGGATGTTTTAGAAAGAAAATATTTTATCATGGCGAGGAGCTAAGAACACGATATTCAAAGTATAAATTAATTAAGATCAAATTGCTGGCATCCAGCCACGTCTGTATGTCTAATTAAATTACTTTTCAAAAAGGTTCGCGTATTGTGTTTTTATATCTGTTTAACTGGCTTAACCAATTTTGATATTTTAAATTGCATTTTTAAACGCCAACTCAAAAAAGAGGGGTGTTATAAGTTAAACGTGTGTATCTGTGTGGCATCATTGCTACTGAATTAATTAATTTTTATTTGAAAGTTGACTTGGTTGAGAGTGTTCTTAGCTAAAATTCTCTTTTCGTATAGTAGAACTGCATTTTGAGTCTGGGGTGTTTAAATTTTTTTCATTTGGATTAGCTTGTGAATGCGATTTGAAAACTGCGTCATGCGTTACCATCCCTGGGACCATCTGGGAATGGGACGATCTGGGAATAGGACAATCTGGGAATGGGACGATCTGGGAATAGGACAAACTGGGAATGGGATGATCTGGGAATAGGACTATCTGGGAATGGGACCATCTGAAACAGAGTGACGAGTTTGGGAATGGGACGTTCATGCTACCAAACCGTTATAAGGTGTTATAAGTTACTATTAAAAAATATAATACTAAAATAATACTATTATACTTTTCTTATGTACCTAACATTTTATATACTCACACTAACATTTTGTTTACGGTGGGGTGTTGCTAAACCCGAACCGACTAACACTGTACGACGTACTATACTAGAATAGCACTTTGTACTTTAGTAGCATAAGACACGTCACACCGGGTGTGACGTGTCTTAGGAGGATTCCCTTGACAAATATTAATATCAATATTAATATAATAAAATACTAGTTGTAATTAGACACTCAATTTTAACCTGCGGTCAATGGTCTTGAGGTGACATATCTGTCGCATGACGTGGCGTTGACGTGGTAAACGTCCACATTAAATTAAAAAAAAATTAAAAAAAAAAAACATTTATTATATATATATATATATATACATCATATATTGTTGTAACCTAGGGGTGTTTAGGCACTAGGAATTTAGGGTCTATAGAGAATAATTAAAACTCGATCTAGCTCGTGAGGCTATAATCAATCATCAAGCTTATCCCACTTAACATTAATAACACAATTGTATAAATATCTTGATCATATTATTCCTTGGCGAACCGTACTATCCTCCACGGTCGCTCACATCCGACTTCAACCTATTCTGTCAGTTATATAATTCAAATATCTATTTCTATAAAACACAGTACAGAATCTCACCAACCAGAAATATTGTATGTCACAGAGGTGTGACAATATATATATATAGGTTATGTTACGTAATGCTTTATTATCTAACATCTTACATGCATACAAGGTATAGTTTCTTTAAGTTAACGAGGATTGTATGCCATGTCCCATAAATAGATGAACTCTCAGCATTTACTGCGATGGACATATTCCATCCCAGTACTGATTTTTAGTGCCCACACCTTCGCCTGGCTTTTACAGCTGGTGGCTATAGAACCTATCGTGTCCTTCCATCCACGGTTGTCTACACTGTCGCCTCGTTCAGTGAATCGAGTTTAAATGGAGGTGTTTCTTACAGAGCCACTACGTTCTTGCAAATGCCATCTCTTTACAATGCCACGGATCTCAGGGATGCATATATTGGATTTTAATTCACACATTGAAGTGTGTAATTATGGGTAATCGGGTTTCTGATTCTACTCGGGATATTATCGATGTCAATTGTCCGAGATCCTTGTAGAATGGTTTAAAAAGAATTACAGTATCTAACGCCCCGGTGCTCCTTTCAATGATTGGATTAGTTATGTCATATGAGGGCAAAAGTTCCCATTCGACCCATAGTAAAAAAAAGTACTGTGAGGTTTGCATTGCGTGCCGTTCTAATCAGTACATTCTAAAATGATCTATTGTAATTGACACAGCGATGCAGCAAACAAATAATTATTGGCTCGCATTTAAAATGAATCGGAGCATTTAAATATGAATTAATATAAGTTTATTCAATTATACAGAAAACGATTGAAGTTGGAGCTACGATAAAGGTTACGATTTCAAACGGGGTAGATATTCATCTTATTACTGACCAGTGTTAGAAAAACACGCCTAAAAAGGTCTCTTAAAAAGGGTTAAGTTTATTTGCACAAAAAAAGAAGCATAAACCAAAACAAAAAACGTACTAAAGTTGAAAAGTGAAGTGGTATTTACTGTTTCTTAAACATATTATTTTAAAGATAACATATTTTCTGGAGGTTCATTTGATTTTGAAAATATAATAATCCGTTTTTCTCCTCGTTGAGAGCCCCAAAGGTCGTACGTAATACAATCTTGAAAGTGTATTTTCTGAAAATCATTTTACGAAAATTGGTTCAGTAACTTCTAAGTTATAAAGATGAAACGTGATATGGCTCCTGGATTTATCGAATAAGAATATTTAAGGTTGTAATATTTGTAACTTTTTGTTTATGTACTTTGGAAGGTTTTCTTCGTATTTCATCATACCAGTGTTTTCGAGACAGTTATTACACTCATGTGTCTAGCTTAATGAATTTCTTTTATAACGATAATATAGTCGGTATTATGTCTTATAGTCGGTATTATGTCTTATAGTCGGTATTATGTCTTATAGTCGGTATTATGTCTTATAGTCGGAGTTATGTCTTATAGTCGGTATTATGTCTTATAGTCGGTATTATGTCTTATAGTCGGTATTATGTCTTATAGTCGGTATTATTAGCCAGTAGCCATAGGGTAAAGCAGCCTGGATTTTATGCATCGCTATAGTTTGTAGTGGTGCCAGGAAGCGCTGGAGCAGGACCTGAGATATTTACCTGTGGAAATCGAAGCACAAAAGTCCAAGTTTTGCCAGGTGTGGGCGAAATGAAAGGAATGAGTTAGGAGACCGATCTTAGTTCACGCGTCACCACGCAGCGCCATCGTGTTGGTAAGACCCGTCTTGTAGTACTGCTGGTACTACTACATGGCTACGTCTGCGACAGGCTAAAGCAGGTCCCAGGACATGGCTCAGCTAGGACGATTCAATGCCGTAACTTTGAGGCAACCTTCTGCCATCCCTACCACCTTACTCCTTCTACGAGAACGTTTCGTCTAGTTCAATAGCTTTACTGAATATTAAACATCTACTCATGACTGCATAAATATTACTGGTGTTTTGGTATCACGTAATAGGATCGAGTCCATGACTTCGACCAGGCATGTTGCCAAACTGCATGCGGCTACGGGGGTTTCTTGAATAGAAAAACACATAGAGGAAAGCGGCATCTCTGAGAGGTCCCTTTAACATCCCTTTATAAAATCAGCCAATTCACGTAAACAAATGTTGATGTTCCCTTTTATACAAAGTCGAATTACCGCTGAATTACAGCTGACAGCTGTAAAACATTGCTATCTTCAATATCGATGCAAATATGCCCTGCTACAGACAAACATCAAAATCCGTTGATTTTTTTACTTGTTTGTGAAAAATATCAATGTTGACTACCCCTTGAAATTTTTCGTAATATTATGAAAAGAGTAGTTTTTTTATTGTTGAAAAGGGCTTTGATGATTCCAGGTAATGTTGATGGTAGAATTTCTCAGTCTATGTATGGCTACTGTTACTATTAATTCCGTCTTAACGATGCCATGGACCGTATGGAAATACAAATTTCACAAGAAAGATGATATTCAAGGCTTAGCTTAAAGTTTAAGGCTTACCTGATGTTTAAGGGTGAAGATACACACACATGTTACTTTTTAACCGACTTCAAAAAAGGAGGAAGTTCTGAATTCATCGGAACCTTTTTTTTAAATGTATGTTCACCGATTACTCAAAAACGCCTGAACCAATTTGGAAAATTCTTTTTTTGTTTCAAAGGGTATACTGCCCAGGTGGTTAAATTTAAATTTTATCGAAATCAGTCTAGCGGTTTTTCAAAAATCAACAAATATCTAAAAATTGTATACATCGATGATATTTTCGTTTGCTCCGAAACATCGCTGTCTCATTGGAGCACTGCGTTTAGTTAGCCTACCCATATTATATTTAAACAAAGTACATCTACTTCCCACTAAAAAGCACATTGAAGTCGGTGTTATTTTTTTTAAAAGATAATTATTTATTGTGTTAAAAAAGACCCTCCCGCATCAAAGAAAAAAACTTTCAGTTCTTCCTTTAGTTCTTTCTTCCTATAGTTGAAAACTTAAGAAACCTTCAGTAATCTAAGTATTTGTTTACACAATGTAATTAAAAATATCTTATGTATATTCTTCTCGAGTTTCCGAGTGAGGATCGTTTGTCGAAATTAAATCAGTTCGAAAGTTAAATCGCAAAGACGGAGCGCAAACTTTGCACTTTCATGTTTCTCAGTAAACACTACCTACGGATACAATAATTTAATTTGAACCATATTTATTCAAAGTAGCGCAAGTTTTGCTGTTGAACGTAACCTTAAAAATACATATAATTTACACATCTCAGTAAGTACCAAAATTAATAAGATAAATTTTAATATGTAACTATAAACAGCTAGAAGATGGATTCATTTTAAATTATATCAGCAGAGCGTGGCTTACTTGCACTTCGTCCAGTGTTTTGCTCTGTATACCGTACGACATAGTACACTATACGTTGTCTCAATCTCAAGCCACATTAACACCTACCGTATTCCACCCTCTACGTTAAATACCCATTAACTGGTCACTTACATTCTTAAAGGCTTGGTTTTCCAGAACTACTTAAAGGCACATGAGGATGTTTCTGAGACGATAAGATGCGCAACCTTGGCAATATTGCTAACACAGCAATCGCTTGATCCAAACGTTCAAACATCCTACAGAATGAACCCGGTAAACACGGGTATTGGGAAAACTCAATCGATCTAAACAGGGAAGTGTCTTGAAACTCACACCTGACAATAATTGTTTCATATAAGGCTTCGCCATAATCGAGTTATCGGCTAGACTGCGTCTACACCTCTCCAATTACGAGTACAGACCATTCACCTAATATCATAGCCCCTTTATTACGTTCTGTTATAATTTCCTTATATAATATGAGACCCTGGTACATTGGTATACTGCATAACATATAAGGCAATGAAATGAAATGATGAAAGGCAAAGACTAGTAGTGGTACGCGTAGGATGGGCGTGTAATATATTATGGCATAATAATAGATAGTATAATTTTACTTGAAATAACGTTCACATAATATAATTTTCATATGCTATAAAAACAAATAACCTAATTTCATGTGATCTAATGTTGTTTCATATAATCTTCATTTGCTCTAATAACGTTTAGTATAACGTTAATTTCATATAATTTTCAATTCGTATAATGCTATTTTTATATAATGTATTATTCACCATTCAAGTGATTTGTAACATTATTCTTTTCCTGCGTTTACGCTGTATAGTTTTCTTTGTTGCGCTATTATGTATATACCTTTTCTTGAACGTTATAAATATTTGAGCGCATTACCCAATCATTAATGAATCCTTCCTTACGTAACCTACATTTTTTGTAGTGATTCTGTACATTTTCAAAGTGTCTATTAAACGCTTATAGACAACAGAAATCTGTTCGAATCTAGGCTGTAATGTTTCTTTGTTTGCAATTTTTTTTTTTTTTTTTTTTTTTTTTTTTTATGTGTATTCTGCTTCGTGGCAATCTGTTCCAGGAACAATAAGCCACTTCATTGGCTGATTTACTTCTGATGCACAATATTTTCAACGAGAGTCCCAACTGCTGAGAAATTTCTCCCCAGCAGACTCTCCATCTGTCTCATTGAGGGAATCTTTCTGTTAGACCCGGGATGCCGTGTCTCTTCAGCCGATCAAACCGAAGTCCACCCTCACCGCTGAGAGCCTGGGCTAATTCATTCACATGGTTTGCTAGTTTTTCTTGGTATTTCATGCTGCTTTGGGCCACTTCCTGTTTAATTGTTTTAATGCCGAGGTCTAGGTACATGTATTTATTGTTAATACACTGGGGGATTCCAAACATTGTTCTTAATGCTTTGTTTTGAAATCTTTCTAATATTTCGATGTTACTGTTGCTTGCAGTTCCCCAAAGCTGTATGCCGTACGTTATGTAATGTTAATACGTTTGTTTGCAATGACTCAATAATGTCAGATCTCTCTGAGCTGGCGCTGCCAGTTGCAATTTGTGTTTTTTAGTTATCTGAGTTTTATAAATAATAATAAAAATGATCTTTCATCATGGAACCTATTCTCCTGCGAAAGAAAAAAATGCTATAATAATTTTGAAAGGCGCTAATATGTTGATAAAAATCAATTGCTTGGAAAATATTTTAAATCGTAAAAATTCACTGTTTTCTGACTTTTTCCTTTGTATTTAAACGATTACCTAGCTGGATGCCAAAATTTCAACCTTCTAGGTCATCTGGAAGTGGGTTACGTTTTTGATCAATACGTCAGTCAGTCAGTGATAAAAATGTCGATTTTTAGACGTTAATATCTCAATGACCGTTTGACTTGTATTTATGAAATTTGGGATTCTAGTTAATCTGAAAGGTTTTAATAAAGAAACTAAATTTCATGTGTTTATATTAAATGGATTTTGAGTTATTAAGGCGTGAAAAGTGGCTCCAAATAGTTCGTGTAATATAACACATGGCTGCTGCGTCGCCAGTTCCTTTTTCTTGAACTTGGCTTGACACGCTGCCGCGTGTCTAGATATAATAATATAATAAATTTATTTCAGACCATATCCATTTTGTCAGTAACAGTAGTACTCAATCAATGGTTAGTAAAAGAGATATAATCAAGGGAAATTATATATCTAAAACAACTTTAACAATCACTGTTGCGCAATCCCATTAGCAACTACGGAACAGTGATTGATAAAGAAACAGTTTAGCCGACTGGCGATCATGCTTAGGATGCTGTTGGGGCCGCCACGAACCCTGCGCACTATGGAGCCGCATCGCAGCGTAGAAAACAATCTACATGGTATTGCGCGAACATTCCTGACGCACTACAGAATCGTGGTAGCCCCATCAGCACCCTAAACTCATTATTATAATAAACCCGGAGGGCACTGTAAGATTTTTTAGTATACCTAGGATACCTACATGTAAAATGAGGTGCAATATGATCTGAAAAGTGTGGTTTTGAACAACGTGCAAAACTGCTGTCAGCAGCTGCTCAGCGAGCTGTCATATTCACTCTCACCGTCAGCGCCCTCCGTTCCCGTTCAATGTCGTCATCGTCCTTGAGGTCAGAGGTCAGAATATGCCCAAGGTATTTACATTTATTTACGCTGGGTAAATCTGTACCGTTGAGCTTAAGTTTTTGAAAATTACTTGTGTCATTGACCCCAAAGACCGTGACCTCACTTTTTATAGCATTGTATTTTAATCAATGGGGCTCAGCGTAAGCGTCACAAATTGCGACAAGCTTCTTTATGCCACATACAAACGCACTCGGCAACACCATATCGTCATAGCGTGCAATTTGCAAAGCGAGCAAAGCAATCACATATATATTTCAATGTAATAATTCTGGAAGCAAAACGTAAGTTAATTAATATTTGAGTTACAACAAGCATGCTACAGTCAAATAACGGGTTTATGTCAAGCGTAAACCGTTATAGCGAAAGGGTTTTAGGACTTCACTTTGAAAAGTCAGTCAATGGTTTCAGGCATATATTTTTTTTTGAAGTGAAAACTTCTTTATCGGCGTTGTGCACTTTTTGTATGGGTAAAAAATTAAAAACTCGCGTCCGGACACGTGACCTGATCGAAAATTCGTCAGACGGAGCCGAGTTTCTTATATTTAAAAATATAACATTCGAAATTCAAACATTTATGAGCGGCCTGGAGCGCAGAACTTCCAGTGTACCCTATGTATACATTAGATATTTTATTACCTACTTTTGGTTTTTAACCTAATTATATATATACAGATGTGTGTGTGTGTGTGTATGTATATGCAAATACATTGTGAAGTTATGTTTTCACTTCTGACGTGTCCTACGACTGACTGTTTTTTTATATTATAGAGGGCAAACGAGCAGACGGGTCACCTGATGGTAAGTGACTACCGTCGCCCATGGACACCTGCAACTCAAGAGTCATATGAGGTATTTTACCTTTCGATCAGTTTCAACGCAAACAAAACTCAGCTGTACTAGCTCCTCTTTCCTTTGTACCCCTAATGTGTACAGGCTGATAACAGATCTGCAGCAGCCTATTTAGTTTCTAACCGTAAGGGGGTGAAGATGACTTGGTTTAAAGATAAAACTTACAACGCCTACGCCACGACTTATTTGCTAACTTTTAAACTTTCGCGTTCCATGATATAATTATGTATTTATACGGGAATTAACGCGATCACGAAAAGGTATTACATACCTCTGAATTGCCTGACGTTTCGACTAGGTTGCACTGGCTGTGGTCACAGGCTGACTGGCTCAGCGGTGCACGCCATCCACCCGCACATTTTCGATATTTTGGTTTCGCCATGTACCGTCACACATACTAACAGTGTCCCTATTCTCTAAGCAAACCGATGTGCTTCTTATTTGTCTATCCACTTGTTGTTATGGCAATGATATAAGTTTTGTTTTCTCTTGTCGGATTAATTGCTTTAGATGTTGGAGAAATCAAAGGTGGTCGTGTCAGTTACATTATAGAAAAAAATAATTTTTGCGAGTAGTTTTACCTTTTGGTTTCCTAAAATGTTTTATTTTCATCATTTATTTTGATATGCTCTCTTGTAGAGGAACACGATTTATTAAAATCGTGACAACCTAACTGTTTTTTTAAGCACAAGATGAGTAGGGTACATTATATAATAATAATAACTTGACTCATCTCATTCACGGCCGTCTGCTCCCAAACTAGGCAGAGCCTGTACCATGGTAACCAGACTGTTGATAACCATACTTATATGATTCTAAATACATACATATTATAGATAAATTACACCCAGACACAGAACAAATGATCATGCTAATCACATCATTATTTGTCCTGGGTAGGAATCAAACCCACGACCTCTGACTGAGCAGTGAGCAGTCAGGATCTCTAACCATCTCTAACCACTAGACCAACAGGCTAGTCGACAAAAATACGTATATTTTTGCTAAACTTAAGATGAGATTGGCTCTTGCTACTAGTGGAAATAGTATACTATTACAACTATATTTACAGAACACGAAAGCTAAACATATAACTATAATTTAGATAAACTTATATAGTTCATAAGGAAGTTGTAATAACTTGTACCGAAACATAAACATTGGGCTGAATAAATAGCCTAAGTCTATCTCTTGTTTATGTATTGTGAGGTGCGAACCACCTTTCGAGCCTTGCTAATTTCGAATTGTGTTTTGGAATCTGTATAGAACCAGTAGAAAGAAGAAAAGCGCTGCAGTGAGCAGTCAGAGTGGACGGCTGCCAAGTTGCTGGCCATGAAGCCATTATAAAGTTTATGTATTTATTGTAGCTAATTCAGTCACAAATATTATTATATTATATTAATACCAGTTCCAGCTTCTATCAATTTCACCATCTCCTCTGTAACACTCAATTCCTCTCGAGCCAAGCGAGACCTCACAGTATATTGTGAAAGGTTTCCACGATCATGAATAATCAGAAATGCATTGTACTAAATTGTTAAGGAATCTTCATTACCTAAGATCGCAAAAAAGAAATCGAAGAAATTATGGGTACTAGAGATTGCCTGATAGTAGAATTTGAACCGTTATTAATGAAGTTTTGAATGTTTTATTTCATTGACCAGTATAGACTTTTCGTACCTTGACCAGGTCAACATAATATACACTGAACCTGTGTAAGTGTTAGTTGTAAGCGTCTTCACATCATTTTTAAATTTGGATCAAGACATATTGATAAAAAAATGCAAACGAGCAGACGGGTCACCTGATGGTAAATGACTACCGCCGCCCATGGGCACCTGCAACTCAAGAGTCACAAGTGCGTGGCCGGCCTATAAGGTGGGAGTAGGAAAAGAGGGGGGAGAGAGGGGAGAGGGGGGAATAGGTAGGAGAGGGAAGGGTTAGGGTCTCCGGTAACCTCACCCACCACCGCCGGTTTTATGTGAGGCCGTGGTATAACTCCGGTCGAGCCGGCCCATACGTGCCGAAGCATGGCTCTCCCACGAACAATTTCCATTTTCACAGCATTTTCCGTAATTTTAATATTTTGCTATATTGACATGACTCGACTCACTTTTTGTTTCTTCGCAGTAAAAAGCTGAAATTTAAGTAGGTAGTGCAAAAGTATGTTTTACAAAAGAAATTTTTATCTTCATACCACTGTATAAACTTAAACTGGGATTGTAGCTCCAATGATTTTGAATTAAGGAATACAATTTGCTTAAAAACAGCCTGAATTCAAATTCGTGTTGCGTAACAGTTAGCGGTGACAATTTCCGTCTTCAATTCCGTTTACTTATAAATTTTTCAATCGGTTAGACAAATTTTACGCTTCGGTTAAATTTCAATAACTTTGACACGGCATGGGTACACAAGGTCAAATTCAAAATATTGTATCATCAAATACATGTTTGAAGTGAAAACTTTTTTAAGCACGTCGGGCACTTTTCGAATGGGGAAAAAGCACTAAACTCGGGCGACCGTGTGTGTTTATGTATATATACGTCTATATCGCCACCCGGCAAAAAAGTGTCATATCACATGTTAGGTACGTTTTGACATTTTTATAGCAATGAATAGCAAATGTTGCATTTGGTCAGCTGTAAAAAGATCGTTATCACTGAGCTGTTTTGTTCAATTCACCGGCATAAAAGTCGTGTTTTCTCGAAATAACTGTTTTTGAATTATGACACTTTTTTGCCGGGTGGCGATATGTGTTTTCATTTCTGACGTGCAGTCCTACGACTGACTACTACTAGTCATTTATTTATTTTTATTTATTTATTTATTTCTCTTTATTGTACACCTTTAATTAGTAAATAGTGCAAATATAAGTTACAAATGTTAAGGTATAACAATCGGCGGTCTTGTCACACACGGCGATTTCTTCCAGACAACCTTTGTACGGATATTGTCAAATATAATTGAGGGTAGTCTGTGGTGTACAATATAAGGTTTTGTTAATATACTGTAAACTGAATAACAGTAATTGCATATGGTTACTAATTCCTATGTTCACTATTTTAGTATTAATAATTCTATCTTTCTTATTAAGATAGTACTAGCCAGCTCAGGCCAGGAGACCCCTCCGCGCCTCATAGAGCACGTTAAGCCGTCGGTCCCGGTTGCCATACAAACATCTGTGGCATTCGTTACTGCAACTTGGAGCCCTAAAAACTCCTACAACTACAGAGCTTCGATATCGCCTAGTACTTTGGTTCTGGAGGTCTGATGGCAGTCGCTTCACGTAAAATATTTTCGGCATTACGTAGTTCGACTGAAAGCCGACCTCAACTTAATTGAGAAAATGAGATGAGAGGATGATGAGTTTCGGACTTCTTTGGAAAATCATGTCCACCTTTCCGCTTCCTCACCTAATCTGAGGGACATGTGAAGAAGAAAAACAGTGACTCAAAATGTAGATCACATCTCTTTCTGAAATGAAAAAAAAAGCCCGCAGCATCACCAGGAGGTATTTTAGTTAACTGCTTTACTAATACGTTACTGAATAGATTTCGTGAAACCAAAAACGTACAAAAAAGCCGGAGCAGGTTGCTAGCAACCTGCTCCGGCTCTGCACGGGCAGCAGAGACATCTTCAACATCATCATCATATTTCAACCAATTTACGCAAAACCTTAACAAATTATATACCTAAACCTTCCTCATTAATCACTTTATATATTGGTGAAAACTGCATGAAAATGCGTTCATTAGTTTTGGAGTTTATCGCGAACAAACAGACAGACGTGACGGGGGACTTTGTTTGATAATATGTAGTGACGTAATGAAGAAGCGAGCAACGAAGAAGTTTTACTACTGTTATAAAATGAAAATGGAAAATTAATAGGAATAGTTAAGTGTTTACAGGTGATAACTCCCACACATGAACTAATTTGGAATCAATACTAATAAATACGTTCAAAGAAGTAATTCACCTAACGACCTAAAGTAGGTCATGGATGAAGCCGTTTCTTAAAATTCTCACTTCTCAAAATTATATTGAGAAACGATCAATAATTTTTAATGAGGTAGGTCATAACTAACTCCTGCTATGAACTACCTCATTAAAAACCCTAGATTAATAGTTGTAAAAACCAATTTGCACTTCATCGGTGCTGGCTCGGGTCGTTAGTTATTTTTAACTGGCATTATATCTCTCAGTGTAGGTCAGAGGTTTATAAATCTGTTTATTGCAAGTTTAAATCACAGAGATCGGATTCTAGGGACTAAATAAAAGACAAAATACAAAGTTGGGCAAATGGGAACCAAAACCTTTTCACTTCTATTCATTAAATGTTATACTTCAGAAATTATTAAATAATAAACATTGATAAAATGGAATAAATCTTAAAAAAAAAAATTCATAAGAAATTATTTATATTCATGACGATGAACCTTAAATACATAGTTCAAATATAGACTACAAAAAGAAGAATAAGAAGAAAAAAGTGTGGTGTTTATGTACGAGATGTGATTCGGATGACTAAGGCATCCTAGAGGGAAGCCTATGGAATTTACCATAAGCGATAGCTGTAATGGCAACTGACAACCTAGTAATAACAACTATTGGAGATGAGAGGTGACGACCACGGAATGGAATACGCAGTATGGGATAAACCTTCACTAGATATAGACCGCGTACCTGGTCAATGTAGCAGGGAGCCAAAGAAACATGTAATCGCCTTATGGCTGAGAAAGACATGACAAGTGAGAGTTTGTTAAAGGAATATAAGGAATATAAGAAAGTGAAATTTGCAAAACAAAACGTTCATGCATTACAGAATCTATCGGTTTCTTAACTTTCTTCTTTCGTGAACTCCGTCTTTCATAATCTTTCCAGCTATAAGCCACATGATTACTTTTATCAAACAGGTTGGACGTTCTGTGACTGCCTCGTTAGTCGCAAATAGTATTAACGTATAAGTGATTAATTAATGAGTGATTGAAATACTTAATAAAAACTTGTTTAATGCCATGCTATGATAAAAGTACATATTTAGATTTTTACAAGTGGATTGATTTCATTATTTTCTTTTAATTAAATAATAATAAATAATTTAATTAAATTATTTATTTTGGTTTGATGAAGGCTTACAGACTAATAATAAAATACTGCATAAACATAAAATAGGTAACTTAATTGCTAATGACAATCCCCCACAGTTAAAATATCCGTTTGGAAAACTTAATTCATTAATGGTTAACAAAAAAAAACAAAAACAAAATTACGGAACTGTTAGACTATGAAAAAAAAGACTTAAACATAAAGATCAAGCAAACAAACACCACAAAACATGAGCTTGGATAACGCTTGCATAAGGCTTTTAATAGCAACATCTCCGACATGGAGGTGTACTGGTGTAGGTTATTAGATCCCACACAATTGATGAAAATAGAAACTTGACGTGGGTGGCCTTCGTTTGCATTCTTGGAGAATATTGTGGATTATTACTTATGCTGGTCGCAAGGAAATAAAAGGTCACGCCTATTTATTGCTTGTATGAAAGCCCTCACTCATACTTTCTCACCATTTTGTGACCATCCTGGTTTTATTGTTTGTTGGAATGTGAAAATAGTAGTCTTATTTAATAAATAAATACAGTCACACCTGTATTCCCATTTGAACAATTGAATTGATAGATAGTTTATTAAACACCCATAAGTGCAAACTGTAAGTGTATAAGTTTATAAATTTTGGCATTCAATCACGCTCTAACCGCTGCACGCTGAAAGCATTAATATGTTAGGCATAGATATAGAATGTATCCTGGAATAACAAATAGGCAGACAAGAACTTTGTTCAAGAGGTAGTGTTCAAGGAAAGCTTGTTATGAGAAATGAAATGAAATGAAATGATTTATTTGCCAAAAAGTGTTGGTACAGTAAAGGTCTTAAAATTAGTGACAGATCCAAAACACTTGTCATTGTAGTGACATGCAAATATTCAATGTAATACGATATAAAATTTAAATTCGACATATTGCTTGGTACATCGTACAATAATAATAGTAGCATAGTCAAACGGACAAAACAAAAAATAATTGTAAATTATGTTATTGGATGTCAATTTAAAAACATATAATTTTAAAAAGTGATCAAAACCGGCGTAGAGAGTAGAAGTTATTTTCAAGAAGCCAAGATTTAAGCTCTCTTACAAACTTATTAATTTTAAAAATATATAATAATTAATAATATATATATATATATATATATATATATTATTAATTAAAAAAAAATTAACTGAGATAATTTTATAAATGTATAATCATATTATAACTTCTTTTAAAGAGCAAGCAAATCGGTCCGCCGTTGGCGTAAGGAGGTTTGCTTTCATTACTTACTTGCGTACTTTACAAAAAACTTTCAACCACATTATATGGTCGTGTTTTAAACCCCGAGAGAGCCCTTACTCTGACCTAATTTTAAACACATTGATTGTGCTTTGATTTTGTTTTTAATCCCCGACGCAAAAAAAGGGTAGTTTTAAGTTTGAAGTGTCTGTCTGTGGTATCGTAGCTCCCAAACGAATGGACCGATTTAAGGGCGTTTGTTTTAATTTGAAAGGTGACTTTATCGAGAGTGTTCTTGGATATAATTCAAGAAAATCTGTTCAGCTGTTCGAGGACCATCAGCTCTTTTCTAATCGTTAAAGGTATTTTCAAGCCTTTTAAATTTATGGTTATTTACTTAGTAATATATTTGAGTTCGATAAGAAAAAAAAGTGGTACAGAAGATCATCCACACATACCGGGACGTCCACTATTTAACACAGGTCTATTTTAAAGCATAAGTATTACTGTTATGTACTCGGCGCTCAAAGATTTTTGATGATTAAGATATAGTTGCGAAATGAATGTAACTACTCCTAACGTACTCCTTTCACATGAAACTTCATATTATATAGCTGTTTATATGAAGTTTGTTTACTGACTGCCAAGTTTCATCCCATTGCGAGACGTCCGATAACGTAGCGAAGTTTCATAAGCTGAAGCGCTCTGCCGGATATCAAGATAAACTTTGATTAATTTATACTGTCTATAAAGTATCTCCACTTCTTTTATTTCTTTTTCTCATCGTTTATAGTAGAAATTAATAAATAATACGTTTAATACGGTAACTAAGGATTTACTTCATCGTGGGAGAGCCATGCTTCGATACGTATGGGCCGGCTCGACCGGAGTGATCGGACCGGTCACTGCCAGTTTTCTGTGAGGCCGTGGTGGCTCACAGAAAACTGGCAGTGACGCAATGATTGCATTACTTTTCGCCGAGTGACTGAGGTTACCGGAGGGGCTAACCCCTCCCTCCCCCCTCTCCCCCTCTTCCACTACTCCCACCTTAAAGGCCGGCAATGCACTTGTGACTCTTGAGTTGCAGGTGCCCATGGGCGGCGGTAGTCATTACCACCAGGTGACTCGTCTGCTCGTTTGCCCCCGATACCATAGAAAAAAATTTGAATTTAATGTGTTTTGTCTAATTGAATCATCATCGACAAAAGAAACTTTAAGCTGCAAACTTTACCTTGTGCCTCGTGTATGTGAGTACTTCAGAATTCAGTTAAAGAACAGTGCCTTACCCATAAACTTAATATACTAATGTAATTTATGGCCTTACAACTGTGTTACTCATGACTATATTAATGTTTGTTTCATCATGATACTGCCAAGGATACTGAAACATTGGGTACCTTTCATATAAAAAAACCGGACAAGTGTGAGTCTGACTCGCGCACCGAGGGTTCCGTAAACAAAAAACTTATATGTAGATAGTATATATAGTGATAGTACTCGAAGATTTTTGCCCGTCTTTTCCGAAAGATAAAATTAACTTTGCGGTTCTAAAAATATTCTCCCATACATAAATTTACGACAAAGTCAACTTTCCAACCGAAAAATATAAGTTTGTAATTACAAAAACAATTTTTTTAAGTGATATGACAAAGTAACGACTTTTGGGTTGTTATTTATGCTACAATGGGCAAACGAGTAGAGGGGTCACCTGATGGTAAGTGACTACCGCCGCCCATGGGCACCTGCAACTCGAACGTCACAAGTGCGTTGCCGGCCCTAGGGGAAGAGAGAAGAGGGGGAGAGGGGTGGAGGCGGAGGGAGGAAGTGGGGAGAGGGGGCAAGAGGGGGAGAGGGAAGGGTTAGGGCCTCCGGTAACCACAGTTTGGTCACCAAATTTCATGATTTCATGAGTCAATGGAAAGTACCCTATAGGTTTTGATTTACCAAAATGTTCAAATTTGTTAAAATCTAAGGCTAGATGGCCGCATCTTTTGATTGCGTTGAATTAGAATCTGCATTTTTATACAGCTTCAAGGGACCGCTGACATAAGTATGAATGATGTTAATTTCAACTTGATGCCTCCAGGGGTTGCTGAGAAAAAGGGTCTTGACAGACAGACAGACAGACTGACAGACAGACGGAAAACAAAGTGCTATCCTATAAGGGTTCCTTTTTTCTTTTGAGGACGGAACTCTAAAAATACTGTTCCCGGGGATGGAAAAATTATTGTTACGCAAGCGTAGGGTAAAAGCTAATCACGTGTCCACTTATTATTATCACTACATATTATAAAATAAAGTTCCCCGACGCGTCTGTCTGTTCGCGTTAAAGTGAAAAACTACTGAACGGATTTTCAAGCGGTTTTCACTAATATACAGAATGATTCATGAGGAAGGTTTAGGTGTATAATTTGTACCTGTGCGAAGCCGGGGTGGGTTAATAATAAGTGGACGCGTAACATATTTCTTAAATTAACTATTAGGCTTTCAAAGATGCCCATATAGGCTGGCACAATGGTGAGGGATATGAGGGATATGAGATAAGGTATACCTTTAGCTGGAAAGGGGTACTTGTTTGCCACTTTAATAGTTATCTCAAAACTAGTGTCGAGAATAACAAAGTTCAAAAATAAACAAAAAATAAATCTTCAATCAGTAATTTACTTGAAAGTACCAGGGGCGCATAGACTGAAAGTAGTTCAGTGATAACTCGTCGGTAGGATTTTCTCATTTTCCAACGCCCCCCCGAGATTGCCTTTGCCGACTGCACCACGGAAATAGATTATTTGCTATTGATTGAATTGACGACTAACTTCTCTCTTGACGTAAACAACGATCGAGTTTCACAACTCTTGGATCTTTTTGATGACCTAGTACTTTAAAGGGATGTTTATATGGATGTCGTCCTTTAATTTAAAAAAAGAATATATGTATTAATATTTGTAGGTATGTGTGTTTGTTTTAATGGTTATTTTAATGCTAAAGAACAATAGCCAACGTCAACTAACCTCAAATTCTACAAACGTACTCAAAGTAATATGTAAAAACCATTTTTATCACTTATAATCACAGTAAATTATTATAAATAATACATACCGTCAACTAACCTCAAATTCTACAAACGTACTCAAAGTACTAAAAACTATTTTATCACATTTTCTTTAAAATGTTTCATAAGTAGACTATCGTGAAGTGGGTAACTTTTTTTGATAAACTAATATGTTGACTAGCTAACTTCAGGGTGTCGATTTTTAGTGATGGTGTGCGCGCCCATCGTAAAAAGTTACTCTCATTATTTTTCCCTAACGCGCCAAAAGAAGTATACCTTCAAAAATTGGATCGATAGTCATACGCTCAGGCTATTTGCCTCGGAATCCGATTGTATTGACACACATGTGTAGAAGGGTTACTTCTTTTGTTCTAACGCTGTAGCCATAGCTATCTGAGAGACAGACAGACAATAGGACAAGTTTAGCAGCTAAACTTCGCCTATTGCTGGGTATAGACCAATCGATGCGATGGCGAGAGAGCGACAAGGCTATTACATTAAATAAAATATGAGTTTGAGTTGCAGCATGTTTGTTTTAGCCGAATTAAGATAAACGAGTATGTTATCTTCTTGGGGACAATACTGAGCATTTATTTATACCTAGTTGTTCCCCGCGTGAACATATTTATATATTTTGATCAGAACCCAATTTCTCTTTCCAAAATAAAAGTAGCCTATCTGCTAGTGAAAGTCCCGTGGAAATCGGTCCAGCCGTTCTGGAGATTAGCCGTAACAAACAGACAGACAGACAAAAATTAAAAAAATAGTTTTTTTGTTATATGTACCGTGTAAACATTCGAATGCATTGACATTACAAACAGACACTTCAATTTTATTTATTTGTATAGATTTATTAATCTACTAAGAATTTCACACATGCACACAATGTTACAAATTAAATGAAGTGTTTTAATAAAAGACTAGCTGCGCCTCGCGGTTTCAGCCGCGTAAGTCCCTTGTTAAGTTTTCTTAGATTCTCTAATTTTCCGCGCAACTTTCTTAATTTTTTCCTCTATAGGAACCTTCTCCTGACAATAACAAACACAAAAAAAAAGAATTAGTGAAACCTGTCTAACCGTTCTCGCGTAATGCCGTAACCAAGGGAAATAGGAATTCATTTATATACTAGCAACCCGCCCCGGCTTCGCACGGGTACAAATTTTACATCTAAACCTTCCTAATGAATCACTATGTCTATTAGTGAAAACCGCATGAAAATCCGTTCAGTAGTTTTTCCGTTTATCGCGAACAGACAGACAGACAGACAGACAGACAGACAGACGCGGCGGGGGACTTTGTTTTATAATATGTAGTGATATATAGATTTATATCCATCTAAAAACACACTTTACTCATAGTAGAAGTTCTAGTGTCGTTAAGTGATTGACATAAATACAAACACATGGGAATCAACATACATGGAATCACTTTCAAGCATACGCACACAACAACTTCATTAGCATGCCTTGTCATGACAAGGTATGCTAACAGTGCAACAAAAGATGTAAGTTCATCCCACTAATCCCACTAGTATTATAAAAGTGAAAGTTTGGATGGATGGATGGATAGATGGATGGATGGATGTTTGTTACTCTTTCACGCCAAAACTACTGAACCGATTACGATGAAACTTGGTATGTAGATAGCTGGAGACCTAGATTAACACATAGGCTACTTTTTATCCCGATATTCCCACGGGATCGGGACTTACGCAGGTGAAATCGCAGGGCGCTGCTAGTATGATCATATATGAGTGCTATATATTTTTACTCGTGATAGTAAATCGCCTATTACGCGAAGTCAAACGACCTTCCCAGTAGGGTTCGTAATAGGATTTGTAACTTGTTTTAGTGTATTTTTATACAATGTAATAAAGTAAACGAGCGCGTGCGTTGAGACTACGTGATACGTATGTATGAGGTGCTATGTAACGTTCTGGTTCTAACGGTGCTGTGTTCCTAGTAGTAGGCGGGGCTGTACTTGGTACTAGGAGCAAAATGCTAACTAAAACAAATCCAGGTGTTAATACTTGTATTTAATAACTGATACGAAATCACGAAACGTTAAAAAATATGATTTTACTAAAGTAAATAAAAACTAAAATGTTTTATTAGTAATTTTGTATGGGAATAAAAATTACGATAATTTTTTTTACAAACACATTTTTTTTCTGTTATTGGGATTTGATATGCTACATAAATTTAAAAATCAGTTCACACTACCAATTATTATAGACCAATAGCAATATTTCGTGGGAGCATGGCTCTCCCACGCTCGACCGGCGTGATACCACGGCCTCACAGAAAACCGGCAGTGAAGCAATGCTTGCATTGGTTTTTGCCGAGTGAGTGAGGTTACCGGAGGCCAAAACCCTTCCCTTCCCCCTTCTCCCTCTTCCACCCTTCCCCTACTCCCACCTTAAAGGCCAGCGACAAACTTGTGACTTTTGAGTTGCACGTGCCCATGGGCGGCGGTAGTCATTTGTCTTCCAATCAGGTGACCCGTCTGCTCGTTTGCCCATATGCCATACAAAAGAAAAATATGTTGTTTAAAAATGTGCGCCTACACAAGAAAAAGCATCTACGAAAAAAAATATTTCAAAATCAATTTTTTTTTCAAAGCAAAATTAACAATTTTTCGCTACACTTAACACTTATTTTATTTTTATTTTTTTTATTTATTTATTTGGCTCACCAACAATTGAATACACTAATACAATGATATGAGATACATCCAATAGACTTATAACTAGTGTAACAATTTATTACAGGTGAGCACATCATGCACTACTTATTTGTTAAAATATATAAAATTACATTAGAGATCTTAATTAGACAGCGAACATAATGATGTTTTTTATATTAAAAATAGATTTGCAAAGTTAGAATTGCAGTAGGCCCAACGCGGATGCTGTTACAATATTTTGTACATAGTACTTCTGAACTTACTTAGCGGGTCAGAGTGCACATCGACGAGATCACTGCAGCTGTTTAACAATTTACAGAGGCGGGGGATAGGAGAATTAGCACCAAGGACAGTTCTGCGAAGAGGAGGATGTAAGGGAGTTATGGGAGCTCTTGGATATTTCGTGGGCACACGGATTTTTATCCTGCTCAATAATTGGGGACAGTCAATTTTGTGTCTCAAAATTTTAAATAAAAAAACAGAATCCAGTAAATCCCTCCTCTTTTGTAGGGATATCATCTTAAAATGCAAAAGTCTCTCCTTATATGACGGTTTCTTTTTGGCTATTCCGGAAGCATATGCTAAATGCCACAGAAATCGTTTTTGAACCCTTTCCAATCTTAATGTATGGGTGGCATAATGAGGTCTCCATACAGTGCTACAATATTCTAGTGAGCTACGGACCAAACAATTGTAAAGCAAAATTTTAGTCTTACTGTGACGGAAACAAGTTACATTCCTGATAACAAACCCAAGCATTCTTGAAGCTATTTTGACTACATTTTCGATGTGAGGAATAAAGGTTAACTGTCTATCGAATAAAACTCCCAAGTCCCTTATCTGTTCCACTTCTTGTATTGAGTTGCGACAAATATAATAAATAGATGATTTTAATTTTATTTTTCTAGTGAATTTTACGTGGTAGCACTTGCTGATATTTAAACTCATGGCATTATCATTACACCACTGTACTAACATGTCGATATCTTTTTGGAGCAACTCAACATCTAGATCCGATTCAATTACTCGGCAAAATTTTAAGTCGTCAGCGTACATGTAGCATTCAGAGAATTTCAACCTATTGGGGAGATCATTAATAAAGAAATTAAATAAAACTGGGCCAACATGTGATCCCTGGGGGACGCCAGAAGTGACATTGTAGGAGTTAGATTGGTATCCATTGAGGGCAACAAAGAAGGAACGACCGTCGAGATAGGATTTTAACCAATCAAAAAGAGAGCCAGTGATGCCGTAAGCAGTTAACTTCTGTAAAAGTATATTATGAGGAACGCGATCAAAGGCTCTGCTAAAATCGGTATATATCACGTCAACTTGTTTTCCAGCGTCAATGGCGCAAGTTAGTGTCTCCATAAACGTTACTAGGTTTGTGCATGTAGACCTAGAACTCACGAAGCCATGTTGAGAATCACTAAGGTAAAGTTTCAAATGCGACTGTATGTACGGGCAAATCAAGGATTCCAAAACTTTGGCAAAGATAGATAGAATTGAAATTGGCCTATAGTTACCTACATGATTGCGATTACTACATTTATGAATCGGTACAACCTTTGCCACCTTCCAAACACTTGGGAATATGCCTGAGGCAAGAGATTGAGTATATATTCGTAATAGGGGAGCTGTTAAAGACGAAGCGCACGTGGAAACAAAAAAAGGAGGGATCCCGTCAGGTCCAGCACCTTTTCGACGATCCAGAGATTTCAATTTATTGAGCAAGGCATCAAATTCAATCACTGGTGTCGACAAAGGCAAACTATTAGCTAACATGTCCTGCAAGTACTCTGAGGAAGATGGATGATGAGTAACATTTTGCTGACTGTACATAGAAGAAAAATGAGCAGCGAACATTTCTGAGATGTTAATGCCATCTGAAGATGATGTGATGCCGTCGGTCATTGTCAGGGGATAAGAGCTGGTACCACCTCGCTTGTCCTTAATATAAGACCAAAATCGCTTCGGATTTTTAGTTATTATTGCCTCCAGGTCACCAACGTATTTGTTGTAGCAAGAGGCCGCCATAACGGAACTTCTAAAATTTGACCACAGGTTTCTGTAATATACTTTATATTTCCACCTAAAATTTCCCACCGTACATTTTCCATTTTCTTTCATATTCATGGTATAATTTCCATGTATAACAACTTGTATTTAGTTACGAAATTGGATAGTCCGTATACTGTGTTATATAAGCTAATTAGTATATTGCTACTACGCATAGAAGCGGATCTGAATCCAAATTAAACGCTGATGGAATCGAAATGCATGCTAGCAGTAACATATAATGATATTTACATACGTATTGCATCGTGTCTCGTTTCAACTACGTTATTTCTTTCACACATCCAACTTACTTAAAAGTTACTAGATTGATTGCATTTTATACAGCTCAAGGCCTTCTAGTCATTGTGTGATATTATATAGTCTATAACTTAATTAAATAAAAGAGTTATCGAAAGCAAATCCTTACAGTTTACCACATCGGTAGACGCTTATGGATCCTGGTCAGTCTAGGTACTGAGTTAAAACTAAAATTAAAAAGACTGACTCTAAATGTGACTGCTAGTTTACGAGATAAACGCGTTCAAACTCATAATAATAGTATGATAATTCTTATAGTAATCAAAAGTATACTTAAAATAACCCAACGTCATGTCTAAAAAGTTCGGTTCATTAAGACATTATCTGGGGCCATCTTACCCGTCTTATAAGGGATCTAAGGCACATTAAGGTCTGTTTTTAGAAGAGTGGGGATGGAATGCGGCGGCTGTCGGGCCGCACGTAGTTGCGATAAATTAGAGAAGTTCTTTACTCGGTCCATTACTCATCCTACGCGTCCGGTACATAACTTGTTATCAGCTTTTAATTACAGAACTGATAGGGGTACCGTCAAATATTTTTCTTATATAATTTAATAAGAATCACAAATGTTACATTATGCTGAGACACGACATTTTAATAATATTAATAATTAATTATCTGCGAGTATTTTTAATTAGAGGTAAGAAAGAAGAGAAGACTTGACGCTTAGCTGGGGAAGAACTTCTACCGAAAAGAAGATGGCTAAGCCGTAATATTGTAATTGTGCTCGTGAAAAGAGTTGCCAGAATTTTATAGAAGTTCTCAAGATGTTACTATATAACTACCTTACTATATAACTTTATAACTACCTTACTATAAGACTATCTTACTATATAACTATCTTACTAGATAACTCGTGAAATAAGCACAGGGAACACCTAACATTAAGCGGTTTTTCCTGCCTATAAACATTCGCAATACCAATCACTAGTGTGTATCAACCTCCTAAATTACCAAGAAAAAAAGCTACGTTGCTCTCAACGTAGTTTCCACCAACTTCAAGAAGTCCGGTTAACTTGAAAATTTGCACACGTATTAAGCACCTAAGGAAATAAATAAGAAAATATATTACAGTTAAAAAAACTAAAAAATCACGCTTTAATAACTATAATACAAAAAAATCGTGGGGTGCTTGACATCAAAGTAGAGTTATTATAATAATAAATATATAACACCCCACGCTTTTTTACAACACAAACTCTTCACTCACTCTCACATATTTAAAAATTCTTTTGTACTTTTTAGTTCAGTTTGCTATTAAAGTGTCTTTGTTTTCAAATTTTTTTAAACTATAATTTATTTCAAAGTCAGAAGTAAGAGTAAAGAAGTAGAAAAAGAAAAAAAATAGTTATACGCCTATAAACACTATAATAGATGTCTATAAACAACAGTGATATTACTCTGTCTTACCTTATTCAATAGCAGAAAAATAACAATTCGGTAGAGAAGACTTACGTACAGTAAAATTCAATCCAGTGATTGGTACCTGCATCTAGTATATGTTCTGCAATCGCTGATTTGCCCGTCTGTTGGTTATTCACAGCAGCGATATGTTCTTTGACCCTTGCAGTAATAGTCTGCTTCGTTTGGCCTATGTAGGAATTACTATTGGATTGAATTTCACCGTACACAATTTCTCTCCACCAAACGTCGCGATGAACCGATCGTGTTAATTTCCGTCAACATAACTAGATAGGTTTAATGAAATTATATTAGAACAAGACTTCAACAAGTTGACCCTTGTTTAGAGATTTGTTGTATGTTGTGCACAAACGCTAATTATTATGAAAAATTAAACTTAATTCTGAAATATGAAAATAAAGTATTTAGTTAAATGCTTGGCAGTTCTGAGTATATCGTGCTTGCCTAGAAGTCCTGCCGATGGTGGCGTATGTGTCGGGTCGTTCGGTTCCCTTTAATATGGTTGATCAGTACGATGGCTGGGGTGTAGGTCATGCTCGTGAACGGGTGCCGTTGGTCGGGGCTGGTCATCTCCGGACTGCTATTAATTAAATATGTATAGTAGTAATTAGCGCGTCTATTTATATTTTAGAATAATAGGTATGTTACATTGTCCTCACATTTCATTTACGCTTATAAGCAATGTAACCAGAAATTTGTAAAAAACATTTTGAAAAAGAGTGTCCTTGGAGTTTCTTGCCTGTTCTTCTCCATAGGATCTACGTATTGGAACAGGCAACTAGCTTCTCGACTGACTTAGTCTGACTGACTCTTACTCCTGACAATTCAAAAATACTTATTATTGGTTTAATTGAAATAAATGGTCTTGATTTGATTTGATTGATTTGAAAATCTACCTTTTGCAGCATGTTATTTGTTAAATTAAAATTTTAACCAAGTTTAAATGTTAACCAAATTGCAAACACTTTAAAATACGCAAAGCGAGATGTGTACAGCAAATCGTAGGGGACAGCAAGTGATGCATAGCGACTGCCGATGCGTAACTTCTGCGTCTACGGGTTTCCGATACTTGAGCCTGTTTAATTAATCATTATATTATTATGTTGTATTAATTATCACATTATTATGTATTATTTAATACATATAATTAATTTAATAATATCTAATTTAATTCATAATATCTATTTTTTGAATACAGTATTAACACAATTAGACTAAATTGGATATTAGACGATTACACTAATTTAGATTAAACTTAGGAGTAGGAAAAATTTTCATTCTCATATTTTATTTTTATCTTTTAAATAATAACTAGCCGCCATTAAAACGCTTCTTTAATTACACAATAGTATGTATACTTTCACAAAGCAGCTTGGTCATTTCTTCTCTAACAGAAAATCTTAAAGATATTGCCAAGTTGTACTAATTGGACATTAGACTATTACACAAATTTTGATTAAATTTAAGACTAGAAAGTTTTTTTATTCTAAAATCTTATTTTTATCCTTTAAATAATAACGAGCCGGATTCAAAACGTTTTTTTAATTACACAAGTGTATGTACAGTTTCACAAAGCAGCTTGGCCATTTCTTTTATAACAGAAAATCTTAAAGATAATTGCCAAGTTGTACTATTAATTTTAGCATTAGAAATATTTCGCAAATCAAAGGTCGTAGCAATATTAAAATAGTTCCGTCTCCTGTGAATGAATGAAGCGTACGGCACACTTAATTCCATTCGTTCGTAAGCTGATTGGGTGGGAAATAGGTTGCCGGTCGTATGGCCGCGCTAGCGAGTTAGCGAGTACGTCAGGGCAAACATTTATACTTCAAATATTTTATGCTTGTCTTTTACTACAAATTTCAATCAAAAATATAATTCTGTAATTTATATTTGCTTTTAAATATTTGCTTTTAATACTAAATTCATAATGAACTACATTTGGTTACAATACACAATAGTGCAATGAAATGTTTGCTTTTAGGGATCCGTTTCTTAAAAAAAAGGGACCCTATTAGGATCACTTTGTTGTCCGTCTATCTGTCTGTGTGTCAAGACCTTTTTCTCAGGAACCTTCACCATCCTGTCAGGACGCATCAAGTTGAAATTAATACCAGTCAAAACCTATAGGGTATTTCCCATTGACCTAGAATCATGAACAAGTTGAAATTAACAAAAAATTACGTCAGTGGTCCCTTAAAGCTGTCAAAAAAATCATGCTTCTAAGTCAGCACAATCAAAAGATACACCCTTAATGGCCGATCTTTCGATTAGATTAGCCTTAGATTTTAACAAATTCAAACATTTCAAGAAATAAATAATCTAAGGTTTTGTACCCACAAGTTATTTGAACAATTTGGCAACGTGAAATTGAATTAAGGGAGCCCCAAGTCGAAAAGAACCAACGAGACAGAGCCCGTCTAAAAATGTTTTCGACTAAAAAGCCTTTTCACTGCCATCCAAGCGTGTCGAAATATGTTGAAGAAAAAAACAGTATTTTCGACTGAAACAGATATGCTCCTACTGAAGCTAAAAACACTTAATAAAATTATATGAGATTCAAACACTTTTATACGACTCACTACCAATATAAAAAACTGGACAAGTGCGAGTCTGACTCGCGCACCGAGGGTTCCGTAAGCAAACAAACTTGTATGTAGATAGTACGTCCATCTCAGGAATCAATCTTTTCAATTTCCAAGACTTTTGCCCGTCTTTTTCAAAAGTCAAACTTAACCGATGCATAGCGACGAAGATTGCACTTGCTGATGACGAGATTCCAAGGTTTATTTTATACTTTTATTATTATATTTCTTTATTTCAACCGCCTCACAGAGGCTAGGCCTCGCCTGACGAGAGGAACTGTAGTTGATGTAGTTATCTGATAAAATTCTGATTTACATATCTAATTTCAGTATTCTATTAGAATACGTACAGAATATTAAAAAAGAGACTTAATTTTTTTTACTTTATCTTTTGCAGCAAGCATTTTATGGTATAGTCACAGATAAGGCAATAGTTACTTCCTAAGTAAAAGGTTACTTACATTTTACCTCTTCTTCTCTTGTGTCAAGTCAATAAGAAGTTTTGAGAGTTAAGAATTATTTTGAGATAATTTATGTAATTTAAATATAGTCGTGATAACTCAAATCACAACATAAACATTATTTATATATTCCACAAGTGTCATATCAGTAGCTTTCAATTACTAGTACCTTATTTTTAAACGACCATAATTATATGTAACAATTTCATACGAATAGGTGCCTTTGCACTCTAACACCTCACTTATAAGGAGTAACTCTCAAAATTTCTGAGAGTGTTTGTATCCTTGCGATCAAAGTTTTGAGCAAAGTCTAATTTAGGGGTTATTTAATCAAAAAGGGTCCCCTTTTGAACAGTGCCAAGCGGTACTTTATGTCAGGCCGATGGCAGTTTAAATCTCAGGTTTGGTTTGACCGCACGTTCCTTACGTGTGGTTAAATTGCTTTCATCGTTGGGTAGGGGGTATTGGCTACTGTATATAGGTTAGCTGCGAATAATTTGAACCCAGGAACGCATGTCTGCTACAGATCACATAAAAGTTGTTAATTTGTGTGACAAGTGATACTAAAATTGAGAACATCAGTGCGAAATATCACCTGGAAGATATTGTTAATTCATTACTACCAAAGATCGCTTTGTGGTCGAAGTTAGACCATAATTATTTATTAAATTTTGAATGTTTTTGTTTTATTTCATTGACTTATTTGTAACATAAAGTTATACATTTTCAGTATAACTTGAACTGTCATTGTATACACTTGCCGTACCAAACAGTTCCACATTTTTTCTTTAACTGGACACTATATAACTATTTTTATTTTACTTTTCTGCACTTCAACATACAAACTTTAAGTATTTAAAATTTCGCGTTTGACTGGACTGTTGGTCTAGTGGTTAGTGACCCTGACTGCTAAGCCAGAGGTCGTGGGTTCGATTCCCACCCAGGACAAATAATTGTGTGATGAGCATGATAAATTGTTCTGTGGCTGGGTGTAATTATCTATTATATGTATGTATTTAGTAATATATAAGTATGTTTATCAGCAGTCTGGTTACCATAGTATAGGCTCTGCCTAATTTGGGATCAGACGGCCGTGTGTGAGATGTGTGGAGTTATTATTATTAATTTATTATTCCTCCGTGCGTGTAATTTACTTAAAAAGTGGTACAAAGAATTCTCTTCACATATTAATATATAATAGAAATCGCGTGGTGGTCGACTTTCGACCATGGTTTTTTCATTGGCCAGTATAACCTGAGCTGTCATTGTATAGACTTACTTACCATGACAGGTGAACGCATATACTGGAAGCGTGTAATTTCATTAAGCCGTTTCCACGTCATTTTTAGGTTGTAAGACATATTGTTAAAAATTTTTGCTTTCTGCACTTCTATATATAAACTGTAAATATTCCAAAATTCACGTTATTACGTTCCAGAAATTTTCTTAAATAGGGGTACAAAGAATTATTTTCACGTTTTAATATAAGGATAGATTTATTGGGTATTGCCTGCTATGTGTTGTACAGGTACTGTTTTAAAAATAGAATAATATAACAATAGAATAATTATTGCTATAAGTAGATATAACAGTGGTTGATTGTGTAAATTTTTTCCCTTCAGGTGACCTTTACTTCACGAGCCGATGATGACATGTGCTTCTAACAAAAAGGTAAGATTGTTGTTTACCATTTAAAAAAAAATTCTTTAACAAAGCTAAATAATACAAATTAAATAATAAATAAGTAGTGCCTGTGTACGTAATAAGGTTGGCGCTAAGTACATTCAACGAGTTTATGGATACTAATATTTACACGGTTCATAAATACATAATATACCTATACAAATGTGTAAATTATGTACTTTAAAGTTGCGTTTTTTACTTTTTTTAATATCTATATTTTATTTTAAGACATCTGTTGCCCGCGACTGAGTTCGCGTGGAAATTTTGTGAAACCTATCCATCAATCCATCGTAAATTTTGCCGAGATAAAAAGTAGCCTATGTTTTTGTGTGAAAGAGTAACAAACATCCATTCATCCATTTATCCCTCTATACACCCATACATCTTTCGTCGTTACAATATTAGTAAGATTTTTTGTTTTCTGTTTTCATTGATACATTTTTAGAATATATAAAAGTTCACTGACAGTTTGGAACAAAGTATATTTTATAGTTCAAATTTCCGATTGGAACGATGAAATAAAAGAACGATACTTTTATTAATAATAATTTCATAAAAGATTCCTGGGATGAGAGAAGAATTTTCCTGATTTAATAAAAAGTAGGTAAAACGTACCATATATAAAAGGTAAAACATAAATAAAATATATAAACTTATCAAACTTAAATCAAAATACATCTGAGTACACCAAACACCAAGTTTTTTGAAGTCGGTAATAAAAATGAGGTTATGTACGTCTTGCGAACTTTTTTTTACCTACGCTAGGGCTACATACTGCCCGCGTCGAGCAATTATTACGAACCGTTTATAAGAATACCTACAAACTAACAAGGGCGTTCTCAAAGTTCAAGAAAATAGGTCAACAAATGAAATAAAGGAAAATGGCGTATAGAGAAAATATAATAATTGACTAGGGCAACATGGGAACGAAGAACGGCATGAGGCTGAATTTGACTAGTTGTACTGTAGCTGTTTATTGAGCCACGAAAATTTTTGAAATTTTATTAGCTGAATAAACTTATAAAGGAGGCATTATAATTGAAAAAATACTTATGTAAATAAATCCCATCAAAACATTACAAGTAAAAAATATACCTACATAACATGTAGAAAATGCAAGTCTCGCAACGCAGTTCTTATACAGCGAAGAGTCGTAATGTGACGGAGAACGCTGATTGACGATTGTTACTTACTTAATTTTTTTACTAACAACATTTTGTAGTGACCATATTAATATTATTTATTTTTTTAATAAATATAACAACTTGTCATTCGCAAGGTAACATAATCACATAAGAATAATCTACTATTTATTGAAAATGGTCCTAATGGAACATATCGCTAGTGAGATTTTATGCATACACAAACATTGCCGTGTGCGATTGCCAAAACATATTTATGTATTTATAAAATAAAGATGTCTCATACTGATATGAGCACTTTAAAATGTTGTTAGTTAAAAAATAAGTAAGAACAATCAAATCTCATAACTTGGTGCGGTAGAAGAACTGCGCTGCGAGACTTGCATTTTTTACGTTATGTTTTAGGCGTATCCCCTTTTTGCATCCAGAAGAACACTTAAGCAAGATCGAACCTACTCTAGCCGACGTTAACAGATTTAATTTTACCGTGGCTATTATGAGCAAAGCAACACGCTTATTTCAAAACAGAGCTAAAAACAACAGGTGAAACATGGAAACCTACAATAATATTAATTGAATTAGGTGTTACGTGACGACAATCTTAAATAATAATTGAGCAGAGAATACCCACAAAATAAGCTACATTGTTAGCCAAGCGTTCTTGAAGATGTCTCGTGCAGCAGAGCAGAGACAAAGCACGTGTAGTATTCAGCTACGCCTAGTAACATATAAATGCGTCTATGTTGTGCGAGTTTGATTTGCTTTCTGTCTATGGAAATTCTCCAAGGTTTATACTTGGCTGTTGTCATCGTTGGGGTCTACAAAACGAGGGTGAGTCGTGAGTATTCCCTTCTCGACTATTATTTTTATGAAAACAATACGCTTATTCACCTTTAATGTAGAGCATATTAAAGCATGATGTTATCGAAAGGAACTGTGTAGTTAGATATCCGTTTTATTCGTATTAAAAGGGAATAATGTAGAATTGTAGACATCGTACATTTTAGGAATTCTTGTCATGTGTCAAGATAATTCTCGTTCGAAATGCGAAACAGCAACGATCATGTTTTAAAGATTAGTGTGCTCAACGAACTACTGATTGGCTCTTCTACAGAGTATTATTTAACGTTTGGTTTACAGAATGAATTTAGAATTTTATGTTGTACAACTGTGAACTATCAAAAGCTCACTCTTTTAATAGGCGTCGTGAAACGTGAACACAGATGTTTTTAGAACAGGTATCTATATCATTATTTAATGTTTTTTAAAGTGCCTTATGCAATCTTACGATAGTAATACCATATATTAGTGGAACCACTAAAAAGTAAAAAGTATAAATATGTGATAAGCACAGGAGTTTTATTGCGCTTTTGTTTTGCCTCCTCTCTAGAAAGCAATACAAGTACAAACTACTAACAAACTATGTGGTTATTTGTTTTGTAGATTCTTTTTAGATTAAGTAAAGTAGTATTAACATGGTGGACATTATTTGACAACATGGCAGTAATAGCATATCTTTGGTGGCTTTGGAAAAGCCGCTGATGTTGGCTTAAGCGATTAAGTCGTTTTACAGAAAAGTGTGTAAAAGTAAAAATAAAAGTTACCAATAAACAAGTAGGTAAGTAAGATTAAATTATTGTCTTTATTTCTGTAAACATTATTTTATTACATCTTAGTAAAATGTCATTTTTAATTTTATTAATAAACGTCTTTCTTCAGCAGTCATTTCTTTCCCAAATAAGTATGGATACGCTTAAATGACGAAAATGCTAAACTTTAGTATCTAGCTCAGGAAAGGTATTTTATAGACCATTTTCATTAATAAAATCTATTAACTCGAAATGAATAGGTAGGTACAAGCTAATTAATTTATTTTTAAATATTGGTCTATCGAATTCATTCGCGTAAACGCAATGAATTATCAAACGCTTCGTGAAAAATTGAAAAGATATTTGTTAAATATATTATTGCTAATATAATTACTTGCAGAAGATATGTTATCAATTACTTTGAACACAGAGTCATCTGCGATTAGAATAGCATTTACTTTTTTAGACTAATGATTGTTTATACCCATAAACTCGCACTTGTTTACAAACTAAACAGAACTGAAGTTGAATCGCAACCGAACAAGACAAAACAGTCACTCACCTGTACAAACTTCACCTAAAATTTCGGTTTAATTTCGTTGTAAATTGAGCAAGCTACATTTAAATACAGACTCAAAAGCAGACAATATGCTCCAGGTAGTTAAAGATTGCAATGTATTGCAAAAACTCATTTTAGCCGGCTAAAATAAGTTTTTGCAATTGCCTTATTTCGGTCACATTCGTCTGTGAGTGCGAAGCGAAATGAGGCAATTCACATCAGTCTCACTCAGTACTAAAAAGCACAGCAAGCGAATCTTTGACCCGCGAAAATTTAAATTTAATATTGTTTACTTGACATTTTTATTTTTTTTAATTTTTCATTCTTTGAAGTTATTGGAACAAAGTTCCTTATCGCATGTTGTACACTTCAGACGCTCGGCGGTCTTCTGGCTAAAACAAAATTGTTAGCGCAACGAAAAATGCTGACCGCGAGTTGATTTATTTTATTTTCACGCCATCTGTAGATTCTGGGCGATACTACTGTAATGTTTTACATACAAATTATCCGTATATTAGTTAGGGCAACTTTCGAGTGTTTACAATATTTATTACAATTTATTAAATCCATCAAATATATATATATAGCTAAAGGAACTTCGTTCCAACCGGGTGTCCACCTATATATACAAATATATTTAATGGATTGAATAAATACTATCAAAATACATATTGTAAAAACTCGAAATTAAAATTGCACCGCCAGTTAGTATACAACCAACATCAAATAACATTAGTATGGCGTAGAATCCACAGATGGCGTAAATAAAAAATATTCGCGGTCAGTATTTTTCGTTGCGCTAACACTTTTTTGCCATGGGACTGCCGACAGAAGTGAAAACTTAAACGAAACGATGAACTTAAAACGTCACATTAGCAGGTTGGTGACATTAATTAATAAGGAGCTGACAGAACTCAATGTTTAGATTAGCGCCCTCTAGTAGATCTATATAGGTATTCTTAACAATAGCATAGCAAAAGTGCACAAACGTGGCTAAAAAGATTTCATTTAAAAAAAATGGGTTGTACACCTATTACACATGGGACCACTCAAATACATGCAAAGGCCAATGGTTTGTTTCCTAATTTAGTTTAATATAACTGTTTAACATTTGTAATTAGCCGTCGTGTTTTATCTGTTTCTTGTTTACGAAATCGACGAAATACATACTAAATTCTACTAAGAAAACATGTCGATGTATTACCCTCGTAGACATTAATGTCATCAATCAAACTCGTTACCTTCCTCAGCTCCGCAACTCCGCAACAGCCTCTATATATATCGCCTCCGATCGATGATCAACCCCGCATCTCAATGGCGGAAATAAATATTTACTGTACGGTATTAGACGTTCCCCGCAGTTTCATTTATAGTCACTGCTCTCCTCCTAAAGGTCCTAAAGCCTATATCTTCCTCAACGAATACTCTATCTAATACAAAAGGAATTATTCAAATCTGACTGATAGTTTTGTAGATAAGTGCGTTTAAATAAACAAACAATCAATCAAAAAAAATATATAATAATATTTTTCTAATAACTTTTTTTAAAGACCTTTCCGACTTAAAGAATTAGGAATATTCCTGTGTTGCGGTAGATTGGATGTTCTTAGTGTCCGTTGTTTAAATGTTTTTGAACTGAAAAACTACTGAACGGATTTTCATGCGGTTTTCACTGATAGGCAGAGTGATTCATGAGGAAGGTTTAGGTGCAATATTTGTACCCGTGCGAAGCCGGGACGGGTTGCTAGTATTACCTAAAGAGAAATGTCATGGAATTCACAAAACACTTTGTAAATATTTCGAAGAATGCTACGTTCATTTTTTCCACAAGGTTTCGTTTAGTTACAGGATCTCTTTACAGTGTCTTGGATGTGTCGCAATTTATCAAAGAAAACTACTTCGTGTTTGGTAATAAAATAGACAGGGATTTCCTTCTCGGTTGAGGAAAAATTTAGCCCTCGTGTTTTTTTTGTTAGATGTTACTAGGCGGTAAAAGGGCCGTTTAACATTCACGACTGGCAATTTACGAAAGCTTGATTAAGTGAATAACTACTAGCCACTAGAACGCAGTAATGAAAAAGCATGATTTTATCACAGTGCGTTCTGTTATGACCAGAAACTGAACCCTTAAGTGATGACGAGCTATAACAAGCTTTTAGCCGTGTCTTAAACGGTCCCTAGACAATCATGCGGCATGACATGCTGAATCGTCATGCTGCATGAAGAACCTATTGAGAGTCTATCATGCAGCAAGATAGTTCGCTTGGTATAATCATTTTATTTGGTCGATATAGATAGTACAGTAAAGGGATCTTCTGCGCTAGTATGGAAATGTCTTTGTCAAAGGCAGATTTATAAATAAATAAATTTATAAATATAAAACTAAAATAAATTGTCAATCAACTGCCAGCACGTAGTTTGCATGTCATGCACGTAGTTTGCATGTCATTCGCATCGATCAATGTAATTAAACGATCATGCACGCATGACAGCACGTAACGCATGTCATGCCGCTTGATCGTCTAGGGAGCGCTTTAGACGCTTGGTCAGCGGATTTGCCCCAGTGCATGACTGCTCCAGTTAGAAAATTAGTCAATTCTCAACTCTCGCGAATTACGGTTGCCTTTAGACTAAGTACGTGTTTAAATAATATATATTATATTAATGTGTCAAAATTAAAAATCCTTTTTTTAAACGTCATCTGAAAGGGACCCCATAATAGTTCGAGCGCACACAGAACGAATTTATTTAATCTATATATTAATACGTGAAGAGAATTCTTTGTACCCCTTTTTAATCAAATTTCACAAACCGAGGAATGTGAAATATGGAATAATTAAAGTTTATATGTGACAGAAGTGCAGAAAGCTAAATTTTTTAATCAATATGTGTTTTATAATTGCAAATATTGCGAAAACTACAAAAAGTATATTTATATGTTGACTTCTAATGGCACAGAAAGATACAGAAAGTCAATATAAAACATTTAAAGTTAATGCATTATGGTCAAGATTTGAAGGCCAGGCGATCTCCATTGGATTAGAGTCTCTTGTAGACGGCAGCTTTACTTTCTAAATATTCATTGTAAAGAAATAAAAAACAGATAATTAAGAAAAACACAATTCCTGGTCTCCGTTTCAGAGACAAACAGCATGCAATCAGTACGTTTTGCAAAAGCTTGCAATAAATTACTGAGGATCTATTATAGGTCCACAGGGATCTTTTACCAGCCTTTAACACTGATAAATTGACAAAGCCTAACAAAAGAGCACATGGAACTATTGGAAAAACAATTTAAATAGCAAATAAAAACTCGAACTTCTTTATTGTTTACAAAGTTGGAAGTGAGTGTTGGCAAATTTATACTCAATTTTACTTTTGTAACCAACTCAAACTGTCCGATAAGGTGTACCAATTCCGATGCACTTGTGATGTTATGTGGCATATGTGGGATACACTGACAGTTTTGCGTACAATTTACATGTAAAGTAATATATTTACTGCTTTTCGAAGTATTCTCCATTACATTTTTAACACTTTTTCATTCGGTTAAACCATTTTTGAAAATATTTTGAAAACGGAGGAAAAAAGGAGGATCACGGCCTCTTTCGGCCCCGTAAGTGTCATACCTCTCATCAAATCTTAAGTTTTTGGGAAAATAAAGAAAACGCATGGTGCCAGGTCTCGACTATGTGGGGGATGGGTCACTAGCTTTACCCTTTCAGAAGCCAAAAATGACTTTGGCTTCGCTGTGTGCGCCGAAGCATTGTCATGGTGCAATAGGATGCGACTTCTTGACCGTTTTTCCCTAACTTTTTCAAAGACACTGGGTAAACAAATAGTGGTACACCACGATTTGTTTGCCCAGTTACTCAGCATTAACTGCCTTTTGTTCATTTTTTGCCTACGTTTTTCACCTGCCTCAATAATGTTGGTTTGCTGTCACCTTCGAACACCCGTACAGAAGACTGTTGCTTTCTTTTCGGCATGTAAGAATATATCCATGTTTCATCTCTTGTCACAATATTATACACAGCATTTGAACGTCCGTGATCGTACTTTAACAACATTTTTTTACACCAATCAACACGAGTTCGTTTTTGTTCTTGGGTGAGTTCATGAGGAATCCAGCGGCAAAAAGTTTTGTAATTTTTAAATGTTGATGTAAGATTTTTTTTAATTTGGCTCATACTAATCCCCAAATGTCCTCGAATCTCCTCATAGGTGATACGCTGGTTTTCTTCAATTAGTTGCCTGACAGTAGCCACATTTTCCTCAGTGATCGCAGTTGAAGGCCGACCTTCACGAATTTCATCATGTAGAGAAACACGGCCACTATCAAATTTTGCGTACCGACACCTTACGGTGCTCAAATGAGGTGCTACCCTACCAAAAGCATTTTGAAGACGACTAGTGCAGTCTTGCGGAGCCAGTGAACTTTTTAAATAAAAAAAAAAACCACGCCCTAAAATCTTTTCGAGTTAATTCCATTTTTGCTACGGACAAATAACTTTAACTTGTGATAAAAAAAATTGACACGCGATTTCCAGACAATTTATTTTTAATCAATGATTGAGTTTTTTATGTTTAAAAAAATATAAGAGCGCAGAACTTTCAGCCCTATTGCGTATAATAATAATAAACGGTTGGATCAAGGGACTGATGCAGAAGGCAGTTCTCCTCGACACGGCCCGTATGAGGAGGTTCCTGTCTTTGGAGCCCTAACCACCGGTGTCTTGGCCCCTGTACCCGATGTCGGTGGTATACTATTTTTTATATTTTGTTTTATAGGTATTTAAAAATGTAATTAATAAGTTTTACGATAAATAAAGAGAATAATAATAATAATCTTTAGTAACACAGTAAAAGGATATAAAGTTAACAAAAATAATATTACTTTAACATTTTGATAAATCCAACTCAGGAGAATGTAATTACACGGTACAATGCGACAGGTTAGTTAGTCAAGAAAATGTTAACAAACGATAGAAACCCTGTCTCTTACACTAGGGCGACCTGTATGATAAGAGACATAATGTATGTATGTACGTATGTGCCTTGTGCTCTATGTATAAGAGAAACGAGGTATATTGTACACGATCGGCCTAGTTCAGTTTTGTCGATGATATTGTGACGTTTCATTTTGTATCAATAAACGTTTGTTCCGGGCTTGAGTCAAAACTAGTAACTTAGACTTATTGTTTATGTTTATAAACAATAAGTCAAATATAAAACATCTATAGTGACATATTTAGCGCCATCTAACGAAAACAGGCTGAACTTCTTCATAACTGGTATCTAATCCTGAATCGCAGATTGAAAGTTTACACGCTGATTAGTTTACAACTTCCCAACGGCAACCGCTGAAGAAAGGAGAGGGTCTAATGTGCTTGAAAGACCCCGGGTCTTTCAAGCACATTAGACCCTCTCCTTTCTTATATTATTCTTGAGTAGCAATCCTACTAATCCTACTAATATTATAAATGTGAAAGTTTGGATGTGTGGATAGATGGATGGATGGATGGATGGATGGATGGATGGATGGGTGGATGGATGGATGTATGGATGGATGGATGTTTGTTATTGTTGGATGGTTCTTTCACGCAAAAACCACTGAACCGATTGCGATGACACTTGGTACCTAGATAGCTGGAGACCTGGATTAACGCATAGGCTACTTTTTATCTCGATATTCCTACGGAATCGGGATTTACGCGGGTGCAACCGCGGGGCGCTGCTAGTAAATAAAACAAAATTTTCGAATAGTGCTGAGGTATGTGGGCCTAGGAATAATACAGTATAATATATGTTTAGTTACACATTAAATATAGGGCTGTGAGGCTTTCCTTTTCATCGACATATTTTATGACTGAATATTATATAAAGAAAGATGAAAAGGTACGGTTCGAGTGAAGATGTTAAAATATTTCCCAACTATTGTTAAATAATGTAAGTTTATGTTTGAAATGTATGACACCATGGCTTCACAGAAAACCAGTAGTGAAGCAATGCTTATGTTGTGTTTCGCCGAGTGAGTGAGCTTACCGGAGGCCCTAACCCTTCCCTCTCCCCCTCTTAACTCCCTTCCCCTACACCCACCACTACAAAAGGCCGGCAACGCACTTGTGACTCTTGAGTTGCAGGTGCCCATGGGCAGCGGTAGACACTTACTAACAGGAGTCCCATCTGCTCGTTTGCCCCCTATCCCATAAAAAAACCCATGCCTTATTTCTTTTGTTAGTCTATGTTTGTGAAAAGATGGTCTAGAATCTTATTTTTTTTCCTATTCAGTGTCATAAGACGATAATCACACAGCGTGATCCAAATGTGTCATATTTAAATACACTGTTATAGTATTTTATATATTTACATAATGTATGTTTGTAAATCATAAGATTCGAAAGAATTCGATTATAAGTGGTCCACAAGTCCATTCCCCACAGACTGGCCTATTGGTCTAGTGGTTAGTGACCCTGCTATGCTTATAGGTCGTGGGTTCGATTCCCACCTTAGTCTGGGTGTTTTTTGTGTCCGTTGTTTCTGTGTTTGTAAAGTCCCCTGCGACACAGGAGTAATTCCCAGTGCGGGAGTTGTCTTTTAAAAAACAAAACAAATACAATTCCTTTACTAGAATTGAAAACAGGCAGGGTCAATATCTAGACTTTTCTAAAAACTAAGACGTGTTTTAGTTTTCAGCCATTAAACATTGCATATGTATCAAGTATTTAATCTCATGATTTAAGAACACGTTATCGGTTTTTATGAAATCTTATATATCTTTTGAAAATTAATTAATCTCAGTAATTATCATACAGTTGTTACTGTGTATGGTTTTATGCTGTTATGAGAAGATGAACAACAACGATAAATTGTAGCAGTGTCTCAGCTCTAGTTCACTGAGACCCCACCGTAATACAAATCGGTAACAATAATAAATACTACCTTCCAATTCTATTTTTTAGACTTACGTTCGCAATATAAAGTCTTTTATTATTTTATATTTCTGTTACATTCTGTTACATGTTCTTTATGGTAACATTATTGAAGTATGTTATTAAATGTGGGCATATAGCGCGGCTGTTAGTGATCGTGTAAGTTCTAAACAGTTGAACTCATATCGGTACGTAATTATTATACTTGTTTGTAACACCAAAATTAGTGATATTTGTTTTGATATTAGGTTATTCATATTGTAATTAATTCATCACAAGGCCTATTCCAATAGGGAGTTGCCAAAGTCATGCCGCTAGAAATTATAGTTACGTATTTTCCCATTAGCATCATAGATGGGTAATCACCCGGGTTTTTACCCAGTCCTGGGTTTTAGCCCGGGTGATTACCCATCTCTAATTACCATGCAATTTGTTATTCAAAGGGGGATTCAAATGTCTTTTATATGAACGGCATTTTGTAACAATAAAAAAATATATCACAGCGCACTTATACATAAAAAAGATTTTGTACAAAGTTTGGTGTCTTTAAATTAAGAGCCATAAATAGACGGCTTGATTGTCTTCAAATGTCAGTCAACGTTGTAGTAGGAGTCATTAACAGCTGGTCTTTAATACTCTCTATACCAGGAATGAAGAACTTAGCTAGGGCTTTATTGTACAGTAGTCGATGAGGATTAATGTCAATATCGACAAGGTATCTCCGATAAGACTATTGTGGTGCATGCGAGTCATTGTGTGGCCGACAAAGGACTCTTCTAATGAAATATTTCGGCGAGACAGAGATAGTGTTAATGACGTCTGTGTAAGACATATCTTTCATGTTTATGCTATCCTTTTATTATGTAACTAAAATTGTAGGTTATAATGTTCGAATATGGGCTATTGAAGCTTTCAACTAACTTTAAGCATTCAAAATGAGTTTTAATTTACATAAAATTTAATATTTCGAATTAAAAATTGTACAATCAACTTTCAAACGAGAGTGGATCGTTATTATCTATAACAGATATGTGTATGTAAGTACTTAATTTGTGACTGGTTTATATCTTAGATATCTTTGTCATAAAAAATCAACAGTCCGTCGAAGGAATCCACTGCTTTCCAGAATTTAATAATAGATAGATGTTTTCAAAGTCAATGTTTCTTTATCACTACACGGGTCGTGTAATATTTAATCCCATCAAAAATATAAATGTGAAAATGGAAGCCAAGTTCAATATCAAGAACATGCGCGCTTCCCGATTTCGCCTACAAAAGAATTGAGATCTAAATGGGTGCCAAGTTCTGTGGATAATCCTGAAATTTATTTATAAGAACATACAATACAACTAAAATAAATTTGAAACACAAATTCTTATTTCTTTTCTCCTACCACAAATTTTGCTATTTAAAAATATAACATTTCAACTTTAAACGGTTGAATTTTTTACACAAATCAGATAACTTATCGTAAATTGAAGCTCAAGATTCGACCCACATTTATGTTTTTCATTACTTTTTGTAAAGAAATTATTATTATTCCACATTCAAAAGTGATCGGTGAAATTTATCACTTTTTCTGCATTTAGCTGTATAATTTTCTTTTCTGTGCTATTTTTTTTCTTGAACGTTAGAAATATTAGAGCGCATTGCCCACTCATCGATTCTGTACATTTTCGAATTGGTCTATGAATGAAATATGAAATTTAGGGTTCTAGTTAATCTAAGGGATTTTAGTAAATAAACTAAATTATGTGTTGTTTTTCTGTTAAATAGATTTTGAGTTTGTGGTTCGTTACACACGGCTGCTGCGTCACCAGTTCTTGGCTCGAACTTGGCTTGACATGCTGCCGCATGTCTAGATAGTAAAAAATTTACACACTAAAAAACTTTTAGATATATTGTTTCAATGTAGGCACTGTGATCACGTACGAGTATCTCATATTATATGACGCGTATCCGAGTCACCGCGACGTGCTTTAATTAAGAACGTCACTGAAAACTGGTTGCCTAATGTTACGTACCTAGTTGCTAAACGGACTTAAAAAAAAAACAAAAATTATTGTTATTTTTTTGCGTTTTTGTGCCTTTATGTTATTGTTTTTTTTTAGTCCGTTTACTTATTTTTCTTTAAGTTTGTTTATCATATTTAGTAAACCCGAACGTGAAACTGGTAGATTAGCAGTACCTGTGGTATTGGTAGGCAACCAGTTTTCAGTAACGTGCTTGAATTTTTTTTGTAAAACGTGCGAATCATAATCTTCTTATTCTGAACGATGTCAATTCAAACGCAAATAAATTCCATCTGTGCGTATCGACACCTCATTTTTAAAAGGGTTGATTCGAACGAATTGTGCAAACAGATGTGTGTGAAACGACCAGTAAGTTAAGTAGTTTGTGCGATTGTAGTAGCAGCAGAATGGTAGCCAATCATGCTAAACCTTAGTTGTCGACAAAGTATGATTGGGTGCATAGTTAGTGTGGATTGCCATAGCAATGTCCTATAACTTCCAGGCGATTTTTTCCAGTATTTTCACTGGACTGCATAACAGCGAGAAGTCAATGCAAACTTTTTTAGACTCAGTAAATCTTCGAGAATTGATGCCTGCGATGGACGTATAGGTTTGATTGCTTACGGAACCCTCAGTGAGCGAACAGACACTTCAATTATATATAATCGATAAACGAAAGATATCAAGTGTGAACGGTTACCGCTAAGTTTTTTTTTTACTGTAGGTCCATAAGTTAGAATCTTTAATAGCCTAGGAATCGCAAAGGCGACGATCAGTCAGTACAATAGTAGATGTCATCTATGTGTCTTGTAATGTTCTACGGATGACCTATTTAAACAATTACTTTTGCTGTACGTAGGTGGTGATTAGTAAGATCAGACGTAACGTAGAATAGGTTTCCTTTTTAAGATAAGATAATACGTGAACTTGAAAGCGTAAAATTGCCATGAAATTACAGAAACGCGAAAATATAATTTATTTACATGTGCGACAAGATTATCATACATAAAGTGCTGATTCAACTCGTTGAAGAGGTTGTCTATCTAACGCAGTTCCGCGAAGGGGCAATTTAACGAAGTTTTTCAATCTCTTTTTTTTCAGGAGTTCAGAGTACTTACGAGAGACGAGAGATATATAAATATTATGATATTATTTACTTTACTGGTGAATACAATTACTGATCTAATCTAGTGTATTTCCTTTATCATGATATGCAAGTTGCTGTTGCTACTGCACGCTGTTTTACGATTTTATATCGAACATTTTTAAAAACTTTGTTGTAGGAAACAGTTCCTCGTAGTAGTTGACAACAGATGTTATAGACGTCACAAGCTATGTCGCACGCATACGCATGTTGTACGCACGCACGCACGCACGCACGCACGCACGCACGCACGCACGCACGCACGCACGCACGCACGCACGCACGCACCCACGCACGCACGCACGCACGCACGCACGCACGCACACACACACATCTGTATATATATAATTAGATTAAAAATAATAGGTAATAACATATCTAAATGTATTCATAGGGTACACTGGAAGTTCTGCGCTCCTGGTCGCTCATAAATGTTTGAATTTCGAATTTTTTTAAATATAAGAAACTCGGCTCCGTCTTACGAATTTTCGATCACGTCACGTGTCCTGACGCGAGTTTAACATTTTTTACCCATCCCAAAAAGTGCACAACACCGCTAAAGAAGTTTTCACTTAAAAAATGAAGTCTCTCGAAGTCTCCATAACACACAACAAAACCAACGAAGCAACACAACTAAAGCCTAAATAAAGTGTCTCGTACGAAAAGATGTAAAGAGTATAACTTTTTTATTAAAACCTTCATTGTTATTTTTAATACGTTAACTTGTGGCACAGACAACTAACTTCTTTCTATTATTATAACTGGCAACTTTATCAACGATCGTAGTTAATCTGAAGAAGAGTTTATACATACATCAGTTTTAAATACGTCTATGTTCATACGACAATGTTTATCGATTCTGTTTGATAGAAACTCTCGATTTCTTTCAAGATAGTTGTGTACTTCAATTTTACTAGCAAAATATTTTTAAGAGATTCGAGTTTCTACGTGAGTTAAGATATAGTTATCATGTATATTGTTGAGATTGATACCGGATGATTGATATTTCAGTTCTTAGTGAATTAAGTCGGGATTAAACTAGCAACTATCGATTACAAACCTCAATTTGTTCCATATTAATTTACAACATTTAAGAGCCATGCGTCGGCACTTATGGGCTGGCTCGACCGGAAGGATACCACGGCCTCACAGAAAATTGGCAGTGAAGCAAGTGTGAGTGAGTGGGGTCACCGGAGGCCCAAACCCCTCTCCCCACCTTCTACTAATCTCACCCTTCCCCTACTCTCACCTTAAAGGCCGGCAACGCACTTCTGACTCTTGAGTTGCAAGTGTTCATGGGCAGCAGTAGTCACTTACCATCAGGTGACGCATCTGCACGTTTGCCCCCTATCCCACAAAAAAAGGAAATAGCATTTTTAAATTTTTTTGGGTCCCAAACTAGGCTTACGCCTGTGACTTGGCAATCAGTGCTCCTCCTAGAAATGTAACTTGTGTAAATTACATTATGTGTATGTTTTTTGTCACATAAGAATTACAAAACTGAATTTTCCTAAAATTTCGCTTCACGGAGTTTTAAGAACCCGAACAGATATACTATTATATATGCTAATAGTGCTGTTTAACGGCTTTAATCTAAAATATGATACTTCTCTCCTACTCGTAGTTCTCCCCTTTTCGTCAATAAAAGCGTATCATCGTATAATATGTGTCTCAAATTTATTTTGTCGTTTCTTGTAGATTAATCTTTTCTACGTTAATCCCAAACAATTTGTTGTCGTCAAGTCAATTTCCTTCGCTCCGTTGAAGGTTAGAATTTACTCTCAAAAACGAAGCTTTACTACCCTTCCTTAATTATTTTTAACGATCAAAATAACAGTACATCACTTCCAACACATTAACTGGATTTTAATTTCGATTATTTACAAATAATGATTTTATCAATTCAGGCTTTTTTTAACACGCTTTCATTAGCTTCACTTATAACTATGTACAAAAATCTTGGATGTTAATTTTACCAACTTCTAATTGTCTTATTGAAATGTTTATATGTATATCGTGGGAGAGCTATGCTTTGGCATGTATGGGCCGGCTCGACCGGAGTGATGCCACGGCCTCACAGAAAACCGGCAGTGAAGCAATAATTGCATTTTCGCCGAGTGAGTGAGGTTACCGGAGGCCCTAAACCTTCCCTCTCTCCCTCTTCCCCTACTCCTACCTTAAAGGCCGGCAACGCACTTGTGACTCTTGAGTTGCAGGTGACCCGTCTCCTTGTTTGCCCCTTTTATCATATTTTATCATTAAAAAGTGTAAGTTGGATGAAAATACTGTAATTTGGCGTCTTAGAGCTGATCTGATGTTGGAGCCAGGAGGTGGGTAGAGGCACTCTTCAGTGGCTGCTAGTAAAATCCTCAAGTTTGGGCACATATGATTCCAAGTAGGCCAACATATTGGGCTTGGTAACGATGGTCTGATGATGAAGACAGGATGTGAATGGTCGAACTTGTTTTTACTTTTTAACTCGGTTCACCATGTAATCGTGTTTTCTTAGATTTACCACAGATAACATAATACTATACTGTTTTACTAAACTATAGTTTTTAGCTGATTACTTAGCAATAAGTTGTATATAGGTTGTAAAAAAAACACATCAGTCTAGACTTAAAGTGTAAGACCTATGTGTTCGTATATGTAAAATGAATTAGACTGGATGTGATTCTTTTTTATCGTTGGAGAGCCATGCTTCGGCACGTATGGGCCGGCTCAAACAGAGTGATACCATGGCCTCACAGAAAACCGGCAGTGTGGCAATGCTTTCATTGCTTTTCGCCGAGTGTGTGAGGTTACTAGAGGCTCTAACCCTCCCTCCCCACTCTCCCCCCTCTTCACCTTTCCCCTATTCCCACCTTAAAGACCGGCAACGCACTTGTGACTCTTAAGTTGCAGGTGCCCATGGGCGGCGGTAGTCATTTACCATCAGGTGACCCGGCTGCTCGTTTGCCCCCTATACCATAAAAAAAACCAAGACACTATATCGCAAAGTAATCAGCTACAAAAGACTTTTAAATAAACAAGAACTGATCGTGAAGGGTTGACTTCAAGATCTAATGGATATTTAGAAGGAGATACACCTCGTGATTGCTGTAGTTAGGACGGCATAGTAGGCTTGTGTTCTGTCGTCAATCCGCATATAAATAAATTATTTCGCCCTAGAATTGCCCTTTTAATTTGTCCCTCGCATTCATTTAATGTTAAATTGCCCGTAGTCTTATTGTGTCCCGCTCTATTCGTGCTACCGTATTTGGATATCATCGTTTTGTAAAAAAGGGAATAAATATTATTAGATTAATAGAGGAGTGGAGTAACAATATACTCTTATCCCTTATATAATTGTACCGATCGTGGCCACGGCGCCCACGGCTGATGTATATTGATACGAGTTTATTGTTTGAATTTAAGAATTTATTTTACACACTGACACTGTTTTGTACTCTATTAAGTTTTTTATTTTTTTTATTTTATAGAGGGCAAACGAGCAGACGGATGACCTGATGGTAAATGACTACCGCCGCCCATGGGCACCTGTAACTCTAGAGTCACAAGAGGGGGAGAGGGGAAGAGCGGGAAGACGGGAGAGGGGGATTGGAGGGAAGGAGATTGGGAAGATAGGAAGGACGGGAATAGGGGAGGGCGAAAGGTTAGGGCCTCCGGTAACCTCACTCACGCGGCGAAAAGCAATGCAAGCATTGTTTCACTGCCGGTTTTCTGTGAGGCTGTGGTATCAAGCGGAGTCGAGCCGGCCCATACGTGCCGAAGCATGGCTCTCCCACGCTTGATAAGTATTCATTTGCAATCATAATCATTTCTGAAGGTACCTCATTTAGGCGCTAAGAGACCTGTGCGGTTGCCACGGCAATTTTTACACACATACGGCTATCAGAGAGAAGAAAATCTACGTAATGTATGTATTTTATGAATCATACAATTTAATTTGTAAATCATTTTAATTAAAACTTTATTCTGTAATACTGAATTCTATTCTATATTCAACAAATAACTAGGTAGAGGACTTTGAGCCTTCATGTACACCACATCTCTCATCATAGTATCAGTAGCTCAACTAGCCATAACTTCATCACCATCACCTTGATTTCTTTATGATATAGGTTATAAGAATCGCTTATAATTTATTATGATATAGTGACATGATCAACGCCATCTAACCAAAATTCTATGAATTACACAAGAACCGATGCAGATCCTACATCGCGTAATGAGATTTCCCAAATCGTTTAGTATATAATACTACTTTTAAGCTTTATCTGTCGGGCTGGCTGGCCGCGGAGATTGGCATGATCACTAGCCTAGGTTGGTCAGAGCATCCTTATTTCTGTTAGAGAATCATTACACTTAATTCTACGGTGAGAACAACTAGTTTCCACTGACACTAGCATTCTGTTAATCATATTAACTTTTATACTTGTTGGGAAGAGTTAAATTGCCCGATATGAAAGCCAGTATAAATCTATATGCGCTAAATCAATATAGGGGATCAAGATTACAAACCAAATAGGAATATTTATGAGCATGTAAGCCCCAAAGTCAGACTAGTCGACGAAAACCTATATACAGGAATTGCTTACTTGGCAGTGTGTTTATCTTTATCCCAATCTACATATTGGTTGTAATTTTGGGTGGGAGTCATCTAGCCCATTTGCTCTGTATCAGTCTCGTGGGTACAATCCCAACATGAAATACTATTCCACTAATATTATAAATGGAAAAGTTTGGATGGATGGATGGATGGATGTTTGTTACTCTTTCAAGCAAAAACCACTGAATTGTGATGAAACTTGGTATGTAGATAGCTGGGGACCTGGAGTAACACATAGGCTACTTTTTATCCCGATATTCCCACGGGATCAGAACTTACGCGGGTGAAACCGCGGGGCGCTGCTAGTTTGTAATATTTGTAGATAGTCTAGGGTACATTTTGAACCTGTTTACTAATTATAAAGTCCAACGAATCGTACACGTATTGTATTAATTGTAAAGTCCTCCGTGGCATAAGAAAGATCTCCTTTCTGTCTTTAAATAAAGTGAGTCTTAAATTTATTATATTTTAACAAAGCTGTTTTAGCGGTTGTTGATTTATTAACATATTAAGAATTTGTTTTTTCATTGAAGTATTTACCAGATAATGGTGTCGATTCTATTGTCAGACTCACTAAACTAAAACCTAACTTAATTTCTTCATATGAAATGAACTTTGTCTTCTTCGCAACAAGGTCTATTTGTTACTGGCATCAATTTCTCAGCGCCATTAAATTTCACTAAAACCTGTCAACGTATACTCAACTTTATTTCCACGCAACGAGAGTCCTCATTTATTCAAATGCCGTATAATTGCCGTATAAAAACTTGTTCAAAACGAACTAAGATGACGTTATTTTAATCGACACCTACGAAGACGCTTACTAAAAACACAGAGCAAAAGAGATGGCATTCAACGGATAGTAGCTCTCGCTACGTGGTATTAAAGTTTATTTAAGCGTGTCAGATTTTAGTCGACAAATAAATTGCTTATTTCGATAGCAACGCATGTTACCTACTTGTTTATATTTGAAATAAGACCTTGTTTCGAAGGATACAAGGTTTACATCTTGTATGAAGAAAATTTAGTCAATTATAGTTAAGAGAGAAATACAAGAGAATTGACACCAATGGAAAAATTTGTAATAAATTTAAGATCCATTGCTATTTTTATATGGTGTATAATAAAGAATATTCTTTTCTATTCTATATTCCTTCCAAAATGAACTAACAAAAGGACTAAGCCCAAGCCATAAATATTCTTTATATTAAAGTGGTTTGAGCTCGTGAATATATATTTTAATAATAACAACTTGAGACACTTCTCACACGCCGTCTGATCCCAAACTAGGCAGAGACTGTACTATGGTTACCAGACTGCTGATAAACATACTCGTATAGTATTACTTTTATGTCCTGGGTGGGAATCGAACCCACGACCTCTGGCTCAGCAGTCAGGATCAGTAACCAATAAACCAACAGGCCCGTTAACATATAACAGGCACATGGGTGTACCAAGGGGGGGGCAGGGGAGGGCAGGAGCCCCGCTCTGATTTTAGCAAGCTTACGTAGTACTAAGGTAATTTTGAGTAAAATTTCTTGAATTGCCAATTTACCCCCTCCCCCCCTCCGGGCTAAAAGCGCCCATGAACAGGCATAATGTAATATGTCTTATTCATTGGAGCATTCCTTGCGTGTTACGGAACTAATAACCTAAATTAGAACATTAGTCCTGTGTGTTTAGTTATAGTCTGTTTATTACAACATTTATGCTTTAAATGTTGTAATAAACAGATTAAAAATATCATATAATATAATAGTATCCTCCCCCCGCCAGTTTAGTTCGCGTCGATGGCCACTGCTCTTGTATTTATAAATATTATTATTATTTTTGTCACTGTAATGTATAACCTTTTTGTTTAATTAGAGACGCATATTTTTATGTTATGGGCTTTGAAAAAATGAATTATCTTTCTTTCTTTCTTTACGGGTCGTAGCGTCATGTTGAATAGCCTATAAACTTCCCCCAAACATTCGGCTATCAAATCATTACGAATTGTTCAAACGCGATCGGTAGTTCCATCCTTCGATCATATTTACTAGATGACATGACATATTTATATATAGATGTTGCTGTGTTGACGTGTGTACTTAAATCAGTTGTAAGCACAGGTTTCAGACGCTTCGCGTAGTAGTGATGTGACGATTCTGTATTAAAAAATGCGGAAAGTATACTTTAGATGTACAAAAAGACAATGAAACTCTAATGTTTTAAAGTATAATAATGATACTGTAACAATGCGCCTCTTGCGCACCTGTCCTTTATTACACTCTCGCGAGCGTGTGTGTCGACATCGTACCACGAGTCTAATACGCTTCATTGTGGTAAGTAGGTATCAAAACAGTTGAATAACTTATTTTTCTCCTCAATTTCTCAATCGATTTTCTTTGTTTATTGGTTGGTTTCATTTCAGTTCAGTTTTTTTTGACTTTCAATGTACCTCCCTTAATGATTCAGTGACGTTTTTTTGAACTTGTCACGAGAGTATAATTATCTTGCCACAGCATTATGGGTTATCTCACTATTATTTTATTTTAATGATTTAAAAAACTTGTTTTTATTTTTTACAAAAGTAAATTAATTAATTAATTTTTAGTATACGCTATTTTAAGTTTTTATTAAGCACAAAAAGCAAAAATGTTCCTTTTATACCTGGTGGTTTAAGAGCCTTACTTACCTTGTCTAGCAGAATGGATTTCAACATTATTCACTGTCAAATGTCATGTACAGGTAAATTCAGGTACAGCTGACAGATAGGTACAATTCATTACAAAAAATGTTCCCCTACCAGATTAAACAGTGTAGCAAAATTAATGGGTATCGGATACGAGGCATCTCATTTACCGATGCGTAAAAAATCGTCGGCGGGATTGCGGGAAAATGGTTGTGAAGAAAACTAAAATGGCGGATACCTACGTAATAAATTTACGTTGGGAATACTTGATTTATATATGGGTGTAACGGTTGAGCATTTTTTTAGATTTTTATTGAGTCTATATTTAAGTGGCATAAAAGAACTACGATACATTATGGAAGGTTGAGAAGTGAGATACTTAATATCAATCATGCATCATGAATGGATGGATCTGAAACGCAATAGATAATAATGTAAAGGAATAAAACTAGACGTTCGATCTTTTTTTAGGGTTCCGTTCCTCAAAAGGAAAACAGGAAACTTATAGAATCACTTTTTTGTCCGTCTGTTTGTCTACCTTTTTCTCAGAAACCCGTGGACGCATTAAGTTAAAATTATTACCAAATACTAGTCTGCGGTTCCTTAAAGCTGTAAAAAAGTCAAGGCAATTAAAAGATACAGCCGCTTAAGCCTTAGATTTGACCAAATTTGAACATTGCGCAGGTAAATCAAAACCTATAGGGCCAGTCCACGAGCCAGGTACAAATTTCGTCAGTCATTTCCTTTCGGGCGATAATTCTTTGGGGGGTTGAGGAGCAGCAGCCTCCCGCGCACGTCGAAAAAAATATTATTTTTAGTCATTTCCTCCCGATTGAGAATTGTATGAAATTATAGCTAAAAAAATATCTTGAAGAAAAAGAAAAGTCAGCTGACTATAGAGTGGTGGATTATACATCAGCTGGTCACATGAACGTAAAAAAAATATGTACTTTTACGTTCAGTGATTTCCTCTCAATTGAACAATTAAAGTATAACAGTTTGTGTACTATTGCGAATAAATAAAAATGTCAGCTGGCTGTATCCCGGTGGAAAAATTGGCAGCTGATACTCCGAAAGGTGTAACGCAGGAGCCAGGCGGGAGTATCTATCGCCTATTCAGATGCACCAGCTGACAAGTTTTCCCTCGACATACTGCCAGCTGTTTTTTGTAACTTATAAGATCATATTTATAGGGGCTAACGAATTTTCATACGGGAGGATATGACGTATCTAAATTTATTCGACATTATACTCCAAGCACAGTTTATTGTAATGTTTCGTTTCAAACAATATTCTTTATATTACGGCACATCTTAAGATCCTGAAAGTCCTAACCACTTATGAACCTACAGACCATGACTGAGTAGAAATCAACAACAGATATGAATTCATATGGTTCACTGGAGCTCAGTTACCAGCATCGATTGATCAAATATCTATTCAGCCCGAAAAAGATAACATTTTCATTTTATTTTATTCAAGTCGGTTACTTAAACATGCATATTTAAAAAAAAAATGTAATTGCGTGTTTTCTTTGGTAGACAGCTCTTACAGTGAATCAGAAAGAGATGAGAGTAACACGAGCCAAATTAAGAGGGAAATGATTAAATTACAAATTTCTATTGGTTAATTGACAATGGTGGGGCATAAAAGGCATGCATTATAAGTTGAAAACAATCAGTTGAGTGCGGTTGAAGGTACGAACAACATAGCAGTTACCGTTATTTAGTGATGTTGATAGTTTATAGCAATAAGGGTGAGAGTGTTACCAACATCACCTATATTTATATACCTACGTTAAATAAATGAAAATAGACTACCATAAACAGATTTGATCCGAACAAAGGTTGTACGGAAGAAATCGTTGTGAGTGATAAGACCGCCAATTGATATGCCTAAATGTATGTAACCATGTCTGTACTGTTTAATACTATAATGGTGTACAATAAAAAGAAATAAATTGTATTAAATTTTAAGAAAAAAAGAGCACCGTGTTCTTTTTTAAATATTTTTTTTACATTTTGATGCATGAAAGTATTTAATTTTGGAAGAAGGGAATAACAGTTCTTCTAATAGATAAATTTGTAAAGACTTTTAAATTGAGCCCACTTTCCTATATTTTTTTTAATCGAACGACACTAACTTCATAATATTTCAACATAAAAAAAATTATGAAGTTGTTTTAGGTGTTGTTCTATCTTGGGAGATGCTTCGGCACGTATGGGCCGGCTCGACCGGAGAGATACCACGGCCTCACAGAAAACCGGCAGTGAAGCAATGCTTGCATTGCTTTTCGCCGCGTGAGTGAAACCTCCGGAGGCCCTAATCCTTCTCTTTCCCCCTCTTTTTACCATCAGGAGACCCGTCTGCTCGTTTGCCCCCTATACCATAAAAAAAGGTGAGACCATTTTTCCTGTCTTACTGTTTTGGGTTAAATAGGATAAGCGACACTAATTCCTTAGCTACTTAATCATTCGTAATAATATAAGTACCATCATATTTGCATAAACTTTAGAATTATTTTAATGGTACAACGAAAAAATCCAAATATAAACTGATTTTTAACAATTTTATTTTAGTTTTTTGACTATCCTGTAAGATAAGTGACATTAATGTCGCTTATTCCTTTTTACCTTTCAAGGGTCAATATATAAAAGCGTGTTTGAAAAACATTTTTTAATTTAAACTTTTACGTCAGATCTTATACACCATGTTTTTATAGACCTTAATTTTTAAATTCGATAACTTTACAAATTATTTGACTAGATCGCACATTTCTTTCCGATTTCAATCTAAAGAAGCTACATTTAAACTACGAAAGATATAAAACAAACGGCAAACTAATTTGTTTTTCTTGCGCTTAGCCACATTCTCAAAAACAATTTTTTTTTTCTTTTTTGCTGCCAATGTTTGGGACGATATGTCTTTTTTTGTTATACAGAACAAATTCTGCTGAAAAAAGTTTCAGAACAAAAGAGGCACCAGGCTGATGGCAGCTGTCATGACAAATCGTTTGTCACCACCACACCATTTGTCAATCTCATTGAATGATACAATTAATTATTTACCAGCGTTAAGGAAACAAAAATCCATTTAAATTATGGCCTTTAAGTAAAATAAAAAGTTAAGACAATTTATGCAAAGTGTGGACGGACTACTTGTGGTTTGAGGAGAACAGCTTTCTCAAAAAAATCCTTAATCCGACATTAGTTATTATTAGTAAAGAGCAAGATAATTAACACATGTAACTGATAAATATTAAAATTGAAGCCGTTGGGAATCGTGTCATATGAAGTCTTTGCCAGCTATTCGAGTAATGGCAATCCAAGTCATCTCGTACAAAAAAACCGCCTCTTGCTTGTTAACAGTCTTAATTGTGTAAATTATTATTATTAAACTCTAAACAATTTGTGAAAATTGCTTACAATAAACATAAATTTACAGAAACTACTCATAAAAATATTTCATTACATAAATTCAAGTAGCAAAATTTTCTTCGAAAACATTCATAGTTTCTTATTACGCAGAACTAAATGTTTATTCATCTCATAAAGTCTGAATAAAGTTTGTGACAAATAAATATTTTGTATAACTTAGGACCCCCCTCATACTGTGGGCTCAGCGAACATTCTGAACATTAATCGCTGGCCAAAATATGTGATTGACATGTGTTGCACGGCTTGTTAGCTTTCCCTATGTTATATTTATTAATATTATATTGGAATATTTGTATTACGTACGTGTTATTACACGTATGTGCCAAAAGTTGTGGATTGATCCACTATAGTTTGGTTAGGATTGTTCTGGCATTTTTTCAAAAACTTCTTTCTTAAAGACTTTGTCGCTAATAACGCGGTTGATGTTGCAATCGTCAATAGACTTCTGTTACCGCTTGCTATCTTTTGTAAGCTTTGATTTTTGGAACTTAAGTGAATGGAATTAAACTCAACACTAGATACCACAGATAATGGAATGGCCACTTTCAGTCAAAGTTTTGAAAATGATTTAAACCAACGACTTATATAATGGAATAACTGTGGCCACAATTTTAAATATTATTCATACCAAATTGGTCAGTATTTCAAGCGAGCGTTTGTTGCTTTGAGGTCGCTCAAACCTCAACTCATCGCTTGGTGTGTATAATTTATGCATACACGCTGTAATTTCCCACGTCCAGAAATAGCCTTCCCCACACACACACACACTTAAATTGATAATCGATCGAATAGATTCTGATATGTATTTACTTTTATCAATTGTCATTTTAAAATAAAATATACTCGCTGTTGTCCGCGACTTCGTTCGCGTGGAAATTAAAATTTATTCCACGGGAACCGATTTTCTGCTCAATTTTCTTAATTTTTCATTCCGTAATAACCTTCTACAAAGTATTAGAAAACATAAAAATAGATGAATAAAATCGGTTAAGTCGTTCTTAATTTATGTCGTGACCAAGGGAAATAGGGATTAATTTTTACACATATAGATTACGTGTCTAAAGAATGTTATAAAACTGAAGAATAAATTTCACGCTTATCTCAGTTACTACTCGGATTTGATTAACTATTGGGATGGTCATAGACCCTGTGGTAGTAATTTTTTTTTTCAATGTGTTTTGTCCAGATCTCGTCCAGTCGTCTTCACGGTAGTTAAATTAAAGGTGAGATGCTGGTATCGAACAAACGTATGGTGTTCCATTATAGATTCTTATTACCAGGACTCAGGGCATGACCTGAAAAAAAAAACTTCTGAGAAGGCCGTCTGTCCTTGCCGCTTCTTAACCAATAGGCAACTTTTGAACTTGGCAGTAATCAGAATAATTTACTTCCGGATCACTTTTATATATGATTAGGTTCCAATTATATTCAATTCTGTCAGAGGAGGAAAGCCAGCTTCTTTTATATATTTTAGGTTTTGCAGAGTTATACTTCTGATGATGCAAGGATCTACAATCTTTTACTGCACATGGAGTATTCCATGTGCAGTAAAAGATTTTGACAAAAGAGCCGCACAGTTATTTACCGTTTTCAAAGAAAAGAATCGCGTTTTAACTGCTACAAAAGAAACAGATAGAAAACTGTGAAAATATCTTAAATTTTTTCATAAATCAACCATTAGATTAACATTCTTTCCATTTACGCGGGATATTAATAAAGAATGTCAATTTGACATCGAAGGATTTTAATTGTGAAGTTTCAAATACTTTGCTTTTGATGTTTGCGTAGCTGTCGAAATCTTTCGATGTAAGTGAAATCATGTCTCATCTTTAATATTATATTTTTGTAAAATATATTTTTCTAACTTTTTGTGATCCACTTTAATCATAGTATTATCAAGACAGAAAGGTCTCAAACAAATTCGAAAATTAAGTTCTTCATAGTCATTAGTAAGTGGTTTTTGTCGGTTTGAAGTCAGATGTTTAAATGTACTAACCATCGATATTTTATCGGCAGTTAATAAATGGTTGTGTCGTAGAATGAACGCACTCGACTATTAAATTAGGAAGATGTAATCCAATATTAATGGTTTTATCGAAATAAAAACAGTAGGGAATTGTGTCATGACATGATCATAAACAAAGACAATTCAGGGCTCACACAACACAACTTTGAGGTTGATTATATTATCACAATTGGGATGACCCAATTATTACTGACATGAGTCAGTAATAAGTAACACGGCTGATGTTTACAATCGTCAATGGACATTTGTAACTGCTTGCCAAGCGTACAAAAGCTTTGAGTTTTGAACCTAAACTAAATTGAATTAAACTCAACACTACATACCACTGAAAATGGAAAAAACCGCTTTCGACCAAAGTTTTGAAATAAATATTTTCAAAACGAACTTTTAATCAACGACAAAATTAAAATATCTTACTAATATTATAAAGACGAAAGTTTGTGAGAATGTATGGATGGATGGATGGATGTCTTTTACTTTTTCACGTGAAAACGGAAAGGATCTTGATGAAATTTGGCACAGGGATAAATTATAGTCTGGAATAGCGCATAGCCTACTTTATATTTTATTTATTACTTTATTATTTTATTATATAAAATTTACGTTCCCGTGGGATAGATTTCAGAAAAAATTCCAAGCGAACTAAGTCGCGGGCAACAGCTAGTAACAAACCAATGTTTATTATTAATGGTCTACTTGACAAGCCGACACAGCTGCGGTTTCTACCGTAGTCTTCAATCTGCGGTCGTGGATTGTCGCCCGGTTGTTATTATTATAGGCTCGGATAGCAGATCTACAGATTAATTAATAGTCAAATCGATGGCTACCTTTACAAGAAATTTAAATAAATAGCAACTCTTGCAACGGTTAAGTAAAATTCAATCTTGATCGCGCACCAACACGACTTTATAATCGATAATGTTTTAATCTGTGATGAGCACGATAATTTTGTTCTGTGTGTGGGTGTAATTTATCTATAACATGTAGCAATATATATGTATGTTTATCAGCAGAATGGTTACCATGGTACATGGCTTAGTTTGGGATCAGACGGCCATGTGTGAGATGTGTGGAGTTATTGTATTATGTTATTATTATACGATAATATAATAAAGGTGAAAGTTTGTGAGGATGTATGGATGTTTGTTACTCTTTCAAGCAAAATGGGCTGAACAGATTTTTTTTTTTATGATACGGCATATATGAGGCGGCAAACGAGCAGACGGGTCACCTGATGTTAAATGACTAGCGCCGCCCATCGGCACCTGCAACTCAAGAGTCACAAGTGTGTTGCCGGCCTTTAAGGTGGGAGTAGGGGAAGAGGGGGGAGATAGGAAAGAGCGGAAAGAGGGGAGATGGAGGGAGAGGGCAGGGTTAGGGCCTCCGGTAACCTCATTCACGCGGCGAAAAGCAATGCAACCATTGCTTCACTGGCAGTTTTCTGAGGCCGTGGTATCTCCTGTTGACCCGGCCCATACGTGCCAAAGCATGGCTCTCCCACGAACAAATCAAGATGAAATTTGGCACAGAGATAGACTATATTCATTTTCATCCCGGAAAATGTACTGTTGCCGTGAGATAGGTATCGCCAAAATTTCCAAGCGAACGAAGTCGCGGGCAACAGCTAGTATGTATTATATAGAGTATTTTGTACCTGACGTGTCTATCGAATAGGTATCTGTCCATCGAATATCACCAGTGAGTTAGGCATAATATAGGGTCAGTCACGTCAGTCAGTTGAACCTTGACTTCTGACATTTGCAACTGGCTGACAGAGTTAATGTAGCAACAAGGCGAAGTTAATGTAGCAAGTTACAACACTAGTGACATAACTGTGAAGTGAGGCGACTTAGTGCCGTTCTCAGCTACGTAGCAGCCGCAAATGGCTTGCGAACTACGTCTTGCTAGCTCTACGTGGCTTGCGGTTTGTCGGCAAATGGTGTATATTCGTAATACATACCGAAAGCAATTTTGCTACTGACCGTTTTGCATAAATTATTTTTATTATTTTCTAAAAAAGAAAAATAAAATTGGTTGCAGCTTTCAAAGGAATATTTTATTCGAGTACAAGGAATTGATTGATTTTTAAACGACTTCAAAAAAGGAGGAGGTTCTTAATTCGACTGTATTTTTTTATGTTTGTTACCTCAGAACTTTCGATAAACCGATTTTGATGATTCTTTTTTGACGTGACAACGTCTTATAAATTGGTTTGCCGGGTGACACTTCAAGAAACTGCGTTACGCTCCGCTCACGTTATGCGCTCACAATGAGAGCGAGTGAGAGGCACGCGTCCCTTCCACTCGGGCATGGTTTTTCATCCTTCTTCCTACTATACGAATGAATATTCACATTAAAATTATTTTACCACTCAAAGTCGTTGTCACGTAAAACTTTCGCCCGTATACCGACTTTACAGGCAACCAATTTTTTTTGAAATGAAATCTTCTTTAGCGGAGTTGTGCACTTTTTGGGATGGGTAAAAATGTTAAACTTGCGTCAGGACACGTGATCTGATGAATTCGTAAGACGGAGCCGAGTTTCTAATATTTAAAGAAATATTTTTACGCCATCTGTGGATTCTGCGCGATACTACTGTAGTTTGATATAAATTATCCATATATTAGTTAAGGCAAATTTCACAGATGGCGCAATTTCAATTTCCACTTTCTACAATATTTATTATTATAAGTATTTATTTTGGTACAATTTATTCAATCCATTAAATGTATGTATATGAACTTCATTCGAACCGGGTGTCCGAAGGATGCCTCACGCTTTTTTATTTTTATTAAGCTGGTGCTTCCCGTGTGGTCCCATTTCAATTTGGTCCGGTCTGGTTAGTTTTTTTAAGTCGGTTTTTTTAAAGAATTATGATTTATCAAAAATGTGTGTTGTTTTTCTTGTTCGAGTTGTGACGTATGGTGACTTCATAGAATGTATTCGGAACTATCATAAGGGGTCTGATCGGCCAACCTTTAGTAACAATTCTTATATTTTGTACTTGCGTATAATAAATTAAAATAATTAATCTATTACATTTAAAAAGAAACTAAGAAGTAAAATTTCGATAAATATAAGAAGTTTCCAACCGGAAGCAAGCGCGCGTAAGCATTAGGTATCGAAGTGTAAAAAAATTACGGAGTTACATGTGGCCTTTTCGTATTTATGTAATTGTTTTCTTGTTTTATTTAAATAATGATTTTTGAGAAAGAAAACCATAAAAATCGACTATCTAAGTAAGCAGAACATTTATTAAATTCTTATGAAACTCTCCAACTGAAACAAATTAATGTGCTGGGAATAGACTTACTTCCGTAGGTTTAAAGACCAGGATCGAACTCTTACCCATTCTGAGTCGAAAATTATTGGAATTTTCTGGCGGAAAATTCATAATTTTTTTTCATTACTTTTTGGTTAAAAGTGATATCACAATGAGTAAACAGAATATTTTACTGAAAAAAATAAATAAATACCGCATACGGTCAAAAACTACAATGTAATCAATGACGGCACCAAACGTTTAAGGTTATTCACAAAAGAATACCTACGTTTGTAACGCGTACATTGCGTAGCGCCAAATGGAACTAATGACTATAAATCCTTAATCTCGCATTTTTATGATGAACTGACTTTTGTATTGTGTAAAATAACTCGACACATCTCACATACGGCCGTCTGATCCCAAAATAGGCAAAGCCTGTAACCAGACTGCTGATAAATATTTATAAATACATACATATTATAGATAAATTACACCCAGACACAGAACAAATTATCATATGCTTATCACACAACTACTTGTCTTGGGTGGGAATCGTACCCACTACCTCTAGCTCAGCAGTCAGGGTCACTAACCGCTAGATCAACAGGCCCGTTAAATTAATTAATTGGTTAATTGATCCAAAGCTTATGGACACTCCATAAGACTAGGGGATTGTAGGCAATTTCTCATAAGAACTACAATATCGTCAATATAACGATAATAAAGCTTTTGTCGTCATCCGTCACCACTAGTCATTCATCACCCCTAACTGCTCCGACATGTTGAGAACAGGAGCTTTCAGTGCCATTTCCAAGCGGCCGTTTATCACTTAATTTTCTCGACACGTTTCATTCAGGCCATCTGTTTGATGTTCAGTATTGAACGGCTGATTCTAGTGACAGGACACACCCTCGGTCATTGACTTCGGAACGGTCTTTTTTGGGTTTTCAGATTACAAAGCAGAACCCTTATAGAATTAAATTAGTGGCTGTGTGTACGTCTGCCAGCTTATTTTAATTTAGTACGCATTTACAATGTAAATCAATTCTGACTTTAAATATTGGTGGGTAGATTAGAAATAAAAAATACATGTCGAAAGACATTTAATGTCCCTCACATTAAATGTCATTCGACATGTATTATTTGATACGAAAAATATACCTATACATTATTTCGCATTAATTATAAAATATTGAAAACGAATAATCATTTTCATCTTCTAATACATATATAAAAATCAAATTGATTATTTGTATTTTATGCATTGCGGTGCGGTTCAATCGATCGTAATGAAATTTTGCATACACATTGCCAGGTATGCATAATAAGACATTGGGTACCTACTTCATCCAGAAAAAAAGTACTGTTCTCTGAAAAGGCAAATGCTTACTAGCATTTGCCTGCGGCTTCTACTATAAACGAGTATAAATAGATATGAAAAATATTTATAGAAACGAAGCCATCTCGGATTACATCAACAGGAAAAAAGTGTGTTGCACACACACACTTTTTTTCACACACGGCAGAAGTGAAACTTCTAAATTAATTAACCAACGAATTTTAATACGCAAATGCACAAAAAATATACACGTAATTGGCACAAGAAGGCTTCGTAGTACGCAGGCGCAAAGACGCGTACTAGCATACGAAGATTATAGGAAACACTAAACTTGTATTCTATCTCATTCTCTCGCAGGCTAAATCCTATTTATGAATATGTTTGTCTCTTTTTAGTGCTGTATACTTGTATTCTATCTCATTCTCTCGCAGGCTAAATCCTATTCATGAATATGTTTGTCTCTTTTCAAAAAATATAGGAAACACTATATACTTGTATTCTATCTCATTCTCTCGCAGGCTAAATCCTATTTATGAATATGTTTGTCTCTTTTTAGTGCTGTATACTTGTATTCTATCTCATTCTCTTGCAGGCTAAATCCTATTCATGAATATGTTTGTCTCTTTTCAAAAAATATAGGAAACACTATATACTTGTATTCTATCTCATTCTGTCGCAGGCTAAATCCTATTTATGAATGTTTGTCTCTTTTTAGTGTGAGTTTTTCGTTTCATCGAATTTCAAATCACAACGATTCGAAAGAAATTTCACTTCAAAAGTATAATTCAACAAATTAGATTATATAATATATATCGCTACAAATATACATATTTGTATTTTTTAAATAGTTAAAAAGTAAGTGACACTTTTTAATGAACAATTCAAATTCCATTTACTAATTGCATCTACGAGTATGTGATATCATATTAAAAGTGGTCGCACTTATTAATACTTAAGATATGATAAAAAACAATAGGCTTCGTAAATAAGGAACTAAGTAGTTATAACGTAGGACCTTACTAGGACCGAAGAGACCCATCAACTTTAATAAGTCCAGTGGTGTCGTTTCCTTTGCCATAGGTTTTCACCTATTTCTTTTTTAGGGTTCCGTACCTTGAAAGGAAAAAACGGAACCCTTATAGCATCACTTTGTTGTCCGTCCATCCGTACGTCTGTCTGTCTGTCAAGACCCTTTTTCTCAGGAACGCGTCTACTGTTTCTTGGAGCTGTGAAAAAATCCAACTTCTAAGCCGACGCAATCAAAAGATACAGCCGTTTATGCAGCAAATTTCCGCAAATTTTCGACACTCGCAATGGAATCAAAACCTACAGGGTCGTTCCCGTGAACTTAGAATCTTGAAATTTGGTACGAAGCAACGTCTTATAGCACAGATAAAGGAAAAATTGCGAAAACCGTAAATTTTTAGTTACATCATATAATAAAAGTATTTTACGGAACCCTCGGTGCGCGAGTCCGACTCGCACTAGGCCGGTTTTTTTTACTAAGGAGGGAAATGGATTTATAAAATTCCTAACCCTTTTTATTAGCTTCGTACACACAAAACACTTCTGATTAAATTTGTACCGGGTTCCAAGACAGTGTAACTATTCCTTAGACTGACCGAGAATCATGTTCGTTCAATCACCTAGGATTCGCAGTAGTTGAAATGTAGGTCATATTAGTTCCAACATAATACTGATTGTACACACGGATATTAAATTAATTTGTAAATGTAAACAAGACCATTACACGTACCCTTTATCATACAGACAAATATTTATATCGAACATTTCAGTCAAATATATGTAGGTCGTATTAAAAAAATACTTAAAATCTAAAAACTTCATTAAACCAGGAGTTAAATGTTGCAAATGAGAAATTTATTCCACTCAGTGAATACTTATTACATTTTCATAAAGTGTAAGAAATAGTCTCACAACCACTGATATAAAATATGAAAATCACTAACTAACAGTAACTGCCAAGTTGTTCGTACCACTATTCACACTCAGGTCAACCTTCTGAACTTATTCCTACCCTTTTACTAACATTAATAATATTGCGTTACCGGAATAACCAGTCAAAATAATTTCTATTAACTTATTCTTATTAAATAGTTTGTCCTTATTTTTAATAAAATAAATAAGAGTTTTTGAGGTGGCAACGACAAAAGGCACAAATACTTACAAAGCACACATAATACTTAATATACTGTACAATCTTCGTATTGTGTGGTTTTGAAAATGTGTATTGTTCACCCTCGGAACCTTCATTGTCTTCGCGTAAAGTACATTTCCATCTCTTCGCTAAATAGATTCAATTACTCCTATTTGTCAATCTCTTCTCCACAGATTGTTTCAAAGTACACCAAAGCGGGTATCACTAATTTGTCAGCCTCGGGCGCTCGCTCCGTCCCTTTCTGATACCAAGATGTCTCATCTTTCTTGTTCCTTTTACTCTGCCTGACTATTTAATTATATAGTGAAGGAGTCCTAGATTTTCAATTGGAGATAAAACAAACCAGAGTGCCTTGATTTAAAAATAAAATGTTATGGAAAGATATTTATAGTTTATTTTAGCGGCGACAGTATTTAATAACTGAGTGGCTGTGAGTTTGTTTGCCCGATTTCTTCTCACAAGACTCAACTATTTGGAAACGGACGGTTGTACACAGGCATATAAATATAATATCCTATCGTAATATCTTGTATACTAATTGCCCGTATATAAGTTAGGGAAACTTTCAGAGATGGCGCATTTTAATTTCAAGTTTATACAATACTAGCAATCCGCCCCTGCTTCGCATGGGTGGCAAAGACTTCTTCAACAATCATCATCATATTTCAACCAATTTACACAAAATCTTAAAAAATTATATACCTAAACCTTCCTCATGAATCGCACTATCTATTGGTGAAAACCTACCTACAATTCAGTAGTTTTTGAGTGAACAGACAGACAGACAGATGCGGCGGGGGACTTTGTTTTATAATATGTATTGATGTGGATGAAACGGAACATGATGGAACAATATATTTTTAAACTTGGTGCTTTGCAATCGTCAAATAAACAAGAAAACCGCGTATTTCTTAATATGCTAAATAGTACTGCTTCATGAGGAAGGTTTAGGTGTATAATTTGTTAAAATTTTTTGTTAATGTGTAAATTGATTGGAATATGTTGGTGATTGTTGAAGATGTCTCTGCTACTCGTGCGATGCCAGGGCGGGTTGCTCTTGCTAGTATTTTATAAAACGTGCACAAGGCTGCACTTGGCTGAGGCCAGCATGACCTGTAATCTACCCCCCCAAAGGAGGGAAAATAGAACGATAAAAATAATGATAATAGCAAGTTTTTGATCTCTACCGCGAAATGATATGCTCTCACTCTAAAACTCAAACCGATCTGTGCGGATCGCTTAAAAAAACAAAGGTTTCATAGAAATCATTAATTGTATGAGTAATACTGCAAATAAAATTTAGTAGTATGTATAGCCTTTTTTTTTTAATTGTCTAAACTTTTTTACGTTTTAATGATAGTTTACTTTCGTTTTTAATAAAATTAGTTTAGTTTTTAATATCAAATATATGTTTGTATCTAATAAATGTGCGTTACTTGTATATTTCTAAGGGCGTTCAAGACAAATCAAGTCTCTCCTTAAAAAAAAAACAAAAAAAAATTTATAAGTATAAAATAAATTATTTAGCTAATCAAAAAGTCATTGTTTGTGATAAATAGTTTTTATTTAAATTTTAATTAGACGGAATCTCCACTTTTGCGAAACCAGACAAACACTGTCCACATATTACCAACATTTTTAAAGGCACAATTAAAGGAATCATCTCAATCGATATCTCGCCTAGATATACTGCCTGAATGTAGGTCGACCAATAGCGCACTTTATCAAGCCCATCCCAAGATGTCGACAGAATTAGAACAAGGTGATATGCTCACTAAGATTTGCAGCGACTTGAATAAGTTGTCTGGAAGATTTGAAATTGCTAATTCCTTGTTAAGGACATGTGTCTACTATAGAACATGTAGGTATATACATATATATGTAGGTATGTGTATATGTGTACATAAGGCCTTTGAAGAAAGACTTAAGAAAGTTTGATTAGTTTAAAATAGAATTTAGTTAAAAAGATTTCTAAAATTTTTACGAAATATGTAATAAGTGGCGGTAGCGTAATGGCTAAGGCGTCGGACTTGCGATCGAGTGGTTGCGAGTTCAAACCCCACCCAGTGCACTACCGACGTGTACCCACTCCTAACACAAGCATTTAGCTTAGCTGGAGGGGTTAACAAGAATACTAGTAATGTGTGACCCACGTTACTAGTAGTCTTAAAAAAAAGGTGGCATCGCAGAAGATTTCTAAGATTTCCGCAATTCCGCCGTATAGGAATGCATATTTTTATTTGTATCTCGGGGAAGACGTATGTTTATGGGCGTTTACTTGTTCTTGGGTTTAGCTTATTTACGAATTTTGGTCTCAGTTCCTGTTAAATAACGAACGTGTATGAAAGAAAGTCTGTACCCTAGTTAACATGTGTTCTAAAAAGGAACTATCAACTTGGAGAAAGGCAAAAATTCATCTTTTATCTTTTATTCTTTTTTCAAATTACAAATTTCAGGATCAAATGTGACTTAATATTAAAACCCAGATGATTGTACCTTTTAAGAGTATAATGTTGTCTTATAATCATAAATCTCCTACCTGCCAAGTAGAGCTTGCCATAAATCGCGAGTTCGAACGTTAAAACGCTTGCGATTTTAAGCTTGCTATTATCCTTCGGGTAATGGACATGAGTCAACGAATACTGGATTTCAGATGAACGATCCTTTAGCACCGAGCTTTTGAAAACGATTAAAAGTAATAGCAAAAGAGAAAAATATATTGAGTGATTTTTTTTGCGAAGCACATAATCCATTGATTGCTCACCAGCGGACACAATACATATCAAGCATATTATACATGTTATTATAACCAGTGTTTTATGTTATAAAAATACTTTATCTATATATTAATAGGTGAAGCGAAAACTTTGGATCCCGTTTTACGGAAATTGGGCGGATGGAGGAGTATGAAATTTCGCACACTTATAGTTTATACAGAGAAGAAGTGACGAATGCTAAAATTTTTGAAAAATATTTGCTACAGAATTAAAAAAAATGCAAAAACGGGTACATACAGCTATGAGTGTCCAGTATATATTTTGACCTATCATGGTACAAAAGTCTACACAATGACAGGTCAAGTAATATTGGCCAATGAAATAAACCATGGTCGAAATTCGACCACCACGCGATATCTAGTAATAATAAAATAATCAAATTCTGGGACATATTACGCAGCGCTTTCTAGACTCTTATTAACACTTAGATTAATTTTTTGTATAGACATACAGATTATACATAGAAACACCTAGACCAGTAGAAATAGATATATTCATGAATACAAATTCATGATGTTATGTTATGTTAGAACTGAATTATTTACCGTACGGTAAATATTGTTACACTAGTAGTAGTCATGGTCATGAATTCTCGTGTCTTCAGAAATAAAAAAGGTTGAGAAACCAAAAACCCTAGCTGCTAGTTACGTTGTTGAGACATAAGTAGTATTGCTGTGTCCTCCATTATACTACGCAATTATGCTGCTACTGTTTTCAAAGTTTCATTTTATTAAAAAATATATATATCGCTTAGTTGATGGATCCCAGTTTGCTGTGCAAACAGTCACAGTATAACAAAGTTATCGATACCGTTAAATAAGGGATGTCATTTATTGGAAAACCAATTTTTGCTATTTATACAACATGTTTTTATCGAAAACCGCTTCATGTTTTGGTCAAAAGTTTTTCTTGTTGATTTGAGACGGTTTATTTCTTGACTAGGAAGTTCTTTTAAGTTTCTTCCTATGGTCGGTTACTACTTTATCCATATAACATATATATTAATATTTTATATATTTAAATTTTGTGGAAATTGTTCATATCATGATTAAGCTCTCATAATTCAATATATATGTATAGAGTGTGCTTATGTGTGTATACTTGCATGAAACTGGTGAAACAGTATGATGGACATCAAACGCGCGACAACAACTCGCGCTTGGCCAAAAATTTCAGTGTGAAAATTATTTATAATATCAATATCTTTTATGGCTTTTAATTTATTTCCACATAAACTAATTAGAAAGTTAAAAAACTGCTGTAGTATATGTACGTTACCTGCGCAGTTAATCATTCTAGTTTGCGTTCTTGAGAAGATGGCGCGCGCCGCACTGTTCCCTAAGGGACTAATTTATTCGTTACGCTGTTTATTCCTACAAGTTATATCTCTGGCATTTCAAGAGTGTTCGACGAAGATAGTGCCTTTGTCATTTCTCACAGCATTGGGATTGCCAAACAATTGCAAAACACCCAAAAACAAGAGTACAATCCTAGCTATTTCTATCTAATCTTACTAATCTTACTTCTGACTTATATTGTAAAGGTGAAAGTTTGTGAGGATGGATGGATGAATAGACGGATGGATGTTTGTTAATCTTTCACGCAAATATGGCAGAACCCATCTTTGCACAGAGATAGATAATAGCCTGGAATAGCACATAGGCTACGTGTTATCGCGGAAAAAATTACGATTCCTGTGGGATAAATTTCAACCAAAATTGCCACGCGAACGAAGTCGGCAACAACTAGTATTATAAATGCGTATGTGAGTTGGTTTGTTTATTACGCTTTTACACTTAAACTACTTAACCGATAATCTTTGTTTTTTTATGGTATAAGGGCAAACGAGCAGACGGGTCACCTGACGAAAAATGACTACCGCCGCCCATGGGCACCTGCAACTCAAGAGTCACAAGTGCCTTGCCAAGGGCCTTTAAGGTGGGAGTAGGGGAAGGGTGGAAGAGGGGGAGGGGGGGGGGGAAAGGAAGGGTTAGGGCCTCCGGTAACCTCACTCGCTCGGCGAAAAGCAATGCAAGCAATGATTCACTGCCGGTTTTCTGTGAGGCCGTGGTATCACTCCGGTCGAGCCGGCTCATACGTGCCGAAGCATGGCTCTCCCACGATTAAATTTAGCACTTTTTGAATTAAATTTTTTCATCACAAAGGACATAAGGTATATTTCATCCAGAAAAAAAGTACTAGTTACCGAGGGGGCCGTCCATGTCCCCGCTCCTCTTCTTAAAGTCTTAACATGATGTTACATAGCCTATAACCTTCCTCTGACTGGCCTGTTGGCCTAGTGGTTAGTGACCTTCACTGCTATGCCATAGGTCGTGGATTCGATTCTCACCCGAGTCTGGGTGTTCTTTGTTTATAAAGTCCCCCGCGACACAGGAGTCATTCCAAATACGGTGTCCTTAAAAAAAAATTAATACTCTATCAAATACATAAAGATTTTTTGGAATCCAACTGGCACTTCCAGAGATTAGCTCGTTTAAAGAAACAATCAAATAAAAACTCTTTAGCTTTATCATATTAGGGTAGATTACAATTAGTATTAGGCGGGCCTTCAGATTGTTTACCCCATTAGTAATTTAAAAAATATTGCGAAGTTTCAGAAAGGTCCTAAGTACCTACCCCAACATGTGTTTAGTGCCTATTTGGACCTTTTTATAATCAAGAAATTGTTGTAGGACAAAATTTGAGCATGGGAGACGTAAAAACTGGCAGTTTCAATGTGGGTCAGACCTTGTTCTAGAATGTTAAGAAGGTTCTAAGTATTATGTTCTGTTGTAAAAAGTTATATCATCATTTTACTAGCCTGGGAAAATGGTCCCAATGACCTGAAACCTCGAAATGGTTCCGTTCGAGCCTGCCTTTTTAAAGGTAATTCTATTTTATTTTAAATACGGTTCAGCTTTTAAGACGATTGTTTTTTGGTCGATTAAAGATAATTACTGCTTACGGTTGCTCTTCAATATGTATCAAAATCCTTAATGGAGATTGCCCATCTCCCATACATCGTTGGGCCCAAATCATGATGAACCGTTACAAGTTCCAAACTAGTGTCTTTACCTAGGTAAAAAATGTGAACTTTAGACTGCCATACTTTCAGTTTGATTGACAATTGCATAATCAAGAAATATCACCTCAAATCTATGGTAGGTTATGTTGTTTGCAAAATATTTTTCCTGCATCTTCGAATCCAGATATCATCGGATAACTAATAATAGCACCTGAACTAAACCCTTTTACTTATAAGTGCAGCGAACAGTAGTTTAAACCACTAAGTAAGCAAATAAGCTAAAGCGTGGGTCTACCACCTAAAAAAGTTGAACAAACACTTACAGTTGAGTACATTGTAACAATTTCTCATGTGTAAATCTTACCTAGGTAAATAGGTTAGCTTAAATATTAAACGCATTTCTTTTTTAAGTACGCATTCCTTTATTTTTTTATTAATTACACTTATGTAAAATAAAAATCATTCATCAAACACAATTCGAATGGAATGTAGGAAGTGTGTAGGGGTGAAATATTTTCTTGGTGCCTAGCCCAACTCAAGTACTTCTCACGATACAATTACAATAATATTGTATTATTGCTTGCCTTCCAGTTAGAGAACTATCTACTAAAATATACACAAAATAGGGTTTTTCTGCTAATGTGTCTCAAGTGAATTATGCTTAGATTTTCTAGATTGACATTTATATTTTGACACTGACGTTTGTTTAAGGACTGACATTTTGTCTTTTTAGCAATTTCAAGGCGAAATGTATGAACTTGACACAAATACAAATATTTTTATTTAGCAACTCTAAATTAAAGTTATTCTATGTGTTTTTGGATTGACATAAAATATATTTTTTTCTACTATTTGTTTTTTCTATAACGGGTGGGCCCAAAAGTGTGCTATCTCGTCGTGAACTTTAATTTTTTTATCATTTTACGAATTCTGTGCCTCAAAATAATTATAAATTTATTTAAAAGAACATTTTGATTTGTGCATATCTGTTTGGTCTTATAAGAATGTAGTAAGACATAAATACAAAAAAAAAAAGTAGTTTATGTTAGGTTTATTCAGTGACATATTTAGTGGTGTCCCCTAATCATATAAAATAAAAATACCGCAAATAGGTATTTTATGTAATATCGTCAGCAATGATTTTTGAGTCTCAGTGTCTCAGTTGCTGAGACAGTGTGTGTGAAAGAAAATAAATTGCAGAATATGCACAAAACCATACAAGCTTTGAAGTAAACTAAAGGCAAAATCTAATACGGAACAAACTTCCCTAGAGCCGACTCAGACTTAATCAATTTTTTAAAGGTCTCTAAGAATCTTGTTGAATTTATTCGTAAGGAAATGGTATCTTTAATAATATTAAAACTTTTTCCCGTAAAAATACTACTATATTGGAAGACAGAAACATCGAAACTCATTTAACACGATCAAAGAATTAAAATATTCCGTTCATATTTCACAATTTCGCCGAAAGCTCTTCAGACTCCGTTATTAAAAATTCAATATAAAAGTTGAATTGAGTTTTGACGTATATACGTCGGAGACTGACACTCGGCCTGCTTCGTGCCGGCAGGTCGCCTATTGCACTATTCGGGGAACTTTATCATTGTTGCAATATTTCATGATCTGTGGAAGGTAGCTGGTGGCGGAGGACCGGGTGCTATTACATTGGGAGATGCCATGGCCAGCAGTAGACTGCGATAGGCTGTTTGATTGATTGATAGGGAAGTACCTCGTTCCAATTTTTTTTTCATTTGAGAACATTATTTGACCCGTTTTTCTGCCCAAAGACTCGAAATCATATTTCATTAAAACACTGGAGACTTCAATAATTATCCAAATTAATATAACAAAACAAATACAAAGAGAATTAAAGTAATTCATTTTAAAAACAGATTTTGGGTACTTGAAACTTTGATTAGCTATTTTGCAAGTAAAGATGTTGTTTTTTTTTTAATTTATATACTTATATAGTTGGTTGTTACATTTGTTTTGTTATGTTTGTTTTGATCCTTTACTTGACATTGGCGGAATTCCTGCGCTGATTCTTCGCGTGGGATAGAGTCCATAATAAAATAAAAAATAATAATAAACGCCTTCTGTTTATTGCTGATTTATATCTCTGTGATATGCAGTTCTTTTTTAAATGTAGAATTGTCGTTCCACGGTTGTTTGAGAATCAACTCTTATTTGAAGTGACTGAAAAATAAAAGTATTGTTCAACTAACAGAGCTGTCAAGTTAACAGCTGTGTCAAAATTGCATTTAAAATAAAATTTGAAGTAAAAATTCAGTTCGATGATGAGGTGAAAGTGCCAGTGCTTTCACAACTCAATATTACTTGACAAGAGATTTGATTTTTTACGTTAGAAACAAGAGCTTTTGATTGATCGGTACGTATACACTAAGATCAGGATTTCTTTTTCAGTACACTTCCATAAAAGTTAAAAAGTTGTCGAAGAAAAAATCTATTAATTAAATTAATAGACTTTTTTCTTCCAGACTACTTTCATTGTAAATAAAATTTCCATTCTTACCTAAGAGTGGAAAATATTCTTAGTACAAACAAAATATATTATGTAGTTAATTCAATATTAATATAATTATTGCTTTTAATTTCGTAATAGGTAAGTAATAGATAAATAATTCTTTCATAAAAAAAACCGACTTCAACAAAAAAACTATTCCATTAAAGACTTATATATGGTTTTCTCATGGATGCCACTGTCAGAACTGGACCAAATTGAAATGGGACCACACGGAAAGCACCAGCTAATAAAAAAAAAATCATTAAATCGGTTCACCCAGTCGAAAGTTCTGAGGTAACAAATATAAAAAAAAAACATACAGCCGAATTGAGAACCTCCTCCTTTTTTGAAGTCGGTTAAAAAGTAGTCGCGGTGGTTTTGTTAGAATTTGGTAAAAAGGTATTTAGTGGTAATAATTTAGCGTTAGTATTTCTTGTATTAATTTCGGGAAATAATTAGTGTTTATTAGAGCTTGTATGTGACAAGTGCTTAGCTTCATAGCTTTTATACACAGAGATATGTGTATATTTTGACTATAAATAAAAAAAATGTACACATAGGATTCTATTGCTGAACAACTGGCAACACCATCTGTCAATAAAATTCAATGACGGGACACAAATAAAACTGCTTTTGTTTATGATAAGTCTATTGAATATTTTGCGGTGTTTACTAAGAAAGTTCCTCTACGCCAACTTCGTATTATTTTGTTCTGTTTCGGTTATGATAGACTCCGATGAAACTCCTAAATATCATTTATTTCTAAGAAAAGTTTCTTTTCAACGATTTTTTAAATACAAGGTTGATGTTTCAGATCCTAGAGATAGAATATTCTTGTACTTTCTTATATCTTATTCAATTATTTAGTTTCTTTTCAAAGTAAAATATTGAAAAGGCGTTCATATTTATCAATCAATCAATTTATCTATAATATGTATGTATTTAGAAATATATAAGTATGTTTATCAGCAGTCTGGTTACCATAGTACAGGCTCTGCCTAGTTTGGGATCAGACAGCCGTGTGTGAGACTTGTGGAGTTGTTATTATTATATTTCACACAAAGGTTATTTTAATAGATTGTCCTAGAATAATTTGATGTATAACAGGTTTTCTCCACGTTTAGCCGGAGTCGTACTGAGCAATGCTCTTTAAATTTAGAAACGTTTTATCAATATTTGATTAATCTGAATTAATAAAGTTCTATTCCTTGTGATAATGAAAACAAAAACAATAATAAATTAAAAATTTAGAATATCCATGACTCGAAACTCCCTTCAACCATTACAAGAGCTGATGATCTTCGAATATTATATATATATTAGAACACTCAAGTTCACGTCTAGTTATCAAGTCACCTTTCAAACAAAAAAAACCGCACACAAATCGGTTCATCCGTTTGGGAGCTACGATGCCACAAACACACATATACATGGACACACAGACACGTCAACCTTAAAGCACTCCTTTGCGTCGGGGGTTAAAAAGGGTCATACAAATAGATAAATAGATGATCGCTACTAACGCGCTATTTAGCCGAGTGTAAAGTTCAGCTTTAAGTTACATTGAGAAAAGCACCAGTTTACGAGTGAACCCTTCAGTCATCTACAAAACCTAGCTTCTTTACTACCTTTCTGTTTTTTCTTATGGTCTTGGCCCTTCTTTCAATACATCGTCAGGAAACCTTCATTTTGGAAAGTAAAAGAAAAAAGATGATACGAAGATTTTTTTTTTTAAAAAGATTACTAGTAACGTGGGTCACACATTACTAGTAATCTCGTTAACCCCTCCAGCTAAGTTTAACACTTGTGTTAGGAGTGGGTTCACGCCGGTAGTGCACTGGGTGGGGTTCGAACCCGCAACCACTTGATCGCAAGTCCGAGGCCTTAGCCATTACGCTACCGCCGCTTTAGATTAACAATCTCGTTTTGGAAATTATGATAATAGAGTACCTATTATGGTAGATGAAATATCAACAATAAGGTAAGGGCACGTAACTTCAGATATAAGCAGAATAGATGTTAAGATTCTGCACAGATCCTAATTATTCATCGATGCAGTTACGTGTATAGTGATGAAACTTGCTTTTTAAGGGGTGACGATAATGAAATAAGAAGATATGTCAGTTTGTTGTATAAGACATACTGCCTAAGCTGACATGTAAAATAGGTGCATGCCTCCCGTCTCAGTGTAAGGCAAACAAATATATTAGAGGTAGCAAGTGATCCGCGACATATGGCTTCTGCTCATTTCAATAGCCTTACTGATATACATATCTGTTCAATACTTATGGCTGTACAAAAAGCCTGCATCTCTTTATATATCTATACATATAAATAAAAACGAAATAGTGTTCGTTCGTAAGCGCCTCACTTGCGAGCGGCGGGACGGATTTTTATATATTTGAAAAATAACCTTAATAGTACAAATAAAAATTTAAATAAAAAATATTAAAAATTAAAGGTTTCCGGAAAAATTTAAAATTTGCCGAAAACTGAAAGTGCTTTTTTCTATAGACTGAAAACGATTATAAACAAATTGATTGAAAATTTTCAGGACCAGATCTGTCGGGGTAGTTAGCACATAATAAATAAATATTTTGACACTGGCAAGGAAATAAAAACCTGTGAGGCACCCGTTGAGTTTTTTTTAAAGTTATATTTGAAGCTGGAGAATTGACCATGACGTATATCGATATATGATAGAACCCTTTCCTTCACTGCAAAGCTCAAACGAACCATACTTTCCAGATAACTAGGTTTGTTTTCGGCAAAAGTCCCACTCGCTCTTGTCGTGCTACTGTTTATTGAAGGCGATTATCGTTAACACGTACGTCGCTACATAAGTGTTATCGTATGCCTACTAGATATTATAAGATTGTGATTTGAAGTCATATCCAGAAATTATAAGTAATAAAAAAAATATTTGTTTGGAGGCAAGGAATCGTTTGTTCGATTTTTAAATTAATTTTCCAAATGAAAGTGGCGGGCTTCTTTGGCTATGACATTCGTGCAATTATTTTGTATAACGAGGAAATGAGTAGTGCACTGAGGGAAACTTGTCCATATCTAAGGACCATAGAATGGTGGTATATTATAATTCAATCGCATCAAATTTGACTTAGAGATGCCGGTAGAAGTGACTACCAATAAGCATACTGAGACTGTACAAAAATTATTGGAGGAAGACCGACGTGTGACATATCGACTGAGGGAGCAGCGTGTGACTTGTTCTCATAATATGTTAAAAAAATTTGAAGACCACCGATCTCACTACGTGAATTCAATTATTACATGTGATGTGTGTGTTATGAATGAACTAGCAACCCGCCCCGGCTTCGCACGGGTACAAATTATACACCTAAATCTTCCTCATGAATCACTCTGTCTATTAGTGAAAACCGCATGAAAATCCGTTCAGTAGTTTTTCAGTTTATCGCGAACAGACAGACAGACAGACGCGGCGGGGTATGTAGTGATGATACGGTAATAACTTGTTCTATACGTCATCATGTCATGCCATTTCAGTGATTTAATTAAGTGTACCATTATCATATACACTCTGTATAATACAAAAAATAGGTATTCCGGAAGATACGTATGATCCAAATATTATAATAATAACCTTGCCAGTATAGCATCAACTTAAGTTCTAGAAATAACTAGCACAAAACAATTTTACTGCTAGTTTGCCAGGAAAATTTGTAATGAGATCTTGCTAACTAGGCCCTCCTATAATAGATTAATTAAATATAATACGAACGTCACAAATGAAAGCATCTCATTTCATTAACTCCAACTTGATTTGTTAAATTGAAAGCTTGAAGCCGAGTAAGGCTCACCTGTAATTTGTTTAATGACCGCGAAAATTGTTTACGATTTTTTACTTGTGAAAACCACTAACTACGTATCCTATTTATGTCCGATTCACGGCCGTTTTGGGTCCTAAAATCAACTTGTTGCTTTGTTTATATCAACATTTAAAACTTAATTATTAAATATGACTGTAATGAGGAAAATATATTTTTTAAATGTCGTCTCATAAATAGACGTAAACGATATATATGTATAAATTTGTTTATTACCGATAGGTATTAGATAAATGTTCTTCGTTTTACAGCGCAGTGGTCTGATGTGATAAGTTGCCATTTTATTATTATTATTATTCTTTCTCTTTATTAAACTTAAAACTTATAAATTACATTTTTAAATATGTATAAAACAAAATATATATTTAAAAATATAAAAAATAGTAGACCACCGACATCGGGTACATTGACCAAGACACCGGTGGTTAGGGCTCCAAAGACAGGAACCTCCTCACCATACGGGCCGTGTCGAGGAGAACTGCTTTCTGCATCAGTCCCTTGATCCAGCCGTCTAACGCGAGCCTCTTAAGGTGTTGATCGAGGCTCTTGCCTATTAATCCATGAGCAGATATGACAATCGGAACAATGATCGCCGAATCGACATCCCACATATCGACAACCCTGTGAGACAAAACCAAATATTTTAATTGTTTTTCTTTTTCAACTTTCACGAGGTTCCCGTCATGAGGAACAGCGATATCGATAATCATTGCGGGACGCTCTAATCGGTCTATCAGCACTATATCAGGCTTATTGGCAACAATAGTTCTGTCAGTGATGATAGATCGATTCCAATACAATGTGGCATGACCATTTTCGAGAACTGGGTCGGGCACATACCTGTAATATGGCACCTCTGAATTCACAAGATTGTATTTAAGGGCAAGTTGTTGATGTACAATCCTGGCCACTTGATTGTGTCTATGCAAATATTCCCCGTTGGCAAGACGAGAACATCCAGAAATAATATGCCTGATAGATTCACCGGGACAGTGGCATGCCCGACAGATGTCCACCGTACCATCTTTCAGAATATATTTCCGATAGTTATTCGTCATAACAACTTCGTCCATAATTGCAAAGACAAAACCTTCGGTTTCTCCGAAAAGATCACCGAACCGTAGCCAAGATGTAGAGGCTTTAAAGTCTATATCAGGCCCATTGAGGGCCCGATAAAAACGACCATGAAGTTCTTTGCCCTTCCATACCTCCTTGCGATCATTAGTACTAAGTACTACAGACTTGCGCCAGTTCTCTTTAGCCAGAGCGAGCGGAGTGAGTCCGTTGTCCACTGTGACCACATTACGATGCACTCCCACATCAGTATGAAGAAAATATTCTCTAAAGTTGCATATCTCGCGATTGTGTAGGGTCTTAATGTTTAAAAGTCCACGACCCCCAAACTTTCGCGGGATATACAACCTCATTACCGATGAACGTGGGTGGTGCATTCGGAATGCAGTCAGCAGTGTACGGACTCTCCTATCAAGGGCATCTAATTCGGTCTGAGTCCATCTAAGTATACCAAAGGGATACATCAGAACCGGCATGACCCAACCGTTGCAGGCACGCATTTTGTTACCCCCTGATAAAAGAATTTTAAGTACTTTTTTCAGGCGGCCAAAGAAGCGCTCCTGCAGCGCTTGTTTCATATGAGATTCAGGTATTCCCAATGACTGTGATATACCTAGATACTTGTAGCTTTCAGTGGCAGACAGAGATCTGAGTTTTGTTGAATCTGAAAGTTCGACTCCTTCAGATTCTACTATCACGCCTTTCTTTACATGCATGACTGCACACTTGTCCACACCAAATTCCATCTTGATAGAGTTAGTAAAGTTTTCAGTCACCTTCAGTAACGCTGTCAATTGCAAATTAGTGGGGGCAATAAGTTTCAAATCGTCCATGTACAGAAGGTGAGATATAACTCGATCGTCCTTCTGCAACCTATAGCCTAGTCCTGAACCCTCTAACAGCGTACTGAGAGGATTCAAAGCTAGGCAGAACCACAAGGGACTCAAACAATCACCTTGAAATATACCCCGCTCGATCTTTATTGGTACATCGTTTGCCGCAATCTGCCGGCATCCTGGATAGCGAAGTGCCGTTCTCCACTGCCCCATACATGACTACAAAAAAGTGCAAAGAGTTGTATCAATTTTGTATAACTCTAGCACTCTCAAAAGCCATGTATGTGGAACTGAATCAAAGGCCTTCTTATAGTCTATCCAACATGTCGCCAGATTCTTACGGTGACGACGTACCTGTTGGCTAATGGCCATATCTATGATAAGGAGCTCTTTAGTGCCACGGGTCCCGCTTCTACATCCATTCTGAGAAATAGATATGATCGAATTTTTTTTTAAATGTGTAGTAATTGAGTCTCAGAATAGATGTTAGAAGCAGAATACATAGTTGGTAGGCATGTAATTGGTCTATAATTTTTGGGATCCATGGCACTACCAGATTTATAGAGTAAGTGGGTTACGCCAGTTGTCAAAAATTGGGGTAACGAGCCGGAATCCAGTGCTGCTTGGAACTGAGATGCCAAACGAGCATGCGAGCTTCGGAACCATTTAAGCCAAAAGTTGTGCAGTCCGTCTGGTCCAGCCGATTTCCAGTTTGATAATGACTGGACTGCACAACTTACGTCACTTGTGGCTATGGAAATTAGTTCCATTACTTGTATAGACTCGCATGAGCGCCCGACATCTCGTATCCAATCACCTTCTGAATGAGTGACAGGCACCGACCAGATGTTACGCCAAAATGCATTTGTAACATCATCATCTGGGAAATGCCCGTCACTCACACAGGGATCCGATTGTTCCCATTTTCTGTAAACCCACCTCTCATTTCTTTGGAACATACGATTCTGATTATACCCATCTGTTCGCTTTTTGTATCTTCGAATCCTATTTGCCCATGCATAAACTTTCTGCTTTAGAAAGTCTATGCGCTCTGTGACACATGACATATATTGTTGAGGACTAATGTCAGTCCCCAAGAATGCCTGTTTCACAAAGCGCATCACTCTCGGTCGCGTATTACCCGATCTAAAGCAGATTAGCTTACCGATGAGTGTCCTGGCCTCAGCAATACGACGCTCGATTCTGCACTGCCAGGCTGGCACAGCAGGCTTGGGTCGAGTAGTAGCGGTATTTACAGAGAAATGTACTCCAGCTACTCGACATGCTGCGACAGCCGCACAGTAGAGAATAGAGTGTGTATCACTAAGATCTTCGCTATTGTCTAAATAGTCAGGCAATAACGAATCCAAGGCACACACCAGCGCTATATTTCGTATATGAATGGGCAAACGGGATAAATGGGGTCTATTACTGTAGTTCACAAACCAGTATTCCAGAATCGCATCCTCCAAGGCGCTCCTTAACCTTTCGTGGTATTGGGTACTTACAGATATAGCTTCACTATCCACAATTTCATCAACATGTAATTGCGGTGCCAATCGTGGTGTGTGATTGGTCACCAAACCCACAACTTGCGATGAAGAAGGGATAACAAATCTATTCCGTACGTCAGAGCGTAGCCTCTCAAGTACGGTATCATCCAGCAGGTGACAGCGCTGTATAGCCCGTACCTGATCCGAGCGTCGTTGTGCTGATACGTTGACAGCTGGTTCAAGCTCCTGAAACAGAGGCAGTAATCGAACACGGTACGCAGTAAGGTTAGTTCCCAACTCTGTAGCCCGATAATATGCCCGCATGACGTTTTCATTCATTGAATAAGTTCATTTTATGCGGCGCACATCACCACCGGCAGCGGGCGGCAGCCCTATTCGAGGTCAGTGGTCCTCGGGGTCCTAAGCAGGACGGTGGCCGGCCTCTCCCCTGCCGACGCACAGGTGTTGGCGACGTCGGCGGGGAGAAATACTCGTCGCTGGAGCTTGAGCTCGACGCCTCGCTGTTTGCCGATCTTACCGAAGAGTGTATTGGCAGCTGTGAGGCGGAGCTGTGCGACGAGTCCGGGGATATTTGTTGTGCAGTCCTCTGTCTGGCTTGATATCTTGTAAGCATTTTATTTTATTGTAATTCATTATTGTATTTTATTATTGGGCTATTGTCTTATATGACATTTGTGTTATTATTCTCTTTATTAACATACATTAAATATATAAATTACATTTTTAAAATACGTTTGTATGTGAAAAAAATATATTTGAAAATATAAAAAATAGTGTCCCACCGGTATCGGGTACTGGGACCAAGCTACCGGTGGATAGGGTTCCAGAGACAGAACTCCTCACAATACGTGCTCGCCTCACACTAGTCCATATATATAAAAATCAATGCCACTTTTCGTTGTAATTTTATAACTCAAGAACGGGCTCACCTATCCAAACCAAATGTTTAGGCTTTTTTCGGACTATTTAGTAGATGGTTTATGTGAAGTTTGCACAAAAAAGAAAACTTAACGAGGGACTTACGCGGGTGAAACCGCGGGGCACAGCTAGTTTATTATATATAATATCCCAACGGAGAAAGAAAACATCGAGGTAGATATTTGAGGGTATACTAGATTTTTGAAATCCTCCACTAGTTTGGTGAAATGTATGCATAATCACGGTAGAATAGTTCAGTTTATCGGATTTATGGCGGATATATGACTATAGGTCAATCACTCTCGTAATAGAGGGAAGTCTTTGCTCAGCAGCTCACAATGGGAGAGCCATGCTTCGGCACGTATGGGCTCGACCGGCGTGATACCACGGCCTCTCAGAATACCGGCCGTTAAGCAATGCTTGTTTCGCCGAGTGAGTGATGTTACCGGACGCCCAAACTTACTACTCCCACCTTAAAGGCCGGCAACGGACTCTTCTCCGACTCTTCCCTTCTTGACTCTTCAGTTGCAAGTGTCCATGGGCAGCGGTTGTCACTTACCATCAGGCGACACGTCTGCTCGTTTGCCCCCAAACCCATAAAAAGGCAGTAAATCAGTTTGCATAGATGATGATTGGCACGAACGTGCCCATCATCATCATCATAGGTGTGAACACCTAGCACTGTCAGATGATCTTTGTGTAAACAGAACATAATCTTCGCTCTAATAAAACTAGTATTTTATGTATTGGTGATCAAATAAAATATTTTTTAGTAATGATAAATTAACGATACTTAAATAAAACTTAATTTGTTGTTAGTAGAACGTGAGCTTTATTATTAAGAGAGAATTTAATCAAATACGTATATGGTACATAGTACCGTTAATATCAGTATTTTGCCGCCGATGTAATAAACTTTTTATTGGTGTCCCCTGTGAATTCCGTTTATTAGATATCTTCCATGTATGCGTATGTGTAGGGTACTAGGGTCTAAAAAATAAGAGGAAAATTGAGACGTTTATCATACTTTTTTCGATTATCTATTATATATTAGAATAATGTAACGAAAATATTACCGAAACATATTAATTATTAATTTACTGAAGTCAGTCTTGAAGAACATGAAATTTCAAACAGGTTTTGATTCGTTTGATTTTTACATTCAATATCAGTTATATTCTTTAGAATCTTATCTTCTTAAGTAAATTAAAAGGAACCCTGCCAAGTGCGAGTTGGACTCGCGCACGAAGGATTCCGCACCATTATAATATTCTGTGAATATTTCAAGCGTCTACCTGTTGCCGTTTTAAATATCGAGCAAAAACGGCAAAAAATCACGTTTTTTGTATGAGAGTCCCACGTAAATGTTTATTTTATTCTGTTTTTAGTATTTGTTGTTATAGCGGCAACAGAAATACATCATCTGTGAAAATTTCAACTGTCTAACTATCACGGTTCATGAGATACAGCCTGGTGACAGACAGACGGAAAGTGGAGTCTTAGTAATAGGGTCCCGTTTTGTCCCGTTACGGAACCCTAAAAAGCGCAGATTTACAGACATAAATATATTTATCATGATTGATTAAGAAGTACTTGACTATCATAATTCTTTACTTTTTTAACAAATTTCATAGAGCCGATCAACAAGATTTTTTTACGTTTAAGTTAAGGTGTGAAAGCGTGACAAACTCACATTCGTGTTTATAATATTATTAGTTAGGATTATTAACGATGTTCGATGATAATACACAAACACTGCTAATACGAAGCAAAGTACCAGGGCATCATATGTCAGCGACACGTCTATGGAGTCTTCGGAGGCATTATCAATGTTTTTTTTAGAGAAATCTGACCGGGCCCGTGATGGATGCGTGTTGGCATAACGTTCGGTTTAAACAACTTTATGGGAATAATAAGTCTCCGTAAAATTGTTTCAGCAGTTTCTAATGTCTTATTTTTTAATTTTGAAATACATTTTATTTAAAACTAGCAACCCGCCCCGCCTTCGTACGGTTATCAGAGACATCTTCAACAATCATCATCATATTTCAACCAATTTACACAAAACCTTAACAAATTATATACTTAAACCGTCCTCATGAATCGTTCTATCTATTGGTGACAACCGCATGAAAATTCCTTCAGTAGTTTTTGAGTTTATCGCGAAAAGACAGACAGACAGACAGACAGATGCAGCGGGGGACTTTGTTTTATAATATACTAGCAACCCGCCCCGGCTTCGCACGGGCACAAATTATACACCCAAACCTTCCTCATGAATCCCTCTGTCTATTAGTGAAAACCGCATGAAAATCCGTTCAGTAGTTTTTCAGTTTATCGCGAACAGACAGACAGACAGACAGACAGACGCGGCGGGGGACTTTGTTTTATAATATGTAGTGATAGTGAATAGTGACGAGAATTTGAAAAATGTTCTTAATACATTTTCAGGTTTTAGACAGTTTAAATTAATATATATCTTATGTAGTAAGACTGATAAGTAGAATATTTCTAACAGCCTTTTGTTTGATAACGGAACAACTTTTAATTATGTACAGTACAATATGAAGTTATTGAAATACTTTCCAAACGTTTTGTGACGAAGCTAGTTCAGAGTCGATTTCGGCTCGAATTGGAGACACCGGACGTGAAAGCATCAATGCATTTGGAACACCAATTGCCTTATCCTTGTTCCTCCCTATTATGTAACGCTCGGACGCGGTTCGGACTTGCCAACGACTTGATTCGGCGACTCAAAATTGATTAGGTACATTAGTGAAAGAGTTTAGTTAGGCTAACAAGTTTATTTTTCGCTTTCCAGTTCCGTTCTTCTTTCGCTGGTTTAATTTTTTAGCTTTTTGTGACTCAAATATAATTACAATTAAAAGTTAATTATTTAAAATTCTTACTTACCTAACTTACTTAACTAATTTATATATAATATAATTACCTATTTTACCGGAGTGATACCACGGCCTCACAGAAAACCGGCAGTGAAGCAATGATTTCATTGTATTTCGCCGAGTGAGTGAGGTTACCGGATACCCTAACATTTCCCTCTTCCCCACTCTCCTCTTCTTCCCCCTCTTCCCCCCTCTTCCCACTCTTCCCTCCCTCCCCCTCTTCCCCTACTCCCACCTTAAACGCCAGCAACGCACTTGTGACTCTTGAGTTGCAGGTGCCCATGGGCGGCGGTAGACACTTACCATCAGGTGACCCGCCTGCTCGTTTACCCCCTATCGCATAAAGAAAGATGAACTAATAAGAACAGATACGAAATAGATGCTGTAAATCGTTGAGGAGTTCCCTCGACTGGATTCCGCATCCGTCACCAAATCAAATACAGGTCTCCGCCATATTGTAATGTCATTAGAACAACATATTTATACGTGCTAAGTTTCAACAAAATCCGTACACAGGTGTAAAGCCAATTGGTGAACAATCATTCGTCCCCTATTTTTCAACCCTAAGGTTGAAATTGTTATTACAAATTTAAATGGGACCAACTTTCAAGTATATCCTATCTAAAAAAATAGGCAGTCATGGGACTACCGACAGAAGCGACTACTTAAAACGAAACGACGAACTTAAAACGTCACATGAGCAGGTTGGTGACATTTGGAAAATGCGGGTTGCTAGTGAATTAATAAAGCATTATGTATTTTAACAAGATACCAACAATAATAAAAGAAAGATTTACATCTATGCCTTATAATGGCTATTTTTAAAAGACAACTCCCGCATTCGAAAAATTCCTGTATTGTGGGGGCTTCGATTTAAACAACAGACTAAAAAAATACGTAGACTCAGGACAACTACTTGTAGATCACACAAATTTTTGTCCGGTGTGGAAGTGACATCAAAACCCACTTAACATGTTAACTGCCAACTCCGCATATGTGCAGGGTGCGAGTCTACGTCGGGGGCCAGCCCCACGTATCTGCGGACCATATCCCGAATCAGTTTCTATCGGTCCATGTGCGGCCGGCACTGAGGGAATGGTACTGGAATTTCATCTGGCACTCAACGTGTAAAACCATTGCGCCATACATGCAGTCGTGCAATCTTATATAAGCATAATCAATTATCCTCATGGCCCATCCGCATAACATATATATATTTCTGAGAGTATACATTAAAGCCTTTTGTACGATTTCCACAGAAAAGCAAGCCACATGAAAACCGCAGAGCCTTTGTAGAGATGGGGTATTAATTCTCGTCATTCGGGTTGTATGAATTATTAGGCTTTTAGATTTGTTCCAAACTTTTCTTACCATTACTCCGTCATTTTTAAAGTTATGTGAGGGGCACTAGCGGCGATATTTTTCTTTATTAAGTTTTAAAATATTTTCTGGGCCTTATACGCGTTTGGGGTAAAAAATAACTCGTGAAATGTAGAAGTTTTTCGTCGAGTGGATATCTACATAGAAATGGAAAACGAAAATAAAAAATACTTTAGGTCACAGGGTTTTTTTTTTTTTTTTTTTTTTCGTGTGGAAACCCGCACGGGTCACCTCACCATGGCTATTGGTGAGGTGGTATGTCGGAATCGAACCGACTAAAACCACACGGTGTTCCGTAACAAGTGAGTCTATCGCAAGGGACTCGGGTATACCCTAGGAAGGAAGTCCCCGAGAAAGGTCACAGGGTATATCTATACTAATATTATAAAGCTGAAGAGTTTGTTTGCTTGAACGCGCTAATCTCAGGAAGTACTGGTTCGAATTGAAAAATTATTTTAGTGTTGGCACAGATAACATAATACTATACTAGTAGTTGGATAGCCCATTTATCGAGGAAGACTATAAAACATTACGCTACGGCCAATAGGAGCGGAGCAGTGACCATAAACCCAGGTTAAACTGCGGGGACGGCTAATTTAGAGCAAATATTTGTGTCTGATAGATACAAATATTTCATTTGTGTATTTCTATTTGTATGCAAAAATGTAAAAGTGTCTCAGTTTCTTTGTGTACTATAACCCACAGTAATATGAAATGCTCAGTTACAATCTAGATAACACTAAAATATGTCCCATTTTTTATGTATTATTATTTCCAATAATTTTAATATTTGTCACAAACCCATTTTAACATTCAATTAAAATTACATCCAAAGTTAAGAAGTAGGAACAAGCGAAACCATGAAGCCTCCTGATACTGACAATTGTTAGCTATTATCAAAACAAGTTCCAAAAACAACGACTTCATAACAAGTCACCGATATCCCCGAAGGGGTCGGCAGAGACGTATTCAATTTGCCAACATCACATTTTGCCAACTATAACAGGGGGCAAACCTATCGCCGTCAACCGGGCAATTTGGGAATTATCGATGGGAAAATTGAGAGTATATCGAAAACTAGCTGTCCCCGCAGTTTCACCTGCCTGCGTTTATGGTCACTGCTCCGCTCCTATTAGTCGTAACGTGATGTTTTATAGCCTGTAGCCTTCCTCGATAAATGTGCTATCCAACACTAAAATAATTTTTCAATTCGAACCAGTAGTTCCTGAGATTAGCACGCTCAAGCAAACAAACAAACAAACTCTTCAGCTTTATAATATTAGTATAGATGAAAGGAGAAGGATATTGCTAATACGGATGGATTCAGGAGTGTAAGCAATTGCTCGGACAGGTCAGGACCTCATAACTGTCACTCAAACTGGCTGTTGCCGTGAAGTGTGAGCCCTCTAACAATCTATAAATGTTAATAGGGGGTTAAATTCAGTACCAATAAAAGTTTGGGATATTTTCTCGTAGTAACCGAAAATTGGATTAAATTGTCACTGATGTAACCTATCGAAGATCTAAAATTCACGATCCAATATGTACATGCCAAGGGTAACATAATATTTGCTCAGGAGAAATCGTGACCTTTAGGCCATTGAAACTGTTATAAATAGAAACTGCTCCCCTGCGAAATATACTTTTCAATAACTTTGAGTTTTTCCTTCGAGTTCTTTGTGAACAAAACGACATGTGAATTGAAATGTTTCACTTGTGTACAAGTTAAGGTGCATTTTTATTTTGAACTATAATATTCTGAGAAATGTCTGGATGCCAGAGATCGCCTGGTCGAACTGCGTTTTGTTTTTTTTTCACTGTCCAGTATAACTTCAACAGCCATTGTGTAGCTTTCCATACATGGCAGGTCACCATAAATATTGGACGAGTGTCCTTCAAAGAGCCACGTAATTTTTAAATTTTTAACACTATGTTAATAATTTGTAGCTTTCTGCCCTTCTTCTATACACTTGTAAACATTAAGTATTCCTTTCATTTTTTCATTCATTTCCTCCGTTGGCGATTTTTTCTTTAAAATGCATATGTACAAAGGTTTCTCTTAACGAATTAATATATAAAAGATTAGATTTTACAATTACATTTAGATAAGTATGTGACATGTAGATTAAATCTGAAATTTGTCTGATATTCTCGCCATGATCTTTATCAACAGGTAGGCTGCGATAATATAACATTTAACAGTTTGAAGTCACAGTTGTCTTATACTTTTGTTAAATGTAAAATTATACTTTTGTTTTTAGGTAGATTTCGAAGAAAGTCTTCGAAGAAAACACGAAATCTACCTCTGCGGGTCTACTGCGGGCTCGGATTTTTTTTTTTTTGTGGTATAGGGGGCAAAGGAGCAAACGGGTCACCTGATGGTAAACGACTTCCGCCGCCCATGAGCACCTGCAACTCAAGAGTCACTAGTGCATTGCCGGCCTATAAGGAAGGAGTAGGAGAAAGGTGGTAGAGGGCGAGAGGGGGGAGGGATGGGTTAGGGCCTCCGGTAACCTCACTCGCTCGGCGAAAGCAATGAAAACATTGCTTGCCGGTTTTCTGTGAGGCTGTTGTATCACGCCGGTCGAGCCGGCCCATACGTGCCGAATCATGGCTCTCCCACGGTAAACGGTTTTATGTCAGGTGACACTAAATTTAAGCGCAAAATTCTACTATATTGTATTATACTTTATGTCAAACCCATTTGTCAAGGTACTTTACAGACTATTAAAAGATTTATAACAGAAAAAAAAGATACAAATCTTGTAAGGACAATGACCATGTATGAATGGAATTCCGTCTTAAGTTGTTGCACAATAACTCTTTATTTATTATAGACTTTGCTTTATATATTATCAAATAAAAGTGTTATTTTTCCCTCAAATACCCGAGTTTTTAAGTAATTAGACAAAAACCGAGATACCTATCCTACAAACAAGGATCTACAAATTATGTTTAACTTATTCGCAACTTATGAAATAAAGACATATCACTCTAGTTAACAAAACAAGACACCTGCTGCTATTTAAAAAACAAAACATATTATTCATACATACCTATTACCTTTTAGAATAAGCACGCTTAAGTGGCAATGGGCTGGCCACGTATGCCGAAGGACCGATGGCCGTTGGAGCAAGCGGACCTTAGAATGGAGACCGCGAATCGGTAAACGGAAGGTAAGACGCCCCCAGCCAGATGGACCGACGACCTGAGGAAGGTAGCTGGGAGGGACTGGATGCGGAAGGCGGAGGACCGGGTACTATGGCGCACATTGGGAGAGGCCTATGTCCAGCAGTGGACTACAATAGGCTAATTGATTGATTGATATTACCTTTTTATGCCGATTGATGTGACGATATCGAAATAAAACAACAACTTCACACAGAGATTTCCTCATGGCGTAATAAAACACTTAACTAAATATATAACCGTCATGTCGTATGTTTCATGAAACACGCTAAGTTGTTTAAAACAAACACTCAAACGAAGTTCCGTAAGTATTACTATTCAAGTGGAGAGATTATCACAGTGACTATTGTCAATCGACACAAACAGTAATGGCCATAGTATATTATCTATGGTAATGGCCGCCGACTCGTCTGTCATCTGGTTTGACAGTTGTGTGAGGCGGAACACAAAACTAAAAATTATTATAACAGAACCATAAAATATTAATTAAATACATTGTAAAACGTAATGATATTACTAATTGTTTAGCTATTTCATGATATTATGAATTGGACATCATTTTTGTAATGCTTTTGGTTAAAAGTTCATACTTACGTAGCTCGTACAAATTAAGAGAACGAAACGTCAATATCATGACTTTATACGGAAATAATGCGTAGCAATTGTTAATTTACTGTTTTTATTTAAATCATAATACCGTATACGAAAATAAAATATTTTTGATATTATTTTGATTTTGTAACATGAAACATTGCTGGCCGACTTTTGATCAAGATCCTTTATAGAGGGAATAAACACAGCAAGTAGATTTTTTTTTACACATCTCACACACGGAGATGTGTAAGAAGAGCCTGTACTATGGTAACCAGACTACTGATAAACATACTTCTAAATACACACATACTCGTATTATAGATAAATTACACCCAGACATAGAACAAATTATCGTGCTCATCACACAATTATTTGTCCTGGGTGGAAATCGAACCCACGACCTCTAGCTCAGCAGTCAGGATCACTAACCACTAGACCAACAGGTCAGTCAGGGCAGTTTGTTTGTTTGTTTGTGTGGATGTGTTTGGCTTCACCCTACAAGATCGCCGCTAGCAAGCACGCGTACCTTATGCAGAAACTTAATATATGCTACCTCCTTGTAATTACTGCCATTTTACTACTGTTAAGTATTGTCGCCAAAGGTAACACAACCGCCCTAACCCTTCCCTCCCCCCTCCTGTCCCCCCTCCTCTCCTCCTCTTCCCCCCCTTCCCCTACTCCACTTGTGACTCTTCAGTTGCAGGTGCCCTTGGGCAGCAGTATGTCACTTACCATCAGGTGACCCGTGTGCTCGTTTGCGCCATATACTATAAAAAAATAATAATTGCTCTTATAACTTATAGTTATGCTTACGATTACATGGATCATTTATTTATTTGCCAACGTAATAAATTAAACAATACTATTGTCACTCATAATGGTGTCTACGTATTCCAAATACGCAGATGTCCGCCATTAAATTAGTCTGCATCAAATGAGACAACTGGATGATAATGGCCACAAAAACTGCCAACAACTATGAACATTGCCAAGAGGGTCGAGAGGGCTAGAAGGGACGGAGATTGAGACCCTCATTAAGGAGTAACAATCAAGCCATGGAAAAAAAAATTTTACTTGCAGTAATAATGGAAAAATTCTTGTAATTTCTTTATAAAATATGTGTTAATTGTTTTTAAACTTTCGCGACTTTGATGCATATTAGATGTGTAATACATACATATCATCACTATATATTATAAAACAAAGTCCCCCGCCGCGTCTGTCTGTCTGTCTGTCTGCAAAAACTACTGAACGGATTTTCATTCGATTTTCACCAACAGATAGAGCGATTAATGAGGAAGGTTTAGATATATCATTTCTTAAGGTTTTGTGTAAATTGGTTGAAATATGATGATCATTGTTGAAGATGTCTCAGCTACCCGTTCAAAGCCGGGGCGGGTTGCTAGTTATAAATAAATTACACCTAGACACAGAACAAATAATATTTTTCATATACGGATTGAAGTCCACTCGAACTAATGTGCCATCCATAAACAAATTTGTCTAGAAATTAAATACTAAGGGTAAATACTGCAGTAATACACACCGAAGTTTCATATGACTGGTATATGAAGAAACAATTCGTAAAAATTGTGTAATGAATATGATTAGCAGCGTAGCTTATAAATTTTTGCCATCGGTAAACAAACCTTAAAAAAGTCCTCCGTTGGCATAACGGAGATGTAATAAAAGGGTTTTGCGCGCAAGAACGTGAAGTACATATATTTACCGCGCTGGCACATATTAATGATTAGAATAGAATTTGAACTTTAATACGAGATTTAAATAAATTGCAACTCTCGCAACATATGAATTAAGTTCAAAATGAATTGCGTGCAAACTATTAATTAACCAATCAAATTAGGCATTACGTGGCGGAAATCATTTTTTTAACGCTACTACTTGATAAATATACCTTAAGTTTACTACGTGAAAGTGGCGTTGGCATATTATATTGGCAGTTTTCAATACGAAGCTATGGGTATCTTTTTTACGATGTTTACAATGTATGAGGGGTGTACTGTACATATCACACTAGACGCGTCCGTATTAACTGCTTAGTGAGCTGTTGGATGATCCTGTGGAAACATCCACAAACAACAAAAATACTAGTAATCCTGTATGCAAATCGCAATGAAAGTTCTCACGCCGATTAGTGAACTATATTCCGAATATACAAATTCCGAACAAAAACCATTGAACGCCGGCCACCAGACCCTGGTCTTAGGTCCTAGCCTGGTCGGATGACTTTGTGTTGGAGGGACATAGTGCTAGTTCCTCCATAACGACTTTTAGCGGCATACTAAGTTTGGTATGGCGCATACACTCTGGTGTGGTGTGACCAGTGGATACGTGGTAAAGTGCAAGACACGACTAGTTATAATAGAAGTGGTTCATCAACTAAACTTACAATATAAAGCATAACGCACTTAAGCCACATATGAATGCACTTATACTGCATACTGAGTTACACACACATTCATACGCATACACCCTACTCCAATACGCCTGGTGGCCTGGATGATTCTGAACCGTAAGTCCAATGGTACAATGATAGAAGGAGAAATTAAGAGAGATTTAATACTGACCTTCCAATGCATTGTAATCGGTCACATGTTCGCCTTAATGTTCAGTTTTGTTATCTGTATGTGATGATTGATGTTGAATTAATTCAGTTTGTGGGTTTCTGGTTCGACGAATTCTACGGATATTGTTTTTAAATTTATCGTTTGATCCTCGGAAACAGTATTTTACAATACATGGAACAGGATTTTTGATGCATAATACTATTAAACAATTCTAACTATAGTTCAATTTAACAAAATAATTTTTATTCGTATCCTTTCGGGGTGGGCAGAGACAAACAGCTCGCCACTTGCTTATATACTTACATACCCCCTGAGCTTCTTCTACTTTAATTAAGCCCAAACCACCTAAAATATTTTTTTTTTCATGTTTACCATTTTTACAATTGTTTTTATCGTTATTTAGATTTTTTCCCGTTGGGTTGATTTTCTTGAAATTCTTCTCTCAGTAGACTCTTTGCATTGCATGCAGTAGTGCGGGTTTTTTGTCAGAAATATGTTATTTTTCTACGCGTTTTACCTTTGAGTAGCAGCGGGTAAACCCTTTTTGGGATAGAACCAAATAATAATAATCTTAAAAATAATGTGAATTATGTATCTTTTAAGCGCTAAATAAATTAAAAAAAAAAAAAAAAAAAAATTGGCTTGGTGCGAGTGAGACCAGTAGTATTTTGATAGTTTATTGGCATCACATAATCCCATGCTATCAGGTATGCTACGTCTTTATTGGCCAACTTATTTACTTGTAAAAAAAAAAAAATGCTAGCACTGCACTGTCACCAACGATATACACAACGTCATGACAAATAATACTTAAAATTTTCCGTCGTTCGTACCAATGCAAGTTTCTTCGCAGTTACTAGAGTTCAAACTCCAATTACGTGAGTAATTCTGCTTCACCGAAGGTAACTACGAGATTGCTTAATGCCTGGTTTCGACTTCAGAATCTCGTAAATCGACAGTGTGCGGTTGTACGAAGCCAACAAACTGAATTGGCTGGAGGCTGACTATGTATTCAGGTTCTGGGTATGTAAAACATACAATAGGTAGGGCAAATTGTTTGTTGCTGATTATGAATACTACTGTTCTTTATATTAAGGACGCATTCAAAAATTAAAAAAAAAAGTTATTAGACTATATAACAGTTATTATAATTAATGGTACATACAGCCAAACTATATATATATTAGTATGGTAAAGAAATGCCACTAATGGGAATGGTCTCCTTCATGGTTCAGAAGATTTTCTTTATTGTCACATAAAGCCAGATTTTGGGCTTTTGGGCATATGTAAGCTGCATCTGATGTTCAAAAGATTTCTAATAATAAATAAAAGTAGAAATGATAATTGTGGACATGAGGAGAGGGGGTATTAAGTTTGTCTATGATAAGCATTGGAACGCGTTGTAGCTTTAACATATACCCTTGTTGCTTTCCCAAAGGTAATCTTCTCGTACACAAAAATAAACATAATTATATTTAAAATAAATGATTAATTCTTGAGAGTTTCAAAAGAGAATATTCGTAAATTATTTCTAATGACAACGTAGGGCGCACATCAGCCACTTACAGTACGCTAAGTGAGGTTACAGCCTTATACGTTTCCTGAGTAAGTTTAATTCCACTCTTGGCATTGCTATTCAGCGCAACCACTTAGTATGCGCTTGTACTCTCCACAGCTTCCTCTCAGTTTCTCAGTATTGACATAAAGGTCATATCTTAGTTTCAAAGTGTAACAATTTGATCGGGCACTTTGGGAATTAAAGGACGGTAAATTGAGAGTATATTGAAAGGGAAAGTTAGGCTATGGAAGGAAAAGGATATTGCTTATACTGATGGATTGGGAGAAGATCAGTTTTGCATAACTGTCACTCGAACTGACTATTACCGGGAGGTCCAAGCCGTCTAAGCTACTAATGCCCGGTTCCTATAATCAAGAAACGATTCGTTTTGCTTATGGCCGGTAAATTTTCCTTGAATTTTCAATGGAAGTTTTACCGTCCGTAAGCAAAGCGAATCGTTTCTTGATCATAGGAACCGGGCATAAATCAATACATATTCAATTTGGGGCATATGTTCAAGAGAATGAAGAATATTTAGGAAGAACGGTTAACGTGTAATGTTAAATAAAGACGACTTTTTAATTTTTCTAGACATTAAAAGTTAAATCTAAATTGTTTTTAGTAAAGATGTTTTCTTTGTGGAATGCCTTGCATGTTGCATATTAGGACTTTACACCGGAGACGATTTTAATTTAACAAATTAACAAAAAGTACGATTGTGTAATTTGACTTTAATATAAACATATTTGCATAAAAATAAGGCAAACTTTGTGAGCTTCAACTGAACTATTTATAACTTTTATCAAAAATAACATCAATAGAAAACAAAACTCAAAAGAAAATTAATCAAAATAAACATTATATTTAATTTATTAAATAACCGAATATTCAAAAAATAACCGGTTCTCCGGAACCGGAATCTCACAAAAGTTCACAAACTTGATAATCTCCGGAGATTCTCCGGTTTTCTTGGCTCTGGAGCAAAACCCTATTACTTACTATCAATTACATATTATTATTACATCAGGATATTTCAGATCGGCTTGATCCCTTAACGTTGCGTAGAGATTTAGCTATACTCTGCATTCTCTATCGCCTGTATTATGGGGAGTGCTCCGAGATATTGTTCGGATTTATACAGGCCACAGCGTTTCGCCATCGTTCAACGCGACACAACTATCATCCCCATCACTTGGATAATTGGCAATCCAATACTGTGCGGTTCTTCAGATACTATTTACCTCGCACAACCAATCTGTGAAATAAATTGTCGTTTGCGGTATTTCTGGACTGATACGACCTTCAAACCTTCAAGAAAAGAGCGTACTCCCATCTTAACAGCTGGCAACGCACTTGTGACTCTTGAGTTGCAGGTGCCCATGGGCGACGGTAGTCACTTACCAACAGGTGATCTATACCTACTTATTTGACTCTCACTAAAGGATAAGACGGACTCAAGGAGATAGGGCACAGCAAGTCTGTCTGTCTCTGCTCTATCGACCTGACTAGGGTAGCAACTCAACCCTACAGAAGATCACTTGAAAACAGTTCAGTGTTTATTTCTGTTTGCAAATCGGCTCACCAAAGTTCCATGGAAAACGGATACAGTTAAGAAGTTCTTTTGGCCCAAACCGGGCTTGTCATACATTTCTATCTGATAGCTTTATGTAAATTTACGGTTTTTACACTCTTTATATTAGCTTCACTTGTATGTTTGTTTGTATGTTTGTAACCGACTCCTTTGGGCGCGATTTTGACCCACTTTAAACGGCCAGATTTCATTCAAATTTTGCACACCTGTCAAAGACCGATGACAATGCAATAATTCGATTAATTTTTTTTATTCTTTTTAGTTGAATTTTCTATAAAAGCGTGTTTTTTAGTTTTTTAAACTGTAATTATTATTGTTAACAATAACGCATATTGTATATTACATTGTTGTCAATATATAAAATGAAAAGAAATGGCAAGAAATATGAACAAAGACAATAGTCACAGTGCAGCATCACTCTTCGTTATTGATCCAATAACGTTATGAAGACTGGAAATTATGTTTATTACGTTTTATTATTCTTGGCTTAAATCTGAATAAGAAATAACCATCTATCAGCTTATTGTACAATTGTTCGTCATGCCGGGCAAGAGTTTAGTAAAATTCATTGTTAGTGAGTTTTGAAAACAAGCAATCATAGTGTTATTTCAAATCGCTGCAAATAAAAGCGGCTTTTAAACATGTCGGTGAGAGTTAATAACCGATGTATTGCTACGTCCTAACCTCGTTGGTATGATGCAATTAGCTTGCGCTTTATGTTGCGCTCTCTCCTGGCATATAAAGCAGTCAATTTACGTTTTGTTTACTTACGAATACAATTGATTTTATTCACAAAAACGAAATTTCACAATTTGTAGTCACATGTTTTTTTATTTATACCACTAAGGTTGCTCTACAGGTTAGTAATTAACAATGTTACTAGTATGTACCTAGTATATTACAATCGTCAGCGTCTTCTACCTAAGAAGGTTCGTATCCAAGTGTTGTATATATGTATATTTAAGTGAAGAGAATTCTTTGGAAACTTTTTAAAGAAAATCCCGCGTACGCATTAACTTGGAATTTGTAATACCTACTTGTAATAATAATAATAACTCCACACATCTCACACACGGCCGTCTGATCCCAAACTAGGCAGAGCCTGTACTATGGCAACCAGACCGCTGATAAACATACTTATATATTTCTAAATACATACATATTATAGATAAATTTCACCTAGACACAGAACAAAATCAAAGATCATGCTCATCATACAATTATTTGTCCTGAGTGGGAATCGAACCCACGGTCTTTAGTTTAGCAGTGAGGATCACTAACCAATAAATTAATAAGTAACTCTTTCAGTTTATTTGAGAGCATTGTTTTCATTCGGCTTCGAATGTAATCGATATAATAATAACAATAACTTGAGACACCTCACACACGGCCGTCTGAGCCCAAACTAGGCAGAGCCTTTACTGTAGGAACCAGATTGCTGATAAACATACTTATACATTACTAAATACTGTAGTGTTTGTCCTCGTGATTTGCAGCACAAGGACTTGGGGTAATGCGTATAGGCTCAGGGAAAGGAGAGTCTTTATCTAGAGGAGAACAATTAAAACATCTCCAAGGCTAAAGGCTTATATAATGAAAACTGAACTATATCACATTTCACAAATATTATCGCTTTTATAATATCTTCATTAAAGCGTCGCTTCTTGAAAGACGATCTGCCCTCTCTGCCGTCTGCGACGGGACTCCTCTTTTCCTAAGTTAAGTTAAGTATACATACAATTTTAAATTAGAAAACGATTTATATTGACTCGAGTTTGGTGGTACTAGCCAGGACCTCCGTGCCTTGTTGAAGGAGTATTTACTCCGCTAGAAGGAGGTTGAATGATCGCAGGAGGTCCCAATACAACAATACTTGGATATTATAGATAAATTACACCTAGACACAGAATAAATGATCATGCTCATCACACAATTGTTTGTCTTGAGGGAGAATCGAACCCACGACCTCTGGCTTAGCAGTCAAGATCACTAACCACTAGACCAACAGGCGAGTCAACTTACAGTTAATATATAGCAGAAGTGCAAAAAGCTACAATTTTAATGAATATGTCTTACAAATCTAAAAATTTGAAAATATCCAGTATTATATTAAAATATAGTGGGTTCTGTAATTTTAATGTTAGATTTATAAGTAAATTAATTAATTATTAATTATTTGTAACTAATTTAATACCGTCATATTATAGCTTATAATTATACTTGTATAAATATGTAATTCACATTTGTCTTATATTAAATATTTAATGCATGCTGTATTCACCTGTAATTAGTTATGCAATAAGCCTTAAAACCTCAATTTGTAACACGTGTAATGTATCATTGTATATAACTGTTGGTGAATCCAATAAATAAATAAATAAATATTATATTGTACATAAACTGTATGACAAACGTATGTATGATAATTTTACTGTAAGACTGGTGTACAAATAAAGAGTAATCTATCTATCTATCTATCTATATATATTTGACCTGCCATGGGTGGCTAATGAAATAAACCATGGTCGGAATTTGACCACCTGGTGAACCCTAGCACTTTAATATGGTTACTTAAAGGTTATTTGATAAGTGTAATAGCTCAAAAAAACATAAGATTAATTACTTTGACACTAAAATATAATTTACTAAAGTTAGGTTTGGATTTATGTATTTAAAACTTCATGCATATTTTGTACAAAAGCTGACTTAATGCCTAGGGGATTCTCTTGTCTCTTCGTCTTAGAGACAACTCCCGAACTAAGAATGATTCCTGAGTTTTAGGGGCAATTTACAAACATTCAAACAACGGACACAAAACACCCAGACTCGGGGCAACTATTTGTGGATCAGTAAAATTTTATGGTGCAATGGTTAAAGTGGAGGAGCACTTTGCGTCATTTGTGCAGTTAAATTCTTATCGGTCAACCTTAAGTTAATGTTTAAAAAAGGTGATTGTATACTTGTGTTATTAAACCTTGATATAAAACAATGCCTTATACATATATGGTCGTGGGAGAGCCATGCTTTGGCATGTATGGGCCGGCTCGATCGGAGTCATACCAATGCTTCACAGAAAATCGGGATGAAGCAACGCCCTTACCCCCCATCCCGTACTCCCACCTTAAAGGTTGGCAACGCACTTTTGACTTGCAGGTGTCCATGGGCGGCGGTAGCACTTGCCATCAGGTGACCTGTCTGCTCGTTTGCTCCCTGTCCCATAAAAAAATGTGTTTGATAAAATTGTCTAGTATATTGAGTAAAACATCGAAACACAGACAATGTCATTTCTGTCCCAATATAAATATGGTTGATTTATGCGGTGTCAACTTTTTACGCCCCATGTGTTTCCAGAAACGTATTATACAAGCATTTAGTTATACGCCCTGTCCCTGAACATAATCTTGGAGTTTGTTCTTGACGCCAGAAGACAAATGAGCGTGAGTCCTAACAATGGAGGAGATAACAAGAATTGTACGTATGTATGTATAATGTAGGAACGTTCTTGAACAAGCGAGATAAAAAAGCAACAAGATTAAATGTGTGTTTAATGAAGAAAGGCAAGGCTTTCTTTGTAAGGATTGTGGTCCTTTGAAAATAACTATTTTGGTTATTTTTTAATGTTTTCAATAAAACATTACTCAATCTCAAACGGTTCTTAATTGTTCGAATTTGTTTCATGAAATATTATTTGAATATCTTTACACAAACTAAATCGGTAGGTGTAGACTTAATTTTTTTTTATTCTTTTGATATCTTAAAGTGCACTAAGGTGATTTTTATTCAAATTATGAGTACTAACCTATAGAAAGGTTATCGTAAAGTTTAGTGTCGTAAACATTGCACTTTTAACTTATAACAAGACACAAGAAGAGTGCTCTCGATTCTGACACATTAGCACTAGTCGAGATTGAGGTTGTGTTTTGTGTGTGTCACAAATATCCCAACCGAAAATGTACATTACAGCTTATGAAAGCTCTAGGTCGGATTAAAAGATATGCAATCTCCATATAATAAGATGATAAGAACAATCTTAGTTCATGGAGTGATATTGGATGTATAACTCGGGACTTAATCCTGATAATATTTATAAGGTACTATATTTTCTTTTTGGATTCCCGAAGTTTCGACCCTTGACCACGATCGGAAATAATCATAAATTTAAAATTTAAAACACTCCTGACTCGAAAATTTCTTCAACGATTAGAAAAGAACTGATGAGCTCCGAACGGCTGAATAGATTTTCTTGAATTATGCCTATGAACACTCTCGATTAAATCACCTTTCAAACAAAAAAAACGCACTTAAATCGGTGCATTCATTTGAGAGCTACGATGCCACAGACAGACACAGACACACAGACCTACAGACACACAGACACGTCAAACTCATAACACCCCTTTTTTGCGTCGGGGTTAAGAAGGTATTGTATCTTATAAATATTATCACGGTTAAGTTGCGAGTTACACATCTGATATGTATAAAATTCCCGAAAGTTTAAATAGACAGACAGTCACAGAATTTAAACTTAAAATACCTTTTTTGCGTTGGGGGACACAAATATATTTTACAGTACCTAACTACAGACGTTAGGGTGGAAATACTTACCAGGAGTACGAGACCTAAGCAGAGGTTAAAACTGATAACAAAGAAGTGATTTTAGCAGTAAAGGAAAGTTCTTATGCGAATAAACAAGATACAACTTTTTGGCGGGTGCCCCGTTTCATTAAAGGACTATTTTCTACAAGAAATTTCTCTATTTTCCGTTGCTCGACTCGCATAACACTTGTATATTTTATCTTGAATGCATCGTAAAATTTTATGGTATGACCCGAATTTGTCGGTGGTGTGGTTGCAGGTGAAATAATGCTTTGTTTCAGTATATGAAAGAAAGAAAAGAAAGAAAGAAAATACATTTATTTAGAATAAGCACAGATATATGAAAAACTATTTCCAAAATTTATAATAATTACAATCTAAATTAAAACAAAGAGAGATAAACAGAAGAAACAGGTCCCATTTTGTGCTAGTCAAAAATGGCCGCCATCTCAGGGTATGGTGCCTCGAAAACAAGCATATGAAGTTGTTTCAGTATTGCTAACTAAATGGACCATAAACTATTAAGTTTATGATATGGACACAGAACGAGCTACCGTCAAGAACGGCCAATCAGAGACAATGTTTATAATTTTAACAGTGATAAAACCGGACAGATTATGAACCCTGCAGATTTGTTCACAATTTGACATTGACAGTTGACATTTATCGAGAAATAATACGTTCAATTGTAAATGGTAAGGTGTCGTTCATAATTTTTCGTAAGTTTATAATATTGCGAGATGATTATAAAGTAACTATGTTTACAATTTTATGGTGACATATATATTCCTAGCTTTAGCCCGTTCCGCTCCGCTTGCCTAAACGTTATTTTTATCCCTCGGGAAGAGATTTTTATGGGATAGGGGGCAAACGAGCAGATGGGTCACCTGATGGTAAACTACCGCCGCCCATGGGCACCTGCTATTTAAGAGTCACAAGTGCGTTGCCGGTCTTTGAGGTGGGAGTAGGGGAAGAAGAGAAAGGGGGGAAAAGGGAGAGTACGGGTAGTGGGAGAAGAGGGGAAGACGGGAGAGGGAAGGGTTAGGGCTTCCGGTAACCTCACTCACTCGGTGAAAATTTAGGATATTATAAAAATGTGTTTTTGTATGCCCTCCTTGTATTAAGACCATAGCTGTAAATGTATATGTATCTTCTGCTTTGTCTTCTTAAATTTATGATGATCGGTTAAGTAGTTAAAGCATGAAATCGTAACTAAACAAACTAACTCACTAACGCATTTATAATACTTCGTTCCCGGAACTTTGATGAAATCTATCCCACTGGAACAGTACATTTTCCGCAATAAAAGTAGCCTATATGCTAATACAGACTATAATGTATGTCTGTGCCAAATTTCATCCAGATCGGTTTAGCCGTTTTTGCGTGAAAGAGTAATCAACATCCATTCATCCATCTATCCACTTTCACCTTTATCATAATAGTAAGATTAGTTACGATATTTATTCCCCGAATATTCCAAGAAGGCTGGACCGATTTAATAAGGATTTCACGGGTTGTAATTCGGTTACTTTAATATGGTTACCACGCAATTTAAGCACGCAACAATCCACTTCACCGGGGGCTGAAACATTCACTGACTTCTAAAAAAGGAGAAGTTTTCATTTCAACCGATTTTTGTACGATATCTTCGCCAATTGTGAACCAATTGTAATCATTCCATTTTTATTGAATTGGTTATATTCAAGGCTGGTCTCATTTGAATTTGAAACAAATGTTCCAACTTTAAAGGCGGAAAATGAAGCGATACTGAATTCCCGTGAAATCATGGTTAATTAAATTCAAACAACTTGTATTCGCATTGAAGTCGGTTATACTTTTGTTTTAAATAGATAATTAGTTTAGGAGAATGTTATACTCACAGTATTTATATTGTGGTTTTATATCGTTGCATCTTCCTTGTTTGTATTTAAACCATAGTCGTAAACGAATATAGCTTCTAACTTTCTATTACTTTGTGATAAACTAAAAAAGTTTTTAGGAACTATTGCCTACTAAAGAGAGAGGAAGGCAGAGCGAAATAATGAGTAGTCTTTGATCAAAGAATTCACTAACTTATAAATAAACCGCCTCTTTGTAAATAAAGGCTTCTAAAGGCTGTTCAACAAAGTTGTGATTCGATATTCTTCTTCTTCCGGTTTACTTTTAGGATTTCCGGTACAGCAAACATTGAAGATACCTTTTGTGTATTTACTGTACAATAAAATAAAACGTTATGGAATATAAAATGTTGATATATTAAGGTGATATTTATTAAATAAACAGATAAGTTTTACGTGATTATGATCCATAATAATGTATCACAAATGGTAATCTATAGACATACATATATTACTTACTTAACTGTGGGAGAGCCATGATTCGGCACGTATGGGCCGGCTCGACCGGAGTGATACCACGGCCTCACAGAAAACCAGCAGTGAAGCAATGCTTGCATTGCTTTTCACCGAGTTAGTGAGATTATCGGAAGCCCTAACCCTTCCCTCTCCCCCTCTTCTCCCCCTACCCGGACTCTCCCTCTTACCCCCTTTCTCCCCTTCCCCTACTCCCACGTTAAAGGGTGGTAACGCACTTGTGACTCTTGAGTTACAGGTGCCCATGGGCGGCGGTAGACGCTTACCATCAGGTGACCCATCTGCTGGTTTACCCGTATCCCATAAAAAAAAAATGTACCTATATATGTATATGAGATCAGTAAAATCTGATACCTGCACGGACAAGTTTTTATAGGTTTTGACCTATCAGGATGAAAACTTGCACGTGCACTATTTTGTTACCTAGCGAAGGTTATCACTTTTTTGTAAATTACCAATACCACAAATATCAAGTAGACAAAGCACAGCGGGGCCGGGTTTTGCTAGTAGACTATCTTTTTTATGTTTAAATACAACTCCCACATTAGGCATATTCCTATGTCACGGGGGGCTTCACAAACAGTTAAACAACGGACACAAAGAACATTCAGACGCGGACTATTTGTGGATCACAAATTGTTGAAGTGAAAATTTATTTAGCGGCATTGTGCACTTTTTGGGATGGGTAAAAAATGTTAAACTCGCGTCAGGACATGTGACCTGATCGAAAATGTGTCCGAATTTATGATATTTAAATAATATTTTTACACCATCTGTGGATTCTGCGCGCTACTACCTACTGTGGTTTGATATATACTTATGTATTATATGGTATACATCCTCTAGAGGGCGCTAATCTAAGTTTTGGGGAGTAATCTAAGGGAGTTTTGTCAGCTCCTTATTAATTAATCTTTAAAAAATGTGTTTTCACTTCTGTCGACAGTCCCATGACTGCCTACTTTCTTTTTTGTCCCGGGTGGGATTTGAGCTCACAGCGCTATTCTCTTTCTTAAATAGAGAAATTAAATATTAAAATCAATTAAAAAACTGAAACTGTAAAAATTAATTATTGCAGAGCTCCACCATCCACTTTACGAAGTCGTTATTAGATTCTAGAATCGTACATTTGATGACGCATTCGTACCATCGTACATCGTACGTAAGTCCCACATGTTAATTACATTTTGTGTCTAGACATCAAATGTAATTAAAATGTGGGACTCGCTAAATAAGACGAAAGTTTTGGGAGTTACTAGTAGATGTTTAAAGAGATTTACTATTTGTTTCCCATCTGCATCATCATTTCAGCTCGACGAAACCACATTATTGCATTGTAAAAAAATATTCACGTTAAATTACAGATGATATTAATAAGCAGCATGTAAAAAGTAAAAAGTCCGTGAAGTAAAAAGAAAAAAACATAAAAGTATTGGAAAAATACAGATTCAAAAAAAGAACGCGTTCTGCTGACATGGACATCATCATTCAAATTAAAAAATAAAGGAAGGTGATTAAAAACAATACCCAGTATGAAAACAGGGATAGATAAAATGGTGTTATACTCTCAGTAGAATGTAAGAATGTTATCATTATTATTAAAATAACTAAGCAGTTAGGTATAAATGATTTTACATATTATTTAGTATTTCCGAACGACGGTGACTCTAGAGTTGTAGGTGTATTCATTTACCATCAGGTGACCTTCTGCTCGTTTGCGCCCTATATCATAAAAAACTGCTTGCAGGAATCACGAAAACAATGTGTAATAAAACACTCGAAGACCTTTTAAAATATTGTATCATAATAAAATGTGAGCATTAAAAAATTCGGAAAAATAATATTTTATATTTTTTGTTTCAGGTGAGCGACAAAAAACAGTTGTGGTATGTATTAAGAAAGTATTTTATATGTTTTCGGTTAAATTATGTATCACAGCCCGTAAATGGTATTTTTTTAAATCATAATTATGAGACAACTAGACCAACAAAATTTATACAAACCAGACAACACTGGTGGACTCTTCTAATCCGTGGCGTAATATTAAATGAAATTCTTTAATTTATTTCATTTTAATTTATGAACCGTTAGTTCTAATTTTAAACAGAGGACTACCTACTGAATTTAAAAAAAACCTACATTCCAAGAGAGAATTCTTTTAGAATACAAGGAAGTGTACTCTGACGTAATGTCATAGTCAAACCAATTATTTTTTCCGTCATTTTCTCTAAGTTTAGCAAAAGTACTTTTAGGCCACCACCAGACCATCTCAGTGACTTTTATAAATAGATTGAATCCTTCGAAAAGACACCGTTTTCGGTTCGGGCTACATATCTTGGCAAGATAGTGGTACAGTAAGACGAACAGAACATTTTGTTCAAAATTTAACAGGATTCTGTCTGTAAAAACATAATTCTGAAGCGATAACGCTCACCCAGTGAGACTTTAAGGGTTATCGTTCTATTTACCCAGATTGAACCACGAATGTTTTTTTTCTGCCAAGTGTCTTACTGATTCGATTCGCACCCAGGACAAATAATTGTGTGATGAGCATGATAATTTGTTTTGTGTCTGGGTGTAATATTTATCTACAATATGTATGTATTTAGAAATATATAAGTATGTTTATCAGCAGTCTGGTTACCATAGCACAGGCTTTGCCTAGTTTGGGATTAGACGGCCGAGTGTGAGATGTGTCAAGTTATTATTACATAGTATTATTATAACCTTCCCTATAGTGTGTTTTAGAAAGACAAAAGTATTCCGCGTTTTAGTTAAACAAGAAAATAAAAATACTTAAAAAAAAACTTTTACAAAGATACGCCTTGAACTAACTGGTTAAATGAAGATCACAGTGGGCGCTTTCTATCTATAATTAGTTTAGCAAGGGTTAAGGCATTTCGTAACTAGGAGTTAACCCTCCTTTACTGAGGTGATACATGAAGCGTATGAAACTTTTATGAATCAGCATTCGTTGGTCATTAAACCAAGGAAGGTACAATTTTCGAAACTCTGTTAATGGAAATAGATTGACTTATTCACTTGAGAGTATTTTTTTATATTATAAAAAGTGTGATAAGCTAATGTATATATTTAATTTTCATGTGTTAGTGATAGTTAGTAGATTTAATAGTGTGCTTAAAGACATTTAAAAGAAGTTGAGTTAAAAATCTGCAGTAACAGTAAAACTCTTTTTTAATAATATGTTTATTGGGAAAGTTTAAGTTAGTTTAAATATTTATAGCCGTCTATTTGTAGGAAGAAAAACCACTTATTATTAGTATGTCTTTGGTAATATGCTCCACATCTTATTTGTTACATTTAAATGATTATTATGTTCTTCGCTTCAAATATAACAAAATAAGTATTTCGCTATTTTTTTAAATTCTTTTATTTAGATAATTTTACTTACAAAGGTTCGACAGCGTCATCGTACTTTAAAACTATATCGCTTATCTTAATGCAAGCTATTAGCCAAACGTTAGGACTTCTGCCATAACACGGGCCTCATCCGCAGGTTAACAACCGTCTTAAAAACTTTTAATAATCTTTTCGAAGAACCGTTAGTGTCTTGGGTAAAACATTTCAAAAAGGTCAGTTCACTATACAGTAGTTTTTCTTTATTAAACGTTAAAACTTTACTTTCTCTATAAACTTGTATGAAAACAAACTGTCATCAAATCATTTAAGAATGGAATGGAATAATGTAATTATATTAATAAGTATGTTGACAATTTTTTGGAACGGCTTTTATTTTATAGTTAGGTCCTTATTTAAGACAAAAAATAATATTCTAAATGAAAATAAAAATGTGTGTGTCGGCTCCGACCCACGACTAGAGTTTACAACTTACTAGAGGTTCTCTCTATCTCTCCCTCCGCCCACTCTTTCTCTCTCTTTCTTTCTATCCCCATCTCCTCTCTCTTCCCCCTCTCTTACTCTCTCTCCCTCCCCCATCTCTCTCTCTCTCTCTCTCATCGTTTGTAGGCGCTGTAGAATGTATAGGTATTCTATATACAGTACATACATATGTATATATAACATAAAGGTCACATATATCTACTTACATGCGTCGAGGATAAGGAGCTCTAATAAAGCACAACAAAGCGTTAAAGCGTTACGGTGCCCCCCGATCACTAAATTTTACTCTTCATATTTTTTTCATACCATGCGCCTCATATGAAAATCGATTCTTAAGAAGTAAACTCCATGAAATCGAAGAGAAAAAGTCGGAACAATAATAAGTTAGTTTTAAAATTGCCCGCTAAAACACTCGCATCGGCCACATGATCTTGATTACGTCACTAACCGAACAGCTGACAGCTGTTAGTTCGTTTATCGGTTAATGACGTATTGGATCTGGTTGGCGTTTTGCAGTCTCTTCATAATAGTTACTATTTAATGGATTACATTTTTTTTTAAAAATTTGTCATAGTTGTTTAAATAAAAATATGTGGTGTAAGGTTTACAACGTCACAATCAACTATTTAGTTACAGCGTAACATACATTTGTGATAATCACATGTCATCATGTTTATGTCAATAACCCTATTCAATGGAACACAAGTTATCATAGAACGCGATTGTTTAAAAACTAGAAACTCGTGGATATTGGCAAGCACTTGATGCAGTAAGAGACATCATACTAAATAAAATGAGATATCCACCTACATTGAAAATCATATCTTTCTATATAAATTAAAGGCATACGGTTCTACCCACGTAAGAAAGAAAGAAATAAATGTATTTATTTTAGTATGAATGAACATATAGTTTAAAAAGTAAATTATACATACTAAAATTACATTATAACTATACTATTCTATGATTATGACATATGTATGCCTGACTGGTTTCTGTCCCGATGGGGGTTCTTTATCAAGGGGTGTCGTTGGTATTAGGTGCTACATTCGAATACCACACACTAAAATTTTTATTCTAAAACAAAATCATGTTTTAATACTAATTTATCATAGTATTTCTCAGCTACGTACAAAAGAATGCTGTGAAAGTTATAAGTAAAGCTCTCAAGGCCACCCTCAGGCCCACTGAGGGCTGAACGAATGAAGGATGCAATTATTGAGACCGCGGCGAACAAAGAAATATGATGTTGTATAGCTACTTGTCTCACACAGAGACGGCGATAGAAAATGGATGACGTAATTTATGAGATACTTTGATATTAAATCGTTGTTTTCTTTGTGAACATTTCGTTTTTGCGTGTAGTTAGAACATAAACAGCAAACAAGTTATTGAAATTGTCGTGCCAATTAAAAAAAAACATTGAACTAATTTGTCAATATGTGAAAATTTACTTCCTCATTATGTTAAAACTATCAGCGCCCCGCGATTTAACCCGCGTAAGTCCCAATCCCGTGGGAATATCAGAATAAAAAGTAGCCTATGCATTAATCCAGGTCTCCAGCTATCTACATACCAAGTTTCATCGCAATCGGTTCAGTGGTTTTTGCGTGAAAGAGTAACAAACATCCATCCATCCATCTATCCAAACTTTCACATTTATAATATTAGTGGCATTAGTGGGATTTAAAACGTTTTGATGGTCTGACTTTTATATTTTTATTCAAATCAGGTTAAGTTTTGCAAGAAAACTCTGTTTTCACAGAGTGTCAATGAAGGCATTTCTTTTCTTTGAAACCCTTCAAAAGGGAAGGAATATAAGAAGAAGTTGACTGGCCTATTACTCTAGTGGTTAGTGACACTGTCTGCTGAGCCAGAGGTCGTGGGTTCGATTCCCACCCAGGACAAATAATTGTGTGATGATCACTTGTTCTGTGTCTGGGTGTAATTTACTTTTATATGTATGTATTTAGAAATAAATAAGTATGTTTATCAGCAGTCTGGTTACCATAGTACATGCTCTGCCTAATTTGAGATCAGATGGCGGTGTGTGTGAAGTTATTATTATTTATTTTGTCGAAAACTATAAAAAACGAGTTAACAGCGCAATGTCAAAACATTGCGCTGTTATCTAAAGATGCGTTGAAATGTTTGATCTGAAAATGTTAGGTTTCACTTTTAAATGCAAATAAACCTTAACAGGAAACAGAAATGATTATCACTTGTATTCAAAATTGACGATATAAACTTGTCACAAAAAAATTTATGGGATCTGAAACAGCTTTAGAACGAATAATCTCAGACAAATTAATTTTCTCATCTGGATATCCATCTAGAGATGATTAAGTATAAAAAAATCTTACCTGGATATTCCTTTTTTATTTTTGGGATTTTATTATAGTACTGATTAACATGCAGATAAGAATCCAGGTCAGGAAAAGCGGTTTTCTTTTATATCTAAACCACATGACGCCTTAGATATTGGAACAGAAGCCAACAAATCAAGTTTATGAAGAGAAATGTTGAAATATGCTGATTTTATCATAGAACATAGAAGTAATGCCAAGTTTGTAATCTAGTTGTATAACTTCCTCTCTGCCAAATGTTAAATAAAGTAATAGTACATGTATTATTTTGTAAGTCTATCATCATATTTTAGGTCCTATCTAATTGTTTGATCTGAAAATGTTATAATTCTTCAGAATTCTTTGGAATTTGAAAACATTGGGGAAACCGTAGCGAAAGAACAGTGAATGGGGTGAATGTAAGAGGAAGCCATTAGATTGAGACGTGGAATGGAATTCAATGCCATTGTATTTTTATTGAACCAACTGAAGCAGCTAACTTTTCATTGATAAGCAATTAACTGTTTTATTGTTGATCAAGCATAAGGCAGGCCTGATTCTATGCGGTGACTGGTGCCTTTACTCACAGTAACACTAATGATGTCATTGAATACTAACCCAGTTGAGTGTGAGTAACCTAGCTCTTACTTTCTTCGTTCAGATATTTCAGGCTGATAAGAATGACAAACAAATACCAAATACCAACAAAGAAAAACAAACCTTAAACCTCAACTTTCTTCAACCTTCAAACAGCTACACGACCTCTTTTTTTTGGTTTAGAAACCCACATCATCGGGGCTTACAGTTGAGTTGTAGTTTAAAATCGAACCGATTAAACAACACGGTGTTTCGTCACAGATGGGTCTATGGCTAGGGCCTAGGTATAACTGAAGAATGTATTCCCCGAGAACCCTGGTAGAACATGACCGCCTACTATTTAACAATAGTAGACGGCTACTCCTTGTGGGTGCAGCAGCGTGATGACGTCGCGACAGCCATGGATGTGGGCAGCCTCTCGCTGGAGACCATGGTTTCAGCCACGGTCCAACGAGAGTGCGTTTGATTCCGCTGCCTTGTTTTGCGAGAGAGTGATATATGCCAAGAGACCGCGGAAAGGGAACTGCAGATAACTAGTACTCTCCCGCCCCTCAAAAAACGCAGAAGGTGCCGGAGAATGCAAAACGATCTCCGGCCTATATGAGCGCTTCCCTGAAGGCGATGGACAGGGTCATTCAGACAGTTAATCTAGTCTCTGTTTATTTTAGGGTCTTCTTAAGCTCCAGCATAAGCAGGCCCTAGACGGTAGCGAGACGTAGTCAGTTTTTTTAAATTTATTCATATTTGCTATCAAAGTAAATATCTACATTTTAGATTAGTCTAACTACAGAACTTATATATCGCCTAGTACTTAGGTTGTGGAGGTCTGATGACAGTCACTTTACGTAAAATATCAAAGTTCGGCCGTATCGTAGTCAGACTGAAAGCGACCCCAACATAGTTGGGAAAAGGTGCGGAGGATGAGTAAATAACTAAATGTTAATATTACACAACATTTATCTCTTTATATTTGCTAAACCTATTCTAAAACATTCAAGTCGTATAAACAGTACCTTTGCACACACTGCCGCTGTCGAGATAAACTTGAGAATTAATTATAGCATTATCCCGCTTGTTCAATTAGACCCAGAACTGTTTAAAACTACTTACCAACGCTTAATGCAGCTTCCGCGTCAACGAGATACCACATAAAAAAAAATGATTTATCGTATTTCTGCCGGTGATTCCTGTGTTACCTAAATACGTACTCGTATACTTCCTATTTCAACTTAACAACAACAACAGATTTTGAGTTAAAGGTAATAATGTGACCGAATTGTTAATTATTACGTAGAAGACTTAACACGCAACTAAATTGTGGTTTAATCCATACTTAAGAGTTGTTTTGTTTTTTTAAGTGAAAACTTCTTTAGTTTGCACTTTTGCTATGGGGAAAGAAGCACTGAACTCGTGACCGTCACGCTAATATCACATATATAGATCCACTAGATGGCACTAATCGAAACATTGAGTTCTGTCAGCTCCTGCACCTGCTAATGTGACGTTTTATGTTCGTCGTTTCGTTTAAGTTTTCACTTCTGTCGGCAGTCCCATGACTGCCTATTTTTTTACGATTTTTATTCACTTAAGTTAAAAAGTAAAACAAACAAATACAATAAAACTGGAGACTTTGTTTCTTCTTTGTTGAACGTGCTAATAACAAACTATAGTCGAATTTGAAAAAAAATGAATCTTTATTCTGCAGTTTTTGACGAAGATTAGGTTAATTAACTTCACACTACGAATCTTGAGAGCAATGTAGTGACCGTAACTGAAACTGCGAGGGACAGCTATACATATTTAAAACAACTTATTCTTTTCTTGAACCTTCCTCTAAGAGACACGATTACTCAAATTTATTTGGTAACATTCGGATAACAAAGAGTTTAAATATCAGAAGCTTGTAAACAAAGAAGTATTCCGAAGGATATAACAATGTGGAAGTAGCATAAAAGCAGTCTACTTGTTTCTGGTTACCATAGTACAAGCTCTGCCTAGTTTGGGATCAAACGGCCGTGTGTGAGATGTCTCCAGTTATTATTCTAAAAGTTGGCAGATTTGACCTCATTCTAATTAATATTTAATATAAAGTATAGCAATAAGTAAGGATATTTGAACTTTATGAATACTAAATATTACTGATTAATAATATTGTAAAGGCGAAAGTTTGTGAGGATGTATGGATGTTTGTTACTCTTTCACACATAAACGGCTAAACGGATCTGGATGAAATTTGGCACAGAGATAGATTATAGTCTGGAATAGCACATAAGTTACTTTTTATCCCGCTAAAATGTACTGATTACCAAAATTTCCACGTGAACGTAGTCGCGGGCAACAGCTAGTTATACTAGCTGCACCCCGCGGTTTCACCCGCGTAAGTACCGATCATGTCGGAATATTGGGATAAAAAGTAGCCTATGTGTTAATCCAAGTCTTCGGCTATCTATATACCAGTTTCATCGCAATTGGTTCAATGGTTTTTGCGTGAAAGAGTAACAAACATCTATACATCTATACATTCTCACAAACTTTCACGTTCATAATATAGTAGGATGAGGATTCCACAAATTATTGATTCCAGTGAATTTAAATAAAGTTAATACAATCAATAGTATTTGTTAGTACCTACCGTACTAACAAATACATTAGCCGGGACCGATTCCATGAAAGTTTTGATTTGTCAGTTAATATCAATTGTTATGTACTTTTACTTTGTATAATAAATTATCCTTATTTTTTTAAGAAGTTCTCTAACTGAAAAGAAGATCGAAGTCTTCATCATTTCATCGGCAATCTATTTGGTTATCCAGATATACATGTAAGACAGAAAAGATTTTTTTAACTGCAGTCACAATTCGCACAATAAGAAAAAAAGGAAGAAATAAACAGTGAACATAGTAACTTTATTAGTTACTATGTTCACTGTTTATTTCTTCTTCTCTCTCTAATAATAACTTCACACATCTCACACACGGCCGTCTTATCCCAAACTAGGCAGAGCCTATACTATGGTAACCAGACTGCTGATAAACATACATATATATTTCTAAATACGCACATATTATAGATAAATTACACACTAAAATTACATTATTACTATACTATTCTATGATTATGACATAGTGACTTAAAACTAACAGGAGACAAAAATGGTTCTTAACTCAGTATTGAGCCACTTCTTAGTTAAGAGGCGGCACTGATATTCTATCAGCTATTAAAATACCTATTATATGTAATAGTAAGATATCAAAGATTCAGATTTCAGATTTTAAGAAGAACGTTTAGATTTTAGTTCTACAATTTTATTTCATTTACTAACTCATGTTTGAATGTATATAATATATGTAAATGTATTGTTAGATATGATGAGTATTTGACTAAAAAAAACATACACGTGTTCACAGCCTGGATTTTCTATTCGTTAATTTTAACACACATGGAACATAATCATTATCTAAACAATCAATTACATAATAAATCAAATATGCACAAAGTCTCACGGTACTGATAGTTCTCCAAGGTAGCACCTTGTAGGTTCTGCAGACCGCACACTGTGACGGCTCACGAGCAAATAGGCCGCGGACTGTGATGCGCTCGTTTATATAGCCTTAGGCTAGGTTGAAATCCAACAGTATAGTAAAATGGATTTACTGTAGAATATGTTTCCATTGCAAAGTTTGGTTCGTTTAGTGATAGCATTATCTAAGAATGATTTATTAAGTAAATTACACTTTGTTACTTCGTGAACTGTTGATATAAATCAGCTGAACTCGCTGTGACCCCGCTCTTGGTCATTTAAGAAACTTTAATAGCGAAAACTTTAGAACCACACCAATAACGATCTCTATCCATTATTCGTGAGGTCATATTTATTTTAGTACCGTAAACATTGTACATGTTTACGCAACGTTATCCAGCTTGTATCAGCTCATAGCATATGGGATATTACAATTTATTTTTTGAATAAATGTGGAAGCAAATTTATTTTATAGGGAATTTTTTATGAAATGTGGGCCTCACAATATGAGGCAGGGTTGAAAATGATATCAGATGACAAATGATGCGGAGGTGAATGGAAGGCTATACATGCTATAATGAGACTCTTCGTATGCTGTGTATGAGATACACAATAAAAGTATACCTATTAAGAGTATATTACTCGACTGTACTGTAAGAGGTCGCGGATTCAATTCAGTGCAAATAATTGTAGGTATGAATATGTTTCTATACATTGTTGTAGATATTCTATTTATAAAAAAACTGGCAGCGCCCCGCGGTTTCACCCACGTAGGTCCCGATCTCGGGGGAATATAGGAATAAAAAGTAACCTATATGTTAATCCAGGTCTCCAGCTATCTACATACCAAGTTTCATCGGAATCGGTTCAGTAGTTTTTGCGTGAAGGAGTAACAAACTCTAATACATCTTCACAAACTTTCACATTTATAATAGTTGGATACTAAGTATGGTTCTAGAATGTACTATGAGTTCTAGAACAAGGATAAACATACTAAGTAACATTTTATACTTATCTTGAATCTAGAAAGCGCCGTGTAATAATGTTCTCTACAATATCATTATATTATTATTATTAAAACGACCACCATACTCGTACTCGTACAGATAGATAAAGAGTTATATTTCTGGTACTGTAATGCCACGTTCCTTTCAACGAAAATTTTACCGTCCGTAAGCAAAACGAATCGTTTCTTGATTATAGGAACGCGGCATTAATGAACTCTGAGCAACAAACAGTACAAGCCAATTAACGTATCGATTTTCTTTGTTTCTAAATCGGTTCTATTTCAGGCAGATGATTATTACCGCGATCATTTATTCAATATGACAGCTCGTGTCATTCTATTACTTACGATAAACCCGTAGGGATAACGACGGACTTTCCAGACTCAGATAGACCACGTGACAAGATGAACTGATTGAATATTTAGTCCTTGACATCGTTTCGACACGTGACCGAGTGTCACGTATGAGGGTATCTGCACACTTATTTGAAATGTAACGTAGGGCAAAGGATAAATAAAATTATTGGTTTAGGGTTCGTTCAGACCATACTAAAAATTCTCGCGAATTTTGTGATTTTTTACAGAATAAACTCTAAGTCTGAGGGCTCGGACTTCACAACAACGCAACAACCAGTTCGAGTTACAAGTATGCGACCCTGATCTGCTCGAGCTATTGCTTACACCCCCCAATAATAATAATTATACGTTTTCATCGGGCCTTAAATAGGCCCGAAGTAGATCTATTATCATCTGTGTCCTGGCTACGTTTCGGTGAGCTCTTTGGAGAAACTGAAGATTTATCTGTGCAATTACTGATGAAGTTGTTATGACGAACAACTATCGGAGACATATCCTGAAGGACGGCACAATTGACATTTTTCGGGCATCTCATCGTCCCGGAGAAAGCCTCAGGCATATTATTTCCGGTTGTTCTCGTCTTGCCAACGGCGATTGCTTGCATAGACATAACTAAGCGGCCAGGATAGTCCATCAGCAACTTGCTCTTACATATAACCTTGTGACTGTGGAATTATCGTAGTACAGGTATGTGCCCGACCCAGTTCTTGAAAATGGTCGTGTAACATTGTACTGGGATCGGTCTATTATCACTGACAGGATTATTGTTGCCAATAAGCCTGTTATAGTGTTAGTAGACCGATTAAAGCGCTGAGCAATGATTGTTGATATCACCATTCCCCATGACGACAATCTCTTAATGGCTGAAAAAGAAAAACAAATGAAATATTTAGATTAGGCCCACGAGGTCAACGACATATGGGATGTGGATTCGGCAATCATTGTGCCGATAGATGGGTTGATTGCGAAGAGCCTCGAACCGGTGGGACACAATTTTTTATATTTTTAGTATTTAAAAATGTAATTGATATGTTTTATAGATCTGAATAAAGAGATAATAATAAAAATAACTAGACACACCTCACACACGGCCATCTGATCCCAAACTAGGCAGAACTATGGTAACCAGATTGCTAATAAACATACTTATATATTTCTAAATACATACATATTATAGATAAATTACACTTAGACACATAATCATGCTGCATGCATCACACAATTATTTGTCCTGGGTGGGAATCGAACCCATGACCTCTGGCTTAACAGTTAGGGTCACTAACCCAATCGATCCGTTTCAGCGATATCCCTTTCCGTCTTCCCTTCTTACCTACCTTTTCCTTTCAATTTATTTCTATCTTTAATAAATTCCCAAAGTTCTTGGTGCACGGTAATAGGTTTGCAACCTATTACGTGAGTGTGACTAAAAATATAGTTGGCCAAATATGGGGGCTTAATACGCATCTGCCTACCCCGTCGGGGAGATAGGCGTGATGGATATATGTACAGACTTATTTCAGTCTACAACACAGTACTGTTTGTTTAATATACGAGAGTAACACCACATTTATTTGAAACAAGCTGACCCGGGCAACTTCGTCTGCGTTTGTAAATTTTATTTGCAATATTTTTCATTGATGCTCCGCTCTTATTGGTCATAGCTTGATGTCATATAACCTATAGCCTTCCTCGATAAATGGGCTATCCAACAATAAAAGAATTTTCAAAATCGGATTCGGTTCCGGAGATTACCCGGAACATCCAAACTCATAAACTTTACCTGTTTATAATCATATAGATGTAAGACAGAACAATCATACGAAATTATGTTCTTAGAATCCGTTTAAACCAAGAGGAAAAGTCTTTGCGGCCATTTTGGTTTATCTTGTCACAAATCTAAAGACAATTTTATTTAGAAACAGATATTCAGCGTTTCATTTCCCATGTAAGAGAAGAGCTGAGTGAAAGTGGGCAAATTCGTTAGTCCGGGACCGTGTTGCTCGCCTTAATTTACTCAAGCATGCAGTAGTTCTAGAACCCTTTGAGTACCTCGCGTCATGCCGTACAGGGGGAGCGCTCTTTAGCTCATTGTGTGAATTCTGATTAAGAAAAGGAACGATTGTAAGTGACGATTTTTTCCTTTGGTCTAAGTGAACCTTTTGGACCTTAGGGATAAATGTTATACGGTGTACTTACATGAATACAGTAGAAATAGACGATAAGTAATGTAGATTGGTTGTGGTTTTGAGCGCTGAAAAGCTTTCTAAAGTTACAAGACTTAAATCAACAGCGCACCTATAAATTTTTGACATGTAATGTAACTTGAACCACAGCGCAATCTTATTCAACTTATATTATACTAAAATGAAATTAAGACGAGTATAATTTGTATAAATAAACTCATTAGCACACTTACATACATAACACTTACATACATAATATTTCTTTCGCTACCAGTCGTTTCGTTTTTTTAAACCCCCCGACGCGTTTGTATGTCTGTCTTTGTATGTGTGTGTCTATGGCATCATAACTCCTAAACGGATGGACTGATTTCGTTTTAGTTTTATTTTTGTTTGAAAGGTGACTTGATAATTCAAAAAAAGTGGGAGAGCCATACTTCGGCACGTACCGGGCCGTCTCAACCGGCGTGATACCACGGCTTCACAGAAAACCGGCAATTAAGCAATTCTGTATTTCGCCAAGTGAGTGAGATTACCGGAGGCCCAAACCCCTCTCCCCTTTTCCCCCCCTTCCTCTACTCCCACCTTAAAGACCGGCACTTGTGACTTTTGAGTTGCAGGTGCCCATGGGCTGCGGTGGTCACTTACCATCAGGCGACCCGTCTGCTTATCTGCCACCTATCATATAAAAAAAATAGTTTTACTAAACTGCAGTTGTTTGACTTATTTAAAGTTTTTCAAATGGGCCCTTTTTCAAGGAGTGAAGTCGCGGCAGGACGCTTCACTCCTCGAAAAAGGGCCCCCGTCGGGTCTGAAACTAGTCGGGCATCCCCGAAATACAAACGTGAGTAAAGTATAGTTTCTAATAAACATGAATACCACTCACCAAAGTTTTTATTACGTTATATAAACAAAAAATAAATATAATTTTGACAACTTTATTTAAAGTAATGTTTAGTGTTAAACTAAACATAGATTCTACTTACAAAATAGTACTTACAAAATAATGTATTAACCACCCTTAAATTAAAGTTGTTTTCCAACTTTCCGCTATTGGATACGGGGCTTTATGGTAAATATCTCTCGCACGCTCCGAGTTCCTATCATCTGAGCCTGAGATGTAGGGGATTGAATTATATTTTTTATGTACAATCAGATGCTTATAAACGTTAGTTCTTTGCAGGCATATAAAGGTTATTGTACTTTAGCTTGTCATACCTAAATGTTAAGACGCTTTTGAGGGATACATGAGTTTGTGCAGATAAAAAAACCTTATTGTAGACAGTCATAGAGATCTTCCAACTCTATTCGAAGATAAACAGCACTGGGCCAATCATTAGTATTTTGTCTTCCGATGTATGTTAGCAATAACCTCACCACTTTTGCTATAAACTATCAAATTCACTAAATAACCTTAACCGCGATGTTGTCCATATCTCGATCAGTTCTCTATTTAATAAAAATGATTTAATAGACATTATTATGACTAGTTATTGGTAAGTTATATTATGGTACTTCACCTAAGGGCCATTACACAACTAATAATGCACGCGTAGCCTTTTTATCATACCCTCCTAGCGCGCCATTTGTCAGACGGACCAATCTCATGGCGTCACCAGCATGACTAATAATAATGTCGTGTAGTTTGAAAGTTCTTCTGAAGTCAAATCTCCAATACGAGCAGAAATCTACTATGCGAAAATAATAAATACGCAAAAGAGATCTGAATAGTCAGAGTTTCGTGGCCTGAGCTTAAAAGACTGTTACGGATCAGAAGATTCGTTTGTCACCCCTATACATTGAGCACTTCAATCAGCGCGTTGGTCGTAAATTTGACTGTATGTGGCAAGACGCGGGATCAATTGCCACTCGGTGCAAATAATTTTGTATGCATGAATACGTCTAATTACATTGTTTAGTGTCACTATGTATGATATACATAACTGTATTTTAGTGTGTTAATACCAGCCGGCCGCTCGACCGCCGGCGGACCTTATACGCAGTGGGTTGCCGATAGCTGCATCGCACGCACATGCTTTTATTTTTAAAAAGCACAAAAAAACTTAAATCGAGATTGTTTTGACATATTCTTTAAATACTGTAAAATTCATAGTGAAAATTGACATGCTTATTTATGTGTAGTATATAACTATAAATTTAAAATTTAAAACCCTGACTCGAAAATCCCTTCAACGATTACAAAATACCTTAGGTACATAATTTTGGAAAAGAGCTGATACTCTTACACTGCTGGACCGATATTAACCAAACATAGCTAAGAACCACCGCAAGGAAACTGGCTTTCAAAGGAAAAAACCGCATCGAAATTGGTCCATCCGTTTGAGAGCTACAATGACACAGACACACACACACACACACACACACACACACAGACATTGACGTCAAACTTATAACACCCCGTCGTTTTTGCTGGGGGGGTTAAAATGTGGACAAAGAACGAGAAAAAAGAGCCCGTAAGCACTATTTATGTATCTAAAAAACCCTTTATTCCTATATTATTGTTATTTATTCCTGCTCAAATTATTTAATAAAACTTTTGTAATATCTAGAATATTTTCCACCATGCAGTTTCATAATCGAGATTTTAGAAAAGGGGAAGAAGTTTACATAAAAATAAAACGCATCTAGGAGTTTTGTTCACTAAAATATTGGAAAAGAAAAAAAGTACTTAATTGACATAATAATTGTAATTTTTAAAAAAAAAAAATTATTGAAGAGGTAGGTAACCTTACACACATTTTAAAGTCCGGAAAAAGTAGGCAATTAAAACGGTAGGTATCGATATTTTTGTAGGGAGTGACTTATCTGTTACGTAGCAACTACTTAGTAATCTGTGTCCATAGTACAAGTTATGCTATAGTTTAGGTCTATGGTTTGCCGTGTAACAAGGGCTTGTTTTTCATAAAAGAAGAAAGAAAACCACTTCTACATAAGTTTTATAACCTATTCACAATATCCTGTACTGTAGTTACACGCTCGTAAAATTTACGTCAATGTCACATTGCAGAAACCTCCTTCCATCTGCAAGCCCAGACTCAAGCACAATAAATCTGTCTCATAAATCACTCTTATCCAATCTTGAAATATGCAAGACGGATGAAAGCCAATTTCAAGTAATTTTTCACACTGTAAGAGATACCAAGACGGAAGACTGTTCCCGCATTCCCTTCAGAATGTATTTTGTCATTATACTTACCTCATACACTTTAAACAGGAAATTTATATGATACTAGCAGTTCTCGCGCGGCTTCGCTCGCGTGTACATATATAAATATTTTGCGCGAAATTCTATTCTTTTTCTTAAAATAAAAGTAGCCTAAGTTACTCCATATAACACCAGCTATCTGCCAGTAAAAATCTCCTGGAATTCGGTCCACCCGTTCCGGAGATTAGACGGAACAAACAGACAGACAGACAAAAAAAAATTTAACTGATTTTAGGTATAGGTATCGTGCAAATAATGTATGAGATTAACAGACACTTTAATTTTATTTATTTGTATTGATATATAAAATTGTAAGTCATGGCCCTAAAACACGGATACCGATACTTAAAGAACACATTACCGAAACACCCAAGACAATTCAAATATACATTTTCAGACGCTCGGCGGATGCCGCAAACCGAAAAAAAGTGTTAGCGCAACAAAAAATGCTGACTGCGAGTTGATTTATTTTATTTTAACGCCATCTGTCATGTATACCATAATATCTTTATCTCACACGTTTTTTTTTTACAAATTTAGTTTATAAATTTTTTTTATTATTTAAATGGTCAACTTGCAAAACTCGGTCACGCTTTGCATTGTTTACTTGATTTTGTTGGTATTGCTAAGTGACTGTAATTGAACGCGTCTTCGAACGTTGCCTTGCATATACTACCGCAGCGCATCAGAGATCGTCATACTAAAACTCTTTTTTTGTGGTATAGGGGGCAAACGAGCAGACGGGTCACCTGATCGTAAGTGCCTACCGCCGCCCATGGGCACCTGCAACTCAAGAAAGTTGTTGTACTCAATTGTGCATTGAGGCATGATATTTTTAACAGACATCAAAAAGGAGAAGGTTCTAAATTAAATTGAATATTTCTTTGTGTGAATGTTATGCAATATCTTCGCCATTTGTAAACCGATTCAATCATTCTTTTTGTAATTGAATTGGTTATACTCAAGGTTCGTTCTATTTTAATTTGTCGAAAATATCCCACTTCTAAGGGTGGAAAATTAAGGGATGAGGAATACAACTTATACAATTCCACTAATCTCACTATCTCACTAATCTTACTAATATTATAAATGTGAAAGTTTGGATGGATGGATGGATGGATGGATGGATGGATGGATGGATGGATGTTTGTTACTCTTTCACGCAAAAACCACTGAACCGATTGCGATGAAACTTTGTATGTAGATAGCTGGAGACCTGGATTAACGCATAGGCTTCTGTTTATCCCGATATTACCACGGGATCGGGACTTACGCGGGTAAAACGGGGCACTGCTAGTATTATAAATGTGAAAGTTTCAATTGATGGATGGATGGATGTTTGTTACTCTTTCACGCAAAAACCACTGAACCGATTGCGATTAAACTTGGTATGTAGATAGCTAGAGATCTGGATTAACGCATAGGCTACTTTTTATCTCGATATTCCCACGGGATCGGGTATTCCCAGGATATTCACGCGGGTGAAACCGCGGGGCGCTGCTAGTGTATCATAATTTAGGTATAGTTGCGCGGCTGTTACCATATGTATTTTTTTTTCAGCAGGCAGGAGAAGGTTCTTCTGAAAGAGGATATTAAGAAAGGCGTGCGGAAAATTAAAAATAATAAGAAAACTTAACGAGGGACTTACGCGGATGAAACCGCGAGCACAGCTAATAAATATTTCTAATAATAAATAATTCTTTAAAAAAAACCGGCTTAAAAAAAAAACTATTCCATAAAAGACTTAGGTTTTCTCATGGATGACATTGTCAGAACTGGACCAAATTGGACCAAATGGGACCACACGGGAAGCATAAGCTTTCAAATAAAAAAAGAATAATCAAAATTGGTAATAAAAAATACAGTCGAAACGAGAATCTCCTTTCTTTATTGAAGTCGGTTAAAAAAACAAAACAGACTGTATTTTTTTTACCTTAATGATATAAAAGTATACCTCAAAAACGTCTCAGTCGTTCCACCAAGCTGTTTGGCGTACCTATCGAATTTCCCAACTTAAGTAGGAAAAGTTTCTTTGCTTTTTTGAAGTTCTTTTGATATTTTATACACAGAGATCCGGATCAATTAAGTACTCCACGAGGAACGTTCTTTGATATCTTAAAAGGAATAGTAAAAAAGATTACTTTATTTATACGCCTGTAAAATATCCACCACAACTGATAGACTGATCTCACGATCTTTTAAAAAAAAAGAAGTTTTCACTTTAAAAAAAAAAAAATATTGAAATACACCGTGTATTTGAAAATAGAACACTTACTTAAACCACTGAACGTGTTCCAAAACAAAAAAAAAATCTTTAACTTGACACAGTCATAAATTGTAAACGGATAGTATTTTTTAAATTTTTTTTTTATTGTAACTGCATGTTAGAGTCATGCCCTTTCAGTGATTTAATTAACTGTTCTATTTTCAAATACACCCTGAATATCAGATCGTATAAGATGAGTTTAACATATCGTGACGATAACACCGTGTCATACTCGTACACGTTCATGCATGGCATTGCAGGATTATGCAAAAGCTACTGCTGCGTCGACTTCAAACTTGTGAGTTTCAACTTTAAGTCTTAGTGCTTAAAGTTAATAGTCATTATAATTATTGTCTTTACAAAAACTGTATTAAGTTTATTTACATATATTTCTTCTTCTTTCTTACTGGTTATTATATATTACTATTTTGATATACGTACTTATTAAGAATTTTAACGGAACAGACTTTTTTTTTTAGTAGTTGCATTTTGTAAATTCTTGCCCAAATCTCGCGATTGGTTTATTTTATAAAACAAATATTCATTTGGTTTTTAATCTATTTAGTTAGTATAAAACAGTTTTGCTAACCAATATTGATAAAGTTGTAAGTATGGCATAAGTATAAGATTTCACCTTTAAGTCTCATATGTCTCGTCTGAAAAATAATTGGAAAAGGATATCTGACTTGAATTTCATAAAATATCGTGCAATCTCAAATCAAAATGCATCATAAATATATTTCACATCGATGCCGCGTGACTATTCTGACTCAACTTTCATTAAATGCTGGTGCTACGGCGCTACGTCACGACGTAGAGCCGTAGCACCGCGTCGTAGAATGCGCTACGATATCACCGTAGAGTGTGCTAGGAAGGAGTGTTTACGTTCATTACGTAACATGACTTCTTCATAGTCGTATAAATAAACCGACTTAAAATTAGGAGGTAATTTATTCGATTGTATTTTTTGCATGTACGTTAAGTGACATCTTCACCAACTGTGATTTTCTTTAATCTTTTGTTTTAATCTATACTTCTATACTAATATCATAAAGCTGAAGAGTTTGTTTGTTTGGTTGAACGCTGCTAATCTCAGGAACTACTGGTTCGAAAGGAAAAAATGTTGGATAGCCCATTTATCGAGGACAGCTATGGGCTATATAACATCAGGCTACGACCAATAAGAGCGGAGCAGTGACCATAAACGCAGGTAAAACTGCGGGGAATGAATACCACTCATGTTTTTATTTTAGCACTAGCAACCCGCTACTGAATGAAGAAGTGTGTATTTATACAGCATATTTTGAAGACATTTGTGAGGCGGCGGTAGTGCATTTCACTGCCATGTCGGAGGTCGCGGGTTCAAATTCAATTTCTTTATTTCATAAAATTGATCACCAATTATTCGAAATCGTCAATTAAAAAAAATAATGATTATAATTTAAAATTATAAATCGACACACACAGAGTCACCGCAACAATAGTTTGCTTTGTCAAATGTAAAATTATAAAAAAAACATTATTTTTTTTTCATTATTTTTTTCATATCTGCCTGTGTCGATCTATAACCGCCCGTTTCCAAATGGTTGAGCGTTCGATTCTATTATCTAACTATATATTTTGTATGCATGAATATGTGTATTTACATGGTCTGGGTGTTTTTAAAGATAAAACGTTTTATTTTTTACCACCACTGCATAAACAAAGATTGGAGTTCTAGAAAAATTTGCTTAAAAAGTATTACAAAGCAATCGTGAAACTGTCTTGAAAGAGAATTTATCATAGCTTCTGTGTTCAGTTTTGCTCGAAATATTAAATTCTGAACAATATAGGCATGATGATCTATTTCGTCGCGGAAAAACCATTTTGATACGTCTCTATGTGTATGTTAAAAGTACCGGTCAACCTTTATAGTTCACGGAACAGTAACCCATAAACTAAATGTAGTAAAGTTGACAATGGACTGTATCAGAACGGTTCTATTACAAAATATATAAAATACAATATTTTCTGAATCAGTGAACTGATGTAGTGAACATTATTAATATTGTGAGTTGTATCTGCTTCCTCTCGGGACTTTGTAAGTAAACTTTAGGTTGTATTGTGTGTAGGATATTGTTGTTTCGCTTTGAACTAGTTTAGCCACAAGTTTACAGTCTAGTAACGATATGTGAAAGTTCCTTAACATATTTAGGATTCAATCACGCCATAATCGCTGAACAGATTTGAATAAAATTTCAATGAAAAACTGTATTTTTAATAAACTGACTCAAAGCTTGGGGTGCTTTACACAAATTTTTTATAATAACGCAAATTTTATAGACCTGTTTTTTTATAGGGGGCAAACGAGCAAATGGGTCACCTGATGGTAAGTGACTACCGCTGCCCATGAGCACCTGTATCTCAAGAGTCACAAGTGCGTTGCCGGCCTTGCTACCATTAAACTATTTGTAACATTTTAAGTTTTTAACAACAACTCTTTTACAATCACCTTAATTATTTTGTTATTAATTTAATTCTTAGTTTAAACTTCAGTGTAAATTAGAACAAACAAACAAACAAACACTTTAATTGCTTTAAATGAGGATACAGAGTGGTGGTAGGTTGTTAGTTAAATAAATGTACAAGCTCATTTAGCCATTCAAATAACAGCATGCAATTTTTCCCTTAATGGCTATTTATAAAATTATTAATTAATGATTACATTGCCTTACACCTATGCCTACACTATATTTCATTTTTCTGATATTCTATATTAAATTAAATTAAATTTTGATTAAATTGATACTTTATTAACTACATTTAATAATATTAAAATTGCTTAGTAACGTAAGTAATATAATAACTGAAATATCAATAAATAATGATAAATCGATCAACCAATATAGGTGTCGCTTATTGCTCACGATATGTAAAAAACTCTTCTACAGAATAGAAACATAGTGGACTTTATGTCGCTCTAGAACCAATTCTTCATATTTAAAAAATGCTTCATATTTAAAAAATGTTTTATTTTAGTTCAGTTTGCTATTAACGCGCGTTTTTTTTTCTTTGCACTCGTAATTTATTTTCTATTCTTAACCGACTTCAAAAAAGGAGGAGATTCTATGTCAAACTGTAATTTTTTTTTTAAAGACAAGTCCCGCATTAGAAATGACTCCTGCATCGCGGAGGACTTTACAAACATACAAACAACAGACACAAAGAACACCCAGATTCGGGTTGGAATCGAACCCACGACCTATGGCGTAGCAGTCAGGGTCACTAACTACCAGGCCTACAGGCCAGTCAATTTTAGTTTTTTAGTCAGTTAATGTATGTTCACCGATGACTCGAAGCCGCGAACGAATTAATTTAAAAAAAGTATAGTAAGACAGTAAGTAAGACTTTAATACGTCTAAGTCATCATAAATTGTACTAACTTTTAAACAGTTAAAAGTTAAAAAGTATTTAAAAGGGAATTATGGGAAAAACGTCAGGCAATTCAGAGGTATGCAATATCTTTTCGTGATCGCGTTAATTCCCGTTTAAATACATAATTATATCATAAATTGTAATGAGCTGTGTTCTTCATCCTTTAATTTGCCACCCTTAGGTATGGAATATTTTCTTTAAATGGGACCAACTAATGAGTACAACTAATTCACAAACAATAAACAGATGGCGAAGATATCGCGTAACATACAAACAAAAAAACTGTCTAATTGAGAAACTCCTCCTTTTTAAAGTTGGTTAAAAATTAAAACTAGACTACGGATAGAATCGTACTCAAAAAAGTTCAAAACGATACAATAATTCTTGTCTGAATTGGCGCTGTTATTTCAAAACTATTAGTGTGCAAAGAGAAATTGTAGCGGAGGTTATATTAGTTTATGTTAATGTTAATTAGTTTTGTAGTCAACTTAAGTAAGTGACCCAACTTAGATTTATATGTTTCATTTGTTAATGTTTAACAGCCATAAAGTACTTGCGATTTATTTATATATACATACTAGCTGCGCCCTGCGGTTTCACACGCGTAAATCCCTCGTTAAGTTTTTTTAAATTTTTTGGAACTAGGGATTAATTTTTACATATATGTAGAAATATGTATGTTAAAGTCAAATGAGGTATTGTGTAGAGACAAAACATTAACTTATCATCATTTTGTAGTTTTCTTTTCATCTCCAATTCATTTTTCATCTTCTCATCATTCCATTCACTCTAATTTTCCATCAGTAAAAGGTCAGATATAACTCAGCATAGCTTGTTTAGAGGTTTTAGAAAACCGGTTAACATTATTAGATACATCATATTTGTAAATAAATATATAAAAAAAAACTGGAGGGAAATCGAAATTGATCATTGACGTTGTCATTGTTGCCCGATATATAATAATACATTAAATAATATAAAAAGTTATATTTTTTTAAATATTACTATTAACGTGGGTCACACATTACTAGTAATCTCGTTAACCCCTCCAGCTAAGCTTAACACTTGTGTTAGGAGTGGGTTCACGACGGTAGTGCACTGGGTGGGGTTCGAGCCCGCAACCACTTGATCGCAAGTCCGTCGCCTTAGCCATTACGCTACCGCCGCTTGTTTTATGTATATTTCCGCTCTTATTTCGGCACCAGGCGTTCAGTTCTCCAATAAACGAGAATGAAGAATTTTTAAACTGTTCCAGTACTTGAAATAATTCATGGAAGCCATTACCGAAAGTCGTCTAAAGCGATGACTCGAGTATTAAAGGTCCAGGCAAAGAGAGAAAACCGGATAATTATGATAAGTTGGTGTTTTGTCTTGGTCACCCATTTGTCTTCGATATACTTGCGTGCTATAAATCAAACCCAAGTAGATTTATTTTTGTATGAGAAATAATCTCAAATCGAATTAACAATCACAACAAGGAAGCTACAAATAATGTTATAGACTGGCTTTGCTTCGGTGCTGAAACGTGGACAATAACGGCATTGCTAGTTCATAAATTTAAGATCCCGCAGCAAGTTACGAAGCGAGGTGCACTTTGAAAGTTTCTTTGAAAGATAAAACTCGCAATGTTGTGGTGATCCATCAAAGAACTAAAGTTTTTCTCCCGGGATAAACAAGATGAAGTAATATTAGACTGTTCTTATCTACCGATTAAGGTCAATGGTCTGGGCCTATCTACCGATTTCAGTAACTGACTCTTAGAGTACTAAAGATGCATCATAGCTGAATAGGTGGCTCGGATGGATTGAATGTGGAAATCAGAGAAGACTCATGGTGCAGGTAGAAAGAGTCGTATGTCCAGTAGTGGCGATAGGCTGATTAGTTATTAAAAATCTATCTTATTAAGTTTACTGCCTACTCCATTCGTATAGGTCGTTACCTGTAAAATTAAAAATAACTAAGGCATTAACTACTTTTTACATGCCCTCACAAGCAGCTCGTCTATGGGATGTCATCAGGCTAGGTTGCTTAACTTCACTGATCGTTTACCGAATAGCGACTACAGCTGGCTATGGTAGTCTGTGATTTTAAATTACCATTTTACTTGAGCTCGCTAATGTATGACGTGGCTAATAACACGGAGATCAATATGTATCTAAAGTTATACTTAATCGATTTTGATGAAACTTGCAGCAGTATATTAGCTATAATATTAACTTTAAAACTGCATAAAAGTAGTAAATATCTATGAACAGGGTTTTGTGTGAAGCTCGAACAAAAAACAAGCAGACATGAAAAAGACAAAGTATAGTTTCGGATTTAGAAACACTTAATTAGTTACTTTATTTTATAATATTATATCTTCAATGTACAGACACAGCTACATTACATATAATACTAGAGATTCTAAGAGCCAATTTGAACTATATTCTCTAAAAAAATCTGTCTGTGGATGTTCCTTTCATCATGTGCCACGTCGCCCAGACCTTGCACACATTTATCACTTACGTATTAAAAAAGAAATGAATATCTCCTAATTCGTACAGGAACTTATACATAGCAATATGTACAATCTAATCAGATGGGACCCTGAATGACAAATCTCGTCTATTCACAGTAACGGATATATAAAATAAATTTTAGTTCATCCTCTGATTTGCCCTACTTGTCTGATAGTACCGATTGTTAAAGGTACAAGAATAAACGAGTAACAAATTTTATAAGGCATTCCGTTTCCTTTTCAGATAGACTTTCATATTGATGACAAAGGATTGACTATGAATACTGATGATGCCGAATATTCAAAGGAACAGTAGAATTTCTATTACACGTGATATTATTAGGACTTCAACTTCAAAAAAATATACTAGAAATGTTTTTCACACCTGACACAACCTTTAAATGTATCTGTCTAATAAATAGTTTTCCAAGCATGACTAGCGATAAAATAAAGAAAATATATAGTTTACTTTCATGTGATATTTTGTTTATCAGCCATATAGTTGGTGTTGGCACACACAACTCTACAGGACACAATTGCAGCCATAGGTTCCATCTTTTCATTGTTGAAACACTAAAAAGTCTGACCAAGACAGCAGAGACAGCTCTTGGTTCTAGTCGCCAAAGCCTGGATGGAATGAAGGGCCTGCGTCTTTTTTCCAGACAGTTATGATCCTAGATCGTTTAGAAATAGAATAGGTTTCTCTTGGATAGGCATGTTTAATTACCTGATGTCACTTGTAGCCTAATACTTACCTAATCACTGCTTGTGAGGGTGCTTTATGCAGTGATTTCAGTGCTATATGTGCTATGTTTCATTACTCCATTTACGGAACGCACGCATATGAGCTAGGCTTAACAGAATTTATGTCGATTCATACTTAAATGAAGATCAAATCACGTAGGTTGTTTTGTTAAAGAAAAAAGTTATACGTGGTCATACCAAAAAAAGGGTTGCCTTGAGAAATTCCTCCATTTTTCCGTCGGTTACTTATATTAGAGGTGCAGTCGTAAAGTCCTAGGCTCGATTCCTGTGTCAGGTAAATGATGATATTGCGTAAAAAGAAAGGAGACTTGAATTCCGTTACTTAAATCTTTTTAGCAGCCTCGAGTCTGGAAAGCCTCATCCCTGATGGAAATAGTCTCAACCATTATTACGTAAAACAGAAAAGCGGTCGTCGATGGCCAAACCCTAGACTGGTACAGTAATACCAGACTAGGGTTTGATCACCGACAACCGCTGCTGTATATCTGTATGCTGTATACCGACTTTTATAGTAGGTACTCTCTAAATTGAGCGGCTCCAATACCGCCTACATTAATAGGGCTTTCATATGATGTACAAAAAAACTTAAAAAACGCTAAAACAATTAGGCATTTTAAATTTAGTTTTGGCAAAAAACATTTAAGCGCGAGTAAATGCAAGCAGCCTTACAATAACTTGTTTTTTGTGGAATATCTCTTTCTTTTAAACTTCTCGTACTATCTATCACGAGTGACAGGATCGTTCAAAAGACAAATGACGTCAGATCCGGCTATTTTCTTTGGCTGCCAGTTTTTGTATTCCATTGCCGTTATATATCATAACTGTGTGATATTTTTTGCGAGCTCGTGAAATAAATTGTGAGATTTAATGCTTAACATGTTATTCTAAGGGGACGAGAAGGAAGTGCATGGTGCTACAAAAAGTAAACCGATCAATAGTATTGCTTTACCAGCATAACCAGTCATAATAATGTCTATTAACTCATTTTTATTAAATAGTGAACTGTTTTATCATCTATTATAATTTCACCTATTTTTTATAAAATAAATAAGAGTTTTTGATGTGGCGACAACATAAATAATATATTCCCCTTCTAATCCTTCTTTAATTAAATTTCGCAAACGAAGAAATGTAAAATTTATAATATTTAATGTTTTTATGTAGAAGAAACCCTTCTGAAAGAAAAACTAAAGAAATCTAAAATTTTTGAACAACATGCTATAAATTTAAAAAATCGGACAAGTGCGAGTCTGACTCACGTACCGAGGGTCCCTAAGCTTCTGATTTACCTGCGAAATGTTGAAATTTGGTCAAATCCTTAGATTTGAAGATACTGCCATTAAAGCCTTAGCTTTAGTGGCCGTATTTTTTGATTGCGTTGACTTAGGAGCTTGATTTTTTTACAGCGTCAAGCGACCGCAGACTTCGCAGACATAAGACAAGTATTGGGTATTAAAGTCAACTTGATGCATCCACGGGTGCCTAAAAAAAGTTTTGACAGAGAAGGAGACATACATACAGACGGACAACGAAGTTATCCTATAAGGGTTCCTATTTTTCTTTTAAGTAACGATACCCTAAACATTATGTGAAAACAGTTACAAAGAGCTACACGTGTCCAGTATACACATATGTTGAAATTCTATGCAATGACAGTTCAACTTATACCGGAGATTAATAGTTTATTTATGTTACAAACAAACAAAAGTAAAAAGTATTTGGTATACTTGATACCTCTACGCATTTCTGAGAGGATCTTGACAGCCAGACGGACAACGAAATGATCCTATAATGGTTCCTTTTGAGAAATGGATCCCTAAAAACAAAATAATAATAAACTATAAATATAGCGATTGCATAAACAGTAAGTACTAGGCTTAGTACTACGTGGGATACACTGAAAGTTTTGCGTAACTAATTAATAAAACAATTTACATGTAAAGTTTACTGCTTTTCGAAGTATTCTCCATTACATTTTAAACACTTTTTCATTCGGTCAAACCATTTTTGAAAACATGAGGACCATTGGTCTAAGGGCATGTATTTCACGTGCTGGTTGAAAGCTATCAAGGTACGGCTACCTTTTCAGAAGCGTAAAATGACATACACAACATTTGAACGACGACTTGAATGATGAATGATGAATTCAAATGCTGATTTTTTTTCTATGATAAAACACAGCACAATCAATAGATCATAAATACTACGTCGCTGATTTAGGTCGTTCCTTTCTCTGTGGTATAGCAGAGAGCACTCAATGGATGAAATACCTCGCTGGTCGAGGTCGTTTCATTCTCTGTGGTGTAGCACAGAGCACGTAATGGATTATATTCATGGATCACGATTGTGAAGTTCAAAACAATCAATGAATCTTTCTGTTTCTGTCTAAATCTACTTATGTCAAAAACCAACAAAAGATACGACACATAATGTACACATTCATAAACTATTTTTCTTTCATATTTGTTTAGAGAATCAAAATAAAGCACAAAACGAATGAAACAAAACAGAACACCTAACCACTTTGGGCGTCATTAAAAAATGATGATTGGATTGATTAACGAGGTGAAATTAAAAAGTGAGTAAATGCGAGTCACAGTAACGTACAGAGCTTATTGGAATAAGAATATATTGGATGGAGGTAGAGCACAACGTATTACTGATTGTGTAACCAATAACATCCTTTAGAAAAGGTAGATTGAAATATAGATGGAATACAAGTAGTAGTCGGACATCCCTGAAATTAACCCGTGAATGAAATCATATATATCTTCTTTAATAATTAGGCATTATAGCTGATTTTTTCATCACGTGAGTAGGTAATTGTGTTGTATTTTTCGACATTTCAAATCAACAACACAGGAACCCTAGTATTACAGAGCAACCCTAAACTACATAGCAGCATTATTTCAGTAACTTACTACTTTAAGTGGAGTATGTGCGTGTGCGTGTGTGTGTGTGTGTGTGTGTGTAGTGTATGAATAATTGCCAAAAGACAATCTTAACTCCTTCGTACGGGTCACAGAGCATACAATAGTTATTAGCGTGTAAACCATTGTGACCTAACATTATAGACATCCAATAGAATACTTAAGTTTAGAAATGTTTTGGTGTTATTACGTGCAAGCTAGTTTGCACTTTATTTGGTACAAGAGAGAGTCCTTATTTATTTACATCTTTCAAAGCGCTTAAAAGCTGTGACTGGCTACAACAATGAGTATTGTTGGTGAAAGGAGACGTTACAATAACGGTCATGTGTGTGTGGCGATAGCGTCCGTCATGAATTTCATATATTTACAAAGAGTTTTATAAAATATTTCATTAAACGCAAATAGTTTTACATAATATCAAAGCATTCAATGCGGTTGATGAGTGTAATGAAGAATTATTATTAACAAGCTTTTATATTATTTTGTAACTATGCCAACAAAAGTCAATTTTAACCTACTTATGGTTTTCGTATCGAAATGAAACTTTGTATGTATTTGTAGTTTGAATTGACACTATAATTTGGTATCTTCGAGCTGATCTGGAGCCAGGAGATTGATAGTGGGATTCTTCAGTGGCTGCTGGCTGCTAGTAAACCCATCGAGTTTGAGCTCATATGGTTCGTTTTAACGAGTGCAAAAGATTGCGCTTAGTAAAGTTGGTATGATGAAGGAGCCATTAGGATTGTAAAACTATTATTTACTTTTTAATTTGATGTTAATAAGCGAGTTTTATCAGTTTTACTAAACTATAATTTATTGTTAAGCGTTAAAACGGTAGATTCTGTAGAAACTTGCGTGAAAAATGATTTGTGATGTCATACCTAGCTTTTGTCAAATCATTTACTTGTAGTGATAGGTTTAAAATATGTAGGAAAGAATCTAATTTCTCTGTGCTATTTACATTTACAGATTGATACATACTAGATTATCGTATACTTATGAAATATGATAGCATTTATTTACTTTTCCCTTTATTTTCTCTTCACATACTGTGAGTGTCTAATGACGCCGCTAGACGAGGCAACAGGCACTGACTTCCCCCTTTTTTATCTCTTCACATACTGTGAGTATCTAATGACACCACTAGACGAGGCAACAGGCACTGACTTCCCCCTTTTTTATCTCTTCACATACTGTGAGTATCTAATGACGCCACTAGACGAGGCAACAGGCACTGACTTCCCTCTTTATTATCTCTTCACATACTGGGAGTATCTAATAACGGCGCTAGACGAGGCAACAGGCACTGACTTCCCCCTTTATTATCTCTTAACATACTGTGAGTATGTAATGACGCCGCTAGACGAGGCAACAGGCACTGACTTCCCCCTTTTTTATCTCTTCACATACTGTGAGTATCTAATGACGCCACTAGACGAGACAACAGGCACTGACTTCCCCCTTTATTATCTCTTCACATACTGTGAGTATCTAATGACGCCACTAGCCGAGGCAACAGGCACTGACTTCCCTCTTTATTATCTCTTCACATACTGTGAGTATCTAATGACGCCGCTAGACGAGGCAACAGGCACTGACTTCCCCCTTTTTTATCTCTTCACATACTGTGAGTATCTAATGACGCCACTAGACGAGACAACAGGCACTGACTTCCCCCTTTATTATCTCTTCACATACTGTAAGTATCTAATGACGCCACTGGCCGAGGCAACAGGCACTGACTTCCCTCTTTATTATCTCTTCACATACTGTGAGTATCTAATAACGGCGCTAGACGAGGCAACAGGCATTAACTTCCCTTCCCTTTCACTGGCTATTTCTCTTTGTCGTAGCCTCGAAGTCGTACCAATCCTCTTAACCGTAACTGGGCGAAAGAATGAGACAGACTCCACTGACGAACGAATTTAGAGATTGCACGTCCACCTGCCTCCTCCCAGTTTCTTCACTACAATTGCAAAAATACAATTTGCAAATTAGAAGAATACTTGGAGCGACATCTACGTGAAGCTGTAGTATCTGCTCCAATGAAAAAAACAGGTGGTTCTAAACTTCCGCATTCCATGATATATACAGAGGGCGTGCAATACTAAGCCTGTCAGCCTGTAACCACGGCCAGTGAAATTTCGTCACAACGTTGGGTTCAATGGTATATCTATTACGTGATTGCAATAATTCCCGAATACGTTAGGTGTATGTAACGGCTTTCATTGAATAGCTTGCAAGACGAGATGATGATTGATTGAAGAAGATTTTCGCCTATACCCTACATAGTTTTAATATAACAAATAAAAACAATACAACAACAGTACACGTGTAACTGACAGAAAACTACTTGATTGTGTTTGAAAATGACTTCTCGTTTAAACGCATAGCCTGTACGTGAAGTGTTTGAACGAGAAATTTTCTAATATCATAAGTTGTTCCACACCGGCTCGCAATTACTAAACAGTCAAACTCGATAACTCGTAAAAGCGAAGTCATAAAATATGATAACACGAGTAAATATTACTCTTTTCTCATTTACCACAAGTTCCTTACTTTTTTAACGTTTCTTTTTGTCAAAAAAATGGGAAACTTTTATTACGTTATGTAATGGATGTAATAAAACAGTATTCAGATTACGACACTTAAATACTTTAAACATAATTTATTATCTGGTGGTGGAAGTGGAGGAGGAAATAGCAGAATACACATCTCCTCCTTGCTCGTGGCAAGGAGGAGATGTGTATAAATATAAATAGATATACATAAATATAAAAAATAACACACTACACATATCTGTGTAGTGTGTTATTTATTATTCAGAGTATAAAAATATCTGTACATATATAGTTTATATATTTAAAACCTAACTTACTTTTTTCACTTTGTAGATTTAAATTATTTGATGATTTATAATTTAATATAAAAATATCTAAAATATGGTCTAAGTTTTTTTTCATTTGAAATAAGTTAGATGTGTCAAAGTTTACTGATCTTATGTATAAGAATACCCATTTTATATTATATTCGCTACGTGCGAAGTGCATGGTGGGGGTATATAAAGCGATCGCAGCGCATGCCGTGGCAGAAATCTGCAACAATTCGAGATATCTATCATATCAGTCAAACAAAATACTTTGAGATTTCCTACAATTTGTTTGTAATTTGAAATGGGTCATAATTGTTGTTGTGTTGTGAACTGCAAAAACTTGTTAAAGTATCTTATCTACCGTAAAATACTAAATTAAGTGTGCTACATAGGTAATGTAGCACATTTAATTACTATTATTAATAACATAATGTACAACGTAATGTAGCCTACATTACATTTAAAGCATTATGAAAGTACTTAATTTTAAATTTGTTTTATAGGGTGTTAATATCACCGATGTTTGACGAATGATGTGGACTCTTATCAAATCAAATTTATTTATTTGCAGAAAAGTCGGTACAGAAAGATCTTACATGTTTAAATATTCTAACACGTGCGACTTTAGTCAATACTATTGACATGCAAATTATCATTATAATTATTGATACAAATAATCATAGGTATATATACAATTCAATAATGTTCAATATGCCTATCCTGATATTTATAATAATGTTTATTTGCATTAATTAATTTTAATAATGTGAAGTTTTAATTGTATTCGTGGCATAACTATTAAATAACTGTGGCCATAATTTCGTAGCTCTTCAACATTTCTTACACGTTGAGCTAAAACTAATTTATTTCCTTTGAACAGAGTTTGAGGTTGAAAACTTATGTTGTGTTTTATACATTCAAAACCGGTTTTTATAATAAATCCATTTTTCTATATACTGTTTCTAACGAATTCCTTTAACAAACTGTTTCTCGGCTTTCTATGTACCTTTAATTACTTTATTTATTAGAAAATAATAAAACTTTGTATGTCATTATTTGACATAATCCCGAATAGTTGCGAAATGCTAAGTGGCGCTACTGTCGTGCACGATCCCAATACTAGCTGCACCCGGCATGCGCTGCAATGCCTTTTTTCTTTTTAAAAAATGGTTTTGGATGGTAGTACGAGGGGGCAAATACTTTACGACCTTTTCTCATACAAACATTTATACAAATAATTCTTTTAAAAAAAAACCGACTTCAACAAAAAAAACTATTCCATAAAAGACTTATTTATGGTTTTCTCATGGAGGCCATTGTCAGAACTGGACCAAATTGAAATGGGATCACACGGGAAGCAAAACATACAGTCAAATTGAGAACCTCCTCCTTTTTTGAAGTCGGTTAAAAAATCATCGGCCGAGCCGTTTCGGAGGAGTTCGCCCTCAAACACCGTGACATGAGATTTTAAATGTTAGATATTGATTGTGAAAGATGTGATTCACTCAACACACTCGACTCGACTCCCAGAAGTCGATATAATTAAATTACGATCTTTAATCGGCGAAAAAAAGGGTTACTCGATTGTAAAACCACGCTTAACTTTTATTGGCAGTTGGATTTGCATATTTTATCGGTGAAATAAAAATACAAAAAAAATCAATATGAATAATTGAATGGGAGAAAGTCTAGCATATAGTCCCTGTGTTCGCTGTGTCTTCATCGGGAGTTTTCTTATTGATAAGAAAACCGATTCTGGTACTAAGCCCAATAAATTAAAAAATCTCGTAATTGAAATCGGATTCAGATTAGATTCTTTATTAATTTATAACAAAATAATCAGATTTCTTTGTTGTTGTTCCATATCAGTAGTAATTGTATCGGGTGAAAGAATGATCAGACTGTCTTTTTGGTCACTTATTTGTTTTTTCAAGCCAAACTTGACGTTTAGGCCTTTGGAAAAATCATAGTTTCTTATTCAAAAACACCTAATGAGTTAACAGGAGTCACCTTTTTTAATTTACGGAAACAGTATTTTATTTAGTATTGCAGATATTATTTAATCTTAGCTAGTTTTCAATTACAGATATAATAAATAGTGCTAAACACTTAATGAGTATATAATACAAGGTACCAGGCAAACAGTAACACCCCAAAGTTCAACATCGAAGTCAAAACCTTGAAAGTCCGCTACACACTACGGAAGCTACTCAATGAAATGATTCCCTTGTTCTACATTTGTTCAGTTTGCAGTGAGATTTTGACGATTCCGAGCCGTCGGTAGAGCTATCCATCATGTGAGCGCTTATCGACACCCTCTTTCGTTATGTAAGCCTGGTATTTGAGTTTGAATGGAGCGTGAAGGACACTTCCGATGTACGGATTTTCCTGTGTATTATATTTTTACAAAGATATTGATTTTTTTTGAAAAGTCGCACATTACCAGTAATCCTGTTAACCCCTCCAGCTAAGCTTAATGCTTGTGTTAGGAGTGGATTCACGAAGGTAGTGCACTGGGTGGGGTTCGAACCCGCAACCACTTGATCGCAAGTCCGACGCCTTAGCTATTACGCTACCACCGCTTTTTTTTAATAAGGAATTTAAGTACGGTTACGAAACGAATGAGTCGATACAAAAATAATTAAATCGAAATGACATGAATTGATCATTAAAATCGGGGTGTGCATACCAGGTTGCTTGTATTTTGACCTCCCCCCTGGGTACCTGGATATATCTATATATAAATAAAAAACTCTTCGTCGATTTTTCTAATTATGTTTTAAAATAATCGTAATAGTACAAGCTAGGTTTTTAGACAAAGCAAAATTGGATAGGATCCCTGAAAAATTTGAAAATTTGGTAAAAGCTAAAAACCGAAATTAGAAATTGTCGCCTGCGGTATTTCCGGACCGATACGAAATTCAAACCTTCAAGAAAAGAGCGTACTCCCACCTCAAAGGGCGGCAACACACTTGTGACTCTTGAGTTCTTGTGAATCTTGCAGGTGCCCATGGGCGGCGGTAGTCACTTACAATCATGTGACCCGTCTGTTCATTTACCCCCTTCGCCATAAAATGTGCTCTTTTCTGTGAAATACGTACGATTACAAAGCAATCAATTGAAAATCAACAGGACAACGTCTGCCGTGTCAGCTAATATAAAATAAAAGGCGTTTGTTGATTGGCGAAAATGACACCAATTGTGTCACTTATGCGTTGACAATCTATGCTTATCATCACACAATAATGTAAAAAATACATATAAATATATTAAAATTAAAGAACAAAACGACGTTAACGAGATTACTAGTAATGTGTGACCCACGTTACTAGTAACCCTTTAAAAAAAGTGGTTCACTTTTCGGAAACTGTTTATGTGAAACAAAATATTTTACAGTTGAAAGAAGAAAGAGGAACATTGAATTGTAAATATGAATAGTTGAATAATTTACATAAATGAACATATGAAACGGACAAAACTTTAGAAGTAGGTACCTACTCTAAAATATTCAGTTGAATACTGTGAAGTATTCAAAATACAAATTCCGGAACCCTGAATTAATTTGTCTGTCAGTTTGCATGGAAAGCGTATCGTTTTAAGTGGTGGTCGATTGACGTAAATTGTAGGATGGACTTGAGAGTGAACTTATGTGATTTATAAAATAATTTGGGTATACTTTGCGCCTGTCATTGTGATTATGATAAAAAAAAGCAGTCAGTCGTAGGACTGCACGTCAGAAGTGAAAACATAACTTCACAATGTATTTGCTTATTCATACACATACACACATCTGTAAATATATAATTAGGTTAAAAACAAAAAGTAGGTAATAACACATATAAATGTATATACATAGGGTACACTGGAAGTTCTGCGCTCCTGACCGCTCATAAATGTTTGAATTTCGAATGTTATATTTTTTAAATATAAGAAACTCGACTCGGCGGCAGTCTTACAAGTAAAAAATAAATTTAAAAATCTTCGTTTTACTGAAATTTAAAAATAGAACATTTCAGTAAACGGAGCGAGGAAGTTAAACAATTTGTCAACACTGGTTTTTGTCGTCGTTTGAGTAAGAAAACGTTCGGGAACACGCGACAGTTATTCCATTAACATCGAGATGGTCTGTCACTGAGTTACTTAAGGCTCTGGTTATATGATATTTTAACATTTTAGCTGTCGTTTAAATCATATAACAAATTTTAAGGACTAGTTTGTATGATATATTATATTAATTCCTAAAGTTATGTCCACCGGATACCGAAACCGATAACCACTTTAAAACTATCGAATTATTAAATTTTCAAAATTTTATATGAAATTCAATACCTTATCCCTCTGCCATAAAAACTATTAATTTTTTGAATGTCAAGAAAATAGATTTTTGTTAAAAAAATTAAATTCTAAGAGTTTTCACATAAGCATATTTTCAACAATAAACAAGCTATTTTGCTAACGATGGTGATAGCACTACGTTGGAGTATTTTTAGCACATTGGTGCTATAATTTCTCACTAAACGTCCGAAACAGATCACTAGCGCCGTAAGACCCGTCATGGTTTCTTTTTTGATAGTGGATTTTTTGTTCAAATCGGATAATCTGAATTGGGAAGTACCTCAAGCCTGCAGAAGACAAAAAGTATTACGAGCGTAATTACGGTTCTTTTGGTGAGTGGAGTCACTAATGACCTGCATAAGGTTGATAATATCCAATTGGTACTACTAATGCTGTGAATATGTGAAGGCACTGATAAATGTTTCATGTTAAGCAGGCGGCTTGTGGTGTTGTTTACTTATTGTTTAAAAATAAATAGATATGATTTGTAATCAAGCTGGTTTTAGAATGGCTTAAGATGATATTTAACAAAACTCTTAGTCTTAGTAATTAAACACAAATCAGACAATGACGGGCTTAAAAATAATTTCTGGGATATAATAATGAAATTATAATTAAAAAATTTTTAATACGAGAAGTCAATTCTTGAACGCTAAAGGAGGTTAGGACATTTAGGCTCAGCAGTTAACTAATTGGGCACGCCGCGGCGTGCGGCTATATAGCGGCGATAAGACCCATCCTACGAGAGTGGAGAGAGGGCACGGAGCCCTCACCTTCCGGATGACGCAGGTGCTTTCCGGACACGGTTATTTCGGAAAGTACCTGTGCCGGATCGGCCAGGAGTCGACGTCTCGGTGCCACCATTGCGGTGACTGCCCCGAGGACACGGCGCTTCACACGCTGGCGGAATGCCTGGGCTAGCCAGCGCTGTCTCGTCGTGGCAGTTTGTGTTGCGGGTAGTCTCTCGCGGTTGGGAAACCGTGTTTCTGACCATGGTTCGGAGCGAGAGCGCATGGAACGCCGTCGCCTAATTCTGCGAGGAAATGATACACACAGACGCACCGGGCGCCGGAGGGCGTTTAATGATCTCCGGCCACTTTAGGAAGCGGCCTGCGGACGGCGAACTTTTTGGCGAAGTCGTCATCCGAACAGATACAGGCCCGAGAGGCAGCGCGCAGTGTTCCGCGTGTGCTCTCAGAGGAGTGCGGCCGACGGGTGATGGTCGCACCGGGTGATGGGAACCGTCTAGGGTGAGACGGGTCAATGCCTATCGGGGATTGCGGAAAAATGCAATAGCAATAGCGATTCTAGCTCCCCTGATCATAGGCGCAAGTAGCGGAACACCGGGGTGGTTTTTAGTCGGTAAGAGTCTGACAGACTCCTTCGCCCCCCCCCCCCAAGGGCAGGGACATCCATGAGGATCTTCCACCTCGTCACAAAAAAAAAGCAGTTAACTAATTGATACTTGTATGTATATAAAAAACTAGCTGCATCCCGCATTTTCTACCGCGTAAGTCCCGATGCCGTGAAAAAATCAGAATAAAAAGTAGGCCATGTCTAGCTACATACCAAGTTTCATCGCAATCGGTTCAATAGTTTTTGCGTGAGTGAAAGAGCAACAAACATCCATACATCTAAAAACCATTTTGAAACTTAGAAAGCGAGAAATCTTACTTTATGTTGCAAAATTAAATAATCTGTTAAATTACTACCGAAATGACAATCGATTGATAGGATAGATGCTTATCAATCGATTGTACTTAACGAATAAAGTTCATGCCAATTATTTTATAGTTTGCATTTTCGGTCACCGACTGACTCATGATGGATGAAACCTAGCTCACGTTCGTTTTGTTTCGTTTTGAACGTACACGTATTTTCCATTTTGAATTGTATGACTCCACGTTCTCAGTTTTATTACAGCCTATTTGATGAAGTTACTTATTTAAAACTACCGTACGCGTATCGATTCGATTTTTACGAGTTATCTGACACTAAAATAAATATTTGTAAAAAGAGTAGTTTTTTATGGTAACACAAACCTAAGCTCATCTTATACCATTTTAAAGCTAGATGCTAAGCTAAACATTCAAAAACTCACATTACTCTCCCTCCACACAGAAGTTTTGTTTATGGAATGTATAACAGGCTGGCGCAGTCACAAACAAGTAAATTCTGGGATACGGTCTGTTGTTGCCAAGCTGCAACTGATTTTCCGCCAAGACTTGTAATTATATTCTCTTTGAAACGAGGTCACTTTAATTGAACTAAACAAATGTGACCAGAAAGGCATGAAAATATTCCTTTCTCCGTGGTCTAAATTGAATTACTCGAAAAAGTTTGCATTGTAAATAAAATCTCTCTAGAGACCTAGCAGAGACGCTTGGACCTAGAAAGTTAAAAAGACACTAAAAATAATATAAGATAAGAAAACTAAGATAAGATAAAACATTGCCTCAATCTTTATCATTTGTCCTAAGAAATGGATTCTATAATCACGTGGACTGAGTAAATTGATATTTTTCGATAGACATAGCAAATTGACTTGGACTTTGTGCTGTTTAGAGCCCAGATATTATCTATCTAAATGAAGCCAAATAGGAGACTAGACTAGAATGTATTACTACGTTCTTAGATTGCAAACAAAAATATATACCTACCCCTAATCTATCGTAAAAAATGTTAAACATTTAAGGCGCTGTTCCAGTATCAACTTTTCGGAAAAAATCATATAAAGTTATAATTGTTGGGTTTTTGATCTGTTCAGTAGTTTTGATGCAATGTATAAAATCAGTTAGTTTCTAATTCCAACGGGTTGTACAGTCCATGTAGTTGAGGCACGTTCGTTTTATTTTTGAAAACTGTTTTTCCGTCACTTTTTTGTTTTCCGGGTTATATGGTAATATTAAGTAGTAGAAAGATTCACGTACGAACAAATTACGTACCTAGAACGTAGACATTTATTCATTTAGATTTAGAACCCGTCATACCCTGCTCGGTAACAGAAAAATAACGTGATTCAGCTACATCGAACAACGCCATCTATCGAGATGTTATTTATATTTTTAATTTAGTAACTAGCTTTTAACTTAGTTTAAACCGCTGGTTACTCCGCTCCGCTATAATGTAACCTCATCCCTAAGTTTATGCGGTAGGTAGACAAATGGTGCCATTTGTCTGTCGCGATCAAAATATGTCGCAGTCCAGTCTCTTAGTGTGATTACGCTGCGAAGTTAATGTTGGATTACAGATCTGTTTAAACTGCCATAATTCATTCAGTTCTTTTGTGGCCGCAGTAATTACAGGGTTGAGATATTTTAACAGCAATTTATTTTATGAACACTGAAATTTCATTCCATTTTTAAATCTCATTTGGAAGTGATAAAAATAAAGAGTGAATGAGTTATTATACACATCGCTTGTGCTTCTTCTGTGTTTACATTTGCTGTTGTTATCGTTAGCACTAACATGATGTTTCTTGGAGTTTCTACTTTTACTACAATTTTTGAAGTGAAAACTTCTTTAGCGGCGTTGTGCATTTTTGGGAAGGGTAAAAAATGTTAAACTCGCGTCAAGACACGTGACCTGATCGAAAATTCATAAGACGGAGCCGTGTTTCTTATATTTAAAAACATATAACATTCGAAATTCAAACATTTATGAGCGGCCAGGAGCGCAGAACTTTCAGTTTTTGTTTGTTTTTGTTACTTTTTATTTTTAACCTTATTATATATTTACAGATATGTGTGTGTGTGTGTGTGTATGTATATGCAAATACATTGTGAAGTTATGTTTTCACTTCTGACGTGCAGTCCTACGTTTTTTTTAACAAATCAACTTTAATCATGAATTTTTGTTTATTTAACTTTTACTAATCAACTATATTAAAAATAATGCACGTAATTATGCCAGTTAATCATCCAAGTTCTATGCCAAATTAGTCTCTTCATTGTGCTTTAATCCGAAAACCACAAAAAATCTATTGGATATTTTGGACTGTGTCCAAGTGTAGTTTGACTTGTAATCTAATTAAATCTGTATTTTATTTAATTTTATCTTTCACCATGGAAATTTAGTCTGTTTAGGTACAATATACCACCGATCGTTGCCATAGATTTCACTTTTCTTTGCCCTGCCGGCCAAAAAAAATTCAATCACCATTATTAATATATTAAGTTCACATCCCTATCTGATACATTCATTCGAAGATAATTATAATTATTATTACCATTACTAATAGAGTATCAATCTAAATACGGTTCTATGAAATATAATCCAATATGTCCTAAATCTTTTCAACGTTATATATTGGATTTACTTTAATGTAGGTATTATTTGTGTCTATAGATGTCATTAAATATTTTAGCGAGGGGTAATTGAAAAGTAGATAAAGTAGGGCTGCCGCATAAAATGTTTAAGTTTTTAAGTAAAGAGAGGGAAAGGGAGCGAGAGTGGGGGAGAGAGAGAGAGAGAGAGAGACAGAGAGAGAGACAGAGAGAGTGAGAGAGAGAGAGAGAGAGAGATAATGAGATATTGATATAAAGTATTTCTGAATATTTTATTGGTTATAGAAAAAAATAATTAAAGTTTTTGTTCTAATTAAGGAATATGTTGACCTAATCTCAAAAATAAAACCCTGTCAATTAACAGAGTACAAGAAAACAAGAGTGTTTACAGGAATATATGACGGAAGCAGTTCTATGAACCACACCGTAGTTGTAACTAAAATTTCAGTTGAAGTCTGAAGATGCTCTGAAGATTGTATTTAGCGTAATAACAAAGAAGAGAATAACATTTTTGTTTTTTTTTACACGCTTTATATTAGCTTCACTTGTATGTTTGTTTGTATGCCTGTAACCGACTTCTTTGGGCCCGTTTTTGATCCACTTTAAACGGCCAGATTTCACTCAAATTTTGCACACCTGTCAAAGGCCGATGACAATGCAATAATTCGATTAAATTTTTCATTTTTTTTTGTTGAATTTTCTAGTTCTCTAGTTTCTTAGTTTTTTTAACTATAATTATTTGCTACAACCTTCGGTAAATTTTTTGCCAAATGAGTCCAAAACACTGTCTATCCATGAAACCACTGGTCTTGTGTTGTCAATGGTAGTCCTAGTAATATTATAAAGGGAAAAGTTTGTGAGGATGGATGATTGCTACTCTTCCAAGCAAAAACGGCTAAATGGATGTGGATGAAATTTGGCAAAGTTATACATCGCACATAGGCAACTTTTTATCCCGCCAATATTTACGGTTCCCGTGGAATAGATTTAACTAAAATTGCCACGCGAACGAAGTCGCGAGCAACAGCTAATAAACTATAATTATAATATCATTAGTATTGCTTGTGTGTAAGTACGTGAGTGAATTCAGCTATTTCAACTGTGTGCAGAAAAAATTGGCCATTTTGACTTTAATAAATACTAAGTGACTTCTCTAAAGAAAAAAAAGTGTGTGTGTGCAATTTACACACGGCAGAAGTGAAACTTCAGAAAAGTAGCCTACGAGAGAAAGAGAAATAAAAAATAAAATCAACACAAATAATTTACTAATGTTAATAAATTTACGTTAGATATTTTTTTATTTAAAATGAAAGTTATTGGTCAAATTAACACAGATGTTAAATAATTAACATAAATGAATTACCCAACTAAAACAAATTCAATACGCAAATGCACAAAAATGATACACCACGTTGACTATGACGCATTTTTTGAAGGTTTCGTAGTACGCAGGTGCAAAGACGAAGAAATGATTATAGGAAACACTGTATACTTGTATTCTATCTCATTCTCTCGCAGGCTAAATCCTATTTATGAATATGTTTTTCTCTTTTTTTAGTATGACGTTACATCGAATTTTCAAATCACAGCGATTCTAAAGATTTCATTTCAAAATAAATAAAATAAAGAAACAGCCCTTATCACATACCTACATGACAAGCCAGTAGATAATGATACAGATCCACACTAGAAAGTACCATCGCAATTTTAATCATAAAAAACTTAAAAAGTCGCCACTTTCTTGGTTGACACCCCTGGACAGGTGCTGTCACCCAATCCTTATTATAATTCTTGAGATATCCCTCACTCATTGATCCTCCATTAAGATTATTTAAGAGACCGAGAAGGCCGAGAAGTACGAAAAAATGATTTTAGTGCCATGCTCTGTGAATATTAAAGTCAGATTGGTTTCATAGTGTTGTAGTCATAACTTTTAAACTTTCGCGTTCCATGATTTATAAATTATACAACGTGTAAAATAATAATTTAATGTCAACCTTTTTAAACAATAGTAGCTAAGATTTTTAAAGATTTTGTTTTTGTTTTAAAAAAGTTAATCAGTTTGATAAAAGTTAATCAGTTTATCATAAAAATGTGAGATTAAAGAGTTACAGTCATTAGTTTCATGTTGCGCTACGCAATGTAAACGTAAGAAACGTTGGTATAATTTTTTGTGCGGTATGGTAAATAAACTTAAACATTCGGTGCCGTCGAAACAGATAATTGCATAAATGTTGTTTAATTGATTAGCTACACTGCAGTTTTTTGCCGTGTTCTGTGTACTCAACCCAAAAAATGAAAATTATAAAAATAATGATGTTTTTTCGGTATAAAATTCCAATGATTTTCGACTCAGAATGGAGATCTGAATCTACTATTTCAAGATTCGGCAGGCCGGCCTTACACCGGTTATAGAGAGAATATATCACTGAATCAAATTAAACGCTGTAAGTAGTTTTATATGTAGGTCATAGTGTCTATTCTTTGGAGGTGAAACAGCATTAAGTGTTACTACAATTTTTTACTAGCAACCATGGGTTTATTTATTTTTAGTCCCTTTGTCAAATGGCTAACAAGTGAAGTGGATTTAATATATTTCTAACATTTTCAGTTTAGTTTGGGTGAATAATTGTGGTAGGTATTTTTAAAACAATTTTATTTTCTATGCGCAACGAGTCTTTCTTCGGCAATGCTGTTTTTTGGGATTACAGCAGTTCACAAAAGTATTAGGTGAATGAAGTGGATGACAATAGCCGCATGGTCTAGTGTTAAATTAAATTAAAGTTTTTACCAACAGCCAAGCAGTTTGCCATATACGGCAAGTAATAATTCAACTATTCAGGGTATAATTTTTTTTAATATCCTTTCATCACGTCCATAAACTCTTTATATGATTGGCTCAACTTTCACACATATACATATAAATGCGGGTGAAATTGGGAGAGAATACAATAAACGAGGTTAATGCCTGGTACGTACGTGACTGACCCAGGGCTGAACCAAAACGTAGACTAGTTACACACTGGAGTGAATTTCGTCGCATAGATCTAAAACACGTATTTCAATTGTACATACATTGATTTCATTTTGTTTTTTTCTACTGCTATAGATATTAAATTCAGTTCCAAGACAGTAAAGGCATGATAATCGTGCACAGTGTATAATTTCAGAATTTAGTTAAAAATATCCATTTCTGGAAACCACAATGATTCATTGTCTTGTTGTTGTGTTTATTGTTAGACACATTTATTTTTTTGAATATTAAATAGCTCTTACACATACGCGTGTGTTAGAAATACTTATATATTCGTAGAAGAAACTTTAAGTGGCAATAAGAAAAAAGATTACCTAGTCGTTATTTCTAAATACCGTCATCTACTCAACAAATATAAATAGAGTATTAACCTAGTGGAATCTCAGATGCATGCAATGCAGAGATTTCTTTTAGAGTTAAGATTTGTCGAACCGTACTTTGATCGATTCAAATATTTTTTTCAGACAGTGTTACGGTTAGGGACAGGGACAAACAAATATTATTTTGGATATTTATTGGTAGACGCTCCCAGATTAAAAAAGACTGATTTTGTACTTATATACATAAGTAATCAATACACATATATTTATGTAGCATACTGATAGCTATTAGTCTGTGGCACATTTCCAATTTCATTTCTTCCATTCTTAGTTATACATCTTTTTTGTTGTTGTTGTCTTGACTGTTAAGTCATACGGTCTATTTTTTCCGAGAGTCGACTAGATTTACTAATAAATTTCAAAAGGTTCAGACGAATTGCAAGTAAAAAAATACCTATTAGTTTGTACCGTCTGTTTGTGATATAAAGAGTAACTATTATATAGTTATATATTCTATAGTTCTAGTAGATAGTTCTACTCGACGCATACCAATTAACACCTTAATTAGTATGCATCGAGTAGAACTATCTGTCTAGTCAGTAGAGAAAGAGCAAGATTTTTTTTTTCATTTTGGATGTGTTATGTTTAGATGGTAAATTATTACTCAGAAGAAAATAATAAGGTTCGAACCTTTTTAGACTGCAAGCTTTATCCAGGGTATGTCTGAAAATAGATCACTTACTCAGATTATGGAAAGGGCACGACTCTAGCATGCATTTATAAAAATATTTTTGAAAGAAAAATATTCGTTTAAAATTTATGACTGTTTGAATTTCCAGGTATCATCACCTCTGTTTATCATAAAAAAGGTGAATAATGTAAAGTTAAAGATCGAGCATGAAGGTCACGATTATGAAACCATTGTTCAAGAAAGGTAACACTGAAAATATGTCATGCTACAGGCCCTTTGGTGCCCATATTCTCAAAAGTATTTGAAAAGGTCATATATTATAATATTGCTACTTACTTTAAATAAATAACCTATTTAGTGAGAAATAGAGGGGATTCCGTAAAAATAAAACCACTGTTATTGCCATTTACGACTTCCTACACCTTATTACACCTAGAATACATAAAAGACTATCCGTATTGGCTCTTTGTATGGATATATCAAGGGCTTTTGACTAAAAATGTAACACCTTTTGTAACCTGTGTTCACAAATAAATTGAATTGAATTGAACATATTTGTTTTGTCATGTATGTAGTGATTTAAGTAAGTGTTCCATTGTCAGATATATCCTGTTTAGCGTGCTTCCAAAAACTACGGTAAAAAAAAAACATTTAAAACAAGTTAACCTCACAATGATCAACGCTCTGCGACGGAGCCACTTATAAAACCCTCATCGTAAATTAAATTCCCATGTCGGTGTATGTCTACCTCTTTTATATAACCGACAGACTCACCTGAAGCACGCCTAGTTATTAATTTATTTTGACATTGGAATCGCAATATATTCTTAAGTTTTGACAACGTGTCTCATAGTGACAAAGTTTAAGTTTAGGAAGCTTGTAATATACATTTTGGACATGTATTGTAATTGGTTTACTTATATATATTGTTAATTTTTAAATGGTTTGTTAAATTTTTTTCGGATTTCATTAGATACAAGTATGGATTTTTTAATTGTTATGATATTTTGAGGTATATCAGAAATAGGATTCTTAGAGGCCATGAAACACTGAATCTTTTTTAGCATGCATGTTTTTATAAATTTTACAATTTTGTGCAAGGAATTCGTACAGGTTAAATCGTATTATTGCATTTTTGGTTCTGCGCCCTGTGTTTACGCTGTAGAAAACTTTTACCTTGTTTTGAGTTAGTGCATCGTTGCGCACTTACGGGATACTTAACATCTTGTTTAAATAATCGTTCAACACATCACTATTCACTATAGTGAAATAAAAAAAGTGAATAAAAAAAAGGTGACTACCTATTACAAAGTTCCGTATAAAAAGCGCATAAGGCTTTTGTATACATTTAATACTTTTATTTTGTATAAATGTATATTTATTTTGTTGCAGGTAAACTTCTTCATTTACACTTTTCAACTCCAGCAGGTAACCTAAGGAATGATTTTATAATTAATTATCGTTTTGAGCTCTAGAGAAGCCCGATGCTATGGTTCTTTTGAAGTATGGAAGGATCCTCCGACCAAGTTAATAACTCCTGGATTACTGTAGGCTGTATATAAGTAGTGTGGCAGAAAAGTAATGAGACTAGCCACTGCAAGCGATCTGCCAACGCTGCGCTATTGCCCGATCGCTTGCACATATATCAGTACCCTTCTCATTATATAGCTCAGTGCGAGTTTTAACTCCTTCCATTAACTACATGATTTTTGTGACTGCTGTTAGTGAAATTTGTCTTTTTGACAGAAGGGGAATCGTCCACAAAGAATTTGTTCCTCCAGAACAACCTTTCAACGAAAGGCTCATAAAAAGGGTCATTCGCGTGAGACCAGACATTGCAGACAAATGGATGCCCTATCATGATAACGCCCCATGTCGCACTACCCTCTCTGTCACAGAATTTTTGACCATAAAAGGCGTTCCTGTGGCTCCCCAGTGTCCATTCACCTGACCTCAGTCCCTGTAACTTTTTTCTTTTTCCTAAACTGAAAAATTTCCTCAAAGGACGTCATTTCGGTACTTTAGAAAACATCCAAAAGAGTGTAACGGATACGCTGAAGACCATGCCGGTTGAAGACTTTCAGCGCTTCCAACGTCTCTATCGGTGTGTAGCTCCTCAAGGGAACTACTTTGAAGGGGATGACATTGATGTTTGAAAAAAAAAATAGAACTTTGGTACATAAAAAAAATCAGTCTCATTACTTTTCTGCCACACCTCGTAAATCGTTCGGTAACAGTAGACGTATAGTCTAAGTAACAATAAGTGGTACAAACTGTAACCACATTCTTGGACGCAAATGGAATCTACAGAGCTGATCTGATAGTGCAGCAGAAATATGGTGATAGAAAATGCCCTAGCGTAATTGGGTCTTTTAAATTTGTATGTTACTAATTTGTTTTTATTTATAATACATATATGTATATATCAAAGATAACTCTTATATTAGGCATGTTCGTGTGTCGCGGGAGGCTTCACAAATAACTAAAGAACGGACACGAAGAACACCCACACTCGGGACCACTATTTGTGGATCACACAAAAATGGGAACCACCCGTAACCACGACGCGACCACTTAAACCAATGCGCTATCCGTGCAGTCTAGTCGGGATATCGGGATCATTTGATGGAGCTGGCAAGTACAAAAATGTTTTACTATATTCAAATCAAAAATGTCTCTTGATCCGATCACTACTAAACTTCACAGGACCAACCGCTGGGCTAATCTGCAGATTGTCTGAAATTTTCATCAAAATCGGTCCAGACATTTTGGAGTCCATAGGGAACATACATTCACACATCGATTTTTATAAATATATATTCGTACATAGATTATCTGAACGTTGTTGTCAGGAATTTTTTTTATTTTTTTCGAGTCAGCTACAACACGTTTTTAGGGCAAGAAAATTATTTATTTCGTCAAGAAACATTTTAATAGGTCCAAATTGAATAAACTTATGATTACCACGTCAAATGTTGTCCTCATTTCAGAATTATACCGCGCCATTTAATTAAATGCCTTAGGCTTGATATTCTTCAATTTTATTCTAGACTGGTTCAACGTGGCCTCGCTAAGTCAAATTTCAAGCCATTGCTTCTTACATCTAAAGTCAAGTATTTTAATTCTAAAACTCTTTTCCTTCTAATATATTTATAGCTCAGTCGAGGAACTAAAATACCTAAAATTTGGATTACAACGCGTTTTTATTTTTGGATAAATAGTAAAAAAAAGCGTTAATTAAGAATTTCGATACCCGCAGTCTGGACAAGTGGGGCGTCATTTCTTTTTAACTATTTAACGAAAAATATAGACTTTTTACATTTCGTGTGATATAATGCTTCCAGCACGTTTTACGTCATATGTGTCCAAAGCTTTTTTGTTTTCCATTAAATTACCTACAAAATTAGACTTGTACAGAGTCGATAAGTGCTTTTGTTTAACAGCAAATGTTTTTTTTTTAATTTAATAACTTTGAAAGGTGCATTTTTCAATTAAGGCTAAAAATAAAAAAAATGATCGTTAATTATTTAAAAAGTTTAAAACCGATCTCGCTAAAATTTATAGCACTTTTTAATATTATCACAAGCTACAATTTCAGAAAGTTTCAGATGTCTAAGTCTAAGTTCTTTTTTTCGTTAAATTGTAAAAAAAATGTCACCCCACTTGTCCAGACTGCGGGTTTCGAAATTCTTAATCAACGCATTTTTTCACTATTTATCTAAAAATAAAAATGCGTGGTAATCGAAATGTCCATTTTTATCATAAAACAGCTATGTTGACTGGGCTATTAAGAGAACAAATATATATTTCAGTACCACCCGAATCAACGTGGATGGAGCCGAGGGTAAAATCTGATGGTGGTATCTTGTTGTGTTTATATAAATAGGTACTGGCAATAATGATTATAAAAAAATAGGCTGCAGGTGTAGTATATGAATAAAAAATACACTTTGCAAAGCTGCTGACTTTGAATCGTTTTAGTTGCTCTACTGCCCGTGACCTTAACTTCTAACTGTTTGTCCTAGAATACGAAATTATTAACTTTGAATGCCACGGCGTAATTTCGTGTTTACCTGTATTTTTGAAGTGAAAACTTCTTTAGCGGCGTTGTCACTTTCTGGGATGGGTAAAAAATGTTAAACTCGCGTCAGGACACGTGACCTGATCGAAAATTCGTGTGACGGAGCCGAGTTTCTTATATTTAAAAAAATGTAACATTCGAAATTCAAACATTGATGAGCGGCCAGGAGCACAGAACTTCCAGTGGACCCTATGTATAAACTTAGATAATATGTTATTGCCTACTTTTTCTTTTTAACCTAATTATATATATATACAGATGTGTGTGTGTGTATGTATATGCAAATATACTGTGAAGTTATATTTTCACTTCTAACGTGCAGTCCTACGACTGACTGTTTATTTATTTATTTTATAGGCTTCCAAATTTCACGTATAGTTTTAATTGAGCTTCTTATATCCAAAAGTATGCAGCATAAAATTCGGTAATATTATTTAGCGGTCGTTCGATAAAAAAAAATTAGGGTAAGAAATAAGGTCGACAGGTAACTGTTAAACACACTTTAAGCATATGCATTATTGATCAAATGAAGCTTCTGTGGTAATTGCACAAGATTATTTCTTTTGTGAGGTCACATAATATGCTATTGCTGGGTGGTAATTATAGCTTTAAAATAATAACAATTCCAGCATGATAAACAAGCTGAAAATAGAAAAACTCCGACCATCTTGTTTCTTGGCATTGATCCACACAGATTGAAACGTGGCACTGTTCAAAACGATATCGGGAACGTTCCAATACTAAAAGCAAATACTGCTTTCATTGCAATTCCGATGTATTTATTTATATTTTATCAGAACCTCAGTACAAACAGTATAACTCTGAACCCTAATTAGGTTTATGTATTTATGACCCTATTATTCTTCGTATAACTTAATTATATGGTAGGATTTATAAGTATTTATTGAGTCTTCTATATTTTAAGAATACTTAAATAATATTATTTTAAATTAAATTTACTTTTTTCTGTAGTGAACATGCTTCACTAATTAATTTTTAGAAGCAAAACAGCAATACAAAGAAAAACTCCTTCTTGACATTAGATGTTACACAAGTGCGTCCTACATAGGTCCTCGTGGTGCACCGTGGACAATGAAGGTAATAGCCTCCCTGTTTTTTTTTTAAATCGTCACAGAGAACATGTTGGATGTTGTTTTTCTTTAATTAGCAGAGGTTAGACTGAATTTTCTGCTCGCAATACGTAAGACCTGCGTTAAATATTGAAAAATATGTGCACATATAAATAAATCTTTTGTTTGGGATGCACTACAAATTATATCTTCTCGCTATTATAACCGTGCCTCCGTTAGGAGCTGTAGCTTACACTAGTCGTACTCGAACTGTAGTTTACTAAATTGTTGCAAGAAATTCGCAAAATTTAAGCTTTAAATTTTAATAATTGTTTGTGTTTAACTTCTTCATCTACTCTCCATTCGTCACGTTTCATGGAAGCTTGGGAATTCACTTGTTTCGAAACTACGCCTTCTTATTTTTTATCTCTTTCTCTCAAGTCATCTCTTTCAATTCAAATGTCAGTCATAAGTTATTTTTCGTTCTTAGTAATCTTATTAACAGGTTTGTCTAATGTTAGTGATAGAGGATGACTCACGTGACTTCTATTTCACTATGTTTGCTAATTAATGGAAAAGACAGGTCTTCTGGATTACCTGTTACTATGGGCGTTCCTCAGGGCTCTATACTGGGTCCTCTACTTTTTCTCATATATATAAACGATTTACCTTATTATTTAAAAGATCGCTGTGATATAGTTCTATTTGCTGATGATACGTCACTCATTTTCAAAGTCGATCGTAAAAAACAGTTTTTGACGATGTGAATAGGGCGCTAAATGATGTATTGTATTGGTTTTCAACTAACAATCTCCTACTGAACTCAAATAAAACAAAGTGTGTGAGATTTACTATGCCAAATGTAAAACAGCTAGGCACTAATCTAACTCTAAATAATGAAATGATAAGTATTGTAGACTCAACAGTATTCTTGGGACTTACATTAGACAGTAAACTGCAATGGGGACCCCAGATAGACAGCCTTGCAGGTAGGCTTAGTTCGGCAGCTTACGCAGTATGGAAGGTACGTCAGCTCACTGATACGGACACAGCTAGGCTAGTTTATTTTAGCTACTTTCACAGCGTCATGTCCTATGGTATACTACTTTGGGGCAAGGCGGCTGATGTTGAAACGATTTTTATTCTTCAAAAACGAGCCATCCGCTCAATATACAATTTAGGTGCTAGAGTCTCTCTTCGAGAGTTGTTTAAGGATATAGGTATTTTAACTGTTGCATCACAGTATATATTTGCAAATATTATGTTTGTTAGGCACAATATCAATGACTATAAGAAAAACAGTGATATACACAATATTAATACAAGAAACAAGTCTAAACTCGTTGCTACCTATCATCGCTTACATAAGGTACACAACTCGTTCGAAGGTCTTGGTATACGTTTTTATAATAAAATTCCTATAGATGTAATCGACCTTCCTGTAGATAAATTTAAGCGTACTGTAAAAAATCACCTTATTAGGAAAGCCTACTATACGATCAACGATTATCTAAACGACAAACAGTCTTGGGCTTAAGGTGTCTTTAAGTATATACACACAAACTTCTTTGTCTTATAATTAGGCTAAATTATTAACAAACCATTGTTAGTTGAAAGTAATGCGTGACGATTATTATGGCAATTTTGACTAGTAGTGATTTTTATCAGTATGTCGACTATGGCTCGTCATGCTCACTAAAATGTCATTGCTTGCGGCGTCGTCATGGGGCAGGTCGTTTCTTTCCCTCTGATATGGCGAAGGAGACGATGGCTGGTCCATGCGTCATACTCGTGAACGGGTGCTGCTTGGGGTGACTGGTCGGCCTAGTCCGCGATGCTTTAGCCTATACTATTATTTTGGTTCGTTCAACTGCAACTCTAGCCTCTTAATCCAGTCACGAATTAGTTTTAACAGTAGACTTTGTAACTGATGTGCACCTTGAATGATTTCTATGTTTAATAGGTTCGAACCTTCAACGGTATCACTGAGTGATATTTTTTGTTTGTAAGTTAGCTTTTGGAGCATTTCAATAAAATGAAATTCAGGTGGCAACAGCTTGCATCATGCTTATCTTTTATGTAACACTAATACCATTGTACCTGAAGATCTGGCTTTTAAAAAGAGTGGCCATGAGTTTCTTTGCCAGTATTCTTCTCATAAGGCTCTACGCATTTTGGAAACTGGAAGTTATAGATCGACACAAGCAGGCAGTAGATTTTGGTGTTTTCACCTAATTTACCTCGACAATCCAGTACATGCTGTGGCGTCTATTTGCGTCGATCTATGATTTTTAACAGTAGCTTCAATTTAACGTTCATAAATGTCACTTAGTGTCTTAATTGAATAAATGATTTTGAATTTGAATTTGAATTTGACACAAATTTCAACGTGTAATAATAAATAGGCGCTAGGCCGTCGTTCGGGTTATCCTATAGTGAAAAGGGGAAGGAGCTATTAAGTAATACAATAATGTGACACTGCATGCTGTCTTTTCTCGACTAGGATGTCCAACTTTCAACAGCTGCTAACTCTTTGCATCAATTGTATATTTTTATATAAAACAAGTTATACAGTCGGGTTCAAAATAATAATATAAAGTTAAGATAAACTGTTGTTGGCACAGATATACTTTAAAATGCTGGCGCCAATTCAAATTAAATTCATTTATTGGAAAACAGACACGCCTGGGTCAGATTGAGATCGCCCTAGTTGGAGATAGATAATAATATTTGATATGTTGCTACCTGCAAATACTGCCAATTGTTTCCCGAGTGTTCCCAGTTTAAGCAGATTGTAATTTGCAATAAGGAAAGCATTCCAGTAGGTTTTCTGAATTGACCTTAAGCGTGTTAGGATTTCAGGATGCGCTCGGAAGAATCTGCATTTGTAATTTTGTGAGCCTCACTCATGGTATTAGTAAATCCCGTAGATGTTTGTTGTCTTTGGACGATAAGGTATTGAATTAAGTGTTGATTACTGGACTTTACAAACACATAAAACAAATATAAATTCACATACACTTAAAGCATGTTACAGAAATAATGATCGAAATCGAATCTACAACATTCGATTTCGCAGGGGCGATGGACAATAACATCAACGCGCGATCCATGTACTCGAATTATTTTTAGAAGATTAATTATTTGTTATGGAAGGTATCACATTTTAGGGTTCCGTTCCTCGAAAGGAAAAAAGGCAACCTTATAGACTCACTTTGTTTTCCTTCTGTCTGTCTATAAAGACCTTTTTTGTCAGGAAGCCGTGGACGCATCCAGATGAAATCAATCCCAAATACTTATGTTAGTAGTCCGTTGAAGCTCTAAAAAAACGTTTTTGTTATTATATCACATAAAAAAATTGTTTTTGTGTTAACTTTGTCGTAAATCGATGTATTTTTAGAACTGAAAAGTTAAGTTTGTCTTTCGGAGAAGAGGGAAAAAAATCTTTGAGAATTTATTCCCAAGATGGACGTGCTACCTACATATGTAAAGTATATACATAAAGTTTGTTTGTTTACTAAGGAACCCTCGCTGCACGAGTCAGACTTTTTACGGTTTATATTAACAGTACAATAATTATTAATTATTTAATAGGTACACAGGTAAATATATTTAATAGTAATATGTATGTGATTGTGGAACTCGAGTCGAAATCACAAATTGAATTCATGCTCCATAGTCAATGCTTCACTCACAATTTACTTTATTATCCAAAAGATAAGATTGACATTGTAAATTGCCTCTACTACGATTGAACTACGTTGGAACTCGTATTCGAAAATTAGTATATTTTATAAGACTATGTTTTAATTCAAATTTTGAATATAAGATTAATAATGAAATCAATAGAGAGGATTTTTTTTCAAAATATAGAATTCAATAGTACTGTTGCAAAAAATCAATGCCTAATATCTGGAACATTTTTCGTAAAAGTTCCTATGTATCGCTGTCCTTAATGGATATTGTGTGTTGAAGACGTTGTAAAGACAGGATAGTGTGGGTAGTTGAAGGCTAAACACAACAAAGTTTTACTCTTGCATTAAAAATATATTTAATTTAATTTTTAACACTTTTTACTGGTTTTTATGAGTAAAATAGTATATTTGTAAACAGTACCTGCCAGTCCAGTGTTATCTCCATACTCTAATTCACATACACAGCAGTAACAACAACAACTTAGTAACCATGGATGCTGCATTGTTAAAAATGACATTGGCGGAGATGAATGAAGCTTTCCACAAACAGATGGCAAGTTTTGAAGCCAAGTTACCGGAAGCCAACACCTCGAACACAACATCCACATTGGCAGCCGACTTTGCCTCTTTCAAGTGCTTTGTTAAGGAGACACTGAGCACCCTCCAGCGCCAGATTGAGCTTCTTGTTAAGCAAGTTGATACCATGGAGACACGCAGCCGGAGGAAGATGTTACTTCTTCATGGAGTGCCCGAAGAAAACAAGGAGGACACTTTAAAAGTGGTGGTCGATTGTGTAAATAAAGAAATAAAGCTTCCTGATTTCACTGCTATTAACGTCAAAAGGTGTCACCGCATGGGACGCTCCTCTAGTGGCACTAAGGCTAGACCCATAGCTATCAAATTCGAGTCCACTGCAACTCGGGACAAGGTCTGGTTTGCCAAAACCAATTTGAAGGGTTCTGGTGTAACTGTGTCGGAATTCTTGACGAGACAGAGGCATGTCACTTTTATGGCAGCCAGGGAAAAGTTTGGTGTGAAGCGATGCTGGACACAGGAGGGATCTATTTACATCCTTGGTGAAAACGACGTGAGGCATCGGATAGTCCCCCTAGAAGAACTTCACAAAATCCCATTGGAAACCAGCAAGCCGCCCGCTCCCTCGAAAATAAGTGTGAAGTCAAAGCGCACCGCCAAAAAGTGACTGTCCTGTTTGTTTGTATCTGTCCAAGGCACCAAGTATGTATATTTATACTTTAAGTAGGTATGTTTGTTTACTAGTGTGAACTCTTTACTAAATGTTTTTTCAATACCTACACTTTAACGCAATTAACATAAGTCTATTCATTATTATTAGTTATTTCTCAGTAAACAATAACCTTCTCTTGTAATAACATGAAGTATGACATCTGTCAAATATTTTTATTTTCCCGTTCGGTTCTGGATACGAGTTAATTGTTTATGGTTGTCATAATAGACAAGTGCTATTTTGGATAACATCTGCATACCTTTCTACTTAGAACTACTCTAATATTATGGCTTAATCTTCAAAACTGAATTTATTATTCATTTTGAATATTCATAATACCTGCGTGCTTGGACAAATGTAAGCGAACCCTTTAATGTTACTCTGTTGTGGTTACCTATTAATTATTATTATTTACTAAAGAACACAACTGGCAGATGGATAGTATTATATTTTGTTAAGAAAAAATATATATATATATATATTTATATATTATTTTTATTTCTTTTTATATATTTTTTTTTTTAGTATATTCGTTCTTTTTCTTTCTTCTGTTTTTTTATACATTTACAGTTTATTTTATTAATAATCTATGAATGATCTGCCCGATAGTGATGATGACAGTTTTTATTCATTAAGTAGTAGCAATAGTAGTTTTGTAAGCCTTCCATCCTTAAGTGATTCTCTGGAAACCGCTTTTTCTGGTGTTCCTAGGAATTTTAATGTAGTACACATCAATGCTCAAAGTGTTCCGGCACATTTTCCAGATATGCTGGCGAGTCTCGACTGTAAGAATGTACACGCAGTTCTTATATCAGAGTCTTGGCTCAAACCCTGTCTCCCCTCCATCTTGTATTCCCTACCCGGATTCCAACTAATTAGAAATGATCGCGTGGCTGGCGGTGGTGGCGGTGTTGCCATATACCTTCGCTCTTATATTCCTTACACTATTCTTAATATGTCACCACAACCACCTCCGTCTAACGCTGGCGAGCATCTCTTTTTGGAAGTGGAACTCCAACATACCAAGATCCTATTCGGTGTATACTATAGTCCCTCACTACGCATAGACTTCTTTTCCTCCTTCGAAAGTATTCTTGAAAACCTCATCCCACACTACAGTCACAGCATTATTATGGGTGACTTCAACACATGCCTTGTGAAGAATGATCGTCGCTCTTCACAATTACGGGCAATTTCAGAGTCCTGCAACCTCTCAATCCTTCCTCTAAATCCAACTCACCATTTTCCTAATTCTGTTCCGTCACTTCTAGACCTAATCCTAGTTTCTTCTATAGATCACGTAGCCAAGCATGGACAATGTCCTGCTGACGTTTTCTCTTTTCATGACCTACTCTTTCTTTCCTACACAATTCGCCCACCTAAATCCAAGTCCAAAATCCTGATGCAGCGGAATTTTGGTGGTATGGATATACAAGCGCTCCGTGATGATGCCAGCAACATTGACTGGTCGCCGCTGCTTACTTTGGATACGGTAGATGAGCAGGTAGAAATTTTTAATTCAAATCTAATAGAGCTATACGACAAACATGCTCCTGTACGGCCAGTTAAAATCAAGCACGCTCCTTCTCCTTGGCTAACAGATACTATACGGTCCCTAATATCTAAAAAAGCTGCAGCCAAATTTAAAGTTAAAATAAGACCTACCTCTTCGAATTGGGAAAGGTATACTCGCATACGAAATCACTGCAATAAGGTGTGTAGAGATGCACAACGCCAACATATTCACAATTCCGTTCAAAACGGTGATCCAGCGAAAGTCTGGAAATTTCTTAGAACATTAGGGGTCGGCAGGTCGCGACAAGACACGATTCCTAAAAATTTTAACATTGATTTACTGAATCAACATTTCTCGGCTTCGTCCAATTTTAATAGGACTACCAAGGCAAACACAATAAACTATCTTTCAGCTCTGCCAACCCCTAGTTATCCATCATTTACCTTTAGTCAATTCACTACTTGTGATGTTAAGAAGAGTATTATGTCTATCACATCCAACGCGGTTGAAAGTGACTGTGTCAGCCGTAATATGATCCTTCCTATTCTTGACGAGGTTCTTCCAGTCATCTATCTCATCCTTAATTCTTCCCTGTCCAATGGTGTATTTCCGTCCTTATGGAAAAATGCACAGATAATTCCTATACCTAAAAAAATAATCCTTCCTGTTTCTCTGACTATCGTCCTATTTCAATATTACCGTTTCTTTCTAAAGTGCTAGAGCGACTTGTCCATAATCAGCTTAGTATGTTTCTTAACAAAAACAAGCTTCTGAATCCTTACCAGTCAGGTTTTCGGCCTGGACACAGTACCGTTACAGCCTTGGTGAATATTACGGATGACATCAGATACGGCATGGAATGTGGAAGTCTAACTGTTCTTGCACTACTAGATTTTTCCAACGCTTTTAACACGGTGGACTTCGACATACTGATAAACATTGCTCGCTCACTTAACATATCTCCAATGGTGATTGACTGGCTTCGAAGTTACCTGTGTGGACGCCGACAATGTATACGCATTGATAACACCCTCTCTTCTTGGTGTAATACATCTGTTGGTGTGCCCCAGGGTGGCGTTCTATCTCCTTTACTTTTCGCATTATTCATAAATTCCATCACTGATCAACTTCTCTCTTCCTTCCACCTTTATGCAGATGATCTTCAAATATACTCCCAAGCACCATTGGACAATATCGCTAATGCTATTGACATTGTCAATAGAGATCTGGCTAGGATAAGTGCTTGGAGCGAAGCCTATGGACTTAAAGTGAACCCTTCAAAGACTCAGGTAATTATCGTTGGGAGCACCAGGAAAGTGTCAAAGATCGAGTGGTCTCATGTTCTTCCGATCATTTTCAATGGTTCTGTCATTCCCTTTAGTAATAAAGTAAAGAATTTAGGATTACTTATTGACTCAGAACTATCCTGGGCTCCTCAAATGCAGGAAATAAGTCGTAAGCTATTTGCTTCTGCGGTTTCTTTAAAACGATTGAGAAAGTTTCTACCAACTGCCACCAAAACTGCCCTTGCAAATTCACTTCTCCTTCCAATTCTTGACTATGCGGATGCCAGCTATCCAGACCTCACCGAAAACCAACTAGATAAACTAGAGCGACTTCAAAACTTTTGTATTAGATTCATATTTAGACTGCGTAAATATGATCATGTCTCTGAATTCCGAAAAAAGCTCAAGTGGTTACCTATCCGCCTTCGCCGGAACGCTCATTTTCTCTCTTTGCTATACAGTATACTGTTCAACCCTCATACACCTTCCTATTTAAAAGGACGATTTGAGTTCCTTCACGATACTCATACGAAGTTCTTACGATCATCAGAAAATTTGATATTAAAAGTGCCAGCGCATTCGACAACTTTCGTTGATAAATCATTTATGGTTCTGGCCGTCCGTTTGTGGAATGAACTACCGGTACAAATTCGGCAAGCTGAAACTCTCACAGCCTTTAAAAATTTGGTCAAACAACATTATCTGTCACTATAATAATATTATTCTATTCTTTACCATAACTAAGATCTAAATTGCTGTCTATAATACTACATTATCTCCACTAAGTAACTGTATATGTGTATGTGTATGTATATAAGTATTTATCAATTTTTAGAATAGTACGCCATCAACTACTATGTATTTATTAAATAATTTTGATATTATCTCCATCCTAAGGTTGTCTGGTAGAGATCGCTTTTAGCGATAAGACCGCCCATTGTACTCTGGTTTGTAAGATAATAATTTTTTTTTCAACTGTTTTTATTAATGGTGTACAATAAAGAATATTCTATCTATCTATCTATCTAAAGCTGATTTTGTAAATCTTCTTTTTATACAAAGGAACGATTTTTATCAACTTGCGGTAAAGTTGTAAAAGGCCGAAGTTTGTTTTGTTCCTGTCAAATCTTGTTAAGGGCAAAAGTTGTTACTTTTGTGTCTCTCTGTTTGGGTTTTGCTTTCCTGTTTCATTTTAAAATGAAATTGTTTATGAAACAATCCCATTATTATGTAGACAACGTGCGCAATCACGATGTGTACATAGGTGAGGCGCCTGAGGGTTTTCACCTCGGACTTTTGTTACAGTGAACGATTTTATATGTTCGAGGTGAGATTTTTATTTCAAAGTATAAAGTGTAAAGTTTACCAAATTGTTTCAGTGTGCTTTTCATTTGAAAGATTCCGTTCATCAAAAGGAAGAAAAGGAACTCTTATAGGATCACTTTATTGACCGTCCGTCTATATGTTTATCAAGACCCTTCTTCTCAGGAGTTCGTGAAAGCATCAACTTAAAATTAATATCAAACACTAATGTTGAAATTGTGAAAAAATCAAGCTTGTAAGTCAACACAATCAACAGATAAGGTCATTTAAGGTTTAAATTTAACTAAATTTTAACATTTCGTAGGTACATTAAACCTATAGGGATATATATATATATCCCATTGATCTATATCTAATTATAAAATTTGTTTGTTGTTATATCTATCTGTCAAGACCTCAGGAACTCTTGGAGGCATTAAGTTGAAATTAACATCAAATACTAATGTCTGCGATCCCTTGAAGCTGTAAAAAAATAAACTTCAACGCCATCAAAAGATACGGCTATTTAAACGTTACATTTCAACAAATTTAAACATTTCGCAGGTAAATCAAAACCTATAGGGTACCTTTTCTATGGTAACCAGACTTCTAATAAATACATATTATAGAAAAATTACACCCAGACAGCACAAATAATCATGCTCATCACACAATTATTTGTTTTGGGTGGGAATCGAACTTACGACCTCTAGCTCAGCAGTTAGGATCATTAACCACTAGACCAACAGGCCAGTCAAGAGACTGGCACACTCTGTTATGTGATGGAACGATTTTTTTTGACCAACAGGATTAGACATTAGAAATCAACACAGTAGATAACAAGGAACGTCTTGCAGTCTGTCTATCCTATCCTAGTACTTACTTTTTCCGGCTCTACCGGAGTGATACTGTGACACAGAAAACCGGCAGTGAAGCAATCCTTGCATTGCTTTCGGGAAATGAGTGAGGTTACCGAATCTCCCCACTTCCCCTGTTCCACCCTTCACCTACTCCCACCTTAAAGGTCGGCAACGCACTTGTGACTCTTGCAGGAGCCCATGGGCGGCGGTAGTCATTTACCATCAGGTGACCCGTCTGCTCGTTTGCTCCCTATACCATAAAAAAGTACAAGAAAGCTGTATAATAAAATTAAAAACTTTTAAAGGTATCTCTCTTACACGTTAAGTGGTTTGTCTCGACTATCCCATGGTTTGGGGTGTCATTGCATAGATGTATTAAAGACATTGCTAGGGTGTGAAAACGAATTTTGGATTCAGGGATCCGTTTGCAAAATATTAAGCTTTAAAGTGGTAATTTTTGTAGGAGTCAAGGGTCCCCCGCCAGTGGTTACGCAGCTAAATGGTGTATAACGAAGTTACAAATAAAACTATCAAAGATAAGTAGGCTTTACAAATTAATGAGTATTAGTCGTCAAATTTATAAAATTGACTTGGAAAATACTTGCGAAAGCAAAATTTCGTACAAATTCCAGTGAATTACTTAAATGGAGGTGTTAATTAGTTATATAGCGCGTGGGCCTCGCGCTTGACCGGATTTATTTCTCATTATTTTTGGGTAATGTCCATGTTTTGTGGTGAGACGGTTGTGTCGATGATAAGTAACTTAAATTATTGCAACCAAAGCAAAAAACGGCAAAAAGGATAAGGTAATTATTACTTCTAAATATAGGTGAGTTTACAAAAACTACGCTTCTTTGCCCATATTGTGCAAATTAATAATAAATCAATAGTTTAAATTGAATTATTTAGATAAAACTATTCGAGATTCTGAATTTTATAAAGTGAGCCTGAGTGAGTGGTTAACCCACTAATATTATAAATGTGAAAGTTTGGATGGATGGATGGATGTTTGTTACTCTTTCACGCAAAAACCACTGAACCGATTGCGATGAAACTTGGTATGTAGATAGCTGGAGACCTTGATTAACGCATAGACTTCTTTTTATACCAATATTCCCACGGTATCGGGACTTACGCGGGTGAAACCGCGGGGCGCTGCTAGTAAGCTATAAAATACAGTTTGTGTATTCTTTAGATATTATCAGAAACTTCGTTATCCTCGAAATTTTATGATATTTATGATGCCAGGCTTTTAATCTCGAAACTCGCAGTTGTATTGGAAGCTACGACAATCTGTCAGAAAACTTGAGGTAGTAACTTTAGCAAGTTTTGATTTATTGCCTCGGATCTTGGCCAGATGGTACATACTGCTATTGATTAGGACACACTTTATTACTCTATCTTTGTTGAGAAAATACATATTTTATATAAATAGAATAGAATAGAATGGAATAGAATAGAATAGAATAGAATAGAATGGAATAGAATAGAATAGAATAGAATAGAATAGAATAGAATAGAATAGAATAGAATAGAATAGAATAGAATAGAATAAAATAGAATAGAATAGAATAGAATAGAATAGAATAGAATAGAAATAAACTTTATTGTACACCAACAAAAATGTTTTTACAAAAAATACATCAGGTGAATATGTACAAAGAGCGGCCTTATCACTGAAAGCAATTTCTTCCAGGCAACCTTTATATGTATGTAACCTAACCTTAATATGTATATAACATGGGTAACCAGAAACCTGATTAAAAACATTATCTATATAGAAGGGTTATTTTAAAACTGGAAAGTGGGAACTGGGAGGTATGGAGTGTGGGCGCATTTTAATATAAAACGATGTAATATTTTATAACGAAAAATGCTTTTATGAATTTAATTAAAGGTAGTAAAATAACTTTTTTTTTACTTATGCAGATACCACAGAACTGAGAATTCAAATTCAAATTATTTTATTGTGAATCACACGTACAGAGAATGTTACACAATTACATTGTCGGTCAGCTGTGTTCCGCCCTTTGGGCATACAATATTAATCATTTTATAAAATTTTCAAATAAACACATGTACAAATAAGAATAATTATTTATCAATTACACTATACTGCAAAACATATATAAGTAAAAATATTAATTCTGATAACATTAAAATATAAATCCATAATAAATTAAATCTCATTTATTAATTACCCAGCATTTTAAATAAAATTCACATCTAAATTATCCTGTTATGAAATAAACAATATTTATTATATAGTCTGTCTGCATTTTTGCCTATCCCTTACGTTGTAAATATTCTCTTAGCGAATAGTGACATTTGGCAACTAACCATTTGTGTAGATTCTTTTTAAAAATAGATATTTCAGTTACGTTCCTTATCTCTAAAGGTATATTATTATATATTCGTGGACCTAAACAAAAGACACTTTCATGCAATAACTGCGTGTTGCTGGCGACTATGGCCAGTTTGTCTTTATGACGCGCTCTCTGCCGTTATTCAAACAGGCTTATATTTGTTTTTATAAATATTAAAGTCTCATAAATAAAGAGACTAGGTAAGGGTAATATATTTAATTTAATAAAATACGGCTTGCAGGAATCTGTTTGTTGTAAATTACACATACTTCTGATACATCGTTTTTGTGCAATGAATACACGTTCTTTTTCTGTAGAGTTTCCCCAAAAGACTATCCCGTAACGAAGCTGTTAGTACCGCGGGTTGATTTACTACTTTATTTAATTTGTAAAGGGCATATGAAAATTGGCTTAGTTTTTTGCAGATATATTCAGTATGAGGTTTCCAATTTATTAAATTATCATTGGAGGTGGGTGGAGTTGCTGGACTCCCATCACCCGCGTCCCCAGGTGGTGGATACGGGAAAGCCCCCCAGATATGGGAGGTACTAGGGAAATCAAATACATCCGGCCCTTGACGGAAATGTTAGAAACCGTGGCTTTAGATGAATATGAAATAAAAATCTTACAAGGTGAGCGAGTAAAAATTCAGGCCAAGTCACCAGATTCGTACTCTACCATATACAAAGAGTTAAAAAACAGAAACACTGAATTTTTCACTTACCAGCCAAAACAGGAAAGAAGTTTCCGAGTTGTACTGAAACGCATGCACCCTTCAACAGACATCGATGAATTGAAAAATGCTCTTGAAGAGCTACACCACAAACCCTTGAATATTTGAAACATAAAAAATAGCAAAACAAAACAACCTCTTCCAATGTTCTTCATAGATTTACAACCAAGTCCTAATAATAAGGATGTATACAATATTACATCGCTGCTTAACTGCCGCATTGTAATTGAACCACCTAAAGCTAAAGGAGAAATTCCTCAGTGCTCCAACTGCCAGCAGTACGGACATACGCAAAAGTTCTGTCACAGACAAGCTAAATGTGTAAAATGTACTGGACCCCACCATACAAGGAGCTGTCCCAGGAAGGAACGTTCGGACAAAGTCAAGTGTATTCTATGCGAAGGAAATCATCCAGCCAACTACAAAGGCTGCATTGTCTATAAAGAACTGCAAAACGCAAAATATCCAATCCCTAACCTCGTAAAGCAAAAAGTGACTAGATCAGAATACACAACTAGATCCAACCAAAATGATGCGCAAACTAGCACTTGGAAAACATATGCCTCAGCATTGAAAAACGGATCAAAATCGGAAACATATAATAGCCCTATAACAAACGATAAGCACAATAATATCACTGACATCCTTGAGAATTTTAATACTACAATATAAGCTCTTATGAACCAAATGTTAAAGATTTCTCAAATGTTGACTGACCTCATGACACGTCTGCCTTTGCATTCTCTACCCTAAAATTATGTGTATGAAATGCCAACGGCTTGTCCAACCACTCAAATGAGTTAAAAATCTTTTTGAAAATAAACAAGATTGATATAATGTTAATATCTGAAACACATGTTACTATAAAAGCTTCTTCAAAATACCAGATTATACATTGTATCACACCATGCATCCAGATGGTAAAACACACGGGGGCTCAGCTATACTGATTAAAAGTAGTATCAACCACCATCAAACCCAGTCGTATTGTAAGGATTATATTCAAGCAACTTCTGTCGTTGTAAATGATTGGATCAGTAACATCACAGTATCAGCTCTATACTGCCCACCAAAGCATATAGTTAAGGAATACCAGTTTGAAGATTACTTTAAAACACTGGGAAGTCGCTTCTTGGTAGCAGGCGATTACAACGCCAAGCACACATTCTGGGGTTCTAGATTTGTCCTACCCAGAGGTCGCGAACTCCTTAAATGTGTTCAAGCAGGAAACATGAATGTGGTCTCAACAGGAGAACCCACATACTGGCCATCCGATAAAAGAAAAATTCCTGATATTATTGATTTCTGTATAACCAAAGGCATAGCAGCAACTAACGTATCTTGCCATAGTTGTTGGGACCTATCGTCGGATCATTCACCCATTGTGGTAGAAATCAAAACCTTGTGTTTAAAGGAAATTGACAAAAAGTGTGTCTCGCATAACAAAAAGACTGAATGGCATCTATTTAGACAACTTCTAGATGATGAATTCTGTGAACCAATCCAACTTAAGACAGAAAATGATGTCATAAATGCTGTTAAATTCTTAAATAGTAGCATACAAAATGCAGCATGGAATTCAACACCTATAAATAGTTATAAGCGAGGTGACCAACTTATTTCCGAGAACATCCTAGACCTCATAAAAGAAAAACGAGCGCTTCGTAAATTATGGCAGCAAAATAGATGCTTCAATACAAAAAAGCTCTTTAATCATAAAATGAGGCAACTTAAGCATATTCTTGACCATGATCGAAATGCAGGACTACAAACTTACCTACAATATCTTGATCTGCACACGGGTACAGCCAAAGAATATTCACTATGGAAAGCAACTAGGAAAATGAAACGGCCCACAGTAACTTCCCCTCCTTTAAGAAAAAATAACAATAACTGGGCACTTAGCGATCAGGAAAAAGCAGATACATTCTCAGAACATCTGACAAATGTCTTCCACCCCCACCCATATGAAGGACCGCCAGACCACGAGAAACAGGTTGTGGAATTCCTGAATACTCCAGAAACAAAATCAATCACACCTAAGAGCTTCACAATAACAGAGGTTAAAAGGGTAATACAACAGGCTAGTCCAAAGAAATCCCCGGGATACGATCTCATCACAAATAAAGTACTGCAAGAATTACCCGAGTCAGGTATAAAGTTACTAACAGCAATTTATAATGCAATAATCAGACTGCACTTTATTCCACGCCAATGGAAGGTCGCGCAAATAATAATGATTCTGAAACCTGACAAACCCCCCGAAGATCCAAAATCATACAGGCCCATTAGCCTCCTACCTATAACGGGAAAAATATATGAATCCTTGTTGTTGTTGCACATATCACCATTCATTGAACAATATAACTTAATTCCGGACCACCAATTTGGATTTCGTCGAAAACACGCCACTGTCGACCAAATTCACAGGTTGATAAAAGAAATAGACAAAGCATTTGAGGCTAAAAAGTACTGCGCAAGCGTATTTCTAGACATAGCACAAGCTTTTGACAGAGTGTGGCATCAGGGATTACTATTTAAAGTAAAATCGTTATTACCCAACTATATCTACAAAATTCTGAAATCTTTTATAGAAGACAGATATTTCCTTGTACAAAACGGTGAGGTGCTCTCTGGTCTTCGTCAGATCAATGCAGGAGTCCCACAGGGTAGTGTGCTAGGGCCAATACTCTACCTCATCTACACATCCGACCTACCTACCTCATGTAATATTACCACTGGAACCTTCGCTAACGATACCGCGATCAAAACTTCTTACCGTGACCCGGTAGAGGCAGCGAAAATCCTGCAACGTGGATTGGATGACATAGCAGTATGGCTAAAGAAATGGAGAATAAAGGCAAATGAATCCAAATCTGTTATTGTGACTTTCACTTTAAGAAGAGGTACCTGTCCGCCTGTAAACCTGAACAATAAAGAAGTTCCACAATCAGACCATGTGAGATATCTGGGCTTGCATCTGGATAAGCGATTTACCTGGCAGAAACATATCTTTACCAAGTGAAAACAACTTGGACTTCAACTGCGGAAGCTCTACTGGCTTATTGGTCGGCGGTCCCAACTCTCGCTAACAAGTAAACTTCTACTATACAAATGTATAATTAAACCAGTCTGGACTTACGGCATCCAATTGTGGGGGACAGCTTCACATTCAAATATTGAAATTATCAAAAGATTCCAAAATAAAATATTAAGAATAATAACAGATGCACCTTCGTTTGTTACAAACGAGCAACTCCACCAAGATCTAAAACTGAACACAATCAGGCAGTAAATTCTCCAGCACACGAAAACTTACAAAACAAGAATTAGAAACCACCCAAACAAACTGGCGAAAGTCATGATGGAAGACGATCAAAAGAGTCGTAGACTGAAACGTAAAATGCCTATGGACATACTTAAGTAAGATTACCAAAATAAAGTAGGATGCGGCGCAGGTCGCATACCGAGCACGCCATAAAATTTAAATTAGCCTTATATACTATTGAATGTCCCAACGGAAAGGAGACAGATTGTAGTAAAACAATAATTTAAAAAAAAAAAAGAAAAAAAAATTATTATCAATGTACAAACCCAAAAATTTTGTAGTGTAAATTTCTTCTATTTTGTATTTAAGTAAGTTATATTCAATTTTTTTTTCTAAATTATTAAGTTGTTTAAAGTACATTATTTTCGTTTTGTCAAAATTAATTTTTAAGTTATTCTTATTAAGCCATTCTATTATTACTGTCAAAGATGTATTTATGTCACATTCTATATTAATTTTATTATTATTGGTATACAGTAATGTGCTGTCGTCTGCAAACAATGTCATTTTGTGGGTCGTTATTGTGGGCATGTCATTTATATAAATGAGGAACAAGAGTATGTATTTAGAAATGCCATCAGCTGCATTTTGTTCGAAATCATGTGTCGCCAACTGAACACGCTTAGACGATAATCACTATATTACACTAATACAGAACTCTTTGCTAATTCTTCAAAGAGTATTTATTAAATATCAATCCTAAAAACCATTTATAATATACTTAATACAGCCTTACACTGACCAGTATACGATATAAGATGGCGATTCGTATACATACTTGCCAGCCGTTACGTCCTAGACAGCGGTACGTCAGTAGAGAGCTAATGAGTGTGCATCTTAACATTTATCAAAATCTTTTCGTGCTAAATGTATAGTAATATTCCTGTAATAATCCCTCTAAGTATAAACTACGAGAGCACGTAATGTAGGTCATTACGTGCTCTCGTAGTTCCAATATAGTATAACTGTTTTAGTAGATTAGATCATAATAGTTTTTTCCTCTTAAATTACATAATACTTTGTGAATTTTTGTCAACATTACATAAAAACAATTTGTTTTGGTCTCATCGATGAAACGATGTCCTAACTTTGGACACATTGCAGGCTTAAATTCTTTTTCGATTTGCACGTGTTTGGTAAAGCTATGAGTGTATACTTTGGCGCGCGTGCCCTACCCACATGGCCACATCGCACTTCTTACTTATTCTCACTAGTTCTGTGGTAGATACATAGCTATATTTAAACTAAATTCCTTAAATTATAAACCATCTTCAAGAAAGTTCAAGAAAGTGTCTTTACTTAATCCCGCATTAGGAATTACCCCTGTGTCGCGGGGGACTTTACAAACATACAAACAACGGACGCAAAAAACACCCAGACTCTGGTGGGAATCGAACCCACGACCATAGCATAGCAGTCAGGGTCACTAACCACTAGGCCAACAGGCCAGTATACACTCTGACAATTAATTTATAGGAATTTCTTGAACTGTCAACTCAAACAGACTGAAATATCCAGTCCCTGATAAAGTAATTCCTTTTCCCAAAGCTCCATTTCTCACGTTATTCAATTTATCTCTATCAGACATACAAGTATAAGTTGTTTCGGCACGATTGACACTTGGATATGGGTAGCGGGTAACGGTCGTACTGACCCCGTTGATAGGTTGGACTGAGAAAATTTACACCTATTAAGAGCTTTTGTATTCTACAAAGGTGACAAAATAAAACACACGGCCGACTGGTAAGTAGTTACTGTTTTGTGGACGTTTGGAATTGCAAGGGTGTAATTCGCAGTTAGCAGAGCACAAAGTTGTAGTCTTTAAAGAAAACCATAGTTTTAATAAAATTGTTAGGATACAATAAAAAAACACCGGCAATCTCCTTTCTCCTCTGTTCATTATTATTATTTTTTGGTTTAATAGCTGTTGATGAGCTTCAGGGTGATAATTAAAAATAAAAATACATAAATGGAAACTGTTTTTTTCCTACATTCGACGGATATTTAAATAATTATTTTTATGGTCAAATTTCGATAAGTGGGCAAACAATATCAGTTATCACAAAAGTAATAAATGTACAAATACATTTATTACCATCACATCATCATTAAATTTTAAACAATATTTTCATTACAAAATATATATTTTAATAAATGCATAGTATACCTAATAATTTACTAAATTATATTTATATATATTCGCAATAATTAATTGACATATGAAGTTTGTAAAATAAATAAAAGTCTATTACGTAGTGTTCCTTAAATTGAGCAATTCAGCATTCCATTTATATCTTGCCAAACTCTTTATTTTTCATCCAAATAATAGTCAAAACACACCAAAAGTAAGGTATCATCAGTTGTAGGACAACTTATACTTGTGAATTGATTTCAGTTGAAATATATTATAAGTTGAGTTTTATTTTTCCTTTGTACGCAATAAATAATATATTTACATAAGTACCATATCTATAAAACAGTTTGACAAAACGGATCGAGTTATAACCAACGACAAGTCATATTTATATTGCTCTCATAAAGTGTAGTCTGCTTCCTATTAAATCAAGTAAAAGCACTCGAAACCAATATCTAGAAATGGATTTGAAACTTTCAATACTACAAAATGGAACTGAATTGCTACCAAGTACTGAACTGACAGGATCACGAATAATAAACAGCAATACTTGGCAAAGAAACAACTGGATATAATAGATTTTGTTTCTTTTGAACTCCAAGGCTCATTAACTTTTATCTGCATTTATTATAGCAACTAAGTAGAATTAAACGACAAATGTAGCGTGGCGATGGAGCATTCGAATGCAACGCCATATCCCGAGTTAAATTCCCGTTCAAAGCAAACATTCGAATGCAATTTTTTTATATTACATAGCTTTGAATTGCTGACGTTTTGACCAGGTTGCACTGGGTGTGGTCACAGGCTGACCACAGCTAGGTCAACCTTGTCGAAAATGAGATCACGTTATACCTATTACGCGACCGCTTTAATCCCAGTACGTTATAATATATCATGGAGTTGCATAGGTCTGGGTGTTTCTATATAATATATGTAAATGTATTTATCTATCTTCTTGAACCGATAGTACTGTGTTTAGTCTGGGTTTTGGTATTTCGTACTGTGCTCATCGAGATATTATGTATTATGTACGCTAGTAATAATAACTCAGTGACTGTGCTAAGAATTTCACAACAGGGAAACTAATAACAATATTCCCGAGCTGGGAATCGAATCCAGTAGCTCACGATCGGCCATAAATATAAGCCAACTTAATCCAAGGGATCAAGAAGCACTGAATTTAAATTTATAATTTTATTCTGCGTCTTTGCAATGGAAGTATTTACAAAGTATTTAATACTTTGATAGTGATGATTTTTTAGTGAACAAACAAAATGAGTTGTACATGAATTCTTTTTATTTTATCGGTTTTAGATAAAATATAGTATTTTATCTAAAACCGATAAAATAAACTTTAGCGTTTTGCCTTAAGATTACGTATTACAAATTTGCTAATAGGTTTATAGAGGAATGCGTTAAGTGTCTATCAAACTGTTTGCGAGTTCCTCGAAAACAACCTGAGCTCTCAGATCTCATAGCTTAAGCGTCTCACACACACATAATCTTGTTCAAGAGTAGTATTTGAGCTGTCGTCGGGAGTCTCAGATGTTAAATAGAAACAAATTAATAATTTAGAGAGAGTTTAAGTTGAATATTCACACGTAGCTTCCCTCCTACTCAACCAATTTAAGTGGGTAACCAAGCTTAAATGAAAGAGCTTGTTTCAGCAAGTGGCCATCCTGATTTTAAGGGGAAGCTCATTCCAAAGAACAACAGACTGATCGAAGAAAGAAGAGCCTACAAAGTCAGAAGTGTGAGAGGGACAAAAAATAAGAAGATTTATTGAAGAATGAAGGTTTCTATGATGATTATTACTTAAATATTGAAAACTTGTAGTTAAACACGTTAGAGAAGATGGGGAATTAAGATTTAAAAAAGGTCGTGAGGACTTGCAACATACGATGCTGACAAATGGGCAACCACTCAAGCTAAGAACGAAAAGAGGAAACATGGTTATATTACTATTACCATCCAATAACAAATCCAAACAACAAAACAACAAAAGCTTAACGGGGGCATTCATCGTTTGTTGAGTGGTTTGATATTTAAACAAAAACCCCTTCGTAAATACCAAGACTTGCCCGGTATTTAATTGACAACAACACAAATTGCACTGGTAGTAGCACCTAAGTAGAGTGAACATAAAATTACAACTTGTCACTTGCTCTAAAATATTTGTATTGTTCTAATTATGTGCATATACGGGAACTAAGATCACGAAATAGGTATTACATACCTCTGCCTGAAGTTTTGTCACAGGTTGACTAGCTCAGTAGTGTACGGCCTCCATCGTCCAGTCCTTGAAGTTCTTCATCCACCCTCGCATTTTCTATATTTTTAATATTTTTGTTTCCCCACATCCAACTAACAGTGCCCCTATTTTGTAAGCGAACCGATGTGTCCTTATTTTGGTGTTTATCTGACAACGCATATTAGCGAGGTGGCATGTTTTTTATCACTGGATTCTACGCTGTAGATAATTTGAAACCATCTTCCTAATAATGTCATCGTTCGTAATAGTGTAAACATACTTTTAATAACATTTCAAAAGTTTATTGTTTAAAAGAAGTAAAGAAGTAAAAGTTTTTCTAGTTAGTTCCTGATCCAGAATCAACTTCAACATCTTACGCAATATTATATTCTAAGAATAAAAAAGGTATGCTCTTCTAGAATAAAGCAAAAGTGTTCTTAACTGTGGTCCATGTGGTTTCCTGTCATAAATATCCGTACACCCAATACTTCCGGACACAAAGCCGCATTCACACCCCACTTGGCAAGCTTTTAGTCCTTCTTTTAGCGGATTTAGACAACAAATACCCACCGAACTGCGCAATGTGATTTAAGAGTTTTGTTATGCTGTACTTTAAGCGAACTAAAGGAAGTTTTTGATTGGTTTTTCATAGTCCCAACTCACATACAACATTTTCTTTTTATCGTAACGAACTAGCAACCCGGGGCGGGTTGCTAGTTCGCACGACATCTTCAACAATCATCGTCATATTTTAGCCATTTTACACAAATCTTAATGAATTATAAACTCAAACCTTTCTCATGAATCATTCCGTCTATTTAATTGGTGAAAACCGTACGAAAAACCGTTAGCTAGTTATTGAGTTTATCGCGAACAGATAGAAAGACAGATAGACAGACGCGGCGGGATTTGCCTCAAAATATGTAGTGATAGTAATATTATAAATGCGAAAATAAGTTTTTTTTACTTATGTGTTACGCTTTCACGCCTTAACTACTGAACAGATCATCATGAAATGTTGGGTACATGATAGGTACTACTGAGGGATACCCAAATTGATTGACAAAATCTACATTCACATGAGCGAAGCCGAGGGAAAAAGGTAGTAATATAACAATGCGCCACCGATGCTCCACATTAGACGTCATATAAATATATTGTATCAAATTCATCACAAGAACTACTTATATCATCTTGTTCTGCTGCGGACAATCACCAACCGTATTATCTTATTAACATTAGGATCAAATTTATTTGAACAGCGTCCGTCTTAAATTAGGAGGGTTTTTTATCGTTTGGAAACCCCCACGGATCATCACCTCACCGGAGTCAAGAGTTAAGTAGTATGTAGGACTGGAACCAAACGGTATTCCGTCCCAAGTGCGTCTATTGCAGGGCTTCCAGGATATGGAAGCCTCCGAGAACGGAGGCTTCCAGGATATGGAAGCCTCCGAGAACGGAGGCTTCCATATCAGGGTATCCTAGTGTATGGGATTCCGAAGTCTGCAATGGTTCTCCATTGCAGACTTCGAAATCCCATACACTCTCACTTTGGACCATGGACAGAAGTATGGTCTCTAGCAAGAGACTAACCACACCAACTTACAGCCGTTACGAGGTAGTTTTGCTGTCGCGTTTACGCTGAGCACTCCAGGAGTGCAGTATCCTCGCGACAGCTTGCACAGTGGTGGCACGCAGACGTTGGTTCCTGGCCTATACGACACACAGCCCTTTCCGGTGAGCACCTGTGTCCAGTAGGAGAGGCTGCCTTATTGCCGCTCCAAATAATTCTCCGTGATGGGTCTTACAGCCACAACATTCAAATGGAATTAGGTAAGAGCTGTTATTTCGACAGTATTAACAAACACTTTTTATTTATTTGTATACATGTCTATCACAAAAAAAAAGTTTTAAATAGTCCCATTACGTTATTATTACCCTACCCCAAAACATTACACGGAAGTGAGTTATTCTTATCCACAAATAGGAAATTCCTTTTTTTCTAATTATGTCCATTTCGTTAATTAATGAATATATTTTAGTCAAATCAGGAATATTTCTGAACGCTACCTCAACATTTACTCTATAGAAGCGAAGCCATAAACTTAAAGGTCAAAACTAGTAGGTAAATTCTTGGGAAGAACGTGAAACGAGGTTTTTTATTTTATTTTTTGGAATCATTTTTCAATAAGGATAATGTCAGTTCCGTGAAGCTTGTATAAATAGTTACATTTCATAGAAACAGTCTCAATATAAAGCCGTATATATGATGGGCATTACTCAGAAGCTTATTGATATCAAGATTATATTCGAGGGGCGCTCTGAAAATGTGGTATGAAATACATACATTGGTAGATAATGGTGTCAATTCTGTTGTATTTCTCTCTTAACTATAATTGACTAAATTTTCTTCATACAAGATGTAAACCTTGTACCCTTCGAAACAAGGTCTTATTTCAAATATAAACAAGTAGGTAACATACGTCGTTATCAAAATAAGCAATTTATTTGTCGACTAAAGTCTGACACGCTTAAATAAACTTTAATACCACGTAGCGAGAGCTGCTATCCGTTGAATGCTATCTCTTTTGCTCTGTGTTTTTAGTAAGCGTCTTCGTAGGTGTCGATTAAAATAACGTCATCTTAGTTCGTTTTGAACAAGTTTTTATACGGCAATCATACGGCATTTGAATAAATGGGGACTCTCGCTGCATGGAAATAAAGTTGAGTATACGTTGACAAGTGTTAGTGAAATTTAGTGGCGCTGAGAAATAGATGCCAGTAACAAATAGAGCTTGTTGCGAAGAAGACAAGGTTGATTTCATATGAAGAAATTAAGTTAGGTTTTAGTTTAGTGAGTCTGACCATAGAAGCGGCACCAATATAATTTATATTTTTAGTAGATAAGGGTTGTTAACTTGTTTACTAATAAAACTGACAAAGTATACTAAAAAAAGGGTATCTAATTGGTACATTGGCATAACTTGATCTGTGATGCCCTTTTATCCTTGGCCCAACCCCAAGCCAGGTGATTCAAACGTAATTTAGGGCGTTTATTGCCGTGGTCCACCTGCGTAGTTCACCTTCTTTTTTCCCATAGTCCACCCAGGTGATCCACGGGAAAAAATTATTGCCCGTGGTCCACCCAGGTGAACTACGCAGGTGGACCACGGGCAATAAACGATATAGGTCTTATACAAACGTTATTAAGGCGGAATGTGGGTGTGCAATACATCTCGGCCTACGCTTTTGTACGGCGTAAATATAATTATATGTATACTAAAAATGTGATCTAAGTTGTAAAGAGTTCTACAATGACATTTCTGTAGGTTTTTATATTTGTCAAACGGTTTTGTGACGCCATAATTAAATGCCTTAAGTATGTACGTTATGTATCCCACTAATATTATAAATGTGAAAGTTTGGATGGATGGATGGATGGATGTTTGATACTTTTTCACGCAAAAACCACTGAACCGATTGCGATGAAACTTGGTATGTAGATAGCTGGAGACCTAGATTAATGCATAGGCTACTTTTTATCCCGATATTCCCACGGGATCGGGACTTACGCGGGTAAAACTGAGGGGCGCTGCTAGTAGTAGATAAATATGTGTGAAGTGTGAAGTTTTAACTGTGAAGCAAATGTATATACTGAAAATCATTATGCTACAACACAGTAAATTAATTTATGATCCGCAGTTGTTAAACAAACGTGGAAAACACATGGTGTACGAAATCCCGATGTATTGCAAAACTAATTTTAGTAGATACTTTTCTGACTGTAATGGGTCCCATTTATCTATATAATAAAATTATTAACATCCCACAAACGAATGCAGTGCAAAAAAAAAATTAACAAAAATTTAACTATAGTCTACTAGGGGAGTGTGCGCTAATAGTTCAAATACAGGCTCTGCCTAGTTCGACTACAGAAGTTTGATCGATTTTCTTATAAAAATCATAAAATAGCCTTCAAATATGTATGTTTATAACATGTATGTTTTTATGAAATAAATAAAATAAAATAAATGTAGTTGAGCAAGCCTGTAAATTTACATTCTAAATGTTCAAAAATGATAGAGAATTAAAAATGTACAAAACTGAAAGTGTTGTATATTGGCTGTACTACTGATTTTTTTACATCGGTAAATTGTAGTCTTAAAACAGAGGCATATGGCAAACCGAGATCCACGCAGGCAGAGCCCTGAGGTAAAGATAGTGTTATTTAAAAGAAAGTCTTCTAGAGATATACATAGCGCAGATCAATAATGATTTCGTTTTTCTTTTGTGTCATCAATCGTAACGAACCTAGAGTGACGTGGAATATGGTGTCATGGCGCATTTCTAATCATTCTACTCCGAATGTTCTCGCTGATAAATGAAACAAATGATATTAATCCCATAAGAAGAAAAATAAGGCTATTGAGTGAAGTTATTCGGATTATTGGTAATCGGGTTCGATGAGCGGAATACTTCCACATTACAAATATTGTAGTGAAAATAAAGTTGTTTATTTTCTTGGCACACTTATGTGTTAGCTGAGTATACATTTTCTCGGCGCAAAATAATAATAACTAAAAATCGCAAATCGAATTTCGTCCATAATTAATTAAGTTTCAAATGTTTTGTTTTATATCATTGCTTTTACATCATTAACATATATATTTCGTACCATGACAAACAACATACATACTGAAGCCCTGTAGCTTAATAATAAACAGTTTAATTTTTAAATTAATAACACATCTATACTAATATTATAAATAATTCTAATTCTTGTTGCCAATTTAATTACGATCCGTTCAGCCTAAACGGCGGATGGGATCGTAATGTCGTGAAAAGGCAACAAACAAACAGAGTTATTGTCACATCTATAATATTAGATGAATTCCTTGATGTATGTATTACACCTATTATAATCATTAATCATTTTATGAACAGAAATTAAAATTCAATCGCTAATATGGCGTAAATATGTATGTAAATTATTATATGAATTTTCCAGAAGACTAATTAATGTTTATGACTAAGAACCATTAGTGCAGCATCAAATATAACAAATATTCTTTTCAGACTTTTGCTAATGTTGTTTGATAGAAGAAAATCTAAGCAAATTTAAATACGTTTATACTCGTTAGTGTTCACAAACCTTCACGGAAGTATTTGCAGGCCATTTGTAAGTATGTGCTTGGAGCTTTTCCGATATTAAAAGTTAGACTGTGAAAATATGGTGAATGTTAGAATACTGTCGATGTAATATCGTCTTTTTTACAACTAAGTTGCCAAAGAAGCGCTCGTCTGGTGGTAAGCTATTACTGTTGCCCATAATTGATTCACCAGCTGAATGGGTTACTAGTCGTCGGGACTGTGTAAGCCGGCAGTGCTTACTGCAGTTAGCCATACTGCCTTATAAATCGTCTGCTTTTAAAGGCAGCTTCCGCTATGCCGCATCTAAAATTTGGAACAATATACCACCGCCTATCCGATCTCTTAATACTACCAGCACTTTTAAAAAACAACTACGTAGGGATCTAATTGATGCACAACGGAAGCTTGCCATGATAAATGTAAACATGTCGCTAATATAAATAGGTATATAATCCATATGTTGTAAATAAGAGTAAATAGAGGTAAAGGTGCGTCTGTGCCTATTTGTTTGTGTGTTTACATGTACCTTTGGTCTGAGTGCAGAATAAAAACCCGTCCAGACGAACTCTGTAATTAGTACCTAATAAAAGTTCATACATTTTTTTGTCATGTTTAGATTTTTTTCTTTTTTGACCGATTTTTAGGGACTAGTTGAAAACCAGCGTCAGGTATCATTGCCTGACATATGCTGAACTAGGTGCTATTTTGATCATGCCATGAGACACCTCTCACTTTGTTTTTTGTATTTCTTTTTGTATTTTATTGTGTAATAAATTATTTTATTCAATTTATCTTCTGTTATTCTATTTTTTAATGTGTTTTTTTTAAGTGTCATATCAATTGTTGCATGCCCTTCGTTGATGTCTCTGTGTGTGACGAAATAAATGATTTTTCTTTCTTTCTTTCTCTCTAATTTACCGGAAAGTCCGAGCCTCTCTCTTCTAACCGAATGAAAACAACAGGGCAGAAATATTAACAACCTTCTATTTGTTGGTAGAAGGTAATAGTAGAAGAAGGATATATCAAAAACTCAGTGTAGATTCTTCTCTATTTTATAGCACGAAAATCGAAACGCTGACGGTAAGCTGCCAGCGTTATCATCAATACACAAATAAATAATATTAAGTGTCTGTTTCTAATGTCAAAATAATAGTTTTTTTAAGCTCAAACAGTTATTTCCACGATACATATGCCTAAAAAGCAGTTTTTAAAATTGTTGTCTGTCTGTCTATCTATCTGTCTGTCTGTCTGTCTGTCTGTTTATTCCAGCTAATCTACGGAACTGATCGACCGATTTCCACGGGACTTTCACTGCCAGATAGCTGGTGTTATAAGGAGTAACTTAGGCTACTTTTATTTTGGAAAAAGAATTAGGGTTCTTCGTAAAATATATAAATATGTAAATGTATGAATTTCGTTAAACACCCACCATAAGATCTTTTAGTCGCAAACAACATAAAAAAAAAACCATTGAACATTTTTTGCTTTACCATATTCAAGGACCGTGGAAGTTGGTATTAAAATAGGTATCAAGTTTCGCAACATGCAGGCAAACGCCTGTCAATTCCTAACATCTGACATATTTCTAATTGAAAACTGTACAGATGAAACAGCGTTCTACTCGCTTAGTTAAATAATTTATGTGCTTTTAAATCTAGTTTAACCGAAAATGATTGCTAGAACCTTGTGATCTTTAAAAGGTAAATAAAATCTTAAAAATATTAGTTAGAGTATGTGTGGAAAAATATTACAATACATTTGACATTTTTAAACTAATAGGTAACATTGTAAAGGCACTAGGTACCTACTCGTCCCTTGATTATGATGCAACGGAAAAACTTGTGGAAGCATAACATTTCACACATTTACACCCACTACACTACACACACACACACACACAAACACATACGCACGCACACGCACACACACACACAAACACATACGCACGCACACGCACACACACACACACACACACATAAGCACATTTCCATACATTTAATACTTTACCTCATTATTTTAAATATTATTAAATACTAAGAAAACTTTGTACGATTTCATTTAATTAGATTCTAAGTCTTTGTCCGGAACAACCTACTTCCCACCAGGAGGGGGGCGTTGGTAGCTGTGCCACAGTTTTATACTTTTGCAGCTATCATCGTTTCCGTTTTGTTTTAGTTTTTGTATTGTTTTTGGTTCCAAATAAACGTTTTACTATTATTATTATTGATGATAACACAAACTAGACCGTCTTCTCAATAACTGCATTCGATTTATATTCAATCTTCGCAAGTATGACCACGTGTCTGCTTTACGTTCCGAACTAAAATGGCTACCTATACACCAGCGCCGTAATCTACGAGCACTAACTACTCTTTTCTCTTTTCTTAACTCTTCATCTCCACCTTCTTATTTAGCTCCCTACCTTCGGTTCTTGTGCTCAAATCATAATAGAAATCTTCGTTCTACAAATAATAACCTTCTCTTATGTCCCCCACATAACTCCGACTTCGTGAACTCTTCGTTCTATGTCCAATCAGTTCTTCTCTGGAATGCGCTCCCACTCGAAATTAGGATGTCCACAAACCGCTTTATATTTAAGAGGAGAGTACGTGATCTCCTCCACAACGAGTTGGCAGAATTGACACAGGGCTAGAACATAACTCTCTGACTTGATATGTATGTATATGTATGTTTATAATATGTATATATGATGTAGATGTTCTTAATGTGTATATTTAGTTTATGGTTTGACTTTTGAATTCTTATCTTTGGAATATTATCTCTCTCTCTTTTCTCTCTATAACATATCTTTGCACCTACCACTTTTATTTCCGCATCACCCCAAGGTGGACTGGCAGAGAATGCTTTAGGCATTAAGTCCGCCTTTGTACAATCTGTGCATAAAGCATAAATAAATAAATAAATAAGTAAAACAGTTGTACATTACTAAAGACAAAATTCTGATATACGGTGATGTAGCGTAATTCGGCGTTCAGTTAATTTAGGGCTGTCAATTTTTTTTTTCAGTTAATATTAATAATATTAGTACATTACATTATCAAGGTAAAGACTTGCAAAAAATGTTGGATAGATTTATTTTACAAAAATATTGCGCTCAAAATTTTCTTGAGTTAAAATAAATTGTTGTAAGTGAACTTTAGGATGAAAAAAATTTATAAACCTCATTTATCTCCTACGATGAGTATGATGTCAAGTTCTGTAAAGCTGCCATCCCAAGGCCCGATTACTGGCAGGTAACATCAGATATTGCATTTTTTTAAAGTGAAAACTTCTTTAGCGGCGTTGTGCACTTTTTGGGATGGGTAAAAAATGTTAAACTCGCGTCAGGACACGTGACCTGATCGAAAATTCGTAAGACGGAGCCGAGATTCTTATATTTAAAAAAAAATAACATTCGAAATTTAAACACTTATGAGCGGCCAGGAGCGCAAAACTTAAAGTGTACCCTATGTATACATTTAGATATGTTATTCCCTACTTTTTATTTTTAACATAATTATATATAAACAGATGTGTGTGTGTGTATGTATATGCAAATACATTGTGAAGTTATGTTTTCACTTCTGACGTGCAGTCCATCGACAGACAGTTTTTTTTTTAATTTAACGGTTCTTGATAAGCCTCATCGGACGTGACAGTATCCAGGTTTTTAACCAATCAAGTTCAACCAGGCCTGAAAAAAAAAACAAAAAACAGCAAGGAAAATCCGTGAGTAGGCAAATGATTTACAGTCAGCAGCATTTTTACATGTAGCTCGTGCTCATTATCTACTTAGGTATTTAATAGCTTTGAGATGCTTTAAAATTACTGCAAATTAATTCAAAGTAATAACTCATACAGTCAGTGACAGCCCTAGAGGGCCTTCATCTATTTTCGTAAGTTGAGATGCTATCACACTCCTGTCTATCACGGTCGTTAGTGTTCTGCGAATTTTGTTCGTCACTAATATTATTTTGCGTCGTAACAGTCTTCAGAAACCCATTAGAACCCTACACCTATTATGTAAAGGTGTTGTGCATCTGCGCAGCTATACGCTGATGAATATTATTAATAATTTTATCGTAATGAACTTTTTGTACACGGTGTTTACAGTTGCAAGGGTTTAAGTGATACCATGTCAATAAAAGCTTATCATCAAGCGAGCCGTATGTTTATTTTATTATTACTTGTTTATAACAATTTAAACTTTTAACTGTTTAGTTATTCTTATTTAGAACTAATTAGAAATATATATTATGTTTTGGTACATCTTACAATTTAATTTCAACAACAACGCATGAATGCTTGTTTGATCGTCAGATTAATCCCACTATCCCGGCATTATCCCACTAATATTATAAATGTGAAAGTTTGGATGGATGGATGGATGGATGGATGGATGTTTGTTACTCTTTCACGCAAAAACCACTAAACCGATTGCGATGAAACTTGGAATGTAGATAACTGGGGACCTGGATTAACGCATAGGCTACTTTTGATCCCGATATTCCCACCGGTTCGGGACTTACGCGGGTGAAACCGCGTGGCGCTGCTGGTATTAAATAAACCTCTGTGAAAAAGTTGCTTATAGTTTTTTATATCTTCTTTTTCTCTCAGTTATATTACTTATACATATATACTATACATACGTAAATATTACACAGTACGGATAATATTCACTCAATCATTCTGCTCAACTGTAGGTGCTCGAACTCATAAAACTCAACATACGTGTATTAATAATTATGTATTATATGGTAGGCAAGTAAACTTTCCACTATTATTTATGCAAAGTTTCATGATCTTTTTTATGGTATAGGGGGCAAACGAGCAGACGGGTCACCTGATGGTTAATGACTACCGCCGCCAGTGAGCACAGCTATGCAATTGATTTACTGCCGGTTTTCTGTGAGGCCGTGGTATCACGCCGGTCGATCAAAAATACTTTTTCCTCACGATATTCTGGGTGTAGCCTCGTTAAAGCACCAGCCTGCCAAGTCCCATATTCGGTCGCTAGCTGCTGACAGCAGTTAACACTCCTGGCAAAACATTTGGTAGTATTACATTAATGTTACTTTGATCCCGTAAAAGTATTGACATTCGATTCTCTTCCTTGCGCTTCTTGATCGATTCACTTTGGCAGGTGAGTCATATTCAAATATTTTGAAACAGCCAAACTATCGACTGACGTTTCATTTCTGGATCGGATTGGTAAATCCAAGAGTCACTTGTCATAATTTCGTAAACGCGCCGAGACAAGTCTGCATCAAACTTAGTCTACTGAGCGTCGGCGTCGGTCGGTGAGGTTGTGCGTACTCAGCGCTAAACTTTGCTCCTCGCGCGTAGGCGTTTAAGTAAAATCTTGTGAATGCTTTAAGTCGCTGAAAAAGTTTCCGTAAAAGGGTATTTGTCTGAAAATACAATTTGAAGTCCATTAAAGGATGGTTTCAGTTTTATACCACATTTGAAATAGAAAAATGTCATTGAAAACGTTATGACGATCGTTTAATTTTTAGTGAGACACGATATTTTTTTTTAAGTTGTTGACCGAACAGAAAAAAACAGGTACTCTCTCTTTCGCGAAAGTCAAATTCTGTAAATAAAGGGGTACGAACACATTCTGCATTCAGTCTACGCTCTATCGTCGTCGCCGAAACACGTGAGATTTATTTACATCTTACGCCTTTTATCAATTTCTTAATTTTTACCTAGTCTGCTGAAACTATAGTGTCTTACCGTCTAATTTATCCGAAATATGATATAACTCATAATATTTATAGAGTATTTTACATTTTACTTTACAATATTTCTGACATTTTTTCTAATAAAACACGACAAACTGGCCACAAACACGGCCTGTCGCATGATATCACTGTTTGCACCTCAAAAAGCTGTGCGATTGAGTGGGATCGTAAGTGTTTCAGAAATTATATTAATAGAATGGATTCTAAATACGTATACTGTTTAATACCATCGTGAAGGAGGCACAACAATTAAAATACCAAAGAACTGTTTGTTCACGTGTCTAGGGAGGAACAAATATCTAAAAAGTGGCTACAACTTGCAAGACAACACGTGAATATACATACAAAATGATGGCTTTTTTCAGTGTTCAATTATTTATAAAAAAAGGAAAAAAATACAAGAGTTTTTACACAAAAACTCTTTTGAGTAAGTAAAAAAACCGGACAAGTACGAGACTGACTCGCGCATCGAGGGTTCCGTAAGCAGTATGTAGATAGCAGATATTACGGGAATCGATTCTCGAAAAATTTTACCCGCCTTTTCCGAAAGAGTTTGTCTTTCGTTCCGTAACTTTGCGGTTCTAAAAACACTCTCGCATACATCGATGTACGACAAAGTCAACTTCCCAACCTTAAAATATAAGTTTGTAATCACAAAAACTATTTGTTTTATGTGATATAACAACAAATTAACAACTTTCGGATTTTTACCTTTACTTGTGCTTTCAGACCTTGCTTCTTACCAAATTTCATGATTCTAGGTCAATTGGAACTACCCTATAGGTTTTGATTTATCTGCGAAATGTTCAAATTTAGCGAAATCTAAGGCTTAAATGACACAATTTGATTACGTTGACTTAAAAGCTTGATTTTTTACAGCTTCAAAGGACTGCAGACATAAGTATATGCTATTAATTTGGACTTGATGTATCCATGGGTTATTGCGAAAAAGGGTCCTGACAGACAGACGGACAACAATGTGAACCTATAAGGGTTCCTTTTTTCCTTTTGAGGAAAGGCACCCTAAAAACTAAAATCGTAACATAGGTCAGTAACATTGATAAAAAAACATATAACAATGACAGAAAAGAGAAAAATGCTCTTCGTAAAGTATCAGTTAGTTCACATCTACCAAATTTAATGTACTGACCAAATTCACTCTAATGTTTTAGACTTTAGAAAGTGCTTTAATCTGTGCGAAATAAGTCTAAAGCTTGGGTCGCCCGTTCACTTTATTTTGGTTTAAAGTTGTATGTGTTTTGGTAGCATACATTTTTAATAGAATAATTTACCGGCTCATGTATAAAAAAGCTTTGCTTTAAAAAAAGAGAGCAAAAGTTTGTATCTAATGTGAGTTCTTAGATGTGAAAGACTGGCGTACATCGGGGCTTTATCGCGATAATATGTACAACGTACAATACCTTATTTGGTTACCGTTACAGCGATCGTGGTCACAGACGGAACTAAATAGGGTATTGTACCTTGTAATTATTATCTCGATTAAGTCTCGATTTACACATTTTCGTGGGAGAGCCATGCTTCGGTACGTATGGGCTGGCTCGACCGGAGTCATACCACTACCTCACAGGAAACCGACAGTCAAGTAATTGTTGTTGCCGGCGGCCTTCCCTCTCCCGCTCTTCCTCCCTTCTCTCCCTTTTCCCGTTCTTCCTTTCTCTCCCGTTCTTCCCCCTTAAAGGCTGGAAACGCACTTGTGACTCTTGAGTTACAGGTGCCCATGGGCGCTCGTCCTTTACCATCAGGTGACCCGTCTGCTAGTTTGCCCCATAAACCATAAAAAAAAAAATGTGAAAGACTTACAAATCAAGGCACTTTAGACCAACTTTTATATAATTTCATGAATTACGCTCGAATTTCAACCACAATGTGATGTTTGGTAAATATAAATGCTTAAGCACACGTCTACTATTTCCCTTGTCATAGCACTACTCTTGAACTAGAGAGTGAACTTTCCCGCTTCTTCTTTAATAAACGAAATTGCGTCGAAATGTTGATACGTAATCCGTCATTCTCGGCTCTTGTTCTAACATGCCGTGGGGTCGGCACAATATATTTTTCCCGTCATAGCTTCCTGTCAGATGTTATCTCTATACTCACTGTTTCTGCCTTATAATCTTTCATATACTTGACATCGATACGATTTGTAACAAAAATATACGATATTCTATGAGAATAACCTAAATCGCAATTCAGAGAAGTTTGTTATAATTTAATTTAGAATCTAAACGTCTGTAGCTGATAACAGCTTCAGACGTTTAGATTCTAAATTAGCAGTTATAATTACACAAACAAAAAACTTTACTTAAGTTATGTTCTTCTTTATAAATAATTCTTTAAAAAAAAACCCACTTCAACAAAAAAAACTATTCCATAAAAGACTTATATATGGTTTCCTCATGGATGCATTGTCAGAACTGGACCAAATTGAAATGGGACCACACAGAAGCACCAGCTTTCAAATAAAAAAAGAATCACCAAAATCGGTTCACCCAGTCGAAAGTTCTGAGGTAACAAACATAAAAAAAATACGGTCGAATTGAGAACCTCCTCCTTTTTTGAAGTCGATTAAAAAGCTAAAAAGCGGTGTAATATATACCGCTTTTTGGTCGTCAATATCGTTAGTTAGGTAGTAAACGTTACTTTTTCATTTCTCAAGTGTTAAAAAACATATTAGGTTTGTGCTAAAAAAAAAATACATGTGCACTGTGAAATCTGGACCAACTTATAATACTACTATTACTTCCTTGGAAGCCTTTAATTGCATTACCAGCCTTCTGAGAACCATAGAGTAAATGTTTAGCAAACAGTATACTGAGTGTATTTATATTGCTTTTGAATCTCTACTAACTTTTAACGGCTCGCGTTCTATGATCTTCAATTATATGTTAGCGGAAATTAATTTACGAGTTTCCACCAGATTGCACTGGCCGTGATCACAGGCTGACTCGCCTGTGACTACGGCCAGGGGAACCTGGTCGACACGTCAAGTAATTCTAAGGAATGTAATAATTATTAACTATATACTACACTCGTTAACTTAATAAATACACTTTGTTACTGTCATCATGTTTCAAATGATATCCCTGATTTTTTTTTAACATGTCGCACTGAGGAGGCAGGGTTTCTATGGGTTGACTTCGGCCAAAAGGTTTTTTTGTATCATACCTACTGCCTATCACCTTTGTCTAATAGCTTAGTTATATTAAAAATCTTTAAATTTAAAACTAATTGGGAATTAAGGGATTGTCCATTAATCATTTATTCATAATCATTACTACAGAAGTAGCATAACCTTTTTTGTGGAAGAGGCCATATTGGTAGAATGAATGACGTCTAAAACGTCATTGTACTAACAATGACGTTTCAGCTCGTTTCAGAACTATGTGAAACGAGCTGAAACGTAATTCGTTTTTGGTATCTCATCGAATATCGATTTTTGGAATGTTCTGGGTTTCTAAACTTATATTTTAATATTTGAATTAATATTAAGAATTTTCTAGGACAGTCGAAAGTGACGTGAAGAATGACGATCGAAATGACCAACGAAAATAAGATCGAAAAGAAAATCGAAATTATGACTCTAGTAGGTGCGGTAGGGTATATAAGGAGCCACGAGCGGCACAGCCAGCAGTCAGTATTGGTCTAGGTGTCTAAGTAAGTGAAAAGAGGAAAAGACAAGGGGAGGAAAGAAAACGAAAAAAGTGTTAGCGTTAGAGCGAAGCAACGTCAGAGAGGACCACGTCAGAATTACGTCACGTCAACAGGGACACGTCACGTGGTCCGGGTTCTGTGTGTTTCAAAATAAAGCGTCCCCGCGTTGTCACAGAAGGATCGTCGGTTCCTGTCAACACCGTACCCACTTTCGTAGCATTATTGTAAAATATTTGGCGGCGCAAACGACGTGTTGGTATTTACGATCGCCACAAAACTTGACAAACGGTATCCTTGGCAAAAGTAATTGTGTAAATTTATGTCTATGGTGTTATAAGAGTATTAAACTGCCAAATTATAGACTTTATGGCTTTCAGAACATAATTCGTTTTATATTATGTACGCATAAGAAGGCTCATTTCCAAGAGTTTATTCCATATATTAATGATAATGTTTTTGGTGTTTGTGGTGTGGCCCGCAGAGATTTTACTACTGCATTGATTACGCGACGTTACGCTACGCCATCTCCATATGACGGGTGTAATCTAATTGGCTATTAATTAGTTGCGTTTAGCATTATTGGCCGCCGTCCTGCTGCTGCTGGGAACTACACAATTTACAACAGGATGCTTTTCGAATGTATACACAATACATTGTGTATACATTCGAACAACCCCGTTGTGAGTAAACCCATATATCTTACTACGTATATTATTCCAGCACATCCACTTGCGAACCCCGTAACCAAATTACCTAAATGGGGAATTTGTTGCTAATTTGTAGTAAATTTGTAGTGAACTTAATAATTTTGTAGAGTCCATACATCGGTAGTTACGCATAGATGCTACCTTAATATTAAGCTAGTACATCTTTCTGCAATATCGCGCACACAGAATACATAGGTAGGTGATGACATAGGTAGTAAATAGGTACCAAGAAATTTTACAACACGGAAAGTAACAATCGCTGTTTTAGGTCATTTCTAGCAATAAACGAAACAAGAGCTTGCTAAAGCTGCTTAACAATGGTGACTAGACTCCAATGGGCCATATTACAGCATTGTCGTATATTATAGCATCTGAAAACCATTAAGTTCAGCGAACCGCGAGTTAATATACTGGGGTCAAGAGTAGACAACGTTAGGGTTAGGTGTGAGAGAGAGCGGGTATTAGATTTAGTCCAAAAAAAATGGTTGTCTGTAAAGTCGGTTTACGGACGATAATTTTACGTGATAACGTCATAAGAAAACACAATATTTTTAAAAAACAATATTTTTTCTCTGTGGTTAAAAATATTAATTTTTAATTTCCAAATATTATTTACAGTTTTTGCAAATTTAATTGAAAAAAATTGTTTAATAATAATCACGAACAATTAGTTATAGAAATAAACTGAAATCAAATCAATGTCAATAAACGAACGCTTAGGCCGATCGTGCCTCTTTATCGCTTGTTCCGCGCTCTCGCTTGCACGCTCGGCTCCGGCGGGACGTGACAATGAGTCATGCTTTTTCGTGCGTGCAGCCAGCTTCATCGATTTATAAGACGTTATCACGTCAGTATGTTTGTGTGCCTTATACTATTTAGTTTGTATGGGTAATATTAACTTACTAGAAACAAAAAAAAGTTTGGTTTTGAACTTCGAATTGCACTTAAAGATCGAATTGCATCGATCGGTGCCTTATGCACTAATCCATCGCATTTATCCATCTTAAGGTTATCTGAAATCGCAACTGGCGATAAGACCACCGATTATACCGGTATTTAATATTTCTCTTTTATGTTATAACTTTTTTCTATTGAGTACAATAAAGAATATTGTATTGTATTGTATATTTTGAAATCAATCAAATCAAAATCATTTATTTCAATTAAACCAACAATTATTATTTTTGAATTGTCAGTTGTTTTCGCGGTTAAGTCCCGAGTTACACATCTAAAATGTTTTTTTTTTTTAAAGACAACTCCCGCATTAGGAATTACTCCTGTGTCGCGGGGGATTTTACAAACATAGAAACAACGGACACAAAAAGAACACCCAGACTCAGGTGGGAATCGAACCCACTACCTATAAGCATAGCGGTCATGGTCACTAACCACTAGACCAACAGGCCAGTCATTGATTGATTGAATATATTCAAAAATATAATTTATATTTAGACAAATTGTACCGAGAATAATAATAGCTTGAGACAACTCACACATGGCCGTCTGATTCAAAACTAGGCAGAACCTGTACTACGGTAATCAGACTGCTGATCAACATATTTATTCATTTCTAAATACATTTATTTACATACATATTAGATTAATTACACCCAGACAGAAAAAATGATCGTACTCTAACCACCATACCAATAGGCGTAATAGTTACTTATGTATCGTTAATATTATATTTATGTTCTTACCTATAATTACATTGATTTCATAAACGTAAAGTTGATAAATAAATTCATCACTCGTTTGACAGAGTAAAACTGTAAAAGCGTTTGGTAATGAAGCATTTATTTCATTGTGTACACTGAATAGGTCTATTTTTGTTTTGTCTTTGGTATTCATAATTCCCAGTTTTCTTTTTAAACCGCTCTCTATTTATTCGCTTACACTAGCACCTGATTACCTTCCTAAAAATAGAAAACTGCTATTTCCTACCATGTTCACTCCGTCTGGCAATTTGTGTCTTGTCTATGAGTCATGTAAGTTTTTTGGGTGTTCAAATGGCACAAAACAATATTGTTTCTTCACAGTTTTTGTTTAAGTGAAGTATTATTTGTGTGATGCAGAAATATGTAGATTATTGGGTGTACTTTGTGTCCGTTAGTTGTATGTTTATCAAGTTCCCTGCGACACCGGGGAGGACCCAGATTACATCAGATTTTAATAACTCGGCAATTTTTGTTACTCACTTTATTAAACAACACTGGTTGAGTTTTGATAGTTAAAATTATTAAGATATTTTGAATGAGCATAGGTATCGGTAGCCGCTTGATATCAGGTGGGATTTTTACTAGTTCGTTGTTCTGTGGAATAAAAAATTGACATCATTTATGAAGTATCGTAGCACAAAAGGTTCGTTGAAAATGGGTCGAGTGCAAGCTACGAATGCTTAATTTTGACACGGCCTTGGCCTAATTGATGTCAACCTGACGCCATCGGTAGACGGTAAACCAAATAGATTTTTTATTATGGGTTAGGGGGGTATATGAGCAGACGGGTCACCTGATGGTAAGTGACTACCGCCGCCCATGAGCACCTGTAACTTAAAATTCACAAGTGCGTTGCTGGCCTTTACGGTGGGAGTAGGGGTAGGAAAAAGGGGGAGGGCGAAGGGTTAGGGCCTCCGGTAACCTCTCTCACTCGTCAAAACAACGACAACATTGCTTCACGGCCGGATTTCTGTGAGGCCGTGGTATCACTCCGACCGAGCCGGCCCATACGTTCTGAAGCATGGCTCTCCCACGCAGAAATGTTTGTAGTTCAGTATTTTATAATACTGGTGATTCACCAGCTTACGAACCCTTGACTAATGTTCAACTGTCACCCATCTGTAAAGTACCCCTTTGCAAATTGCTAATTGCTGACCCATGCTGATTATTCTAAGGTCTTTTATTGGTCATGAGTACAGCATACCAAATTCTTATTCAAAGAACATTTAACTGGTTCAACATAAAATCGTTGACCTTGTAGGCATCGTGACTTGTACTCGGGAGCTCGTTACTTGTAACCTAAAAAACCATTGACTCGGAAAAATGTATGTGTGCATCGAAATGTAAAAGGTAACAAGAGTCTCCATTTTGATGACACGGAAGCGGACGGCCGAATTACGTCACGTTGACTTGCAAGACAAGTAAGTATGTAATTTTATTAAAAGCCGAGGACTGTTCCCAAAAAAAGGTGTAAGTTTAATATAATTAAGAAAACATTGAGATACATAATTCAAACAGATGGAGAAATTATTATACTGTGAAAGAAACCTTTCTTCTGAAATATGCTCAATTAAAATAAATGTAAATTGTCATTTAACATTTTAAATACTGGCCGATCTCCCGGTTCTGGGAGTTAGGGGTTTGTGTTACGAACTTTAAAAAAAAACAAATGAATTGGGAGTACGTCCGCTGATTCTTGGCTATACTTAATTTCTATTTCGTTAAGAGCAAAATAGTTTTAATTTTTTATCAAAAACTTTTTTTGGGTAAATACATTTAAAAAATTGCGCTCCTGTTTTTCCATTCCGTTATTATCGTTCCTAAATTTCACAAAAAGAATTCGTTCACATTTTTTCTCACAGATGATTAATGAATCATTTTACGACAAACTCTGAAGGGGTCTAGCTGACTTCGGGAACTTTAACAGATGACCTTAATGAGCTATTTAAAAGTTTACGGAAAAGGTGGTTGACTTCGTAAAGTTCTGAATTCTCCCGACTTTGCAATAAAAATATGTTGTGAAAGTATCTCTTTTTAAGAGCTGAAAGTTTTTTGTTCGTATATGTTTTATATATTGCAAAAAACTTTTTCTTGCCAAATAATTTTGAATCGCCACCAAACATTTTGGCAAAGGGACGCGTTGCGTAGCCACTATCGCGGATACCGCTGCCATCATTTCATACGTAATATTTAATTTGTATGTTTGTAGGTTTGGCACTGACTCAAAATTATTTAGGTATTTACATTAGTGTATTAGTTTAGTTAAGCTAACTAGTTTCTTTTTTATTATTTTTCGCTTTTCATTTCCTTTTTTCTTTCATCTGTTAATTTTTTTTATCAATATCTGTCTTTACTCATGTCTCTAGGATACGATAGGTAATTATCGAGTGAAAGCATACGACATTACTAGCAGCGCACCGCGGTTTCACCCGCGTAAGTCCCGATCCCGTAGAAATATCGGGATAAAAAGTAGCCTATGCGTTAATCCAGGTCTCCAGCTATCTACATACTAAGTTTCATCGCAATCGGTTCAGTGGTTTTTGCGTGAAAGAGTAACAAACATCCATTACTCCATCCATCCATCCATCTATCCATTCATCCAAATTTTCACATTTATAATATTAGTGGGATATATTTTCTAAGTCCCACTACAATTACTACTGACTTAAAGACTGGCCTGGTGGCCTAGTGGTTAGTGGCCCTGACTGCTAGGCCTTAGGCTGTGGGTTCGATTCCCACCCGAGTCTGGGTGTTCTTTGTGTCCGTTCTTTGTATGTTTGTAAAGTCCCCCGCGACACAGGAGTCATTCCTAATGCGGGAGTTGTCTTTTTAAAAGAAAAGAAGAAAAATTGAGTTCTAACTCGATGACTGCCGGTTTTCAATACTATATTTCATAGATGATTATTTTTCAATTTATAGACTAGACTATATTATAGTATCATAATCACAAATGAGTGCGGATGTAAATAGCGGGCTGTTATCTCTGCCTAACCCGGAAGGCAGAAAGGCGCGAGCTTAAATATGTACATACCTATGTATGTAAACATAAATAAATAATGAAGTCTGCTTGATCATGTTTTCTATGTATGTACTGATTCATCTTGTTATTTTCTCGTTTTAATATATTTGAATAATCAACTAGATTCTGTTGCCATTTCCGATACATTTTATTTACATGCTATTTCAAGAACATGTAAAATTTCCATGTGATTTCCCCGAATGAATATTTTGACTTCCTCTTGTCTTGTGTGTACCTATAAAATATGTCAATGTAATTCTAATAAAAAAAAACATCTAGAAACTAAAATACTACAAAGACAATAAAAAACAAATAATTCATTGTGTAGGTGGATTTGGGGCACTTATAATAATCAAACTTTAACATAAATAAACTATTACATAGTAGATAAGCAATATTCATTTATGAAAGGTAGCTCTTCAATAGTCAAATTATTTACTCGCTGTAGACTTGGTCATAAACGTTGATTCTGAGCCCATCAGTGTTGCGGGTATGCTCGTTATTTACATGAAAGTTAAAACAAAAAAAAGAACTAAAAACCGAAACATAAAAATTGATTGAGGTTTATTCTCGGCTGTTCTCATCGTTGGGGTCCACAAACCGAGGGTGGGTTTTCCCTCCTCAATTATGACCACAGTCAGTCACTATAAGTTAGTCGTGATGCTACTTGCCTACTCCAATATGTAGATCCTATGGAACAGGCAAGAAACTCCAAGGTGTTTTTTTACATTGCTTATTAGTGGAAATATGTTAGGACAATGTAACATAATGTTAAAAACATATAAACCGTCCCGGAAATTACTACAATAGTTTAAATAATACCAGTCCAGAGATAACCGACTGGCCTGTTTGTGTAGAGGTGTGTGTGGTCGTGGGTTCGATTCCCACCCAGGACAAATAATTTTGTGATAAGTATGATCATTTGTTCTGTGTCTGGGTGTAATTTATCTATATAATGTATGTATATAGTAATATATAAGTATGTTTATCAGCAGTCTGGTAACTATAGTACAGGCTCTGCCTAGCTTGGGACTAGCCGACCCTGTGTGAGATGGGGAGAGGGCTAAAGGAGGGGAGAGGAGGAGAGAGGGGGAAGAGGGAAGGGTGAGGGCTTCCGGTAACCTCACTCACTCGGTGAAAAATAAAGCAATCATTATTTCACTACCGGTTTTCTGTGAGGCTGTTGTATCACTCCGGTCGAGTCGGCTCAAACGCGCCGAAGCGTGGCTCTCCCACGAATAAATCATGTTCTAAATTAAAAAAATTAAATTAAACCATTAAAAAGCAAATATTTTTTTAACCAAATTCAAATTCAATATCTTTATTTCATAAAATTGATCATCAATTATTCGAAATCGTCAATTTAAAAAATAGTTTTATAATTTAAGATTATAGATGAACACACATAGTCACCGCAACAATAGTTTGCTTTGTCAAATGTAAAATTATAAAAAAATAAAACAAAATATCATATCTGTCTGTGTGTGTGTCTGTGGATCTATAACCGATGTTGAAATAAAGCCTCATCTCTACAATACATTTACCAGTTGCACGTTCTCATATATTTGATAGTTATTTCGGGTATTACGTGACCGAGATCTTAAAACATTGTGTTAGGTTACCCGCAAAGTAATATCTCGCTGCTAAGAAAGGTCTGGCCTAAAAATAGACAACTGATTGCCAAGAAAAGGATATTGAATTAAAAGCAATTTAGAAGAGTTTGGTTACAGAATAGTTCATTGTCTTAAATCAATATGTATATACAAATAAATAAAATTGAAGTGTCTGTTTGTTATCTCAAAATAATAGTTTATGCATTAGCTCATGCACTTATTTGCACGATACTTTTACCAAAAATCAGTTTTTAAAATTTTTGTCTGTCTTTCTGTTTCCGGCTAATCTCCGGAAAAGGTGGACCGATTTCTACGGGATTTTCACCGGCCGATAGCTGGATAAAGAGTAACTTAGGCTACTTTTATGTTTGAAAAAAAATTAGGGTGCCGCGCAAAATACATAAATATGTACACGCGAACTGCAAGTTATTTTATAAATACGAATGTAAGTTTATTTGTTAGGCTTTTACGCCCTATATACAGAACAGTGTGGTATAGAACAGGACAAAATATAAATAGGGTAGTATTTCATGCAGTAAAGAGGTACTGCTCCCCAAAAAATAACTTTTACGCGAGCAAAGACGACCTCGTCTTTGCTCGCGTAAAAGTTATTTTTTATTTCTACAGAGGTCTGTGGTACAGCGGTAGTGCATTAAACTGCCACGCCGGGGTTCGCGTGTTCGATTCCCGCTCAGTTCAAATATTTGTTTGCATGTATGATTCTATTTGCTTTTTTATTTATGGTATAGGGGGAAGGGGGGTAAACGAGCAGACGGGTCCCCTGATGGTAAATGACTACCGCCGCCCATGCGCACCTATAACTCAAGAGTCACAACTGCGTTGCCGGCCTTTAAAGTGGGAGTAGGGGAAGGGTGAAAGAAGGGGAGACGGGGGGGGGGAAGGGTTAGGGCCTCCGATAACTTCTCTCACTCAGCGAAAAGCAATGCAAGCATTACTTCACTGCCAGTTTTCTGTGAGGCCGTGGTACCACTCCGGTCGAGCCTGCCTATACGTGCCGAAGCATGTTGTAAATTCTCTCAAAAAACAGTGTTCACTTGCCGTCGTACCCCCTTCGTCTGGAGTTTTTCTGACCCTGCTCACCACCAGAAACACTATTACACACTATTTATAAAATTGAAGTTTTTCCTAGTCGGTCCACTCCAATTGAAGTAGAATTTTGTTGTCCTGTACTTTTACTCACTGCTTGAAATTAAAAACCATTTGGACCTCGATTAGCAGTTAGTATCGTACCAACTGCTCTAAGGCCTAAAGGCTCAATAAGGCGGTTGCACTAAGGCTTCAGAATTGCGACTAAATGGCTGCGGATTCGAGCCCCATCCATTAACATCTTAAATACTACTACTAGACTAACATCATACCAAAATATCTGTCAACTGCCATACTTCTTAAATGAATGGACCATCGAATCTAAAGTTCTAGTTCATACTGTTTGTACCAAATTTGTCGATAAGTACAGACAAGCTTTGAAATTTATGAGCGATTAATTTTCTAAGGAATTAATCAAGGATAAAGATCAACAAAGGAGGTTCTTTTGAAGATATTGAAGAAGATGTTAATAAAGCAAATTAAATAGGAACAAATCTACTTCTATATTTGTAAAATATTAGATGTGAAAACTTCTTTAGGCACGTTGGGCACTTTTGGTATGGGGAAAAAGCACTGAACTCGCGTGGCGGTCACGATCAGATACGTATACATGTGTGTGTTTTCAATTTTGACGTGCAGTACTACTACTGATAGTTTTTTCTTCTTCTCAAGTTGTAGATGTCGAGGTGGAATTTAAAACTGTAGTGTATCAGCCCAGAACTCAACCAGACTTAATAAGTTAACGGGACTTAACGGGATCTCTTTAAAAGGTATTATATACGTTTTAACCAGATTGCACGGGCGCTGGTCACAGGTTAACTGGCTCAGTGGTAAACGCCCACCGTCGTCAAAACCGTGAATAGAATCCGTAGAATCTTTATCAACCAAATCCACCATTCTTAGCCAGACGTGTTCAGTTGTATTTAGCGTTCGTTAACTCCCATGGAGTGCGGGCGGAATTATATGCAGAATGACATTGGATATGTAATCCGAATTAGTTTGAGTTAGTATTTTTAGTCAGGCCCATTTACGGAGGCTATATAACGATTTAAAGGTAGGTAAGTGTAGGTAACTCAGGCCCAGGTGAAAGATTTTTAAGATGGCCGAAGAACTTTCTGGTTTCGAATCTAAGAAACATTTAGAACCCAATTAAAAGTTATGCACAACAGGATTTCAGTCCTTTTTTTAGTTCATCTACAGAGGAAGTAGCTTTAAAAGGAACTTTTTAAAATCTTGTAAGAAAAGAAATATTTCTTGTATGGTATTCTTGCGGTAGATTGTTATTGTAAGATGGGTATTGTACTGTAGAGCTTATTGATGGGACTGTTTTGTAAAGCGTATTATTGTGCACTTTACAAAACAGTCTACAAAGGAAAATATAAGCCAAGCTTATTAGCCTGGCTTCTATTTTCCTTTGTGCATTATAGAGCAGTTAGCGTAAAAAGATTATTTCTTTTTGAAAATGTATAAAATAATGGCTGGTGAGCAAGGTTTCCAGAACAACATGTGAGTGACACCATCGTGTAACTAGTTTTTCTCGGTACCCATAATTATCCGGCGGGCGTGTCTTGTGCTAATGTTTACATTCTCATTTTTTTTACTAATCGCGACCACAAAAAGGTGGTTTGTTATAAGTTTAACGTGTATATCTGTGTCAGTCTGTGGCATCATAGCTCCTAAACAGTTGAACCAATTTTGATTTGGTTTTTTTCGTTTGTAAGGTGACTTGAGCAAGAGTGTTTAGAGCTATAATTTAAAGAAATCTGCTCACCCGTTTGGAAATCATCAGCTCTTTTCTAATTGTTGAAGGGATTTTTGAGTCGGGGGGTGTTTCAAATTATTAATTTTGAAACTTTTGCGTTCCATAATATAATTATGTATTTACGGGAATTAATAATTCCTTTTCGTAATCGCGTTAATTCCCGTGTAAATAAATAATTATATTTCAAATGATATTTTAATTTATAGATAAATGTAGTATTTTAATGTATACTTCTTTTCAGGTACTGTTATTATCTTCTGAATTCATGTGAATGACCCGCAACATCATCTGCGAACTACTTCTACTCCTCGCGTTGCCTTACTTTAAGTTATTAATAATTAGCTTTTGCCTGCAACTACGCTCTCGTTAACGTAGATTTGATCAAACAATTCAGGTTGTCGGCCAACACAGAAGTTTGTGATAAATTGCCGGAATAATGATGGTGGAAGCTACTAACAGTACACACAACTGCTTATATTTTTGTTCGTGAGAGAGCCATGCTTCGGCACATAGGGGCCGGCTCGACCGGAGTGATACCACGGCCTCACAGAAAACCGGCGTCAAGCAATCCTTGTGTTGTGTTTCGCTAAGTGAGTGAGGTTACCGGTTACTCCCACCTTTAAGGCCGGCAACGCACTTGTGACTCCTGAGTTGCATTTGTCCATGGGCGACGGTTACCATCAGATGACCCGTCTGTTCATTTGCCCCCCTAAAAAAAACGGGGGCCACTATTTCTAGCCCAAGGTTAATGAGTAACCTAGTTACTAATTATTGCCTTAAAACACAATTACAGGTATTTCTATAACTACATACTACCTTTTCAAACTGCGGATGTGTCTTGAATAATTAATTAGCAATGTGTATTGTTTCTTCCTCAGGTACAAAGAAATTACATAATTATTACTGCTATTATGTTATTTGCACACTGTCGCTAGTACATGCTGACAGTATGCAACCAATACTGTACAAATTAACCAATTTCCTTCCTGTTGAAAACTTAAGCGCCTTCTATACTCTGTGCCTGATTATAATTTGGTTTATGCACTAGCATCCCGCCCCGGCTTCGCACGGGTAGCAGTGACATCTTCAACAATCAGCAACATATTTTAATCAATTTACACAAAACCTTAACAAATTATACACCTAAATGTTCCTCATGAATCACTCTGTCTATTAGTGAATACCGCACGAAAATCCGTTTACTAGTTTTTCAGTTTATCGTGAACAGACAGACAGACAGACGCGGCAGGGAACTTTGTTTTATAATATGTAGTGGGTATAACCGTGCAAGTCTACAACACCGTAAAGTTCCAGCATAATGTAGTGATATCACTGTGAACATCAGTAGCGAAGATGAAGCATATAATAACATAGTTTTTTTATTAGAATGACAGTTTATTAAAGTTATAATTAAATAACAGTAGTGCCATTGAAAGTTCATTTAGTGACCGATACTTCATAAACATTATGAAATTAATTGATCCCGTTATCTAACTAATTTATCTGAGGGTTTATCTGAGCAATGTCTGGAGACGACGCGCGACATGGAGACAAAACCATTGAATTTCTTGTAAGCTCTTAATTTTGTAAGCAATTAATCAAAGAAGGAAAATTTACAATAGATGTCGCTTAGACTTTTTAGCCGACTTTAAAAAACGAGTGTTATATTTCTTATGAGTTAAATTTTTGATATTCTTGGAAATACCTTATAAATAGCTATTTTTCAGCATTTCGATGATCAGTAATCGAGCATTTTCCGGAATAAAGTAATAAGAAAAAATAAGAAAAGCTTAAAGATTAGCAACCATTGCTAATCTTCAAGCAGAAAAAAAATATCCGTTGTTGATCCTTTGTTGTTAGAAAGTAAATAAAATATAAATTTGTTTTTTTTAAATTATTTGGCCTTAGTATCTTTGATACTGCAAAAAATGTCTACCTGTGGCGATTCTGTTGGTATAAAATTCTCCAAACTAACCTAAAATTAATAAAACTTAGTCGTTTAGTCATCATTTCGTATATTAAAAATGTAGGGCTAATCCTATTTTAGATTGATGAAAACAAATTGGTGCTCAATATTATTCATTATTAGTATACAGACATCAGAATAGTACATTCAAATTCTCTAAATTATCTTAGAAATAGTTTAGTTCAATGAGATCTAAAACAAAATCGGCACTAATATCTATCAAAAACTAGTTTTGTTAAAATGTTATATATGTAAGTGTGTACTGTTGTATATTTGTGTGTATGTAATGTTAAAATTTGGTTTTGTTAAATTACACAAAGCGGCGGTACTGCAGCTGATAACAGGAATTTTAAGATAATCTTGACAATAACAAGGGCACCAATCATATATCTCAAATTCTCCATAAAGTTAGGGCAGTGTCACTCTGGGCACTCTACCCGTCGATGGCATTCGAACATTTTGCGCGCTAACTACATTTCATTTTCTTAAACTACGCGTAATTATATACATATATCATTTTACACTAACTTTTAAACTTTCGCGTTCCATGATATAATTATGTACTTATACGGGAATTAACGCGATCACGAAAAGGTATTACATACCTCTGAATTGCCTGACGTTTCGACCAGGTTGCACTGGCCGTGGTCACAGGCTGACTGATATATCATTTTATTTTATGTACTTAGTTTTTAAGTACAAGCTAAATGCTGAAGCAAAATTAACTCTCACGGTTTGTGTTTATTTTTTGGGAAACGCGAGAGTTTCATTAACACCATAATTAAAAAAAAAAATTATTATCATTATCCCCTTGTAAATCTTATTACTATAAATGAGCAATTCTTGTATGTATGTATTTATATTTCGGGTATCTCGGAAACGACTCCAACGATTTTGATGAAATTTTGTATACAGATACAGTTTTGCATTTTAATTCCAACTGCATACAAGTATTTCTTGTAAAAAGTCAAATAAAAAAAAAGATTTTACAAAAAGCTACCGGTCTCCCAGGTACTTAGACTTATTTAGGCAAATATAAAATTTTGGTTAGAGGACTAAGTCTCCCCAAACCAGTTCGAGTTGCAGGTACGCTAACCTGCTCGAGGTACTGCTGACACTCTTCAATCCATCCGTATAAGCAATACCCACCTTCTTCCCTTCTTGCGTATCTTTCACTTTGAATAGAAGTGGACGATGGCTGGCGCGTGCGTCATGCTCGTGAACGAGTGCCGTTGGATGGAGCTGGTCATCTCCGAACTGCTATTACTTACACATAGTAGTAGTTTGCGCGACTGTTTATAGTTTAGAACAATATTGTGAATTCGAATAATAAATAATCTAAACATTGAGTTCTGTCAGCTCCTTATTAATTAATGTCACCAACCTGCTAATATAACGTTTTACGTTCGTCGTTTCGTTTAAGTTTTCACTTCTGTCGGCAGTCCCATGACTGCCTATTTTTGTCTTTACGTGTGCTGTGTATTTAGCCACGCGAACATAGTATATTCTTACAATAATTTGCGCATATAAGCAATGTAACCAAAGACTTGTAAAAAGCATGTTGAAAAAGAGTATCCTTGGAGTTTCTTGCCTGTTCTTCTCCACAGAATCTACTTATTGGAACAGGCAACTAGCTTCACGACTGACTGAGTCTGACTGACTACTACTCCTGACAATTCAAAAATACCTATATTTAATTGAAATAAATGATTTTGATTTGATTTGAAAATATATTCACGATTCTCACATCTTTAATTCCCAAAGTACCTGTTTGATGGCAATAGGCTCCTATATTGTGTGGGAATCAATTATAGCCGTCAAAATGTCGACAACGCCTCTATCTACCTTTAATGTACTAGCAGCGTCCCGCAATTTCACCCGCGTAAGTCCCTATCTCGTGGGAATATCGGGATAAAAAGTAGCCTATGCGTCATTCCAGATTTCCAGCTATCTACATACCAAGTTTCATTGCAATCGGTTTAGTTGTTTTTGCCTGAAAGAGTAACAAACATCCATCCATCCATCCATCTAAACTTTCACGTTTATAATATTAGTGGGATTCAAAGCATTAATTTAAATAATAGAGCAGAAATACTACGTGTGTCTTAAACTTTAAGGGTTTGTTTACAGCGAGTGTTAGGCCTCGTGCGCACGATGACACTAGAACCAACTCAAGCCTCAGGTGCCTTAACACTAATGAACCTTCCCTCTGTGAAGAGGCTGCCTTGCTTATGCGACAATTTTGTGTTCTAAGGACTGTGTGTGTGTGCCACCCGCCTTTTATTAGGACACGCTTGTATTATGTCACAGAGGTGTGAGAGTTTCTTCACGCTAGAGTGTTTGTTGAGGATTTGGAGATGCAATGGCGTAGCAAAATCTACGAACACTTCTATCCCTAACTACGATTACTCGAAGCGGTTGCATGTGTGCGTAATTGTTCCCTTGACCGATAGTAAATAAATCTAATATTTTATCTTTAACTTTTATGATTGGTATGTATGTATGTGTATGTAGATATGTAATCGGTATTAGATTTTAAATAAGACACGACATATTTTTGGTTTTTATGGACTGGCCTACGATGATCAGTGCAATGCAATAAAAAAACGTTGGCATTATATCTATTTATTATTATGTTTTAATGCCAGATTAGAGGATTTAATTAAATCCGTTTTCTTTTACGGTTCTTATACGCTTCTTCAATTCTCATGTATTAATCTAGAATATATTTTTTATTCAAGACAACTCCTGCGTCGCGGGGGGCTTCACAAACATTTAAACAACGGACACAAAAAAAAACTGGAGTTTCACCAAAGAGAAGAAAAAATAACTTACACGCAAGCGAAACGGCGGGCATAAACTAGTATACATTTCTTTTCTGAAAACAACTACAAATCACAGATAGACACCAGATAGTATACCACGGTAGCATCGATAAAAAGCGTCACATTGCGTTCTATAAATCTTAGAAAAGCTAGAAACACCACGTTGTGGCGGCGTCCGTCACTGACGTCAATTTATTGCGCCGATATATTGTATAATGGACGGTAGATAATAGCTCTCTGTTTTCTATGCTGCCTTAGTAACGGGTACTTGTCACGCTTTTAGGAAATATTACTGGTGATCTAACAAAAACTGAAGAATAAAAAAAATATTAGAAGCCGCACTCACCAATGGTACTCACCTAAATTGAGTAGAAACTCTGCTATTTCCAATTTCATTTACTAGACTAGACTTCTTGCGCACTCAGAGGCCACATAGAAATATTTATTAAGACCACTCGCCTTGAGCGTTTATAATCCTTTTTTGGAACGTATTTTTGTGTATAAAATAATAATGCTGACTTAAGTTACAGCATTCACTGTTTTTTTAAACATTCTATAGAGTGCGGGACAAAAATTAAGAACTTACGCTCAAATAAACAAAAAAATTAGACAGAACACGTAATGCTATATTCACACAGCACATCTATATTTACAAAACGCATACGTTCTCCTAAAGTTGCTCACTCCTGTTATTTCACCAACCCAATATAGAGCTCTGATACCTTGTCTGTTTGATGATTTTAAACACGCTAAAAAAAGTTAAACTACTTCAAAAACACTAGGTAACAAAGAACACTAAAAACTGAAAAATAATCGATATTAAACTTAATTAAAAGGACTCACAAAAGTGTCACATGTAGGTACTGTACATATGACACTTTTAATAAAGGCAACCAGTATAAAGGTACTAGATACCTACTGGTCTGTTTGAAGTCGGTGCCAAGCTCAAAACGCAATAAGTAATACTTAGAGAAATAAACAGCTTAATTAAGAACAGAATATAATTCTAATAAAATTTCTGAATAATTTACGTAAGTGCAATAGTCAAATTATGCAAATTTATCACCGACTTAATAAAGCATTCAAAATTCATTATCATTTGAGACGTGCATCAACTGTTGCTGTGCTCCTTGCAGCAGCCACGGTGGATTTAGCCATATAGGTACTTGATAGATATATCAAGTACCTATATGGCTTGGCACCGACTCCAAGTAGACCAGTAGGTACCTAGTGCCCTTGTAGTGTTACACTTAGTTAAAACTGATAATGTTTTGTGGATGTAATTCAAACGTCTAACGTTTAATTTGTACTATTTTTTTAAATAATAATAATTTAAATACTGATGCTAATGTATATGCTACAGTTCATAATTATTAAAATTTTTTACTTGTCTTGTATTCTTACCTTACTTCATCATCCTCCGCGCCTTTTCCAAACAAAGTTGGGGTCGGCTTTTAGTCTAACTACGAAACGATCGAACTTCAATATTTTACGTGAAACGACTGCCATCAGACCTCCACAACCTAAGTACTAGGCGATATCGAAGTTCTGTAGTTACGAGTAGACCAGATTGTCGGACTTTTTAGGGCTCCAACTACCCGTAACGAATGCCACAAATGTTCATATGGCAACCGGGACTGAGGGCTTAACGTGCTCGATGTGTTAAGAATGGCCACCCATCCTAAGACCTGGCTAGTATTACTTAACCCTGTAATGTGCTAACCGAGTGGTTACCACTTAGCCACGAACCCCTTCTTATCTTACATTTTTTTAGTAATTAGATTGGTATCGTATATTTTTATTTATACTGTTTGTTGCAATAAAAATAACTTTAATATATCTATGCATGTATTTTTGCCTATTCTATTCATGTATATTAAACGGTGTCAACTTATTCCGTTCCAATATTATATTGACATAACAGGATGTAATAATGCCTGTGCCGTATTTATTGAATGCGTACAATGCCAAGCATGTCACGTGTGCCGGACATTCTTAGAGCTGACTGAAATAGCGTTATGAAGGAAATTGGGAATTCATAGTAGTACGTTCGAACGTACGAAAAGAGAAAGGGCACAAGTAAATTTACGCTTCTGGTGTACTTAGTACTATTAAGAAGTAATTGTCAAGCATACAATGTTGTTTAGGGACTTAATTCTGTATTTACATTGGTTTAATTAACAGGTATCGGAGCCGATACTAGAACATTTCTTATCCTTAAAGTACTGGAGACAGTCCAGTAATGTCTGTGACAGAGTAAATACTAATTTAGCGTCAATTAATGACGTCACTACACTCTCTTTTATACTTTGTCTAATTTAGGATGATAATTTTGACAGCTCACGCCTATGAAGTTTTATATTTGTTTTCGGTAAAATTTCCAACAGATAATGTCATACTTCATTGATGGGTACCGCCCACTTAGTGAAGTGCCACGCTTAACAAACAACCATACCACTTGGTATAATTATATAAAAAAAAACAAACAAACCTTTGACACGAGCCCAAATCCGTTTGATGGCAGTGTAATGACAATGGTACGGTAACATTCTAAAGATTACGCCTACTTATGTTTTACTTATATTGTTTTACGAAATTGAATACTCACTATCAATACGATGATTTCCGATAGTCTGGTTGTTCGTTACGCGTGGTACTTCACTAAGTGTAACCAATATCAATAAATAAATAAACATACCAAACGGCGGAAAATCGAATTGTCCCGTAAATTATAAAACAATCTCGTCCTCTAGGATTTCAATAAGTAAGATGGGATAAAGTGAACTTAAAATTTATCCAGGGGCTATGAAGCTCTCAGGTTTCACTGAGGTTCAATTATTCAACGCAATCAGACTGTTTTACTAGACTATTGTTTTTTAGGAGTAAAAACTATAATTGTAATCAACCAAGACGAATTGTTGCAAGGTTTAGAAGTAAAGATTACTATTTTGCGTAACATCTCGCCGTCTTGGCTATTGGTGATGAATTTGAGTTAAGACAAGCCTATGGAAATTACTCATTTAAGAAGTAAAGTTTCTTCTCTGGTCTCTGGTCTTGTGTTAATAGTAAGGTGGTTGAATGAGTGTTGTATTTGTTTTACTGACAATTTCTCATTCGTTTATTAAAGAAGATTGAGTTTCAGTGTAAAATTTTCTCTATATTTTGGAGGGTCCCAAGTCTGTTTATAAGTGTCACAAGTTTATTTTTTTAAAAGGTAAAAAGTAAAGTAAGTAAAGGTCAAGTTTAAAAGGTACAATACCTTTTTGGTTACCCGACGTTTCAATCGAATTGCACCGATTTTAAATATTATCGCGATTAAGTCCCGAGTTACACATCTAATATGTATCAAAGTTTAAGTGAAAGAAAGTTTAAAATCAATTATTTCATGTTATTTGCCACATAAATATATGTAACCCTACTTTAATACTGTTCATGCTATACATCGATATCCTCTTTGGCAAACCACCCAATGTTGTAGTGACAAACCGATAGCCCCGTAAATCGCTGTAGTATTATAATAAAAAAGTGTAAAGTACATTACCAATAATCATAAATTAAAAATTTAAAACACCCCCGACTCGAAAGTCCCTTCAATGGTTACAAAATGCCTTGCATCATTTTGGAAAAGGGCCGATGCTCTTACACTGCTGGACCAATATTAAGCAAACATAGCTAAGAACCACTGCAAGAAAACTGACTTTCAAATGAAAAAAAAACCGCATTGAAATCGGTCCATCCGTTAGAGAGCTACGATGCCACAGACAGACACACACAGACATCGACGTCAAACTTATAACACCCCTCTTTTTGCGGGGGTTAAAAATAATAGCTAACAATATTATACGCCAACGGATTTTTAGATTTTCGATAAGTAGTCGTCTACAAAACATAATATTAACTTTTAAGTGTCTTCTGAAACAAATACAGAAAATGAGTTAGTGGGTTGTCGTAATTAAGAAATCAAAATATGACATAAAATGTATTACTTGTCGGGAAATAACGTTCTACATCCAAACGAACTAACGCTAACATATTTATCGTGCCAAAGTCCCCAGTTCAAATAATTTCGTTGCAAAATCCAATTGCGGAGCAGATGAATTTCAAACCCATATAAAAGCGAGCATTCCAACGGGTCATTGGTTCTATCTCGTATTACTCACATCTATTAGAGTGAGATGGCGGCCGAAAAAGCGTCATAGACAATCGGATTTAAGAATAGAGAATTGAGGATTTAGCTCGAATTTGTTGATAGTTGTTATTTATTTATTTATTTATTTATTTATCTCTTTATTGTACACCTTTCAAGTGAGATACAATTCAAAAATAATGTAGACAGTTGTTCTGCGTTACTCGGAACTTAGTACTACTGTTTCTGTTTGTCTGGCAATTTTTTATACACTTAAGTATTCATTGAACAGTAACTGTATGTTAAAGATATAGGTACGATTTTACTCACGTATGTGTTTCAGGAATACCCGATAAGTATTACGCTCAACAATGTGGATTCTGAGACCGACGCGGCTGGTCGCTTTACTCGTTGATGAAGGGCCCCGTTGGGTTATCTTCAATAAATGTCAATACCATTCACGAGAATTTTGTTCTAACAGTACTGATTTAGCGATTATTAGTGATGATGGTTTAATGTGTGTGATAAAAACAAAAAAACTGGGTTTATATGTATAAAATTGTTGTATTATAAATATATAAATTTATTGATAGAAGAAGTTTCAATATAACCTATTTGGCGTTCAGAAGCTACTGAAAAACTAAACGATGGTATTTGATCACAGTTTACGGTACAAATCAAAACTTATCACTACATATAATAAAACAAAGTCCCCCGCCGCGTCTGTCTGTCTGTCTGTTCGCGATAAACTGAAAAACTACTGAACGGATTTTCATGTGGTTTTCACTAATAGACAGAGGGATTCATGAGGAAGGTTTAGGTGTATAATTTGTATACGTGCAAAGCCGGGGCAGGTTGCTAGTAGAATATATAATGGTTCTTATATCATCCCTACATATTATAAAACAAAGTCCCCTGCCACGTCTGTCTGTCTGTTCGCGATAAATTCAAAAACTACTAAACGGATTTTCATGCGGTTTTCACTAATAGATAGAGCGATTCATGAGAAAGGTTTAGGTATATAATTTGTTATGGTTTTGTGTAAATTGGTTGGAATATGATGATGATTGTTGAAGATGTCTCTGCCACCCGTGCGAAGCCGGGGCGGGTTGATAGTTGATAAGTGAAGTAGGCAACTATATAAAATTATAATAATGGGTCTAAATTGTCAAAACGTGTTTCTACTTGAGTATAATGTAACTGACACTGCAGGTCTAGTCTAAATGTGATTAAATCCCTCAATAAATACCAAAAAAATCGGTATTGAAAATATCAAAACACAACAAAACTGTTTACAATTGTAAGAAACAGTCTCACAACCACTGATATAAACTATGAAAATCACTAACTAACAGTAACTGCCAAGTTGTTCGTACCCCTATTCGGACTCAAGACAATGTTCTGAACTTATTGCTACCCTTTTATAATCCCAGTTTTCGTTAATATTTATCAACCGACCAATAGTATTGTGTTACCGGTATAACCAGTCAAAATAATGTCTATTAACTTATTTTTATTAAATAGTGAACTGTGTTATCATCTATTGTAGTTTGACCCTATTTTTAATAAAATAAATAAGAGTTTTTAATGTGGTGACAACACAATGTCTGATTTCATAAATTAATTTGAAGGTGTCACGGTAATGCTCAATTAAATATTCCGATTTGTACGTGACCATTCGTACGGTGAAGGGTTTTCGTGATAATATAATCTACGTTAAGTCTATGATAACATATTTTGTAGAAATTGAAATAGAATATTCAATAGTATGTCACAAATCCCACTAATATTATAAATGTGAAAGTTTGGATAGATCGATGTTTGTTACTCTTTCACGCAAAAACCGCTGAACCGATTGCGATGAAACTTGGTATGTAGATAGCTGTAGACCTGGATTAACGCATAGACTACTTTTTATCCCGATATTCCCACGGGATCGGGACTTACGCGGGTGAAACCACGGGGCGCTGCTAGTATTCCAAATGTTTTATATTGGCAATAAGACGCACTAAACTCGAAGGGGTAAAGTGTAGGTTTGGTGACAATTTATCTTTTAGCACCTGTATTTTTTTTCCTTTTCATAGGCCGTTTGCCTATTACTTTCTCTAGCAATGAGTTTCTTTTATGTGAGAAGTAAGAAAAATTGTAACTGGGTATTTCAATAGAAAAGCGGTGCTCCTTAGGCAACGAAAGCGACAACTTCTCTTTACTTTGAAACGTTACCATTTTCAGTGTTCCAGTAATGTTCTATAGAGGCATGGTGGCCCATATCTTGAGCTTCTCTGTTTCTCGCCACGTCCCTCCGATAATTAGTGGAAACATACTAGAAAACTTAACTTTAAGTCCACAAATCTCACACACGGCCGTCTGATCCCAAACTAGGCAGAGCTAACTAGACTGCTGATAAACATATTTATATATTACTAAATACATACATATTATAGATAGATTACACCCAGACACAGAACAAATAATCATGGTGATTTGGACACAATTATTTGTCCTGGGTGGGAATCGAAGCCTTTTAAAAATGACTGGCAGAGACTCTCTCTCTCCTCGCACTCAGGTCTCAGTGGATACGGTTTGTGGTCGCGCTTGAGTCTCATGCGTGTTTGTGGAACGGTGAGGAGGATTCGCTCTCCTGTGAATGGAACTATCAGACCTTGACGACGGCGACTAAAAATCTGTTTAACCGTTCCAAAATCATCCACTCTTTTCAAAATTTTTAAGAGAGTTGTCAGTCGGGGGTATTTAATTTTTTGACGTGACAACGTCTTATAAATTGGTTTGCCGGGTGATACTTCAAGAAACTGCGTTACGCTCCGCTCACGTTATGCGCTCACAATGAGAGCGAGTGAGAGGCACGCGATTTAAATATAATTCTTTGTATAAATAAATGTTTTAAATTGTTACTATTATTTCATCCTTCTTCCTACTATACGAATGAATATTCACATTAAAATTATTTTACCACTCAAAGTCGTTGTCACGTAAAACTTTCGCCCGTATACCGACTTTACAGGCAACCAATTTTTTATTTATACTTGTAAATATTACGTAATTTGACCGATCTGCTATGCTCGAGACACATAGTTCTAGATTCATGATAGGTACATCCTCATTTTTATGTAATCGGGTTCTGCTCTGAAATAGGTAAAAATTCTAACAATTTCCCCTCAAGAATCTTATATTAATCTTTACCTTATCTACTATCTCTTGTTGGAACATGCAATATGTCACTTCAGAATGCGTTACACACCAAACGTCCTTTTGTGCTTAAAGAGGGTTTGGTTGAATCACCGTCAATTCACCGCGATATGACCCAAGGGATTTTACCTAAATTGTTTGAGAGAATGTAATTGATGAATGCACATGTTTTAGCATAATAAATTAGAAGATTCTGTGAAGCTTCGTTTGATTCATAAAATAATTTGTTTATTTCTTTACTTGCTACTATTTGCAGATCCTTGTTTTTTATACCAGTTGTAAACATTATTATCGTACGACTATTATAAATGAAACAGTTTGTATGGATAGATGTTTGTTACTCAATCACGCTAGAACGGCTAAACGGATCTGGATGAAATTTTGGCGCAGTGATTGATTATGATCTGGAATGGCACATACACGATTTATCCCGGAAAGAGTACGGTTGCCGTGAGTTAGACTCTCACATACACATCTAAATTTCCACGTCAATGAACTCGCGGGCAACAGCCACAGAGAATGATAAATTGTTATGAAGCTACCAAAAAAGTACAGCAAGTACAAGCTCCAGTTTACCCCTTTTAAACCCGTTTAAACCTTTATTCTGCTTTAAGAAATCCAAATATGTCAAAACAGCTATTGTTGTAACAAAAATCCGAAAAATACAACATTTCATACAAAGGAAACACAAGCGTTAAGCTTAGCTGGACGGATTAACAAGAATACTAGTAGTGTGTTACCCACGTTACCAGTAATCTTAAAAAATAAAATAAAAAAAGGTAAAAAAAACATAAAATGTATAATGGTCTGGCTTTTAACTAGTGATGAAACGGATATCCGGTAACTATCCGGTATCCGGCCTATCCGGCCTATTTTCACTATCCGGCCGGATACCGGATAGTAGGGCACTATCCGGCCGAATACCGAATACTAGATGTTTCCCGCGATACCGTTCGCGCTGAGTGCTTTACGCCCTAAACTCGTCTATATCGCGCTTTTCTGTGGGAATACAAAAGTTTTTAAGCCTATCTATATTGTTTCTCGTTGTCTAATCTATCTCTGTATCAAATTTCAGCAAAATCAGTTCTTTAGTTTAGGCGTGAGAGAGTAGCAGACAAACAGACTGAATTTATAATATTAGTAACGGATTATTTTGCACATACACACACATATATGAAATGAAAATAATATAACAATAGGTTATGGACGGACACCATTTATTAAATTAAAATAATGACAGAAATTGTTTGATAAAAAGTTAATTACTAAAAATTTACTTAGTGTTAGTACTCAAAATTAACTAGCGGCAAATTATGGTGAATGAATACTAGGTTTTCAGCATTTGTTGGTAAGAGGCGACTCCGCTTGGCTTCGTATACTAGACCAGCTTCTGAAAATAGCCTTTCGCTGTAAACGCTACTGGCAGGTGCTCCAAGATAAATTCTTGCAAACTTCGCCAATTGAGGGTATTGGTTTGAATTGACCGACCACCAAAGGTATGGGTCGCGATTGCGATCTATTCGAGATAACTTTAAGAAAAAGTCAATCTCATTAGAAATTGGATTTTGTTTTTCTTGATCGCGACAACTGCTACTGTTGTCCTTTGCCACTTCATTGAAACAGTCCCAAAAAGTGTTATGAGCTTCGCGTGTAAAATTTGATCCAGTTTCATCTTCTTTTTGTCGTTTAGCAGGTGTTGAAGACGGCGATGATCTATTACTGTCGGAAGAAGAATCGTCGTAAGAGTTTTTTATATATTCTATCAGGATTTTCTGTCGAGCTTTTTCAGTTTCAAGAACTCCTAAATAGTCTGATTTGAATCTTGGGTCTAGAAAGGTAGCAATTATGAAGTTTAGATCTTCTTCTAAGAATTTAAAACGACTTTCCAATTCAGCTTTCAAGGAGGCTCTTAAACGTGCTAAGTCTGGTGTTCTTTGTGCTGTCTCGGTTTTATCCAAATACTTTTTTAGTGCATAAACGTGTGGTATCACTTCGGATATACAGGAAACGCCAGAACTTGTAATTTTTGTTATTTCTTCAAATGGTTTTAAAAGGTTTATGCACTGCTCCAACAGACCCCACTGTTGTATCGTCAAATTAGTCAGTGTCTCATGTTCAACAACATAAAGAGAGATAGCCCTTTTTTGTTCCACCAAGCGTACAGCCATGTAGTAGGTAGAATTCCACCTCGTGTTGATGTCCTGCACTAACTGATGCTGCGGCAAATTTAACTCCTTTTGAATTGCAAGTAATTTTTCTTGTGCCAAACCTGAATGATTGAAATGAGTTACTAGACGTCTACCAGTAGCAATCACTTCTAATAGCTCAGCCTGGACCTTCATTGACTTATCAATAACTCGCTGAAGCGAATGTATGAAACATCTAGCGGAATGATACTCTCCAACTCGAGCTCCTTTCACCATATTAGCTCCACTATCATGGATTAGTAAGTGAATTTTATCTTTCTCAATATCCCAGCGAGCAGCTATAGCGTTCAGTTCGTTTGCTATATTTTCACCTGTGTGTGATCCTGAAAACGGTTTCATAGCAAGAACGCCGTGGTTCAGCTGAAATTCCGGAGACAACCAATGGGCTGTGAAACTTAGGAAACTGGAACTATTGTGCAGGCAGGTCCAAATGTCAGACGTAACAGAAATTGCAATAGCTTTAGAAATGTTTGCTTTTATTTTGTCGCGAATTCTATTGTAGATGTCTGGAATAATTTTTTGAGATATATAAGTGCGACTTGGTAATTCATAACGAGGTAGCGCTTGTTCTAAAAGTCTTTTAAACCCAACCTTTTCTACAATACTGAACGGCTCGTTATCTATTGCAATCATTTCTGCAATTAAATAATGATACTTTTTGGCTTTGGCATCATTCACATCCCAAAGTAATTTTCTTTCAAACGATTCCGACAGTGTTAGCTGTTTTTCTGCAGTTGTAGAAGGAGCAATTGGGCTGGGATTGGCACGTTGTGAAACCGTAATTGATCTTGAAATTTCGCTAGTTTTACTTGTACTTATCAATCTAGACTCCTGTTAATGTTTGGACTTTAAATGATTACTCATGGCAGACGTACCTGATGAATGAAAAAGAAACGTATTTTAAAATATTGTACCTAGTACCTACCCATTCACAATATGCATAAATAAACTGAAGTCTGAAGCTTGCATTAATAAAATATCGTTTAGAAAAAAATTAAATTTTAAATTTCAAATTGAGATTGTAGTAGTAGTAATGAAAATTAAAATGAAATGAATGACCAGCGAAATAACTAATTTAAGAATACTTTATTATATACTTATCAAATATATACTTATCGTACTTCTCTAATCGTTGAACGAATTTTCGAGTCCGGACTATTTTATAAATTAATGCTTGTTTCAGAGTGTAGTTGAAACACGGTCACTTGAGTTCGGAGCAAATTGAGCTACGGTTTATAAAGCGGCAACCATAAAAAAAATCACTTCTCTTGAACAGAAATCACATTGGTAATCTATGTATTAATGTACTTTACATAAGCTACAAGCCTATCTCCCTGTCGCGATGCGTTTGGAATCATAAGAATATTGATGGGTCCAAAATTATACGTTAAAAGTCACAACTGCACCTCTTGTACTGCTAGAAAAGTAATAAGTGTACCACCAAAAATAAACTATCACCAAAAATAATAGTAGTATCACTTTTCGGTAACAACACGTAGAAAGGTATCTTAGATACCCGGTGGGTGGATAACTGAAGATAAATGTCCACTACTAAAGAAGAAATATTGAAAGGAAACAACCTCTTTTATTTATTTTTTACCAATCGCACAGGACAGCGGTCCTGACTCTTTGATACCAACAGTGGATCGTGTAGATTAAAGACCTCACTAGAATTTATAGGTTCAGCATGTCTTCTATTAGACAAAGCGCTAGTTGTTTAAATAAATCCTGCCAATTGCCACAAAATAAGTAAAGCCTCAACCATTTGACTGACCTGTTGGTCTAGTGGTTAGTGATCTTGACTGCTGGTAGGTTCGATTCCCACCCAGGCCAAATTATTGTGCGATGAGCATGATCATTTATTCTGTGTCTGAGTGTAATTTATCTCCAATATGTACGTATTTAGAAATAGATCCACACGCATAATAAATTATTGTCTAATACTAGCGGAAAAGGTAGATAGCCCTGTTGTACGGGAATCAATACACTTCTATGTTCCCGACCAATATATGCGTGGCGTTGGAAGACGACAACATAGACTCCTGTGCTATCCGCCTATGTGGCGCTCTCCCCAAGCTGACGACAGCCCCACTGCTAGAGCAATTTGTCTTATCAATGAGTTCCTTTAATGTTGTCTAGATGCAGATATATTTTTTGATTTCCAAAATATAATTTTAAAACATTTATATATATATATCAATGTTAAATAGTAATTTTATAGTGTCTAAGTTGATGTGAGGTTGTTTTTGTTTACAAATATCATCTTATTTATTTTATGTTAGTCTAAGTTTTGTACATTGAAATTTATTTTAGTACCTATAATTAGCATAGATATAAGCGATTTGGTGTAAAACTGTGATGCTTGTATTCTATAAATGAATAAAGATAATAATATATAAATATTGTTTATCAGCAGTCTGGTTACCATAGTACAGGCTCTGCCTAGTTTGGGATCAGACGGCCGTGTGTGAGATGTATGAAGTTATTATTATTATTTGGAAACGGGCGGTTGTTGATCGACACAGGCAGATACGGTGTTTATCTGTTATCCATTTTTTTATAATTTTACATTTGACAAAGCAACCTATTGTAGGGGTGACTCTGCGTGTGTTGATCTATAAATTTAATTCTTTTTTTTAAATTGAATATACTTTAATAATATTGTTGAGTAATTTTATGAAATAATAATAATAATAACTTTATACATCTCACACACGGCCGTCTGATTCCAAACTAGGCAGAGCCTGTACTATGGCAACCAGACTGCTGATAAACATACTTATATATTTCTAAACACATACATATTATAGATAAATTACACGAAATAAAGAAATAGAATTTGAATTTGGAAAATGCTTTGATTTCCGGATATATAAATCTAATTTTATTGAAAATTACAATGCATCATGTCATGGGCATGATAAAACCTAATTTAACAGATGTAAATTAATGCATAATATAGTTAGTTATGTGACAGTAATACATTAATTAGTAACGACGATAGTAATTAGCTAATGACAGTATTCGGCTTGCCGATTGATTATGTAAAATATAATTAAAATGAGTTCGGAAGGACGTGCCATTTCATTGTGTTTATGCAAATTAATCGAACAATCATCATCTGCCTACACCTGTCCCAATTTTAATTGGAGTTCTTCCATTCTCCTCTATCGTTCGTCATTTCACTGCTTACTCCCTTTCTAGCCATATATAGATAGATAAATTCTTTATTGTACAGCAAAGAAAGAAATGAATACAAACTTGTATACGTGTATGTAGATTCTTACCAAACTAAAGCTTGAGCATGAGTACAATTGGCGACCTTATCGCGATTTGCGATTTCTTCCAGTCAACCATTGGATGGAAAGAAAGATTATGGATGAGATGAGGAGTTGCAGTGTACAATTAATTGAACACTTACGATTAGATTTATTAGAACGAGCAGACGGGTCACCTGATGGTAAATGACTACCGCCGACCATGGGCACCTGCAACTCAAGAGTCACAAGTGCGCTACCGGGCCTTTAAGGTAGGAGTAGGGGAAGGGTGGAAGAGGCTGAGAGGGAAGGGTTAGGGCCTCCGGTAACCTCACTCACTCGGCGAAAAGCAATGCAAGCATTGCTTTACTGCCGGTTTTCTGTGAGGCCGTGGTATCACTCCGGTCGGCCGGCCCATGCGTTCAGCACGTACGATTCCCACCTAGGACAAATAATTGTGTGATGAGCACGATAATTTGTTTTGTGTCTGAGTGTAATTTTGTCGGGGGTTGCACAATGCAATGGCGATTCTCGCTCCCCCGATCATGGCCAAGCAGTCGAACACCGGGGTGGTTTTTAGTCGGTAAGAAAGGTCAGCGGTGCATGCCTGTAACTCGAGCTGGCTGTTGCCGAGGTGTATTATGATATAAGATATTTTAAATAATTTAAAAAATCAAAAACCCGACTGCAAAAAAGGTAATTCAAAAGTGACGCACAAAAAAGACCGAAAAAAGATTGAGAATAGAAAACAAAATTAATATATAAACCATAAACAAAGTAAACTCTACTTCGATTTAACAGACATATTATGAGCTGAAAGCCTAAGTTAAATACCCTTAAACCTTAACCCTTCCTTTGCAGTCGCCTAAAAAATAGCTGTATTTTGCCAATGTCAATATCACAAGTAACAAAATTGGAGAGCGATTGTTTACAATTCCGGGTAATCGCTTACATTATTGTATTCTGAAAAAAATACGTTGTTATCAACAAACTAGAGTATATGTACAGTACTTACATATACTCTTATAGTCGATTCCGAAGCCGTTTTAATCTCTGTATAAAAACAAAAAATTATATTTCAAAGACTAATGTTATATCCGTATTATAATAAAAACAGGAACTTCTGTATCATTAATCATTATCATCAACGGCCCATTAAATTCCATCACTTGAAATCCCCTAAAGAAAACATTTTTGTGACTACAGCTATAACATCGCATATCACAAGCCACACTCAATCTCAATTGCGTTGACACCAACGTTGACAATATATAAGGCAACAGTCCCACTGGCACTGAATAGCGAATTGGAAGAAATATTTATAGTTTACTAGCTGTTGCCCGCGACTTCATTCGCATGGGAAACTTGCATGCATCTATCCAATATATAAAAATTAATTAACCTATATGTATTCCAGACTATAATCTATCTCTGTGCCAAATTTCATCACGATCCGTTTAACCGTTTTTACGTCAAAGAGTAACAAACATCCATTCATCCTTACAAGCTTTTGCCTTGTTAGATGAATAAACAAGCTAAAAATTTAAATGGAATCGGCGTACTTTTTTTAAAGTGTCCGGGAAAGAATCTCGATTTCACCCATATGTAAGGATATTTTTTAATTTTTTTCCGGCGTCGGCCATTTAAGCGATGGCAGGCCTAGTCCTACAGGACGCGACAAGAGAGCATAATAAATCTTATTACTTTAAACGAGCAATTCTTGCATGTATATGTATTTATTTATGTATAATAATAATAATAATAATAATAATAATATAGTGGTGATAGACCGATTAGAGCGCCGAGCAATGATTGTTGACATCACCATTCCCCATGACGACAATCTCTTGAAGGCTGAAAAACAGAAAGAAATAAAATATTTGGACTTATCCCACGAGATTGTCGATATGTGGGATGTGGATTCAGCAATCATTGTGCCGATAGTTATTTCGGCCCATGGGTTAATTGCTAAGAGCCTCGACCAACACCTTCAGAGGCTCACGTTAGGCAGCTGGATCAAGAGCCTAATGCAGAAGGCAGTCCTTCTCGACACGGCACGCATAGTGAGGAGGTTTCTGTCTCTGGAACTCTAACCACCGGTAGCTTGGTCCCTGTACCCGATACCGGTGGGACACTATTTTTTTTATATTTTTAAATATATTTTTTTACATAATAATGTATTTAAAAATGTCATTTATATGTATTTAAATATTAATAAAGAGAATAATAATAATAATATATCTCTTTATTGTACACCAAAATAATTTGAAGCAGTAGGAGCACAGCAAGGTAGGGTGGCTAATACAATTGGCGGCCTTATCGCACTGAGGACATCTCTTACAGGCAACCATGGGATGGAGCGAACATAGGAAATCGATTTAAGGGCAGTAAGGTGCACGCTCAATAGGTATATTATAAAGTTAAATAAAGATAAATTACATATAGTAGAAGAATATACATAAAAGAGAGCAATTGACAAATAAATACATAAGCAAATATAGGTATAACAAAACACAAATAAATCATACAGATATAGGAATAGGATACTGTACTATAATGACTCAAATGAAAAGGCAAGTAAGGAATTACGTTATGTTTAATTATGTAGCGTTGATTTCACCCAGGTAATGTTCCTTTACCAGTTTCTTAAAAGCAGGTAGTGATTGCGCACATCTTATGGTCAATGGTACTGTATTCCATAACCGAGCGGCTTGGACAGAGAAGGAATTGTCGACGAATTTCGTAGAATGTCCAGGTAGTTGATTGTGGATTGTGCAAGCGCTATCTTAGTGGTGGTAGGAAGAAAATTGCGAAGCCGGTGTAAGGAACCTGCAGCGGCAAACATTTTGCAACTCAGCACTTGCAGCTGAGGACCCCTGGATAAGGTATGGTCAATGTAAATCCTCAAATTTTTTACCTTGTCACTGAATGGTATATGTATACCGTTGCAAGTGAATTGAGGCAGAGTTGTCCAGTCAATTTTAGAGCTCATTCTCGGGCTTCCCACAACAATGACTTGACTCTTACTTGGATTTATTTTAAGACCGTACGAGTTGCTCCACTTACATATATTTTCCAAGTCAGCATTGATAATAATAACAGCTTCTATCAGTTTATCCGGTGTAGGCCGTGAATAAATCTGGAGATCATCCGCATAAAGGTGATAGGAAGAAGACAGGTCGTTAGTGATGGAGTTTATAAAAACAGAGTGGAGTAGGGGAGATAGCACGCCACCCTGTGGTACACCGGCAGTAGTTTTGCACCAAGAGGAAACACTGTTTCCAATACTAATGCGCTGCTGCGACCAAACAGGTAACTATGAAGCCAGTCAATCACCTTTGGAGATATGTTAAGAGAGCGCGATGTATGTATTTATATTTCGGGTATCTCGGGAACTGCTTTAACGATTTTGATGAAATTTTGTTTACAGATACAGTTTTGCATTTTTAATTCAACTGCATAGTTGCATTTCCTGTAAAAACGCAATTTTCCGAAATTTTTTTTTTACAAATAGCTACCGAGCGAAGCTCGGTCTACCAGGTATTAATGCTTATACACGTACACAATGCATTTGAAAGCAGTCAGTGCCACATACAGAACGTGTTAGCAATTTTAGTAAATTACCAATATATATGTACTCAGTTCTAAGCGCCTCTTAATGTACAAACACTTTAATGCCGATAGGCTAAATTTACTACTCCTAGTTGTAAAAATATTTCATTGTACTTATTTATGTGTGTTTTGGGAAAGCCCACTAGTTTTAGCCCAAAATTACGGACGCCTTTTCAAAGTACTAAGCGATATAGATCCGTGTCGGGTGTCATTATTCATTTTGTAAACCAACATTTTGGTCAGCAGTACCGTCCTAATCGTCGCCTAAAAGTAAGAAATTATTTACATTTTTTTAAATGTTTATTATGTTAATAAAGTAGAACAGAATATACCGATAGTATAATTTTATGTTTTGGTCGATTATTTTAATCTTTATTAGATAAAATTTGATTACTAGAAAAATATTCTAATACATTGAAAGCACAACAACTTTCTCATCTACCGCACTGGATATCGTGCATTGATGTCAAATTGATATCTCGTAATCAAATAAAAACCATCAATGAAAAATTGGTTCTAATATTTTGTCGCTAAGCGCTGTAAGTGAGAAGGTTGCCTAAGTATAGTATGGAGCGGTAGTCAACTTGAAGAGCATAATAATAGCTGATATTAAATGACCTAACTGCATATCCTACTAATATTATAAACGTGAAAGTTTGTGAGGATGTATGGATATCTAGATGTGTGGATGTATGGATGTTTGTTACTCTTTCACGCAAAAACTACTGAACATATTACGGCGAAACTTGGTACGTGGGTAGCTGGAGACCTGAATTAACACATGGGTTACTTTTATCCCGATATTCCCAAGGCACCGGAACTTACGCGGGTAAAACCGCGGGGTGCAGCTAGTGTGGTATAAATTAAAAAAATTACGTGAATACCTCTATATCAAGCTCTATATATGTGTGACACCTGACACCGTCGCGGCTTGAAAAAGGGCCCCCGTTGGGTCCGAAACTAGTCGGGTATCCCCGAAATACAAACGTGAGTAAAACCGTATAGTCTTTAATAAACATGAATACCACTAACGAAAGTTTTTTTTTTTTTTTTTTTTATTTATTTATTTAATACTTCCTGCATTTCAAATTACATGAGGCGGACTTAATGCCAAGTGGCATTATCTACCAGTCAACCTTTGGGTGGTGCAGAGAGGACGTGGCAGGTGCATATATATATATATAATATATTATGGAGAAGTGACTAATTATTATTAAAGGCTCAATCTTATACCTCATATACCTTACACATTAATAAGTACATATAAACAAACACATAATATACATAAATAAATAAATATCATTTTCAATCATCAGTTTTTATTGTAACTATATACTTTACAAGAGATTTGACATAAGATTAGTTAATTTTTCTTTCAGAAACCGGGAGGTAATCAAACAACGCACAATATGCCAATTTAATCGACTACCAATTAGCTGTTCAACTCGTCAGGCCATTGCCTGGGATCTAAGAAAATGTCTCTATTATAAAAGTTAAAAGTGTCAAAAAATAATAAGAAACAACAATGTGCGGGAAAAAAGGTACACTCCCTGAAAATAGAACTAGTTTTTACTACTACTATTTACAGTAATTAAATATCACACTAATATTTTAAAGGCGAAAGTTTGTGAGTGTGTGTGTGTGTGTGTATATGTTTGTTACTTCTTCACTCGCAAACGGCTAGACCGATTGCGATAAAACTTGGTATGTACATAGCTGGAGACCTGAATTAACACATAGGCCACTTTTTATCCCAATATTCCCACGGTATCGGGACTTACGCGGGTGAAACCGCGGGGCGCTGCTAGTAAGCTATAAAATACAGTTTGTGTATTCTTTAGATATTATCAGAAACTTCGTTATCCTCGAAATTTTATGATATCTATGATGCCAGGCTTCTAATCTCGAAACTCGCAGTTGTATTGGAAGCTACGACAGTCTGTCAGAAAACTTGAAATAGTAACTTTAGCAAGTTTTAATTTATTGCCACTTTTTACCCCGATATTCCCAAGGGATCGTGACTTACGCGGGTGAAACCGCGGGGCGCTACTAGTAGTATTGCTTTCTTCAAACAAATTCCCCTTGTATATATAAAAATCAGCAAAATCAGTTCAGCCCTTTGGATGCTACGATACACCAGACATACGACGCTTTATGCATCTCTGAATAAAAATATACCAGCACATGTCCTTAATCATTAGTGTCAAGAAATGTAGTTGTGTAGACAAAGCAATTTGTATTTCAACCATAATTCTTTCTGTTCAAGGCTTGGTATCTCGAGAGATTCATTGCTTCCTACATTCAGTACTTACGGCACCCAGTACTGAACATAAATTTAGGTACCCTGCTGCCCTCAGTGGTGCTACAGATAGTAATTTTGTTTGAACGCTAACCTAAATTGTACTACCGCCGACGAAATTTTTTCTTCTAGCGCTTTGTGTATTTGTCCCTGGAAGCAAGTAATTTAGGTTTATAGCTAGGAGTGGTAATGAGTGTTGCTGACTGTTATTTTGTAATAAATTATTATGAAGGGGCAATAACGCTTATTCATTAGTGCAATAAAATATTGTTTATGAATGTAATTCATTAAACAATTTTAGTATAACTATTTACACGCACTTAAGGTCTCGTACGTGTTAAACTTTATAGTCTAGTCGAGAAGTGTAATATCCTCCTTTTTATGGTCTTTTTGCTGATTAGCGCTATCACTTACCATTTTCACATAATAAACGAATCTCTGAGGCCGTACTTTATTTTCAGTTTTTTGTTTTTAACAATTGCAATTTTTATTTGCAAAAATAAATAAAAATACGTCTTTCTTAGAATTATATTCGCGTCGAGTGAGCGTTGCCCATAATTTTCTGAGTTTTCTAATCATTTTTCGCATATATTATTATTTTCTAATCACTTCTCGGCGAGACTATTAATACCTATATTAAATTTGTGTGAAATGTTGAAATATAATCATGAGTTAATATGAAGATTTATTGCATTAATTCAATATTATAATGCATTATTAATCATTGCACTGCATTGCATAACAATGCATGTTATCATTATTAATCATTTATTTTTTCAAAAGAAACTGTTTAAAAAAAACAGTTATAAAAAGTCCTCGGCAGCAACTTAACCGATTTGATTTGTACGAATTGTTATCTGTTAAGTTTGATCTTGAAGTCAAATATATTTTTTATGACACTACTCGTACTATTCTTTTTTTTATCTGAAAAGAATCGTTTGTATTTTAAATCCAAAATTACATCGATTAACGTCAGTATCACACAAATTGGCGTTGTCATAATAACACTAGTGCGCACAGATTTAATATTCCTCATATCAAAGGCAAGTCTTTACTCTAAGACATTTTCCCATTTGCTAAAGGAGATATGAGAACGGGGCATAGCCATCATATAAAGGTAAAGTACCTATTAACTTTATAAGTAAAGACATGGCAGTTGAAAGCCGCTTATTTACTTTCTTGTCGAAGTTATCTTGTTAAAGTAAGTATACTTTTTAGAAAAAGGAAATTAAAGTAGGGATATACTATTAATGTTGTAAATATCCGCATCCGCAACTGCGGAGCTTCCGCATCGATTTGAACATCTGCATCTGCATCCGCAATAATTGATACGGATATTCATGCGGATGCAGATTTACCACAAGTCAGGACAAGAAAGAAAATAGGCAGAGCCGGCGACGTCCACGAGCGCTATCCACGTGTGTATTGACCATTAGTAACGAAGATTTCCTTCGGTGACAAGATTCGACGCGCCTTTTAAAATATTATATACAATTTATCCCCGAGAAACAGGGCCTTAAGTCTGTTTTTCCATTGTGTCACAATGGTCTCACAATGATTTGATTTTGACAGTTATGTTATTATCAAACTGTCGAAATCAAATAATTGTGAGACCATTGTGACACAATTGAAATAGCAGACTTAGGGCCCAGGTTTCTGTGGGATCGTTAGCGTGAGCGGAGTGGCGAGCAGATGCTAGTTCTTATAAAATATCCTAAAATCCGCATCCGCATTCGCATCCGCGGATATTAGCCTTCAAATATCCGCCTCCGCATCCGCATCCACGGATGTGAAAAAAAATTCATCCGTAACATCCTTGGTATGTACATTTAAAAGTCAAAATTACCATGTCTATATGTTGCTTCCTTCGATTAGTGTACTCGTCGCTTTTTACGATCTAATTCGTATCAGTTTTTGTTACCCCACGTGTGTATATGCTAAGTAAGCTAAATTTATTTTCATTTTTATAGCATAGACAATAAGTCCCTATTGTCTATTTCAACAATACAGCAAGAAACTTCTGTTTTTGTTAAAGTTACATAACTTAACCTCATTCCTTTATAGTAAAGGGTTATTGTTTTATTAATTTGTTCTTCCTACTCATTTCTAATAATATAATTATCATATTTGCTAGTACTAAGTTCAACTATGAAAAGCATAAAAAAAAACTTAAAATTACGTGTTATCATCCTGAATATGTAATAATAATAACAACAACTTGAGATATCTCACACACGGCCGTCTGGTCCTAAACTAGGCAGAGCCCGTACTATGGTACCCAAACTGCTGATAAACATACTTATATATTAAATACAAGCTAAATACAAGCATATTATAGCTAAACTACCCGTCCCCGCAGTTTCACCTGCATTTATGGTCACTGCTCCGCTCCTATTTGTCGTAGCATGATGTTATATAACCTTCCTCAATAAATGCCCTATCCAACACTCGAAAAGCAATACAACCATTGCTTCACTGCCGATTTTCTGTGAGGCTGTGGTATCACCCGAAGCCCAAGCATGGCTCTCCCACTGTAGGTTTACCCCTAATGTTTAAAAAAATACATAAATTCATTTATAAAATCGACGTTAGATCCACCACCTATAAAACAAACCATCTCACATATAATGTTACCCTGCCACGTACGCATCTACAACTTTGTCATCATATTTATGACATCACAGACACTGTTTCATGATCCACATATCAATATTTTTACGAGTTATTTTATCACTTCTTATGGAATAGTGGCGCGGATAAGAAGATACCACTACTGCCGTAGCTACATTTAATGTGATTTCTAAAGTGACTTGCATTAGAATAGGTTACCTTGTATAGAATATATTATTTTATCTGTGGTACGGATTTAGTAACAATTATATTAGAATTGTAGACTGGTTTAAGATGTCTTCTTGCCAACTGATGCGATGATGATGATTCAACCCCACACATCACAATTAATAATATTGCTGGTTTTTAGAGTTCCGTACCCTAAAGGTAAAACGGGACCCTATTACTAAGACTCCGCTGTCCGTCCGTCTGTCTTTCCGTCTGTCACCAGGCTGTATGTCATGAGCCATAATAAGTAGACAGTTGAAATTTTCACAGAATGTGTATATCTGTTGCCGCTATAAAAAATAATAAAAATAAATTAAAAATGAAAAGGGGTCTCCCCTACTAGAGACGTATTTTTTTTTGGCTTATAGTATTAAATCTTGTACGATGGTGTGGAACCTTTCATGCGCGAGTCCGACTCGCACATGGCCGGTTTTTAGTTGTTAGTCTAAGTGCACTTTGTGCTTTTTTATGTGCATATCTACAAAGTCACATTGACCCTTGGGTATTTCCCTTCTACGTAGTTCTAACTTCAAGCTTGTAATATTTGAGTATCAGTTCAATTTTAAATCTGCAAACAAGCAAGTAAACACGTCCTGTGGTAGTTGTTTATTCACCTACTCTCAGTTCATTCATATACTCACACTTATATCCCCGAAGGAGTAGACAAACGTGTATTCAATACCCATATTTTGCCATTTTGAATTAATAGAAAGTTCGTGGGAGAGCTATGCTTCGGCACGTATGGGCCGGCTCGACTGGTGTGATACCACGGTCTCACAGAAAACTGGCAGTGAAGCAATGCTTATATTGCTTTTCGCCGCGTGAGTGAGGTTACCGGAACGCCTAACCCTTCACTCTCCTCCCCTCTCTCCTATTCCCGCCTTTCCCTTCTCTCCCCCCTCTCCTCCCCTCTTCCCCTACTCTTACCTTATAGGCCGGCAACGCACTTGTGAGTCTTGAGTTGCAGGTACCCATGGGCAGCGGTAGTTATTTACCATCACGTGACCCGTCTGCTCGTTAGTCCCCTATACCATAAAAAAATACTAAATGTTACCGAGTTCTCTTCTTTACCTACTCTGATTTATAAATATAAAACAACACCGCTATAGCGCATCGGCATGATCGCCTTGGTCCAAGAAATAATCTTTTGTGTTAGAGCGCCTCAAAATCTCTTTCTCCAGAGAGGCGAGAAGGGGAACCCATTATAACTATCACACCTCGAGCAATGAGCTGTATCAAATCTTAGTCAGCTGTCAACCTCGGGTTTATCAGGTATATAAACGAGTGAAACGACTATATCTGCTTAGTTATCCTTAAATAACGGTATTCTTTTGTCAGTAGTAATTTTATCTTATTTTTTACTAGCAACGCCCCGCGGTTTCACCCGCGTAAGTCCCGATCCCGTGGGAATATCGGGATAAAAAGTAGCCTATGCGTTAATCCAGGTCTTCAGCTATCTACATACCAAGTTTCATCGCAATCGGTTCAGTGGTTTTTGCGTGAAAGAGTAACAAACATCGATCCATCCATCCATCTATCCATCCAAACTTTCACATTTATGATATTAGTGGGATTAGTGAGATTAACGTTTAATAAAATTATTTTTTGTTTACAGGTACGTGCCAATACATAGTTACGTGTAAGTACTTTACTATTTAAAGTTATTGCAACCATATAGCTTCGACATCATCATCATCGTTTGAAAACTGTTCTAGTAAAACAACATCTCGTCTCGTTAACTTGAATAAAATAATATACAGTATGCTTATGGACATAGAGTTTAAGTTATGTAATGAAATCCTACTAATATTATAAACGAGAAAGTTTATAATACTCGTATATACTTTTTTATCTCAATATTCCCACGGGATCGGGACTTACTGCGGTGAAACCGCGGGGCGTTGCTAGTATACATATAAATGTACGACATTTCATCAAAATTATAGATTAAACGTGAGAAACAAAGAAAAACTTATTATATTACATACATTTAACCTTCATTAACTTTTACTTTGGTTCTGTAAATAATTTTGACGTTCCATTATGACCTTTTATAGAAATATGAAACGAAATGGATATTTTTGTTATTTTTGGTCGTTTTTTGTAATGACTATAAGTATTTTACTCATTAGTGTTTTGTTTTTTTTTCTTTATAAATCTTACAAAATATATTAAAATTTATAAATTTAGAAATATTTGGTAAATCTTTTTTTGGAAGGTAAGTTTATAAATAAATATACTACTGAAAATTTGCTCTTTTATTAACCCCCGACGCAAAATGAGGGGTGTTATAAGTATGACGTGTTTGTGTGTCTGTGTGTCTGTAAGTAGCATTGTAGCTCCCAAACAAATAGACCGACTTAGCTGCGTTTTTTTTTGTTTGAAAGGTGACTTGATCGAGAGTGTTTTTAGATGTAATTCAAGACAACATGTTGAGCCGTTCGAAGATCATCAGCTCTTTTCTAATCGATGAAGGGTTTTTCGGATTTTACCTGGATAATAAAAATGAATGAAACCTTATTTTTACATTGTATCCTAATTTCTAATTGAAGCATTAATTAGGGAATGAGTAAGTTAACACTAACAAGTGGGAAGTGGGTACGTGCACTCTCTCAGGCAATGTTATATATCGCGAAAGGTTTTGTTAAACTTGAGACCAAAGTAAACATATTAATATGGTTGAAGAAAAAATATTCACCTATTTATATATGTTGTTGATTGTTCGATTTTTATCTTCTATGATAATTAAAGATAATAATAATAACTTGACACATCTCATACACGGCCGTCTGATCCCAGTAGGCAGAGCCTGTACTATGGTAACCAGACCGCTGATAAATATAACTATATATTTCTAAATACACACATATTGTTGATAAATTATACCGAGACACAGAAAAAATGATCGTGCTCATCACACCATAAAATTAATAGTAAATAAAATGTATAATAAAGCAAGAGACTTTAATTTTATATTTGTTTAAACGCATTGGTTTTTTTAACAACTTGTCAGATATTCTTTTGCATTTCATGGCCCATTTCTTGAGAAAGGCCATAGATTATTTAACATTACGCTAATTACGCAATAATTAAAAGCAGAGCTGTGACCATGAACGCTTTTAAAACAGGAGAAAACGGTTAGTTATTAATGAAATCCCAATACTGTGCAACTCAGTAAATTCTTTTAGATTAAATGACATTTGTGAATTTAAACAAATTACAAAGAATACACTTGATAAATGGAGATCTTATAAAAACGCTATCGTCAAAATAATACAAGTAAAACACGACAAATGTGCGACACACACACACACACGACTGATCGCCATCAACACCGGCTTTTACTACCCCAGTGCAGGTATGAAACGGGTTCAAGTCTGTACATATTACATTTTGGCTCCCTTTGATATGGTTAAAGTGGACGATGGCTGCCGCCGTCGTCATGCTCGTGAACGAGTTCCGTTGGTCGGGGCTGGTCATCTCCGAACTGCTATTACTTACATACTAAATATATGTAATAAACAATAGTTTGCGCGACAGTATTTATTTTTTTAAACTTTATGCACAAAATGTGTCAAAGTTGGACTTAATGCCGTAGGCATTTTCTCCCAGTCGACCTTTGCGCAATGCAGATACAAAATAAGGTAGATGCACAGAGATTAAGATATATTTATTCTAAGTCGGATAAATTATTATTTTAGTACCTGTGTGTGTACTTAACTATCTACATGCTAATATAATACATACACATGTACATATGTAGAATAAGTGATAATGATACTATTACATAATTATACTACATAATATATAAATGAATATATATACATATAACATATAATATGAACTCGTGAAGGAGACTGTTTATAGTTTAGAACAATATGTTACATTGTCCTCACATTTAATTTGCGCATATAAGCAATGTAACCAAAGAGTTGTAAAAAAGATGTTGAAAAAAAGTGTCCTTCTTGACTGTTCTTCTCCATAGAATCTACTTATAGGAACAGGCAACTAGCTTCACGACTGACTTAGTCTGGCTGACTACTACTCCTGACAATTCAAAAATACCTATAATGGGTTTAATTGAAATAAATGATTTTGATTTGATTTGATTTGTTTTTATAAAATATATTATATTGGCACTCAATCTTACTTCCAACAAGCACTTAAAATATTTTATTCTGAATACCGTGCACGTATTACTCAAGCATAAACATATTTTGTATTCCACTACACATTTGTAAGCTAACACATACCCCAGCTTATGATTACCATAAGTTTATATCTCACTCAGTGCTATTCGAGATCTTAACTGTACCAATTTGTAAGGAGCTTTTCCAGCCGGAGAAGATTTATTGACGGAAGGATTGCGATTTAGGCTTTATATTAAGAGGATGGTTCACTGAAGAGATAATAAAGATCTCCATTCAAAGATATGGGATGATGATGTGTATTGACAGCGTCTAGACGTCTGAGTTTCGAAAGACCAAATGATGAAGGATGATTTATTTCACGAGACTTTTTACCGCTTCAGTAATTTACTGAAAGACATTGAGTTTCAAAGAGATCCTTGTTTAACAAAATCTGAACATTTATGTTGTTTATTATCCATCAAATAATGTTTATTGTTATTAATTGTACTGTAACTACGAATTTATAAGGAGTTTATGATAAACATAACATGATTATCCCTTTTTTTAACAGAATCGGCCAATAAGATCGTTTGACCTAGTTTAACTACGGGAATGTTTAGTTTGTGTAAGAATCATTTTAACCACCGACGCAAAAAGAGGAGTGTTATAAGTTTTACGTGTCTGTGTGTGGCATCGTAGCTCCCAAACCAATGGACTGATAGATATAAGTGCGTTTTTTTTTAAAGGTGACTTGATCGAGAGTGTTCTTAGATATAATTCAAGAAAATCTGTTCAGCCGTTCGAAGATCATCAGCTCTTTTCTAATCGTTGACGAGATTTTCTAGTTGGGGGTGTTTTAAATTTAAAGTTAGGATGATTAGAGATAATCTCTGTTAGATAATATAATATTTTTATATGTTTGTATTTTTTTTTTGTTGTTAATTAATAAAACTTGTCATTGGATCTAAAGGGATGTAGATGTTTTTTAAGAAAAATGTCCCATTTTCAGCATCTTCCGTGCCACAACGCGTAAGAATTACTCTTCTGATAAATACAAGATGATATATACACAGTGATATGTACATAATGATATAAACATAATGATATATACATGACCCAATAGCTACTACATATTCAAACGTGTCTTCTTAGAACTTAGATGCGAGTGAATGAGCCTCGTTATAACAAGCTTTGTGCAATCGTATAACTTTGGCTTATATTCCACTTTCAGAGTCATATAATCAACAAAATGGGTCTTACTTTAGGGATGGGTCGGTAGGGCGGCGGTTACAATGCGAGATTGTAGGTTAATGTTTTGGGTAAAATTTTATTCTACCGGGTACGGGTTAAAATTACTCACCATTAGTACTTATGAATTAGAATGAAGGACGAAATCAAATGTTTTATTGTCCGTTGTAGGACTTTCTAGGAAAAGCGATTGAAGGTCTATCTATCTGTCAAAATTTATTTAATTTAATACATTTACAGAGTAGTTTAGTGGACGTAGGTACCTAATGAATGAAAAAGTCATCTTCTTCTCTCTTCGTCCCTTTTCCAAATTTATTTGGGGTCGGTGCACAGGCCAATCAAAGTAGAATGAATTCTGCTTTGATTAGCCTGTTGTTCTAGTGGTTAGTAACCCTGACTGCTAAACCAGAGGTCGTGGTCGAACCCACGTGGTCCCACCCAGGACAAATAATTGTGTGACGAGCACGATAATTTGTTCTGTCTGGGTGTAATTTATCTATAATATGTATGTATTTAGCAATATATAAGTATGTTTACCAAGTACAGGCTCTGCCTAGTTCGGGATCAGACGGCCGTATGTGAGTTGTGTGGAGTTATTATTATTATTATTACTCTTTCATTCGTCATTTCACTGCTTACTCCCTTTCTAGCCATATCCTCATTCACGCAGTCCATCCATCTTTTCTACGGTCATCCTCTACTCTTGTATCCATTAACTTCCATACAAAACACTCTCTTCATCGCATCGGCATCACATATCGTGGTCTTGGTATGGACTAAAATAATCTATTGCTCCTCAACTTGTCATCCACTGGCGCTACTTTCAGGCTTCCTCTAATGTATTCATTGCTCACCTTGTCCATATTGAATTCTTATTTTATGAACCAATTAATGGAAGAAAATTATAAAGTAAAAAAACAGCGCAGTTACATCTCAAACGTACGTTCGGAACTCATATCCGAATACTCGTTAAATTTAAATTATATACACATTCAATTGAATACAAAAATACATTTTGGTTTCGTAAGAGCTTAAATAATTTTATTTATTACCTGCTGTGTATAAAAAATACTGTTCTATCCTTATGTAATAGTAATATGGTATAATACCGGTTTTAATAAATGTGACCGGATTTAAAAATTGTTCCGGATGATTTTCCAAGTGAAACTGAAGCTTCTGCAAGTTAAATATTAACCAACTAGCTGTTGCCCGCGACTTCGCTCGCGTGGAAATTTTAATAATTCTTTAAAAAAAAAACCGACTTCAACAAAAAAAAAACTATTCCATAAAAGACTTATATATATGGTTTTCTCATGGATGCCATTGTCAGAACTGAACCAAATTGACATGGGACCACACAGGAAGCACCAGCTTTCAAATAAAAAAGAATCATCAAAATCGGTTCACCCAGTCGAAAGTTCTGAGGTAACAAACATAAAAAAAAAACATAGTCGAATTGAGAACCTCCTCCTTTTTTGAAGTCGGTTAATAAAAAGTAGCCTATGTACTATTCCAGACCATAATTATATATTTCTTTGCCAAATTTCATCTAAATCCGTTTAGCCGTTCTGGCGTGATGGAGTAATAAACATCCATCCATTCAAACTTTAGCATTTAAAATAGTGCTAAGATGGGTCTGGCTGTTTCTATGTATAATATTATATAATTATGTATTAACAAAAAAAAATGTAAACATATATGTATGTTTATGCGGGTTCTAGTCCCAGAATATATTAAAAGAAATTAGTATGTAACTCCCACCAACAAAGGGTGTTTTTTCTATGCAGGTAAGTTTTGTCTACCTACGAAATATTATTCAGACTTTTGTCACCGTTATGGAGGATTGGCTGGAGAGGCGACATGGCAGCCTCTCCTAGCGGATAACGCAGGTACTTACCGGACACAGCTGTTTCGGGAAGTATCTGTGCCGGATAGGCCGGGAGCCAACGCCTGTGTGCCACTAATGCGGGGGCTACCGCGAGGATACTGTACTCTACACTCTAGTGGAGTGCCCTGCATGGACGCACCAGCCTGCTGACCTCGCGACAGTCGGCGGAAAGGGAACGGGAGTTATCTATTACCCTCTGGTCCCGCAGAAGATGCACAAGGTGCCAGAGAGAGCTTTAAAGGTATTATATTAGATATTAAAATGCAAGTAATGTCCGCAATGTTAATATCAAACGCATTATAATGGTATGTCATGTAAGTTTTCTCAAAGAATAAAAAAACCCTATTAATGTTATTTTACTACTATGTGGTAAATGTCACTGGTGTCACAGTTCAACACACTTATAAGTAACATTATTTAAAATTATGTATTGTGTCGCTGTTTATTTACGTAAATAAATAAAAAAAAAATTACACAAAATGTGGGAGGTCGGGAAGTGGATGAAAATTGCTGGAGATTCATCTTTTCATTTCTCTAATATCATTTTAATAAAGGAAAACAGGATAATTAGTATGTATAAAAAGACATTCAGACTTTTCTCTGTTAGTTTTTCTATCATAGTTAACTAGCCGCTACTTTTAGTTTTTTACATATTTTTTCTAAATTATTGTATGGTCCTGTGGTTATGGTTGATTTGTATGGTTTTTGTGAGCGCTTTACACACATAGTTAATAATAAGTTACTTTAATTTACACATTTAATCATTCTTTACTTAGGATTAAAAAAATAAAAATGATCTGGAAATGTGTACAAGTCTAGTTTAAAGATTTCATTACAATTGCACATACGCATAGTTCTGGCTAATATAAAACTTGTAAAATGTATTTAATCTGTAGTAGAGTAATGTCTTAGTCATCGGACTTACTCATCACCGCTAACCTAAGTTAAAGGGAACAACATACTCACCTTCTTGTAGTATTTTTCAATTCTGTTAAAGCAAGCCCAGGCGTTGATTTAACAGCAACGTACTGAATAAAGTGAAGAGAGTGAAATGAACACTTCCTTAACAGGGAACGAGCACAGCTAATGTAGCTGTAATGACGAGTTCATTATTACAATTATCCAAAACGGGTGGAAGTTAACTAAACAAAGTTAATTATGCACAACTTTTAAAAGTACAGTTAATGTTCGCAATTAACTTTTTAGACAAATACTTGAAACTCTGTTTTAAACGAAATAATTAAGTACCTGTACCATATTTTCGGAAAAACGGTAAGAGACAGACTTTGACAAGAAGTAGGACAAAACAAAAAGTTCTATTCGAATCGAATTTTGTGAATGTAAGGTAATGTTATAATAGCCTTCCAAATAAAAAAAAAGAATCCATTTGAAAGAAGAATGTGAAAAAAAACGAAACAAATGAGCCGAACCGATAATAAGTGATATTTTGATTTATGCTTAACAGATATGTCAGAAAGAGTACAGGAATTTGAAAAATTAAAGAAACCATTTGTAATAAATACACTCAATTATGACTTACATATCTTTAGTCAAATCAGCATTTGTTAAGGCTTGCTAAGTTTAAAAAACTCTATGTTAAGGTGATCTTACAAAAAGTCCAGAGGAACAAAGTCTTGCATCTGAATATTTTTTAAATCTCTTTACCATTTTCATTATACATTTCATTATTTGGTTCGTTTACTCGACTACTTAAAAAAAATACAAACGCAAGAAGCAGTATAAGATACATCAAATGTTAATAAAAATAAAGTTTTTTTTTAAACAAGCTTTTATTATTACTTTTTAGTTCTTTTTATTAACAAGTAATAAAAGCTTGTGTAAAAAAAGTTCTTTATTTTTAACTTTTTGGTATTTACGACGAGACGAGTCTTGGACTCGTCTCGTCGTAAATACCAAAAAGTCGTTTCATTACGTAGTTCCTATGGCCACCTTCCAGCTCCATGTCATCATAACATTCCATTGTCACGCGATATACGTATGCATGCAAAATTTCAGCTCAATCGGAAACCGGGAAGTGTGTCAAATTTAACTTTGCAAGATTTGATGACAGACAGACAACGGGACAAGTGAAACTAAATAAAAGGTTGTAAAATTGAACTGAACTTGTTGGTTTGTTGTTTTTTTTTAATTTAAAGAGTAAAATATACAACCTTGCGTGTGCGCTTACAGCCTAATAACACTCCAACTCTCAGTAATGTATTATATGTACAAATGAAACAGTTAAATGACTGCCGGACGTTTCAATCAATGGTTGAAGTACCTATCGCCGCGAGTGCTTGGTCCATACTGAGAAGCGTTTGTACAAACACTGAACTCTACGTAACAGGATTGGTTCTGGATTCAGTCTGGATTGTGGACTAAGAAGCTGGAACAAACATTTATATTGTCAGCCTATCGATCAATGTAGTACCTCATAAATCGATTCAACTTTATCGAGCTTACTCGTTTGGATAGCTTGAATAAATTTCCCCTATAACAGATTATTCAAAAATTTTGTCAGGATAAACTAGCCCTAATTATATTATTAAAGAATATTCGGGCAGAAGTACTAATCATTGCTTATACATTTTGTGGCTCTCAATCGGTACGCATGGGCCGGCTCGACCGGAGTGATACCACGGCTTCATAGAAAACCCGCAGTGAAGCAATGTTGGATTTGCTTTTCGCAAGTCCGTGAGGTTAGCGGAGCCCCTAACCCATCCCCTCCGTCCCCCTCTCCCTCTCTTCCACCCTTCCCCTTAAAGGCCGGCAACGCACTTGTGACTCTTGAGTGGCAGGTGTGACCTCGTCTGCTCGTTTGCCCCCTATAGAATAAAAAATATGACCAGTAGAGCAGTACAGAGCAGTTGCGTAGTTTCTAAAGCTACGAACTTGCAATCAAGTTGATGTGGGCACGAACCGGATTCTAGTCTACCACCCAAGTTGACCAACTCATAACACAATTTTTCTCCGAATTATAATTACATATTTCAAATAATTTATTCATTCATCAACATCTTTATTCATTGGTTCATTGCGGTTTCATTTTTCTTTTTTTATAAAACACAGCTATTCCTAAAAGTAGCTTTACGAGGCTCCAACAACCTAAAGGTAAGCTTAAAAGAATTGTTGAAATTAGGAAAGTCCTATTATAAAAAATATTTACGACACAGAAAAAAAAATGGCGACATAAAATATTCCCTAAAATGTATTAGTAACTTAAACCATTACAACAGAAGTTTCCTATTAAGATATCGACGTATGACTACTTCTTGAAAGATTGTGTTGTACTAAACTTTACCTTATTTTTGCACTAAGCCGAAATTATTTCTCCATTTCATAACAGCGTACATCTTATACCCGTAAACAAATTGAGATGTACGATATTAAATGCGAAAATTACCTCGCAAACCGACAATGCAATAAAAAATAATGGTGTTTTTATTTAAACCTCGAGGGCACCTCGGCTCTAGTGGGTACGAATTTTTCGCGCCTACAATTTGTACTGTCAGAGCTTCAGAGGGCTGTTTGAACTTAATTTTACGGATATATAGAATTTGGATGTGGCTCGTAGAAGATATTAAAAAATATTGAGAAAGTTCCCTATACGATTTCTAGTCTATATAGGTACATATTTTGAATGTATCTCCAGAAATAGCAGTCTCATATCCATTTTTTTCTTTTCGTGTGGAAACCCCCACGTGTCATCACCTCACCTGGGCTAATCGTGAAGTGGTATGTAAGAATCGAACCGACTAAAACCACACGGTGTTCCGTCACAAGTGGGCCTATTGCAGGGAACCCGGGAATACCTCAGGAAGGAAGTCTCCGGGAACCAGCAGTCTCATTTACCAGGCTAAACCCTACGTTCTGAAAGCATTGTATAACGCATCCCTAGTGCGCTAAGTATGTGATAGGTCCTACACAATATTTACGATGATAGTGCGCAGGCTTGACTGTAGAATAGTAAGAGATGTAGTCAAGTTTGGTATTTTATTTTTAATAATTAATAATTAATTATATTTTTGTAATATTAAAAAAAAACACGCTTTAATGACACAACCGATTATAAAAGAAAAAAAAGGGTTTCACTATCCGCCTCTTGGCTTCATCATTACCAAGACTCTGTTGGACTCGTCAAAACGAATCATATGAGCCCAAACTCGAGGGGTTTACTAATTGCCACTAAAGAGTTCCTCTATCCATCTGGCTCCATCATTAGAACAGCTCCAAGATGCTAAATTGTAGTACTGTCATCCAAACTACATATTCATACAAAGTTTCATACAACAATTAGAAGTGGGTTAAAATTTACTTCCAAGATTTGTTTACATACGAGTATGTAGTTATATTATATATTATTAGTATGTATAGTACAAGTGAAGGATTTCCTTAAAAAACACGCTTTTATTAAAAAGCGTGTTAAAAAAAAAGATAGGGGCATACGAGCAGACACAGACGGGTCACCTGATTTTAAGTGACAACCGCCACCCATGGGCACCTGTAACTCAAAAGTCACAAGCGCGTTGCCAGCCTTTAAGGTGGGAGAAGGGGAAGGGGAGAAGAGGAGAGCCGTGGGGGGAGGAAGAGGAGGAGAGGAAACGGTAGGGCTTTCGGTAACCTCACTCTCTTGGCGAAACACAACGCACTACTACGGTACTACTTCACTGCTGGTTTTCTGTGAGGCCGTGGTATCACTCCGGTCTAGTCGGGCCATATGTGCCGAAACATATTATTATGGGCATAACATATTTTTTTGGATTCCATCAATAATACCATAAACCACAAGTATTTTCCACTGACTTGGTACTTTTACTAAGTCCGGAACGTCAGGCCATCAAAGATATTTACTTACCTCAACTTTTAACCTCGATTATGATCTGCTTCCTTTTGACTTAATTTCAGCCGCTAGACAATTTGTGTAGTTAGAGGCTAACGTTTACTGTAATGATTAACTTAATCTAATAACAGCACGTAAACCATGTGCCGTGCTTAGCTACCGTGTCACAAACAAGCCAATATTTGGAAGCCATGCAAATATTAGGCTTGTCGTGTAATTGGTTTGCGCGCGCTTAGTCACATATTGTTACTAATTTAACAGCCAACTATTCGGTCATAATTGGCTGGAATTTGATTAACATAATACACACATCAAAAAAGTCTAAGCAACACGCATCGTGTACATAAACTGCATGTATTTTATTTTTTTCTTAGCAAAGTAGATTGGTATATATATAATCTTTTTTGTTCTCGGAAACATATACTGGCTGGTTTTAAAAATAGAAACTTTTCGATTGTGTTTTATTTTCAATAAAATAAAAGCTAATTTTTTCCGATTTCATGTGTTTTCGTTGCTTGATAAATTTGGTATTTATCTCACTTTTATCATTTTGAGATATACAGTTTTTGAAAAAATTGGTGATACATTTTTAATGTCATGGAGCTACGCCATTTGACTGCTGATATAATGCAGAGAGCTGTAGGAATGCTACAAGCGGGAAGAAATCAATCCGAGGTATCTCGGCATTTTGGTGTCAATAGAAGCGTGATTTGTCGTCGTTTGCAGCGTTATGTTAATACAGGGGATCCCGCTGAGCAGCACCCAGAACGTGGAAGGAGTACAACTGCTTGACAAGACCGATACATACAACTGACTGCAAGACGTCAGCCGATGTTAACCGCCCTGGAGACAGATTTAAAGCTACAATTCTCAAGCGGTGTTGTTGTCAGACAAACCAAACCGTGAAAAATAGGTTGCATGAATACGGTCTACGAGCACGACGCTCAATTAGGTGCCTACCTATACGCCATGGGAATCGCGCCCCTTGAACGAATGGTGAGGGGAACACTTGACATGGACCCAGGAGCAATTGGATAAAATTTTATTTTGCGATGAGTCTCGGTTTGGATTTAGGCTTGATACGATAAGGGTAAGAGTGTATCGTCGTCCCGGGAATACTGAACGGCTGAGATGCATCCAGGAAGTGTACCCTTACAGTGGCTCCACAGTGATGGTATGGGCGGGTATTATGAAGATCGCAATTTTCGTAGACTGCAAAATGAACGCTGAAACTTACGTTGAAGATGTCCTCGGGCCTTATGTTCACCCATTTTCACAAAGCCTTCACGCTGATGCATGACAATGCGCGTTCGCACACAGCTCTGAGGACCAGGGTGTACTTGGCAATGGAAAACATCCGGGTATTGCCGTGGCCTGCACAATCGCCAGACCTCAATCCCATCGAGCACGCATGGGGCATGCTCCAGAGACGGGTTCTAGAGAACCTGGACGGAGTGTCGACAACTCAATAACTGCAAAACTTTTTAAAATTCCATTGCCGCAGGTTCAGAAAAACAATCTTATAAATTCAATGAAAAATCATTACCAACTAGTTTTAAACAACAGGGGCGGTCACACTTTGTATTGAATTACCAAATAATTAAAAATAAATATCGTTATTTAATTTTGTAAAACACGAAAAGTTTAATTTCGTTTTAACTTTATTTTATACTACGTATGTTACGGTACACATTGTTAATTATTGTGATGAAACTAACAAGTGAATGAAGGATTTCGTTGCCTTAACCACTAAGCAAAGAATGCTTAGTGATTATTTATAAAAGAAATATAAATATATTACAATAGTAAAAATCGTACAATAGTTCAAAACCTTAGACTTTTTTGATGTGTGTGTATAACAACCTATTAAATAGAATTCATAATGAATTGAGTTAAGATAAATTTCTGAGCATCACAGTCTCTGTAAACTTTGATTCTGAACGAAAAAAGAGTTAGAAAACGTATTGTGACTGTGAAGGGATCATTAGCTAATGATTTCGGACAAGCATGATCAAGATCCAGAGTTTCTTTGTTTGTTTTTTGGTTGAACGCGCTAATCTCAAGAATTACTGGTTTGAATTGAAAAATTATTTTAGTGTTGGATAGCCCATTTATCGAGGAAAGCTTTAGGCTATGTAACAAGCATGGTGTTTCACGCTACGACCAATAGGAGGGGAGCAATGGCTATTAACGCAAATGAAACTGCGGGGACGGCTAATATTAAATATTCCAGTCACATTTATGGTAGACTAACTTTTGCTTAGGGCTTCGCTCATGTTAGGATTATTTTTGTATCCCACGAGAACAGTACTTTTTCTGAATGAAGGTACCTTGGTGAATATGTCCTTTTTATATGTATATATTCTATGATCGGTTGAATAGTCAAGATGTAAAAGTGTAACAAACAAACAAACTCACATTCGTATATAAATTACTAGCAACTATGCCCACGATTTCGTTTGCGTGGAAATTTCGGTGAAATCTATTTCACGGGAACTGTACATCTTTCTGGGATAAAAGTAGTCTATGTGCTATTCTAGACTATAATCTATCTCTGTGTCAAATTACATCCAGAGTACTTCATAGTAACAAATATCCATCCATCTATACATCCATCCTCACAAATTTTCGTCTTTATAATATTAGTAAAATTAAAGTCTAATTCCTAGTTAGGATTTGGGAAGTATATTACGCTCTTATTTTACCAAGACCGTTACCTAAATAATATTGTGATTTGTTCCATTGAGGTGACGCTGTTATCTCAGAGGAGGAACCTAGCTTTATGACTTTTTAATATCTACAGGATTGGTAATGCGCCTGTGATTCCCTTGATGTTGACAAAGTCAAAATATTACGGTGACTGCTTGCAATCGGCCGGACTAAAAATACCTATTTTCATAAAATAATGTTATGTTGTATAAAAATAAGCATAACACCAGAAAGTATGATTCGTACTCTATGGAGTGCAATAAAAATATTTCACTAGTATAACTAAACCCAGTAGTAGGTATAGTATAAAATTACTGAGGTTTGTTGGATAGTTGACACGGACAGGTGATAAAGAACACCAAAACTACGTCTTTTTAACAGACTTGAAAAATAAAAGATTACCATGACACGTCTAGTATCGCTATATCTCAGTTATTTTGTTTGTGCGAGCGCCTTCATCGCCGTGAGTGTATGTTTTATTCAGGAGTCTTCTCGCTGATGTGTATAGTTGCCATTCTCTATTTGCACGTTCATACCAGTTAAATCTAACATGTTTATTGAAGACCCTTTTAGGTCGCCATACTTTATAACTATTATCGTGTATTAAACATAGATTAGATGTATAAATCAGAGCTTATTCATGGTAATAATAATAAGTCAGATTATCTTTTCGTTAACCCGACGTTAAGTTTGAATTGGAAGCTGATATTCGTTGGATATTTTTTCAAAAATTACTACTCTAAGTTAAGGATTTTGTTCTGGCTAAAATGTCTTACTGAGTGGTGCAGTTGCTGTGGATTTCAATGCTTTTAGATCATGTTGTTGGTCGTTGATTATTTCTTGACTGGAAGATTTTCAATTATTGTATTGTTGGTCAGTTTTTATTTCATAAAATTCCTTAAAAATACTTGAAATCCTCCTAATAAGTTGCTTTCTCGAAAGTAAAACTAATAAAACATTAAAATAATAATAAATAATACCTACCGCGTTGCAAATAGGTAAGATCGCTATGTGCTAGTGTCGATCTATAACCGCCCGTTTCCAAATAGTTGATCCTTATAAGAATAAATCGAGCAAACGAATTCACGGCCGCACTGAAATCACAAGATAGTTTAACAACATTTAGTAAAATGTATTACAGCACCGTTTTGTTGTGTCCCTGTCCCTGTCCCTGTCCCTGTCCCTGTCCCTGTCCCTGTCCCTGTCCCCGTCCCTGTACCTGTCCCTGTCCCTGCCCCTGCCCCTGTCAATGTCCCTGTCTCTGTCAATGTCCCTGCCCCTGTCCCTGTCAATGTCCCTGCCCCTGTCCCTGTCAAGTCCCTGTCCCTGCCCCTGTCAATGTCCCTGTCAATGTCCCTGTCCCTGTCCCTGCGCCTGTCCCTGCCCCTGCCCCTGCCCCTGCCCCTGCCCCTGTCCATGGCCATGGCCATGTCCCTGTCCCTGTCCCTGTCCCTGTCCCTGTCCCTGTCCCTGTCCCTGTCCCTGTCCCTGTCCCTGTCCCTGTCCCTGTCCCTGTCCCTGTCCCCGTCCCTGTCCATGTCCCTGTCCCTGTCCCTGTCCCTGTCCCTGTCCCTGTCCCTGTCCCTGTCCCTGTCCTTGCCCCTGTCAATGTCCCTGTCCTGTCAATGTCCCTGTCCCTGTCTCTGCCCCTGCCCCTGCCCCTGTCCCTGTCCCTGTCCCTGTCCCTGTCCCTGTCCCTGTCCCTGTCCCTGTCCCTGTCCCTGTCCCTGTCCCTGTCCCTGTCCCTGTCCCTGTCCCTGTCCCTGTCCCTGTCCCTGTCCCTGTCCCTGTCCCTGTCCCTGTCCCTGTCCCTGTCCCTGTCCCTGTCCCTGTCCCTGTCCCTGTCCCTGTCCCTGTCCCTGTCCCTGTCCCTGTCCCTGTCCCTGTCCCTGTCCCCGTCCCTGTACCTGTCCCTGTCCCTGCCCCTGCCCCTGTCAATGTCCCTGTCCTGTCAATGTCCCTGTCCCTGCCCCTGCCCCAGTCCCTGTCCCTGCCCTGCCCCTGTCAATGTCCCTGTCCCTGCCCCTGCCCCTGCCCCTGTCAATGTCCCTGTCCCTGTCAATGTCCCTGCCCCTGTCCCTGTCCCTGTCCCTGCCCCTGTTCATGTCCCTATCAATGTCCCTGTCCCTGTCCCTGTCCCTGCCCCTGTCCCTGCCCCTGTCCCTGCCCCTGCCCTGCCCCTGCCCCTGCCCCTGTCAATGTCCCTGTCTCTGTCAATGTCCCTGCCCCTGTCCCTGTCAATGTCCCTGCCCCTGTCCCTGTCAAGTCCCTGTCCCTGCCCCTGTCAATGTCCCTGTCAATGTCCCTGTCCCTGTCCCTGCGCCTGTCCCTGCCCCTGCCCCTGCCCCTGCCCCTGTCCATGGCCATGTCCCTGTCCCTGTCCCTGTCCCTGCCCCTGTCCCTGCCCCTGTCAATGTCCCTGTCCCTGTCAATGTCCCTGTCCCTGTCCCTGTCAATGTCCCTGTCCCTGTCCCTGTCTCCCTGTCCCTGTCCCTGCCCCTGTCCCTGCCCCTGCCCCTGCCCCTGTCAATGTCCCTGCCCCTGTCAATGTCCCTGTCCCTGTCAATGTCCCTGCCCCTGTCCCTGTCAATGTCCCTGCCCCTGTCCCTGTCAATGTCCCTGCCCCTGTCCCTGTCAATGTCCCTGTCCCTGTCCCTGTCTCCCTGTCCCTGCCCCTGTCCCTGCCCCTGCCCCTGCCCCTGCCCCTGCCCCTGCCCCTGCCCCTGCCCCTGTCAATGTCCCTGCCCCTGTCAATGTCCCTGTCAATGCCCCTGCCCCTGCCCCTGTCAATGTCCATGTCCATGTCCATGTCCCTGTCCCTGTCCCTGTCCCTGCCCCTGTTCATGTCCCTATCAATGTCCCTGTCCCTGTCCCTGTCCCTGCCCCTGTCCCTGCCCCTGTCCCTGCCCCTGCCCTGCCCCTGCCCCTGCCCCTGTCAATGTCCCTGTCTCTGTCAATGTCCCTGCCCCTGTCCCTGTCAATGTCCCTGCCCCTGTCCCTGTCAATGTCCCTATCCCTGTCTCTGTCCCTGTCCCTGCCCCTGCCCCTGTCCCTGCCCCTGCCCCTGCCCCTGCCCCTGCCCCTGTCAATGTCCCTGTCTCTGTCAATGTCCCTGTCCTGTCAATGTCCCTGTCCCTGCACCTGCCCCTGTCCCTGTCCCTGCCGCTGCCCCTGCCGCTGCCCCTGTCAATGTCCCTGTCCCTGTCAATGTCCCTGCCCCTGTCCCTGTCAATGTCCCTGTCCCTGTCCCTGCCCCTGTTCATGTCCCTGTCAATGTCCCTATCCCTGTCCCTGTCCCTGCCCCTGCCCCTGCCCCTGCCCCTGTCAATGTCCCTGTCTCTGTCAATGTCCCTGCCCCTGTCCCTGTCCCTGTCAATGTCCCTGTCCCTGCCCCTGCCCCTGCCCCTGCCCCTGCCCCTGTCCATGTCCATGTCCATGTCCATGTCCATGTCCATGTCCATGTCCATGTCCATGTCCATGTCCATGTCCATGTCCCTGTCCCTGTCCCTGTCCCTGTCCCTGTCCCTGTCCCTGTCCCTGCCCCTGCCCCTGTCAATGTCCCTGTCCTTGTCAATGTCTCTGTCAATGTCCCTGTCCCTGTCCTTGTCCCTGTCCCTGTCCCTGTCCCTGTCCCTGTCCCTGTCCCATTTTTTTGCCGGTTAGGGTACCTCTGCTCAACGCCCCATAAGGAACTTCGTTGCAAAACTAAATCCTTATAAGCAAAAAAAAAATACCAATCGAATTGAGGACCTCCCCCTTTTTGAAGTCGGTTAAAAAAAGGTCGTTACAACTTTTTGGTCTTAATTTTTCGCCTAGCCCCCTTTCGCAACGCGCTATAAGGAACTTCGTTCCAAAAAGTGTAGATACCGAAAACTTAACAAGATAAAATTAGAGTAAGATAAAAGACAAATTAGAAACATATTAGCTCACATTAAATTTCTATTAAGAATTTGAAATAGCCTGTAAATCTAAAAACAATTCAGTCCAAAGCCTTGTTATCCTCCGTATAATCTAACACAGAGTAATAGCCCTTCAGGCATTGTTGTCGCTTTACACGTGTTTATGTTAAAAATATCAAGAGATTAATTATGAATGTTATTTTTTTAACTTCTAAGTAAACTGATAGTGAGCCAGGGCTCTGTTCATGAAGGTAATTTTGACGACCAGCGGCAAAAATAATTTCAAGGTAAATTTTAGCAATCTCGCATTTAAATTGACGAACATTTCCAACCTACATTTCTTCTAACTCAAAATTTCCGAGAAATTATTATATCCAAGAAATATTTGTTCACAACATGACATTGTTATGACAATGTGTATTGGAAATAAATAAATAGTAAATAAATGAACAATGAGAATATTTTTATGCACCTATGTAAGGTTATTACTTTACCGCGAAACAAACACAGGTTCTGAAAATAAGCCGAGGAGACGGAGTAAAATCCCTTTGAGGCATTAGAGACGACTTAATAAGTTGTCTGTAACGAAGAATTATAATATTTCACTACACCTCTTTAGTCGCAGAAAACCGTTCCGAGGATATTAGAAGTTATCAGAATATTGCGTTGAGGTACCGCGTAGTCACAATCGGCGCGGCAAAATAATTGATTCCAGTAATGAGTAGATTGCAATAACGAAAACCCTGGTAAAATGTAATGTTATTGAAGTATAAAATATTAATTATTACTTCGTTCATAGCATGTATTGACCTACATATTGTATTTAAATATTATAAGTGCAACATGGGGCATGCTGGAATCTATTCATGCACACCGAGGACATGGTTTGCGAGAATATCGACGTAATTCAAAATTCAGTCGAATTGAACTAAGTATGCCAAACGATCATAAAATCATTGATATTTTATGGTGAACAGAGATGCAACGCCGATTTCGTGCTAACGTTCGTTAGAAAGCGACAAGTTTATTACATATTTAGAACAAAATACTCTAGCGGCAATTACAAAACATTGCCATTCTCTAAAATCAATAACTTTTAGTTCCGTCGCTATTCTCGCAAACCAGCGAATGCTAATGTAGTTCCCAGACAACTTGATGGGTCGTGGCTAGATGCTGTGATTAAGAGTTGAAAATATATGAGCGATGATGCAACATGCAAGTTTGGTACTCTGCAGGGAAGTATAATCGGTTCGATAATGTATCGATTTTTTTGTAGAAAAAGATTATTTCTGCAATATTTTCGAAACAGTACCGAAAGCAGCACAAAAATTTGTCACCCAAAGGTAGTTATAGAAGAGGTTCTAGCTAATGTAATACAGTGGCTTACCCCAAACTTCCTGAATCTTAACACCACTTGAATACTTAAGACTCTAAGACTATCCTTGACTTGTCAGCTAACGATATGAGTTTATTCCTGTGCCGTTATCCGTGTACCACTAAATGTATTTTGTTATATTTCAGCAGGTAATGAAAATACGATTTTAGAGTTAAATAAAATAGGCTGTATTAAAATGCTGGAATAATGTTGAATTTAATAATTCTTAGGGGTTTTAAAGTTGTGTTCAATTATTATTTAAGGCATATAGATGACTTTGAAACGTTCATTATGTCTAAAATTGCCTTCAAATTCTAAATTTCAAATTAAATAACGTTTGGTGAACGGCACTCATATTTTCTCTTACAGACAGTATGTAATACATTTCGAACCGTATATTCGTTCAAATTATCTCTTCATTTTAATACGGGTCATGATTCTCCACGTGTACCTACATAAACCCGTAAAGTCACGTGGCCATGAAATGTGGAGCTACGTTAACTCGTTAGTGTTCGTTGTGCTCTTTTGTTAGGCAACTCAATTGTACGATAAAAAAACTCTTGTTGAACATTGACTGTCACTTGAATTCGGGGTAATTACCCCTTCAATATTTACATTCCAATACTCGTTGTCAAGCTGCCATTCGTTTTTTCACTTTAATAAATAATTGCTTTCAAGTTATTAATTGGACGTAAGATATTTATTTGAGGGTATAAGGGTATTTATTAAAGAGCATAGGACAACACTACTATCACCAAAACTCCAAAAGAAAGGACTGGCAACGCACAAGCGGTTACGGGTATGCTTAAAATCAAGCGGGCCGTGTTTTTGTTTTTGGATATGGGAATAGATACAAACTCTAGTCAACAAAACATGATGTTTGTTTGGTACTTGAAATCAGTTGCCAATGGTTAAACCAGAATTTTGAATGAACCGAAAATCGCCTGTTATGATTATTTTAGTTACGATTATCTAGTCGGGTTTCATCTAGTTACTCTAAGAGAACATCGTTCTAGATATATGGAGAATATTGTCTACACAATATTCTCCATGTACCTATTTAAACGTAAATTAACTTTATTAATTTTCTTCATAAAGGTTAATGAAGTAACAGTTGCCTGACGCAAACGGGTAAATAACTAGCTTTAAATGCTTGTTTGTTGTTAAAGTCAGCGTACGTCGCTTTTAATTACTTTACTTGCTTGTATCACTCGCCATTTTTATTATGAGATTCTAGGTACATAGTGTTTACTTACGGGAACATAGACATTAAGTTGTTGACTACTGCTGTTACTAGCTTAATAAAAAAATAATGAGACCATAAATTATTGATCTATCTTGGACGGATTTATCAGAACATATGAAAACATGAATAATGTTTCGGAACGTTTTTTTGCACATCATTGTATAGCGTATAAGTTTGATTTGTTTCTTTGTTAAAGTGCCAATAGTTTGCGAGTAAGTGGTTGCAGTATACGAAACTGATAGACGGGCGTGACGTATACAATAAAATATTTATTTATTTGGATGAATATGGTAATACAAAGTTCTTAATAGGCTTTAATAGATGTCAAAGCATTTCGGCTGCTGGTGGCGTTCAAATTTTAAATTACATGATATAAAATGACCTAATACACATTAGTAAGAAGTATTATTTAATACGCCCGTGATAGTTTAGTTTATCGTTCATGACATTTTTCATATAGTCAGTCTATTTTATAAGTTCGTTAAAAAAATAACATTTTATTTTTTGTGTCAAGAAGTTCGTTGTAGCGTTTTGGAGCTAAATAAAATATACTTTTCCACATTCATCATTCCCTATTACTTCATGTATATGTGTTAATTACTTTTCAGCTATTGCATATGACTACACCGACTAGACTGGAAAACAATTGAGGATTAGTTTTAACAAATAATTCAACTTCTTATAAGGGTTTCAATTCTTAAAGCCAAAGGAAAATTCATTCAACTGCATCTAATTGCCTCTAACTATGCGGAATCTAATCCCAACTATAATGAAATTGACAAAGGTTTCCCCTCTTGTTGGTTGTTCCGTTGGTGGGATGGTGGTTCCACAATTAGGTCAAACCGCATCCCTACATGCCTCTTTGTAGGGTCGTATGTGTGGATGTAGAATGTCCAAATAATTTTAAAGGACTTAAACGACTTATTTATCGCTGGGAAGTCGTATTCGGTAAAGTTTTGGCTTATAAGATCAAAAGGATAGTATTTGTCTCCTTTTGCTTATATAACATTGTTACTTAGACTTAATTTCAAAGTCGGATTGGTATAACCAATAAAATGTTACATGTTATTCATTTTTGAAGTGAAAACTTCTTTAGCGGCGTTGTGCACTTTTTGGGATGGGTAAAAAATGTTAAACTCGCGTCAGGACACGTGACCCTGATCGAAATTCGTAAGACGGAGCCGAGTTTCTTATATTTAAAAAATATAACATTCGAAATTCAAACATTTATGAGCGGTCAGGAGCGCAGAACTTCCAGTGTACCCTATGTATACATTTATATGTGTTATTACATACTTTTTATTTTTAACCTAATTATATATATACAGATGTGTGTGTGTGTGTATGTATATGCAAATACATTGTGAAGTTATGTTTTCGCTTCTGACGTGCAGTCCTACGACCGACTGTTTTTTTTTTGCATCTTTCACACCCTGTTTCTGAAAGGTTGATCAAAATATTGTTCAACTGACAAATCTGTCAAGTTAACAACGGTTTTTCTAACGTACTATTTGTATATTCTTTGGCGGTTTTAAATCAGTTCGAGTTTCTGAAACGTTGATCAAAATTCACTAACAACATTCGAACATTAGAATGGCATTTGACATAAGATTTTGCAGTAAAATTTAACAGCTCTTTACAGATCAGATGATTAAATGAAGTGCCTAATCATACTTTCAGCATCTATATTTGACAAGAGATTAGACATACGACGAGTTAATTTTTGCGTTTATCAGCCTTGCAGAAACCGGGTGATAGTCTACTAGTTTAGTGTACCTCTTCGCTTCTTATGACAGCCTAGTACATCCAATCAATCGTAAAATTATCAGTATTGTTATGGCTTCATGTGTCATTTTACTGTTATCGTAGATCAGGTTTTGTCAGCTAACAGATTGAATGTCACGTCTAGAAACTAGAAATTAGTAATATTTGTACGAGAAATGATATTAGTGCAGATTAAATTATTTCTTGTTGTCTGTGCGAAGGAGCGTGATCTAGGGTTTATATGTATTTCTATTGTGAAATCTAATTAAAGTTTATTCGAGCAAAACCGTTGAGTTATTTTGTTTAAAATAAAATCAGTCCTTTTGTTAGTTGACTATTAGAGAGTACATGCAAGTACATAAAAAATACAAACTGAGAAGTCGTTGAATCTCAATCGAATATAATAGTAGAATAAAGTGATAATATTAGGATGCAAGAGATACTATTATTTTAAAAATAAATTAAATATAAATTTGGTAAACCTCATACCGTATTTAAATTTACCTACTGTAACGTCCTCGCAACAGGTGTTAATTAGTCTGCTTCGTTAGTAGGACCCATTTCAAAAGTGCTAATAGCAATCCTAGAGTACATTAACATATCAAACTTTTAGCTTACATATGAAAATGTGAATGGTTTATTCGTCAGCATTTTAACTCTCAATTAAATTTAATATATTATTTTATCTGTGGTATTTTTAATTGTAATTTTTTGCCTTAATAGTACAGCTATATTTTATCAAAAACTAGCAACCCGCCCCGGCTTCGCACGGGCGTCTGCTGTCTGCACATCTTCAACAATCATCATCATATTTCAACCAATTCATACAAAACCTTAACAAATTATATACCTAAACCTACCTCATAAATCGCTCTATCTATTGGTCAAAACCGCATGAAAATCCGTTCAGTAGTATTTGAGTTTATCGCGAACACAGAGACAGACGTGGCAGGGGAGTTTGTTTTATAATATGTAGTGATAAAAAAATTACTTACGTTTCGAATTTGAATTTATACATAGGTACATTTAATTGGGAGTAGGTAGGTATATTGAAAGGGAAAGACAGGTAAGAAGATAGAAAGAAGAAGATATTGTTGACTGATGGATTGGGGAGTGTTAGCAAGAGCTCGAACAAGTCAAGGTCGCAGGCCATGAGGTGCAATTCACACTGGCTGTTGCCGGGCAATCCGAGCCCGCTAACATAGCATAAAATATATTTATTGTTACGCTTGTGGCTAAGTGGTAACCGAGTAGATTAGTACATTGCAAGGTTAAGTAATACTAGCCAGTCAGTCTTAGGAAGGGTGACCATTCTTAACACATTGAGACCCCTCCTTGCCTCGTAGAGCACGTTTTAAAGCCGTCGGTCCCGGTCGTGGAACATCTCTGGTATTCGTTACGGGTGAACATCTGTGGCATTCGTTACGGGTAGTTGGAGCCCTATAAAAAGTCCGAAAACCTGGTCTAACTATAGAACTTCGATATCGCCTAATACTTGGGTTGTGGTCGTCTGATGGCAGTCGCTTCACGTAAAATATCGAAGTTCGGCTTTTTCGTAGTCAGACTGAAAGCCGTCTCCAACTTAATTGGGAAAAGGCTCAGAGGATGATGATGACTCGTGAATAAGTTTTGTGGTTTACTATATATTTACTAGAAGAAACATAATTTATTTAGAGAGAACGCCACTCAAAAATCAAACGACTCAAATGCGCTACACGCGACGAGAAAAATCAATTTACGATAATCTTTTTTTTTGTATATTTTGTAATTAATAACGTAGTGTGGAAGACAATAATATTTATCTTAACATCTGTAAAATACTATAACAAAATATTTTGTACATTTTCCATAAAGTTTAGTAGCAGATCTAAAAAACTATTTATAACTAGAGAGAAAATATCTTAGGCACCAAATCTTTTTGTCAGTGCATCTGAAACGTTGTAAAAAGGGTGACGTAAACTAAAAACCTTGCAGCTCTCTAATAGACTTGCTGTGGAAAATGCAATTTCAAAGTTATTAAAGGATTCCGAAAATTACTTTTCGAAGCCCGTTTCGCTGGTTAGAGCAAGTCCGCTCCACGCTCGACGCCACGACACTTGCACTACTCCAAGACGGACACAGATGGCGGACTATCACTCACGCCAAAATCCAGAAAAGAGGTCAAGACCGTCAGAATTTAAGGAAGCCACAACTTATCAAAATTGTATATACATAACGTGCGGGCACGGTGGACCTAGCCTATCCATCAAATACCTATTTAGCTTGGCACCGACCTCAAACAGACCAGTGGGTACGTGGTGCCTTTATAATGTTACTTTACACCTTTTTAAGTCGGTTAATAAATATAATGTTCATCACTTTAAACGTCAATGTTGATTAAATTCAAGAAAAATTAAAAAACACTACATCTGTCCTTAATTTCTGAGGTTTCCCTCGATTTTCCTCAGATACCATCATCAGATCCAAACTTGGTGACAATGAGATCACCTAGGTAGCATACCCTTTCAAATAAAAAATATTTTTTGAAATCGGTCCATTGATGACGAAAATATCGGTAAACAGACATAAAAAATACATACAGCCGAACATAGAACCTCTTTCTTTTTTTTAGTCGGTTAAGAAAAGAGTACAAAAAAAGAGTTAAAAAAACTGCTATCCTTGCAGCATTGCATTACAAGGCTTCGATGTAAATCAAAATTCATAGTGACGTCACCGTCTTAATCGTATATTTTTTGATATTGTGTCTCTAACGTAGTGTTTGTATACTCTTTGATTGTGTCCTCCAACCAACCGATTTATGTCAGCGCATCATATAACACGACTATATGAAAAGAAAAATCCATTAAGTAATCCGCAAAGTAAATGGCTATTTTCAATTTAGCAGCATAATAGGGATGTACAGTTGCCAAGCAATTTGTCAGTGTGACTCTCGGTGGAATTTATCAAATAAATCAACTGTTTGCGAGGGTTCCTAATCTGATACCTTACGCTAATTATATTCAAGGATTTTTTTTGTGGTACCTATTGTTATTTTTAATTTGTTGTATGTAATATATTAGCTGTATTATAATAATACGTATTTACATTACATTCAAAGTAGTTAAAAGTTAAATAATAACAAAATAATAATTGTCAAACAGTTTTTACATTTAGCCATTTCAATGAAAGGAGTAAAGAATTTCCTGCGTTCTCCACAATAGGTCAAGCCTGTATCATAGGAATCAGCGAATCTTTACAATTTTAAATTTGCTGGTCTAAGAGCGTTTCAGTGGACGTACCAATTCTTTTGTAACTTTCAATAATTCCTGGTTTTATATCCATTTTATTAATTTGGGAACCTGTAAAAAAGTTGAGATTTAAAAACCAAGTCCGTTAAATTATTCAGAAACCATCTAGGGGATCATCTATTCTATTTATTCTATTATATTCTAATCTATATATCCAACAACTGCCCTAAATGCCATAAATTGTTACCTAATTAGTTAGCTAACAACATTTTACAGAGACCGTATCAATTTGGCGGTCTACAAATATGGCGGTCGGCCCTATCATAGACGATTGATTGGAGATATGAAGAGCCGGTATTGCAAACTGTTATAGCTTCTCCTACCGTTCTGACGCAGGGAATCACCGGACACGTCATGGCATAGACAGGGAGCCACTACGAAGGCTGTCTCAAGGGTTATTGGTGCAAGAAGCCTCTCTCTACAGGTTCGTGGTAAAAAAAGATGCCACGGCCTCCATTTGCGAGGTGGTAATGTACGCTAAAGAGGCGGTGGAAAGGGACTGGGAAAGGACTACAGTTTTGTTATTAACTTTAGATCAGACAAACCCCTGGGGATTTCCCCACGGGATTCTCCCGGCCAATTAGGGAAAGTGTCCAATAATTGCTGTGCCCCGTCGTTAATCTGAACTACATTAGTTACAAATAGAAAGAACCCTGACATATATTCACAACTTCCAGAAATATGGATAAATGGATAAAAATATTCTATACTAGCTTTTCACCGGGACTTTACTTGCGTTAATGTAGACTGAGGGATACCTGAATTGATTTTGACAAAACCTAAACTAACTTTTAAACTTGCGCGTTCCATGATATTCTTAATTATGTATTGTATTTAGATATTGTATAAGTTACATATGTATTCTTCGTATAGTAGCACGTGTCTTTGCGCCTACGTACTACCAGTACTACGAAGCCTTCTTGTGTCATTCACGTGTATCATTTTTGTGTATTTGTGTGTTAAAATTCGTTGGTTAATTAATTTAGAAGTTTCACTTCTGCTGTGTGTGAATTACACACATACAGACACACTTTTTTTTATTCTGTTCTCTTGTTTATGTGAAATATTCTTTGGCCTACTGTTATTGGATAAGTTAAGAATTCAATTACCAGTAAGGGTATAAACTTTTAGACTTTCTCTGTTATGATTTTACTACTACGCTCTACTACTTCGTACTTCGTACTACGTACTTCGTAGTAGAGCGTGTATTAAGTTTAGGTAAGGACATTTTGACACCTCGAAGGGCTACGGCGACTTTTTTCGCCTAAGCAAAGGTCACTCTCGTTTGCCACTATAGTGTTTAAAAAAAATATTGGTTGCCTGTAAAGTCATTTTACGGACGATAATTTTACGTGATAACGTCATAAGAAAACACAATATTTTGAAAACTCTGGTTAACAACTTTAATTTTTAATTTTCAAATATTAGTCACAGTTTTTGCAAATTTTGACGTGACAACGTCTTATAAATTGGTTTGCCGGGTGACACTTCAAGAAACTGCGTTACGCTCCGCTCACGTTATGCGCTCACAATGAGAGCGAGTGAGAGGCACGCGTCCCTTCCACTCGGGCATGGTTATTATTTTACCACTCAAAGTCGTTGTCACGTAAAACTTTCGCCCGTATACCGACTTTACAGGCAACCAATTTTTTTTTTTATTTATATAATTTGTTTAAATATAATCACGAAAAAATAGTTATAGAAATAAACTGAAATCAAATTAATCTCAATAAACGAACGCTTAGGCCGATCGTGCCTCTCTATCGCTTGATCCGCGCTCTCGCTTGCACGCTCGGCTCAGGCGGAACGTGACAATTTTTCGTGCGTGCAGCTGGCGTTCATCGATTTATAAGACGTTATCACGTCAAAAAAAATTATAAACTTGTTAGTAATTATAAATACAGAGACCTTTAAATGTGGTGTAATAAAAAAAAATCTCTAGATATAAAAATATCGAGAAGAATTCATAGAAGTGAACTTGCCAACTATGTCGGCAGAAGTCCAATTACTTTAAACTTTATTATAAAAATGTTGGATGTCGCTAGGTATTGCGTAACTTAGAGTCACTTAGATAAAGAAACAGGATAATGAAGACTTATAACTATCTCGAAACTTCTTTCTTGTAACTTAAACAAGAAAATGTATTATAAATCAGGTTTTCCTTGATACACTGACAAATAAAGGAAAAAGGTTCACTTTGCTGCGGCAAGACATTAAATAGAAAATATATCGAAAAGGGATACTTCAAACCTTACGTTTTCAGGAAGAAAATATATATTTAAGTTAACACAGTCAACAACGAGGAGCTCATGTGGCATTCGATATTTAGCCCTTGATCTCCGTTTGATAGCTGAGCTGCTAAGACATGACTGTCTAAAAGTATATTTAAGGTTGAATAACTTTACTTCTCTTACTCTTATCAAGGATTTTTTCTGCCAATAGCAAGTAATGACAGTAGTAGTGACGCGTCAATCTTAAAATATAAAATCTTAGTCTTATTACTGTTACTAGAGATTGCCTGGCTGTCGAAATTCTACCACAAAGGTCATACTATACCGTCACGGTAACGGCACGGCTCCAGCCCAGCAATTAAGTTGTCACTTAAATCTGAGCATTAAAATGTGGTCGTATAATATATTTCATAATGTCAATATGAAAAGGCCAACGGCGGGCAGTAAGCGCGCTTGCTGCAACATACAACTTGACTCGCAGTCGGCGCGCTGTAAGCTCGCGGTAAGTATACAGTATTTTCTATAATCTTCGTACGCTAGCACGTGTCTTTGCGCGTACTACGAAACCTCCTAGAAAATGCATCATAGTCAACGTGGTGAATGAATGATATGCACGTGTATCATTTTTGTGCATTTGCGTATTAAAATTGGTTGGTTAATTAATTTAGAAGTTTCACTTCGGCCGTGTGTGAAACACTTTTTTTTTAAATTTATAACTGATATTGTTTAAAAATGTTAGCTTTCTCTTGTTTCTCCTTATTTAAAATCAGTTTTGTCCGCGACTTCGTTCGCGTGGAAATTTCTTTGAAATCTATCCGATGGGAACCGTAAATTTTTCCGGAATAAAAAGTAGTTTAGACTATATAATAAATCTATCTGTGTGCCAAATTTCATCCAGAACCGTTCAGCCAGCTCACAAACTTTTGCCTTTAAAGGTAATATTATTAAGATTTAAGAAATTTACTTCAAAAGGGGTGCAATAAGAATTCTCTTCGCGCACTTAACGGCACAGCAAGTCAGTATATTAAAGTATTCCAAAATTTTTATGTAAAGCATTTAAATATTGAACTCAAAGATAAAGGAGAATGGGTATCATATTATTTATCTTCCCGTAACGTGTTTAAATTGCTTAGGTGGTCATATTATCGGGCAGCCAATTCGTGGTTAATCGTTTGCTACATTCATATTTCAGACCTCGACTTATATTCTTACTCCTAAAAAATTGTGCTGACAGACAGATTCATCTTTGACCTTTTTTTATAAACCTTGATGTATCTTTCAGAACGGCAACTGATTTAATAACAATAATTGTATGGGACTTACTGGAGAAGTTGCAGTAGTTGCATTCTTCGTAGCAGTACCCCTTGGTAACCCTGTGACTCTTATGGGTTTAAAAGAAGCAAACACTCACCTGGAAAGACCGAGATTGGAGAGATAAGTAGGTCAATTCACAGGCACACATATTTGACGATCTCTTCTGCCTGAGTGATGTAATGTAGGGGAGAGATGTACTCACAATATGGTACGAATTTCCAAATACCAATAAATGCATTGGCTTTCAGTTGTTTACAAACGTATTAACAGTATTTTAAAAACGTTTTATGAAACCCTTTCTGACACATGTTACCTACATAATTATTACTAAGTTTTACTCAGACGCATAGCCGTGGATGCCGGACAGTTTTTCGGTCCGGAAGAGGCTTTTAATCAAGAAGTGAGACGCCGTAATCGGAGTGTGTAAAACTTTAAACCTACATAAATATAAATACCACTCACGAAAGGTTTTGTTCTGGCATTTTAGATTAAAAAAAATATTATTTTATGAATAACAATTCATTCCGTAGATATAATAAAACTGTCCATATTGCAGAATATACGCCTAATAGGGAGACACCCTTAAGATGCTTTAGAAGCCGATATGCGGGTTCATTCAACATTAATCATTCTCTCTGAAAATAATGAAGCCTGCCTTTAAATTCGATGTGGGTTCTTCGATGTGGGATTCTTATAAATATATTTCGCATTCAATACTTAACAAATTATTCAAAATATCTCGTATATTTATCCTTTGTTGAATATTTTATCAATTTCATGGAAGAGCATTGAAAGCATTGAAGATTACATATTGTTTTTAAAATATGTATAATATGAAGTGATTCCTTCGACCATTATAGAAAACTGCTTCGTAATAGGACAGACGTCAGAGACTTTTGGGGAAAAAGAAAAGTGTTGGCAATGGGCCATGGAAATCTCTAGCAAGCCTCTGTTACTATGTACAAGACTTGGACGCGATAATACATAGTTTTCTATCAAATATTGAGTGGACTAGGGATGTCCTGATTATCTGTAATATTTTCTGTGCCAATACCATCAAAGTATCGATACCTACTCAAATAACTTTTTTTTCGATATTACTATATTTTATATATTATTTTTATATTTCTTATATCGTGGGAGAGCCGTGCTTTTGCACGTATGAAGCAGGCTCAACCGGAGCGATACCATAGCCTCACAGAAACGGCGTTTAGCAATTCTTGCATTATGTTTACCGAGTGAGTGAAGTTACCAGAGGCCCAAATCCCCCTCGCCCTACTTTCACTTTAAAGACCGGACGCAATTGTGACTCTTGAGTTGCAGGTGTCCATGAGCGCAGGTATTCACTTAGCATCAGGTGACCCGTCGTCTCGGCTCTATCACAAAAAAAAACAAAGGCTTTGTTTCTCCATCAATCCAATGGTTGCTATAAGGTCACCAATTGTACATATCATTAGCTAGTAAGTAGATATAAGTAAAATATTGTATCCTATTGCTTTATGTACAATAAAGAGTACACCTATCTATCTATCTTCACATTAAACAGGCACCGGTCTGATCGTAAACAGATACATATAAATATATATATATATATATATATAAGCACTAGCAACATTAGTAACTTATTAATATTTGTTGTTAGCCCTACGTCCTACTTCTCATGAAGCTCTAGTGACACTATGCTTCAGTAAATAATAAAAATCTTAACCATTTGTTAAACAAAATAGAACTTAGCTGTCTGGAGCAGGAAAATATTTCTACATCGTATAGTTGTACCAGTCTAACAAAGCAGCAATTAATGGGCACAAAATACACCCATACAGAGTCACATCTGAGAATCACAATAAAAATTTGCCCATTTGATTTCTATAGATTAAATAATGAAACTATTTGAATTGAAATACTCTCACAGTAAAACTGTGAGAGTATTTCTTCTTCTATGTATAATATGTCTAATTCACACAATATCTCCACTTATTTCATTAATATAAGTATGTGGGTTTTTGTGGAGTTGTTGATATCTGTGCTACTCTTGGTGTTCCGATTGGCGATACCCTCCTTAAATGCTTGTGATCGGGTTTGCTGCCTTAATTGTCTACAGAATGTTATCCTAAAAACTAAATATTTTTTGTATAAAATATTTTATTTCTATAACATTGACTTTTATATCCTTGGTAAGGTCGTAAATGTCAGGAACTGTTTTCTCGTTTTTGTTACTATCCAAAGTCATGTATTCCAATATCTATACATATGCCTATACGACATTATTTTCTGTAGGTAATTTACTCAGAATCTGTAATAGACTTAATTGCAAATATTTTGAAAGGAAGTTAAAACTTTATTTGTGAAGCAGTTATTATCTAGGATGCTTAAAATATGAGGCATACCACACTGAAGACGAGACATTTAGTAGTAAATTTTAGTCGATTCTACTGATTCTATGTAAATATCATTTCATTAGGTATTATCATTTTAGTTTTGAAACAGACAAAGATAGAAACAGATTCCTACTCTCATAGATACTTTTACTGTTATAATATTAGTTTGGATTTTATCACTTACCTATGGCGTATCAAACTATATCATTTTTTGTTACAAAACACTCTTGTAATGTACATTTAGTAGAAGCTTATTTGGCCTCACTCAACTAGAACTACTAGAAGAAAAAACAAAATATAAACCATGATAAAATGATTACATTAAGTTTATCTTCTGTCAGTTTAATCTTAAGCAACTACGATTATCTGTTCAATTTCTTCATTTCAAAAATATGTATTTAGAACTTCCCTTAAGCGTAACGATCTCATATACGTTCATTCATTTATCATTCATTCACACTTACTATCAGCCGTTTCGCTTCACTGCTCATGAGGGAGACACCACACTTTCCGAGCCAATGGGAGTTTATATAGAAGATTATACTTGAAAGGTCTTTATTACCATGAAATGGTACCGCGATAAGGATTTTGTGTATCATGCATGAAAGCTTTTCGACCAGGTTTGCTGTTGCCATGGCTTTGTGAGGTATGCTTTAATGCCTGTGTCATGGAATCTTTAAACATTTATCATACGATGAAAACTACGCAATTAAGAAAAATTTTGAACCAAATTAAAAGAGGAATTTATTTACCTTTCTTTTACCCGTCCGATGATTATCTTACAATACATTATTTTTCTAAACAGCAATAGAGACCCTGCTTGCAGAACAAGGACATTTTTAATAAACTAATAATTAGCTTCTGAAATTCGCATTTTAATCTTTTGTCATTGATTAATAAGAAAATGTACATAAGCTTTTAAATCTACAATACATACAATCCTACTGCTTTAGTTTGAATAGCGTTTCCCTTGAGTACAATACACCACTACAAAAGGCATAAAATTCCGCTATCCGAAGCTCAAATACATGCTGGTACAATCGGAATAAGTGTGAGAGCACATTCGTTCGTTCGTTCAAATCGTTCCATGTTCAAAGGATTCGGTCCATTTCATTCTCCAATCCTTTTTGAGGTGGTGATTGCTAACTAGTGATGTCAAATGAAACGGTGCCCGGATTAGATATTCTTTTTTGATGTAAATTTTTTGTGTATGTTTGTGTTAATACTATGCTTTGGTTTAGATGTTATAAATTGAATAATTTAACTGAAAACTAATAACTAAAAATATATATTTATATAAAATCCTCGACATAGACAAGTGTAATCAGAAGTTTCCACAAGAAGGGGGTTTTTAAAATAGACCTTTTTTTGCGTGTGGATACTCCCTCGGGCTGTCACCCCACCACGGTTTTCAGTGGGGCGGTGTGTCGGAATCGAACCGACTAAAACCGGGATCCGGGAACAGCTTTTATCATCAACATTATATCCGTAGGTTCATAGATCATAGAATTCTTCTACAATTCTACATCACCATCACTTATGATTTTTTCAGGAAACTTGTTAGTTTGGAAATTGGCGTTTTTGAGCAAGAAGAAAACAATTTTTCCGGTAAAGATTGATTAACAGTTTAAAACTTTTTTAAATTTATTTATTTATTTTATTATTTATTTATTCATTATTCATACATACATACATGATATATACAAGAAAACAACAATTTTTGAATTTTGATTTAACAGCGGTTTCCGCACTAAGCTCGTGGCTTGTGTCGCGGCAACCAAATTATTTTACATTGTTCATTGACACTTTGTAACGGACATCGATTCTAGATAATAGAGTAGTTACACATTTAACTTAGTTAGTTAATTAAAAAATAATCAAATCAAATCAATAAAATTAAATTAAAAATCAAAAACAGGCTTTTAATAGCATAATAATATGAACACTTAAAATAAAAAAGACTAATCTAGAAGGATATGGCCCTAGTGTGTGTGGTGACTGAGTTCATGCATGTGTCTGAGAATATTTGTGTGCATGTGTGCGTGCGTGTGTGTGTGTGTGTATGACCATGATTTGGAAGAATGAGTTCAGTTTCGTCATATGATAGGTTCAAGAGCCAGTTTGTTATCAGTTGCTTTACTTCTCCTGTACTCAACTTATTAACGTCTGTATGTGTCTGACAAATCTTGTTGTAATCTCATATCGTATACTATTTTCATGAATACTGGCGTTTGGACACCCAAAAGTTGAGCTGTTTAAGACATAAACTGCTCAACTGTTTTGTACACGACAACCATAATCAAGGCTTGTATATTTGCCCCGATGAAGTGAATACAGCCTTTGCTGGTTTAAGCCGCATTGCTATGAAAATAGGACGGTATAAGGGTGATCACTCATGTTTGTCCTAACTCTAGGTCTGCCCATACCATCTGGTTTATTTCCAAGTCATACGACCTCTGTGGCGCGGTGTTAGTGCATTCGAGTGCCACGCTTAGGGTCGCGGGTTCGATTCCCGATTAGTTCAAATATTTGTATTTATAACAAAAAACTATCTATGTATGTGTATCGTATAAGCTCTGCTGTCCCAGGATATTATTATTAAGCTCACGTGGTACTGGTACACATGCTGTAATAAGAGTATAACAAGATGGAGGTGTATGGAGCCCAACACCTGCCGTCCATTCTAGCATAGATGTCAAAAGGCGCAGAGAATTAGTCTAAATCTACTGAATTAAATAGGTAAATACCCTACTAATATCATAAACGTGAAAGTTTGTGAGCATGTATGGATGTGTGGTATATATGATGTAGTTAATAATACCTTGACACCTCACACACGGTCGTTTGATCTCAAACTAGGCAGAGCCTGTACAATGGTAAAAAAACTGCTGATAAACACATTTGTATATTTTTAAATCCTTCTAATATTATAAACGTGAAAGTTTGTGATGTATGGATGTGTGGATGTATGGATGTTTGTTACTCTTTCACGCAAAAACCACTAAACCGATTGCAATGAAACTTGGTATGTAGATGCTGGAGACCTGGATTAACACATACGCTACTTTTTATCTCCATATTCGGAATCAGGATTTACGCGGGTGAAACCGCGGGGCGCAACTAGTACATACATAATAAACATACATTACACCCAAACAGAGAACAAAATGTGAAAAGCTATCTCAAATTTACACCAAATTTTAATTCAATCTTAATACTTTTAAGTGCTCGCAATGAAATATATTTTCTAGAAGCAATATCTGTAAGTAGAGACTTTAACTCTTTTGTATAGCCGGACTTTGATTTATCAAAATATAATTATTAAATATTAATCATGATAGCAATACGTCTCTCAAGCCTCACAATTCTAAATCATACAAAAAAAGTTATCCAATCACTTCGTGATCACATTTCTGCATCAGATTACGACCACTTTTACAACTCTATTCCGGTAAATGACACTCAAGAATTCACGTCTCGCTCCGAATTCTGCGATCGTTTACCATATCAAGCATCACTATACAATCCTACCTCTTTAGCATACAACTCGCGTTTTTATGTGTGTTCCGTTTCACACATCGTCTGAAAGCATTTCAAGAGTAGTTTGAGATTTTATACATTTTTGCAAAGCATTCTGAATATATAAAATGATCGGAGACAAGTGATGATGGTTCTAAAATTTTTTTTAGTATCAATAGAAGTAGACAGAAGCTAAAATTTTGCCATTGTCCTTTATCTCAAACAATTCATCATGTATAAAATAATGTAATTATGTAGCCACAAAAAAAATGTTTTTGTAGTTTTAAAACAAAAAATGCTTTTTTTGTACAAACATTTAATAGGTAGGTATGTTTTTTTATACGGTCCCGTAATCAGATATGTAAATTTTGTTAAAGGATTTATTCCGAATAGCAAATGAATGTAAAAAAATATAAGTTGTAACATTGTGCTTTTCAAATTTTATTTTTACTTTTCTGTAAGCAAAATTCTGTATTTAAAATAACCACATAAATATTTTAAATATCACCTGATATTTAAAACAAATATTTAAAGATTTTTTTTATCATAAAGATATAAAATCTGAAATCTTTTAAGAAAAGATCTTTTTTTTTATGGTATAGGGGGCAAACGAGCAGACGGGTCACCTGATGGTAAATGACTACCGCCGCCTATGACTACCTGCAACCTGCAATATGGGAGAGGGAAGGGTTAGGGCCTCCAGTAACCTCACTCACTCGGCGAAATACAATGCAAGCAATGCTTCACGGCCGGTTTTCTGTGAAGCCGTGGTAACGAGCGGAGTCGAGCCGGCCCCATACGTGCCGAAGCATGGCTCTCCCACATATAAAGATGATCCCATCTTGAAATGTAAAGATCTTTTTGGTGTTAGTTTTCGCGTTTTACGTTAAGTAGTCGCGGTTTCAAATCCCAGGTGGTATGTTACAGACGTAAACCGACTCCTTTTTTTGTGCATGTGGAAACCCTCTCGGGCGGTGATGGTGACGACTATATCGAACCCACTAAAATAACACAGTGTGCCGTACTGTGCCTAAAATAGGAGGGATCCATTAACAGCTTTCATCAAGACAACGCCAGCGTCAACCGCACGGGCACCACCTTCGGGTAAAACCAATCAATTAGGCGACGTGCAGGCACAAGCGAACGTCGCCTCCTCGCGGCTGGCTGCTATGACGGGTGGAGGGGAAAAACCGTCCGTCCCCCCGGCGAAAAGTGTGGCTCTGCCATCCGGTTCGCCGGCAGCGAATTAGGTCTAAGTGGAGATCTCCTCCCCAAGCCCATTTCGCCGCCTCCTTCTACGAGATGGCAGGAAGATGCGACTGTAGTAAAACCTCTGTCGCTACCGGCCTTGGAGCATACGACGATCGGTAACGAGAGGTCCTCTCCGATGACTACAGTGAGGGCCCGACACTGCGTCGCCCAAGCGGGGCAAACCACCAGAGTTTGCTGAAGTAGCAGTGGTGATAGGCCCCCGAAGCAGCTGTGCCTGGAAATAACCTGCGTCTAAAACGTTCTCCTAACAAGCATTTAGCTTAGTTGGAAAAGGTAAATAGGAATTGTATTGAAAAGGTAATAGTACCTACCTGTTTTAAGTAACATTTTTTGCATTTTAAATTACATGAGGCGGACTTAATGCCAAGTGGCATTATCTACCAGACAACCTTTGGGCGGTGCAGAGAAGGACGTGGCAGATGCATATATATATATATATATATATATATATATATATTAGAAATTTGCTGCTCTTTATGCACCAGTTACCTTGTTGGTATCAGTTTTGAACAAAATATATTCATCCTTTACTTAACATAAAACTATTAAATTATGAACTTACAATAGTAATATAAAATATGGCCAATAGAATATTTTCAAAGGATTTACTTATCTGAAGATTACAGTCAGAACCTTTGAATACTTTGTGAGACTTAGTGCCATTATAACCCTGTTCGTAAACAAACAGTTATTGTATGACTTCTTGTTTACGAAATAAGATTGTAATACATAATATTCTTTTATCAATTTTTAAAATATGCTAAGATCAAAGCAAGTTACATGAGAATCAATAATATTTGTATTACTATAATATAATTGTTTTTTCGGACTCTTGTTTATAAAAAATAGTAACAAAATTAACGACTTAATAATTTTATTTGCAGTTTTGTATATGTAGTAGTAGTTAGTATTTCCAACACATGGTAAGAAAATCAAATATTATGTTATTATTGAAATATAACAAACTAGCAGCGCCCCGAGGTTTCACCCGCGTAAATCCCGATCCCGTGGGAATATCGGGATAAAAAGTAGCCTATATGTTAATCCAGGTCTCCAGCTATCTACATACCAGGTTTCATCGCAATCAGTTCAGTAGTTTTGGCGTGAAAGAGAAACAAACAAACTGGTTTTGCGAAAAATCCTAAAATTAAGGTAAAAATTTAAAATGGTTCTTTTCGTGTTTGGAAGAGTCATGCTTCGGCACGTATGGGCCGGCTCAACCGAAATGATATCACGGCCTCACCTAAAATCGTCAGTTAAACAATGGTTGCATTGCTTTTCGCCGAGTGAGTGAGGTTACCGGAAGCCCTAACCCTTCCCTCCCCCTATCTCCTACCCCTCTCCTCCTCTACACCCTTCCCTTACTCCTACCTTAAAGGTCGGTAATGCACTTGTGACTCTTAAGTTGCAGCTGCCCATGGGTGGCGGTAGTCACTTACCATCAGGTGACCCGTCTGCTCGTTTGACCACTATCCCATAAAAAAACTACATTCGACGCGGCGTAGTACCGAGGCGGCCACTTAAATAATTGCGCCATCTGTGCAGTCAAATCTAGATAACTTACACTATATTACTATCATATAGCAAACATCATTTTTGAGATAATCATATCTTTTAGTATTTATTCAGATGCCGGTAAAATCGGTATAACTAACAACAAATACTGTAGCCACTTAATGATGTATTTAGGTTAGCGTTATAAGTCCGATTTGCATGTACTCTGAACATTTGGCAAAAGTCCAGGGGACGAATATGAATAAATAATGTTTTGGGTTCATTGTGGCCACAGTATTGTTGCTACGATAATACTGTTGGGCTGCAAAATTATGGGATGAATGTAAATATTTTCTTGACCTCATTTACCATACTTTGGCATCTTTAATCCTTTTTTTTTGGTGTGGAGTCCTCCACGGTTCATCTCCTTACTGGAGCTAACGGCGAAGTGGTATGTCAATATCGAACCGACTAAAATTACAAGGTGTTCCGTCACAGGTGGATATATTGCAAGGGACCCGGGTATACCCTAAGAAGGAACTCTCAGGGGCCTGGTATACTTAATCCTTGGTTTATAAAAATACTGCTTTAAACTTCTATAAAGTCCATTTTCTAATTATAAAAATTTGTAGGTTTGGTAGAATTTTTCATTTATTGTGGTAGTAAGTGGTTATGACTGGCCTGTTAGTCCAGTTGTTAGTGACCCTGACTGCTGAGTCAGAGATCGTGGGTTCTATTCCCACCCAGGGCAAATAATTGTGTGATGAGCATGATAATTTGTTCTGTGTCTGGCTGTAATTTATCTGTAATATGTATGTATTTAGATAATAATAGTTTAGTAATATATGGATGGATTTAGAAGTATGTTTATCAGCTTTTTGGTTCCCATAGTACAGGCTCTGCCTAGTTTGGGATCAGATGACCGTGTGTGAGGTGTGCCAAGTTATTATTATTATAAAGTAGTATAATAAGTATTACTGGAAGTAGATGCCGTGTCATAACGCTGTGTACAATCGTTCGGTTCAATTGTTTTTCAAGGTTTTCTGTTATGAATTTTCAAATGGTAACACAGTATCTGAAAATGTACAAGATAGATGACTATAGGCTTGGCTTGGCGTGGGTATGTATGGGCGCCTGCCTACCCCTCGGCTCTTTAAAAAGAAGTATCACCGACTTCAATGCGCCTAAATCATGATTAATTAAAATAAGGTGTATTCTTCATCCCTTAATTTCCCCCCTTATATATGGCCTATTATTTAATATTAAATAGGACTTAACAAAAGTATTGGTTATACTTTAGTTGGGTCCAATTCAATAAAAAAAAGAATGATTGAAATCGGTTAATAAATGGAAGCGATATCGCGTAACATATTATTATACAAAAAAAGGCAGTCATGAGACTGCCGACAGAAGTGAAAACTTAAACGAAACGACGAACTTAAAACATCACATTAGCAGGATGGTGACATTAATTAATAAGGAGCTGACAGAACTGAATGTTTAGATTAGCGCCCTCTAGTGGATATATATGTATTATTAGCGTGACGGTCACGAGTTCAGTGCTTTTGCCTAATAGCAAAAGTGCAGAAACGTGCCTAAAGAAGTTTTCACTTCAAAAAACTGTCGAATTGAGAACCTCCTCTTTTTTGAAGTCAATTAAAGAAAATAAGTAACACTTTTACATATAAAATTCTTACTTTGTAATTACTGATGTATTACAAATACATTATGATACAACACACTGTTGTTTATCAATATTTTGAGACATATGCTTGTAATACGTTGCTCTTTTTCAATCTTCCAACTTGGCCCTTATGCACAATTCTGAATAGAATATTTCTTACTCTTAATTTTTAACTCTCACTCTCTCTCAACTACGCTAAACTTGTACCGAGAGTGGGTTCGCGTCTGTAGTGAGCCGGGTAAAGTTGGAACCGCAACCACCTATACTTAGATGTTCAGAGATTCGATGTTTAGGTATGTTTTTGTCGTGAATACGTCTTTAAAATTACTTCCATACTGGGAGGCAATTACATTTTTTTAGTGATAACAAAATCGGGGGATACAATTTGGTGTTATAGCTACACACACATCGTCTCCATACAAAATGTAATAACACCACTGGATATTATTATTGTTTTAAGTGCCTATTGCCACCTCGACCATTTCTGGTCTTTTGTAGCGTACTTTTTGCTTTACAGTTCACTGTTCAGACTTAGGGCTTCGAGAAACCTCCAGATCCTTTCACCAGTGATTGTTTGTATTGCATGATGTGCAACCCTAGGTTAATACTTCGGTGCCGCATTAGTGGGCCACAAGAGCATAGAATATGCATTGCAGTTTCTTCTGCCTCTTGACAGGACCTGCATTTTGTGTTCTCGCCCAACTTTAGGTTGAATATATGTTTATTCAGTTTGCAGTGTTCGATGAGGACTCTTGTTACTGCACAGGTTTGATTCTTTTGAGCTCTAAAAGTTCTTTGGTTACTTTATTATCACCACCATTTATTACCACTGGATAACTAAAGGATCGAAGAATTCGTTACGCTTAGTGAGGACTTCGTGTCATCGTGCGCGATGAAGGGGGAAGCACCGCCATTTTGAAGTCATTTTGCTGCATTTCGAGAATTCTAGATTGCTATTTATTATAATTTTTGACTCGGAGATGCTACAACGTTCGTTTAAGTTTCAATTTTCAGCTCTCGTCAAAATCTATTCATTGCATATATAAAACATTAGTGTAAAATAGTTCCACGTATTCACGTACAACACACACACACAAGGTCCACGTATATTTCCTATCTACAACTCTCAGTATCTAAAAGTAATATGCCGTTGCTTATTTTTAACTGACTTCAAAAAAGGAGGAGGTTCTCAATTCATCGGAGTCTTTTTTTTATATATGTTCACCGATTATTTGCATACGCCTAAAGTAATTTGGAAAGTTCTTTTTTTGTTTCAAAATTTAAATGAGACCACTCATTTAAATTTTATCGAAATCAGCGGTTTTTGAAAAATCAACAAATATCTAAAAATTGTATACATCGATGATATTTTCGTTTACTCGGAAACCTCTCTGTCTCATTGGAGCAGTGCGTTTAGGTGGCCTACCCATATTATATTTAAACACAATACATCTACTTCCCAATAAAAGCACCTTGAAGTCGGTGATGCTTTTTTAAAAGATAATTATAATTCATTTTTAAAACCTTGTCTCGATATATCTTCGTGTATACTGCCTATTTCACGGCTATCTAGTTTTGCTGACCTCTCTCTTATCAAGCAACTAATATAAACGCTTAACCAGAATTTAATTAATTTCCCAAGGGAAATTTTTGGTCGTTCGTTTTAATGTCCTAACTATCTCTAACTAAAGGGAGTTCTTTCCTTCCTATTTATCTTTTGAAAGACTGGTGAGATTATTAATAACAAATTAGGTTGGTTACTTGGTAATGTGTATTATGTTTCATTGGTATGTAAAGTAATGTAAAGTATTTATGCCTATTATAGACTATGGTGATGTGTGTTATTTTGACCTGAATGCAGACCTTCTCAATAAATTAGATCGTCTTCTCAATAACTGCATTCGATTCATGTTCAATCTTCGTAAGTATGACCATGTGTCTGCTTTACGTTCCCAATTAAAATGGCTTCCTATTCGCCAGCGCCGTAATATGAGAGCACTAACTTCTCTTTTTTCTTTTCTCAACTCTCCATCTTCACCTTCCTACCTAGCTCCCTACTTCCGCTAATCATGACAGAAATTTTCGTTCAGAAAATAATCTGCTTCTCTCATGTCCCTCCCACAACTCCGACTTCATAAACTCGTCTTTCTACGTTCAATCAGTTCTCCTCTGGAATGCACTCCCTCTGGAAATCAGGATGTCCATAAACCGTTTCATATTTAAAAAGAACGTTCGTGATCTCCTTCACAATGAGATGACTGGATGACTTAGACGCTAGTTACTGGACTCTGTATTTCGGTATTCATAGTGTATAAATATAATGTATGCATTTATATACATATATATTATGTACTGTGTGTAATTTGTATTGATTTAACAGATTATTATTGATAATTTATAATGTGATTTCTGTGCACCTATCTTATAAGATTTCTCCACCACCCCAAGGTTGACTGGTAGAGAATGCCATCGGCATTAAGTCCGTCTTTGTACATATTGTGCATGAAAATTTAAATAAATAAATAATGTGGACTTAAGCACAATGATTCTTAGTACACTAAATTTATTTAAATGATAACTTCCTTTTTTGAAGTCTTATAACTTTAATTATATTTATGTACGGGAATTAACGTGATCACTTAATAGGTACTACATAGCTTTGAATTGCCTGACATTTCGACCAGGTTGCACTGATCGTGGTCACAAGCAAGTTTCCGTATAATAAAATTATATCATGGACCGCGAAAGCTTAAAAGTTAGTACAACTGTCTTTAATACGTCTGAATCATATTATTTTTTGATAGTGATTTAAAAAAACTAAAAATTATTTGAATCTTTCGTTTCTGGAGGTATGCATGGAACAAATATTATTCAAATCTGTTCACAATTTTCAAAAATATCTCTTTAGTACTTACAGATAAACAAAGACAAATTGAGAACCTATTTTTTTACTTTTACTTTTTTGTAATTATTGCCCTACTAATAAATTTCACAAAGTATTTCTTGAAACAACGTACGTAACTTACCATTAGTTATTAACGTAACTTATCATTTGTGCTTATCACAAAAAGAAAAACAATTTCTATCTACAAACAAAGTAAACAGTACTAATTTTAATTAACATTATTTAAATTTTAAGAGTCGACAATATTTAACTGGTAACTAAAGTGTTCATAGACCTTTACGACTACTTTTCATCCGGGCGGACCGTGTACTTCTGTAGGTAAAGTCATTACTATGAGCTAACTTCATTGTGTAAATTCGCAGTTCACACATTGAGTTACATCACAAAGGTCAAAAGTCAGACTGATGTTGCCAGTCATGTAATGGCCTCAATTGAGTTATCTGTTTGACGTTTTCGATCCTGATACTACAACTATTTATATTGACAAAATTGAAATGTTGTCTCTCGTGGATTTTAAAATAACCAGTTTTGCGAAAATCCTAAAATTATGGTAAAAAGTAAAAATGGTTCTTTCCAAGAAATGAAAACAAATCGATTCTTGAGGTAGGATTAAAATAGTTATTAGTGGTAATTGTATTTATTCTTTGTAAACTGTTTGTGGGAATGCCATGCTTCGGTACGTATGGACCGGCTCGACCGGAGTGATACCACCACTTTTCACCGAGTGAGTGAGGTTACTGGAGGCCTTACCCTTCCCTCCTCTGCCCCTCTCCCCCTCTTCCACCCTTCCTCTGCTCCTACCTTAAAGGTCGGCAACGCACTTGTGACTCTTGAGTTGCAGGTGCTCATGGGCGGCGGTAGTAATTTACCATCAGGTGACCCGTTTGCTCGTTTGCCCACAATACCATTAAAAAAAATACAACAAATACAGAAAAATAAAAAGATGAGATGTGTTTTAACGTTTATTTCATGTTTATTTCTCTCTTGTCATCCAAGACCGAGCTGCGAGTATAATTTTAGTGTCTGTCAAAATTATTATCATTATGAAAGTTGAGATATTAGATTCAATTTTCCTTATTGCGATGTCGTGTTATAAGGGTAAGCACTTTAGTATTATTGACAGTGTATTCTATTGTTACTGACTTCGATAAATAAGGGTAGAGGACAAACATAGTAGGTTGTGTTTGTTAAAAGTCTGTTGTGTTTTTTGGCTTGCATAAAATAGTGTTCAATCTGCCCGTGCTCCACACTTTAATACATAATATTATGGCACTTAGCTGAGTAATAATTAGTTCAGACGTGCTCCATACAAAATGGGAATATAACATATTCGTGAATTAATTCGTATATTTTTAGGCACAGGTATCGTGCAAATAACTGTATGAGCTTAAAAAATTATTCCTGGTCTTGTAAATTTAAATTATTTCTCCTAAAACACAGCTGTTTATTTAGAATTAGTTAATTAAGTGTATCATTCTGTTGGCGTCTCGTTTAGTCGTGCCAGATTAAACGCATTTTCTTTCTTCTTTCTTTCTTTCTTTCTTTCATATATGCTAGGCAAATGATGCGAAGCAAGGCAACTGTAGGGTGAATAAGCTTAAAAGAATGTTACTTTCGGCGCTATGAATATATTTTAAGCTACAGAAGATAGAAGTAACCCGCACTTCTGGTCTTAAAGTTTTAAATTTCTTTATTTTTGAAAAATAATTTTCTTATTTGGTACCTTTTTGTTAACAAAAAGAAAAAAAAGTGTGTGTACTTATGTACGCAAATAAGAAGTTATACTTTTATCTACTTAAATAAAGTTTATTTAAATATCATAATGAATAATACATACTGCCAATTAACCTCAAATTCTACAAAAGTACTCAAAGTAATATGTAAAAATCATTTTTATCACTATCGTGAAGTTGGTAACTTTGTTTGAAAAACTAAAATGTTGACTAGCTAACTTCAGGGTGTCAGTTTCTCGTGACGGTGTGCGCGCCTATCGTAAAAATTAACTCTCATTATTTTTCCATAACGCGCCAAAAGAAGTATAATTTCCAAAGGTAAATTTTATTTTTGTTTCTAGTATTATGTTCGCTCCATCCCATGGTTGCCTGTAAGAGATTGCCTCAGTGCGATAAGGCCGCCAATTGTATTAGCCACCCAACCTTGCTGTGCTCCTACTGCTTCAAATTATTTTGGTGTACAATAAAGAGATATATTATTATTATGTTTATAAGCCTGTATTAACTTAGCTTGCTTACTAAATAAATGTCTTTCTTTCTTTCTTTTATTTTATTTCGTAGGGATAGGGCTGGCAACGCGTCATTAACACTATTGCAGCCGCAAGTATTTTGAGGTACTAGTTACTGCTATACTATATGTAGTTGTAGCGATATCCACATTCACTATATAGTGGCTACTGATCACTATTACTAAAGATCGCCTGGTGGTCGACTTTCGACCATAATTCATTAGGGTTTAACTGTTTTGTTTTATATCAATGACCAGTATAACTTCAACTGTTATTTTATAGACTTTCTGCACCATGACAGGTCAATATGTAATAAATTCTTTGTCAGTGACTTCTTCTGAGCGACAAGTTGCCCAATCGAGCACCCCCAAGCTAAATCCGATGCGTTTCTGGTGAGGTAAAGGCAGGAAGGTGGTCTGTGAATTGGAGATAGACGTAATTAAACAATAAACGCCTGTAGCTTCTTGTAGACGCAATATATATATTAATTAAATATGTCTGCACGGATGGCGCAATTGTTTAAGTGTTCACCTCGCCACTACGCCGCACCGAGTGCCGTGATTTCAAATCCCACACAGGACAAAATTAGTGTGATCACCAAATAGTTGTCCGGAGTCTGGGTGTTCTTTGTGTCCATTATTTGAATGTTTGTGGAGCACCCGCGACATTCCTAATGCGGAAAAAAAACTTTCTGCGCTGCTTCTACATACAAACTTTAAGTGTACCAAATTTCACATTTCTAAGCGCCCGAAATTTGCCTTAAAATGCGTACAAAGAAATCTATTCACGTATATAATATATGTAGATATACAACTTTTTAACATCAACCGTTGAAAAGAGGTCGGAGGATCCTCACTTTGTGTTGGAGAGACATAACACGACTATAAAAAAAGGTTTAGATACTTCTCAAGTCGACAATTCTAATTTGTGTTATCTGTGCACTAGCTGTAATGACACTAATGACAGTCCCCGTCACCACTAGTAACCATTACGAATATCTAACTCAGGGAGACTATGTTGCTATTTTAGTATCAAAAAGGGTTGTTTATATGATATTATTATTTTATTTCTCTCTTGACCTTGACTTCTAGACATTTAAACAACAAATAAACAACACTATAAACGTGAAGAATGTGACAATAAACAAGAAACAAACTGCTTTCTTAAGGCGCTAAGGCTTTACTACGTATGAAAATATAATTCTTTTTCGTAATCGGCTTCAAAGCAATGTGTAGGTTTTTAATTCCATTTTTTTGAAGTGAACACTTCTTTAGGCACGTTTGTGCACTTTTGCCATGGGAAAAAAGCACTCGTGACCGTCACGCTAATAATACATATATGGATATAATATATATAGAGGGCGCTAATCTAAACATTGAGTTCTGTCAGCTCCTTATTAATTAGTGTCACCAATCTGCTATTATGACGTTTTAAGTTCATCGTTTCGTTTAAGTTTTCACTTCTGTCGGCAGTCCCATGACTGCCTATTTTTTTTTATTAATAATGTGTGTGGAATAAAAACTTTCGTGAGTGGTATTCATATTAATTAAGGATATACGGTTTGTGGACTAGTTTCGGACCCGACGAGGGCCCTTTATCAAGGGGTAAGGTATCCTACCGCGTCGGTTGCAAACACCAATCTGGCGCCTGCAACCGAAAGTCCTAAGTCCGACACTAGTGGGACATCCCTGAAATATACACGTGAGTAAAATCATATGTCCTTAATTAAAATGTTGTATGTATTATTTTTTGAAGTGAAACTTCTTTAGAATCGTTGTGATTTGAAATTCGATGAAACGAAAAAGCGTCACGATAAAGAAAAAATATTTTCATAAATATGATTTAGCCTTCGAGAGAATGAGATAGAATACAAATTCACAGTGTTTCCTATAATCTTTGAGAAGAGACAAACATATTCATAAATAGGATTTAGCCTGCGAGAGAATGAGATAGAACACAAGTATCAGTGTTTCCTATAATCTTTGTCTTTGCGCCTGCGTACAACCAAACCCGTGGTGTAATTTTTGTACATTTGCGTATTAAAAATTTGTTAGTTAATTAATTTATATTAATTATTTAACACATCTCTGTTAATTTTTAATTTTTACGTAAGAGAGCTTCGGCACGTAAGGGCCGGCTCGACTCCGCTCGTTACCACGGCCTCACAGAAAACCGGCAGTGAAGCAATGCTTGCATTGCATTTCGTCACGTGAGTGAGGTTACCGGAGGCCCTAACTCTTCCCTCTCCCCTATTCCCGTCCTTCCCCTCTCCTCTCTCTCCCCTCTTCCCCCCTCCCCCTCTTCTCCTACTTCCACCTTAAAGGGCGGCAACGCACTTGTGACTCTTGAGTTACAGGTGCCCATGGGCGGCGGTAGTCATTTACCATCAGGTGACCCGTCTGCTTGTTTGCCCCATATACCATAAAAAAAAAAATTGACCAATAACTTTTGTATAAATTATCTAAAATGAAATTTATTAACATTAGTAAATTTATTGTGGTGTTTTTATATTTTACTTTTCATTCTCCCGTAGGCTACTTTTTCTGAAGTTTCACTTCTGCCGTGTGTTTATTGCACACACCCACACTTTTTCTTTCTTATTTTTTTTTGGTATAAATGTTACCCGATTTGTTCGCTTAGTTCGTCTCCATAGAGGTATATCTGACGCAGTTTGAGTGATAACTATCGATCGTTATCGTTTGTTGCTAGTACATAGCAACTCTATAGAAACGTTGACAAATTATTTTATAATCTCCGAGGTTTAAAATAAAGCTCCGAGGGTTACAAGTAACAGATGGCTCTTTAGTTTTCATTTTTTAAAGTGCGTAATATATGAAACGACAAAGCGAGCTTCGTAAAATTGTAGCGATATTAATATTAGACACATCATATTTTATTGCAATAGTTTTCCTATTTAAACATGATGGTAAAGATGTAAAGAAAGAGAAAGAAAGAAAGAGACAGAAAGAAAATTGTTTAATAATATTAAACTTTTTAAATCGATACTAAATAACGGTAACCTAGTTGTAGCAATCGGGAATGAATAAAAACAAGAATCGACGAAAACAAATGGTTTCCTTAAATCACCTCTTACTCACTTGTATTAATTTATACTCCACAGAAGGCATTGAATATTCACGAAGGTATGTTTGGGCAGCTGCATCGACGAATAAAATTATTGGTTATTTTTCATCTCATCAATATTGTTTTCAGACAACGGTTTATCTGTAACGGTTTTGATAAGTAATGAATTGGTGTCAAACGTGCAGTGAAAATTGGTTACTGGGACTGATTTTGGAAGATCTTTGATTATTTGTTATGTAGTTATTTTAGTCATTAAACAAAATCAGAAATTAATTAGTCGTAGAAAATCTTTATGTATTTAGATGGACAGGAGGAATTGTATAAATCCATTAAACAGTGTGATTACTCACTGTCTTTATAAGCATAAGCAACCATCCATAGTTTAATAGTAATTGACAAAGAAAAACACACCACTCATCTTGGCTTATCTACACAAACAACAAAAATAAATGTAGGTTAATTCATTTGGAAGAACTTGACAACTTTTAAACCTTGTTACCGTGTGACTTTCATCATTACTATTTTTTGGGGTTCCGTTCCTCAAAAGGAAAAAAAGAACCCTTACAGGATCACTTTGTTGCCTGTCTGTCTATCAAGACCCTTTTTCTCAGGAATCCGTGTAGACATCAAATAATAGATACACTTGTCCCTTGAAGGCTGTAAAAAAATTAAGCTTCTAAGTCAACGCAAATCAAAAGATACGGTCATTAAGCTTTAGATTTTAACAAATTTGAACATTTCGCAAGTAAATTAAAACCTATAGCGTACTTCCCATTGACCTAGAATCATGAAATTTGGTAAGAAGCAAGGTCTGACAGCACAAGTAAGGAAAACATTTGAAAGTCGTTAATTTATAGTTATGTCACATAAAAAAAAAGTTTTTGTGATTACAAACTTATACTTTTAACTGCAAGATTAAGTTTGTTTTTCGGAAAAGAGAGGCAAAAATCTTTGAGATTTGATTCCCGAGGTATACGTACTATCTACATACAAGTTGTTTGCGTACAGAACCCTCGGTGCGTGATTCAGACTCGCACATGTCCGGTTTTGTACTTTGAGGTATCACTGTATTATGTACGTGTATTATTTTTTCAGATTAATCCTCGATACCTAAAGGTTTACGACCGCTGTATGGCTTCGTTCATTAGTACTACAGTGCGGTGTAATCTCTCGTAAAAGTTGCTTTTCTAAGTTATTTTTATTTTCTTTTCTTTCTTTTTTCCTTTCTAACAGTACTTATTTTCTGGATGTAAGGTACCCTATGTAAATTACTGTACCCCTAAAAATATGTATGCAAAATTTCACAAGCGTAACAAACAAACTTATATTAGCATTTATAATATTAATTTGGATATCCATTTAACATCTGTTGAACATGAGAGCCACGCTTCGGCACGTATGGCACCCGGCTTGACCGGAGTGATACCACGGCCTCACAGAAAACCGGCAGTGAAGCAATACTTGCAATGTTTTTTGCCTAGTGAGTGAGGTTATCGGAGGCCCTAACCCTTTCTTTTACCCCTCTTCCTCCTTCCCTTACTCCTATCTTAAAGGCTGGCAACGCACTTGTGGCTTTTGAGTTGCAGGGGCCCATGGCCGGCGGTAGTTACTCACCATCAGGTGACTTGTCTGCTCGTTTGCCCCCTATACCATAAAATATACCACACCATAAATACTGTTTCATTACCTTTCTATTTCACACACTTCCTTTAGAACAATTAACCATATTCAAGATTCAGACTGAATAGTGCTATAAATTAATACAATATTGTACCACGATTTATAATTTACGAAAAGTACATTTCGTTAATTGTGCATTCATGTCGCGCTTCAGCCAAAATATAGTCATTAGATTTAATTGAATGAATATTGGTACAAAATATAAGAAAACGCGAGTATTATTTAACCTACCTCCATTCCCAAAACTATACGGTGTTTCGTCACAACTAGGTATATTGCAGAAGACCCGAGTATGCCCTAAGAAAGAAGCCTCCAAGAAAGCCTGTATACCAAAGCAGCCTGACAGCATGCGATCACACCAAGGAGTACGGGGGACTTTGCCCTCCTGAAGATCAGAGAGGCACTTGCGTAACATGGCGCCACGGTCTCAGGCCTGCTTCTGCAAGGGTAACAGTCAGCCCTCCCACTTCATTATCCCTAATTATTTTCTTTACTGTCTGAAAAGTTTACAAGTGTTTGTAATTTCATTGTACTTCAAAATATTTGCGGTCGGTATTAAAGTCCTAAGATAAAGTGAACCTTAATGTGACAAGTTAATAGAAATCAACTGTGTGTGTAACTGCTCTTTGACTTCTTTGTCAAGCACAATCTTAAGTACCTACTTATATTGTTAGGATTTATTTAATATCGCTAGAAGTCCATCAATTGACCTATATAACAACTGTTGTGATGTTGTCACATTACGCCACTTTGCTACGTCCAATAATCTCGGCATATCCTATAGATATATTATATTCGTCTCATTGTTACTTAAGAGATTGTGACGTCATATTTTCACTTACTGGATTGTATTGAGGGGGTCTTAAATTCAGATAAATGTGTCGTTATATCCGTCTTTCTCGTTCTGATCTAACTCGTTGGTAATAATATTGTAGATATATGTACATATATATATCAACTGCTATATCGTACTACAGCAATATTTATACAGCTATAGGTATTTAGAATAAATAAAAATAGTGGAATTCAAGTAGAACTGGTTATCTCAGGTCTTTCGTAGGCTGTAATTTCGCAGTGGATGGAAAATCATAAATTTTTCATCAGGTCGAGTTTATTAACACTCGACCTGATAAAAAATGTGGAGTGTATTAACGCTCAATTCGAGGCGACGTGATGAAAAATTGATTTCATTTCATTGTTTATGCACTCGTGCAATCTTGATCAATGTCACCTCTCTTTCTCTTACAATTTACGGCAAGTTCCTATCTCTATCAGCAATGATAAATGAACACCATGAATTCTTGATCAACTATGGCTGGTGTTTGACTTATCAAATTGTAATTGATGTTGAAATTTGTATGCCTCTCCTCTATTGTAATGAATGTGGTCTTGTATTTCGGTTAAATTAATTCATTTGGCCGGATATCGTATTGATGATGGAAATGGGGTGATTCAAATTCTAAATAGATCAACTTTATAATGTGAATAAATTCTAGTAAGATTATAATTATGTATCAACATATTAGTATCATATTAAAGGGAATTGAACCTAGTCTTGTTTTTAAATGTTTTATTTTAAATAAATATTGTATTTTAGGCTTACGGAACAAATTTATAGATTTTTTTTGTTTTTTTACTCGAGACCTCGTAATAAACCTCATTTTAAGTATTATAGATTATCACTATCGAATTTTGTAGTAGATAACTGGCATCTATAAGAGTAGAGAGTATTTTTATCTTTGCTGTAGCTATTATATTTTAGCTGTTACAAAGGTTTTTGTTACCAATCCGCGACACAGTTGACCCCCTCCGCACCGCGCGGGGTCTGTCGGGGTAGGGTGAACGTTAGAGGGGGGGGGGGGACAGCTCTGACAGACGGACGTTTAAGCGGCTAGAGATGCCCTCTATTGTTAGATGTTATAGTAGGTTACAAACTCCAGACTGACTTGAGAATATATTGCAAAGTACCCACCTATCTAATAACCTATCAATTAGCAACTCTTTTACACAAGAAACTACTAAATCCATAAGTTTATCCAAAGGTTGCCTGTAAGAAATTACTTTTAGCCTATAAGACCTTTGTACATTTACACGAAAACCTACCTATTATTTCTTTTATTCCATCAAGTCCATAAATCCATCCAAAGGTTGCCTGTAAGAAATTACTTTTAGACTATAAGACCTTTGTACATATTGTTCCTGTGGTTTCCGTATAATTTAATTGTAATTTGTGTACAATAAAGTCAAGCGGCGGTAGCGTAATGGCTAAGGCATCGGACTTGCGATCAAGTGGTTGCGGGTTCGAACCCCACCCAGCGCACTACCGGCGTGAACCCACTCCTAACACAAGCATTCAGCTTAGCTGGAAGGGTTAAAAAAAGAGAAAAAAAAAAAGCTATTCTATCTTATTCTATTCCTCAACAAAAGTATAAGACTAAGCCATTATTGCTATTTCCTAGGTGTGTAAACCGACACTTATCGCGATAAGATTTTTAGTACAATACTTTTTGGACCGAATTACACCCCTCGTGGTCACTGGTGGATAGACAGTCCATCCGTGACCACGATCGGTTGAGGTACAGTACTGTGATCTATTCTAGATGGCTTTTAAACATTTTCGATGATACATTTAGGGCTTGCGATTCCGCAGTTTTTTTACAGCTGGCAATTTGTTTTAAATTTACATTCACGCGGAATCAAGCTTTAATTCCTGCTAGAGATTTAAAAATAAAGATTTTCATATATGAAAATAAGGAATTTATTGTTGTGGAATGTTTAAATTAAACCTGATAAAGAATATGTAATTCTAGGTATTTAATAAAATCAAACAGGCAAGCATAAACTATGTTTTTAACTTAAAAATCAATATAAATTACTATATGTAAGTACGTATGTCTTTACCTACTGAAAGTAGGAGTACTAGTATTAAGATAATTATGAATAATAGACCGGACGATTTTTTTTTTTTAATTCCACCGCCGGGTTTATGCACAAATGCGAAAATTCCGCAGGTCTCAACAGGCGGGAAAACGGATGGTAAACCCTAAGTACATTGAACTATTGAGCGAAGTAAGCAAGCTCATAAAATGAAGTACGCGAAACTGGTCTTGCATCGTTGAAATCGTTTGTAGTAGGTAGTCAAGTACTATTTACAATTTCCTAACATAGGGACTAAATGAAATTAAATAAAAATAAAGAAAAAAATGTTTTTTTAAAACAAGCTTTTATTACTTGTTAATAAAAAGAACTAAAATATTAAAAATAATAACAAAAGCGCGTTACACCTTCTATATTTCTCTTACCGTCAAAATGTAACACGCTTTTCTTTTTATTAAAAAAAAAAAAAAAACTTTTATATATTATCGCCAATAAGTTCTGAGTTACATATCTTATATTTTACATAATTCGCTATTTTAATTTCTTAATGTTGCAGTCGCATGCTCAGCACCGCGTCATAAGAATCATATTTGCCAATCAAACCCTACACTCCCATAGTACTCTGGCCTGTTTAACTCCTAACTAAGGAGAATTACAACCTGCAGAGGGTAATCTTCTCATTGAAAAATAGTTTGAGCACAATCTTCTGGCGTAGAGCGGGCTTCAGCCTAAGCATAATATTAAGCTTAAGGTCGAATGAGAGATTGTAAGTAGATTAGTGGTATGGTCATTAAATCAGAGGTTTTATGTCGTAGTTAAATATAATCTCCTTACTGATTTCTACCTAAAGAACGTAGCGACTAAGATTTTTCTAAGCAACAACTAAACATACATAATTGTGTACATAATAAGTGAAAACTTCCTTAGGCACGTTTTTGCACTTTTGCTATGGGGAAAAAACACTAAACTCATGACCGTCACGCTAATAATACATATATAGATCCACTAGAGGGAGCTAATCTAAACATTGAGTTATGTCAGGTCCTTATTAATTAATGTCACCAACTTGCTAATGTGACGTTTTAAGTTCGTCGTTTCGTTTAAGTTTTCTCTTCTGTCGGTAGTCCCATGACTGCCTATTTTTTTTTTCTTACTAAAAACTGTTTGAGTATAGACAAATATTGGATCAAGCTTCAGTCGTACTATTTTATGTGACTTATATTTCTTTATTTGTTACTTTATATACACAAGTTGATAGGTATAAATCAAAGATTATATTATTAAGAAGCAAAGTACACGTGAATCATAATAAACATATAATCCCTGAGAACGAATAATAGCACATTACGTTTTACATCCGTGTACCAACTCACACATTGTTTATTTAAAAAATTAGTGATGTTCGTTTTAAAACTTTATATACGGTTTATATCCACAAACAAATCGTCGCACATATTGTTTCGCTGCACAATTAGTAGGTATAACGTGGTGCTGCAGAACACAAGGTTATATACTTACTAAATATGGAACTTCACAATAATTAATTATTTGAATTTATTTATTTATATTTATTTATTTATAGAAATATGTCTCAATGTTTTGCGTACTTTCTTAAAGTGTGTGCCAATAACTTAAAACTCGCGAATTTAAAGGCCCCGCGTACATCCTTTCAATAAGGTATGCATATATTATACATATACTCGTATGTAGTGGAACAGCGATTGATGACAGGTGAGTCCGTGACCTAGTTCCGTGATCCGCGCCGCTCATGACCGAAATTATACGAATGAGTACCAATGATGTGTTCGTTTTTTACTTAGCTGGGAGCTTATCTCCCTTATTGGGGACTTTATCGACATATCATCGCTTTTTTTAATCGCTGACGCAAAAAGAGCGGTGTTTTAAGTTTGACGTGTCTGTGTGTCTGTCTGTGGCATCGTAGCTCCCAAACGAATGGACCGATTTAAGTGTGTTTTTTTTATTTGAAAGGTGACTTGATCGACAGTGTTCTTAGATATAATTCAAAAAAATCTCTTCAGCCGTTCGAAGATCACCAGCTCTTTTCTAATCATTGACGGGATTTTCTAGTCAGGGGTGTTTTAAAATTGATGATTATTAACACTTTGACCTAGTTGGCCTAGTGGTTAGTGACCCTGACTGCTACGCCATAGGTCGTGGGTTTGATTCCCACTCGAGTCTTGGTGTTCTTTGTGTCCGTTGTTTGTATGTTTGTAAAGTCCCCGGCGACACAGGAGTCATTCCTAATGCGTGAAATATTGAAGTACAGGTAAATTTCAAGTGTTCATATTGGAATCCATGCCATACAAACTAAATATACTCTATAAATTAGGCTTCTGTGCTTCTGTAAGGAGCTAGGCTGGCTCAACTAGTCAGCCTATCTGAACGCACAATGGACCGTCTATGAGTCTAAATGCGCAAACAGAGCCCTATACTAATATAATACTATGTAAATTAATAAACAGTTTAATTTGATACCGTTATTATCCCTGTTATTATTATTAACATGTTTTGCAATGTTCACGGGAGTGCGCGGGCAAATTCTCGAGCCCAAAGCAATCTAGTGCTATATTTACACGAACCATTTCAAGCCATTTTCATACCCCTCTAATTCAGGTTCGGATTTACCTATTGAAATACAATTTTGCAGACCTCATTAGGGCCTTCTTACTACACCATATGCTAGCCATCTTGATGAGTTTTTTGTTTAAGTTAAGGAATGAAAATAGTTAAGCAACAAAAAATGACAGTCTGAACTTGTATCTATCTATATATAAATAAAAATTAATGTTTGTATGTTTGTCCTCTATGCGTTCCGAAAGTAATAATCAGATTGTCATGAAACTTTGGTACAGTGTTCTGGGGACGCCTGCGAGGGCTCCTGGCCCAAAAAATCATTATATAAAAAAATGGCATTGCAACGCATGCGGGGTGCAGCTAGTAAATTTATATTTAAAGGTATGCGTTTCATATCTTCAACTAATTATATTTTATCTTGTTAAAATATTTGCCGGTGCGAATTTAATTCAACGCTCGGTTTCATTATTTGTATCCATAAACTCTCCTTTAATTACATTTCAATTATTGAATTATTCGATGTATTTGTATTTTTGTATCTGTTGGGAGCTAGTTGGTATATTGTCTTTTTATAAAATATTCAGCTTGTTTATTTTATTATGTGTAAACTTCAGAAACAATTGTTTTAAACGCACTTGTGACTTTGAGTTGCAGGTGTCCATGGGCGACGGCACTTACCATCAGGTGACCCGTCTGCTCGTTTGCCCCCTATAATATAAAAAAAATAAATATAAATGTAGAATCTTCTCCTCCACCGGGAACATCAGGTGCACTCATTTTTACTATTGTGGGTAGACGTGAGTTGGCGGGCAAGGAGAATAGAAACGCAGTTCTTACACAGTAATTTTACTTCACTTACTAAAGTACAAAAATATACTCTAAATTAGGAAACTACAACCAATCTTTAAATCAAGACACTCCACCGAATACGTGGTGCGCGCACGAGATGCCAGTCGATACTGCCCCTACAACGGCCTATCCGAACTGTCACTTGCAACCGTCGCGCGCCAGTGCTCGGTGTTGCGTCAGTGTCCTAATTTCTGACACTTTATTATTAATGTTGCCAACCAAAAATTACAGATGCGCCGTCATATATTTATATATATATATATGTGCGTATATTCTGTTGGTATATCTTATGGTATTTTGTCATAATAGACTATAAAACTTGACTTTTTACTCAGTTGGATCCACCACAGCCTCATATGATAAGAAAATACGTCAATGTATTCAACACTTTAGCTCGTTGACCATTTGGTCTTAAGTGATCAAGATATTCTTATGTAAAGAAAGGGAAATAATTATTATAAGTAGAGATCACGTGGTGGTCGGATTTCAACCATGGTTTATTTCATTGGCCAATGTTACTTGACCTGTCATTGTATAGACTTTTATACCATGACAGGTCAAAATATATAGTGGACACTCATAGCTGTATGTACCCGTTTTTGATTTTTTTTAACTTTGTAGCAAATATTGTTCAAAAATGTTAGCATTCGTCAATTCTTCTTTGTATAAACTATAAGTGTGCGAAATTTCATACTCCTCCGTCCGACCAATTTTCGTAAAAAGGGATCCAAAGTTTTCTCTTCACGTATTAATATATAGATTTAACGTATAAAACGATGAGCTATAAATTTCTAATGAAGGATTTGAAGCCAGTTCTTTGTTAGTTTGTTATTTTACAAAATACTGGTGTTGATTGTGCTAATGTTTGTGTACGATTGTGAGGTCCTGCAATTGATACTCAGGTCAATGTATTCGGTTGACTGCTGTATGCTCGATCTAATACATTGACTTGAATCAAATTTTGTTATTAAAAAAGTAAATATAATAGGTACACTTTTGCCTACCCATTCGAAAATATAATGGTATGAGCATAGATAAAAAGTATAATAGTTCACCAGCACATTACAAAAACACTATCTCGAATTCCTACACAATCTTTCCATTTGAGATGTTACTGAAAGTTTTACTATAATCACTTCAGAGGCGTCAAGAATTCATCGCTACAAACACATCACGTATGTTACCCCAAAACATAAACTAATAGCTAACAAACAGACAACACATTTGTGTAAACAATGTTGGTGTACATCCATACTTAACCGCGACAAGTTACATTGACGCGTACGCCATTCAATTTCCATTTCTCACCTCGACGACTCCACGAATGAAAATGACATCGCATTTCAAATAAACATATTCAAACATGTACAATTCACCCTTCCATAAAACATGTTAAGTCTAAACTCTAAAGCTAATTCAATAAAGTTTATATTGCAGTGAGAGAAGTGTGGTAATCGGATTTAGAACCGCAAAGATAATTCTGTTTTGGGAAGGATGGTAATTGGCTAAGGCGTGTTTTGAGTACAGAGTAAGATGTTAAGATCAATTTTGTGAATGTTTACGTTTAGGTGATGACTATGTTGATATATGAAACCTATTTATGGAAACTATATAAACAAGATGGAATAAAGAGACATTCGTCTTGTTTCCTCCAGGCTAACGCAGACTCCGTTAAAGTTGAAAAACTTACTGCTGTTTTACATTGTCTTGTTTGAAAACCATCTACACATTTTGTTATTACAATGTCTGTTTGAAGGTATTACCGGAGTCTATAAACAATTGAAACATTTTCCATTTTCTCTTCGAAACCGAGTTGCTCGTCAGGGAAAGGTCCTACAGGAGACCGCGGTAAACTAGTTATTACTACATTTCTGTTGAATTAATATAGTATTGTTTTTTGCAGATAAGGAAATTCGCAAGAGACCTTTCCCAAAACCGGTTAAAACACAATAAACACACAACCTCTTTGGTGATGTTCTATTGTGTTTCAACAGCTTTGTTGTAGGTACTTTGGCTTCGGTACAGACTGAGAACAACTAGTAAATAAATATCAGATGTGTAAATCGGGACAATCGCGATAACAATTCCAAGACACAATACCTTTTTTGGTTACCCGACGTCGTCGATAAATACTACCATATATATTACGATGATTCTTATTACAAAGCTCACCGATTGAGCTAAGCAGTCCAGCACAATCTAATATTTCTCTCGTATCTTTTTCCTGTCAACTGCTATCCCTTGCCTTGGCAAATCCAAATCCAGATAAAAACTGTTGTAGAGAACGGATACTATCAGCATCTAAAAGAAAGTCAAAGTTACTTCCTCATTTGTAACAATATCATATTCTGACGTTATATCGGTAGAGGTGAATTACATAATCATCCTCCGCGCCTTTTCCCAACAAAGTTGGGGTCGGCTTTCAGTCTAACTACGATACGGCCGAATTTAGATATTTTACGTGAAGCGACTGCCATCAGACCTCTACAACCCAAGTACTAGGCGATATCGAAGTTCTGTAGTTAGACCAGGTTGTCGGACTTTTTAGGGCTCCAACTACCCGTAACGAATGCCACAGATGTTCGTAAGGCAACCGGAACCGACGGCTTAACGTGCTCTCCGACGCACGGAAGGGTCTCAATGTGTTAAGAACGGTCACCCATCCTAAGACTGACATGGCTAGTGTTACATAACCATATAATTTGCTAACCTACTTGGTTGCCACTTAGCCACGAGCCCTTGTTTATTACATAATGTTTACAGTTTGTAATTTTTGATCGCACTAAATATGCTCGAGCCCATTGCCACCTTTCCAAAATCCGTGCTGTTACTCTGAGTGATAATTTACCATACCCTGATTTGTCCATCGCAACACAAGCTGTTAATTTAAAACGGTCAACAGCTTTTGCTTGTAGTTATGTAACATCGAATTCAGTCCCTATTGGAATGGATGATTTGAATGTGTACGGCAACACAAGCCATCGTGTTACTTTCTGTAAATGTAATTTGTATATCGTAGAAAACTAAAATATTCTGCTTTTTGCGTTACATTTTTATAGATAAATTTTCTAATTAGGTTATTTTTTATGTTAGAATAACATTCATCTTCTTAGGGTATTAGTAGTAGGAACTACTATTATATGTACTACTGAAACACTAAATGAACGTTGAGTCTGATCGTTTGAACAGGAGTTCAGACTTAAATAAAATTTGAACCTTAATTCGTAAGATTAAAATTGTAAATCAGTCTTAGCTGTTAAATTTTAGTTTTTTTTAGACAGATTTTATCCTTAGTTTGAGCAGCTACACAAATTCAATTTGTTTAAAGACCGCTTGATGACGACGAGTAATTAAACAATTTATATTGAAGTGAAGAGGATTTTAATGTTGGATTGTAAGTGAAAACTAGCCTGACCTTTTCAAGCTATTTCTTACATTTGCCAATCCATCCGTATGAGATAAACAATGTAACTGTGGGAGGGCCATCCTTCGGCACGTATGGGCCGGCTCGACCAGACTGATATCACGGCCTCAAAGAAAACTGGCAGTGAGTGAGGTTACCGGAGGCCCTAACTCTTTCCTCTTCCCCCTTCACCTCCTCCCCCCCCTCTTCCCCTCTTCCCCCCTTAAAGGCCGGCAACGCACTTGTGACTCTTGAGTTGCTGGTGCCCGTGGGCGGTGGTAGTCATTTACTATCAGGTAGTCTGCTCGTTTGCTTTCATACTATAAAAAAAACTTGAACATTCAGTGTACATAAGCCAACTTTGTGTAATAGTTGAATCATCCAACTTGCGATGGAGTCATTGCGAGTTTAAACCCCACCCAATGTATTACTCATGTGAACTCACTCATAATGTAATCATTAATCTTAGATAGGAGGGGAACATTAATGTATAATATTTTTTGAATTATTATGATATCATCATCATCCTGCCCATTTCCCAAGTTTATCTGGGGTCTGGGGTCTGGGGTGTTGGTAATATTTGTCAATTAGTGTTCGCTCTAGTATTTTTTTTAATATCATTATTTTTTTCAACATTGTAACGGGTTTTGGCTTGTTTTTTTGGCCGGCCGCCTGGCTATGGAAAACCCTCCTTGGAATTTAATCGTTTTCAGTTAGGGAAAAGAAAGAAAGTAAATTGGGGTAAAGAAAATGGATAGGGCGATGGTGCCAGGATAAGGGATACCGCAAGTGTCGGATGGGGAAACGGACTGAGACTGCAGTAGCTTGAAGAAGCCAGGATCCGTCCAATCAACGGACCCGTATGTCCGTTGATATAATATATTTCATCTAATATGTATGTATTTAGTAATATATAAATATGTTTATCATCATTCTGGTTACCATAGTACAGGCCCTGCTATTATGCCAAGTCATTATTATTATAACCCGATTAAGTGTAAACTACTCCTTACAAAGTAGTAAATGTCCAATTTTTATCATCGTCAGTAAAATGCACGCACATTTTATTTTGAAATTATTAAGATCACGAAGCATTTACGTAACGTCACATTCAGGTTGCTTTCAAAGGGAATTTATGGCACTAAAGAACGCTGTCTAGAGCTCCACATGAAATTGACTTTTATTTAAATTGAGATAAAGTTTAAACTTTATCACATGCATACAGAGTACCTTTCCTTCACTTCAGAGGGCTCTCACTATAAGGCATAAGGTTAATAGCCAATCATTTATAAGGTTCGTGTGCTTAATTTTTGTTGAGTTATATTAATAGTGTCTTTTTAAACGACTTTAAAAAAGGAGGAGGTTCTCTATTCGACTGTATATTTGTTACGCGATTATTCCGCCAATTATGAATTGATTTTGGTGATTCTTTTTTATTTGGTAGGTCTTACTTCAGAGGTGGTCCCATATAAATTTCATCGAAATTGATTCAGCGCTTTATGAAAAAATCAACAAAAGTGAAAAAATATATACACATGACATTTTGGGTTTTTAGTTAAGTTTGTACATGTAGGCATAGTCTTAAAGTCGATATTTGTTTTTTTTTCTAAAAATGTACTTTACTTACTTTGTTGATATTACTCAGGGAGAAGACGCTGACTCCTGCAACGCAGTTTTTACTAGCGCAGGAGTTAGGGAATTCATATTATTATGTACCATTAGCCAAAAATATCATCTACCACCCATCATAATACAAGAAGGTTGATTTTCCCATACAATAATTTTCTGACAGTTCATTGTTATAGATAGGTTCAACCTTATCGCTATTGTGATTACACAGAAACTGTTGACAGAACTGGTAGACCATTTTCTAACTAAAAGAGTATTCGTTTGGAATAACATATTTATTTGGGGTTAAACATGAATAGTTTTGGATTCAACCCTATGGTGTTGGGTCCAAAGAAGAAATGCTCTCTTCATTTAGTCCTTGGAAAGGACATGACAGGACACCTTATGTCTAATAAACGGCCCGTGTTGGGTTAAGAACTAGTTAGACTGACTGACTATAATCATGTCAATATAAGTAGTTAGTTACAAATTAAACTAATAAAAACGTGTTAAAAAGAAATACCACTGTTTTAAATATTGAGAACATATTATTAGTTTAAAGTACCCTAATCGAAAGTAATTACTGTTAACTAGGGTCGGTTTTAATACCAGGCGCCTTCCTGGCATCGTAAAAACATAATTATGATCTTTTAAGTCTCCTCAGTTAGTCAGATACTTTTAGAAATGCAAAGGGCCAGGGCATCGCCAGGGCAAAGGGTCATGAAAATAGGGTCTAAGTTCACTAATAAACATCCCGTAACATAGAGTTGATTATAAATAATGATAAGTTCTATTTCATCTCTGTCTAAACCCAAACTAAACAGAGCTTTCATTATGGTTCCAAGAGGCTTCCTTCTTAGGGTATTCCCAGGTCTTCTGCAATATGTGGTGAGGTGATGACCCGTGGGGGTTTCCAAACGAAAAAAAAAGAACTTTCATTATGGGTGGTTTCATATGGAACACGGTTAAACATACATAGATAATCTTTATATTAAATAAACACATACATATTGTACATAGATACACCCAGACCAACGCAAATAGACGGACTAGATTCATTTTAATTTACACTTACTTCAAACCTCTCGATGTTGGATTACATGTTTTATTTTATTTTCAATGCTAGCGAATGTGTTGATTTTAAAAGCAAGGAAATATGTTGTGTTTACCTACCGCTGCAAAAGTCAATCCGGAAAATATTATGAGCACAAACAATACAGAACAGAACACAACAATACAAATACGCCTCAAAGAAAGGGAAAAAAGATGATACAAAAAAAGAAAACGCAAAGTGTCTGCGAGTACGACGTACGCTTTGAGCTTCATATTCTACGTAAAGTTTGTAAATTACTCACGTATAAAAAAGATAATATTTTCATGCAGCAGTATCACTTTGACAATTATGCGAAGCAATAAAGATAGCATGCAAGATAATTAGACTGTGTTCAGATGAAGGGCGTTGGCCGCGCTTCGAATGTGCATTGTGTTTACACGGCAAGCGTTTCTCGGATGTCTCGCGTTCTCGCAGTTCAGTTCGAGTTTTGTACTCAGAAAATTCCAATAGATTTTTATTTCTCAATCAATTCTTCGGGTTCATTTCAACCGGTTTCATTATTATTATATATTTTTGGTTTTCACTAAAATAATAATAATAACTTCACACATCTCTCACGCGTGTTAACACGTGAACGACTTGAAAAAAATGCGTTTACTTGATGACGCGCGTCACTTCATTAATTTAATATAATATGAATATAATTGGCCTACAATATTGTTGCTACAAAATCGTGAAAGCGCTACGATGTAACGTAGCACTTTCATGACGCTGCTCCGAAAATAGCTCCTGCTACATTTTTAAACCATTTTGGCTAGGTCGTCGTTTCATCTAGTGTAGTTCATTCGGTAGTTCAGTGCAATCCATTCTAGATATCATCTTGGGTCTGCCCATAACAATGAGTCGAGTCTTAGAAGGACCAGCCTATATTGATTGCTCCATTCACATACACGCACCAAATGCAAACTAATAGTGGAAACAGCTTCAGTCAATTTATGTTGCGTATAGATTTGAAAGTCATCTGCATAAAGGTGATGGGATGAGTTTAATGACTTGAAGATGGAATTTACAAAAATGGTAAACGCAAGGTGGTTGCGACAGGCCCGCAGACGTATTTTACCAAGGATTCTTCAAAGCGCACACACTGCTTGTGCTGCTGAGATATTTATGTATGATTTGTGCCTCTTTCCAAGCTTCCGGAAATACAATTCAAGAAAAAGAGTGATTTATAATGTAACATATAGTAAGTAATAATATATCGAAAATTGGTTGAATCATGTTACGACCTGCGCAATCACTTTCAACGGCGTTGGAAGTTATCGATGTTATACACTTCTTAACGTCACAAGTAGAGAATTGATTAAAAAGGAACGGTGTGTAATGGAAAGTTGAAAGTGAAGAAAAATGGAAGGATGAACTAGTCTGATTATATGTAGACGAAGAAGAGAAATGCTGATTTAGCAACTTGATGTAATTTTTTTTGGAGTGGAATGTAAATGTGACTTTCCAACCCCCAATGTTCTGAGAAACTTCGAGAAATTCAAATCAATTCAAATTTTGGCTTGGCCTCCTTTCTCAACCGAATTGTGAATGTATTGGCGTTGTGCTATCGTACAAATCTTACTCCAGAAATTGCGTATGACAATGTATTTTTTCCGGTTACTCAGTGTTGACCGAAATTTGAAATGGCTTTTAGCTGCTGCTTTTTTTAATATTAAAGATTTAATATGGCCCGTTACCCATGGTAAGTGTAAGTGAGTAATCTTTATGACCCGGATTGGTGTATGCATTTCATAGAAACTAGTCAGTTTATTGTTTGGCATATTTACTTTTTTGTTAAGAGACTCAGTTGTTACTCATGTAAGTGAACTCCAATTTATTCTGCCGTCAATCTGACAGAGTGTTTCGAGGTTCATGTCAGTAAAATTACTTTGATATTGGGTTTAGGTTTGGGAGGGTGAATTTTGAAAGATAGAAATATCAGGTTATCTTTTCACCAGCTGAGCCCTGGCCATACTTAGCAATTGAACTAGAAGAGCAAACAAGTGTAAGATCTAGAAGGGATGAAGTAAAGTTACGAAAGTTGTGAGTGGCATTCAAGGGGAAGACAGACATATTATACGACCCGACGTTGTTAAAGAAAGAGGAGGAGCGTTAGTCATTATTTGTATGAAAGATCTCCATTTTTTTAAACAGATACTCGCTCACGTTTGGTGGTGGTGGTTGTGGTGACAAATCTAGAATGGCAACACCTTCACCATTCGCTTGATCATTTGTTATCAAATGGAAGTCATTAAGCGAGTAGGACGTAAAACCATATCTCTGGTTACAGCCATGACTTCGAAATGAGAATTGCATGAATACTCATTTAGTTAAGGTTAGTCACCATGTCCAGGAATACTCTGTGCTTATTAAGATACAAAAAACAATAAATAATGAAATAATAATAAATCAACGAAGTAACATTATTAAGAAATTCCACAGTGTAATACAAATTATATAAACAGAACCCCATTAATTCAAAAACGAAATTATTAATTGTTTGTTGAAACGAGAGCTTTTAGAAACAAACCTTTGAAATGATCATTGTTAAATTTACATAGAACAATTGTATTCGTCTGGTTATCAGATATTTAGTAAATATGCAGATTATCTGTTAATTTTATGGTCAAATTAGCTTTTTCCCATGACTTCGCTCACGTTAACGTAGAAACGACGCCACTGCGTACTGTCTCACAAAAATAAAATATTGCAGGATTAACTGAATTTATATGTGAAAACTCAAAGCATGAGTCCTAACGCACACTTAACTTTCTTTTTATTTAATATTATATATTTTTCCTTTCTTTGGTGCGTATTTCTATTTATTTTGTGCTTTTAATTTATTTTCTGAATACATTGAAAGTTGAGTCGTCAAATAAATAAAACAATAGTTGACGACAATAGGCTTGCCTAGTGTTGTAAAAATAAGCACTGAGCGTCCAGTGTTGACAGCTGAGTCAAGGCTTTTGAGCGTTGAAGGCTCAAGCGTTAAACACTCAAGCATTTAACGCTTGCTTGCTTAAAGGCTCAGAAGTTTAACGCTCGAGTTGCGAGCTTAAGCGTCGAAGCGTTATAATTTTTGATTGAGTGTATATTTAATAGTGAATTGGTCACTTAATCACAAAATAGTTACTTATTATCGGATGGCGTATTTTTTATTCATTGCCATTATTATTATGATATCACGGCCTCAAAGAAAACCGGCAGTGAAGCAATGCTTGAATTCTATTTCACCGAGTGAGTGAAGTTACCGGAGGCTCTAACCCTACCCTCTTCCCATCACCATTCCCCCTCTTCCCCCCTTCCGTTACTCCCACGTTAAAGGCCGGTAATGCACTTGTGACTCTTGAGTTGCAGGTGCCCATGTAGTCACCATCAGGTGACATGTCTGCTTGTTTACCCCCTATCGCATAAAAAAAAGTGGGATTAAATTATTTTTGTTCAAAATGTGGATGTTTTACGCCTCAACGAATCGGTTCGTCGATACAGGCGTGAGTGTAAAATTACTATTAGTATTTTTGTATATTATTATTATTTTTTTTTTATTTGTTTACATTTTATTATTAGTCGGCTATGAATATATTTCATTAGTTACATTTAGTCATGATTTTATTCGAAATTTGAATCTCTTCCCCTCGCTGCCCAATAAAATTGCAGAGATTTGGAATGAACCAATCATATTTTTTTTAAACTTTGTAAGCTTTATTAATGTGTCACTTAACTCTCAAGAATGTAGCTCAGTTTCGCCCGTGAGTCGACTACCGTGATTGGGGTGCAAAGTGAGATATTATACTGCGTTAGCTTGGCTGCTTATATTAAAGCAGGTGACAGACATTTCTTGAAGCTTTAAGCGAAACTTACCACAAGGTCATCAATAAATACAAAGGAAATATTAGTTACGAGCGACAGAAAAGTGAAAAATAAAAGAAAGACATATACTTTTTTCTCCGATTTCCAGAAACTTCTGCTCTAGTGGATGTATGACCCAAATAATTTTGAAGTGGTGATTTTATGAAATTGTTATTTTTCTCGGAAATATTTTATGACGAACATTTTATCAAAATATATTTTACTAGCAACCCGCCCCGGCTTCGCACGTGTAGCAGAGACATCTTCAACAATCATCATCATATTTCAACCAATTTACACAAAACCTTAACAAAGTATATACCTAAACCTTCCTCATGAATCGCTCTATCTATTGGTGAAAATTTGTTTAGTAGTTTCTGAGTTTATCGCGAACAGACCGACAGACGGACGCGGCGGGGGACTTTGTTTTATAATATGTAGTGATTATCATGACACGGTTTTAAGCAGCGGTAGCAAAATGGTGTCAGACTTGTAATCGGACTTGCGGGTTCGAACCCACCCACTACACTACCGACGTGAACCCACTCCTAACACAAGCATCCAACTTAGCTGGAGAGGTAACAAGATATTAGTGATGTGTGGCCCACGTTAGCAGTATAATTAAAAAAAAATTGTCCAACAAACTTGGTAGACTAAAACAATCGTCCAATATCTGTCACCTACCTAATATTCTACAAGTCTTTGTTATATAAGCACGATATCACGTGGTCTGAGGCACTTAGAGTTTGCAGAACTTTAATGGAAAAAACTTTTGCGAACACTTTAAGATATTCTATATTGAGTGTGAAGCCGGAAAAGGAATGTTTGATCTCTTGAATATAGAACTGTTTAGAATTTCCAAGGTTTAAAAGAAGAGAAATCATATGTTAATTACGCAAAGAAATAAGGTGTGGAGATTCTTCTAATAAGATTTATGCCCGGTTCCTTTAATCAAGAATACTATATAAAAAAAAGAAACGGTTCGTTTTGCTTACGGACGGTAAAATTTCGTTGAATTTTCAACGAAAATCTTACCGTTCGTAAGCAAATCGTTTCTTGATTATAGGAATCGGGCATAAGCAATTATATGAAGTACGCATTACGGTTGGTTGTACAATGAACGCTGTAAAACGAAATTATTAACACGCTTCTATTAGTTTCATTTGTATCTATGGGTAAACAAATCAATTGAAGTCAATTTTAACTTACTTCTAATAGTTATATCGAAATGAAATTTGTGTGTATATGTAGTTCGTATGACAACACTATAATTTGGCACCTTGAAGCTAATCTGATGATGGAGCCACGAGGTCAATATTGGCTCTCTCTTCAGTAGCTACTAGTAAACGTCTCGAGTTTGGGCTCATAAGATCATTGAGGAAATAAAGCTAGAGGCGAGAAGCTATTGGATTCCCTGTATGTGGGTTGGCAACGTCGATAGAAAGAGAAAGAAGATAGCGATTTACATGTATCACTCACACCTCTTCGCTGATTGGTTGACTCAAAGTAAACCTATGAGAAAATGTCATCATAGGTCCAAAACATAACCAATGCATCTGTATACAGCAGCATTACCATGTTGTAGTTATTAATAGTTTTTTTTAAAAAAGCTCCCCGCCTCTGGCTTCCCTCTCGCACATGATTCGTTTTGAGATTGGGCTTCATAACGGTGGTCTGATGGATGGAGCCAGGAGATGGATAGTGGTTTTTTTTTTTACTTTATATTTGGTTCGCCATTAAAGTATGTTTTTTAAATTCTAATTTATAACCATCATTTATAACCTCTAATTTATATTATCAGAGGTACGGTACAGAATGTACCAGCTCGAATTACAGCTTTTCAATTTTCAATCACCGTGCAGAAGACCGCGCGCAACCAGCACTGTTAGCGTATTTTTTTGTATTTCTATCATTAAGGTGTCGCAAATGTTTATAGACTGGTACCCGGTTACTAATAATCTCTTGAAGGTCACACGGACGTTTACCATTTTGCTGGTACCTTTAAAAATAAAAGCACCCGTTACCACGATCGACGTATTCCATTGAAACTTAATATAATCAAAAAGTATCGTGACAATAAATTTTACCGCAATTTAGTTAAGATATACGGTTTTACTCACGTGTATATTTCGGGGATGCCCGACTAGTTTCGAACCGGACGGGGGCCCTTTATCAAGGGGTGAGGCGTGCTGCAATATGAATACCACTCATGAAAGTTTTTACCGCAATTTAATCCCAATTCATATCTAAAATACATAAATGTTCGAAAAATTTAAAATGAAAAGAATATTATCACATACGGAATTTCCTTTCCTATGTTAGGAGCGTTAATTGTGCATGTAAAGCAAATAAATCGCAGTTTCTAGATTTTCTTACTAACAATCGAACTTGAATTCCCATATTTAAAACATGAAGAAAGAACCGACACTTTGTTGCCAAGGTACCTTGTGACCTGCCTACCGACCTAGTATCACTCGTCGCCTTTGAGGTACCATGGAAAACGAAGTTCGCGAAATGCAAAAACCCACCGGCACCAAATAAACAAAAAAAATTAAACAACTTTAGAATATGTATTTATCCTTTAAGCCTTCTTTACTGTATATACTTAAAATAAGAGGCAATAAATTAACTCTAAACATATCAAATAGTATAAGTGTTGCAAGATCATTTACAACAAAATAATTCAGGAATGTAATAATTTTAAGCTCTTTCACTTAAGATACCAGCTACAACAAACAGTTGGCAATTTATTTTCTTTGAGAACTACTACGGCGAAGAGTGGTTTTATCTGGGCTCAGAACTCGAAACAAACCACTCGATAAAAAGGAATGAATGATGATGAAAGCCTTCCATTTAGGTTCAATAGGGATGAGTTTTCATTCTTTATGCTTTGATTAATTTCCAAAGTTTTCCGTTTTTACTTTAAAAGTTCAAGGCTTTATTGTAAGTAATTTTGCGTAGGTGTTTTTAGACGAGAAGTATGATAGGTTTTATAGCGTTTTTTTTTCAAATGTAATTTTACAAATAAGTACTTAGATTGATATTAAGCGGGTTTCAAGGCCTATAAAGTGAAACGCATACTTTGCCGATCCCTCAAACTTTTTATTTTTAATACATAAAATAAACAAATGCAAAGCTTATTAGATGGTGTAGTGCAGATAGATATCGCAGCCGTGGCCTATCTTCACATCGGAGAGCATATTATAATCGGTTTTATTAACTTTCAAAGGTCCTTTGTTCTTAGAAGTAATTAACTTGTAAAGCAATAATGGCAGACTAGTATATCGTCATATCGAAGGAGTGCTTCATATAGGCACTCAGAATTAGCAAAAGGTGAAAAGGACTATTCCTTGAATGTCCTAAAGGATCAATTATTGTTCTTTACGCCCTTTAGTATACACGATAGTTAGTTTCGTTTTTTTCTGAAGATTAATAGAATTTATATCCAGGATTTCTTTTAATGTGTATAGGTATGCCTCGAATGTTAAAGGGCGTATAGGCTAAGAAATGAAATGTGCTATAAACGTAGCTACTTCGTTTTTTAAATTAAATCATCCATTTTAACTGCCCTGCCAGCGGTGTCAATTATGTGTATTTATAAAATGATGACTTCTTTGGAATCAATGCAATCGTTGGATTGCAATTAAACAGTAAATTAACAACGAATTGTATTTCAATTGCATGATTTACCAATTCCAATTTAAAATACATAAATGTTCAATTTATTCACTTGATTTTTTACACCATTTAGGCTCGTGACTAAGTGGTTTACCGAGTAGATTAGCACATTACAAAGTTAAGTAATACTAGCCAGGTCAGTCTAGGATGAATGACCATTCTTAACACATTGAGACCCCTCCGTGCCTCGGAGAGCACGTTAAACCGTCGGTCCCGGGTGCCATACAAAAATCTGTGGCATTCGTTAGGGGTAGTTTGGCCGTATCGTGGTTAGACTGAAAGCCGACCCCAACTTAGTTGGGAAAAGGCGCGGAGGATGATTAGGTAAAAAACAAGAAAGTGACTCACCTGCTGGTAAGAATGTTAGCTCATAGTTTTTCTACAAGAAAGATTAAGATTCTTATTCCATGAAGTGTCAGTCAAGAAAAATGTTAAATATTTCTTGAAACACACTTTGCACAACCACAATGCATTAATCAGGTATTTTCAAACTTTTTTTTCGCAATAGGAACCGAGTATCATTCAAAGTATTAATTAATATACATTTCATAAATTTAAAATACACATTCTCGGTAACGAATCATGGTAAAAATATACATTATTATCATTTAATAAGGAATGATTTTAATATACATTTCTATAAAAATAAAAATTCTCGTTAGCAATTCACGGGAAAAATACATTTAATTTATTTGATACGAGGAGTAACGTGATTCAAAAACATAAGCTCCTTACCAACCCACAGCATATGAAGTCAATTACAGAGCACTAACGAACAGTGGGTAGGTACAGTCAGTTATAAAAATATTTACATAGATTTAAATGTGTAAATTATATTGTTACGAACCTGAAACCAAAAGACAATCTGAGCAATGGATGTTTCCATTCGAAAATTTGCCGTCAAAAGTAAAGAAGGGCAGAAGTCACGGGAAAAAGATGATTGCCTCATTTTTTGGACGGATGGGTCATTTCGCAACAATCATTCTAGAAGATAAAAGGACTGTTACTGCAGATTGGTATGTCAGCCTTTGTCTAACAGTTGTTTTGGAAAATGTTAGACAGCAGTGCCCAAGAAGCAAGATCATCCTCCACTACGACAACGCTCCAGTTCACTCCGCCAGACGGACTATCGAATATTTGTCTATGCAAGGTGTGGAGGTAGTGAGTCATCCTCCTTACTATGCCATAGGTCGTGGGTTCGATACCCACCCGAGTCTGGGTGTTCTTTGTGTCTATTCTCTGTATGTTTGTAAAGTCCCCCGCGACACAGGAGTAATTCCTAATGCGGGAGTTGTCTTTTTTAATAATAATAATAGAAGTTGACAACCGTCTGATGACGGAAACCGTTTAAATTGAAACGGATCAATGCCTATTGGGGTTGCGGAAGATCGCAAATCTGTCTTCACTTTCAAAACCTTAGTCAATCATTTGAATACAGAGGTGGTGGTGGTAAGAGTCCGACAGAACCCTGTGCCTCACCAAGGGACATCCATAATCAGTTGAGTAGTTAAGGCGTAAAAGTGTTACAAACAAACAAACAAACTCAGCTTCGCATTTAGTATTTTCATGACAGTGGTATCAGACGCGCATTACTAATCCTGTCAAATCCGATGAGGAACTCATTAAGTATAGTGCTCGATAGATGTTTCATGGATGATGCTGAGTTATTAGTCGACTTCAAAGAGGAGAAAATTCTCAATTAGTCGGAAGCGTTGCAATATTTTTAAAATATATATTTTTTAAAACTCTTAAAGAACGTGGGAGCCAAGATAATTTTTTCATCCACAGAAGTTTTTCTATAAAGAAGGTCTTGGCGTCAATCGGTACTGTACTTTATATCAAAATTTGAATGTGAATACCGCTGAACGTGAGCGCCTATTTGAATACGTCTACACGAATTAGATGGCAGAGTAGGCACGAACCGCGTTTACGATCAATGATTGACATATCAGTAAATCTAGGTACAAATTTATATTCCGCTAACTGTACCTCGCCGCTTCACCCACGTCTAACTAGAATAGGTCGTAGCTTTGTCTCCTCCCTTTTAGAAAAACAACTCCAGCACTAAGATATTTACCCTGTGTCTAAAATTAATGAACACAAATAATACGCCGACTCAGCAGAACTGTTATTGAATTTCAGGAATCACTAATAAATAAAAAACCAATCTATGAGAAACAGGAATTTGACAAAAAAATAATTAATAAACAATTTTGGTGACAAATATTTCATTCAGTAAAAGATGCTGTAAACAAAATATTCAATTCGCATATATTTTAACCGTAAACGTGTCGAGTTTTTAATCATCATTTATAGCTTTTTTATTTTACCAAATTATTCGTTAGCCGAATCCGCGAATTTGTAGTGACGATACATAAATTGTTAGCTGACAAAAAATTTCATCAGAAAAAATAATTTATAGGCAAACCAGAAATCCTTCCTAGTATTGTAAACGCTTTCGCAAAAAGCTTTCATGAGTTTGTTTTGTTAGGTATGAAAGGCTCGTGGCTAAGTGGTAACCGAGTAGGTTAGCACATTACAAAGTTAAGTAATACTAGCAAGGTCAGTCTAGGATGGGTGACCATTCTTAACACATTGAGACCCCTCCCTGCCTCGGAGAGCACGCTAAACCGTCGGTCCCGGGTGCCATACAAACATCTGTGGCATTCGTTAAGGGCAGTTGGAGCCCTAAAAAGTCCGACAACCTGGTCTAACTACAAAACTTCGATTATCGCCTAGTACTTGGGTTGTGGAGGTCTGATGGCAGTCGCTTCACGTAAAATATCGAAGTTCGGTCGTATGGTGGGTAGACTGAAAGCCGAGCTCAACTTAGTTGGGAAAAGGTGCGGAGGATGATGACCACTATTTTTTATATTTTTATAATTACTTAATTCATATAGAGATTGATGAAAGTTTGGACACAAAATAGACTGCCCGAAGTACTTCTTCTACGCAGACGAAGTTGAGGGCACACAACTGATAATATTATAAATGCAATAGTGAGTTGGTTTGTTTGTTAAGCTCTCACGCCATAACTGCTTAACCGATCCTTATAAAATGTTGTATACACGTTACTTGCAACATGTATACAACATTTTAGAGGTACAGAAAAGGACATAGGGTACCTTTCATCCAAAAATAAAGTACTGTCCCCCAGGGATAGAAATATAACTTTTACGCGAGTGAAGCCGCGAGCATAAGCTACTTTCCTATTTTTGGCTAAATATTAGAGTGCTTGGCTAGAGAATGTCCATATGGTGGACAATGGGTAATGGAAGAGAAAACGCTTCTCCTTTTTACTTTGGGGGAAAAAATTGTTTCAGGCTAATTTTTTGCCAAGACGGAAGCGGCCTACAAGTTTCTTGTCGTATCCTCCTGATGAGCAAATGGTACAGTGGGACATCGTATGACATAGATGAACTGACGACCGTTTGGGGCTTCGCGTAAAAAAATCACAAACATAGTCTGATCATCTCCTTTAAGAGACCACCCACCACCCGTCTCCCAGACACCGGGTCAAAGAAAGCAGTTGAAGGTGACGTAGTCGCCGGAAACGGTAACCAGGACCTTCCGGAGGTTGGAGGCTTACTCGCCTCGTCGTGTGTATACCGCGTCTGCCGGAGATAGGTCATATAGTAGACGGACGTTAATCGGTATCCGAAGGTTCCGAAATGAGAAAAGAGATAACCTATGTATCAAAAACAAAATATCCTGTCCTGAATCTCGTGAATCTGGCTGGTTCACTTGATTTAAACCTAGTAGGGTAGGTATCAAACTATTAACCCGAATCCTAAAATAGTCAGAAAAGATATTTTCGTCCACAAAGTTCTTACTCACCAAACGTTGCATGTTGTTGTCAAATGCTTTCACCGTAAACATTGTTTTATTAATTACCGTGAATATTAAATGTATTGTTAGTGTTATTTTATGAAATGAATATTTGTGCGGTAATTATTTGTCGAACAAATTATTCATGGAACGAATAGTTTGTTTATACATGAAAATATTATTCATAATTTTAGCAGATGTTCTTTGTAAAATGTTAATTTGAAATCTACTTTTGGTAGGATACCGAATTTCAGCGAATTTGAATAATTGGCCTATGTAGTAGCCGGTGAGCTGTAGAGATTTTGTTTTTAAATTTGATAATTAAATGTGTTTATGATAATAATTATCATTATTACATTCCAACACAAACGTGGGAAAGCCATGCTTCGGCACGTATGGGCCGGCCCAACCGGAGTAATACCACGGGCTCACAGAAAACCGGCAGTGAAGCAATGCAAGTTGTGTTTCGCCGAATGAGTGTGGTTACCGGAGGCCCTAACCCTTCCCTCTCCTTCTCTTCTTTCTTACAAGCTAGTATTCTGTCTGTCTTAAATAAGACTCACTACCATCAGATGGTGATGCATATCAAAGTTTATTAACACTTGGTTAGTAGATTTCTTAGGTAGGAAAACATAATATAACGTGATGTATTTTATTTCTCCAAGACCGTTTTTGTTTGAGACCATACTCCTACGTCCAAAATGCCGAATGAAAAAGTAATGCCAAAAAGTAATAAAAATGATTTCTAGTTTAGGTAGAAGGTATATAAAACAAAGATTTAATTTTTTTTTATGAGATAGGGGACAAATGAGCAGCCAAGTCACCTGATGGTAAGTGACTACCGCCGCCCATGGGCACTTGCAACTCAAGAATCACAAGTGCGTTGCCAGCCTTTAAGGTGGGAGTAGGGAAAGGGTGGGAGAGGAGAAAGAGAGGGGGAGGGAAGGGTTAGGACCTCAGGTAATCTCACTAACTCGGCGAAAAGCAATACAATAATTGCTTCACTACTGGTTTTCTGTGAGGCCGTGGTATCACTCCGGTCGAGCCGGCCCGTACGTGCTGAAGCATGCCTCTCCCACGTTTCTATAGTTTAACATAAAAACCAAAACATTTTCCAAGCGCAGGCAGCGATTTTTCTAAACCTCATTTCACCCACGTTCCGCCAGCTTATGTTAAATCATATGCAATGGGTAGGGTACGGGCACAATTCTAAACTCCAAGGAACTACACTATTCCTAGGAAAATATTATTGGAAAAATGTCTGAAAGTTCAATTGTGTGAATAAAATCTGTACATAAACCTTTCCATAGCTGCACTTCAAGCGTTCATGTTTTATTTTACTTGACTGAAGCGAGACACCTACACGGCGAGGAAGAATATTACGGTTGTGAGGTAAAAGCGTGTAGATTTTAAAAGGCTGTATAGGCAGAATACGTGCTTTAAACATCGTTGGGAGTATTAGAGAGGAAAGCGTTGGATTTGGAATTCACGTGCAAATAAATGTATTTAGAAGAATTGCATTTTTTTAACACGCAATTATTAGCTTCAGTTGTAATTATGCAAACAAATCTTGGGCGTCAATTTTAACCTACTTCTATTTGTCGTATCGAAATGGAACTTTGTATATACAGACCGAATACTGAAATTTTGTATTCAGACCATCATTCTGAATGGAAAATCATTGCAAATTTCTGCCGGAAAATCCATATTTTTTTCATTTTTTTGCTTAGAAGTGATATCACAATGAGTAAACAGAATATTTTACCGAAAAAAAAATCTGTAAATACCCCATTCGACCGACCGAACCTCTTAAGGAGGGTTAGGGTCTCAGTTAAACTCGCACACTCGGCAAAACACAATGCAATTTCACACCGGTTTTCTGTCAGGCCGTGGTATTACTTCGGTCTAAGTGACCCAAACGTGACGAAGCATGGCTCTCCCATGATTAAAATGTTTATACGCATTTGTAATATTAGTACCTCACGAACTGCCAACTATCTACACAGATCTACTAGCAGAAATTAAGAGATCCGGGGTCTTTTTAACCACGACTGGCCTGTTGGTCTAGTGGTTAGGGATCCTGACAGCTGAGCCAGAGCTCGTGGGTTCAATTCCCATCCATGATAAATAATTGTGTGAGGAGCACGATCATTTTCTGTGTCTGGGTGTAATTTATCTATAATATGTAAGTATTTAGAAATATATAATTCAAGAAAAGAGCGTACTCCTCAAAGGCCGGCAACGCACTTGTAACTCTTGAGTTGCAGGTGTCCATGGGCGATGGTAATCACTTACCATCAGGTGACCCGTCTGCTTGTTTGCCCCCTATAATATAAAAAAAAAATCACATTGATCACGTAAGTTGAACAGATATAAATTCACTCTGTATAAATTGATTTTGAGGTCGTAAACACAAATATTTACTTATAAAGATCTCGCTCTATATGCCTCTATTACACACAGCGATTTTATCTTCCAAATATAATGTTAACAATTTATTTAACCTTGTTAAATCTATAGTAATATAATAAAGTTAAAGATATTGTTTGTTTGTTTGTTAAAACGCGCTAATCTCTGGATTTGAATAATTATTTTTGAATTGGGTAGAGTATTAAATGAGGAATGGTATAAGCTATGTAAAATCAAGCTTTGTTGTGGAAGAGCCATGCTTCGGCACGTATGGGCCGGCTAGACCGAAGTGATCCCACGGCCTCACAGAAAACCGGCAGTGTAGCAGTGCATTGCTTTTCGCCGAGAGAGTGAGTTTACCGGAGGCCCTAACCCTTTCTTCCCCCCTCTTCCCTTACTCCCACCTTAAAGGCCGGCAACGATGGCGGTAGTCATTTACCATCAGGTGACCCATCTGCTCGTTTGCCCAGTATACACACATACACGCACCCACATATATGTATATATATATTGTAGTTATGTATATACAAATTACACTTACATATTATTATATCTATATATTAATACCTGAAGCGAAAACTTTGGATCTCTTTTTACGAAAATTGGGAGGACGGAGGAGTATGAAATTTCGCACACTTATAGTTTATACAGAGAAGAAGTGACGAATGCTAACATCTTTGAACAATATTTGCTACAAAATGCAAAAACGGGTACATACAGTTATGAATGTCCAGTATATATTTTGACCTGTCATGGTACAAAAGTCTATACAATGACAGGTCAAGTAATATTGGCCAATGAAATAAACCATGGTCGAAATTCGACCTCCACGGGATCTCTAGTACATATAAATGCATACAATACACTTAAGTACAAATAATTATTCAGATGACTGTGCCAAAAAGTCTGTGTAGAGCTATAGTACTTTAAGTTTGTCGGTTAGTGAACATGCTGATTTCTAGTAGGAGCGCATTCCAGAGGTTTACATGTTATACATGTTATTAATGTTCATACCAGGATTCAGATACCATTACACTTCATTTTTATTAACGAAAAAATCTTCATAAATGAAATTATTGTCACTTGCTGCCGTCGAACCCATACTACTAATTACTTTCACCCTTTTAATGTTATTCGGGCTAATAAATATAGTTTTATTAGCATCCACTTACCGTTTTTAAGCCCTGGCGTAAAAATCAGGGGTGTTATAAGTACAACGTGTTTATCTGTCTCTGGCATCGTAGCTCCTAAACGTAGAAACCAATATTGATTTAGTTTGTTTTGTTTAAAAGGTGATTTGATAGAGAGTATTTTAAGCTATAATTCAAGAAAACAAGTTTAGCCGTTCAAAGACCATCAGATCTTTTTTAATCGTGGAAGGACCTCGACAAAAGGAACAAGGATAACGATGTATCGTGTTGGCATACGACAAGCACCACGATACAACGATCCGTTTGTCCTTTTTTCGGCTTTTCCAAACTATAAATATTTCCAGTTAAATGCACTTGTTAAACTTGTAATTGTTTAACGCAACAAAACGCTTGATTCTAACAAACTTCTTTAATATTTCTGATGCAAAAACGACGCACCTTTTCCATCATTTCTAAGGGATGGGAAGCGAGTTCAGGTGTCCGATGTTACTTAGATCAATAATCGAGCCGTTGTTGACTCGCCCGACGTCACTCAGAACCTCTCTCGACAGAGCGGCGCCTATCGCTTCAGATGGGGGAGAATATACAGAGATGTGAAATGATTATATTTGTATTGTAAATATATATTTCGAGGGATTTTTGTAAGGTTATGTAATACTTATAATGTCAGCAATTATAAATTATCTTTGAAGCAACATTAAAAAGATAGGGCATAACCGGGCTTCCACGTCAAATTTTGAGACGACTGTAAAATTATCATAAACCTAAAAGAAATTGCACGCAAAATTACACTCCTTATAAAGGCAATGCTGTATTCGAGCTGGTCAATAGTTACCAGAGCTCTTCAGATAGTTTGCAAACTAGCGATGGGTCATTGGCTTAACAGAGCATCAGTTCAGTCCACCTTCACAAGCATTGTATCTCTCAAATTTATATTTGCTAATACATATATACGGGCCGGCTCGACTGGAGTGATATTACGGCCTCACGGAAAACCGGCCTCATAGCAACGGTTGCGCTGTGTTTCGCCGAGTGAGTTTACCGTTAGTTTAGGTTACCGGAGGCCCTAACCCCCTTTTCTCCCCCTCTCCCCCTCTTCCCTCCCTTCCCCTACTCCCACTTTAAAGGTCGGCAACGTACTTGTGATTCTCATCACTTACCATCAGGTGACCCGTCTGCGCGTTTGCCACCTATCTTGTTGATCTTGTTGACCAGAGTATAAAGTGGGTGACATTGTGTTGCTTTTGCCTTGTCCGTGTTTAAAGTCTTAAAGCGGCTCTATTTCTGTAATATATGTATAATAAGTCAAGTCCTGTAAGTTATAAATACTTTAACCGGGTCGTGAGAAGGATGCATTAAGTTTAACAAGCAAAATTATGAGAGACCTCAACGTTTCTCCAGGAAATAAACTAATTTACAAATTTAATTAAGCGCTTAAATCTTCAGTGAGCTCTTTAATTATCTACTTGGATGGTAAATGTTGATAATTTATGCGGGTATTAGAGACTTATTGTTATCTGTGATACAAATTAATTTGGTGTAAAAATTACGTTGTATAAATATTTACTTGCTTTGCCATATTTTAAGAGATCTCAAGACTCAAGAGGCAAGAGTCAGCCTGTGACCACGGCCAGTGCAACCTGGTCGAAACGTCAGGCAATTCAGAGGTATGTAATACCTTTTCGTGATCGCGTTAATTCCCGTATAAATACATAATTATATCATGGAACGCGAAAGTTTAAAAGATTTATTGTAAATCAATGAGATTAGGCGGTTAGTGATCGGACTCGCAATCGAAATGTTGCGGGTTTGAACCACACCCAGTACACCCTCACACTCATCAGAACCCACTCCAAACAAGCATTTACTCTCTAAAGCATCATTTACTTTTCACTTTACGTCAGAATTATGCAAATAAACAAGACGAAGAAACATGCGCTGACAGTCTACAATAAACGTATCCACTTCAATCTATTTTATTTTCTTCAATCATCCCCCTGAGTTCGTTCCTTCAAGAAAGACAAGTACATTTTGTTCCGAGTCACCAATCTGGTTCTATTTTTAGACTTCACCATCTCAGTTACGACCTTTTTTCTTATTTGCTGAGAATGTTGTGCCTAACTTTAGCAATATACTGTCTATTTATGCATCAGAAACTAAATGTCAAAATTCTTTGACCTTTACCCCAGTTGGCAAACATGTAAACATTAAGAGTTCGATACATAATAATATTAATACACACAGTTCTTCTACAAGCTCGACGCGCATGGAAGTTCAAAGTTAATCATTTTACTCCTAAAGGTTTTTTTTCTCTATTCATAATCCTACTAATACGAGGGCTACACTGAAAATTTCGGGAATCAAGGAAGTGACACAACATTACTATTTAAAAATGTATTTATTGCAAATTTGACTCATTTTCCATACGATTCAACCAATCATTGAAGCAACCATTCCATTCGGAAGTTGGGGTCTCCAAAATGGCCGTTTTGTAGGCGTCCACAGCTTCTTCAGGTGATGAAAATCTCTGACCACGCAATTTATTCTTTATTTTAGGGAAAGTATAGAAATCATTAGGGCTTAGGCCGGGACTGTACGGCGGATGGTCTAATAATTCTATGTTTTCTTGCTCTAAAAACTCTTTTGTTCTGTGCGCGGTGTGAGAACTCGCATTGTCGTGATGGAGGATGATGCGGCGGTTGCAGTTCTCTTTACGGAGTTCGGAAACGACCTGTGGCAAACAAATGCTAGCATACCATTCTGCATTAACCGTTCTTTGTCCCTCAAGAGGAATAGTCGCAAGATGGCCGGTTTTGGAGACAAACGTGGCCACCATTTTTTTTGCAACACTCCTTGAACGAACAATTTTAGTTGGCTTTAACTCATTTTCGAACACCCAAACTCGTGACTGGTTTTTTGTTTCGGGTTCGTACGCATATATCCAGCATTCGTCACCTGATACAATGTTGTATACAGCATTTGAGGATCCTGCGTGGAATCTTTCGAGAGTTCTGACGCACCAAGTAACGCGAGCCGCTTTTTGCTCTTCACAGAGCAAATGCGGTATCCAGCGGGAAAACAACTTTTTTACACCTAATTGTTCATGCAAGATTATTTGTATTTGACTCATGCCAATGTCTAAATTTGCCTGAATTTCGCGGTATGTCACATGTCGATCGTCCTCAATCAGCTTACGCACAGCATCAACGTTTTCTTGGGTGACTGCAGTTTTTGGACGACCTTGACGGGGATCATCACTGAGCTTGACACGTCCACGTTGAAATTCAGCAAACCAGCGATAAATTGTGGTTTTGGATGGGGCTTCATCACCAAATGCAGAAAGCATCCGGTCAACACAGTGTTTTTGTGTTAAACCGCTTCGAAAGTCATAATAAATCATCGCTCTTGAATTTTCTCGAGTCAATTCCATTTTCTCAACGACTAAACAAGTTTAAGAAGACCTTGTGAGAAGACCGAGAATCTTTTTTTAAATAAAGAAATGGTATTCGATTTTTAAAACCAAGGAGTTTTCAATTAAAAAGATTTTAATATGATAGGAATAGTGGAAATATTCCATTCCCGATACTTTTAGTGCAGCCTATGTATTGTAAACGTGAAAGTTTTTGAGGATGTATGGATGTTTGTTACTCTTTCACGCAAAAACTACTAAACCGATTGCGATGTAACTTGGTATGTAGATAGCGGGAGACCTGGATTAACACATAGGCTACTTTTTATACTGATATTTCCACGGCATCGGGACTTACGTAGGTGAAATCGAAGTATATAGATACCCGATATTTATTTGGCACATATAACCAACGATAAACATTTAAAAAATTAAAACAAAGGGTTAGGTACTTTAATAAATAAGATAGCTTTTTAATGATAAAATAAAATTACATAAATTAATAACAAATAAATTTGATTGATAGGTCAAGTAAGATTAACGGTTAATCACAATCAAATCTAGCTGCAAACACTTTCATATGTAACAATTTACACACGTATTCATATAAAATACAGTATTATTTGCTTATAAATGTTTTCTCTTGCCTTCTTGATAAATATCAAAAGAACAGACTAAGACACCACACTGTAACCTTAGTAATGAACCATCAAAGGATGCGGTTTCGAATTCATTGACAAAATTGCTGACATCAGCATTAATTTTCCACGACTTATATACATAATTAGCAGCGCCCCACGGTTTCACCCACGTAAGTCCCGATTCCGTGGGAATATCGAGATAAAACGTAGCCTATGCGTTAATCCAGGTCTCCAGCTATCTACATACCAAGTTTCATCGCAATCGGTTCAGTGGTTTTTGTGTGAAAGAGTAACAAACATCCATCCATCCATCCATCCATCTATCCAAACTTTCACATTTATAATATTAGTGGGATTAGATGTATGACCCAGGACTTATTGCAATAACATTTATATGGTACAACACCGTTTTTGGTTAACGTTTCGATCGAATTGTACCGACCGTGTTCACGGGTGGACTGGTAAGTAGAGCTTGGCGACGCCTCCGTGAGGTGCAAGTGTCGACACTTGGTCTTCATTATTTTCATTTTTAGGGATCCGTACCCAAAGGGTAAAAACGGAACCCTGTTAATAAGACTCCACTGTTCGTCTATCTGTCTGTCACCAGGCTGTATCTAATGAACCGTGATAGCTAGACAGTTAAAATTTTCACAGATGATGTATTTCTGTTGCCGCTATAACAACAAATTATAAAAATTACGTACATAGTATTAAATCTTGTACGATAGTGCAGAACCCTTCATGCGCGAGTCCGACTCGCACTTGGCCGGTTTTTTTATTGTTCGTACTGTCGGTACTTCGATACACCAAAAACGGTATTGTCCTGAGTTACACATCTAATGTTAATTTTCCATATTGTAAATATTTAATTGAACTATAGGAGCTTAGTTACTGAGGTACTGGTCTAGAAAACTCCTTGGAATAGGATTATTATTATTATTGTTTTAAGTGCCTAGTGCCACCTCGACCATTTCTGGTCTTTTGTAGCGCACTTTTTGCTTTACAGTTTACAGCTCAGACTTATGACTTCGAGAAACCTTAAGATCCTATCAGCAGTGATTGTTTGTATTGGAATACGCTCCTCATCTATTTTTAAAAAAGACATTGCTACATCCAGATTATCTTTTAAGATTTCTAAAATCAAAATGAAGCGAGAAAAAAGAAAATTTGGCTTAAGTCGTTACGGCTTAAATCTGCCTAAGACAGTGTAGTATAATACAGAGTTTTAAGACAGACATATTTTAAGAATAATTTTATCTTTGATATATCTTTTTGAAGTGAAAACATCTTTAGCGGCGTTGTGCACTTTTTGGGATGGGTAAAAAATGTTAAACTCGCGTCAGGACACGTGACCTGATCGAAAATTCGTAAGACGGAGCCGAGTTTCTTATATTAAAAAAATTTAACATTCGAAATTCAAACATTTATGAGCGGTCAGGAGCGCAGAACTTCTAGTGTACCCTATGTATACATTTAGATATGTTATTACCTACTTTTTAATTTTAACCTAATTATATATATACCATATGTGTGTGTGTGTGTATGTATCTATATGCAAATACATTGTGAAGTAATGTTTTCACTTCTGACGTGCAGTCCTGCGACTGACTTTTTTTTTCTTTTATTAGAGGGGCTCGTGGCTAAGTGGTAACCGAGTAGGATAGCACATTACAAAGTTAAGTAATACTAGCCAGGTCAGTCTAGGAATGGTGACCTTTCTTAACACATTGAGACCCCTCCGTGCCTCGGAGAGCACGTTAAACCGTCGGTCCCGGGTGCCATACAAACATCTGTGGCATTCGTTACCGGTAGTTGGAGCCCTAAACAGTCCGACAACCTGGTCGAACTACAGAACTTCGAAATCGCCTAGTACTTGGGTTGTGGAGGTCTGATGGCAGTCGCTTCACGTAAAATATCAAAGTTGGGCCCTATCGTAGTTAGCCTGAGAGCCGACCCCAACTTAGTTGGGAAAAGGCGCGGAGGATTATGATTCTTCAAGAATTTTTAATGATAGAACCTTTGATTCAACGACTGTTTTCTTTTGTTTCAGATGAAAATTTCAAATTGTGTAGAAAGATCAAGAACAGTTTTGTTTATAGATTTCAATTAAAGCAAACGTATCACAAAGTATTAAGTAAAACTTTTTGTTAAAATCCTTCCTAAATACTATAGTGATAGAGTATAAATTTGCTTTTGTTCGTGATGAAGTTGAGTGTGAGTGCGTACCGCGCTCATGCGTCCGCGCACAAGAAGATCCTGACGTCATCCTACCAGCAACACTACGGGAGTACCGCGGCGCCTCCTATTTGCAACCCGACCAACTTTACACCCCAGGTCAGTGCTTACATAAATTTATTTGACTTTTGAGTTATTTCTGAAGTACAGTTTGGAAAGAATTATCTATCCGGCATGACTTGATTTTTAACCCCTGACACAATAAGAGGGGTGTTATACGTTTGACGGGTCTGTGTGTCTGTATATCTGTGTGTATGTGTGTCTGTCTGTTTCATCGTAACTCCGAAACGGATGAACCGATTTGAGAACGGTTTTTTTTGTTTGAAAGGTGACTTGATTGAGAATGTTCTTAGATATAATTCAAGAAAATCTGTTCAGCCGTTCGAAGATCATCAGCTCTTTTGTAATCCATGAAGGGGTTTTCGAGCCAGGGGTATTCTAAATTTTTAATTAATGATTTATTTCTTTTCATTTAACAGCTCTTAAACTTTAAGAATGCTAACTAATATTGTATGTGCAAATGTGAGTTTATTTGTTTCAACTACTACGTTGTCAGATTTATAGAAAAAGACATAGGGGACCTTTTATCCAGAATAAAATTACGGTTCTTGAAGGATATGTCAATTGATTTACAAAATTTACATTAACGGAAGTGACGCCGTGGGCAAAAGCAAATAAATTGTTCAACCTTTTCATGATATTTTGTTCGGATAATTCGTAACAAAATATTGTTCAAATAATAATCAACTTTATTGATAAAAGGCCAATGTTTAAAAACCTTTGAAGTATGAATTATAACAAATTCCACTCATTCTGTAAAAGAAAACCGTTATCAAATGGTTTACGAACGCCATAAAACTTTGAGGTACGAAACTAAATTCTAGTGCAGGTGACAAAAGCATTATTCATAAGTCAGAAGGCAGGACAAGTTGTTCGAAGTGACACGATATAAGTTTCCGTGACTTGTTCGCAACAGAATTATATTGGAGCGTTATTGAATTTCTCAAGACATCGTATTCGTAGCACAGATGCTTATATTCGTAAGTTTTGTCATACGAAACAAGACCTTAAGTTTAGGCCGGTAAATGTCTCCTAACTTATCGGGTTGATTAGGACGTAGCTGTAAAGTAACTGCAAATATATTAAGTTTTTTTAAATATAAGTTAGTTACAGTTGTAGATATTTGTTATATCTTCTCGTTGAAACACCTAAATATATATAGCTTACACTCTAAATACTAAAGCACAGACCGCGCGCTTGAGCTAGTAATTAAAGAATATTCGCACAGCAAGATGTTTTGAAAGTAATAGCAACAATGAGTATTGTATGTATGTAATAGATGATACACGTTGACAAACCCTTTAATTTAACCATACGATTACCACCTGTTTAATAAAATAACTCCAGTCCATCCTAAGGTTGCCTGGAAGAGATTGCTTTAAGCGATAAGGCCGCCCTTTGTACGCTTTAGATAAGATACATCCCCTGTAACATATTCTATGTAAAACCCTGGTGTACAAATAAAGTGTAATCTATCTATCTGTTTATTAAAAAGTATACGGTTTTACTCACGTTTGTATTTCGGGGATGCCCGACTAGTTTCGGACCCGACGGGGGCCCTTTTTCAAGGAGTGAAGCGTCCTGCCGCGACGGTGTCGGGCGTCACACTGGGATTACTACGCCGCCACCGGTTCCTTTGTCTTTCGGAACGTGCGGATGTAGACGGTTGCGTTTCCGTTGCGTTGTGTGATGCGCTGTTGTTACCAACATTTACCGCGGTGCAAACTATACTAACTGTGTCACTTTTTGTAAGGTCTGTCAGGTCTGTCTTGTGGGACGTGAGTTTTAATGCCGGCCGCCAGGCAGGGGGCAGTGACCAGCCACTGTCTCTGTTGAAATTCGGACGACGACTTATCTCGATTGCTTCGCGTATTTTCCCTCTCCAGTACGGAAGTTTTGTCGGGAAGTTTTGTATGGGAATATTAACTCAAATATAATAAAAAATGATTTAGTTGGTGGAACTTGTTTCTTGCACGGCTTTTTACCTTTACGACTATTCTTCCATAGGATCGATGTTTGTTGTTTGTTGATGTTTTCATATCGAAGTCACAAAGAAATATACAGCTGACCTGAAGGTAACCGGCCACCTTTACCTATAGACGCTCGCACGCACGCAACGATAGAATATTCACTCAAACTTCGCTCTAATCCTTGGTATAATAAACCACGGTAAAAAAAAGTAACACTCTTGCAAAATACCTTACCTGACAGACAACCTTCAAATCACATATAAAATCCCTAAAATATGTAGGCTGCACGTACAAGTCTACGCCCTTTTTAATTCTTCTGTACACAAAATTCCCCACTAATGATGTCTTTCCCTCATTAACCCTCACAATGGAGGGTCAACACAGACAATAGTAGTTGGTAGGCTTGCATTATTATCTCCAACAGCCATTCCACTCGAAATTGCCAAATAAACCAAAATTATTCTCCGTTTTACAAAGATAATAAAAATTATGACAGAGGTAGTTTGGTCTGCACGATAAATTCTTGTGGGATTTCAAACGTTTTGGAGTATATAGGCTGGCATAAATTTGGGATTATTATAAAGGTAGCAGTTTGCTGTACATGTACATTAGAATACACTTTTGGAGATATTACATAGTTATGTACTACAGGATAGGTACTGACTGATCACCACGTGTAAATGTATTGTAGGGTTAATGTTGAGACATCTAAATGACATGTATACATACTCAGACACAAATATTTGGGTTGAATTCCGTGACTAACTGATGTTGCTATATTTAAACATGTGTGAATACCAGCAATGTATATGTATGTATTGTGTACGAATGAAAATTTTTGTAAGTGATATTCATATTAATTAAGGATAAATAGTTTTACTCACGTGTATATTTTGAGGATGCCCGACTAATTTTGGATCGTTATCTGTCCCTGCAACCGACGCGATAGGACGCCGCAACCCTTGAAAAAGGGTCCCCGTCGGGTCCGAAACATACATGTGTGTAAAACCGTAGATCCTTAATTAATTAATATGAATACCAAGTAATTGTGGTTGAAAGAGTCGATTGGGCCAAGGTTTTTATAGCATGGTTCTTTTTTTTCATAATGAACTGAAATTTAAATGTAACATTTGACTTTATTCGTACTATACTTTGACCCGAAATTAAAACAGTATGTTACGAGCGCTTGATTTTTTCACATCTCTATATCTTCTCTATAAACTTTCATAATAAAATTATATTGATTCATTGCTTTAAAGTTATATTATAATCAATTATTATCTACCTATGTCAGAACGTATGGGAGCAACCATTTATAATTCATAAATTGTAATAATTGAATAGTTCTGAAAGAAACGCTTTAAAGTAATTTATTGTTGGAGTATACAATTAACACTGAAGTTGATATAGTCATATTGTAAACCTAGAAAGTAAGGGGATTTGTTAATTAGAAAAAATAGGAAACTAAATAATATTAATAATAAAATAAAACAATGATTTCATAAAACAGAAACAAGTGTGCTTTAGACCATACGACTGAAGTAAAACTTCATACGAAACGTAACTGGCTATGTGAGAAAGATAGAAAGAAAATGTGTGCTCGCACCTCTCTCTCTCTTGCCCCTGCAGTAATATACAAAACGTAATTCTCTCTCTTTCTATCTTCACTAATTTATATCTCCCTCTCAACTTCCGTTCGCCTCACCCGATCACACTTTTCGTAACGCATTCACCAGCTTACTCCCTAAGTCAAGCGTGCGTAAAGAAGTTTTAGTTCAAAAATCGCCGGTAGTGTTCGCTAGTTTTCAAATGCAATTTTAAACGAATTTCAAGGTACGCTACGAACACTTTATGAAATGTCGTTAATATGCCCCAATTTGGAGTTCAAAGCGTTTTCACAAAGCTTTTGTCCACTTTCAAATCCTTATTTTTGCTATCATACTAGTTAACTTAGATTGAGTAATGTACATTTTACAATGTTATGAAACAGCCATATATTTTCAAAACCTATTTTGGTTTAATTCATTACATTAATTTTCTTAACCCTTTATAGGTGTTAGCATAATACCAGCGCTGCTTCTTACGAAATAGCACAATGTTGAGCTAACTGTACTTTAACTTAAACTTTAGAACATTTTTTTTTTATTGTTTGCCTTTGTGTGAGTACAAAATAAAAGAGGTTTCTTTCACTTCTTATTTTTTTTCTTCTATATTTAAATAATTTAAAATTGCGTAGCCAGTAGTACAAATATTAAGTAAAAGAAAATGCAAAGTGAACTCTATGTTATTATGAAAACTATTACGCAACAAAAAAAAACAGTTCGAGTGACATGGGATCGGGGACGCACAAGAAGTTTTGTATCTACTAGATAAAAAGGTTAAGTCCAGCTGTCTATCAGAATGTTGGCTGAAAATATTACAGTAACATTCCGTATTAAGCATGTATACAAAATGTTACTTTTTGCTTTTTTGAGAGATATAGACGATTAGGCATATTAACTTCTCCCATTAGACGTACACTTAATAGCGTTCTAGCGTAAACTGTAGGGCATCAAATCATTATCAATCGATATGTGACTGATACATGAATTTAAAAAAAGTGTGTATGTGCAATTCACACACGGTAGAAATGAAACTTCTAAATTAATGAACCAACGAATTTTAATACGCAAATGCACAAAAACGATACACGTGAATGACACAAGAAGGCTTCATAGTACGCCGGCGCAAAGACACGTGCTGGCTACAAAGATTATAGGAAACACTGTATACTTGTATTCTATCTCATTCTCTAGCGAGCTAAATCCCATTTATGAATATGTTGGTCTCTTATTTAATGTGTGATTCTAAAGAAGTTTCACTTCAAAAATAACTAATTACCATGGAAGATGGGTAGACCTTTGGTAAGGGACGCAACTGGCGTTGATACCGCCATCACAAACGTAAATACAATAATTTAATCGGTAATTATGAGCCGTTTGGGGTCGAGTCGAAACGTTAGGGTCATGGGGTCCGAGTGCTCGTTCCGTTTACAAGGAACTAGCTAAGCGACTGATCGACACTTCTCGCGACCAGAAGGCGTGGCTTTTTCTTGCACAAAGAATAGCATTACCATTCAACGTGGAAATACTGCCAGCCTTCTGGGAACACTATCAGTAGGCGATGATGCGGAGGAGTTCTATGACACATGCATGTAAATAGTCCTTGGTGTAAATATATATTTATATAATTAGGTTAAATAGTTTCTTTACATTTTTTTATGTTCACCAAGTATCGATTTAAAATAGAGGAAAAGACAAAATGTTCAGTCACTGAAAAAAACAACAAATAAGTTATTTAATTTTAAAGTTTCGAGGGTTCAAGGGTTCCCGCCACTACAATACAGTTTAAGTACTACTTTACCGACGTACCGACGAGAAAGGTTAACAATAAGATCATACTAGTAATGTGTGACAAAATAAAAAATGTTTTAGCCCAGCGTGGATAAATTTTGTTTTGCAAAATGCAATAAATTGTTATAGAAAGTATTTATATATCGTTCAAAAATTAAGTTCGATCCGAAGGAAGTCAGAAAAAAAAATTCAATATTACGTTCACATGGATTTATACAAATCAGTAAAGTGTTGAAACCATTTACCTTTTACGTTAGCTATAGGAACGAGTTCTAATATAGGCACTACTCCCATTCAATTCCACAAAAAAAAAATGCGATATCTACACGAACGTGTAACACAAAAGTTCATCGTTCTTATTTCCAAACAGGAATAGGCTTTGTGCCACGTTCGTAATTCGAGAATCGTACTCTCGAATAAAAGATCAATCGGCACACAATAGGCGTTCGATGAACTCCCAAATGATTCAACTTCAACTTTTGGATTGTGGCTTTGTGGAGTTACCACAATTTTGCCAATGTCAAGTAGGTATACGGAGGACAAACTGTCAAAGGATTTTATGTAGAGCTGTGGTAGAGCCAAAAAAGAAAAAAAAATATTGTAGAGATGTAGAGACTATAAATAATCGTGAATTCTAAACTTCTACAGGCATAATTAAAGCATGAATAAAAGCCAGATCATGTGAATACATAGAAATTAATACATAGTATTTAATAAACAAAAATAAATATTGAATTATGTTATGATCACAAAATTACAACTTAATCTTATTTACATTAATATACTTGCCTAATATATATACAAAAGGGGTGAAGACAAGTGATAGGATCAATTTAAGGGACGTGGGGCGGGGAATATGAGGAGGAATAACATCATAAATAGGGAACCTTGTCTTAGGACAGCTAAAAAATATATGATCCGCATTTCCCTCATCAAGACCACATTCGCAAATGGAGCTATCCCTTATTCTAAGTTTTGATAAAAATACTGGAGTACATGAATGATTTAGTCTTAACCGACAAATTGTAGAGACAGTACTTTTATTTAATTTTGTAAATTTGGCAAACCAGGGTTTAAGTGGAATTTCTGGTTGTATTTCACCATAAAATTTGCCTCTTATAGTTTTTGACACTCGCCAAATCCTAGACCAAGAGTCAAGCAGTTGCGATTTTAAGGATGAACAAATGTCATAAGAGTATATTTCCGAATGGTCAAGAGAACCCGTATAGATAGCGTTTTTAGCACATGAATCTGCAGATTCATTTCCTGAAATCCCTGAGTGACCAGGAATCCAGGCCAAGACAACGTTTATGTTCAGCCTCTGACATTGAAATAGAAGATACCTGATTTTAAGGATAATAGGAATACTAGATTTCGATCGAAAAGGGTTTGAAAGAATAGATTGAAGGCAGCTTTTGGAATCTGTAAAAATTATGCTATTGTTTAAATTATGAGATTTTATAAAGGAAACAGCTTCCAAGATGGCGATAGATTCACCTGTAAAGACCGAAGAAGTAGTTGGGCATTTGTAGTTTAAGATTATACTAGTAGAAGGAATCCAGACAGCAACACCAACTGGGCTACTTACTGAGGATTTAGAAGCGTCTGTAAAAATTATACGCCAATTATTATAATTGGAGGTAATTTTATCAACAAAAAGTCTATTTGCTTCTATTGAGGATTTATTGATTTTAAAGTCCAGTATGATGTTGGGCTGAAATACCAACGCTTCATAGGGTGTAGAAAAAAGAGGTAACACGGAGTTTTGGAAGAGAGGATTAGGCAGACGGGAGTATTGCTGGTAAGCCAGAACAAGACAGGGAATGCTTTTATTAGAGCGGGGATAGTGGGCATTAAATAAGTTTGATAACTGGTCTAGTTTTAGAAGGAGAGGGTGATCCGAATTTTGAACAAGTTTAAAAAAGAATCTGTTCGCGAGGAATTGTCTACGAAGCGATAGAGGAGGTTCGCCACATTCAACCTGCATAGCGTTTATAGGAGAGGATTTCATGGCTCCAAGAATAATACGAAGGCATTTAGATTGAATTTTATCTAGTTTTTGGAGTTCAGATTTATTGCAAGGGTCCAAAATGAATAGACCGTAATCTAAATGACTACGGATTATGGCATTATAAAGAAGTTTCTGGGAAAATGGATGAGAGCCCCACCAAACCCCAGAAAGGGAACGAAGAACATTAATGTTTCTCTCGCATTTTTGAACGACGTAATCGATATGGATGCTACCTGTTAACCTGGAATCCAACCAAACTCCGAGGAACTTGACTTTGTTGTCCTGCGGGATGTCTTCACCACAAACAGATATGTCAACGAGAGGAATCGTTCGTTTTTTGGTAAACACCACAATCGAACTTTTAAGGGCCGATAAAGAGAGACCGTGGCAATTTAGCCACTCTGATAAGTAATTGAGCGCGGTCGATAACTGATCAACCGCTGACTCAAGGGATTTGTTAGAATTATATAATACTAGATCGTCAGCGTATTGAAGAATTTGAGCATAAGGGCCTATCGACAGCTCTAGGTCATAAGTGTATAGACTATATAAGAGGGGACTTAGCACCGAGCCTTGAGGTAAGCCCTTCCAAATCATTCTGGGCGACAGAGATAAGTCCCTACTTTTAATGAAGATGGATCTTTCTAAAAATAAATTACAAGTAAAACGAACTAATTTTTCTGGAATCTTGAGTTGATACACGAGTTTGTGTTTGAGAAGTGGAATCAGAACGTTGTCATAGGCTGACGAAATATCAAGAAAAGCTCCTACTAAGTATTCCTTATTAAGAAACGAGGTTCGAATGTCAGAGGTCAATAAACCAAGATTATCCATCGTGCTTCTACCCTTTCTAAATCCATATTGGGATTTCCCTAACAATTTTCTGTTTTCCACAAACCATTCAAGACGGTGTTTTATCATGTGTTCTGTAACCTTACATAAGACAGAAGACAAAGCTATAGGTCTATAACTATTTGGGTCAGCAGAACTCTTACCAGGTTTAAGAATGGGGATCACGATTTGATTTTTCCATGCCTGGGGAACAGAATCAGATGTATAAAAAGTGTTTATTAAGTTTAAGAAATATTGTTTGCTTTTATCGGAAGCATGTTTTAGGAAAGAGTAAGGGATACCATCCATTCCAGGAGAAGAATCCAGAAGACCGTCTAGCGCCAGCTGAAGCTCGGCGAATGAGAATGCTTCGTCAAAACAGTTTTGAGGTGGAATAGGAAGAGGTCGAGAAGGAAAGCAGTCTGAGTTTGGGACGGAAGGAGGAGCCAGTTTGTCAGAAAAAGATTCAAGCCAGGTTGAGGGGTCATTGACCGACATGTCAATATTGTTACAAGAACCTCTGTACCGTTTAATTTGCTTCCAAACCAAAGTAGAGGGAGTCCTTGGAGAAAGGTTTTCACAAAACCGGAACCAACCTTCCCTCTTTTTCTTTGCGAAAACTCTTCTCGCCTGGGCAGCTTTCATTTGGTAATTTATAAAATTTTGAATGGTCATGTTACAATTATACGAGTCTTCTGCTCTTTTTCTTTCAATGACTGCCATAGAACACTCCGAATCCCACCAAGGAGTGGATACTTTAAAATTAAATGGCTTTTTTAGGGGAAAGTTTTGATCGGCACTTGAAATAATACAATTAACAAAATTATTGTAACAATCTAATTGGTTATTAGTATCCGGAGAAGGAAGATCCTCTAGTTTACTCTCAAGAGTAGAAGCAAATGAGGGCCAGTTAGATTCAACTATCCTATACTTGAAGGTGGGGTTAAAGCTACGCATGGGAGAGACCCTGTTAGATATTGAAATAATAATGGGCAAATGATCACTACCGTGAGAATGAGGAAGAATATTCCAAGAAACAGTGGAAGCCAAAGATGCTGAACAAATAGTGAGATCAACCGCCGATTTGGGGTTTTGAGAAGGAAGAACTCTTCTGGTGGGAGAGCCATCATTAATAACACAGAGGTTTGAGTCATCCAGAATTTCCAGAAGAGAGAGACCAAAGGGGTCGTCATGACAAGAGCCCCAAGATGAGTGGTGGGCGTTAAAGTCACCCATTAAAATAATTGGTGGAGGAACAGAAGAAATAATTAACATAAGATCCGGGATCAAACCAGAGTGGGGATGAGGGATGTAAGCAGAAAGAAAAGTGATGTTAAGAGTCCTAACGGCTACCATGTTTATGTCTGGGGAGATGGGGGGGAGAGAGATTTGGGAAAAAGGTAGGGAGCGCTTAATAAATAGGGCACTGCCTGCATATCCATCAGCTCTATCGTCCCGAAGGCAAGAGTAACCTGGCACCCGAAATCGGGACCCAGGCACCAACCATGTTTCCGAGACGGCGATAACTGAGGGAAGAAAAGAGTTAATTAAGTAGAGAAGCTCATGTTTCTTAGGACGAAGACTCTTCGAATTCCATTGAAGGATTACAGCCATAATTCGTAGAGAGCGAAAGGATCTGAGTTAATTTTTGGGCAACGTTGGGCGGTAAGGAAGATTTTTTATTTGATATCAAATTAATAATGATTGTCAACAACAACTCTAATAGACCTTCTTCTTGGGTAGGCAGAGGGCCTGTTCGAGAAGAAAGAAGTGAATAACCATTTGGCAAAGAGGAAGGTTCTTCAGAAACAAGAGCCTGATGAGCAGCCTTGTCGTATGATTTGCCCAAAGGAGCCCTGGGACGCGGGGTAGAGGTGACAGTTTTTTTGTAAGATACATAAGGACTTGAAAGGCTTTGCTGCTGAGAATAAGACAAGATTGAAGAATGTGGGAGCCGAGTCTCACCAGCGACTCTTGAATATAATTTAGAGATCTGAGGAAACTGTTTGGAAGCTTCCTCATAACTTAAATTTTCTTGAGACATTAACATTTTAATGTTTTTCTGTCTTCCCTGCTCCGGGCAACCCCTGCTATTAGCGAAATGATTACCCAAGCAGTGAAGGCAAGAGGCTTCAGCCTCAACAACGTCACATGACTCTCCAGCGTGGGGCTGAGAACATCGAAAGCAGCGTGGCTTTGAGCGACATTGTGTTTTAATGTGACCAAAACGACAACAGAGAAAACATTGAATTGTTGGGAATTGATAAGTTTCCACAGGAAGGGAAGAGTAGTAGCTAAAAATTCTTGAGGGAAGGGTTTGACCGTGAAATGTAATGACTACGGACTGAGTAGGGACCCAGACTGCTTTACTATTTTCAGTGGTTTTCCTATTTAATCTCCTCGCTTTGAGGATCTCTCCACATCCTTCAGGTATCACTACGGATTTAACAAAATCCGTCATCGACCATTCCGTTGGAACCTGACGAACCACGCCCATTTTGGTGATATTATAGGAAGGGATGGTTGCAACATATTTGTTATGGTTTAAAATCGGGTTGTCCAAAAATTGGTTCGCATCTTCTGCAGATAAGAACTCTACCGAAATTTTATTTCTCCCCACTTTTTAACCCCATCAGTTGATATATTTGCTACCTTATTGGCAAATAAAAATTGGCCAAACTTTATTGGTCGTATGGAACTACCGGCGGAAGGGTCTGGTTCAATCCGTGAAATGTGAACTATAAATGGGCCTTTATCCGAAGGCTTATATAATTTAAATCCAACAACAAGGCTAGGATGGACATATAAATTTTCAACAGACGGAATCACCATGTTGTTTTCTGTAATGTTCCTTTTCGGTTCCCCATGGCAAAAAGCATCCTCATCGGCAAGGCGACGCTTACCGTGAGTCACTACCTGAGACGGGATTTGACCTGAACCCCCAGGGTCCGGAGGCTCCGGGGGAATAGGAGAAGGCAGTTCCATAATAGGAGCCACTTCTCACTTACATTAAATATGAAGCAAAATATATACTTATATGCAAAAATTAAGAAAGAAATAATATAATTATACTAAACAAAATTAACTACTTACTGTAAACGTACTTAAATATCAATAATTTTGCCTGTAGATTACAAGAAAACAATTAGAATTAATAATTCAAAAAGTAAGGTTAGGATCCGTGTGACAGCTATCCAACCGCCTCCAATTAAGTCAACAAATGATTCAAACGGAGTCGGAATTCGCCAAGCAAGGGTATTTAAGTTCAGTAATAGACGTAAATAAAGGCCTACCTTCGAAAAATCAAAGAGAGTTGTAGGTTTTAATAATGTATTACATAGATTCCCACAAGCATATAATGGTTTATTACCCGTGGTCTGCCTACGTGGTTCACCTAGCTGCCGTCCTTTAACTAGAAAGCCGTTAAGCCCAACAAGTTGTCGGAAGATTAACGGCTTTTTAGTTCAAGAACGGCAGCTAGGTGAACTACGCTTAAGATTTTGTACCCATGGTTTACCCAATAGGTAAACCACACCACAAATGTATTAAATGTAGTGCCCTTGGTTCACCTAATAGATAAACCAATAATTTGTACATTTAAATTCCTATAATAATAATAATTCTTAGATTTTAGGTTCGCAAAATTTCTTCTCATCTACATCAAACAATCGACGTACAATTTCACGAGATTTTACAAATTACATATAAATAACTAAAAGACAATAAGTGAGTACTCTTATTTTTTTTAAGCTTTGAGGTGTCCTATTAAATGTATTTCGCTTTTATGTCACAAAACTTGCACAATGCATGAGGATTGTGACAAGTAACTTGGCGGCCATTTTGGCATTTGGCATTGGCCATGACGGCATATTGTTATGCGAGTGAATTGATTAGTTAAAAGTGATGGCAATAGAATCAGTTTTAGGCATCACAAAATTCTTATGTTGTGTAACTACCAGTTTTAATATTTTTTATTTTGGTAGTTGTAAGGTAGATGAAGAAATTTGACAGTGTTTCCATGATCCATGATCCATGATCTCTGGCCTCCATGAATGCTGGCATGGGGGTAACGGGAGAGGCTGTCCGTTACCCCAGCAGAAGCAGGCCTAAGACGGTGACGTGACATGTTCCGCGCGCGCCTCTCTAAACAAAAAGGGGGGCAAGGCCCTCCGCACGCAAGGATATGGCTGCCTTCTGTTTAGGAGGTGGCCAAGGTCTGCCGGGGTTTTGGGAACTTCCTTCCTACTGTATACCCGAGCCCCTTGCAATAGACTCACTTGTGACGGAACACCGTGTGGTTTTAGTCAGTTCGATTCCGACATACCACTTCACCAGTAGCCCCGGTGAGGTTAAGACCCGTGGGGGATACCAAACGATAAAAAAAAAACAGACAGTGGTTTATCCAAATATTTCAAACCTATCATAAGTGACAACGAGAAAAATCATCTTTCTTTTCATTATGAATGCAAATCCAGTAAGTAGGTGTCTTAAAGATATGATTATTACTGCTCGATTGTGACAAACCTTAAAACAGTACCAAGGGTCACAAGGATTATGTAAACGTGTTTACGCTTAAAAAGGTTGTTTTATTAAATTAAAATGTTCATCTCGTGTAGGTTTATGTTTGGCCTTCCATGTTACAAGTATGTGATCTGATTTTAAATTAGAGCATTTTCTATTCAAAATTGTTGTTTAGACATCCCTTTTATTACGTAGTATTTCTATTTGAAATTGAATATACCAAAAACTTCTTATAAAATTATATGTCTCTAATTAAATAGTTTTTAGTTTCAATTGCAGGCGTATTAAGTATTTTAGTGGTAGTCAGTATTTTGTCATTTAAATATTATATTCATCAGAGTTCAACCTGGTAACAAAAATAAAACATTTATGTATAAGGCAATTGAGCTATGTACACCGAAAGCAAAGTCTTTTAAAGGTTAATGTGAAAACCCTCTTTACCTGTCTAAGCCCCATAAAATTATTTAAGTCACAAGTACTTTAAAAAGAAAAACAAAAGATACCTCATGGTAATTTCTCAGCTATCTTTTTTTTTATGTGGAAACCCCAGAGGGTCTCACTGGAGCTAACGGCAAAGTGGTATGTCGGAATCGAACCGACCAATACCACACGGTGTTCCGTTCACAAGTGGGTCTATTGCAAGGGAGGAAACCTCGGGTTCCCGGAGGTTGCAGACCATAGCCAGCTCTTGATCAGTAGGCGGCCGCAACGTGGCATACACCTTACCTCCCTTCGGATCAGAGAGGCGCGTGGGGAACACATCACTGCTTCTGCTAGGGTAACGAACAGGTCCACCTGTTATCCACAGGCCAGCGCTCATGGAGGCCAGATATCGCACTCATCGGCTCTTGCGTCCTCTGCGGGACAATTATTTGAGTTGTTTATGTCTTGTTCATAGATGTTCTCTTTTTCTCCGCACTATAGTGAATAGATTGTTAATATTTTTTTATAAAATTTCTAATGCCTTGAACTAAAAAGTTTACCTATTGAAACTTTCTTAATTATTTTTTTTTATGATCTATAGCTTATACCTTTGCCAGTAATATCCATTTTCAATCTTGAGAATCATTTAATTTTATATAAAGTACACAAAAGGTAAGGTAGAAGTAAAGGCAAATGAGAGTATGGAGGGGAAACAGCTGTTTAGTACCTTTTTTGTGGAAATTCTCTATTATACTTTGTGAAAGGAAAAACGTATGTATAGTGTGTATATACAATGAAAATTGTTCATAGATGTTCTCTTTTTCTCCGCACTATAGTGAATAGATTGTTAATATTTTTTTATAAAATTTCTAATGCCTTGAACTAAAAAGTTTACCTATTGAAACTTTCTTAATTATTTTTTTTTATGATCTATAGCTTATACCTTTGCCAGTAATATCCATTTTCAATCTTGAGAATCATTTAATTTTATATAAAGTACACAAAAGGTAAGGTAGAAGTAAAGGCAAATGAGAGTATGGAGGGGAAACAGCTGTTTAGTACCTTTTTTGTGGAAATTCTCTATTATACTTTGTGAAAGGAAAAACGTATGTATAGTGTGTATATACAATGAAAAGGATATATTGCAATTTAAAAAAACATCACTACAGCTGGGTTCAAAGGTATAAACCTAATTGCACAGGACTAGCAGTGTTGCCTATGACATCACAAATTATAAGTGCAATCACGTTGAATTCAATATGTTTTTGAAGCGTTTATGAGTACAAAGCACACCTAAGGTGTTCTGTAAATGTGAAAGTTACATTGAAATTACAGTTTAATGTGATTGAAAAAAAAAAACAGTCTTAACGCCTTCTACAAAAGTATATACAAATTATACCTTTTAGTTGTAAGTATCCCTGCAATGAATCCTTGATATATGCTTTCTTAAAATAATATTCTTACTTAGCGGACATCACTCACGCTTTCTACATTAGATATGGAGGGTTCATAAACCGCACATTTACTTTTATGTTGTGATGTATTATGAAGTTATTCTGTAAAAAAGTTAGTGAAAGATAGGATTCTAAAAGGTTTTTTTCCATTAAATAACCATTATGGATAAGAGCCGTCACGAATCGTGAGTACATGCCTACATATGTTGCTTTAAAACATATTTAATAAAGAAGTGACTTCGAAAAAGAATAAAGGTCTTAAATTGTTTGAAGAACCGCTTAGTTTTTAGTTTTTGAATTGAAATGAGAAATTAAATAAAAAAAGGTATGTGTGCTTATGTACGCACGTAAGAAGTTATACTTCTTAGGCGGAACAAGATAAAAATCTTTCTAAAAAATTATCCTTCGCGTTATCCTGCGTTTGTAGAAAAAAGACACTAATAATAGAAAAAAAGGTATTTAATACATTGAAAGTTTTATTATAACGCATTATCTAGTTAAATAAAGTTTATTTAAATATCATAATAAATAATACACACCGTCAACCAACCTCAAATTCTACAAACGTTCTCAAAGTAATATGTAAAAACCAATTTTATCACTTATAATCACAGTAAATTATCTTTAAATTAATAAATTGTTAATAAATATCAGTCACCACGATATATTATTTGAAAAAATATATATTTATCTATATTTATATATATTTTATTCGGACTGATACAAAACACGTGTTGACTCACGTGGACTTTAGGTGACATCCTAGATGACCAAAGAACATCGTCCTTGCATTAATGGAGTGGAATTTATAAAGAACACGAGTTGTGCGGAGAGCGGTAGTTGTCTATGGCTTATCTATAAGCAAACCAGAAACATAGAATAATTAACTTTTAAAAAAGTATCACCGACTTGAATGCTTATTACAATTTATCAACATTTGATGATAAATTGTAATAAGCTGTATTCTTCATACCTTAATTTTCTACCCTTATGGGTTGAATATTTTCTTCAAATTTAAGTGGGAGCAACCTTGGTAATAACTCATTCAATTAAAAAAGGAACTGTTGAAATCGGTTCACAAATGGCGAAGATATCATACACACACGAAAAAAGCGTTCAGTCGAATTGAGAATAAGAAAGTTAAAGTCAACAAAGTCTATTTTACTCGATATTACTGAATATAATATGACGAAAAATAGACTATTATTCTGTTATTTTCCAGATTATTAAATAAGGAGTACTGTTTACAGCGCACTCGAATCTCAGACCGTCCTTATCAAGTTGAGAAAGTGCCTGAATTTTATATAAACAGGCAAGTTATATGCCGAGGTTAGTGGCTATATGTGGCTCTTTACACAATAAAGTTGGTTGATTACTGGTGGCTTTTTAGGGTTGAGAAAACTTAATAAATGACAGTTATAATAATTTTAAGCCATTTATTTTTATGATTTTAGAGAGGATCGTTGTGGAGTCGCTTCGTTTAGTGTTGGTATTTTTTTATATTGTGAAGCTAGAGTATGGTAATTTTTAAAAAAGTTTGGATTATACTTTTTTATACATCACCAAGGTAGCAAACAAGCATTCGTACTGACTGGTGGTAAGCGAACACCTATGGACATTTGTAACGCCAGGGCACCCGTTGCCGATACTGTAATAATCTATTTGAAAAATGTCAATTCTATAGTCTTTTGGGTATATTAGTATTATGTAATCCAAATTAGTAGTAAAGAATACTAAAAATAAGCAATTTCGGTAAACAGCTGACATAGAAGATACTATAAATGTCCTTTCAACACAAAGGGAGGATTTTGGTGATCATGCCTGGCAGACTGCGGCCCAACGCCTTATGTCTGAATGTTGTATATAGCAAGAACTCTCATTGCGCTTTACAGAATCAGAAGTTAGTACGTAGTTCAGCTCGTCCTCGCTAGATGATGTTGAAGTATGTTTTTGTTGTAAGTGGAAGTCGCTACACATGTATGAAAATATATAAAATAAACATATATAAGTAAACATATATCTTTCGTCACAGTAAGATTTTATGGATTCTCTACAGATGAAAGCCATATATTTAGCTAAAAATATAAAAGTTAAAATGTAAGTGATACAATGGTAACTCAAATTGTTTATATTATATAAATGCCGAACGAGAAACATACCCATTATTCTTCTCTTCTTGTCCTTAAAAACCAAATGTATTAATTTCAAAGACGTTGGACTTACTTGCTTGCTAATTACTTACGTAAATATTTTTCTAAAGTCATTTAAAGTTCCTTTGACTTAGAGACAGATAGACTCTTTTGTCCCGGTCGACTTTTCTCAGCTCACTATCGCCTCCGTAAAACGCGGTTTCTGCCAAAAAGTACCAGAGAGGGTAGGCTTAGAAATTATTTATGCGGAACTATAGAAAAAACATTGAGTATACTAAAAATTAAAAAATCTTAATTGCGGTACAATGGCAAGTGTGTCCATGCACTAACGCTTACCACTTCACCTTAGATTTAGCGTTTTCAAAACCACTTCACCTTGCAACAAACCCACTTACTTATAAAAACAATTCCGGGATTGACGCCCAAAGTGGCATTACAAGAGATAATCAAATGTAGCGCCGCGCCTTTACCTTTAAGACATAGCTTACATTGGTGTTCCCAGTAAAAGGACTTACAAGACTAACCACACTGTGGATTTAAGTGAATGTGTATTTACTACTTTTGTTATATTTAACACTAAGTAGGTAATTCATTTTGTAACACAAATAAAAAAAAAGTGTGTGTTTGCAATTTACACACGGCAGAAGTGAAACTTCTAAATAATTATTTAATACGCATATGCACAAAAATGATACACGCGAATGACACAAGAAGGTTTCATAGTACGCAGGCGCAAAGACACGTGCTGGCATACGAAGATTATTGGAAACACTGTTTACTTGTATTCTATCTCATTCTCTCGCAGGCTAAATCCTATTGTATTGTGTTGTGATCTAAGGCTTCGTAGTACGCAGGCGCAAACAAAGATTATAGGAAACACTGATACTTGTATTCCATCTCATTCTCTCGCAGGCTAAATCCTATTTATGAATATTTTTGTCTCGTTTCAAAGATTATAGGAAATACATTTATAGAAATTATTACTTAAAAAACAATGTAACTTATGATCCAATGGGATCTTTATTACACGACTGCTCAAAAAAGGAGTAAAACATTTTCAGGGTATGGATCCTGAAAATGTTACACTACGTTTTTGGGCAGTAACTCACAAACTCAGAAACACAAACCAGGTTACTCACAAACATAAGTGGGTATCTAAATTCCGAAACAGATTTATATGTATGGGGTATCGTTAGAATCATCCCCATTATCCCGAGTGACACTGGTTATAATTCTTTGAAATGTCAATTAATACTAACAAATATAAATAAAACTCTTCAATTCGTTTTTTTGGATGGGCAGACTTATCTTGTAATTAGTAAATTGTTTATTTTAAAAATAGATTCATGTCTTTGGACTTCAAAACACAACTTAAAAGATTAAACAAATAAGCAATTATTATGTCCATTCTTTATTTATCGACATAGCATGATCCTGGTTGTAAATGAAATATTATATACTAGCAGTACCCCGCGGGTTCACCCGCGTAAGTCCCGATCCCGTAGGAATATTGGGATAAAAGGTAGCCTATATGTTAATCCACATCTCCAGCTATCTACATACCAAGTTTCATCGCAATCGGTTCAGTAGTTTTGGTGTGAAAGAGTAACAAACGTCCATCCATCCATCCATCCAAACTTTCACATTTATAATATTAGTGGGATTATACACTACATTATATATAAATATTTCCAACTCACATGCATCTCTTACAATGCAAAAACAGAAGTGGTGAAGTAATAAACAGAATATGAGTGGTCTAGAGATCGGTTTACGGATATTAAGTAGCTTTGTTTGCACGACTATGTTGACTGTAGAGCGCAGCCGAGACCGAATACTTGTTGGTACAAATATACGTAGATAGGCAAATATTAAATCGTTAGATAGGAACAAAAAAGTATTGTTGCAATGAAAGTTATCTGTAAAGAAACAAAACCTTTTCTTTTATTTAAATAAGTTTAAAACTATATTAGTGTATGAACGTATTAAATGTTTATCTATGCGTTTTATTAGAGCATTCTTTCAGATGAGAATTAGCCATTTTCGGCTCGTATGGGCCGGCTCGACCGGAGTGATACCACGGCCTCATAGAAAACCGGCAGTAAAGCAATGATTCATTGTATTTCGCAGAGTGAGTGAGATTATTGGAGGCCCTAGCCCTTCCTTCTCCCCCTCTTCTCTCCTTACCCGCACTCTCCCTCTCCCCCTTCATCCCCTACTCAAACCTTAAAAGCCGGCAACGCACTCGTGACTCTTAAGTTGCAGGTGCCCATGGGCGGCGGTAGTCACTTAACATCAGGTCGTCGTCGTCAGCTCGTTTGCCCCCTTTCCCATAAAAAAAGAAACTAGTTTTTCAATTAATCACATGGAATGAAATAATTAATAATCTCAGACTAAAACCTATCGTGAAGATAATTATTTGTATGTATTTTTAAGAGAAAATCATGATCAGAGGAACGTGACATTTAGAACACTTGAAGTTTATATATTGAATTGAGCAGAAAGTTAAAATTTTCAAACAATTTTGGTTACAAATTTAAAAATGACGTAAACGTCATGCTTCATGCGTCCAGTATATATACATAATATCTTGACCTGCCATGTACGCAAAGTCTATACAATAACAATTTAACTTACACTGGCCAATTAAATAAACCCAAAATAGTTCAACTTAATAAATTATGATCGAAACTTGACCACTAGGTGATTTCTAGTTTATATAAATAGACAAACAATTAACTATCTATTTCTCCTTTCTTCATTCTATATTTTTTGTGTTATAGCTATTAATTTGTGTTGTGGCTACGTGTTATCAATAAAAAAAGGAAATAGTGTTTTTTGTGCTCTTATCGACGGAGCGTTAATGTTATTAATGATTTAAACAATTACGGTCGAATTTGACCTCTGGATGATCACTCGTAAACGTAATTGGACCATCCAGCCTTAACAGTAATAATGTGTGATGTTTTTTACTAACAGTAATAAACTGTAAAACAAGGCTGAACTAATTGGACATGACCACCATCTACTGTGAACTAAAATATAATTGTCATGTTATTTTATTATTAACATCTTACAAGGATTTCGTTTCGTTTTTATTATTTTTAAGTCTACTGCAAAAAATATATACATGGACAAGTATCAAGATTCTTTATTATAGGTAAAACATTACCGATAAAGATTATAACGTTTGAAGTGTTTTGTAATTGTAACCCACGTACCTGCCTCACGCGACGCCTGTATCCCCGTAGGGGTATTTAGAGGTGTATTTAACACCCACATTTTGTCAACTGTAATTGGAAAACAAATAGGTTTTATGATACACATTTTTAGGGTTCCGTAGCAAAACGGTAACCATGGGACGCTTACATGGTTTCTATACACAGTAGTGCAGAGTTTCCTAAAGTACAAATAAATAGGCAGTTTAGTTAAATAGCCATTTAATCGATTTTGTAAGTTACGAATGAATATAGCAGTCGTAAAAAAAAGAAAAATTATCCCTTTCACTGTTGCGAGGCGCTTTTTCCAATATTTTAATCTGAAAAAATAATCAATATAGAACTTAAATCAAACATACTATAGATAATAGATACACATTCTCCTACAAAATACTTTACGTGCATACATTTAATATACCACCTAATAATAAACCAGAGCATACAATGATTGTTTTTGTGAATATATTATCTTGTTGTAATAGTTTGATTCAAAATCTGCAATATACTATTCGTTCTGTCACGTCTGTGGTTTATTACTTACCACAACGGACCGCATTAGACTCGTGGTACGTTTTCCGCACGCGCAGGCTCGTGAGAGCGCAAGCTACGTATTTAGAAAACATCTTACTTTTTAAATTATCATTTATTACAGTGTCATTATTATAAATACTATAATTAAAGCTATCATAAAAAAATTATACGTATCGAAAGTATGACATTTCATGCCTTGTTTGCATTTCTAAAGCATAGTTTTAGCATTTTTGGGTTACATCTAAAACGTCATATCTGCTAGCTGACCGGACTGTAGATTTTTCTTTATACAAAAAATTGGCTGAGGCTGGAATTTCCAATGATAACTCTCAGTATATACATATATTTTGAAGTGTATGTACGATGTAGACTAGGGACATCCCGATAAGTTATTTTTACCGTTTAACCAAATTAGAGACTATAATATATCGATAATACAATGGCATTAAGTTTGTCTGTCTGTCTTGTAAATTATACTGTCTTTTTTGTTCATACTTGTTGTATTTTTATCGTAATTAGAGACGGGCAGCCCTTATTTTCCTTGGTGATTTTCGTAAGAAAATTAAGTCAGGTGGATGTTTGGCTTCATTATATTTTTAGATCGGTGCCTTTTTTAAAAAGGCAAAAGTTAAGAAAGTATAAGGAAATCTTTGAAATGTAAGTGAATTGAAATTTGAAACCAATCTGTGGAACAAATTGTCGCCTGCGGTATTTTCGGACCGATACGACCTTCAAACATTCAAGGAAAGAGCGTACCACCTTAAAGTCCTGCAACGCACTTGTGAATCTTGAGTTGCAGGTGTCCATAGGCGGCGGTAGTCACTTACCATCAGGTGACACATCTGCTCGTTTGGCCCCTATACCATTAAAAAAAGAATCTTTACTCGTGGGAGGTATTTCTTGTTTAAGTTAAAATAATTATAAATGCGACTTTCAATAGTATAATTGTAAGATTAACACCGAACACTTATAGCATATATTGCTTTTAAACCTTTTGTTATTATGAGGACTCACTTTAGTGGAAATATCTGCCGTCGAATAACCAAAGATTTATGATTGATCGTCTGAAACGTTTATGACTTTTAAAAAAGCACTTTGTCAAACAAGTATGAAGACGAAGTTATAAGGCTCGTGCGACTTGCTATTAGGATTCAGTGGCTCCAGGAGTATTATTTTCATTGCTAACTTTAAAGAACAGGAATAATGTCTTTGAACTATTCTGACATAGACCTCAGTGCAGCCGAAGAAATAAAAAAAAAACAGAACGGCAAAGAAAACTCATACTAGGTGAGGATGGTGAATAAGTCTTAAAAATAATTAAAGTATTCCATTCACCCTTGAGATTATGCAAAAAAAAAACAAGTAGGTACTATGCAGTCGAACTCAAATAACTTTTTTAAATAAAGAAACGAATAAAATACAGCACAAGCTAAAATTCTGAAGAATGAAATTGTAGCTGTATTCAATCGACCTTTTTAATACCTCTATTGCTGTCTGCTGCTGCAGCTGCTGGCTGATCAGGTAAACTCTGTCCTTTAGGTGTTCTTAGCCCTCATGATTTATCAGATGTTGTTTCGCTTTATTTGGTTTAAGTAGCCATAGAGTTATTGTTCCAGTTTTCAATTTAAATTACTCCCTTGGGTTCGAAGTAACGGGACGTAATCGGTGATTTATTTGAGTTTACCATTACTTGAAAATGTACCTCACCAATAGTAATTATTCTTGATTCATTCTCAGTATAAACTAAATGTTTTTTGATTGTAATTTACAATTTATGTAATAATTTTCATTTTGAATGCATATTCTAGACTTGATGAAATAATTTATTTTCTATGGTAGTATGAGCGGAATTAAACCGACTAAAACGACACATGTGCCACACTGTACCTACAACAGGATTCGTCGGAAGGTCTGAGAACGATTAAGTATTAGCACATTAGCGGTACCTAACCTGTCTAGGACCTGCCCGCAAAGCACTGGCATCATCTTTAACTCTCTGAGTTGGCAATGTACATGCAATACGGGTCAGCTCCAAGCACAAGCGACAGTTTAATTTTAAAATATATTTGAAGAAGCGGTGTAATTGATCAGATGGTCTATTGTTACTGTGTTAACTATTGTAGAATCTATCCTTATTTAGGACAGATATTTGCCCTGCCTGAGATTTTGAGATTGAGCCTGCGTGTACTTTTTGCTCAATCATTGTTTATTTACCTTAAAAATTGAATATTACTCTTCTGTATTTTAATATCCTCCTAATTTTCCCATTTTATATTCCCATATTACATGAGCAGGATCAAATCATAAATAGCAAAATGTGGGTGTTTAATTTGCCTCTGGCTACCCATACAGGTGTAAGTGTGTATTGTTGTCACCACATCCAAACCTCTTATTTATTTTAGTAAAAATAATGACAAACTATAATAGATGATGCGATTGTCGGGGAGAGCCATGCTTCGGCACGTATGGGCCGGCTCGACCGGAGTCATACCACGGCTTCACAGAAAACCGGCAGCCGAGCGAGTCTGGTTATCGTTGGCCCTAATCCTTCCCTATCCCCATCTCCCCCCCTCTGCCCCTCTCCACTCTCCTCTCTCCCCCTCTTCCCGCTCTTCCCCTATTCCCACCTTAAAGGACGATTACGCACATGTGACTCTCGAGTTGTAGGTGCCCATGGGCGGTGGTAGTCACTTACCATCAGGTGACCCGTCTGCTCGTTTACCCCTATCTTTTAAAAATTAAAAAATGATAAAACAACTCACTGTTTAATAAAAATGAGTTAATAAACATTATTATGACTACCTGTAACGCAACACTATTGGTTGGTTGTTTTAAAAGGCTAGACATTAATTATAAAACAACATAGTAGTTACTGTTATTTAGTGATTTTGATAGTTTATAGCAATAATGGTGAGAGTGTTTTTAAAAGTATGTTTTTTAATAAAATCCCAGTAAAAAATATAAGTTAACCCGTGCAGCTCCACTCGCATAGATGTCTGTTATCGCGACAAAAATGCATTACTTTAGTCGTGAGTTTTGGCTCCGTTCCCAGCGCTTACATTGTTAGTTACTCTGATGGAACTAGTTCTGCAAATTTATTGCATTTACCTAGACAGTTTTTGAAATCATTGACTAAAAAAATTCTGTAAAAAAACTGTATCCTCATAAATATTTATGATAAAAGGTAGGTAGTTGCATACACACAGAAAAAGAAAATGCGTTTTAATTAGCTTTTACAAGATTTAATATTCCTTTTAATATACCACAATGTCTCCGTTAACGTGAATTGAGCTAAGAATAATTTTTAAGCATTGATTTATAAGGCTAATAGAAATCAAAAGTTACTTAGTAATCGGACAGCATGTTTAGTGTTAAACGAATATATACCTAAACCCTACATATATTGAAAGTAAATTAACTAGTGACAAAAACATAGTGATTAATAAACGATCCTTGGACGATGCAGAATGACATGCGTTACGACTTACGTGCTTTACTGCATGCATGACCGTTTAACTATATTGATTGATGCGAATGACATGCAAACTACGTGCATGACATGCAAAGTACGTGCTGGTAGTTGATTGACAATTCCTTTTATTTTTATATTTATAAATTTATTGATTTATGAATCTGCCTTTGACAAAGATATTTCCATACCAGCGCAGAAGACCTCTTCACTGTACTATCTATATCGACTGAATAAAATTATTATACGAAGTGAATTATCATGCTGGACTCTTAATAGGCCCTTCATGCAGCATGATTGTCTAGGGTCCGCTATAGCGGCACTATGTGTGCCGTTTACGTTTAAATATTGTGAAAGATAAAGGCTTCTATGTTATTCCAAATTATTTAGTGAATCGTAAGCAATTATCTACTTTTATATATTTTTTGGAGTTTACTGCTTAAGAATTGATTTGCATATAAGGATTTTCGTATGCAAATTTTATGACGAGTTAAATTAACGAAAGTGTTACGTTTTCTGTCACTTTGAAATCATGGGTATGTATAAAAGTGTGTGGGTGTGTGAATTTAATTGTATTGTATTGTAAACTCCAGTTGTGCGTAGAATAAAACATACAGAAAGAGTGGGGAGAGAGGGAGGGAGTTAGGGAGACGGAGGGAGGGTGAGGGAGAGGGAGTCACCGTAAGATTGTAAGCCCCAGTCATGCGTCGGAGCTGATACACACATACTTTTTTTAGTGTTCAAGCCCTGGTATTATAGCCACTAGTATATTATATCTTAAAATATATATCTTATGTTTAAAAAAATTATATTTGAACGAATTGAGGTGCTCTCTTAATTAATCCCAAATAAACTGAATGAAGGTTTACAGTCATAGTTTTGTCATGATTTGACAACCTACTACAGCGGTCGAGCTACTGCAACGCATAGGATATAGCGGGTTCGATGAAAAATATTTGTTTGTACTTTCGAAACTCATAGTACAAGGTATGTTTTTCTTTTGTTTTTTTTTATATTATAGGAGGCAAACGAGCAAACGGTACCTGATAGTAAGTGACTACCGCAGTCCATGGACACCTGTAACTCAAGAGTCACAAGTGCGTTACCGGCCTTTGGTCTTGAAGAATATTTTTAATAATTGAGCTACAATTAGTAATAGTTCCAAGTTAAAAGTTTGAGAGTCAATATTTGATATACATACATGAATTGCTATAAAACAAACAAGCTTGTTAAATAAATTACAAAGTTACTTGCAGTAACTTTATACACTGTTAAACGAAACCGCCTCAACAACAATTTATGAATAAGTACTTCCACTTGAAATTTCTGCTCAACTCCAAGTAAATTGCGAAAATAAATCTCGCTCACATTCTCATACGATAATCGAAACGAAGCAATCGTATCTGATTAAATACAAATAAGCATCGATATTTATCAATACACGTCCTTTGAAAATGGAAAAACTCATGCATACAGTAATCTATAGGTAGGTATAGTGAGTATGCTAAAGTGCATTTGATAACATTATCTAACGATTTTTTTTTTATGGTATAGGGGGCAAACGAGCAGACGGGTCACCTGATGGTAAATTACTACTGCCGCCCATGGGCACCTGTAACTCAAGAGTCACAAGTGCGTTGCCGCCCTTTAAATTTAGAATAGGGGAAGAGGGGAAGAGCGGGAAGACGGGAGAGGGGGATTAGAGGGGATCAGTATGGGAATAGGGGAGAGGGAAGGGTTAGGGCCTCCGGTAACCTCACTCACGCGGCGAAAAGCAATCCAAGCATTGTTTCACTGCCGGTTTTCTGTGAGGCCGTGGTATCGAGTGGAGTCGAACCGGCCCATACGTGCCGAAGCATGGCTCTCCCATGAAAACATACCAATAGGGGACCAGCACTCTAACTCCTTATACAGGATGCTCAGTACAGTAGGAGTACAGCACTCACTCAATAGATATGGTGATCATCATGTATTGCTACAAATATGTTTTTTTACGTCTATTACCATAACTTTAGATGTCAATTAATTTATTATTATAGTATACTAGGAACCCGCCCCGGCTTCGCAGGGTACAAATTATACACTTAAACCTTCGTCATGAATCACTCTGTCTATTAGTGAAAACCGCATGAAAATCCGTTTAGTAGTTTTTGAGTTTATCGCGAAGAGACAGACAGAAAGACGTGGCGGGGGAGTTCGTTTTATAATATGTAGTGAAGTACACATTATGACCATACACTAAAAATCTGATTTGATTGTTGTTTTAGATAAACAAAACACTGAGGTTAACAACTGAGGAAACACAGTGTTTATTTTAGTTGTAATTGGCAACAAGCCTTAGCAAATTAGTTCGTGATTTTTACTTAAAAAAACCTTTAATTGTTACCTTTCCTTACTATAGAAGGATATGTATGAGTAGATAGATAGATAGAACATTATTTATTGTACACCACAGTTGAACGGAAATTAAACATAGTAACAGTTTATACTAAGCGGCAAGTACAATGAGCGGTCTTATAGCTAAACGCGATGTCTTCCAGATGTATGTAGACATTGTTCATAAATATCCTTTAAAAACTTTTGGAGACAACAAGCTACAAACGATAACGGTGTCTTATATGTAACTCAACATTAAATTGAGAGCGTTTGTACATTTTTAACCTCCAACGCAAAAAGGAGGTGTTTTATAAGTTTAACGTGTGTATCTGTGTGTCTGTCTGTGTAATTATAGCTTAGTAGCTATGAAAAAAAACTAAATCATAATCGGTCCATCCGTTTAGTAACGGAAAGATCCTCGCGGTTTCTTTTGGACTTGAGAAGAGAGATGTTAAACATCCTTTCGTCTAACCTCGTGTGCAGATGGATACCCTGTTGGTGTTCGCTAAAAGCTGTCCTTAATATGAGAGATAAATATATAAAAAACAGGGTAGACACCAAGACAGCCTTTTCGCACTCCTCTGGAAACGAAAAAGGTTCCGGTGTTTTCCCATTAAAACTACAGGACCCTTTACATCCTCGTGGAAGGATTTCACGAGGCTCAGGAGTTTAGGCGAACACCCGATGCTCTCCAGCAGAGTGTACAAGCCCTTTCTGCTGACGGTGTCGAAGGCCTTGTTAAGGTCAATGAACGTCACAAAAAAGGGGGTCATTTGTTCTCGATACTTCTCTTGCAATTGGCGAAGTGTGAATTTCATATATACTGTGGAACGCTTGGGGTGGAAGCCACATTGTGACTCTGGGTAGACTAGTTCAGCAAGCTTTTGGAGTCGAGGTAGAAGTACTAGCCCAAACAGCTTGCCAGCTATGCTTAAAAGGGAAATGCCGCGGTAGCTGTTGCAGTCACCTCGATCACCTTTCCTCTTATAAAGAGTAATAATGTTTGAGTCAGGCATGTCTTGTGCACAGCAGATTGTACAGGATTGGTCTCACGTATTGGAGTTTGAGTATTTTCGACTGAGTGCCGTCGCCGCCAGGGCTCTTGCCGCATTTAAGTCGATTGGTCGCTACGGTGAATTCCTATAAGGACGGTAAGTCATGAACCGCCTCTGGCTGTAAGTATAAGGGGCTCGAGAATAGATTGGTGTAGTGTTTGATCTAACGATCGACCTGTTTTTGACTATCTATAATGACAGCACTGATCGCGTCTTTAAGAGGGGCCGTCTTCTTTGCGACAGGTCCGAGAACTTGCTTAATACCTTCATAGACACCACTAATGCATGCAAGACACACAAATAGATCCACCCAGTACGAGTTAGCAAAATATATTAGCAATTATATAGCATTAGCCCGTACAATGTACAAATATAAATTTCTTAACATCAACCGTTGGGCTGCAGTCCGCCAGGCATGATCACCTAGATAGACTATTTGGAGAATCCTCTCCTTCTGTTGGAGGGACGTAACACCCGTTCCTCCACAATCACCAAATAACAACACCGACTTCATTAACCCTAAAACCTAACCAGCTGCTGTTCTTATCCAAGTAGCCTCGAAGTCAAAGAGAATACAGGACATTTGGGTTTGCGACCCCGGCCTCTGCGAGCTACTGCAGTCGGAAGTCGATAAGAAGATGATGACTTCATTAACCCTAAACAAAGCCATTACAAAGTAATTAATAAGTAATGAAACCTGTAATTTGAGACCGCTACAAAACAGGTATCAACTGCGTAGTCAATCACAGTATAACAATTTAAATAATCCTTTAAAATATCACTTTCAAACTCAGACCTTTTACTTAGAAAACGTCTTGAATACCGTCAACAAACCCTCAACGATGTAATGACTCAAATAATTTGATAATTACGACCCCCGCATTGTATAAATTACAAGTAATACCCTTGTAACTAAAGCTTTCGCCAATTTGTTTTGGTTTCAGAATATTACTTGGCATCGAAGGGTTAATAGCCTACGTATTTGAATTGTAATCACTGTTTGAATTTACATTTATAACAGTAAAAGGGAATATTTCAAGGATAAAAATTGTTTTGAGGCACTAAGATTAGTTTGTGTTCAATCGTGCTACGTGTAGGCTATCTCACTAATATAATAAATGTGAAAGTTTGGATGGATGGATGTTTGTTACTCTTTCACGCAAAAAACCACTGAACCGATTGCAATGAAACTTGGTATGTAGTTAGCTGGAGACCTGGATTAACACATAGGCTACTTTTTATCCAGATATTCCGAAGGGATCGGGACTTACGCGGGTGAAACCGCGGGGCGCTGGTAGTTTAATATAAGTCTTGCTTTAGGTATTATAATAAATTAGGCATATTTTAATGGCGAACCGCATGAAAAAGTAAACAATTGTTCCACCATTCATCCCCTGGCTTCATCATCAGACCACCATTACCAAAACGTGCATGAAAACGAATCATATGAGCCCAAACTCGATAGGTTTACTAGCAGCCACAGAAGGGTTCTACTATCTACCTCCTCACTCTATCATCAGATCAGCTCCAAGATGCCAAATTATAGTGTTGTTGTCGTCCAAGCTACATATATATACAAAGGTTCAGTTCGACATTCGACGAATTCGACGACGAAATCGAATTCGACATCGAATTAGAAGTAGGTTAAATTTACATCCAAGATTTGTTCACGTGTACATAGTTAATTAATTAGTTATAAGTGAAGCCAATAACAGTGTGTTAAAATATACTGGACTTCTAAATTAAGTTATATCATTGCAAAGCCAGCACACAGTTATAAAACCTGATTATAATCTGACCTAATACCGTGCAAAAATTCGATTTGTGGATACCTAAATAGAGGCAAAAGTGAACCCAATCATTAATATTCATAAATTCAAAATTCAAAACACCCCCGACTCGAAAATCTCTTCAACGATTACAAAATGCCTTACATCATTTTGGAAGGAACTGATACTCTTACACTGCTGGATCGATATTAACCAAACATAGCTAAGAACCACCGCAAAGAAACTGGCTTTCAAATGAAAAAAACCGCATCGAAATCAGTCTACCCGTTTGAGAGCTACGATGCCACATACAGACACACACACACAGAGACATCGACATCAAACGTATAACACCCCTCTTTTTGCGTCGGGGGTTAAAAAAATGCCCTATATGGAAATGCAATCTGGAGTAATTGTGCCATCTATCCAATCAGAAATATCAATTTATTAAATAAAGGTTTAATTCCGGATCGGAGCTACTACATATACATTTAAAACAATTAACTGTATTTATTTCGCCACAAATCTAAATAACAAAATAGTTCTCTCTTACAAATAAATACATCCCCTTTATCTTGTAGCGCGGACGGAGTTAATTCCTGACTTTATATCTTCAGCACTAATCTAGTGTCCAGTGGCAAGCGGCATCCTTCCTTTACACAATTATTGCTAGAGATAGAACGGCCACAGTGTAAATGAGTTCAGTAGTTTAAGTTTTTAGTGGTGATTATATTAGTAAGTGAAGAAAAAACTATAATTTGGAGTATGATGTAATGGATTTAATGAAACCAACAAGTAAGTCGGCAGAGCCAAGCTTCACGGGGCTCTTAATTTTTTTTTAAATTCTATTGTATTGTTTAGCCCAGAATAAAAACCACACAAGACCCATGTAAAATAAATTTCACAAGTCTGACTGGTCTGAGTTGGAGTTTATCCAAAGATTCTTATAAGTCATTTTAAAGTTTAGGAAATAAAAAGTTGATTAATAATTAAAAAAAATTAGAAGGATTCTCATTTCACAAAATTATTCTTTATTTGGAATTGTGTAGAAGGGTTTTACCCCAAGTACCACAACATACTTGCTTCGATGACTTAGCCCATGCGATTCGGTTTCTATTCTAATTTAAATGAGAAATGTATTAGTCTTAATAATAATTTACTTAGTATATAAAAGATTATGTTTCATTTAAGTACGCGTTTCAGATTTCTCGTTAAATTTCAGTTAGACGTGCTAAAATTGGTCTCTTACATAAACATTTTTAAAGTTGTCGGTTTTTTAACGCGACAGTTTTAAAAGTTAAAATTAAAGCTAGTAATTATGACTATGCCACCAATTTGCGCAGATGTCAATCAGCTATATCAATAAAGATGAAAAAAAACTGTCTACGAAAAAAGATACACTATTCCATATTATAGTTGAAAACTTATGCAAGCGAAGTGGCATTGCGCAAAGCTGACCTACTGTTTATAAATATATTTATATACACTGTGGCAGCGGATGGGAGGCATCGTGTCGGAAACGTGCATTGGCAACGGTTGCTAGTTGCTTGCTACATTAAACGTGACTTGTTACAACTACGCTTACGTTTATATTTTATTGTTTATGTTAATTAATGCCGAGTTAATTATATGAGTTAAAGTTGACGTAGACATGTCGAGGAGAAACTTGTCACATTGGTCTTTAAGGAAAGTCTATTATCAAATGTAATTATGTAGATAAGTAATGCAAGTCTTTTCACAACTGTTTGTGTTCTAAAAACTGTTTAAAAACTGATGACAAGTCCCAACTGATCTAGTTATTCAATATGAAGAGAAACCCATGACTTAAAAATGCACTGCCGTGTAGTGGACGGATGAATTCAAGTCTAAGTTTTAGATTCTGCTCAAGAATTCTCGCATACAAATCATGACAAGGCACAGTTGTTCTTAAGAGATGGCAACTTTGCCTGAAATTAAATGTTCCGTATCTGCGAACGCAGCCTCCTAAGTTGTGACGCGTGACGAGTTCCTTCATACATAAAACCAAGCGTTACAATGTAGGATTAAACGAGATTTCTAAATAGAATCAAGTTTATTTTTTGTGCTTTGGAGTCAAGTATGAATATGATCATTTTTATGATATATATGTTATAATAAATAAATATTGCACTAACGATAGCTTCAAAAAATGAATTTGAAAGAAAAAAATAATATTTAAAGTTGTTTTAAATTTAATTTTAAAATATTTCTGGTTCTAAATTTTCTATCTTTTTAGATGGAACCTATATACATAACCTCTTTTATTTGAGGACTAATCATTCAAGAAACTTAAAGTAAACCTTTTAAAACTGTATTTTTCTATTACTTTATCCTACAGTGTACTTAGTACATACGAGTAGTATATTCAGCAAATAAACTGCACGAGTAAAACGTCCAATAAGTTTGAAAGAGAGTGATGTTCACAGTGAGCAGCATACAAACCGGCGAGTCCACATGTTTACTACATTTAGATAGTTGTCTCCGTTCTTGTTCAATGCCTAACTATTTATTAAGTACCTAGGAGACCTAGCTTCGCTCGGTAGCTTTTTGTAAACTCGTAATATTTTTTGTTTAAATTGTATTTTTACAGGAAATACAACTATGCAGTTGACCTTAACATGCAAAACTGTATCTGTATACAAAATTTTATCAAAATCGTTAGAGCAATTTCCGAGATATCCGAAATATACATACATAAATAAATATACATACATACAAGAATTGCTCGTTTAAAGTAATAACATTTAAACTTCACGCATACCTGGTAGGAATCGAATAAGTAGGTGCATTTAAAATTGATGTACGTATCAATATCGATATATTAATCGACCATGTGATTCTTTTGCGTAAGTTGTTTAACGTAGGCATCAGGGGTGACTTATTCAGGTGGTTTAAGTCATACATTAATAATCGATATCAAACAGTTGTCCTTAATGGTTATACGTCGACACCTGTGCAGATCCCTTCTGGAATTCCTCAATGGTCCTTATTGGGCCCTTTGTTGTTCATATTGACAATTGCTTCTCCCATTCTAAAATAATTTTGTATGCTGATGACATGAAAATTGTATGCCCCATCTCAACGGTCTGCAACTGTCTTGAGAAGGAAGGATCGGAATCTAAACGCTCTCCAAAACTACTGCTCACAGAATAGAATGCAACTCAATGCCTCAAAGTGTTTTATTCTTTGATTTACTCTTAAGTTCAACCCTATTACATTCGGCCACAAAATTAATGAAGTTATCTTAAATAGAATAAAAGTAGTCCAAGATCTTGGTATAACATTATATTCGAAAATATTATTTGACACTTACATTGACAACAAGCTTTTTTTACAACACGTAAAAAAGGCTAGTAGGGCCCCTGGATATATATTGAGATTCTCTAGTGATTTTAAAAATATAAAAACTTTTAAGCTACTTTATTGCGCCTTTGTTCGCAGTCACTGGGAGTACGCTTTGCAGGTATGGAATCCCCACTATAGAATATACACAGACAGAATAGAAAGTATTCAGAAACGCTTTTTACGATTCCTCCAGTACAAAACACGTAAATATAATTATTTCCGGATACTTGTTGAGATGTAAAAAATGTCATATACTCCCGTTGTATGAACGTAGACGTATCGCAGACCTGGTATATCTTACTAAAATAGCAAATGGTATTATAGACTGTCCGGATTTGCTAGGTTCCTTAGGACTGAAAACAAGGCAGATCTTGTTCTTGAGGCCTGGCTTACTTCATATACCGTGTGTAAGAACCACTTATAGATAAACCAGTTATGTGATTCGTGCATGTAGAACATTAAATAAGCTTTTAGAGGAAATACACTTCGATTTCTTTGCTACCAGTGTTTCTCATCTAAAAAGTATCATTATGAAAAAATTTTTGTTCGTATTTGATGATGTAAATGTGTGCATGCGCATGCTCTTTTGCTTTTTTTTCTGGCTGCAGTGTATTCATCATATTTTGCAGGGGAGTGTCGAACCAATTTTAATGTTAAAGCTTCACCAACCACCACAACCAATGAAACAAAAGTCAGATAAAAGAATTCTAAGATCCTTCAGATCTATCATGGATGTAAACGTCAACGTTATTTCAAGATGTGTCTTTTTTTCTACATCTCAAACAGGCCAGAGTACTTACTTAAAAAAATTCTGAAGGCATATTTTATCCCTCATAGTTTCTAAAGATTTGACATACCAAAGTTGCCAGATTCTAATTGAACTTAACTAATAATCTAAAAAGCCACGTTAAAAAATATCTAATAATTTTTTAACCTGGCAACTTCTTCTAACTAAGAATCCTAGTCTGATCTTAGAACAGTTTGAATTTGACAACGTCTATAGATCTTTACTGATCATAGTAAGATAATCAATAAAAAACAAACAGTTTTTTAAATAATTCTGTAAGTCAGCTTAGGGAATATAATTAGTTCCACCGAAAACCCCGGTGGGGACGGCCCGAGGGGGTTTCCACACGCACAAAAAAAAAAAAAAAAAAGGGAATATAATTAGTTCTTTACTGTATAATTTTTGCTTTATAGTTTTTAACACCCCATCAACTAACAGTCTCTTTAAATCATTTTAATATATCTTAAAATTTTACTGCCTTTGTAGATTCATTGTTCTGAAACATACTATTTATTACACTTATTCATCAATCAACTTTGGCAAACGGTTAAAAAAACATTTAAATAATGTTACTGTTTTAAAAGTAACGCAAAGGAGAAAAAAAAATATCCGTTCATACGAAGCAGGGCTTAGTTTAAAATGATGTTGAAGTTTGAATTGCACGAGTCGTGAGCATACTTATTGGTCGATATGACGTTGACCACGCTGACACTGCACGTGATTGGTTCGTGAGTCGATGCTCGTCGTCTATTGGGTGCACTCAAGTATACGGCTACCGTATACTTGAGTGCAATTTTAGTGACAACTTTTTAACTAGTTTATTTTTCAAAATTGATGCTTTGCTACTTACTTGACGTTAGCATATATAGGACTCACTTAAAACTTAACCTATTCAACAAGAAGTTAAAAGAGCAATTAGTTACAAATATAGATTTTTTTTATACATAATTTCAATATTTTCGAAAATTTAGATATAAGATCTTATTGTTTTATTTATACTAGTCTATACTTACTAATATATAAAGCTGAAGAGTTTGTTTGTTTGCTTGAACGCGCTAATCTAAGGAACTACTGGTCCAATTTTAAAAATTCTTTCAGTGTTAGATAGCCCATTAATCGAGGAAGGCTATAGGCTATATATCATCACGCTACGACTAATAGGAGTGGAGCAGTGACCATAAACGCAGGTGAAACTGCGGGGACGGCTAGTACGATATAATAAATGCCAAATAATACTTAACGTTTTTAATCATCTAAAATTAAAGACGACAATATGACGTTAATTCTGACATATTCAGATTCAGAGTAGATCTCATCGTCCCGAGCACAAAGGCGGTAGCTACTTCCGTTTCCTGCAATTTGTCACTTCCGCCAGCCCGCTTCAACTCGACTCTTTATAATTGGACGGATTTAAATTAAATTTCGAACAGATTGTGTTTTGATTGGCACAAGGTTCCTAGTGAAGTGGTTTTATTTGATTATTATAACAATGACGTCATGAACATGACGTCTCTGATTTTCAATTAAAGTTGTTATCAGATTGATTTTTATAATCATTTAATTCATTCAATCAAATATTCAGGCACGATAGATAATTATTAAATCGTAAGGATGATCTGCACGAATAAGCAATGAAGTTATAAAAGATTCAATAGATGGGTAACCGGAATCTCGATTAGCATGATATCGCTAATAAATAAATAATTATTGATATTGTTCAGCAACGGGATAAATGTACGATATAACTGAATTTTAAGTGATCATGAATATCTAATTATTATAACGAGTATGTTAGAGGAAGTTTGAAATTAGGGTCAGTGATATAACCTAAAGTATCATAATAATCCCGTTACAAAAATGTTTATTAAAATTAAAAATAAATAAAACTTATTAGTTTTCAGTAAAAAATGACAATCTATGCTAGCCAAGTAAGAAAAAAAAAATCAAATCATTTTTGTAGTTTGACAAAATAGTCTTGAATACTAGATTTAAAAACTTATGTTTTTATTAATTTATTAATATCAAGCCTTCAATCGTGATATAATTTAAGAAATTTCTCATTATGAACATTATCAGCCCTATATATAAATAAAACAATACAAGTTTCCTCTTTTTTTTTTTGGTGACTAGGTTTAAGATCCTCATGGATATCCTCCGCCCTTGGGGGGGCGAAGGGGTCTGTCGGACTCTTACCGACTAAAAACCACCCCGGTGTTCCACTGCTTGCCCATGATCGGGGGAGCGAGAATCGCCATTGCATTCTTCCGCAACCCCCGACAGGCATTGACCCGTCTCACCCAAAACGGGTCCCGTCACCCGGTGCGACCGCCACCCCTCGGTCGCACTTCTCTGAGAAGCGCGCGCGGAACAATACAAGTTTCCTCTTACTGTAAGACGAGTTAAGTCTGAAACTATCTGTCTTGTTTACGGCAGATTAGCAGGCTTTAGAAATCTTTGATAATATTAATAAAAATATTTAATTCTCAGGAATTCAATGGGTTAAAAAAGTGTACTAAACAATTACAAATATAAAAGCGGTCCCTAGACGATCATGCGGAATGACATGCGAACTACGTGCATGACATGCAAACTACGTGCTGGCAATTCCTTTTATTTTTATATTTATAAATTTATTTATTTATAAGTGCCTTTGATAAAGACATTTCCATACCAGCGCAGAAGACCTGTTCACTGTACTATATATATCGACTGCTGCATGATAGACTCTCAAGTTCTTCATGCAGCATGATCATTCAGCATGTCATGCCGCATGTTCGTCTTAGACCGCTTTAAGGCTACACTCCGGATATTCACTGTTAAATATCAATTATCATATAATCACTTTTTATTTATTAAACATCATAACGGTAAATGTTCGTTACGTAGCAACTTGTACATACAAGTTGGTGTAATGACTACATCACACCAGGGTTTTGGTTATAGGATAATTCAGGAAAGTCAGAAATAAATTTAATTGACTGCATTGATAGAGAAAAATGATATCAATGATAATTATATAACTTAGCCGCGACACCTCAATTGAAAGTCGAATATGAACGCGAACTTATTTGAAGTTTGATTAAAGCAAAGAATATAGTAAGTTGGTGACATGACTCTAAGTATAACAGACTCTAAGCATGACATACTTTATTTTCGTTAAATCGTTTATTTTTAACTAGCAGCGCCCCGCGGTTTCTCCCACGTAAGTCTCGATCCCGTGAATCGGATAAAAAGTAGCCTATATGTTAATCCAGGTCTTCAGCTATCTACATACTGTAATAGCTCTTTGATAGAGCAGGTACCAAGAAAGATAGATATATTTCTAGGGAGAGGAAATAAGAAGATTATGCGAAGCAACTTAGGTTTTTTACTGAAACCTTTAAAATCCAATAAAGACAAATAATCAGATAACTTGTAACAACACTTTTAAATATACGGAATATTTAAAAGTGTATAATCTTGAAGCTCCGCGTGACAGCGCAGGCTACCACGCACGCAGGCTTCTCCAACCCGAGTCCTCTTGTTTCTTCATTGTTCCATTCACTAGATTATTTCAAATACGAATTAAGAGCATGAAGTCGCCAGCAGACTTTCGCGCGACCAAAAAGTATTTATTCGTCAATCCATGAAGGTTGCAAGTGGGCGCGCGTGGACTACGCGCTATAAAATAATTAGCTGCACCCCACGGTTTCCCCGTGTAAGTCCCCGTGGGAATATCGGGATAAAAAGTAGCCTATGTATTAATCCAGGTATCCAGCGATCTACATACCAAGTTTCATCGCAATCGGTTTAGTAGTTTTTGCGTGAAAGAGTAACAAACATCCATCCATTTTTATTGGTTCAACAACTAATAACGATCGATCGACCTCACTTTTTTAAGTGTTTTATAACAGTTAATTTCACGAGGCTGCCCTAATAATATCAAATCTCAATCCATTATTAAATTTACTTATAAAATGGAAAAAAATGTACAAAAGCTTACTAAAATGAATTTATGCAAAAACCTACGAGAATCCAAAATGGCATTCCATTAAGTATGAAAGCCGGATCTAAAGCATGCATGGGAATATTAATCAAGTGAGATGCAAAATGGACGATGACAGAGAGAAATGTCGGTCCATTCCCATCTTTCCTTTAAAAGGGGCTACAAGGACCATGTTTTTGCTTCTAAATCATTTCAAGCTTGTTAGCAAGGCTATTGTGTTTGACGTGTATAAAGATTTTGAGGAAAATGTTATGTTTTTTTCCTTGAGATGGAGACATACAACAGCATTTGTGATAAAACTATTGATATCATAAATACTTACACAAATATAAATTATACTTGGCAATGTGCGACCTGACATGTATTCATACTTTGTTGTTGACTGACCATAAAGCATAAATAAAAAAAGTCCCCAAAAATCCCTTCAACGAAAGATCTTAGTACGGCTAAACAGATTTTCTTAAATAAACACTCTCGGTCAAGTCACCTTTCAAACAAAAACAAACTAAATCCAAATTGGCCCATCCGTTCAGGAGCTATGACGCCACCGACAGATATACACGTTGTGTGGATCTATGTGTCTCATAATATACACAACCATTCATATTAATACGAGTATATTCGTAGGCACGAGGCGATTTATTTTAGAAATTAATTGATTGAATAAAAGCTCTCTTCTATCAACCGTTTCCGCAAAGCTGGACAGGTCTAGGAGTCTAATATCCTTGTTAACCCCTTCAATTATGTTTAATAGGGTATTGGTGTAGCGCTCTGTTTCCGCTTTTAGACTCGTAGGCGGTCCATTATGCGTTCAGACAGGTTGACGAGTTGAGCCAATGGTTCCTCATCAGTAATAGCTCCTAGAACTATCCTGATGTTGAGTCGGTTAAGACTGAACAGTCTGCAAGTCATCCTCCGAGCCTTTTCCTAACTAAGTTGGAGTCGGCTTTCAATCTAACTATGAAACGGATGAACTTCGATATTTTCCGTGAAGCGACTGCCATCAAACCTCCACAATCCAAGTACTAGGCGATATCGAAGTTCTGTGTTAGACCAGGTTGTCGGACTTTTTTATGACTCCAACTACCTACCCGCAACGAATGCCACAGATGTTCGTAAGGTAACCGGGACCAGCGGCTTAACGTGCTCTCCGAGGCACGGAGGGGTCTCAATCAGTTAAGAATGGTCACCCATCCTGACCTGACCTGGCTAGTATTACGTAACCTTGTAATGTGCTAACGTACTCGGTTACCACTTAGCCTCGAACCATTGAACACGTCTGCAAGTCTCAAGTTAAATTGTGGTAGGAGTGGTTTTACGTCAGTAGTATACTGGGTAGGGTACAAGCTCACAACCGTTCGATCAAGTCTGACGCCTTGACCATTCTGCCATCACCACACACTGATCGATGTGGTCACTTGTCCAGTGTTCCGTCCTTTCCTTTCCATGCTTAGTACGAATACTTATTAGTATTAAATATCCATTTACAAAGGAAATACTACTTGCGAAAATAAACATATTAACTACTCATACTTCACAAAGTTCAGAAATCGCTTTAACTATAATCTACTAAACGCTCCTTCTAAATCCGTTTAGTGGTCGGGTCACACATTTGAACAAACATTTCGCATTAACAGCTCTATATAATTCCAAAGAATAATACTCATACGCCAAGCCTAAAATTATAGAACCTATGTTGAATGATTTAGTGCGACAGGTGAATTTATAGTGGTTCAGGAAAATAGCGATTGGGAATTAGAATTTGTATAGAACTCTGATGATACTATTGTTATCAATTGACATTTTGATTAGTTTCCGTATAGTCCCAGACTGTTTACCATTATTGATGAGGATGCTGAACTAAATAATGTAGTGTAGTATATCACACCTCTATGATATACATTAGTACTGCTGCGTGAGAAGTCCGTACTGAATTCGATTCGAATAGTTTTTATTTGGTTTGTATAATTTGATAGAAGTAACAGAAGACGGCGCGGGGACGGAGTGAACGTCAGATGAAGCAGTCGCGCCTCTAATTTTAAGAAGACTTATTATATTTATTTGAATGTGAAAGTATTTAGTTTAGCTTCTAATATTATTATTATTATTTGCAGGCTCTATCAATTGATATCCCCACCAAGCTATCACCCTTTTCTTGAGTATACCTCTCCAGGCCCTAGCAAGGTCTCACAATATTATGTCTACGGATGTTAGATATAAAATAATCATTTCGTATATATTTCCAAATACATACATGTCATAGATAAATTACACCCAGACACAGAACAAATGATCATTACACAATTATTTGTCCTGAGTGGAAATCGAACCTTAGGGCTTAAGGCTTAGCAGTCAGAATCGCTAACCACTAGCCTAACAGGCCAGTCAATATCATATTTCATATTTTTTTAACTCATCTGGTCAACTATTCCTAACAGCTGACACGAAAATGTATTGTATGACTAAAAGCATGATCGATGTCAAGGGTGTGATTGACCAGCTCAGTAATATAATGTATATATATATTTATAATGCTGGTGTGGAATATTTACACATATCATTTCAAATACTCCACACCAGTATTATATTTGTTGTCTAAATACAGTTCTAAATCAATCCATTTCTCTTGTTCACAACTCGTCGCATGTAATCCACGTTAATCCGTTTATTGTCTAAAACATAAAATACTGATTTACGTTTCCAATTTACTAGGCTTATTTCATGAAAAAATCACACGGTATAATTTCATTGTATTAGAATAAAAACATCCGTAGTATTCTCATTTCATGGCACCGACGCGACAGAATTCGATACTAGTCGGGCCCGAATTACACATGTTAGTAAAACCGTATGTATTTAATAGATACAATTGTATCTTAATTTTTAGAATTTTAATGCAATGGGAAAAATACTAAATCATCCAAACAAACTGTAGGCTAAATAGAATAAATGTCTACTCTGTCTGACTGAAACATATTGAGACACTGTCCTATGTTCGACCCAACACTATCCGTCAATGTGATAAATGTTCTTAACTAAATCTATGTAGATATAGATCTAATATACTTTAGTATGTAAGTGTGTCACACAACTATTCATTCTCCGTCTAAAAATGATATGCTTCATTCGGACTACGAAGCAGTTTCTGATCCGTGATCTGATATTACAAATGAAAAAGTTTATCAACATGTTTGTAACTCAATAACGCTTTTACCTGATAAAATAAAATATATATATTAAATTGGAAAAACATGAATATGTACAGGAAACGAAATAAACTGCACAAAAATTAATTATTCGCTTGAAGATTGGGACAACATTAATGGAGATTAAGATAGCTATAGATAACGGCATCTGCACCAAAATATAACGTCGATGTGACATTCATAATTAACTATTTACGTTATCATAACAAGTATTAAAAACGCGAATATGAGTTTGTTTGTTACGCTTTTACGTAAGTGACTCCCGTAGCCCATGAATACCTACAACTCAAGAGTCTCAAGTGCGTTGTCGGGCTCTTTCCTTTCTAGCCATATCCTCTGTTTAACGTTGTTCATTCATCCTTCCTTTTGTCGTCCTCTACTCTTGTATCCGTCAATTTCCATACAAAAAACTTTCTTTACCGCATTTTGTTCATCCCTCCGCATCACATGTCCATTTCACGACGATTTTTCAACCACTGGCGCTACTTTTAGGCTCCCTCTAATGTATTCATTCCTCACCTAGTTTATCCTAGTTACAGCACATAGATATACGTATTTCAGCTACGTGCTGCTGGCGTATATCATCCGTTTTGTGGTTATCCTACTAATATTATAAACGTGAAAGTTTGTGAGGCTATACGGATGTATTGATGTTTGTTACTCTTTCACGCAAAAACTACTGAACCGATTGCGATGAAACTTGGTATGTAAATAGCTGGAGACCTAGATTAACACATAGGTTACTTTTAATCCCGATATTCCACCAGGATCAGGACTTACGCGGGTGAAACCGCGGGCCGCAGCCGTTATAGTTTTATATGCATGTCATTTTTTAACTGATGATTAAAATATCTACATACAAATTCAGGACCAAATTTAAACGTTTTCACGAACTAATTTCAATATCGACAATTAAGCTCTAGTATTCAAATGAAATGAAACTCGTTTCCAAGCGATAAATTTAACTAATTTGATTATTCCCCTCTTAGTTAGCAACCGCAAATGTTTGTTCAAAAAGTGATTTCCGTTGTACTTTGGATCCTTTTTGTAGATGCATTAATATTATTAGAATAACCTTATAAAAACCAATAAGTATATTGGTCTGTCTATAGATTTCCGAGTGGGTTAGTCTTTTGTAGTTAACGGGTTTACCTCTGTGTCATATTTGTGTCATCCCTAGCAAAACACTGGTAAAAGACTTTTGATTTTAGCACGGGTGTAAATAAGATTATCATGGCTAGCTTCTCAAATAAAGCTTCTTTGTAATCTTCTAGTTTCTACTTCTACTATTAAAAAATAATGCTCATCTTTAGACCCAATAGTTCTAAATGGCTTCGTTAATGCAAGTCTTATTATTTTTTTATGCCGCAGCAGTGCGTTATGAATTCTAGAGTGAAAACTGAGAATTATTGATTTCTAGATTCTAAAAACTAAAAATTATTATGGTGGGATGCACAATGTCAATTTTTTTATTTAGGGGAAAAGGTAATACAGATACAGAGATAAATAGTGTATATCACACGCACTTCTATTATATAATATTGTTCTATTGTAACATCAATTTGTACACAAAATTATTGGTGTAGTAAACAATAAAAAAGAGTCCGTGAGTTTATTGGCTCCAGGTTAAATTGAGCCAATTATAAAAATTGCCTTTTATCTTTGTAAAATACCACATAATAATAAAAACTACCGTTCCAACATTCTTTTTCTCATTAACATTTTTTTGTTAATCTTTAATTAATCTTTATTAAAGTCTTATACTTTAATAAAGATTAATTAAAGTATGTATTATTCCTTCCTTCTTGTCTATTTTCTTTTTATCTAAAGCTAGATTCTGGGTATATACATATGTTGGATTCTTCATATTCTTGATTTTTTTTTTCGGTTGGACCAACCAAAACCTTTTTGGCCTAACGGTTGGATTTATTTAAAAAAAAATTCAATAACATTATTATCATAATCGATTCATCCAAACCATTGTATAATAGTTAAAGGCTTATTATTATAAAGTCAAAATGGAAAGTGCAAAATACAAAATGCGATGTGTCCAAACAGTGTTCGGACCTAAAGCTTCATTATTTCTATGACATAACATAGACATTAGCTCTATGCGGCGATATGTAGGACAATCCTAAAATAATCAAGTATTAACATATTTATTAAGCATTAACATACATTGCCTTAGAGATTGTACAAAATCCACATCATCCCCTCGCCTTTTCTGAGTCACGTTACTAAAAGAAAGTAAATGAAATTGTTCAAGACGATCTTCCTGAATTTGCACTTAGCTCGCTTAGGACGGCTACACATATTAACTGCACAATCTGGTCCTTGAAGTTTTTGGCGGGTTTATTCAGTTAAAAGGAGAAAAATTGCATTAATTTTACTTTCATTGTTCATTAACACATTCCAGATGATGAAAATAGGTACGTGTTCATGGAGAAGTGTAAGAAGAAAAAACAAGGATTGCCTTAACTAAACCTCTCGTTAATTATGTTTACTTTAGAAAAATGTCTCATTATATTACTTGTTGACATGTACCATGTTACCAACGTTCCTAGAACTTCCTAATAATACATTTTTTTATTGTTTTTCATAGAGTATAACTTTTTTATCAGCGTTTGTTATACAGTAATATAAGTAGTATGCCTATAACTACATAGAAATATATTTATTATTATTATTTTCTTAATATTTTTTCCTAAATTCTAAAATATTGAAACCTAATGCTTGGTGAAGACTAATAACTGAAGTTATGAACAGCGTCCAATGTCGCGTTTTTTTGTTTCACACATTCGAATTTAGAAGCAACATCTGGGACTTGTCTGCAACGACCCTTACGGTTGATTAGCAAATTATGCAGGAACGAGAAGAGGTTCGTTGAAGGGAGTTATAGTGACATCCTTACGCGTACGAGGCTTGTATATTGAAGATTTCGTAAGCGCTTCCCTTGTTTTGATACAGGCCGTTTATTGAACATTTGTGGGGAAATAAAGATAAAATGCAACTTAAAAAGGAGCTAGTCAAAATGTAAGAGAAAAGACTTGCACCCTTATTGATTTGCAGTGCAGAGCATTTCAGTGTGTTTGTTGATTATAAGTTTATTTTAAAGTGCTGTGTAACCACTAATACCTTTGTGAATACAAGGGCTGTACATTGTACAAAGCAGAGGTTTCACTCACATTTAGGACAGTATTTTTTAGAGTTATAGAAGTATTTGATTATTGCGATTGGTATCGCATACGATTTTTACACCCTTTATTAGCTATATAGGTCATGGGTTCGATTCCCACCTGAGTCTGGGTGTTCTTTGTGTCCGTTGTTTGTAAAGTCCCCCGCGACACAGGAGTAATTTCTAATGCGGGAGTTGTCTCTAAAAAAAAAAATCTTCAAGACGTCAGATCAACTTGAAAATTTGCACACGTATCAAGGACCGATGACAATACAAGAATAAAAAATAAATAATATAAAAAAAAACCGCTTTCATAGCAAACCGAACTAAAAAGTAGAAAATACTTTTTGCTCGTAAAAAAGCGTAGGCGCATCAAATGTTACAAATATTTCATTGGTAATTTATAAAAGTAGAGTTATTTTAAAAAATATTGTAAAAAGCATAACAGCGGTTTGCTGCTAAAGCTTGTATTTTTAGTTTTTTAAACTATAATTTATTTATTTTAGTGAAAAATAATGAAAATTTAATTTTCAAAATAAAATAATTTTCTCAGATTTCACTATTAAAATAGGTATATGACATGTTACCGTTACCGGTAGAAGATGTAACAGACTATTTGTTATTGCTAAGAGTAATTAAAGACAAGAGATACACCAAAACAAACTTAAAAAATGTTGTAGGTACGTTTTGTAGGGTTTTTAATGTCGTTATATATATTTGTAGTGTATTCTGAACTTATATTAAGTTAAGTATTAAGGCTAGGATAATGCATTAAAATTAAAGGCAACGAGTCCAAAACCCTTCCAAATAAATGCATACCTTGATTTATTCAACGCTTCGCTGAAATCGTACGCAGAATGTTGTGTGTATTGAATATAGCCCACGTTCAGTCGCCTTTCGTATTTTTTAAATCTAGAGAAATGCAGTCGAAGATCGGAGAGAAACAGCATGCAGCGGTGCTTAGCTCCTCAGGCCATGCAGGCGAAGGAATATGTGCATCCCACCGTGTACTCTCTCGCCTCCATGACCTGAGGAACTGAGTAGATTCATCTGAAGACTTCCATGGAGAAGATAGTGATGGGTAAGCTTTTATTCATAGCCTTATTGTAAAATTGAACACTAAAACTAGAATACTAAGCTTTCTTTATATTTTACTTGATATATCGCTAGTTTGCTTTTTTTTTTATCGTGTGGAAACCCCCACGGGTCATCACCTCACCGGAGCTAACGGTAAAGTGGTATGTCGGAATCGAACCGACTAAAACCACACGGTGTTCCGTCACAAATGAGTCTATTGCAGGGGAACCCGGGTATACCCTAGGAAGGAGTCCTCCGGGAATCCCTGCAGACATTGGCCGCCTTCAGCAGGCGACCACATCATGGGGTACGGGGGGCCTAACCTCCAGATCAGAGAGGTGCGCGTGGAACACGTCGCGCCACCGTCTCGGGCCTGCTTCTCTAAGGGTAACGGTCAGCCCGACCCGTTACCCCCAGGCCAGCGCTCATGGAGGCCGGAGATCATTTTGCGCTCTCCGGCGCCTGGTGCGTCTTCTGCGGGACGGGAGAGTACTTGTCCTCTCCCGTTGCCGTTCCGCCGCCTCTTTAGCCAACATCACCTCCTCGCAAAACAAGGCGGCGGAATCCCACGCACTCTCACTTTTTGGACCATGGACAAAACCATGGTCTCTAGCGAGAGGCTTCCCACCCCAAATCGCTAGTTTGCTAGAATATCGATATAATTCAAAATTCAGTCGAATTGAACTAATTATGCCAAACGATCATAAATCTCTGATAGACTTTAATAAAGATTAATTAAACTCTGTATTATTCCTTTCTTCTTGTCTGTTCTCTCTTTGTCTATAACTAGATTCTGGGTATATACACATGTTGTATTCTGTATATTCTTGATATTTTATGGTGAACAAAGATGCAACGCCGATTTCGTGTTGACGTACGTTAGAAAGCGACAAGTTCATTATATATTTAGAACAAAATACTCTAGCGGTAATCACAAAACATTGCCATTCTCTAAAATCAATAATTTTGAGTTGTCGCTATTCTAGCAAACCAGCGATATGCATTTATAAGTACTAATATCATAAAGAGTAAAAGATTGGTTTGTTTGCAGTTGCTCAACTCTTAAACTACTGAACCGATTTTAATAATAATAATAAATATTCTTTATTGTACACAAAAAAACAAATATACACAAACAAATCAAACATAAAATGCACATTATCCCTAGAAGATCCTCCAGGGAACCTTTGGATGGACAGGAGTGTAACGACGTATGTGGGTGGCTTTGGTGTCGAAATGTCAAAGGAGAGCTTTGTAGGGATTTATGCAATCTGTAATTGGATTGTGTAAATATTAATACGTTCATACATTAAATGTATAATATGTTATATTAGTATTTTTATACGTCTGTAGCACACATACAAATACATATATAAATAAGTGCTTTCATACATATACATACATTATAATTATCACTACATATTATAAAACAAAGTCCTCCACCGCGTGTCTGTCTGTTCGCGATAAACTGAAAAACTACAGAAGGGATTTTCATGCGGTTTTCACTAATAGATAGAGTGATTTATGAGGAAGGTTTAGGTGTACAATTTGTTAAGATTTTGTGTAAATTGATAGATATATGTTGATGATTGTTGAAGATGTCTGTGCTATCCGTGCGAAGCTTGAACCGGTTGCTTCTATCTTCTTAATATATATAAATCACGTGTCACGTTGTTTGTCCACGATGGACTCATAAACTACTAAACCGATTTTAAATTAAATATGCAAACCGTTTGCAGTTTGATCCAACTTGAAAGATAGGATAGCTTACATCTTAATTTATAGCCGCAATATTATTTTATTGCAAATTATTTGTCTATTATTTGACATTCACAATTATCTGTTAACTCCAAACGATTTTAAAAGATGGCGATATCTGTTGACTGGATTGAGTAAGTAATCAATAGATGGCGCTGCTATGTGTCATATAAGCTACAATTTCCAACGTGTTGTTGAGGCTAAAGTATAAGTTAAATTTATTTTGTAGTAAACGAAATACCGTGAAATTAAATTGTTTCTACTTTTTAAATTGTGTTAGCATAGCCGGCCACGTGTTACTTATACTGAAATGTAAATGCAGTATATATATTTCTTCTGTACGTGTGTATGTGACTGAACTCCTCCTAACCGGCTGGACCGATTTTAATGAAATTTTTTGTGTTTTCAGGAGGATTCGAGATTGGTTTAGATTTACAATTGGACCCGGTAGATGGCGCTGCGATAGGGTTACAGGAATAATGACCAATTTTAATGAAATTTTTTGTGTATCTTCATGTGAATTCGAGAATGATTTAGATTTACAATTGAACCCGGTAGATGGCGCTGCGATAGGGTTACAGGAATAATGTCCAATTTTAATGAAATTTTTTGTGCATCTTCACGTGAATTCGAGAATGATATAGATTTACGATTATACCCGGTAGATGGCGCTGCGATAGGGTTACAGGAATAATGACCAATTTTAATGACATTTTTTGTGTATCTTCACGATGATTCGAAAATGGTTTAGATTTACAATTGCACTCGGTAGATGGCGCTGCGATACGGTTACAGGAATAATGACCGATTTTAATGAAATTTTTTGTGTGTCTTCATGTGGATTCGAGAATGGTTTAGATTTACAATTGAACCCGGTAGATGGCGCTGCGATAGGGATAGATAGGAAAATTTACTAATGCAGATGAAGTTGCACGGGACAGCTAGTTAATGATAAATAAGAAATGCAAACATATTTATCATGCAAGTAGTTTATTACAACATTCATTTATTTTAGTAGATAGTATTCTTTAACCATTTTTTTGAACGATGATAATGTTTGAGCTCGTCTGATAGAGAGTGGTACTGTATTCCAAAGGCGTGCTGCTTCAACAGTAAAGGATTTGTCAGTGAACCTTGTAGAATGTATTGGAATTTGCAGTAGCAAGTTTTCAGATGTTCTCAAGAACCCGGAATGTGGGTCACTTAAGAACCTAAAACTTTCTTTGAGATAAGAGGGAGTGAGGGGGTTGAACAATCACACTAAAATTATAAAGGTAAAAGTTTGTGTGTTTGTGTGTGTGTATGTTTGTTACTTCTTCACGCGCAAATGGCTGGACCGATTGCCATAAAACTTGGTACGTACATAGCTGGAGACCTGGATTAACACATAGGGTTACTTTTTATCCCGATATTCCTACGGGATCGGGACTTACGCGAGTGAAACCGCGGGGCGCTGCTAGTATGTTATAAAGTAGAGAAAGGATGTGAGTATTCTGGCGAAGGATACGTGATCATATTTGCTTTCTCTCTATCTTTTTTTTTTATGGTATAGGGGGCAAACGAGCAGACGGGTCACCTGATGGTAAATGACTACCGCCGCCCATGGGCACCTGCAACTCGAGAGTCACAAGTGCGTTGCCGTCCTTTAAGGTGGGAGTAGGAGAAGAGGGGGAGGGGGGGGGAAGAGTGGGAATAGGGGGAGAGGAGAAGGACGGGAATAGGGGAGAGGGAAGGGTTAGGGCCTCTGATAACCTCACTCACGCGGCGAAATGCAATGCAATCATTGCTTCACGGCCGGTTTTCTGTGAGGTCGTGGTAACGAGCGGAGTCGAGCCGGCCGTGCGGAAGCATGGCTCTCCCACATATTAATACGCGTAAGCCAAATATGAACCTTATGCAAAATTTTGAAACCGTTCAAGCTTATCAAGTTGCTCCTCCGTGAGATCAAGATAATAGGCATCAACGTAGTCAAGCATTGGAAGTAAGAGTGACTGTGCAAGTATGTCGCTTGCACAGTCACTTTGTAACGGTGGAAAGAAAGTTCCGCAATCTTCGTAAGGACCCTGTTGCAGCAAATAATTTGTGACTAACCTCTTGCAGTTGGGGGCCCCAGGATAAAGTACTATCAATTAATATTTGCAAGTTTTTTATACTATTACTAATCAATAGCCGCGTACCATTGAAAGTTATTTGAGGTAATTGTGCAAAACCGACGCGTGAAATCATTCTGGGACTGCCTTTATAGTTGAAAAAGCTTCGTGGATTGTACTGATCAATCACTGTTTGAGATATGTTAATAGAGGGTAGTATGCCGAGTAGGATACAGAAATATAGTGTATTAAAGGCGTTGCATTGAAAGTGTCAAGATTTTAATAATTATTTCAGAGTTAGATATCTATTTTATTTTGAAGTAACAATTTTTTTCTTTAATTATTGCAGGAACTTTGTCTTAATTAAGTACTTTTCCAATCTGTCAAAATGACAAATTGATCAAAATTAATTGAATCAATATACAATATAACTTCTGCTATTGCAATTAATTCAAAATTCATAATTGAAATATAATAATCGATCCTCAGCCATCGACACAGGATCGAAGACAGCTGAACCTGTAGACGTAAGACGTAAGACATAGGACAGATAAACGCAGCCGTAGACACAGCTGGTATACAAATAATGTTTAAGAGCTAATATGAAGATTTCTTTTGCACTGGGCTCCCAAAAACTGTGGTAATTTCAGTAACAGTTACTGTGCTATACATTTTATACTTACTATTTTAAAAAAAGCAAATATAATTAACATGACTGTATGTTTGAAGTGTAAAACATAATAGATTATTACTTTTAGTTAAATTCCTGCAGTGTACTTCCTACTCCCGGTGAAACTTAATAATGAACTATTTCAATTCGACATTTTATCTAATTGTAGACGCTACTGGTTTAAACAAACGAATACACTAATTGCCATTAATAATTCTCGAACGTAATTTGATATCGATTTCGTATTTCATTTACTGGACGACTTTAGTTTATTTACGACAGTTAGATTGAGTTCAAATCGTATTCGTGAACCGGTTGAAAATATTTTACAACCGAGTACAATATTTTTAAACCGTGTTACACTTTGGAATAGGTCCATTCTACATATCGTACTTTTGTGTAATATAATGATAAAAAATATCTTTATTTTATTTATGCGATTATAAATGATGATTTTTTGTAAGCATGTATTGAATGTAAAAATATTTTTGAACTAGAGGATTTCTAGTGTACATAAGTAACATAAGTAAGTTTTGACATTTCTGGATCATTATAACTCTAACTTGTAATGGTATTAAAACTTGGATGTAGTAATTGTAGAAAAACCTATCATCATCATCGCCTGCCTACCCTTCTCCCAAATGTATTTTATTGTAGAATAATCTATGTATAAAAAAATATACTATATCCAAAAAGTTTTTAATCGGAGTGGCCGTAAATTTTTATGTTTTTTTTATTGGCACGGCACGCCACCGTCTCAGGCCTGCTTCTGCTAGAGTAACGGGCAGCCTCACCCGTTACCCCAAGGGCAGCGCTAGTAGAGGCCGGAGATCATTCTGCGCTCGCCGGCGCCTGATGCCTCTTATTATATTATGAAACATTTGCTGCAAAACAAAATTCTATGAAATTTCTGTCTGCAAAGCAAGGGAACACCTTTTTATTTACTAAATAGCTTAGAATAAAACGATTTAAAAGTATTTCTAATTCAGTCACTAGTCGTGAAAGTTTAAATAAAAATAATCAGTCACTACTTTACTAGGTGGCTACCAGGCGACCAGGTAAAATACTTTTCTTGGTGTTCAAAACATTTAAAATATTTTAATCCAACTTTATTTTAGTTGAGTTTCGCTTTAAGTTTCCATGTGGGTGTTTGGGATTGCCCTAAGCTATGATATTTGAGCGTAAAGTAGTAAATTATCAGAGTTTATTTTAGCTTCCTTTAACTTAGGATCAACTTAAAATTTGTCAGCGAACTTCCAGTTTACTCTGTAGTTGTGTTGACTTATTTTCTCTGTAATACGAGTATATTATGTAGTCTGGAATTCTTTATTGGTAAATTATAGATTTTCGGTTGCTAAACTTATTGTTAGGTAATTAACAATACAGTAATACTTTACAAATTATGTTAGTGCAGTGTTAGAACATTGTTAGACACGTACGTTCGGAATCGAACTAGGTAGGTAGCCAAGTAACGCCAAGCTGTGGCGTCGTCCACATTAATTGGTTTTCTAGACCCTGCCTTTCTAAGAATTATATTTCTATTAAGTATCGTTACCAACTACCTACTCGTTTCTGGGTCATGCAAATTAAATTTTTAGTGGGAAATTATTATTGTTTATATAAGAACTGAAATGAACTGCAAAAAGCGTTCGTATTTTTATCAATTAGACAGACTGTTTTATTCAACCATTTTTATGATCCTGCTAATTAATATTACAAACGTGAAAGTTTATGAGGATGTATGGATGTTTGTTGCTCTTTCACGCAAAATCTACTGAACCGATTGCGATTTAACTTGGTATGTAGATAGCTGGATACCTGGATTAATACATAGGCTACTTTTTATCCCGATATTCCCACGGGGACTTACGCGGGGGAAACCGCGGGGTGCAGCTAATTATTTTATAATTGGATACGTTATAATTCTAGGCTTGTAAATGCAAAGGAAAAGTCACAAGTAGGTACTGGTGATATTATAGGTAAAATAATTAAGTATCTTAATATTGTACATACAAACCTTATAATTAAGTATATTGCCATCCAACGTGGCAATGCTGCCAGCTACCAGCCTTCTGAGAACACTGCTAGTAGGCGACGATGCGGAGAAATTTTATGACCCATGCATATAAATAGTCCGTATAATATATATATATATTTTTTTTTTTCGTTGTTTTTTCATTGTTTTATTGAATTTTGTAATTAAACTTACTTTTGATATATTTGTCCATGACTTATTATTTTATTTACAGAAACAAAAAAAACCAGTTCTATATAGTATTCTATAATAAAATATAAATCTCAGTCGTCAAAAGTAAATATCGCTACTATTAAGATGGCCACTAGATCTTTAGAGATGGGTTCCGTCTAGTAGTCATATCTAAAGACTTCAGTTCAAGATGGAACACTTGAACTCCTTATTTTATCACAATAAAATATAATACCTATCTATCAACTTTAATCTCTTAAAAATTTCAAATGAAATGTTAGTTGCCAGAAGTTGCCAACTCATTGAAGTGGGCCTTTGAATTGCCATCATTAGCAATGAACTAACTAAGTGGAGGTTTTATTAAGAGCAGTACTCCAAGATACTTCTGAAAGGAGGGCTCTTAATTTGAATTACATTTTTTTTGGAACTTTTTCACTTTAGTGCCCTATTCAAATAAAATTGATGTATCTAGTCTTTATAATATGATCAGTAGTGGATTCAAACCCCGTATAAAAACAATTTCTGCATGCCAGATTTGTAGCTCTTATTTATTCTATGTCGCGACACAGCGATAATCAATCAATCAATCAATTTTTTTAAGTAACATCATAATAATGCAAAAACAATATAATCATTATAGATATTATCAAAACTGACTTCACCCGTGTATATACTTGTTCTGATGCAAACGACGCGACTAATTATTTTATTAATACTATAAACTCGTTAATTGCTGCACACTCAATGTTGAAAACTGTACCAAACCGTAAAAGGCTTAAAAAACAGTGGATGACCCCAGGTTTACTTAAATGCTTGCGAAATAGGGATAGCTTACAATTAAAACTTAAAAATAATCCAAATAATGAAATTTTAAAACTGACGTTTAAACGATATAGGAACTACTGCTCTAACTTACTTAAAAACATGAAATTAAAATATAATAAAAACCAAATAGATAATGCACAAGGTAATACAAAAAAAGTCTGGAAAGCTATTAAAACTATCACGCACACATTAAAAGATACTTCCCAACCGCTCGAACTTCTCTCCGCATCGGACCCAAGACGATCGGTAAGTGAGGTTAATGCGTACTTTGCTGATATTGGACGATCTCAAGGCGAACAAATTACTACTGTCAACCATCAGCCACTCCCAGTAGATATCCTCCCTTACCACCAACACACATTCGCCCTATTAGCGGCAGATGAGTCGGAAGTTGAGACTCTCATAATGAATCTAAAAAGTGACTGCGCGGTAGGTAGCGATAATATTTCCGGTAAGTTCCTGAAAAAATTCAAAGATTTCTTGATTCCACCTATTACATATTTATGTAATCTTGCTTTTAATACAGGAATATTTCCAGAAGCATTTAAACTCGCTGTAGTTCACCCGATACACAAGGGAGGTGACAGGGATCGACCGAATAACTATAGACCTATCTCTATTTTACCAACCCTCTCTAAAATATTAGAGAGGTTAATGAACAACAGGCTTGTAAACTTCCTAGAGCAAACCCATTTGTTGTCTCCACGCCAATACGGTTTTCGTTCTGGTCTATCCACGAGTAAAGCAGTCTTAGACTTATCTAATGAAGTCATAGCTAAGCTTGATGAAAAACAAAAGGTTGTGGGTGTTTTTCTAGATATATCAAAAGCGTTCAATATGATCTCTATTCCTATCCTAATTACTAAGTTGGAAAAAATCGGAATCAGAGGTAATCAACTGTCTCTCTTCAAAAGTTATCTCACAAATAGAAGACAGTATGTTAAGATTGGCGATATCTGTAGCGACGTACTTCCTGTAATAAATGGAGTCCCACAGGGCAGTATTCTCGGCCCTACCTTATTCTTATTGTATATCAATGATCTTTGCCAAATACAGCTGAACAACACCACCATTTTTACTTACGCTGATGATACTGCACTTATATCTTACGGAAACACTTGGGAATCTGTATTTGACTGTGCTCAGTCCAGTCTCAACGCTGTTACTAACTGGCTGGCTAAAAATCAACTCGCACTTAATGTTGATAAAACGAATTATCTCACTTTCTCACTAACATCATCTGGTAAGCCCTCTTCACTAGCCTATACCCTCACCGCTCACTCCTGTATACCACTCTCACAGTCTTTCTGTACCTGCCCTATCTTGTGCCGAACTAACAGTGTTAAGTATCTAGGGGTACTGATTGACGATACTTTCTCCTTTCATTCACACATAGACGCACTTTCCTCCAGATTGCGGAAGCTTATATTTGTGTTTAAAACCCTTGGTCAGGTAGCTGATACACAAACCCTTAGGACCACCTATCTTGCTCTTTGCCAATCTCTGACGCAATACTGCATCGTCGGCTGGGGAGGTGCAAACAAAACTTACCTTCTAAAATTAGAGCGTGCCCAAAGAGCGGTGCTAAAGGTTGGTTGGAGGCTACCATACCGTTTCCCTACTACTGATCTTTATAGAACCTGTAATGTCCTCTCTGTACGTAAATTATTCATCCTCAATGTTATTCTTACGACTCACTCACAAACCCTATATGATCCTTCGAAAATAGATTCCGTACGTCGAAAACACACTGTATGTCCATCGATCCCGGTCAGATCAAGTCTAGCCAAGCGATGTTTTTACTTCCTTGGTAACTATTTGTATAATAAAGTAAATAAAATCTTAAATGTGTATCCTATGACGAAACTGGAATGTAAAAAAGCAGTTACCAACTGGTTAAATAGTTTAGATTACGACGAAACCGAGAAGCTGATTTGCACTTTAAAATAAGTAAGTACACACACGTACGCTCACACACACACGCGCGCACACACACACACACACACACACACACACACACACACACTCTCTCTCTCACACACACAGACACAGTCACAGACACACACACACACACACACACACACACACACACACATACACACACGCACGCACACACACGCACGCACTAAAAATATCTTCTTTTTACATTAACTTATATTATCCTAAATACATATTGTTGTGACACGTCCCTCAAACCCTAGCTGTATACTCTGTAACACTAAGGAGAGAGCCTGGAGATTTGTCACACAGGTTTCGAACCTACTACAAACTCCAGCTCTCACTAAGGTGTAAATGATGTTGTACCATTTAGTCATGAACCAATGTACCTAACCTTATTGAGAGAAATAAACAATATTATTATTATTATTATTATTATTATTAGAATATAAATATATAAATAGTAAATTATTTAGTTTCATTTTATGACATACTTATTATACTGTAATTTAATTTTTCTCTACAATCGAATCATGATCTTTTTAAATTATTCCATAACTATTATAATTTCACAAAATATGACATCTCTATTTTAATATTGCAATAATGATAGTGTACTTAATTATTATGTTATTATTTTATTTTATTCTCATTGGTATTGGGTTTTTTTAATAAGTGTGTATAAACTGCATGTTAAACATTTGCACAACTGAAAAGTTGAATATGGTGAAACTATTTTGTTCTATTATATCTGTCAAATGTACCCATGTTCTCGCAAATAAAGACTTCATTCATTCATTCATTCATTCAATAATACAGATAAATTAGTCACATTCAAATGTACAATAATAAAAATAAAATATAATTATTCAGTGTACCTACTACGTGCTGAATGTCAATCAGCCGATGCCTCCATAATGCCCTAGTGCAATAGTTTACTGTGGTGTTTTATTTGTAGACGCTTAGAGGTTCCAGTCAGCATCATAGGATTTCTCTAGAAGTTGAGACAGAGTTATCATTTAAGAAAAAGCTCTAGGGGCAACCAGGCCAAAACAAGAACGAACTTATTGAATTCGAAAATTGCCCTAAACTAGAACAAGGTTCATATACCAAGTTCCAAATGCTGAATACATCCACACGAGTTTTAAGTCTGTCTTTATAGTGGGCCCTTTTAAAATTTTTGTCTCTAAGTTATTGATCGGCCTGGGATCAGAATAAGAACAAACTATAGAAAAATGTAACCACATTGACTTTTATATTGTATAAATTTTTTACCCAACTGTACAACATCTGTTGAATTGAGAACATGGTGAGTAGACGGTCTCCTAAATTAAGAATCTGGTGAATGGAGAATCTGGTAAACTGCTCATAGTCCATTATTTTGCTGAAAAATAAATGTACATATATAAAACTGTACAAAAAACTGTCATGCCCTTACTAGTATGATGGGCGTTAGGTACGTATTTCTCACAGTAAAAACACCACTCGTAAACGTAGTTTATGTGCCCTTTTGCAACTCGTTTATTCTATCATACAAGTTGCAGACGACAGCGTACTTTCACTAGTTAAGGTAAAAAAGGTATAATGATAAAAAGGGAATTTTATGGTTTAATAGCGAAGAAAAAACAAGTAAAGTGATGCACGAACACTTGCAGATAAAATTTACTAATGTTTTGGTAAAAATATTTAGCAATACTGACTAATGAACAGTTGTTGTGTTAGGGCGTGTTCAGTAAACTTTTTTGAATTTAATTTAAAAATAGTAAGATCTCACACATGGTTTTAGTGAATCTCTTTTTGTTTCACTTACTCCAAACCTTGACACCCAGTGCCGTTTTATATAAATCCCTTCATGACTTAGTTTTATTGTTTTCGGGATTGAATCGTGAGAAGTATTAAATTTTCAACATTTCGATACTCATGTTAACAGTTTCGAAATATTGAAAGGTTCAATACATTGTAATAGCGCAGATAAACTTTAATCTCTACATGCATACAAATAAATAAAATTGGATTATCTGTTTGTAATATATAAATAACCACTTTTTACTAAGTGCATTTGGATGGAATGAATGACGAATGAATACACGGTACATATACCGAAAAAACATTTTTTACAATTTTTGTCTGGCTGTCTGTTTGTTTCGGCTAATTTCCGGAACGAGTGGACTGATTTTCACGGGACTTTCACTGGCAGATAGCAGGTGTTATAGAAAGTAACTTAGGCTATTTTTATTTCGGAAAAAGAATTAGGGTTCCGCGCAAAATATAAAAATATGTACACGCGAGCGAAGCCGCGCGGGAACTGCTAGTCTTACTATATAAATGCGATAGTGCAGATGGATGAATGTTTGTTTGTTTGTCAATCACCCCATAACAGCTAAACGAATCTTGATGAAATTTGGCACAGAGATAGATTATAATCTGGAATAGCACGTAGGCTTTTTATCCCGGAAAATGTATGGTTTCGGTCGGAAATAGAAAGAGAATTACTTTTATCTGCTGCTGTTTTGACTAAATTTCCAAATGGATATATTATATATTTGCGTGGCCAATGTAAGTGACACCGTTGATGTTATGAATGTGTCTATATGTGTCTAATTGTGTATAACCAATAACCACTAACGCGGTCTTTTCTAAGAAGAAATATCTGATCAGAACAGAAATCATCTGTACCACACTTCCATATATAAATACACATATACATTGTGAATGTATATACAAACCTTATAATTAAGTATTTTAAAAATAATTGAAATATATATATAAAATATATTAATATATATATATATCACAACACATTATAAAACAAAGTCCCCCGCCGCGTCTGTCTGTCTGTCTCTCTGTACGCGATGAACTGAAAAACTACTGAACGAATTTTCAGGCGGGTTTCACTAATAGACAGAGTGATTCATGAGGAAGGTTTAGGTGTATAATATTGCAGTTTGAGATTTAAATCTTTTTAACCGAGTTCAAGAAAGGAGGAGGTTCTCAATTCGACTGTATTTTTTTAATGTTTGTTACCTCAGAACTTTCGACTGGGAGAACCGCTTTTGATGATTCTTTTTTTATTTGTGGTAACATGTCAATGGTCCAGTTGGTTTAGTCCAGTTCTGACAATGACATTCACGAGAAAACCATATAAGTGTTTTATGAAATAGTTTTTTTTTAAGTTGTTTTTTTTTTTAAAGTATTATTTAGATGGCATCTCACCTGAAGCTAAGCTGTATGACGTAACAACGTGGGCACCTAGGATAAAAAAAAATATACATCTTCAATATTTTACATCACTGAATTCAATAAGTTTATTCATCAATAAGGATCACTCAGATAAGGACTACTTTAGCAACTTGATGTTCTCGTTTAAACTATTGATATTAAAATTCAAAGAAATACTATGATGACGTTGAAAGTATGTGTAGACAAAAACTTGTATGCCCTACTTCTAGATTTGAATTGAGACTGAGGAAATATATTAAATAATGATAATAAATAATAAAAATAACTTCATACAGCTCACACACGGCCGTCTGATCCCAAACTAGGCAGAGCCTGTACTATGGTAACCAAACAGCTGTTAATCATACTTATAAATTTCTAAATACATACATATTACCACGGCCTCACAGAAAACCGGCCGTGAGGCAATGTTTGCATTGCATTTCGCCGCGTGAGTTAGGTTACCGGAGGCCCTAACCCTTCCCTCTCCCTTATTCCCGCCCTTCACATCTTCCCCCTTTTCCCACCCTTCCCCCCCTTCTCCCTCTTCTCCTACTCCCACCTTAAAGGGCGGCAACGCACTTGTGACTCTCGATTTGCAGGGCACCTGCAACTCGAGAGTGGGCGGCTGTAGTCATTTACCATCAGGTGACCCGTCTGCAACACAGACACAGAACAAATGATCATGTTCATCTCACAATTATTTGTCCTGGGTGGGAATCGAACCCACGACCTCTGGATCAGCAGTCAGGGTCACTAACCACTAGGCCAACAGACCATTCAAAATGCTTTGTTAATATTTTATCTGACATAAGACTGTACTTATCAAAGAAGACAGTGCTACCTCAAATATATTTTTCACTGGGTTAAGACCTAGAAAAGGTTTTCTTGTAAGTTTACCTATTGATGAAACTATATTCTTGGTGTTGTAGGCCATTATAAGATACAAAAACCACTCACCATTAAACGGGTTTTGTAATAAAAAATATGAGCTTTCATGAACCTTTCATAGATGGTCGGAATTGCCTCGACGAATAACAGTCACACAACAACTTAAACACAAGCTTAAGTTATGTTACAGTAACTTTCCTTAATTTAAAGGCAATGTGGCAAGGCTTCTTTGTATGTTTGCATATGCATAAAAAGCTTTGCCAGTTATGCCTTTTGTTAAGCTCTGACCCAAATATAAAGACTAAGATATGTCTGTCCTTGTCACACATAACGTTCCGGAAGAACTTACTAGAGCGTATTAAGACGAATTTATGTCTTGATATGAAAGGGTTGGGTTAACTACTGTAGAACATTGTATGTAGTCGGTATAGTTGCTACATGGTTTAGATGTTAGCATAAAGAGCAGTAACTTGAGTTGCTTTTTAAAAGAAATCATGTGAAAAATGAAATCGCGTGTACACAAAGTACAGCAAACTCACTAACAAACTAATATTAATTGGGAACGCGTTTTATACAGCGGTAGGTATTCTCATTTGCCAGCTTAGTAATTTAAAATTAGCTACTAAATAGCTCCATATGTATATATTAATAGGTTAAGATATTTTTTTTCCACCACCACATCAAGTTTCATGCATCCAGTAAATAATAGGTCGGGGAAAAAGTCTTTTCGTATTTTGTATGTATAAAATTGAAGAAAAATCTCTTTGGTTGTACTGTTTGTATCTGGCTGGTTTTAATATCAATAAATATAGGGTTTGATATAGGGCATTAAGAAAAAGTAACAAACACGTTCCCGCCTTCTTCAATCACTTTTCTGTCCGTCAAAATGAGTGAATCTAAACGAAGAAAATCGATCCATTCTGTAGTTTTGTTACAAAAAAAGGGAAAAATGGGATTCGGTGTGAAAAAAATTGTAACCTTTATGGACCTAATGCAGTGTCAGTAAGAGTAGCACAAAGTTAGTTCAAGCGTTTTCAGTCCGGGAATTTTGATCTCAAAGATGCAGCTCGCTCTGGTCCGCCCTCATACGGATAAAGTCTATGCCATTTTTTAAAAGTGGAGCAAGATTGGCACATTAGTAGATACGACATAGCCGAGGAACTGAGGATTAACCACAAAACTGTTTTGACCCATTTGAAAAAGTCTGGCTATACAAAAAAGCTTGATATTTGGGTGCCACACGAGCTCTCTGAAAGAAACGTAATGAATCGTGTACTCATTTGCGATTCTCTATTGAAACGTAATGAAACCGAACCCTTTTTGAAAATATTGATCACTGGTGATGAAAATTGGATCACCTACGGCAAGAACATGCGAAAAAGATCATGGTTAAAAGGTAGTCAAGCTCCACAGACTGTAGCGAAACCCTGATTAACACTTAATAAGATGACGCTGTGTGTATAGTGGGATTGGAAGGGCATCGTTCATTATGAGCTTTTACCGCCGGGCAAAACCATCGATTCGGATCTTTACTGCCAACAACTACTGAGAATTAAGAAAATTAATGCATCTACCATATGTGTAGTCCTGATCCTGCGCCCTCAGATTTTCACTTGTTTCGGTCTATGCAGAATTCATTGGGTACAGTTAGGTTAACATTAAGAGAGTACTGTCAAAATTACTTGTCGCAGTTTTTTGACCAAATTCCCAAGATTTCTACAGCAACGAGATTATCACAAAATGGCAACAAGTTTTCGAATGAAATGGCACATAATTCGAGTGTTTGCGAGAATAACGACATAACAAAAATTTATTGATTTTAGAGAATGGCAAGGTTATGTGATTTCCGCTAGAGTATTTTGTTCTAAATATATAATAAACTTGTCGCTTTATAATGAACGTTAGCATGAAATCGGTGTTGCATCTTTGTTCACCATAAAATATCAAAGATTTATGATCGTTTGGCATACTTAGTTCAATTCGACTGAATTTTGAATTATGTCGATATTCTCGCAAACGAGCGACATATATTTTAATTAAATGTAATTAAACTTTGAAAAAAAAATGTCTTGAATTTGTACATAAAATACAGAGAATCTTTTTCCCCGACCTTTTAATTATGTTAACCTATCATAGAACGAAAAGTCAAACAATGACAGTTCAACTTATACTGAAAATGCAGGTAGAAAATATTCAGGTAGAAAATATAACCACCAGGCGATCTCAAAGAAATTTCTTCCTATCATTATAATACCGTATTTGCATTTAAAGGGTGGCTGAATGAGAGAAAATTCTGGTGTTTTACTGCTTATTTTAATAAATTATACTTGTTCGTCTTCGTTTTGCGTTAACTGTATTTTCCTAATAATATTCGCTATTGTCGGGTTGATATTTTGTTTCTAGAAAAATAAATCCTGTCATTTTGTTTAATTTTATATTTTTATTATAGCCAAAGACAATTTAATTATTGTTGCTACAACTTTAGTAACTCATCAAAGCATCTTTTATTTTATGAATCGTTCTATACTGACGTCTAAATTTACTTCTAAAAGCAAAATTAAAAGAAATCTAGGCATTTATTTTATAATGTAGAGTTTTTTTATATTTATTTTCAATTTACAAATCAAAATAGTTTAGAGAACAATAACATTTATATTTATATAAATTAAAATTTTATAAAATACCCACGACTCAAAAATCCCACCATCGATTAAAAAAGAGCTGATGATCTCCGAACAGCTGAACAGATTTTCTTGAATTATATATAAGAACACTCTTGATCAAGTAACGTTTCAAATAAAAGAAAACGTACTTAAATCGGTCCATTCGTTTGGGAGCTTTGATGCCACAGACAGACACACAGACACGTCAAACTTATAACACCCCTCTTTTTGCGTTGGGGGTTAAAACTACAATATATCAAGTTGAGTTGCTATCTATATATATAGCACTTTAAGCTTTCAATAACACATTGATATCCTAAGTTATAGACTACTAGCTGAGCCCCGCGGTTTCACCTGCGTAAGTCCCGGTGCTATAGGAATATCGGGATAAAAAGTAGCCTATGTATTAATCCAGATCTTCAGTTATCTACGTACCAAGTTTCATCGCAATCGATTTAGTAGATTTGCGTGAAAGAGCAACAAACATCCATACATCCTTACAAACCTTCACGTTTATAGTATTAGTAGGATGCAAATTGTTATGTATGTAATATAGGGTAGGAAATAATATCCTAATAATTGCACTGTATAACTATAGGGTAGTACATAAATTACTGATTCAGACCGCTACTATATATATATGTGTAACATACCCTTCACAGTAGTCTCGTAATAAACGCAGATACGTAAATATTGTTTCACTCAGCGCTCCCACGCAGCCACCTACAAACCACAAATAATCTAATATTTTAGTCTATTGATACGAACGGAAACTATATATTTTACGCTTGCACAATCTATAGTAATTTAACCTAATTTACAGACCATAGTGTCAACAACCATACGTTCCTGTTATTAAGAGTCACCATAACCTCCAGGTTTGCTAAAGCAAGAATCACGCGCGCTTAGCCTTTATTAACCCCATATTCCCCTTTTTCTAATAACCCTGTATAAACTCCCCATTGAAAAAGACTCATGAGTCACCGGGTACAATACGTCTATCAGAAAGACATACCATTAAAAATATAATTTTACTCCATGCACCCTGACAGTGGTCCCGATTCTATTGTACACTCGACTAAACTAAAACCTGACTTAATTTCTTCATATGAAATCAACCTTGTTTTCTTCGTAACAAGGTCTATTTGTTACTGGCATCTATTTCTCAGCGCCACTAAATTTCAGTAAAACCTGTCAACGTATAGTCAACTTTATTTCCACGCAGCGAGAGTCCCCATTTATTCAAATGCCGTACAATTGCCGTATAAAAACTTGTTCAAAACGAACTAAGATGACGTTATTTTAATCTACACCTACGAAGACGCTTACTAAAAACACAGAGCAAAAGAGATGGCATTTAACGGATAGCGGCTCTCGCTACGTGGTATTAAAGTTTATTTAAGCGTGTCAGACTTTAGTCGACAAATAAATTGCTTATTTCGATAGCGACATATGTTACCTACTTGTTTAAATTTGAAATAAGACCTTGTTTCAAAGTAAACAAGGTTTACATTTTGTATGAAGAAAATTTAGTCAATTATAGTCAAGTGAGTAAATACAACAGAATCGACACCAGTGTAGTCTGTGATTGTTACAAAAAAAAAAAATTTTTGGGTCTTTGCCAGGCGAACAAATTACAGTTGCAGCCGAGTTTTGCAAAATTATTTGAGTATTACGTAATAAATAGAGACGGCATTCTAAAGGAAATGAACTTTTTCTCTTTGTTAATAGTACCATTATACTCTTAGCGGTATCCCTATTCATTTTTCCTTATACAAATTTGTCTTATTCCTTATTTCCCGTCTTAAAACGACCACATTCCCAGGTTGCCTGAGGCCAACCCTTGGCGTCAGGCAACCATAAATTAAACCACCCAAAACCCTTTGTTTTTTTGCGTTATTTGCGTGCGTTTGTTAACACATTGGACCGACCCCAAAGGAAATTGGAAAAATGGCAGGGAGATGATGATGATATCGACATGAAAGTCGTAATAGAAAATATCAATGTATCACTGGTGTAAAGGAGTCACGCCAGTGGGAATGTGTCACTCAGAATATAATGATTGAATCTTAGACCGTGTTTGACCATGCATATCAATGAAGAAGCTTTTAGTCTAATCCCCACTTAATTTGCACTTAGCGCATATCACTAATATATTACTTAACGTCTTGACTAATTACTTAAGTTATTGTTATACTAACAATCGTGCTTCAGAAAGATTGAGTAGATAAGTTATGCAACCACGAACGTGGAGATCAGTTAATTAGTGTGGTTAAGGAAAAATGCCTCAGCCCGTTTTTAGGTGGGTGACAAATAACAAAATCTGTGGGTACCGGATACAGAGTTTTCATATATTGCGATTAAAATTTAATAAGAAAAATATAAATGAACTTTAATTTGCCTTTGTGTTATTTCTTAACCCCCGACGCAAAAACGACGTGTGTCGTCTGTGGCATCATAGCTCCCAAACCGATTTGAGTGCGGCTTTTTTTGTTTGAATGGTGACTTGGTCGAGAGTGTTCTTAGATATAATTCAAGAAAATTTGTTGAGCCGTTCGAAGATCATCAGCTCTTGTAATCGTTGAAGGGATTTTCGAGTCGGGGGTATTTTTTTTTTTTTTATTTATTTTAATAAAGAATAGAACTTTTGATCAAGATGAGACTTAGTGTATTAAGGCTTTTGATATATTACAATAATCATAATACCTTTTTTTATCGAAATCTTAACAATGGTGTTGCCATTTTAGACCACTTAGCAAGAGCCAGATATAGGGCAATTGGGGAAATTTATTACCTTAAAATACCGTGAAAATCGTCGTCCGCCTTTATTTAAACATTTTTAATTGATTTAAATTCATAAATTAACATCAAAGTGAATGGTAAGATAATAAGGCGACAGCATGACTGTTTTGACGTTTACTAAAATATGTTCAACCACACAACTCTTGTATAGACCTCGGTAGCTTATTAAACATTTGAATGCCCATAAAACGGCTTTATGATACAAATATGGACATCATCATATTTTTGTTGTACAATGCTGCAATTTTATTATGAGCAGAATCTCAATTCTGCTATACTCGTACATGTACGTATATCTGATATTTTTAGTTTTTTGAAGTGAAAACTTCTTTAGCCACGTTGTGCACTTTTTGGGGATGGGTAAAAAATGTTAAACTCGCGTCAGGATACGTGACCTGATCGAAAATTGGTAAGACGGAGTCGAGTTACTTATATTTATAAAAATATAACATTCGAAATTCAAACATTTATGAGTGGCCTGGAGCGCAGAACTTCCAGTGTACTCTATGTATACATTTTGATATGTTATTACCTACTTTTTATTTTTAACCTAATTATATATGTACAGATGTGTGTGTGTGTATATGCAAATACATTTTGAAGTTATGTTTTCACTTCTGACGTGCAGTTCTACGACTGACTGTTTTTTTTTAATGCTTTTGGGTGCGGACTTATGACCTTCAGAATCTGTTATTTTCAATAAAAGTCCTATTTCCTTCAAAGAGTTAGCCAGATGTATTTCCACTGACTGACTAGCAATAAGAAAGCTATAGATAAACTTCATACAATTTTTAAAGTTATATTAAGGGATATCCCTCAATATCCACTGGACGGATATTCTGAAAGGAACGTCGTAAAAGTAACTTGATAATCTTCAAACTTACGGGTGACATTACCGACCCTAGTTCACATGGTATACAAGTAACAAAAATATAGCGATTGGTAAAATTTATGTTCATAAACTGATTGACATTGTTAAAATTAATAATAAGCATTGTGGCGATTTTCAAATACAACGTACAACAAAAACATACTTGCCAACAACAACCGTCCACAAGGCATGATCACCTAGCCTGGTCTTATTAACCTCCCTTTGTGTTGGAGGCACATAACACCTGTTCCTCCACAGTTGTGAACCCGATGTGATTAGAAGCAGCCTTCAAGAAGCAGATCAATAGCATCATCATCATCTTAATTAGGATATACGGTTTTACTCACGTGTATATTTCGGGGATGCCCGACTAGTGTCGGACCCGACGGGGGCCCTTTATCAATGGGTGAGGCGTCCTACCGCGTCGGTTGCAGGTGCCAGAGTCTGAACTCGGGCATCCCCGAAATATACACTTGAGTAAAACCGTATTTTCTAATTAATATGAATACAACTCACGAAAGTTTTTATTAGAATGTCATCATCGCCACTGTCGTATTTACTCTTACAGCAGTGAGTGGTAATCAAGTCTCACCCAGCCAGCATCCTAGGCCTCAACTGGGATACCAGACTCCTACAGCCTCGTTATCCCTACGGCCTTAGCGTCTAGGCACAGCACACTGCACAATACACAAGAAAGAATAGACAGCTGACTCATCAATAGTATCACTCATCGGTCTTAAAGGGGAGTCATGTGGCGACTTCCAAATACAGCAAAAAATACTTCCCAATATCAAACATTGGGCCTCGGTCCGCCTGGCATAATCTCCTAGTCTGGTAGGAGGATCCTCCCTTTGTGATGGAGGGACATAACGCCCATTCCTCTACATTATTAACAGTAGATATAAAGGTCAATGACACGGAAGGCCTTTTTAATATTACTGTTATTCTAATTTCTTCTTATTAACCCTCACAATACTCTAAAAATGGGTAATATTGACATTAGTTTTAACGTGAATTTAACACCGCTGCTTACTGTTGGTAATAATTTTTAAGATGGAAACAACTATTCAGCTGTCCTGTAAAGTAGACAATTTAATAAAACTCGCTTCTGCCTATGACTTACGGGTAACCTAATAAAACCGAGTTTTATTGTGACATTGGCATTTTTGGGTTTATGACACAATGATTGAACGGGCGCTATATTTGAATTATATTACTTCTGAACTCTAGTGAAATAATCTGCTTTGTTTTTTAACAAATTGTATTCTGCGGTTTCACTTGCATTATTTTATGTGATACACTACTCCACTAGTCAAACCGCGTCAAGAATTATTCTCATTGGACTAGAAATTTTTGAGATTGTTTTCCATTCATATATAAAAGTAAAGTTTATGTCAGTGGAATCAAGCCGGTTCCTGAATTTTTTTTTTTTTATGATGTAGGGGGCAAACGAACAGACGGGTCACCTGATGGTAAATGGCTACCGCCGCCCATAGGCATCTGCAACTTGAGAGTCACAAGTGCGTTGCCGCCCTTTAAAGTAGGAGTAGGAGAAGAGGGGGAGGGGGGGAAGAGTGGGAAGAGGAGGGAGAGGGGAAAGACGGGAATAAGGGAGAGGGAAGGGTTAGGGCCTCCGGTAACCTCACTCACGCGGCGAAATGCAATGCAATCATTGCTTCACGGCCGGTTTTCTGTGAGGCCGTGGTAACGAGCGGAGTCGAGCCGGCCCATACGTGCCGAAGCATGGCTCTCCCACATAAAAATTTTAATTTTCAAAATTTTCTGATGCAATTTACCGAAAACTGTTGTTGTAACACGAAGTTGTTAAAATTAAAACAACATACGCTGACTGGCCTGTTGTTCTAGTGGTTAGTGACCCGATTCTCGCCCAGGATTGTGTGATGAGCATGATCATTTGTTCTATAACTAGCGTCCCGCCCCAGCTTCGCACGGGTGTAATGTAGATACTAATGTGGTGAACAATTATCTTTATATGATAATACAAATTAACAAAACAATATTAAACTATACGTATAAACCTTCCCCTTGAATCGTTCTATCTATTGGTGAAAGCCGAATTAAAATCCGTTGCGTAGTTTAAAAGATCTAAGCGTACAAACGGCGGAAGCGACTTTGTTTTATACTATGTAGAGATATGTATGTATTTATAATATATATAAGTACTAACAGCGCCCTGCGGTTTCACCCGCTTAATTTCCGATCCCGTTCGAATATCAGAATAAAAAGTAGCCTATGCGTTAATCCAGGTCTCTAGCTATCTACATACCAAGTTTCATCGCAATCGGTTTAGTGGTTTTTGCGTGAAAGAGTAACAAACATCCATCCATCCAAACTTTCACATTTATAATATTAGTGGGTTGTCTATAAGCTGTCTGGTTACCATAGTACAGGCTCTGCCTAGTTTGGGATCAGACGGCCGTGTGTGAGATGTGTGAAGTTATTATTATTATTATTGTAAGCGTCGTTTAAAAGTTACTAAATACTGTAATTAATTTACTATAATAATGTCTAAAGTAAGTATTTAATAATAATCCACGACTAAAACATTAAACCGAAGACAAATTCGTTGAATAATTATTGTTTACATATTTGGAATAAATAAGCTGACAGACTGGACTTGGAGACGCGGCGGTTAAAGAAATATATTTACTTCAATCAATCAGCCTATTACTGTCTACTGCTGGAAATAGACCTTCCCAAACGGTCTCCAACTGTAAGGTGTGACGTCGATTTAGTATACTGCGAAGCCGTTCCTTTATAGTTAGCTATACTGGTTACTGTTTAAAACGGAACGCAGTCCAGTATACTATCTGTTGTCAATTCAAGTCAATTGTCAAATCGCATAATAAAAGTGACAGTTTGACAGCCATATGACAGCACTGAGAGCACCTTACCTCGAAAACTCCAGTGCTCACAGTACAAAAATGGCAACATTTATGACGGTATATATTTCCCTACGATACTGCGGCAGTATACTGTCTATAACGGAACGAATTTCTTCCCAGTACGAGCACTGAACAGTGCTCTGAGTGTATATCGGAACATACCCCCAATTTGACGTCATGTTAGAAATGACAGCGATGGAGTTCTTAATTCAAATAGTTGAAGCAAAAAGCACTAATTACCATGACAATGTACACTGTGGGTCGTTTCCGCGAGATTAACGGCTGCCGCCACCAGCCGTCATTCATTAAATTGATGAGCGATGACGCGGACAGTTGTGGGCTATGAAACAAGCGGTTGAAGTGGTACTTGTATAAGAGGGATAGGAATTTGTCGGGAGGCTGGGAAAAAAGTAGAAAGTCGTTTATTTCATGAAATAAAGTACCTATATTGTGTTGAAATTTTGTTGTTCTGTTGATTCCCTAAATTCAATATGTCCATCAATGTAATATCAAATATTTAGTAGCATAAAATAATAATTATAATGTCAAGTTAGGGAAAATAGGTATTAATAAACGTCTGTGAATTTTATGCAATCAGCTGGTCTTGAAGGCGCCGAACGTTTAAGGTCATTCACCGTACCGCACAAAAATAATATCTACGCATGTTGCATATTCATTGCATAGCGCCAAATGAAACTAATGACTATGAAGTGACTTTTGTATTGTGTTAAGTATAAACAGAAAGAGGTTATTGTAAGTTTTTCGCGTAGCTCAAACTTACACGCTGTATAACCAAAGTAGTATGTCGATACTGTTGTTATCTAAAATTCCGCAGACGTGAGTCTACTACTTGAAGTTACATGCTTAAGAATGGTTTAACACGCCTTTATTGGCTACACTTGTACCTAATCGTCGTAGAAGTCACTTTAAGCCTATTTCTTAGTGCCCTATCTAAATAAAACCTTGTATGTATATGTAGTTTGAATGACTACTATAATTTGGCATCTTGGAGTTGATCTGGTTATGGAGCTGAACTCTTCAGTGGCTACTATTGCCATTAGTGATAAACCCAATATTGAGTATCAGACATATATGTAAATCTAAAATATCCATTTACATTCTTTTTGAAAGAGAATAATAAAAAAATAAGAAAACACTCCGACTTTAAGGCCTCGTTTGTAACTCTTGACTGGTTGCGGGCTCACCGCGTCTAATGGCGTAAAGCGACGCTGAGCTTGGATGCGATTTGGCAGCTTCGACGATTATGAAACAAGATTCTTAAATTACACTATTAAAAAGTTTCTAGTTAGTATCAGGTTTTTGCCCTTGCTTCAAACTCTATATTTTGAAGTGTTTTCTGCGACGATGTGGTTTTCTTACGGAAAAGCAGCAGCAGCTTGATGTGGGAATTTATAAGAAGTAAATAGATTGAACAATGTTGGTAGTTTAGTATAATCTTATGTGGGAGAGCTATGCTTCGGCACGTATGGGCCGGCTCGACTCCGCTCGATACCACGGCCTCACAGGAAACCGGCAGTGAAACAATGCTTGCATTGCTTTTCGCCGCGTGAGTGAGGTTACCGGAGGCCCTAACCTTTCCCTCTCCCATATTCCCATCCTTCCCCTCTCCCCCCTCTCGTCCCCCTCTCCCATCTTCCCCCCTCTTCTCCTATTCCCACCTTAAAGGGCAGCAACGCACTTGTGACCCTTGAGTTACCGGTGCCCATGGGCGGCGGTAGTCATTTACCATCAGGTGACCCATCTGTTCGTTTGCCCCCTATAACAAAAAAAAATGTATTTTTTATGGGTCTAATGAATATTTACTGTAAATAATATAAACTATGATTCGAATGGGGCAATCGAGACGGGTATTCAAAAATAAACTTTTTGTATTTTTATGTCTTTGTAAAAGAAGATAATAGGACTTTTGATTTTAATGAATATCTGAGGAAATATCATAGTTTCAAAATAACTCCGCATCAAAATAATGATCAAGTACCATGCGCGCATTTATGATGTGCAAGGCGGCATTTATGGTGTTAAGGCGGGTGTAAAAGGGCGGTCATTAGGGGGAGGGCGTTGGCCAACTACTTTTTTAATATTATGTTTTTGCGTTATCTCATCGTATACTTTTTAAATAAATAATTAGTTATTAGTTTTGTTTTTGTTAATTTGTGTTCTTTTTTAATATTTCTTAACTAATAAAAAAGTACTTACCGTTCAACATAGGTACTTATCTATTCGTTCAACATAGGTATTATTAAGCTAATTCTTTAGTTTACTGCAGTATAATTTTTTCTTATGGGTCTAACAAATATTTACTGAAAATACTATAAAATACAATACGAAGGGGGCAATCGAGATGGGTAATTCGAAGATAAACTTTTATATTTTTTGTCTTTGTAAAAGGAGATAATAGGATAGTGAATAGCTTCTTAATATCACTGTGAATTTTAAAAATAAAGACTCTTTTGTGATATCAAGAGAGAAGCAAGAATTAATTGAAAAAACTGCCTTTTGTTATTGTTATCAACGACTTGGTTGTGACAAAGTTAATTTACCACATCTATTATTTATGCTTTGGATGATATTTTATGTAGGTATATTAAAATCCCACTAATATTATAAATGTGAAAGTTTGTATGGATGGATGGATGGATGTATGGATGGATGGATGTTTGTTACTCTTTCACGCAAAAACAACTAAACTGATTGCGATGAAACTTGGTATGTAGATAGCTGGAGACCTGGATTAACGCATAGACTACTTTTTATTCCAATATTCCCACGGCGCTGAAGCTTGAAATACATCTATCTCATGAGATTCATTTAGTCATTACAGTTTTTAGATACATACACTACATAGATGCATACAATACATACGCAATAGTTTACTTCTAGCTAATGTTATGTACAATATGCGACATTATCGCAATTTGTGATCTCTTCTAGGCAACCATTTCAGGCAAAACATTCGTCATCAAGACAAAACATGTCGTAAAGTAGTTAGCACCAATAGATTAAGCTATAAATTCTATCCAGTATTAAATTTATTTTGTTTTCAATATAGTAAAATTGACTATACCTACCAATAATTACATGTTATAAAAAAAATAACGCAGTAACGCGTTACGTAACGAAGCGGTTTACCCTCCCATAAGAAGTTATCACTTAAAAACCCAAAGCATCAATTGCCTGGTGCGACTAATTTCCACAAAATAACATACACATACTTATAATCTTTAGCCTCACGAGGTGACTGTTATACAAATACTATTCGTCGCCTTCTTCTATCACGATCCTGCTTCTTAGACTAGTGGCATGAAATAGAAGGAAATCTCATCTTACACTTTCTAATTAGTAATCGCCATTCGAGATCCCTTTTTTCCGTAAGGTCGTTGGTTATGCAGACTCCATACGGCATTCAGGGTCGTTCAACCCTATTAGAAATTCCTATAGTAATATTGTTTGAAATTACAATAGGCGGATTGAGCAATACTAATTCCATACAAAACTGTTGCGAAACTACAGTTTTATTGCATCTACCATGTTCTGCACACAACAATAAAACACGTTAATGCCACTTGTGAGTTTAATTACAGCGCCGTCGCCATCTGTCGGGGAGGTTAAGCACTATGGCATTGCGAAGACAATTTGTTACTATGTTGCAATGTTTTTCGTATTGCTTAAGGGAATCTTAGATGCTTCAATAAAAATATTATTATTCGTTTATAAACGCGTGCCATCAGATTGTGTAAATATAAAAAAAAAAGAATCATAAGGTGGTAGGTTTTATCAAACTATCCCACTAATATTATAAATGTGAAAGTTTGGATGGATGGATAGATGTTTGTTTGTTACTCTTTCACGTGAAACTACTAAACCGATTGCGATGAAATTTGGTATGTATATAGCTGGAGACCTGGGTTAACATATAGGTTACTTTTTATCCCGAAATTCCTACAGGATCGGGATTTACGCGGGTGAGACCGCGGACCGCTGCTAGTACAAGATATAAAACGATTTATTACAAATAACATGTAGGAATAAACGTTGAAATAGTGAAAATTACGCATTGGCTTGAGGCGTCCTGTCAAAGTAACATAACAAGCTGTCTAGACGAAATCTTTGTATTTGTAACATGGAGTAATAAGTTACAAGTTGAAGTCTCGAGAGAGTTAATGTTTTTAATTAATATTACAATTATTATCCCTTTAAGGTCCAAATTATAAATAATCCCTTTAAATAATGTGTAGATACAATGGAACAAACGAGCCAACTCCCGCTTTACCTCTTAATTAAAACTAATCAAAAACTCACCGACAAAAGAAGCTCGCTGAAATACACCCCTCAAAAGTTTGCCAAACGATTATAAGTTTAGCGTGTTTATTCATAGTTTAATGACGGGCCAAGTTTGTATAGGACGTAAGTGTATGGCTTTATGTCAACTCGGGCGGTCTGTTGTCAGACTGTTGGCAGTTGAGTAGTGCCACGAGTTTGGGAATATACCAGAACATTGGCTGCATTTTGACATGTTTTAATTGAGGGATTTGGTCCCCGTTACGAATTTATAAACAAATAGCTGACCAGCGCAACTTCGTCTGCGTTTGTAAATTTCTCCGTTTTTGCAATATTTGTCATGGATGCTCCGCTTCTATTGGTCGTAGCGTGATGCATTTCTCGATAAATGGGCTACCCAACACTAAAATAATTTACAATGCGAACCAATAGTTCCTGAGATCAGCGCGTTCAACCAACCAAACAAACTCTTTAGCTTTATAATATTAGTAAAGATATACGTAGGTCACACTGAAAGTTTTTTAGAATATTTTTTTCTCATATAGCTCACGGTTGGTATCGCCACAAACGTTTTTAGAATAGGCCAGTAAGGAAAGCATCCGATGAAAAATTTATTTAAATTTTGAATTATTTCATAATTTGACGGAAGATCAAAAACGCTGTCGTTTGGAATGGTGCCGCTCAATGCTTGAAAAATATGACGGAGGTGACTCGAATATTGTATATGACATCGTCACAGGCGTTGAAAGCTGGACATATTGTTAAGACCCCGAAACCAAAAGACAATCTGTACAGGGAAAAAGATGATTACCTCATTCTTTGGACAGACGGGTCATATCGCAAGAATCATTCTAGAAGATAAAAGGACTGTTACTTCAGATAGGTGTGTCAGTCATTGTCTACCAGTTGTCTTGGAAAATGCTAGGCTCTACTCACACTGGCGCAGAGTCGATTTATTGATCTCTGTTTTCCCATTATTAACTGCTGCAATGTCAGTGAACTCACAAAAACCTCTTTCTGTTTATACTTATCACAATACAAAAGGCAGTTCATCATAAAAATGCGAGATTAAGGATTTATAGTCATTAGTTTCATTTGGTGCTACGCAATATACGCGGTATTCTTTTTGTGCGGTACGGTGAATGACCTTCAACGTACGGCACCGCGAAGCAGCTGATTGCATAAATTTTGTTGATTACATTGCAGTTGTTGGCCGTATGGAGTATTCATTAATTTTTTTTCGGTAAAATGTTCTGTTTACTCATTGTGATATCACTTTTAAAATTCCAATGATTCTCGACTCAGAATGATGGTTTGAATACACTATTTCAATATTCGGTACGGTGTTTCTTACACCCTGTATAATTATGAAACATTTATTGTGATTTTTTACAAACCGAAAACAAAAAAAAATGCTCTACATCATTGGGCAGCACCCTAATGGATATCGGCTTTCGGAAAATCGATAGCCCCTATCATTTCCACTGTGATGTTTGTTTTTACTTTTAAGATGAAAGTTCTTTTCTAAGGCTTTCCAAGTCTAAGAGGTAACTATTTTATCACATTTATTTATGATTGGCTCAGACTTTTCATCGTAAAATGTTAAGAAACAGAGTGAGAGATATAATAATAATAACTTAACACACCTCAAACACGGCTGTCTGATCCCAAACTAGGCAGAGCCTGTACTATGGTAACCAGACTGCTGATAAACATACTTATATATTTCTAAATACATACATATTATAGACAAATTACACCCAGACACAGAACAAATTATCGTGCTCATCACACAATTATTTGTCCTGGGTGGGAATCGAACCCACAACCTCCTGCTTAGCAGTCAGGGTCACTAACCACTAGACCAACAAGCCAGGCATACTTTAATATACGAGTAAAGTATAAAACCAAGTGAAGATTATGTTATAAACAATGGTCGAAATAGGTCGAATGATTTTATTTACTTGCATCATGATGTTCTTACATGGACATGCCTTCTTCCAGGTAAATTACAGTATTTTCGGAATTGACTCAATTATTACAGTAGTGACATTAAACTACGTCTTGAGGAAAGAGCACCAAAACGATAATTGGTTGTATTTATCTATTTAATAATAAAATTAATATTGTTAACCGACGAAAAAAAGGAGGTTCTCAATTCGACCGTATATATATATTTTTTTATGTATGTTCAGCCCTCTCCGTTATTTATGAACCTATTTTGATTATTCTTTTTTTGTTAGATAGGTTATACCTCAAGGGTGGTCCAATGTCAAAGAAGTCAGGATCTGATGATCAGATCCTGATAAAATTGAGATAAACCCTCGAAAACTGTAGGATCGAATAGTGTTTCTGTTTACTTTTCATTACTTTATTTTGGAGTTTTGGTTCGTAGCTGTGTGCAAATGTCTACAAATTTTATGACACATTTTGCATGAAGACATATTCGACACTGGTGAATCACTTTTAAACATGAACGGGTGACATGTTTTTTTTTTATTAGATAAAAGAAAAACAATATCAAAATCCTTAGATTCAAACAGAATTAGGCATCTTATGAAGTTGCACATCTAGTAGCATAAAAGTTGCGAAAGTTTAAAAATAGTCAACACGTTGTTTAAAATTTCGTAAAAATGTAAACGTAATATTAAAATATCAAACATTCCACCTATTACAACCAATGGTAATAAATAAATGTCTACTTTTACGAAGTTTAATTGTTTCAAAATGCATTTTTTTCCGAAGCATCTCATTGCCCTTTGGCTCCTAAATACTTTAATTTGAGTCTGAGTAGTTGTAAATATTAATTATATTTACAACTACTCAGATCTCATATTAGCTTGTAGTCGGGTATATTTTTCATTAAGAAAAACTAAAATACCGTATGTGTACTTATGCATGCCTGTATGGAGATATGCTTTTATAGCATATTATGCAGAAGTGGGAGAGCCATGCTTCGGCACGTATGGGCCGGCTCGACCAGAGTGATACCACGGCCTCACAGAAGAACGGCAGTGAAGCAATGCTTACATTGCTTTTCGCCGAGTGAGTGAGGTTACCGGAGGCCCTAACCATTTTCCTTCACCTTCTTTTCACCTTTCCCCTACTCCCACCTTAAAGGCCAGCAACGCACTTGGGACTCTTGAGTTGCAGGTGCCCATGGGCAGCGGTAGTCATTTACCATCAGGTGACTCGTCTGCTCATTTGCCCCCTATACCATAAAAAAATGTAGTTAAAATAAGCAAAGCAAGCAAATTATTTTTCAAGTTACAAGAAAAAATAATCGTATAGGTGACTATTAAGTACTTAACAATTATTATTATGTTGCTATGCTGCCAGTATAAAGTTAGTTTATTAATACTGTAAAGAAAATTGACAACGATGTTATGAAACAACTATCAGAAATACTTTATTTCAGTAGTTTAATTTATTTGTGTTAGCTTGCTGCATTACTAACAGTTACAAAATCTTAATAACAATCATAAGACGCCGCCTATTGAAAATGAGTAGATACACTCGTTGGACAACTCGGAAACTTGATACTCTCGAAAAGTTCGCTATCTGAAGAATAGATGGCGCTAGTCCAAAAATTGTAATTTAGAAATTGGTACAATATAAGGAAGGTCTACAGAACATATTTTTATTTGAAGTACTTACCTTATTTGTTATCAATAAGCTTGCTGTTTTAAAACCCTTGTACATCAGTTGTACAAAAAAATACTGTGTGGTGTCGTGGGACACCAGATAGGAACGAAGTTCCTTATTATAAAAATATTCATTTCAAATTCTATTCAAGGTATAAATAAAGTAATTATTCGGGTATACATTTTTATTATGATTTTTTTTATCGATAAAAATCAAAAAAACTACTTTACAAAATTATCTTAACACGTTTATTTTAATTTACAATGATTTATAAAAATATATAATAATAATAACAACAGTCATCAGGTAGACTATACATTAGACACTGTATAGCCATCGTACATAGACTATACATAAAAATCTTGCGCTTTTTTTAACCTTACGGACGTTTTTTGCCGGCTAGGGTACCCCTCGGCGACGCCCCATAAGGAACTTCGTTCCAAAAATAACAGGAATATAATTATTTCTTAAGCCCTTTGCTATACCCATTTTCCCAACTAAGTTGGGGTCGGCTTTCATTCTAACTGCGATATGGCCGAACTTCGATATTTTATATCGAAGTTCTGTAGTTCGAACAGGTTGTCGGCCTTTTTAGGGCTCCAAACGAATGCCACAGATGTTCGTATGGCAACCGGGACCGACTTCTTAACGTGCTCTCCGAGGCACGGAGGGGTCTCAATGTGTTAAGAATGGTCACCCATCCTAAGACTGACCTGGCTAGTATTAATTAACCTTATAATGTGTTAACCTACTCGGTTACCACCTAGCCACGAGCCCCATTGAGCAGTATAACATATTGTAGCAATTTCACTTTAATTTATTGTTACATTTATTTTTCATTTATAAAGTAAACAATGAAATGCCGAGACCACCACCATTTATTATGGTGCCTTGTTGTAGTCGAGTCACTCACATTAATTAATAGTTTATGATGCAAAATAAACAATACTGTATAATATAAAGTGAAATGCATTGTAAAGCGCCAGTTTGCTTTTGTGGCTAGTTAGTTATAAAACTGATGTGTAATTAATATTCAAGACTTGTAAAATGAATGAAGTAGTGTTTGTAAAAGTAATTGTTTTGGACTTAATTAGTTACATAAGGGCTCAAAGATAGGTAGGTAAGTTCTGCTCCAGTTTTTGATACTATCTCGTATTTTGCAGAACCTGCTTATGCTGTACTTATAGCCATTAGCTCGATACGTTATTGGAGCGCCTTGCTCTTGAGATACTTTTTATTTTAAAGAATACTAGCAACCTGGGTTACACATTACTAGTATTCTTGTTAACCGCTCCAGCTAAGCTAAATGCTTGCGTTAGGAGTGGATTCACGAATATACGGTACTGCACTGGGTGGGGTTCGGACCTGCAACCACTTGATCACAAGTCCGAAGCTTTAGCCACACGCTACCGCACTTTGAAGGACTATACTCGATTGCTGCCTCATAGACTATTGTTGTCACCACCGGCGGGAGCACCAGCATACGAACTGGAGGCTATGTAGACGATCAATACGGGTCCTGGTTGTACCTGGTACCTGGTGCCTATTTACACTATAGGATACTTCCAAAGGGTATCAAGAGGTTTTAAAAAGCGTAAAATAGGTTTTGGTTTGATTTTACATTTTACATTTACTGCAACACGAACTCTCATAACGAGCAAATTTGTTAACAAACATCAAATACCAGTCACATATGATAGTCAAAATAGAAGTTTTTTACATATTTTAGTTTATGTTTATTACACCGCATGGACGATTAATGTTACTGACACATCTAACTCTCCACCAATAACTTTTTATTCAATTTTATGACATAGAATTTAAAGAATTTAATAAATTATCTTTTAAAATATAATGTAACAAATGCCTACAAACAGAAATTCTTCACACAATTTTCAAATGGAAATTCAGGACTCAATTGTGTCATTCATTCATTAATTTGGGTATATATCAATAAAATATTTACGAACATTACAGTTTATTATATTTACATTTAATATCACTAGGCGAGGAAAGTTATAGAGCTTTACGCTAGTGCGTAACTTTGTAAAAAAATAAATGTTTTGTTCAATACAGCTGGACACAAAAAAATCGCTAGGCGTTCTTCTTGGATCTCTTAGAACAGATTTAAAGCTATTAATTTATGGATGACCAGTCAGTTTAAAGGGAAGTTCAATGAACATCTATTTAAGCTATAAGTACAAATAAAATAAATAAATAATCGAAGTTTCAGTATACACGCAGAAGCTGCCTTGTCATAGTACTACTGAGTACTATGACAGGTCAGCAACGCTCTGACATACGATGAGTAAACCTCATCAGATGTAATTTTGAGTTCAACTTATTGGACAAAGCATTATTTCATAAAACTCTTAGCATAATATTTGATGTGGTGTTGCCGTGTTACCTGTTAATGTAGTGATTAGAATTAAAGTATGAATAACAAATAGAAGACTAAGGTTCGATTTGGCAACCGATGTGGCGCGGCGGTAGGGCATTCGCTTGCAAAGTCCAAGGGCACGAGTTCGATTCCCGCTCAATGAAATATGCATGCACATGAGTAAAACCGTGTATCCCTAATTAATATGCATGAATATGTATATTTGCATTAGTGTTTTGGTATGTAATATGAATTAAAAAATATATTTCTTAGTATGTATACCTGCGTGTAGACCCTAACCCATCCAAGTATGTAGAGCCTATAAAACAATCTATGCCTAGTTTAGGTTTAGATAACGCTGCAAACAAAACCAGAGCCAACAGTAGTACATATGAGACTCGTACTATCGAGAGACAGTAAGGCTTTTACGCACAGCAAGCAAATCCTGTTGGATCGAGTAACGCGATTATCAGTTCAGGCCGTATTGGATAAAGCATTATTCTCTAAAATGCTCTGAGTGTGCGCTTTTATACAGATTTGTCTACAACTATCTAGGCTTAAATAAAATAGTCCAAAACATTTGTACCAAATTGGTTTGACATTTAGGGTTGTCATTTGAGAATGTTCTCTATATTATACTATTCTTATATATACGAAAATGTTCTGGCAACATCAACAGTGTCATTTTCCGTTTGGCAACCACATGCATGGGATTCCGTCGCCTCATACTGGGAGGAGGTGATGCCCATCAAAGAGGCGGCGGAAAGGAAATGATAGAGAATCAGTAATCTTCTATTCCTCAGGAGACACACCGGGTGCCTCCATGAGCGCTGACCTAAGAGCAGCGGGTTCGGCAGATAGGCAGCTCTGGAGCGGAGGCGTGATGCATCCCACGCACGTAACTCTATGTAGGAGGGAGAAAAGGCCCCCACACACTATTCTACGCCGCCTGACGTCCTGACAGGCAGGCGAAGACTATCAGGGGTTGAGTGGTAATACTAGTAGGGCATACCTCAACTCCCGGCTATAGGCTATAATGACGTAAACCGTGACCGCTAAGCATGCGTTTACAGATATATTCTACTGATAATATAAACGTGAAAGTTTGTGAGGATGTTTGTTACTCTTTCACGCAAAACTACTAAACCGATTGCGATTAAACATAGTATGTAGATAGCTGAAGACCTGGATTACCAGATATGCTATTTTTATCCCGATATTCCCACGGTACCGGGACTCATGCGGGTGAAACCGCGGGGCGTAGCTAGTAATATATATAGTAACGCAAGGGAGGGAGGACAAGTTATGTGATTTCTTGCTAATTTTAAACCCAATAACTGTTTAAACTTAATTTTTTTATTTAGATTTTGATGACAAATGCTTGCAAGATAAGATTTAATTATGAAACGTTTATGAAGTGTATGGCCAACTGTTTTGCGTGCAGTTTTAATCTGTAATATCAAAGCTCATTCAATGTCAGCTCTTTATAATAAGCTGGGTAGGTTTTATAACCCTAACAGTTGTTTGGGACATTAAATTGAACTGAAATATGAATTGTTTACTTCGCCCAGGCGGAATCTGATAAATTTCACTTTGTTTTGGGTATACTGGTAGAATTTGGACCGAAAAAATAGTGAGAAATTAATACTTTATTAGAAAGAAAATAATTAACAAAACAGTAATAATGTGACGGAACTTACATCTAAAAATGCCATAGTGATAACCTCTTCACCCGCGTAAGTCCCGATCCCGTGGGAATATTGGGATTAATAGTAGCCTATATGTTAATCCAGGTCTCCAGCTATGTACACACCAAGTTTCATAGCAATCGGTCCAGGCGTTTGCGCGTGAAGAAGTAACAAACATACACATACACACACTCACAAACTTTCGCGTTTATATTAGTGTGATTAAATTTTCTCCGTGTGTGATTGCTACTGATGCCCTATAGGTAGAAGTAGCATTTGTAGATGAACCACATATTATTTGAACCTTCAAATTGTTCAGATACATCTGTGCCCTTCCTTGTTCCCTTCTTTCTGTAACCTTAGGTTAATTCAAAATTATACCATGTTCCTAATGGACCGTACAATGAATTTATATCTCCATATTATAATCTCCAATCATTACAGTGTAGTACAGTAATTATTATCTTGTTCATGCATAGGCAATTTACAACAATGAGAATAATAATAATGATGTATAATGTTGCGGCTTAAAGCCGAAGTACGGTTATACCGAGTTTTAGCCGTGTTAGCCGTTTTAGCAGTTGGTTTAGCTAATATCAGATGTAGCCGGTTGATTTCGGTTAAAACTAGGTTAACCTTCTTTCTACTTTATTATCTATTTGTAGCAAGTTTTAACCACTAGGTACTGGCTATATCTATAGCCAATGCTTAGTAGTTAAAACTAGTAGTAGGATCTGGATTTGTTAAAAGTAAAAAAAAGTCATATTTTATGTCTTTGGAATTACAATTTCAAGATGAGAAAATTGGTCTTTTTGACCTGCAATCTAGGAAAAAGAATAGTATGTACATGTTTTGTTAGACTGTGTCAAAGATAGAAGAGAATGAGAGACCTTTTAAGTATAAAAGACAAGATTTGGGAATTGCCTAAATAACCTTTTCCACACCACGATCACCAGCAGCAAAAATACCAAACTGCGGAGCCTAAGGCCTTCGTCCTTGTTAAAATTAGTATGACGGTCACAATGGGTTACAATTTGAACTATTCCATAATGAATATACCCTAAACCCCTAGTAAGTAGTGCGGTATTTCCCGACCGATACGACCTTTAAACCTATAAGAAAAGAGCGTACTCCCATCTCAAAGGCCGGCAACGCACTTGTGACTCTTGAGTTGCAGGTGTCCATGGGCAACGGTAGTCACTTAAGGCGACCCGTCTGCTCGCTTACCCTCTATAATATAAAAAAGTAATCCTATCTTCTAACCATAACTCTAATATTCCAAGTTACACAGCATAGATACAGTGCGTAGTACTAAGAAAAATATTTTTTTAATTGTGCACGGTAGATCGCGCCACACATACTTTTCTTCAGAAGTACATAGCGACGTGACATTTTTCAAGCATCACATGTCAAGCAAGTCCCTAACTGCAATAACGACATTACGCAAGTTTAATTACAAGAATTTTCACGGTTCACATAGACGCAAACGCGCAAGTTATATAGAGTGATTAACGACTTGCCGTGGTATAAAGGCAATTTGAATAGCTAGGCAACTATTTTATCATTAGGCGGTACTTGAAATTGTTTTAAAACCGCCATATTAATTCGTTTAACAAGTTTAGGCAGGTTTAAAACCTCAGATAAATTGGAATTACAAAACAAATTAACATTCCGTTGTTCAACAGAGTAAGTAGGACTTGCTGGGTGAGTGTTTTTTATACAACTGTTATACTATTATGTCGAGATCTCAAGTAACATACTGTAGACAGTGTTAGCTTGTAGCGGGCAACTCTGATTCATATTCAGTATTATTACTCGAGTCATTAATTCAATCGATCATCAACTGTTTCTCAATACATTTTAGCAGCCGGCATTTCTGCTTGAGACGTCGAGGTGATAAGTAGTATTTCCACTGGATTGTTGTTGTGAGCGTGTAAGTAAAAGATGTGACCATATTATAAAAAGTATGTAATATTTGATGGATTAGAAAAAGGAAATAATTAAATAAATGTTTGATTTACGTATGGAGAAGATTCTTATTTACTTAAACCCTGTCCTGAGGTGCAGATAATAACAGCTTGACGTGAGATTAGGCTTGCGCCGAAGCTCGGAGTGTCCGAAGAAGTCCGAAATAAGCACTACCTATTATTTTATAATTATTCATAAAAAAACATACAGTTATAATAATTACAATCATCGTCAAACTGTTAACCATGTGGAGGAACAGGTGTCGTGTCCCTCCAACACAAAGGGAGGATCCTCCGACCAGGCGAGGTGATCATGCCTGGTGAACCGCGGCCCAATGGTTGATGTTGGGAAGTTGTATATATACCAATCGGCGCTAGAACTCTCATAGTGCGATGCAGGATTAGTAGTTACTCCGTATTTCAGCTCGACTTCGCTAGATGATGTTGGAGTATGTTTTTTGTTCTATGTGGAAGTCGCCACAACCAGTTTATTGACAATAATGGCACATTTTTTTACATTTTTACTTATTGGCACACACTTTAAGGTAGTAATGCACATACATAAATCTACGTTTGTCTTAAAAGACAGTGATAAAAGTGACAAAAGATACATTACATAATAATATTAACATCTAATAAGCTATTTTTCAGCACCTAACAAGCACCATCCCGATAAAATGCCCGGATGGCGTTTCACTCGGTGTAAAATAGGGATTGGGATTTTAAGGCTAAGAATCTCACCTTTTTGTTTCTGTTGTCAGAGAATAGTAAAATTAGCCCCACTTTTTCCAATCACTTTCCAAAGCACTTCTTAACTGTCTTGATTTTTCTAAATACCACAATATAATCATCATCGAGTTTTAAACTTTTGTTTTGTTAAATACTATATGATACTTAATTAGATTAGTATACATACTAATATTATAAAGATGAAGAGTTTGTTTGTTTGGTTGAACGCGCTAATCTCAGGAACTACTGGTTCGAATTGAAAAATTCTTTTAGTGTTGGATAGCCCAATTATCGAGGAAGGCTATAAGCTATATAACATCAAGCTACGACCAACAGAAGCGGAGTAGTGACCTTAGACGCAAGTGAAACTGTTGGGATGGCTAGTAGATAATAAAAGGACACAAAATATTCCCCAACTCGAAACTTCTATCTGAGCATCATAAATAAATTTTTCCGTATGTGATCACTACAAGGATATGGGTTTTATTTTTAACTTCAGACACCTTTCACACTTCTGATCCAAAACTAGGCAGAGCCTGTACTATGGTAACCAGACTGTTGATAAAAATATTTATTTATTTCTAAATACATACATAAATAGATAAATTACACCCAGATACAGAACAAATGACCGGACTCACTTTACTCTGATAAATGATTAAGATATTTAATTTAGGAGTTATCATCCTCAAATATCCAAAGACAAGCTGCTGGAAATTTTAATATCAATTTCGGAGAAACATGAAGTTATTTTTATTTAATAACATTTTTATATTTCCATGCAAAAAGGTCTGTTAACAAGTGGAACGGAAGAGACATTAAGGTGTGAATAAAAGTAATCGGACCAGATCTCATTTACATTTATTTCACTTGAAAATAAATTGAAATAACTTTTCGGCTTTTTATTGAATAAGATATTTTTTGATCACTTGAGAGCCGTACAACGAGAAAAGAGAGTGAGAAGAGATCGTCTAATGGCAATTGGTTTGATGATGTAATGTTTCTTTTTTGTGTTGGTTTGAATTGAAGATTTGTCATTCTCTTCTTAGCATCACCTAAAATTGATTGGTAGAGAATGCTTTAGGCATTAAGCCAGCCTATTTATCAGACGTGTACCATCAGGTGACCCGTCTGCTCGTTTGCCCCCTATAATACAAAAATATGCGTGTAAAGTAAAAAAACAGATGACCATGGTTTGTATTCTATACCAGAAGTTGCCCGCGACTTTGTTCGCCTGTAAATTATTATGTGAGAACCATAGATTTTTCCGTGATAAAAAAGTAGCCTATGAGTTATTTTGGACCATCTTGATTATATGCCAAATTTCATCCAGATTTGTTCAGCTATTCTGGCGTGATTAAGTAACAAACTTTCCCATTTATAATAGTTGTAGATACGATTTAAAAAAATGGCTAGTGATGCTCGTGAAGACTGTTATGCTAATACTAACTTTTAAACTTTCACGTTCAATGATATAATTATGTATTTACACGGGAATTAACGCGATCACAAAAAGTATTACATACCTCTGAATTGCCTGATTTTTCGACCAGGTTGCACTGGCCGTGGTCACAGGCTGACTGGCTCAGTGGTGCACGCCCTCCGTCATCGACATCGTAAGGTAGAGGGTTCTTCATCCACCCGCACATTTTCGATATTATTGTTTCGCCATGTACCGACACATACTATACTGTTGGTATAGTGTCTCTATCCTATAAGCAAACCGATGTGTCCCTATTTTTGTGTTCACCCGACTGCGCATAAAAGCGAGGTGGAATATTTTTTATCACTGGATTATATGCTGTAGATAATTTGAAACCATCTTCCCGATTGAAAGTTTCAATAATTATTCCATAATTATACTGTTATGCCAATGTTTGTGTTTATGTGGGAGAGCCATGCTTCAGCACGTATGGGCCGGCTCGACTCCGCTCGTTACCACGGCCTCACAGAAAACCGGCCGTGAAGCAATTCTTGCATTGCATTTCGCCGCGTGAGTGAGGTTACCGGAGGCCCTAACCCTTCCCTCTCCCCTATTCCCATCCTTCCTCTCTCCCCCTATTCCCACTCTCCCCCCCCCCCCTCTTCTCCTACTGTTTGCCCCGAATACCACAAAAAAAAAAATGTAAGAAAAATTACGTAAAGGTGATGCCGAAGCAATCACCAAGATGATTTCTTGTTGATAAAATACTTCAAAGTATAGACAGTGTCTTCACTTTTATAAAATACTAGCAGTTCCCGCAGTGTCACCTGCGTTTATGATTACTACTCCGCTCCTATTAGTCGTAGCGTGATGTATATAGCCTATAGCCTTCCTCGACAAATGAGCTATCCAACACTAAAATAATTTTTCAATTCGAACCAGTAGTTCCTGAGATTAGCGCGTTCAAGCAAACAAACAAACAAACTCTTCAGCTTTATAATATTAGTATAGATAGTCTATACACACAGGTTTTGCTATGCTATACTCTTGCTTTGCTATACTCTTTGATGACAACGTTAATTTATATGACAGACTGACATTCATTTCAATAACTGTCGCTTTGAAAGTTGAATCACATAGTTTTTGTGTTCGTAATCTGATATGTATAGTCACAATAAAATATTTAGGAACACTTCAGCAGACCGTTAACTTTGATATAACCGGGGCTGAGATATCGATAAATAGAAAGAAATATATATCGCTCGCATCGATGCCATTTAGTTAGTTCGTTTTTAGTTTTTTTTTTTTATAAAGGATACTAGCAACGTGGGTCACACATTACTGGTATTCTTGTCAACCCCTCCAGCTAAGCCAAATGCTTGTGTTAGGAGGGGTTTCACGACGGTAGTACAATTGGTAATTTTTTCATACAATTGATAGTTCAGTGTCGAAAAAATGCCTTACTAAAATCACGTAAACAACAGCCATTGTAAACATTTTTTTTAATGGTATAGGGGGCAAACGAGCAGACGGGTCACCAGATGGTAAATAACTTCCGCCGCCCCTGCAACTCAAGAGTCACAAGTGCGTTGCCGGCCTTTAAGGTAGGAGTAGGGGAAGGGGGGGAGGAGGGGAGAGGGAAGGGTTAGGGCCTCCGTTAACCTCACTCACTCGGCGAAAAGCAATGTAATCGTTGCTTCACTTCATCAGTTTTCTGTGAGGCCGGCTCGACCGGAGTGATAACTCCGGTCGAGCCGGCCCATACGTGCCGAAGCATGGCTCTCCCACGATCAACTACTGAAGACTATAAGGAACAATAATATAAATTCCTTTCACAAAATAAACAATTTTATTTTAACTGTGGGCTGCATGTAGCAATACACCGAAAAGCTCAAATTTTCGTAGCTGTTTCGTAGCCCCAGCGCTACAACAGCGTAGAATTCCCGTAACAGTTTTGTTAATTGGTAGCTCTAATTGAACGATGTACACATACACGAGTAAGTTTGGTTAATATTACTTTACTAATTAACTATTAAACTTTCACCTATCCTATTTAAGTGCTTGTTACTTTCAATTAAATAATAATTTCAGAACGTAAACAGTTACGATGTACAGTCAGTGACAAAAATTAGATGCAAGCATCTTAAAACTAAAACATTCAATTATTCTGTGTCGTATGTGTATTTTTGTACACAGGTGTGTATTACAGATAGTATGACTTTATCGATGCCAAGAAACAATCGTAACATTAAAAGTGTCGCAAACATGTTGCCAATCATCGTCAAGGACCTTTGTTGACCCTACTCGCCATCTGGAACGTATCAATATGCAACTTTTATATATGAGTTCGATATACGACAGTGCTATCCATGAATAAAAAATAAAAAAACAGTCAATAATATAGGCATAAAACAGTTTAAAACGTAGTGTTAGATTAAAAAAGAGAGAGTGTTTGTATAGCGCATGTAGCGTGTGTGTTTGTGTTGTGTAATAGTATGCATCCTACATTGTTATTCGTAATTGTAATTTATAGCAATAAATCGAACAAACGAGTTGGTTGTCCTCAGAATTTAACATAACATAATATAACAAAACCCCAACGCACTACAACATCAACATCTCTATTGGGTAGTAACAATCCCAACAGTGTCCATTTCTTGTCAGTGTACACTGTGTACAGTCAACAGTGTATATTTTATATGATTGATAGTGTACGTTCACACTAACAAGGGAAGATCAGAAGTTTCAGTTTAAGTTATTTATTTGTTATTCCTCTACATAATTCAGGTAGATACTATATACTAGAATTTTGATAAACAATTTTTTTTATTTAATAAATTTGTCATAATTTACCTCCGTTCTCTAGAATCTAATTTTTTTTTGACACTTTCCATAAAGTGAGACTGAACACATACGCCTATTCCAATCTATATAAATAAAAATCAATATTTGTAAATTTGTCCTCTATGCGTTCCGAAACTATTGACAGATTGTGACGAAATTTTAGTAGGGTGTTCTGGAGACGCCCACTAGGGTTCCTGGTCAAAAAAATCTATATTAAACAATAATCGCATTGCAACGCAGGTACAGTTATCAATAAAAAAACTTGTGCTTGAGTTTATTCGGTTATTTATTTGGCTATTTATTCAAACTGATGCCCTAAGGAATTAGGTTATGAGTTATGAATATATAACCAGAGAGTCTCTTTACTTTTTTTATGGGATTAGGGGAAGGAGGGAAAAGCGGGAGTAGGAGGAGGGGGGAAGGGGGAAAGTGAGGGGTTAGGGCCTCCGGTAACCTCACTCACTCGGCGAAACGTAGGCATTGCTTCACTGCCGGTTTTCTGTGAGGCCGTGGTATCACACCTGTCGAGCCAGCCCATACGTGCCGAAACATGGCTCTCCCACATTAGTATTTGACAGATATTGTTTAACAAAACGTTGATAAGAAGAATAAACTTATTGGATTATCATCCCCTGCTCATCATTACGAAAGACATTATGAGTACGATCAAAGGAACTACATAGGATGCGGCAGGATAGGTTTACTAACATTGGTGCATGAAGTGTGAAAAGCTTATAACATATTATAATATATTCCAAATAAATATTGGCTACACAAATAAAAACTTATTTTACTGTACAAATTCAAATCATTAGCGCTTACGTGTTTACGATCGTTTAGTTACAAATAATAAAAGTTTATTGAACTTCATAATTGTTACAGACAAAAGAACATCTGCTCTTATTAGATACACAATCTGAACTGAAATCTCACCCATCCAAGTTGAACAACCTACATTATTTACCTTCATGATAATAAGCAAACATTTCAATATCAACTTGCAAAGTTCTTTGTCCTAAGGGTTCAATCAGACTGGATTCGAGGAGATAAAGGAACGCGAATTGTTAGAATTCAAATAAATGTGACTTTAAAGTTAGAATAATTGCATTTTAACTTTTAATTGAGTTTATTCACTTTGTAAAAAAATATATCTCGTCTATATATTTTTCAATTAAAAGTAAAAAAATGTGAAATTTGACATTCTGTCTTTTCAAGATTAAATCTCTGAAATGTTCGTAAAGTAGTAGTGAAAACAAAATAGTTTTCTTGAATTCTTAGGAGTAATTTGACTGGCCTGTTGGCCTAGTGGTTAGTAACCCTGACTGCTACGCCATAGGTCGTGGGTTCGATTCCCACCCGAGTCTGGGTATTCTTTGTGTCTGTTGTTTGTATGTTTGTAAAGAACCCCGTGACACAGAAGTCATTCTTAATGCGGGAGTTGTGTTTGAAAAAAGAATAATTAGAATAAAAATTGTAAATTAGCACAAACAATAATAGTGTGTCATTATAATTATTTAATAACGTATTTTAAAATATAATTTAAAAGAAATTTAAGTGATCACCAGAAGGATTCGTTCAGTGTTTTAGTGGAGTAGACGTAATTTCCGATTCAGAATTTAATCTTTGTATATACCGCTTTCAAACCACTTTACACGCATGAATGCGGTTTGTAAAATTACTATAAAACAAGTTCTACCCTGGCAAAGCAGCCTGCATCGCTAGTTACCCAAATAAGTATAAATACAAATACATCTTCAGTTTATATCTGTATATACTTGCAGTATGTATCTGTACTTCTAATTCCTTTAATCATCATCATCCTCCGCGCCTTTTTCCAACTAAGTTGGGGTCAGCTTTCAGTCTAACTACGATACGGCCGAGGGTACCGTACCATATAGGTATGCATAAATTTGGTCCGCCAGCGCCATGTTCAATTAGAACTATTGAAAAAAGTAGAATATTCATTATATATGGACTGGCCTGTTGGGCTAGTGGTTAGTGACCCTGACTGCTGAGCCAGAGGTCGTAGGTTCGATTCAAACCCAGGAAAAAACATTGTGTGATGATCATTATCATTTGTTCTGTGTCTGGATGTAACTTATCTATAATATGTAGTTAGTAATATATAAGTATTTTTATCAGCGATCTGGTTACCATAGTACAGGTTTTGCCTAGTTTGGGATCAGACGGCCATGTGTGAGATGTCTCAAGTTATTATTATTATTATTTTTTATATTATTATGTTGCTAAGCGATGGCTAAGTCATTCTATAGATCTAAGAAGAAAAAAAATCCAATGTATATAATAGGGTCATTATAAAATGTTGTGAATTAATTAGGTAAGAAATGGTACTCACCACTTAATGCTTATGTTTTTGACAGGTTTTTTTTAAACAAAATATATTACAGAAGTATTAAAATCTGCTGACACAGCAAAATTTGTCAACACAAATCTCATTTGTATAGCCGCCGCTATCCCGCAGTCTAGACGGAACTTCTCTTTATGACCACCACACTGATGGATAGCCTAAATCCGAGTGTTTTCAAGAGATATTCCTCGGATCAACTTTGCTATGATGAATTACGCTTTTACGTTTTAACTAGATTATTTTATTTACTTTGTGGTTTTACTTCGTTTTTTATACTTTTAATAAATAAATTTTGTAATAAAACAAATAAACGATCTAAAATAACAATGTGAAACATAGACCTACCTATTTATGTACAGTGCATAGTTTTTTTATACTACATCGCCTATGGACGCTTGCAATTTCTATTACGCGATTGCGTTCATTTCACTACGTTTATATATGACTAGCAGCGCCCCGCGTAAGGCCGGATCCCGTGGGAATATCGGAATAAAAAGTAGCCTATGCGTTAATTCAGGTCTCCAGCTATCTACATACCAAGTTTCATCGCAATCGGTTCAGTGGTTTTTGCGTGAAAGAGTAACAAACATCCATCCATTCATCCATCCATCCATCTAAACTTTCACATTTATAATATTAGTGGGATATATTATCAAGGAACGCGAAATTTAATAGTTAGTAAAAACGCATAAGATTGAGAATTTCTGAATGCACAACTTAATATAGAAAGCATATCTTAAGAACATGATATTAATTGTAAAGGTCATCAGTAGTCATCACACACTATACAGTCACGGTAAAGGTACGGCTCCAACCCAGCAATTAAGTTGTCATTCAAATCAGAGCCTTAAAACGTGGTCGTAAAATATATTTTAATGCGGCGCGCGGACTGTTGAGCTTGCACCTCGCTGGCGACGCGTGGTAAAGCACGCTGGCGACGCGTGGTAAAGCACGCTGGCGACGCGTGGTAAAGCACGCTGGGGGCTGGTGGTAGCCTCAATTTCAGGCGGCGCCGTGCTGTGCCGTTGCAGTGCCGTTATAGTGTGTGATGACCTTAAGAGCCATGGTTTCTAGAACAGTGTAATTATGTACCCGTGATATTTTATGGATATCGACAACGATCGATCAACGAGTATTATCATAGTTTTCCGTCACTTATAAACATTGTTGGTGATATTATTCTTTCTTCTAGCATTATTTATTTTGTCCGTTGTTGTTACAAAAAGGTATATGGTCATATTTTAGGGTTGTTTAGTAAACCCTGTAAAAAAAGTAAAGTTAAAATAACCCTAACTATTTTAGGAAAACTTGTGATTTGAAAACTGACAAATTGAATTTGAAAATTTACGGATAAAGCTAATATTTCGCAAAAGAGAGCCCTCTCTTTTCTTCATGACATGAATGAAACTGCAGAAAGAAAATTTTAAAATCAAAGTCTTTGAAATTAATATGAAAAAAATGTAATATGAAGTTAATAAACGTGCAATGTAAAAAACCTGGAACAGCATTTTCGAAAGAAAAATAAAACTTAAAAAAAACTGTCTGTCGTAGGACTGCACGTCAGAAGTGAAAACATGTACATGTACATGAAAGTGATATACTAAACTAACTCCCACAACTGAGCGTGACGGTCACGCGAGTTCAGTGTTTTTCCCCATACCAAAAGTGCTCAACGTGCCTAAAGAAGTTTTCATTACAAAAACAAAATATCGTTTTTTTTCTCAAGCTAAATTAAGTATTTGTCGGCTACACATAACGATTCTAAAATTTGACCACACCTTTGTGTATATTTCTATTTAAATTATCTTCTTTGTTGAACACATAATAAAAATAAAACAAAAAATCCATTGTTTCGAAAATGAACGAAAGATGAAACTTAATTAGAGGTATTTGAAATTAAATTACAACAATTCAGCTATTTTACGACGGTTATTTTTTATAATAAAGAACGTTTCTTAATATCAAGTATTTGCTAATTAAGCAGAGACTTGAGGAAGGGATTTTTTAATATTCGCTTACTCAATACTTTATGATAAGGAGCCTTGAGATTTAAAAGGTAGCGAAATATTTAATGTTCGAACTTTTAATATGAGCACACTTCTCTTATTGTAAAGTTCAATATGTCTAATAACCATTACCAAACCAGTCAATGTAATTACATGTTGATAAGTATATATTTCAATGAAATTCTGTATAAGAATGATCGAGAATTGTATTTTTTAGAAGTATCATTGAAGAGGGAAACTGATCAAACTTGATCATAGTCTAAAACACTTTCAAGAATTTAATAGAAAAAATCAAAATCAAAATCAAAATTATTTATTTCAAGTAAACCCATTGTAGGTATTTTTGAATTGTCAGGAGGAGTCAAGTCAGTATAAGTCGGTCGTGAAACTAGTTGCCTGTTCCAAAACGTAGATCCTATGGAGAAGAACAGGCAAGAAAGTCCAAGGACACTCTTTTCCAACATGTTTTTTTTTTACAAAGTTATTTGTTACATTGCGTATAAGCGCAATTTAATGTGAGGACAATGTAACATAATATTGTTCTAAAATGGAAAAGAAAATCACAGAGCTGCTAGGCAACATAGAAAATTAACATTATACTTGTGACTACACAGTTCTCACATGTACAACTCAATTTTTTTTTTAATTAACAAGAAATAAAAAGGGTATCACAACTACAATGTCAACAGTGTATAAAATAACATCAATGTTCTATAAAATTTACAATGTCAATAATAATAATCAAAATATCAATAAATCTATACGTCAGATAAGAAACAAGACAAGTACCTACTCATTGACAGTGTGACTGTGAAGCAGGACCGGCATTTTGCCAAGCATTTTTATCATCTAAATAATGATCTAGTTTATAATATGCTCGTTTACATAGCGTGCGTTTTATACAAGTTTCAAATTTCTTCTCACTTAGTTGAAGAATATTATCAGGTATTTTATTATAGAATTTAACGTAGTACCCCATAAAAGATGTTTGCACTTTTGCTAACCTAAATTTTGGTTCAACTAGTTTGTGTCCATCTCCAAAAAATATTTATGACACTCATGATACATGATATACAGAGTGTATATGATATTGGAAAACTTACTTAAATCACTGAAAAGGCATGACTCTAGCACGCAGTTACAAAAATAATTTTTGAAAAAAAAAGCTATCCGTTTACAAGTCATGACCGTTTGAATTTTTTCAGGTATTTTTACCTCTAGATAGAACGATTCATGAGGAAGGTTTAAGTATATCATTTGTTAAGGTTTTGTGTAAATTGGTTGAAATATAATGATGAATGTTTAAGATGTCTCTGCTACCCGTGCGAAGCCGGGCCGGGTTGCTAGAATATGATATATCAGTCTATTTTTCATTTTTCTATTACCTTTTATTTACTTAGGCGTGTAAATATTACATTGAAACAAGTGTTCTTCAACAATTTTCCACTTGTAAGGTTTCTAACAACGCTAACAATACGGTATTATGTCGTAAGAGTAAGTCTCCCGGGAACTTGTACCAACGTTCGTGTTAAAGCCATTATGTAACCACTGAATTTAATTAGCTAAGAGGTTTAGATGACAGCAGATAGTAACTTAGTTTCTTAGGCAAGTCATATATTTCTAAAGCAGGTCATGTTAGACATTGGTTTCAGTCTTGAGAAGTGTACAATATTTTGAATCACATATATACCATTAGGGAGACAAAGGACGGCTTTGTTACTTACTTCCATATTGCCCTCTTTCGTATTTCATTGGTGATCTTATCGTGGGAGAGCCATGCTTCGGCACGTATGGGCCGGCTCGACCGGAGTGTTACCACGGCCTCACAGAAAACCGGCAGTGAAGCAATACTTGCATTGCTTTTCGCCGAGTGAGTGAGGTTTCCGGAGACCCAAAGCCTCCCCCACGTCTCCCTCCCTTTAAGGCCAGCAACGCACTTGTGACTCTTGAGTTGCAGGTGTGCATGGGCGTCGGTAGTCATTTACCATCAGGTGACCCGTCTGCCCCCTATACCATGAAAAAGGGATATATCTATTTAGTCAGCAAGTCAAAGGTTAAGAATAAATTAGTGTTGAATGCAGACGCCAATTTCTAGTCCATTTTATTCCAAATGCTATTGCCCGTTTCTCATCAACATATCAAACGCGAAGGGTCAATTACTGTATTTCTTTATAGTGCTGAATCAAAATCCTTCATCAGCTGAGTGCATGACTGATATCCTCAAGTAAGTCTTATTAAACACTGGATGTTTTTCTTACTAAGCTGAGACAAATAAAGATATTTTTTTTAATGAAATACGAGAACTTTATTAAAAAAAATGTATAAATATTAATTACTAGTAACCCGCCCCGGCTTCGCACGGGTACAAATTATACAGCTAAACCTTCCTCATGAATCACTTTGTCTATTAGTGAAAACCGCATGAACATCCGTTCCGTGAACGTCCATTTATCGCGAACAGACAGACAGATAAAAAAATATTTAAATAAGTAGATATTGCAACAAATTAAAAAATATTTGGTTTTAGAATAACACTCAACCAAAAAAATGCTCTCGAAAATTCGCCAAATGGAAACTTTAGTTGCGAAATATCCATTTCATTATCATAATAATACCTTAACCTTTTTGAAAGATTATCCCACTTTTTTTTCTTCAGACAGTTATCATAAATTTCGTTAACTGCTTTTTAAAATAACCCAGCAAGTGCGTTTAAAATTTCCAGCTATAAAGGGAATTGAATTTGAAATAGGAATTTATTATTTTTAACAGCCTCCGCTTTCGACGTGTTTATAGCCAATGGCAATTGATGCTAACGATAAAACAATTACACAGCAGCAGAAAGGGCCTCGTAGTATTTATTTCACCATTTGTTTTACAAATAATTTTAAAAACCCTTACAGACCTGTGAAAAAACATTTTTGTAATGTTTCTGATCTTCTGACCAGGCTGGGTGATAATTACTTTTATAGATCGCAGTCCAACGGTTGTTGTTAAGAAGTTGTATATTATATGAGTATTAATCAACGTGCTCGTGGCTAAGTGGTAACCGAGTAGGTTAGCACATTACAAAGTTAAGTAATACTAGCCAGGTCAGTCTAGGATGGGAGACCATTCTTAACACATTGAGACCCCTTCGTGCCTCGGACAGCACGTTAAGCCGTTGGTCCCGGGTGACATACAAACATCTGTAGCATTCGTTACGGGTAGTTGAAGTCCTAAAAAGTCCGACCACACCTGGTCTAACTACAGAACTTCGATATCGCCTAGTACTTAGGTTGTGGAGGTCTGATGGCAGTCGCTTCACGTAAAATATCGAAATTCGGCCGTATTGTAGTCAGACTGAAAGCTGACCCCAACTTAGTTGGGAAAAGGCGCATAGGATGATGATGAATCAACGTAAGAACTTTACTTGCGCGATGCAACATCAGTTGTTCCTACGTAGTTCGATTTGTATTCGCTAGATGGCGTTAGTTTGTGCGTTTTACCACCATAGATGGATTACCAAATATTGGTCTTATGGTAAGTGGTAGACGCTAGTGTCAAAACGCCCTTTTTCTCATAGAATTGTTAGTCATAGGTTCAACAATTTATAAACAATAATGATACTTAACGGTCTGTTAATGGTAGTATTTTAATGATTTAACTATCTAAGCATAAATACTGATAGTTATATAATTCCTTAGAAGTGCAAGCATTTCGATTCAGAAGATAATAAAATATGTTTGCATGTCATTTGATTTCTACATGAAAATGTTTCTGGCCCAGAACTATATCCTATATGTATGTTATACCACGTGACCTTTAACTGTTCTGAAATAGCACTGTGACCTCGTTTATTGGGTCTGTGCGATCCGTAATCAAATTCGTGATTCCCTCGATTCGATTCGATACCGTGTAAACATTCAGATGCATTTAGTAAATAGCTGTTATTTTATGTTTTTTTTATGGTGAAGGGAGTAAACGAGCAGATGGGTCACCTGATGGTAAATGACTACCACCGCCCATGGGCACCTGCAACTCAAGAGTCACAAGTGTGTTACCAGCCTTTAAGGTAGGGGAAGGGGGAAGAGGGGGAGAGAGGGGGGGGGTTAGGGCCTTCGATGACCTCACTCACTCGGCGAAAGCAATGCAAGCATTGTTTCACTGCCGGTTTTCCGTGAGGCCGTGGTTCCACTCTGGTTGAGCCATGATAAACAAACAGACACTCCAATTATATTTATTTCTATATTCTAGCTGTGTCGGCTGCGTCTTCTCACCCTTGTACATGTTTATATATTTTTGTGCGGAACCGTAATTATTTTCCTTAAATAATATAAATCTAAGTTACTTCTTATAACATCAGCTATCTGCCAGTGAAAGTCCCGAGGAAATCGGTTTACCCATTTCGGAAATAAGCTGAAATAAACAAACAGACAGACAAAAAAAAATTAAAATTGAGTTTAGGTATAAGCACCGCGTAAACATTCAGATGCATTTAATAAAAATCTATTGTCTTGACATTACAAACAGACACTTAAATTTTATTTTTTTATATAGAGTATAGATTTGTATAGATATGCAAGTTATTTCATGGCATTTTAACTCAAACGATTTGACACATTTGGTAATACAGATTCGTGTTAGTACCTGGGAGACCGAGCTTTGCTCGGTAGCTTTTTTTAAAATCATATTTTCTTTTTTTTTGTAAAATTACATTTTTAACACGAAATACAACTATGCAGTTGAACTTAAAATGCAAAACTGTATCTGTATACAAAATTTCATCAAAATCGTTGGAGCCGTTTCCTAGATTCAGATTATGTATATACAAGAATTGCACGTTTAAAGGTATTAGATAGATTAGAAATATAGATTTGATTTGATGAAACCTATGATTATACGATATCCAATCTAACTATTTGAAAAAGGTCAATAGGAAGTCGCATTGGGTGACCACATACCTATAATCAATTTATATGAAAACCCGACCCCAAACTAGTTTAGAAAAGGGTATCATAGTGTATGCATATGTTATGAGAGGTCAGGGTATTCAATTATCGTCAGTAGACGGTGCTATTAATTATTATATTTATTCATCTTTACATAGTATATAACAAAGTCTCTTCACGCTGTTTGTCCCTCTCTACGCTTAGATCTTCTAAACTACGCAATGGATTTTAATGCGGTTTTTACCAATAGACGAAGTGGTTTATAAGGAAGGTTCATGTGTATTTTTTAAGGTTTTGTGTAAAATAACTGATATATAACGATGATTGTTAAAGATGTAGGAGAAAATCAACATATGCTCTGCTACCCGTTCAGCCTAATACTCGTATATTACGTTGCTTGATCTTCAAATTCACTACATGTTATAAAACAAAGTCCCCCGCCGCGTCTGTCTGTCTGTTCGCGATAAACTGAAAAACTACTGAACGGATTTTCTTGCGGTTTTCACTAATAGACAGAGTGATTCATGAGGAAGGTTTATTTTATTTGAAATATGTTGATGATTGTTGAAGATGTCTCTGCTACCGCTAAGTCGGGGCGGGTTGCTAGTATACTTATAAACTTAAACATAGGCTAAGGGTTTTATGCTTATTTGTGAAAGATGCAGCCGTGTTTCATATCCATAATAAACATGTTTAAAAACGAAATGATTATAATAATATATGAAAATAAATTCAGTAAAAATATTCAAGTTTCACTTTACCGTGAGCATATTGGTAGGTATAAAACCTGATGACTGGCCTGTTGGCCTAGAGGTTAGTGACCCTGACTGCTACGCCATACGGTCGTGGTTCGATTCCCACCCGAGTCTGGGTGTTCTTTGTGTCCGTTGTTTGTATGTTTGTAAAGTCCCCCGCGACACAGGAGTAATTCCTAATGCGGGAGTTGTCTTTTATAAAAAGAAAAAAAAATAAAAATAAATTGAAATAAAACTCAGATTGCCAATAACAAGTAAAACACTGATGATTACAGGAATGAAAAACATGTAAAAAGGAGTTTAAGGAAGATCTTTGAGTCTACCTTAGTGATGATATTGACAAAAAAATATTTTGTGATGACCCTTCTTAGGTAATAATAATTAAAAATATTGAAAGAGTTTTATTATCAATGCCGGTAATGTATTAGGTATTAATAAAGAATCTAAGAGAATTTATAAAAAAAACTAGGGGACCCGACAGACGTTGTCCTGCCTGAACTTAAAAAATATTATTCCTGGAACTCTATCGCAGCGCCATCTACCGGGTCCAATTGTAAATCTAAACCATTCTCGAATTCACCTGAAGACACGAAGAGGGGTTCAGTAACATACACACGCACAAAAGAAATATATATATAAAGATAACATTAACAGAAGTATCCAAAAAGGATGAAGACACAGCAACTTTTAAGGCCAAAGGCAGAGATTGAAAAATGAAAGTGAACAACATTTCACATTGCATACTTTAATAATATTGCTGGACATTTCAGACAATTTTTGTTCTTTCTTTTTTATAACGTATACATTTTTTTAAAGAATTTGGTGTATGTAAGTATAATGGCTATTGAATTTTTGAAACAAAATAAAATACAAAAACAAAAACAAAAAAATACAAATCCTCATAGAAAATATAATTATGTACTTATACGGGAATTAACGCGATCACGAAAATGAGTCAGCCTGTGACCACGGCCAGTGCAACCTGGTCGAAACGTCAGGCAATTCAGAGGTATGTAATACCTTTTCGTGATCGCGTTAATTCCCGTATAAGTACATAATTATATCATGGAACGCGAAAGTTTAAAAAAAAACTCATAGAAAATATTTTATAAAAATACTATTTCATATCGCATACTATCACATATTTAATCACTTATGTCCAAAATAGATTCATTTTTTTTCTCATTTTCTATTCAATACTTAGGTACAGAACCTAGAGAATAAAATAGTGTGTATTCAAGATTTTATCACGAGGTTTTAGGGACCATTAAAATGTCGTTTACTATACAGTTTATGTTGAAAGGAAGTAATTTTGGAAAATCTAACGTAATCCTCCTTTCAATGAACACAAAAAAAGGCCAACGCGCCTGAGAGTTAACGATATTTGATACATACGACTGTGAACAATGGAGAACAAATTAAAATAGTTTTTCATCCTAATATGACTCTTTTTTTATAGAGAGCAAAATCGTAACCTTGTACTTGCAAAAAACCATTTAATTTGCAAACAATAAAATGTCCCGCTTTATCGTAAAATGACTTAAATTAACAAAAGGAGCCGATCATAGTAAAAGGATGGTTGTAGCTAAAATGTTCTAAAGGGTCCAGAAATTTCGGAAGTCATCCAGCTCTAAGTTTAAATTCTGTTATGCACTACTACTCTAAAGCGAACTTCAGGAATAGTACCGTTCTGAAATATAAAAAATCCGACCGTTAACACTAACAGTAAAATGACTATCTCAGAATCGAAATGACGACTGCAATTCGGGTATACTGTAGAAAATAAACCCATATATATTGTTGGGACTTCGCGCGCCCGCTGGCAACCTTCATGGATTGACGAATAAATACTATTTGGTCGCGCGAAAGTCTGCTGGCGACTTCATGCTCTTAATTCGTATTTGAATTAATCTAGTGAATGGAACAATGAAAAAACAAGAGGACTCCAGTTTGAGAAGCCTGCTAGTATGGTGGTCTGCGCTGTCACGCAGAGCTTCAAGATATATTAATTATTTAATGTGTCGTTACAAGTTATCTGATTATTTGTCTTTATTGTATTTTGAAGGTTTCAGTAAAAACCTAAGTTGCTTCGCATAACCCTTTGATTCCTACTTCCCTCTGTCTAGAACGTCACTAGAAAGAGATCTTTCTTTCTCGGCACCTGCTCTATCAAAGAGTTATGACAATATGTAAGTCTATAAGTTCGGCTTCCGCTTATAGTTATGGAATATATTATTAAAATAATTACACTCTTGTTTCCTGTAGTTATGTAGCGTGTGTACATATTACTGCTTTCCTTAAATTCTAAAGGAGAACATATAATATAAATGCAAGCTAAAACCTTAAGTTCAACAGAAAGGATGGAACCAAATATACGAGTACATGCGTACACAAAAATTCAAATACATCAAGTTACTTTCAGGTTGGGAGTTACGATGCCACAGACAGACACACAGATACACAGACACTTAAAACACCCCTCTTTTTGCGTTGGGGTTTTAAAAATTGGCAAACTATAGAACTTAGTAATAAAAAAATATTTATTTAATTTGTTTCATTGTTTTATTACGATAATATGCCGTCGTTGCAAACGACCATAGCCTATAGTGGTTTCTTATACTACGCTTCTTTGCATTAATAGTGATATGTATAAAATCACATAGGTATTCTTTTTATTCACAAAGTTGCACGGAGTCGTTTTGCAAAGTTTTATTATTTTACTGCAAAATGTTTCGTTTGAATATGTTAAGGCTATGTGTATATATGTAATAGCTTCAACAGATATGATGGGTGGGGGAACGGCGTATTGCATCGCCCACCGCAGGAGCGACACTCCCCGATTGACGCGTTCTCGATAACGACATTAACATAATTCATGTTACATTTTTCAATATTGCAATCGTTTTATATTATACGTTTTTCTACCGGATTCTGTCGTTCATTTTTCTCCACCCACCGGTACCCAACAGAATACAAAACGCAATAGCAAAATGTTATTTTTAAATTAACTTTGTTTATTTTAAGTTGTTTTGAACTCATTGGTTTATTTTCTTTGCAATTTAACTAGATTTTTTATACGCTGAGCAAACATGCTGGCAGTGTAAATAAAAAACTTTGCTGGCCGTCCATGTTATCTGTATTTCACAACTTTGTAACCGAAAAACCTAAATCTCCATCCTATATCACATGCGTAAAGTAGATCAGTCTGTAGTTTATTGTACCAACTACTCACTGATACGTTAGGACCAAATAACTGACGACTAGTTTATATCCAATATCTTTTATTTTGAAGCCTCTAATATCTTTAGGTATCTATTTCTTTTGGTCACATTTTTTAAGTGAAAACTTCTTTAGGCATGTTGGACACTTTTGGTACGGGGAAAGTGCTCTGAACTCGCGTGACCATCACGCTCAGATGACAGATGTGTCAGTTACGTTTTCACTTCTGATGTGCAGTCCTACGACTGACAGTTTTTTTTATTTCTCGGCTACCGTACTAGGGATTGCAATGCTGGATCCAGGTATCCAATAATCCAACTGGATCCAGCACATTTTTGGACTTGCTGGATCCAGCGGTGCGGATCCGCAATCAGCTAAACGCGGGCTATGCAATTTTTATTTCGTAAATTAAGTAGTGATTTTGAGAAAAAAACAGAGACTACTAGTAAGTAAAATAGGTAAATTAATAGCTATGTGAGATATCTAGGATATCATGTATTGCCATCGAGTACCGTACCTGCATACCTACTATAATTATAGTTTGGTAAAATTAAAACAAAGGCTTTAATGGCAAACTAAAAAAAGTGAAAAAGATTTCCTCTATCCACCTTCTAATCTATTTATATTCTATCCAAGTAAAATCTATTGGACTCGTCAAAATCATATGTGCCGAAACTCAAGGGGTTACCTAGTAGCCACTGAAAAGTTCCACCATCCACTTCCTGGCTCCATCATCAGATTAGCTCCAAGATGCCAAATTATACTATTGCCATTCAAACTACATATCTCATACCTACAAGGTTTCATTTCGATATGATAATTAGTAGTATCCAAGCACATGAGTGTTAGTTACAAGTAAAGCTATTAAAAGCGTGTTTTAATAAAGTGGGATGTCTTACTATCTGGTACTAGCACTTGAGAATTATATTTGTATGGGTGGATACTAGTATCTAGATACTAATATACATAAAAAAGTGCTAATGTATCAGTCTCCACAGGAAAAAACTTCTATTTACTGAATAAGTTGACCTAAAACTTTCAACAAATATCAACAAATTATATTAAAACGAATGACAACACCACAATAATCATAGATAATGAAAACAATATGCCAGAGTTCTGGCAACATCTGGCGGTTCACAATCACAGCTGAACGAAACACTTACATTATTTATGATCCTAAGAACATTACCGTGTACCAACTTGGAATTTGGAACAATTTGGAACAAGTGTGAATTTTCCATGTCCCTCAGTTTTATTTTGTTTGCTGAAAGTATTGCTGTAAAATTTTAAATTGTTAACATATATCATGATTGTATAAACATGGTTAAATGATATTGTTGCATCATCATTCTCCGCGCCTTTTCCTAACTAAGTTGGGGTCGGCTTTCAGTTAAACTACGATACGGCCAAACTTTGATATTTTACGTGAAGCGACTGCCATCAGACCTCCACAACCCAAATACTAGGCGATAAATAATATCGTTTATTGTCTGAACCTGATCTAAAAGACATCTCTCTCATGGCAAGGTAATAAGGCTGCTTATTACGTAATCTGGGAAATGTTATATTATCGGCACTTATACGACTTATATGTCTATATAAATTTACAATTTTAACAAATCAAACTCCGCATTTTCTTGGGTTACTTAGGAGACCATAAAACGATTATTTTAGCTCTTCGGAAATGGGTTCTTCGGGTTCATTGTAACTAGTTTTTAATTACTCGTTAAAGTAAAGTGAAATTATTGACGAACTGAGATTGTATGGTAAGAATGTGATCTAGAAGATGTTCAGTAAAGAATGTGGGGTAAGTGTGTGATTGTGAATGTGCTAGAAAACCGAATTAAAAGCAGAAATAATTAAAAATGTACTCCAAAAATCGAAATTTAGTAGGTTTTTCCTTTTTTTTAAGTTACGAAACTGTTCGACAGCAGACCGTGTTCATTCTTGCTTTCTCTTCACCGCCTTTGTATTGAGAATTTAGCACCTAAATTGTGTTTTTTTTACTGTGTGTGTGTTATTTAAAAATATTCCGTGAATAGTAATATAATTAATTACAAATAATTTGTATAAAAAATGAAAGACTACAGATAAATAGAACTTCTGCTACTAGTACCAGTTTCAGTTCAGTTTCAGCGGGTTGCTAGTTTCAAATATTTTAACGTGTCTTATACTTTTAAAACTATAGTAGCTACGTCTCATATGATGTTATTTGTAAAGTAGGTAAAAGTGTTCAAATGTGCTAAACCAACGAAACTTGTGCAAATTATGAATATTTCTAGATATTTGAAGCTGGTAATTCACAAAGTTTTACTATTTTCTTGTTAAATAATAACAATAACAGCAAATTGCAATTAAGACCATTTAACATTAACAACAATGTCTAGCCTATTTTATATTATACTAGCATCTGGAGACCGCAAGGGCGATCGCTTATATACTGACCCCAATAAATGCCAAGGTTTTAGTGAATATTTCATATTGTACAGTAGCTCTAGCGGCAATTAAGGCAAGGCCTAGATAACTATCTAGATACTAACTACACAGTATATTGGAAGTGATGAAAGAAAAATAAAGGTCAGGTAATTTAATTTAATGTAATACAGATATTTTTAATTTCTTTTTTGGGCTATTGTCTTTGGCTATTCTGAAAGGAGAAATGTTTCTAAATGTCCTCGTGCTACTGCGATTGAAACATAAAAAATACTTGGTCCCCATGCCAATATGTTGTATAATATATTAATATCTGTGGGAATTAATGAATGATTGAATGAATTAATCTCTTTAGTGATTTAATGGACGTCTGCTTAAAAAGAAAAATTAAAAGTAATTTTTAAAAACTATGAAAAAAATTTGAAGTGATAACTTCTTATGGGATGGTAAACCGCTTTGTTACGTTTTTACGTCTGGCTTCCCTTTCTCTCACGCATACGGCAGCGGTAGGCAGGCTCTTCCTCTCTAGTGTTTTCTCAAGTTAAACAATTTCAATCCCACTAATATTATAAATGTGAAAGTTTGGATGGATGGATGGATGGATGGATGTTTGTTACTCATTCACGCAAAAATCACTAACTTGGATGTGGAGATTGGAAACTTGGTGTGTAGATAGCTGGTCACCTGAATTAGCAGATAGGCTTTCTTATCCCGATATACCCACGGCACCGAGAGTTACACGGGTGTAACCGCGGGGCGCAGCTAGTACACTGTACATAAAAAAATGATTCCGACAAATTGCGAACCTCCTCCTTTTTTGAAATCGGTTAAAAAATGTCAATAACTAAGCACTACATAAGCTTGTATCAACTCTGCAATTCATTTGGTCAGATATTCTTTGTCTTTAAATTACATTTTAACTTTTTTATATGTCTCCGATACCACAAACAAAGTACATCATTCAGCTGGTACCTACAAGCAATATGTTCTATTTGTTCCAGCTGGGTGAAACGACGCTGCGTCCCGTAGTGAACAAAACAATACGTGTAGACATGTAGACAACTCCTTACAATTAGGACGGGGCCATTAATTCTGCGATACAAATGTGTCCCTACATTTTACTCTCACGGACCGCACTTGAGTAACAGTTAATCCACCGGTTTGTTTTTTACACAATAGCTTAAGGTTACGGTGACGCAAACAATATTTTAGCGAAATAAGTGATGTAATATTATTACATCACTCGAGTCTGGATAAAAAGATATTATTGTATTGTTACGAAAGATGGAACTTCTGTATGAAAATTAATTGTGATTATACTGAGACATATCAGTAAAGGTGAAAGTGTGTAAGATTGTAATCCCACTAATATTATAAATGTGAAAGTTTGGATGGATGGATGGATGGGTGGATGTTTGTTACTCTTTCACGCAAAAACCTCTTCCGATTGCGATAAAACTAGGTATGTAGATAGCTGGAGACCTGGATTAACGCATAAGCTACTTTTTATCCCGATATTCCCACGAGATCGGGACTTACGCGGGTAAAACCGCGGGGCGCTGCTAGTTAGTGTTAAACGCAAATCATATATCATAATAGCTTTAGAAAATAGTCGTAATTTTAATATTTATACTGATATAATAAAGCTTAAGAGATGTTTTGTTTGATTGTTTATTTGTTTAAACGCACTAATCTCAGAAACTACCAGTCGGATTCGAAAAAATATTTTTGTATTAGATAGAGTATTCATTGAGGAAGGTTATAGATTCTGTAACATCACGCTACGACCCTTAGGAGTAAAGTAGTAAGTATCAACGCGGGTGGAACTTAATTAATTAATTTAATTTTTTCTCTAATTGAATTACATTATGTATACTATTCTAGATATACTTACCTAATTATTTTTGCAAATATGTTTTCTTTAAGTTAAAATTATTAAACATTGTATTTATGTCGCCGACTGTACTGTACGATTAATCTGAACCAGTCACACTTATATAAATGTTAGTAAAGTTTATAAAAGTGAAGACCTGTAATTGGCTTTATAACAGTATTCTACTGTTAATCTGTTGATTTAGCTGTAAATCTTCCATAGAACAATTAATAAATAAATAACTTACTAAAACTGATTAACACGATTGGTCAAAAGCGGTAGGACACCTAAGCATCAATGAGTGTTTTTTTTATGTGTTCATCATGTATTGTTGATATTTCTTACTTCATGAGACATTTCAATAAAAAATTGCGGTTGTCTTGATAAAAAAGCATTCTTAACATTCTGAATTTTTTATTTTGAACCACACCTTTTACATGGCTAAAAGGAAAAAGATATAGTCATCTTACATTTGAACCGAAGACTTTAATGAGACATTGGTATTACGTGGGAGAGCCATAGCTCGGCACGCATGGGCCGGCTCGACCGGAGTGATACCGCGGCCTAACAGGAAACCGAAAGTATAGCAATGATTGCATTACATTTGCATACTCTTACTTGTGACTCTTAAGTTGCAGGTGCCCATGGGCGGCGGTAGTAATTTACCATCAGGTGACCGATCTGCTCGTTTGCCCCTTATACTATAAAAATAAAAAATGTGGTTTTCTAACTTTTGCTTGCATATTTCGTAGCCCCACCGTTTGCAGCGTAAGCGTCTGCTGATAATTATCTCTAAGGGATCCCGGTCGGTGATAAAGCGCACGTTTTCTCTACACCTAACCTAAATATCGTAGACTTTTTGAAATCATTACTACCAAGAGCCGACTAGCCTAACTGAATTAAAACAGATAATTTTCTACCATTGCTAGACTTGTCAGAGTAGGAGATTAATTATTACTCTTTGAATGTCCATGTCCATGTCCATGACCCTGGTCATATGTTATTTTACAGGTTTAATAGGATAATATAAAATACAAGCAGCAATAAATTCTATTATTTACGTGTTTACGGGAATCAATGCGATCAGGAAAAGGTATTACAATTACAAGGTCACAGGCTGACTCAGCTGAGTCAGCCTGTGACCACGGCCAGTGCAACCTGGTCGTAACGTCAGGCAATTCAGAGGTAAGTAATACCTTTTCGTGATCGCGTTAATTCCTGTAAACACGTAAATAATATTATATCATGGAACGCGAAAGTTTAAAAGTTCTGTCTGTTGTGATAAACTGAAAAACTACGAAGCGAAGCCGGGGCGAGCTGCTAGTCCTATACAAATAACATCATTTAAATAATCTTTTTACCCAGTGGTTCATTAAATAAAGAACTTCTTATGCAATGTTACAGTTAGCATCAAATTTAAATCATCATAAACAGCTACACTCTTAAAGCCGTTTTGTTTCATTAAATTTCGTTAATGAGAAGGTCGAAAACTCTTATTCTAATAACGTACATTTAATTATTGAAATTGCTCTTGTAGCCTCGAGAATTGACATCTGCCAGTTTATTAGATAAGATTTATAATATTTATAAATAATACATAGACTAATGAAAATATTAGATATTACTACTAGAAACCATCTCATAGTCATTTGTATACTCATTTTATATGTTATGTTAATTTAAGCACGAGGCTCTTCTCAATGCAAAAATATTCAAATGACTCTTGCGTGGCTTCAAAGAGAACAGACACTTTCCCTTGTAATTCACCTCAGAGTACCTTACAGTTGAGTTTGTTGTGAGTTGACTTGGGTTTGTATGCAGTTAAGAAATACTGTGTATCGGCATAAGATAAGATTCACGTTCACGATTAGCTTTAGCGTTGTTTAAAATAGGGACTATTTAATTTTTACTTGAATTAAATGTGTGGGTCTGATTGGGGTTTAAATCCAAAATCGTAATCACACAAAGATTGTGATCACAAGCTACTTCAAGCTACTTCAAAATATATATTACTGTTAACAGTATCCTTACAATTATACGAATCTTAAGCTAAATTTAATCAATGCAAATGTCACAGTATTAGTCGTGCTGTCACAGATGTTATTGGTTAATCTCACTCTAACGATGAGCATAACCATCAAAGTGTGTAACACTCAGGCTTACATTTTTTGTAAGAAAGTGGGCACAAAAAGTGGAACACCCGACTGGTCTAGTACCTCTATACATACCTACATACACTCATGCCTATATCGCCAAAAGGGTAGGCAGCTGTATAGCCGAAAGAGTAGGCAGAGGGCTATTAAACACCTATATTTTACCAACTATAATATGGTGTTACTCACTTAATAGGGGGCAAGACTATTGCGGCCAACCGGGCACTTTCAAGCTTACAGAAGGGAAAATTCAAAGTATTTTGAAATAGAAAAGTTGACAAGAAGGAAAGTTTGGTAAGAAGGAAAGGTAATAGAAGTAAAAAGCACAGGTATTTATAGGTATAAGTAACCATTTACCATCAGAAGTCCGTGTGCTTATTTGCAACTTTATACTTTATTGATTCATTTTAGAAGTTTTTTTTTTATTTGAGAAGCATTATCTGGTCCTTTTTAAAACTTTAATAATAATTATACCCTAATAATAATAATCATTTTCAGATAAAAAATAATTGACGGTGAAAGAAGATAACTGCTATATTATTATTGATACTAGGAATATTAAACCATGCCATTGATGTATGTAAGGTAAATTAAACATAAGGACTTGAATCGGTGTTGTTTTGCTAAGAAAATAGCTTTTTCAAAATTAAACAAATATAATAATAACTTTATACAGCAAAGAGTTTTACTTACGTACTCCTATCTAAAAGACCGACAACGCACTTGTGACTCTTGAGTTGCAGGTGTCCATAGGCGACGGTAGTCACTTACCATCAGGTTACCCGTTTGCTCGTTTTGCCCCCTATAATATAAAAAAAAACTTCTATCTCACAAATACTGAAATGTGAGGCCGACAGCACACCCGTTTGTTAGCATGTTTGTTCTGATTTGTGTTTTATTGGCAATCGGTTACCTCCAGACGGACCGTCTCCTTGTTAACCAATCTAGTAGAATAACAAAAATATTTATACAAAATAAACTAAACTATTATCTTCAAATGAAAAACAACATCTACATCTATTTACATTTAGAATACACAGCTAAATTAGCATCATTATTGTTATAAAAGCGCTCAATATTACAGCTTTCAATGCTCAGAGAGTTATAAAAATATTTATGATGGAAGAAGAGTCTTAAATTTTATGATGTCATACTCATCACACTAAAATATTTGAGTGGTTATGAAGTTACCGCTTTAACCGATTACTAACCGAATTTGTACCGGATTATTGTTACCGTGACTTTATTACACGTTATTTATTTCCTGGTTCTTTCAGCACTTAATCTTCAGTCTCGTATGAAAAATATAAAACATTTTTAAGGGAAACAAGCCCATCAATCGATCAACACGCTCACGCTGAGAACCTAAAGCCTGTATTTTAAAATGTGTCTCAATATCAATCTTGAACGTGTTAACAGTTGATACGGTTCCAAGACGTGATTGTCATTTTACGATTCGCTAGTAAATTAATCATCAAGTATGTATTGAGATCGTATCATATAATATCGTATTGATTTTCCTTTAAATATTTTTATAATTTAAATCTACAACTCACTCGCAAGCCGAGGTCTGGCGGGAATCACACCATATAGGTCATCATTAACATAGGGAAATATTTTGCCATACATCTGGCAATATTCTGTCAGAAAAATCGCTCCACGTGTGTCGTCATTAACATGCCATTATATTTCCCTATACATCTGGTAATGTACTGTCAAATAAATTGTTAAGGTATTATTACATTACAATCGATAACGCTAATCTTTTGTTTAAGTCAGGCACTAAATGTGGATGCCCCCTAAAACACAAACTCTAACAAAACTCTATACGAATAAACCCTTTGAAAGTAACATAGTTACTGTTTTTATTTTCCAGCAAAGAGGATCGACCCTATTTAAACAGACTGGCCGCTCATAAAAAATCTACCGTATACTCCAAGCTAGCATTTTCTCTATTTATACTCTCGTTTAGTGAAAATAAAAATGTACCCTTTTTATTTAAATTGAAAATACACATATTTCAGGACGATACGTTCTTTTCGCTTCTATTTTATAAAACTCCAAGGTTAAATAAAGACTTCATTTAAACTCTCATACTACGTTATACTATCTCTCACCAACAACTTCGCTCGAGTACATATTTCTATTTTTATGTAATACGAGATGCATGCATGCTTTTAATTACTAGGATCATTGGTTGTCCGTCTATCTGTCTGTCAGTCAAGACAATTTTCCACAGAAACGAGTTTAGGTATCAAGTTAAAATTAATACCGAACATTTATGTCTGCGGTCACTTGAAGCTATAAAAAAGTCAGGCTTTTAAGTCAACGCAATCACAAAATGTGGCCATTTAAGCTATATTTTTTAAAATTTCATAGTTAAATCAAAACTAATAGGGTATTTCCTATTAACTTAGAATAGCTAGGACTCACAGCATAAGTAAAGGAAAAAAATCGAAAGTCGTTAGTTTATAATTATATCACGTAAAAAAAAATATTTTTACACGCTTTTTATTAGCTTCACTTGTATGTATGTTTGTTTGTATGTTTGTAACCGACTCCTTTGGACACGATTTTAATCCACTTTAAACGGCCAGATTTCATTTAAATTTTGCACACCTGTCAAAGACCGATGACAGTGCAATAATTCGATTTTTTTTTTTTTTTTTAGTTGAATTTTCTATAAAAGCGTGTTTTTTAGTTTTTTGAACTATAATTATTGGGATAACAAACTTAAATTTTGCGCTTTTAAAATTGACCGAGACGTATATCGATGAATGTAAGTTAAGTTTGTTACTCCGAGAAAAAGGGGAAAAATCTTCGACAATCGATTCCCGAGATAGACGAACTACTTGATCAAAATGACATGGAGCGTTTGGATGAAAGCGGTACATGAATTAAGTCTTTAGGCTCACCTAAGTTATCAACCAAGAAACTTTCACTGTTGAACATAGGCCTCATCTTACATCCATAAATATGTTCAACAGAAGACTTCTACAGCTGAATCACTGTAAAAATAGCTAGAGGATAAATTATTGTAAGTCTCTAGAGTTCAATTTATTTTTGGTATCACCGCATTTTACATTCTACTACGAATAACAAGGTCTTAATTTAAACTTTTTATTACTTATCAAGCTGGCGTAGACCAAAAAGGGAAAAACTTTGAGAACAAAGATTTATCACCTCCATCCCTTCGTTATACTTAAAATTATTTCAATTGTAGCCCGCGCCCACGACCCGACTAAGAGTTGATTATTATGTAACTCAATTAAAAATTATGACGAAACTGGATCAATTTTGCTGGTTTTAAAGTAATATCAATCTTATAAGTCTACGAAAAGTAAGTAAGACAATTAACCATTGTTAGGTACCGTAATAAGTTTGTTTTCGTTTAAAAACACTATTTAGACGTATGACACAAAGTACCACTGTCTATGCAATAAAGCCACAGTTAAAACTTAGTTACTTAATAAGAGTTTTGATATCTAATATAGCTTCTTACGATGCTTTAAATAGCCGATCTTTCACCCTTGGGTACCTTATTTGTCAAAGTGAAATTGCAACTGAAATGTGAAACCGATCAACTAAACATGTACTTAGAAATTTCCAGCTAAGATTTTTGATACGAAATATGCAATTCAATTTATTTGACAGTATAATGCCATATATATAGAAAAATATAATGCTACGTTAATGACAACTCGTATGGAGCAATTTTATTTGACAGTATATTAATATCCTCAAAGCTTATGAAAAAGAAGTAAAGCTTATGACACATTTAATTTTGAAAGAAATAATACTAGTAACGTAGTTCACACATCACTTGTATTGTTGTTAACTTCTCCAGCTAAGCTAAAAGCTTGTGTTAGGAATGGGTAGAGCACTGGGTGGGGTTCGAACCCGCAACCACTTGATCGCAAGTCCGAAGCCTTAGTCATTACGCTACCGCCGCTTATTACTTCTTAAGGTAAGGAAGCCTATGAAATCAATCAAGTAGATCCTGGAAATCTACTGGCGTTACTGAAATCTAAAAGTGTAAGCAGTGTAAGATTTCCGTTTTCCGTGATCATCCTAATATCGTCCGATATCTTAATGAGAGCTGTAACAGTACAATGCCGGGATCAAAAACCCGATTCATTGTAAAGGATTCAGAAGATTATGTTTGGATAGAAAAGAGTTTAGTTGGAAATGCACAAGGCGTTCCAAGACTTGGGACAGAAACAGTAAAATAAAAATAGGACGGTATTGAGTAAAGGATGACGCCCTTTTTTTTTTTTCGTTTGGAAACCCCCAAGAGTCATCACGTCACCAGGGCTAACGGTGAAGTGGTATGTCGGAATCGAACCGACTAAAACCACACGGTGTTCCGTCACAAGTGGGTCTATTGCAAGGGACCCGGGATACTCTAAGAAGGAAGCCTCCGGGAACCCCTGCAGACCTTGACGGAAGGATGACGCCCTAGGTTTTTTAGGTAAAAGTATAATTTGGGCTCCTTTCCACATAGATGGAAATATGCCGCTGGAGATAGTGGTTTAGGAAATTGGATATAACTGGAAGAATTAAGTCAAGAATGGGGAGGATCGGGTTTCGGCATGCGTTCGTTACAGCATTGGAATAGATAGTCAATATACTCTTTTAACATAAAAATGAGTGAATTGATTAAAGACAAAACATGGATAATGTGGAGCTAAAAGCTGTGAAAGATAATTTAATATGTTGTTTTGGTACTATCATCAAAACTAGCCGAAGAAAGGAAGGGTTTGTTTAAAGCGTCGAGATTAATATTTTTGGGATTGACTTGCATGCAGAGATTTCGAATTTCCACATAATTATCAACACTTGAACTTAGTTTTAGTCTTTGCTTTTTTTGTCAACAAATATTTGATCTTTTTTGAGAGCCAGGGCGGCGGCAAATCCAGGCTATTGATGTTGATGTTGGGAAGTTGTATGTATACTAATCGGTGCGAAAACTTTTATTGCGCGATGCAGGATTAATAGTTACTACGTAGTTCAGTTCGTCTTTGTTAGAAGATGTTGGAGAATGTTTTTGCTGTATTTGGAAGTCGCCACAGGTGCATGAACATCATACAGTGAAATAAAATTAGTTCTTAAAATGTTCATCTTCTCATCAACAGACGTCAATTTTAGCAGCAACTTCACGAAGACTTTTAAGGTCTATACTGCCAAAGATATTCCACTGTATCAGAATCTTGGACTTAGCCTTAGGCTGATGAATTTTATATGAAAGACATTATAAGGTCACGATATGAATATAAAAGCAGTGGAAATAACGTGCTTTCAGAGATAATGTTTGTATATGTGTAATGGGATCTTTCATCGTTATTTTTATCAACTCATAGGCGTCTCATTGACTTAAAAATTTGCAAAATACAAACAAACAAAAACTCACATTTTCATTCTTAATATTATTAGGAAATAATTATGTATTTAAACGGGAATTAACGCGATCACCAAAAGTTGGGCGGAGGGCGTGCACCGCTGAGCCAGTTAGCCTGTGACCATGGCCAGTGCAACCTGGTCGAAAGGTCAGGCAATTCAGACGTATGTAATACTTTTTCGTGATCGCGTTAATTCCCGGTTAAATCCATAATTGTATCATGGAACGCGAAAGTTTAAAAGTTACTAATATTAGTAAAGATGAAAGCTAGCCAGAATATATATATACTTACATGAGTATATTATATAATATATTAAAAAACTATATTAAAAACCTAATGATAATGTACGCATTAGGGTACTATTGGTTAAAAGGAGTTCAGGCAACGATCTTTACACAAGCCCAGACATATCTAAATATTATTAAGTATCAAAGTTATATAGGGACCAACTGAACTTTACTTAACACTTTAAGACAAATATGGCCGCACTATCAGGCCGTTCAAATATTACTTCTTTGTTAAATCTTCAAGTCAAACAATGACTCAATATCTAACTTATTTCGTATATTGTTGATCTTAAATTTTTAATTGTTAAAACTATTCATTCTGGTCCTGGTAGGACAAATAATTGTGTGATGAACATGATCATTTGTTCTGTGTCTGGGTGTAATTTATTTATAATACGTATGTACTTGGAAATATATAAGTACTAGCAACCCGCCCGGCTTCGCACGGGTATAAGAAATACACCTAAACCTTCTTCACAAATCACTCTGTCTATTACTGAAAACCGCACGAAAATTCGTTGAGTAGTTTTTCAGTTTATCGCGAACAGACAGACGCGGGACTTTGTTTTATAATATGTAGTGATATTTATCAGTAGTCTGGTTACCATAGTACAGGCTTTGCTTAGTTTGGGATCATACGGCCGTGTGTGAGATGTGTCAAATTATTATTGTTATTATTATTCATATCATTCAACTTTAAAACTGTTTTTATTTAAGAAAATGGTTTTAAAGACGTTGAACAAGTGACTGTATAATAAACCATTTATAAATATATCCTGGGTATATTTGAACTGCCCAAAATATTCCCAGAACCATATAGCTAAAGCATGCCGAAGTTTTTATGAGATAATGATCTTGCAACAAGATTTTAAGTCACATCACCGTGGCCGACCGGTTCTTTGTACTGAACTGACATAACGAGCATAATGTCTTTTTAATATCTATTTAATTCAAAATAGCTTTAGGCACTAAACTTGGAGCTATGGAACTAAAACTCAAACCTTTGTTACACTGAAACTTTCACCTACATAAAGCGCAATATGGCACAGCATAGGGAATAGTCGATTCACTTCAGGTGAGGAGATCACGTTGGGTATGTTTATCGGTCGGTAATAAGGTGGAGTTGGAAATCGCAGATCTTGATTGCAAGTTAGATACCTTGTTTACTGAAGTAAATCTGAAGATTTAGATTTTTTTTTTAAATAAAAAGTGGATACCGGAAAAAAATGTTAGCGTCACGAAAAATGTTGACCGCGAGTTGATTTATTTTATTTTTACGCCACCTGTGTATTCTGCGCGATACTACTGTAATATCTTGTATACTAATCATCCGTGTAATAGTTTGGGCAACTGTCACAGATGGCGCAATTTAATGCCGAATTTTTACAATACTAATTATATTTTCATAAAATTTATTCAATCTATCAAATGTCACATTTCACTACATATTTTAAAACAAAGTCCCCCACCTCGTCTCACTGTCTGTTCGCGATAAACTGAACAACTACTGCACGGATTTTCATGCGGTTTTCACTAATGGACAGAGTGATTCATGAGAAATATTTAGGTGCATAATTTGTACCCGTGCGAAGCCAGGGCGGGTTGCTAGTTATATATATAGCGAAATTAACTTCGTTCCAACCGGGTGTCACAAAGACACCGCACGCGTTATCTGTACCGTTCAGTGTTAAACGCAATGCCTACCACTAGGTACTTGTTTTTATCTAGGTATCTCTTTGTTCGTAGGAGAGCCATGCTTCGGTACGCATGGGCTGGCTCGATCGGAGTGATACCACGGCCTCACAGAAAACTGACAGTAAAGCAATGCTTGTATTGCTTTTCGCCGAGTGAGTGAGGTTACCGGAGGTTAGGGCCCTTCCCTCTCCCCTCCTCTCCCCCTCTTCCCTCCTTCCCCTACTCTTAAATGCCGACAACGCACTTGCGACTCTTGAGTTGCAGGTGCCCATGGGCAGCGGTAGTCATTTACCATCGGCCCATCTGGTCGTTTTTCACCCCTATCTCATAAAAAAAGAAAATCTCTTTGGTTTCTCATTCTGATAAGCAAACAAATATAAATTTTAAAATTTAAAATACCCCGGACTCGAAAATCCCTTTAACGATTAGTAAAGAGCTGACAATCTTTGAATAGCTGAACAGATTTTCTTGAATTATATCTAAGAATACCCTCGATCAGGTCACCTTTCAAACAAACAAAAAAACGCACTTAAATCGGTTCAATCGTTTGGGAGCTGCGATGCCACAGACAGACACACAGACACGTCAAACTTATAACACCCCTCTTTTTGCGTCGGGGTTTGAAAACAGAGAGAGATGACAGATAACTCTCGGGTGTGACATGGCAGGTAACAACGCTGCTCTCGTTACGTACAAAACGTGATCATCGGATAATCCCTATCCTACCTGATACTGTAAATCCAAATGTGAATTTGTTTGTTTATTTGTGACACTTTAACTACTCAACCGATTCTGAAATTTTACATATACGTAGCCAGGGGTAAAGATGATTACTTAAGGTACTTTTCATTGAGAAAAAAAGCACTATTTCAAAAGGGAGAGAAAAATTATTTTAAATCGAACAAAGTCACGGGCAAAAGGTAGTAAGAAATAAGTCCAATCTTTTAACGTTTCTTTGTCTGTTAAATTTATTTCTACACATACATTATATACTAGGGCAAGTATAGTATTTTGGCGACTTCATACGCTTTTTATAAAGTATATACGTATCAGGTCACGTATAATCAGTGTTGATATACGGCTCTTAGTGAGCTTCTATCTTATTAATCACTTTATATTTTAGTTTGCTACTTACTTAACAATATTTGGTAAATGAGAATTAATTAATTAATTAAGTAAGTACTTTTTATTGTAGGTAGGTACACCAAATACAAATAGACACACAAATATAAAATTCACAATGAGTAGGCTTATCACTAATAGTAATATTTTTCAAAGAATCTTTGAATAGACGCGAGTGTAATTATATAATAAGAGTCTTTGTAATATAAAATATGGTCCTCGTCCATTTGCACCCCTTTATAGTATATGACAATTAAAGTGTTGGTAAAAATCGCTTATTCCAACTTCGATTCATATAATACTAGCAACCCCGTCCCGGCTTAGCACGGGTAGCAGAGACATCTTCAACAATCATCATCATTTTTCAACCAATTTACACAAAACCTTAACAAATTATATACCTAAACCTTCCTCATGAATCGCTCTATCTATTGGTGGAACCCGCATATAAAGCCGTTCAGTAGTTTTTGAGTTTATCGCTAACAGACAGACAGACAGGCGTGGCGGGGGACTTTGTTTTGTAATATGTAGTGACATATAATGAAGAAAGTTCTTTATTTCGATTAAACTCATAATAAACTAATAAAACTTTACGTAAACAAACGAAAGAAAATAAAATGGTATCGTAGCCTTTCCCGCTTTCCCGTTTAATATCATAAAAAAAAAGTTCTTGACTTCAATATTATTTACTTAGAGTACATACATATGTAGGTTGTTTTTTTATGATTATAACTTACACTTTAGTAATTATTTTTACTTTGGTAATAGCAGGAAGTTTCATTTAAAAAATACATTTTGGTTTCTAAAAATACTAAAAAATAACAAACAAGACGAAAAATAATGAAACCATTTTAATAGTTTGAAATAATACAATTAATTTCAGACCAGACTTTTATGTTCATTTAAAAGATAAGAATAAATTGAGACAATATCGTTTCAAAGTAATATCATAACTAACAAAACCAATCTAAAGTTCTTTATTTACCGAGACAATAACAGCTGAGTCTATCGAAATTTATTTAATCGCCATCTACCGAACGCAGTTTGAATTACTTAAAGCGAAACATATTTTCCAGTAAAGGGGAGAGGTTTATTTAAATAGGAGTATTAGAAATACTTTAGTATGATTGAATACTTTATCATTTTATATAACGACAATTTTAATAAATGTGGAATACTGGCCCAACTTTTAAGTGCAGTAGTATGGTAACGAGCATTTTCAATGCAAAATTTAATGTTCTAAAACTTTATAATGACCATGTTTTCGATATTGTGAGTCCTATAAAGCTATAACCATAAAACTGTAAAAATACTCCTTCTTCCCACCACTTTAGCACAACTTCGCCGAGGGGGAACACCTCGAGTCATATTGGGCTACAAATGAACCCATTAAAACAATAAAATATTTTGTAGCAATTATTGCCGATTTTTCTAATTGTTATGTTTAATGCTAATATGAAACTCGACTAATACAAAACAAAGCGGTTTTTAATACATGTTTCCTGTTGTAAATCTATACTAACTAGAGATCGCGTGGTGGTCGAATTTCGCCAATGGTTTATTTCATTGGCCAATATTACTTGACCTGTCATTGTATAGACTACAAAGTACCATGACAGGTCAAAATATATACTGGACACTCATAGCTGTATGTACCCGTTTTTGCATTTTTTTTTTAACTTTGTAGCAAATATTGTTCGCTTCACATATAGATATAATAAGGCTGAAGAAAATTTTGTTTGTTTGTTTAAAGGCCCATATCTTTGGACATATCAGTCATATTTGAATAATTCATTTTGTATTGGATAGACTGAGGAAGGTTACAGACTATGTAACATCACGCTAGTAACAAATGACTATGTAACAAGACTATGCAACAAAATGCTAACCCTCAGGAGTAGAGCAGTAAGTGAGGTAGGCTTGTAAATAAGATATCTAGGGAATTCTTTATTTAAATACGAAATGACGGGCCTGTTGGTCTAGTGGTTACTGACCCTGACTGCTGAGCCAGACGTCGTGGGTTCGATTCCCACCCAGAACAAATAATTGTGTGATGAGCATGATCATTTGTTTTGGGATCAGACGGCCGTGTGTAAGATGTGTCGAAATATTATTATTAAAATAAAAGAATATATAACATTGATTACCCATAAATATTGTAGTTTTCTTACAAACATACACTCGTGCGTGTACCCCTGGAAGGGTAGGCACAGGGTATTAAACATCCATATTTTAATCTATTCAGAGTGAAACTAAACTTAATTAATACTTAGGGCCAGTGCACACCGAGACCGACTATAAAGAGAAGAGATGGTTGAGTTGATGATGATAAAGTCAGTTGTCTTTGATAGCAAAGATGGCTAAGGCGTCGAACCTGCGATCAAGTGGTTTCGGGTTCGAGCCCCACCCAGTGCACTACCGACGTGAACTCGTTCGTTTCGTGGCTCCTCACATTACTAGTATTCTTTAAAAAAAAAAAGATTGTTGTATAGCTCTAATAAGATGAATTATTCGAGAGAATTCTGCGTTAAAATTATAAATAAAAAAGCTTATTCTTAATATTCCTGACCAATTTTTCTAAAAAAATACCTATAACAAAACACTGTTTGTCTGTTATCAATTACTTTAATATTTTTTAGTTTTTTACTTAGTTTTACTCACTTTTACTTTTTACTTACATTTGCCTCTAACTTACTTTTACTTTTCACTTACTGTTTACTTTTTATTGTAGTTATGTAAGTGTAGATACACAGATTTCATACGTAGCAAAGAATTCAATCAATATATGCACCATTAGCCAACTTTGCTATCAGGGTGTCAACTTCGTGTTGTATTTATAACACAATCCTCTGTTTCCGTTCAAACGCAACCGCTACTTTTATGTACACTGCCTAAACCCTAAATAGCTACTAACAGTGCTGCATCACTGAACACGTCACGCGTCAACATGTCGGTGTCAAGCATTGCCAACTCAGTGAATCAACTATGTATTATGAAGGGATTATAAATAGATATAATTTTATATACTTATGGACGTGCATGTCTAAGTTGAAGCATTTTATTTTAATCGTAGCTGTCTTCTACGAAGCTAGCTACGGCGTAGATAGCGTAGCAGCGGCCGTAGCAAGTTGTAAGTGCAATAAATGAATCCCACTAATATTATAAATGTGAATGATGGATGGATGGATGGATGGAAAGATGTTTGTTACTCTTTCACGCAAAAACCACTGAACTGATTGCGATGAAACTTGGTATGTAGATAGCTGCAGACCTGGGTTAACGCATAGGCTACTTTTTATCCCAATATTCTTATGGGATCGGGACTTACGCGGGTGAAACCACCGGGCGCTGCTAGTCTTTAATAACTCGTGATTTCAATTTAGTGACTATTTAATTACTTTGTTACAGGTAATTCGACCGTTAGCTGGCAGAGAACCAATATATTGTGTAAGTTTATCCATATTTTGTGTGTCTTTTCTTCTCTTGATTTTTGATCTTAGGAAAGGTAGGTATTGTGTGTGTGTGTGTTTTGCCTCTTCCTTATTTATATCCTCTTTTGCAAATTTATCTTGATCTGCATATAAAAAAAATACTGTGAAATGGACCCAAAGATTAGGAATATTTTTCACGCTTTAAACGCTACGATAAATATTTTAACACACATATGATAAAACATTTTTTGGAAAACTCACGAAAAATAATAAGCCGTAAAAATCGCCTATTTGATATAACATTTCAACACAGTGTTTTCAAATTTTCAACTCCATTGAAACATTATGCAATAGACACACGAAGCGATTCAGGTTGCGATGATAACCCAATTACGTGGAGGACTTGTGCGGTCTGGGCTAATGTCAGGTTCAAGCCTTGCTTCTAAATCGAGCTAACGAATGTGCCGGTTTGTAACCTTCAACTGAGAATTGAATTGCGTTATTGGATTCATGACTTTAGTGAAACTGGGAACATGCTAATTACTTTGTTATTCTGTTTCGAATGAAAAAAAAACTGTGTGGTGTTGTGGGACACCACATAAGAACGAAGTTCCTTATTTTAAAAATCTTAATTTCAACTTTTAGTCGAGGTATTAAGAAAATAATTATTGGGGTATACATTTTTTATTATGATTTTTTCATCGATAAAAATAAAAAAGAACTACTTTACAAAATGATCTTAACACCTTTATTTTATTTACAATGATTTATAAAAATATATAATAATAATAACAGTCATCACGTAGACTATACATTAGACACTGTATAGCCATCATACATAGACTATACATAAAAATCTAATGTTACGGACGTTTTTTGCCGGCTAGGGTACCTGTTTTCTGTTCCTTATGGGGCGCTGCGGAGGGCAACGCCCCATAAGGAACTTCATTCCAATAATACGATTTGAAATTGTCCAGCTTTAGGGTTGTCAATAAAAAAGCACTGAATGAATAATTACTCTGCTTTTATTCATAAAAACATATTTTACAATATATTATATTAATAGACAGATATACCAGTCAGAGAGTCGGTTGTGCACACAGAACCTTGTTAACAAATTTAATGGTGTTTAGTTTAGAAGCCTGCCAGTGAGCTTGCTAGAGGAGGCTGTTGTTTGCATTCACTTAACATTTAGGCTGCCTTGTTGCTCTAGTGGTTATCGATCCTGATTCCAAACTAGGCAGAGTCTGTACTATGGTAACCAGACTGCTAATAAACATACTTATATTTTTCTAATTACATAGATATTATGGACAAATTACACCCAGCCATAAAACAAATGACCATCCTCATCACACAATTATTTGTCCTGTGTGGGCACGGAACCCATGGTCTCTGGCTCAGCAGTCAGGATTGCTAACCGCTAGACTAAGAGATCAGTCAATAATATATGAATATAATAAATAAAGTTGTTTAAAATCTAGAACAAATAACCTAAAATAAATCTATAAACGAAAATATAAACCATCGTTCAACTCGGATTGCCTTAAAGAGTTACAATAAACGTTTGGTTAATTTTACTAGAAAGACAAATATTGACGTTCAGAATTTGCCTTTGAAAGGGGAGTTTCGTACAAACTTTTACTCCCTGTCTAACCCCTTATGCTTAGAGGTGGTATTTCCAAATATAAATATTATATATTCCAAGAAGCCTTTAGGGTTTTGTAACTGCTGTGATTGATAGATGACAGGTTAAATAAGCTACAAGTCCAAATAATATGAAAAATTGTGTATATGAAATGTATTTGAAAGTAAATTAAAAAACTCATCAAAATGTGTCCTTCAAGGCTTTTTGAAGTAGGTTAAGAACATAGTCGGCTGATACTTAATATTTCCATTATCGTATTACCGAAACCCATTAAATCTCAACATCAACATGTTTCATCCTCCTCTTCCAAGCATACCAAAACTTTTAAGCTACAGATTTAGAATTTATTAATTGACTAGCAACCCGCCCCGGCTTCGCACGGGTACCAGAGCATATTATGTCTTCATTTTTTCGATATTATGTGTTAATCTTAGAAGATAGACATATAGCTTTCCTATATTGTAATATCTATAATTATGAGGAATAACTCCGTAATACATTGTTTTCATACAACTCTATTGGTTTACGAGGCGAACGAGAGGAAAGCTTCCAGTCGGCATGATTTTTTCCAACATCTTCAACAATCGTCGTCATATTTCAGCAAATTTATACAAACCTCTAACAAATTATACACCTAAACCTTCCTCATGAATCACTCTACCTGTACGTAAAAACTGTATGAAAATCCATTCGATACTTTTGCAGTTTATCGCGAACTGACAGACAGACGCGGCGGGGGACTTTGTTTTGTAATATGTAGTGATTTAACCTAGGTAGGATTTTCCGGTCATCTCTGCAACTCAAACTGGCTGTTGCCAGTTTGAGTTGCAGATATGACCTTGACCTGCTTAAGCTATTGTTGACACTCTGCAATCCATCCGTATAAGCAATATCCCATTCCTTCCGTTGCCTTCCTTTATTATTTTAATTCCCAGTGTGCCCGGTTGACGATAATAGGCTTGCCCCTTGTTACGTGTGTGGGACCAAATATTTGTCGGCAAAATGTTAATTTAATTCGCCTCTGTCTACCCCTTCGGGGATACAAGCTTGAGTATATTGTAAGGCCTCGCTTGGCTGAGAGGATTGAAATCGGGTGTTTCAATGATGGTGGAATATATAGAAGCTGGGAAATGGTATTAATATATTTGCGGCTGAATTAGCTACAATAAATACATTAACTTTATAATGGCTTCATAGTTGTGGCCCAGCAACATGTCGGATTTGTTTCATGTAGTCTATATTATGTAGTCTACTAGTGAGGTGTACATATGAACGTATTTCTAAGTAAAAAGCTAGATGAAAAAGACACAAGCTATAACTAAACTTAAAACAAGAATGCTTTGCCATAGGTATCAAATCCAAATCGAGAACAACCGATTCATTTAGTTATTTATAGTTGCAAGAATGGTAAACCAATCTGGCTGTATCTTGGGCATTAATTTTAGTACTTCGAGAAGTAAAGTTATTGATAAACTAAGAATAACTACAATCATGTTTCTACGAACATTATTATTAAATCTAAAATCTTCCATACATTTACATGTACATGCATAATGTATATTGATGAAAGCTGTTTTGGATATCTACATATTAATATGTGTGGAGAATTCTCTGTGCGCATTAAAAAAACGGTAGACAGGAATATAAAATTTTGTTAGTATTTTTAAACAATATGTGTAAAAACGGCTACATAATCCAGTAAATATCATAAGGCCTCGCTTGGCTTGAGAGGTTTTGCGATGGGGTATTAATGTAGGAGGAGATCAATTGAAAAAGACTGAAATAATTGGTGTATATTAGAAACTGAACTAACTGTGTTTATAATTACATCTTTATAAAGGCTTCATCGATTTGGTACGGCAATTCTACAGCCGTCCACTCTGACTGCTCGCTGAAGCGCTTCTCTGTTCTTTTCTAAAGAATTTATACATTTAAAAGTAACTAGCTTTGACCAACACTCGAAAGACGTTCGAGTTTCAGAATATTTAGACCTGTCATGATGCAAAAGTCTATGAAATAACAGTTGAAGTTATACTGGTCAATGGACGAGACATGCAAAACGATCGCCAGGCGAAGCCAGTATGTATTAACATAAATTAAACAATTAAATAAAACCGGACAAGTGCGAGTCTGACTCGCGCATCGAGGGTTCCGTAAGCAAACAAACTTGTATGTAGGTAAATAGTACGTCCATCTCGGGCATCAATTCTCGAAGACTTTTGGCCGTGTTTTTCGAAAGATAAATATAACTTTGCGTTTGCGATGTATGACAAAGCCAAAAATCCAACCGCAAAATATAAGTTTGTAGTCACAAAAACTATTATTTCATGTAATACAACAACAAATTAACAACTTTTGGATTTTTTTTTTTTTATTTATGCTATCAGACCTTGCTTCTTACCAAATTTCATGATTCTAGGTCAATGGGATGTACTCTATAGGTTTTGATTTACCTGCGAAATGTTCAAATTTGGTCAAATATAAGACTTATGTGGCCATATCTTATGATTGCGTTGACTTAGAAGCTAAATATTTTTACAGCTTTAAGGCACCGCAGACTTATGTATATGGTATTAATTTCAACTTAATGCGTTTATGGGTTCCTAAGAAAATGGTCTTGACAGCCAGACAGACGGACAACAAAGTGATAAGGGTTCCTTTTTTCCCTTTTGAGGAACGGAACCCTAAAAACGACGTATTATATTCATGTCAATTATTTTTAATCATTATAATTGCAATATCTATATACATGTATATATATATGTATAGAAAATATATACAGGGTGTTAAAGAAAGGTGTGGTTATACTTTGCGGTCATATACTAGACCCCGTTAATAAACCTAGCGCTAACAATTTTATGAAAATTCGTCATTTAAAAAAAAAAAACTGAATAATTGACCGATAACATTTCACATGAGAGAGGGGTTACATGAATTAAACTATAGGTATTTAATACCAAGGATGTTGATGGAACGTCAAGATTATTTTGAAAATGTCTGCATAAAAAAATAAAAAATCATTGAAATTGACACGAAAATTCATGATTTGAATTGAGGTAAAATAAATAATGTAGTATGATGAAAAGAAGATTATCACGTTGACACAAATAGATACGACAGTAGTAAAGCTTTATTCTATATGTAAATAAATTTTGAATGGTTTACCAATAGCTTGAGAAACATCCTCGTCCTACTTTTCCCATGTATTTACGACTAGTGTGGGCCTAGCATTTTATGAGATGGATAAGATGAGCACAGCTGATGCGAAAAGTATTTTACTGTTTATTCCTGTTCAATAAGTAAATGGAAAAAGGCGGTTTCTAAATGCAAATTGTTCAAATAAGATAAAAAATACCTATATATATATTTTATGGTATAGGGAGCAAACGAGCAGACGGGTCATCTGATGGTAAATGACTACCGCCGCCCATGGGCACCTGTAACTCAAGAGTCACAAGTGCGTTGCCGCCCTTTAAGGTGGGAGTAGAAGAAGAGGGGGAAAAGTAGGAAGAGGGGAGAGGGGAAGGACGGGAATATGGAAGATGGAAGGGTTAGGGCCTCCGGTGGCCTCACTCACTAGGCGAAAAGTAATGCAATCAGTAATGCATTACTTTTCGCCGCGTGAGTCTGAAGAAACAGAAAACCAGTGAAAATGAAAAGTGAATTACTTCACTGCCGGTTTTTTTGGTGAGGCCGTGGTATCGAGCGGAGTCGAGCCGGCCCATAGGTGCCGAAGTATGGCTCTCCCACGTCAAATATATTAATAACTAGCGACCCGCCCCGGCTTCGCACGGGTGCAATGATGATACTAAATATACTACAGAATGTCTTTACATACAACGTTCACAGCTTTTTTGTCATTAGACAATACAAACATGTTTTCTTCAGAGGTTACTCTTGAAAGAGCGACATATAATTGGCCATGTGAAAAACACTCAACGCTCAAATCTAAGCCTGCAACCGCCGCAACCGCTATGTCGAAAATATTCATTGAAATTACATGCTGTAAACGGCCATTTTGATCTATATTACATGCAGAATGTATTTAAGGTACTTAATTGGATAAGGATTAATGCTGTATTGCTTAAAATCGCTTCGTAAATAAGCCATTATTTCTCGTAAAAAGTAAAAGATAAAAAATGGTTATTGTGGGTTATCACTAAGAGATAGACATATACCATTGCGGACTTTTTTGTAGAACTTTTTAAGGTGTACAATACTGTGGTACCTTATTTTGATCTATCTCGTAGGGTTCAGCCAGCGTTTGCAATGTAAACGCAAAAAAATGTGTTTATTTATGACATCACATTAGAAACCTCTAAAGTTATCAGTGTTTCTCTACTATATTATACATGTATTATACATATAAACCTTCCTCTTGAATCACACTATCTATTAAAAAAACCGCATCAAATTCCATTGCGTAGTTTTAAAAATCTAAGCATACATAGGGACAGACGGACAGCAGGAAGCGACTTTGTTTTATACTATGTAGTGATGTTGTTAACAGGTTGCTAATATTCTTGTTAACCCTTTCAAACGTGGGTACACACATAATGCATCATGTGCTTAATACGCTAATAGCGTTAGTGACTTTGGTTGAGATATAGTTGTGTCTTAACAGAATATTGTGAACACTCATACATCATTTTATAACTATAAACTGACTGTATAAATGACTGGCCTGTAGGTCTGCTGGTTAGTGATCCTGACTGCTAAACTAGAGGTCGTGGGTTCGATTCCCATCCAGAACAAAAAATTGTGTGATGAGCATGATAATTTGTTCTGTCTGGGTGTAATTTATCTATAATATGTATGTATTTAGAAATAAATGAGTATGTTTATCAGCAGTCTGGTTACCATAGTACAGGCTCTGCCTAGTTTGAGATCAGACGGCCGTGTGTGAAATGTGTGAAGTTATTATATTATTATTTCTCTTTATTACACTTGAAACTTATAAATTACATTTTTAAATATGTATAAAACAAAATATATATTTAAAAATATAAAAAATAGTAGACCACCGACATCGGGTACAGGGACCAAGACACCGGTGGTTAGGGCTCCAAAGACAGGAACCTCCTCACCATACGGGCCGTGTCGAGGAGAACTGCTTTCTGCATCAGTCCCTTGATCCAGCCGTCTAACGCGAGCCTTATTATAAACACCATTTTACCCATAAAAAGACGACTTTCGAGCACAGTTTTTGATTTCACTTTAAAAAAAAATGTACTTACTAATAATAAAGCGATATTATGACCATGTAGAAAGAAATCATGTAAGACATTATAACAACACATTTTAAAGGAAGCATTTTAAGAAAACTATTGACTAAATATAGAAAGAAGAATGAACATGCAAAATTGTAATGTATAGATACATATGTGTACAAGCGCGGACGTTCATCGCCTGCCGTCCGCCGCCGTCAACACAAGCCGCGATTTCACACAAAAAACACCTCAAAAATGAAAAGTAATAGCTATCATTAATAGCGAAAACAGGGAGTCAGAAAAGATTTAACATTGGGAGAATACCTACTCATCACCACACATAAATGCGATCACATTTAGACAACTGGGAACCATCTACGCGAATTAGTAGCCTAAGGCCACGTTCAGATGACGGGCGGTCGCCGCGCGTCGGGCGCGCGGCCGCCGCCCGTCATCTGAACGTACTCTAATGGTGGTGACCATGGTGACTTACTAAATTGATAGCTAAATTTGTTGTTTGAGTATTCAATCTCAATCAGTAACATTTTCCGAAAAATAAATGTGATGATACTCAATATGTACCCAATTAGTTTTCGACATACAGAAAGAGTTTCGTACCTTTGGGGGATAATCTCATCGTCCGTAAGTACTAGTTATTGAAACATTTCACAAACCCAATTATATTTCGTAAATTGGTTGGATGTTAGATAATAACTATTAATAACGAAGGTACTTTAATTTCATTTTGTATGATTTTTTATAGCAATAAAGTTAAATAAAATACTAGAGGTCAATGAATTTCAGTACCCAGTTACAAGCCAATAACGAAGTGTTATTAGTACAATAATTATGATCATTTTAAACTGTAATCAAAAGTATGTGCCTTAAAGGCATGAAATTGGATACACCCAATATGAGAGGAAAAAAACCTCAACATTATCCAATGCAAACAATTCTAATTTTAAAGGTAATTGAGATTGCTTTCGAAATGTATAAACTTAATCATATTTTATCGCAAAAGGGAGAAACACCGTGAACACTGAACACATCTGAAGATATATTACTTCGAGACGTCGTCATTTAAATTCTAATAACACTTGAGATAGCATAAATAGGATTTCAGCCTCCTTGTAATATAAATGTGTGAAAACATATATAATATCTTTTCAACGTACATTACTTGCTGATATGAATGTACTTAGCTATACTGGCATGTTACCGATTTATTGTATAATGAAACAGTCAGTGTTTCCATAAACCTTAACAACGATGAACGTATTTTACATTAATAATTATAGTTTAAAAAACTAAAAAACACGCTTTTATAGAAATATCGACTAAAAAAAATAAAAAAATAAATCGAATTATTGCATTGTCATCGGTCTTTGACACGTGAGCAAAATTTGAATGAAATCTGGCCATTTAAAGTGGGTCAAAATCGCTCCCAAAGGAGTCGGTTCCAAACAAACACAAGTATTTACAGTCCATACTTCTAATTTAATAAATAATTACATATTATTATAAAAGCTGAAGAGTTTGGTTTTTAGGTTGAAAGTCTATTTCTATTTTGTTACTTATCTGTAATTCTTTATTAACATCATCGTCATCCTCTCAGCCGTCAGATCACTGCAAAATAAAGGTCTCACTTAAGGACTGATTCTTAATTTAAATTACCGCATTTTCATCACACACTAACATTCATCTCACTGCACCTATTTGCATAAGATTTTTGTGTTCCTCATAATGGGAGAAGACAGTGATTTCTGTAAAACAAGTCTAACAGCCAAACTCACGAGTCAGGAACTTTACATAGTGGTGTACTTTTTATGTGATTATATATATTTTTTTAAATCATTTTTGTTGGTCTGCTCTTTCTCTGGGTTTGGTGATTCTGTTTACCTACACAAAAACACTAATACGCCAGTGTTAAGAATATATATTTTTAACCACGTGATACTGCAGCCAAGCTGCACCAATTTTACCCGAAGTCTGCTTTGCTGTACTTTAAAGCGAAATAGTGTGAATTTCGCATCCTTTTATCACTGAAACGCAAGAAAGCTTCCGTGAGCTAAATTACAAAGTATCATTAACATTTCATGACAAATAACGTAACCAAAAACCCGGTGTTTCGAACCACCGCACCGTTAATATCAAGCGGAAACCTGATCAGTGTCCAATTAGCTACGTTAACAAGTGTACCGCTGTATATCTTTCACTTGTCAATACGTGCTGTAGAGTCATTTAAAAAGTGTCAATCAAAAATTTAATTAACACACTTTTATTAGTTACTAACTTAATCATCATCCTCCGCGCCTTTTCCCAACAAAATTGGGGTCAGCTTTCAGTCTAACTACGATATGGCCAAACTTCGACATTTTACGTAAAGCGACTGCCATCAGACCTTCACAACCCAAGTACTAAGCGATATCCAAGTTTTGTAGTTACACCAGGTTGTCGGACCTTTTAGGGCGCCAGCTACCCGTGATGAATGCCACAGATGTTCGTATGGAAACCGGGATCGACGGCTTAACGTGCTCCCTGAGGCACGAAGGCGTCTCAGTGTGTTAAGAATGGTCACCTATCCTAAGACTGACCTGGCTAGTTAACCTCGTAATATGCTAACCTACTCGGCTACCACCTAGGCACGAGCCCCGAGCCGAGTTAGAGTAACTGATTTACTATGTAAACAAATATAGGAAGTAAATCTTGGATCTGATATGATGATGGAGCGGTGGATAGTGGAACTCTTCAGTGGCTGCTAGTAAATCTCTCGAGATTGGGCTCATATGATTCTATTTGGCGAGTGCAACAGATTAGGCTCGACAACGATTATCTGCTGATGAAGCCAGCATGTGGGTAGTGGAATAATTATTTTTTACTTTTTAATTGGGTTCGTCATTAACGTGTATTTGTTTTAAGTTTTACTGAACTATAATTACTAGAGATCGCGTGGTGATCGAATTTCGACCATGGTTTATTTCATTGGCCAATATTACTTGACCTGTCATTGTATAGACTTTTGTACCATGACAGATCAAAATATATACTGGACACTCATAGCTGTATGTACCCGATTTTGCATTTTTTTTAACTTTGTAGCAAATATTGTTCAAAAATTTTAGCATTCGTCACTTCTTCTCTGTATAAACTATAAGTGTGCGAATACTAATAAAATAAAATAATAATATTATGTTTGTGTACATATGTATATATTATATATGTATGTTTATGATATGTATTTTATCCTATATACTTTTTTAAGTATTTTTGTATTATATTTAGTTTGCATATTTACCTAATAAACTAAAATATTTGTTATGCACCTACTTACTGTCTCTCTGCATCACCCGAAGGTTTACTGGCAGACAATGCCTATGGCATTAAGTCCGCCTCTGTACTCTATGTGCATAAAGTTTTAAATAAATAATTTTTTTTTTACGTACTGTGATAATTAAATCTTTTGGCCATCATGAAAGCATCTACTTGATATCTATGATGTTTTTTATAGATTTACCCTTGATTCCTTTCTTGTCTCTTGCTTTACTAAGTAGAGAAGTGAATTACAATTTATGGACAATATAATAAACGGAATGTAACGTGTTCTTCTGTTGTGCAGGAGCACCCTTGAAATTCGATAATAAGTGATGTTTCTTTGTCTGAAAACAAAATACGTGTCCTAATAGTTCTTTTTTTTTGGAAACGTCACCATTTTTCGTTACTGTGTTCACTTCACATAGGGCTTTGTTAAAATTAAGTTTAGTTCAAGAAATATTGTAAGTCTTTAAATAAATAAAATATAGTACACTAATAGTGCGAAACTGGACGCCTAATTTTTTATTTTATTTAGACCACAGACATCAATATATAAAGCGTTTGAAACATGTATACTTTAGAGAAATAACGAATGAAAACTTATTTATCAAAATACAACAAAATATTACACAAACATGCAAGCAGTAAAGTTAGCGCCAGACATAATGAGTTTATATTTGAAAATTTAAAACAGTTTATAAAAACGTGTTGTTTTGATAATTAAAAATTAATTAAAAAATTTATCAGTAATTTGTAACAGAGAAATGAAATGGTTAAAACTAGACATTATTTTATGTCGCGCGGAAATATTGTTGCAGAGCGTTGAACGTTGGCATTTCTACAGATCAGTGAATTGTATAATGTAGGTACTTCGTGGCGTTCAATTTTTATCTATTGTTATAGTATTTATTTTGCTAAAAAATATAATATTTTTTATTTCTGTGTGACGTACTTGTATATTGACTAGTATAATCTTTTATATCATTTAATGTGATGACCAATTATCGTGCACATGTACTTGATATGTTTATCTGTAAATCCCTTTTTGACATCATCTCAAATTTGATCATCAAAAATTCTGTCACTACAAAGCTTGCTCTCTGCTAGTAGAATGAAAATAATGAACGTCAATGTCAAATATCACCAAAGGTGATATTTGACATTGACGTTACTACGACACTAAGAAAGGAAGTGATAATAATAATTTTAAAAAGTTGTTTAAAAATTGTGAACCTATTGTCATTAATAAATAAATATATATAAAAAAAATATATCAGTAGTGAACGAACTAAAAAAAAACAGTAGACAAATATTTTTTGAGAAGTACATTCAGCTTTTTAGTTCGTTTTGCATATTTTTTTTATTTTTTTTAACTGTTGTTTTCTTTTTAATTTTTAAGACTTGTATTATCACCGGTCCTTGACACGAGTGCAAGTTCAAGTTAATTGAATGCCTTAAAGATTTTTCATTAAAAGATTCCGCTACATTGATAGATGATAGATTGATAGAGCGTGTAAAAATAACTTGTAGGCTTGTTACCCATTAGATCGTAGTGTTGCCATTTGGCAACATGAGTAGTTTATTTAATTTAAAAATCGTATATCTAAAACTATGGACCGCAGTCCTCTTTTGTAATTAAAACCCCATAGCGATATCTCGCTATGGGGTTTTAATTACAAAAGAGGACTAGGATAACAAATAATTTGTGGTCTATAATTGTTCAATTTTGAGAGTAATGGCACTTTCATTTGTTGGCTGTCATAAAAAACGCAGAAAACGCAGAATAAAAACATGGAAGTGTACTTCTTTATGTGTATTTTTTCCTTGTTCCTTTTGTAAAATTCATGTTCAGACACAAGTCAGATTTATGATAAGATAAAATAAATAATTGTTTCTTATGCATTTTTTATGCTACGAAGGTTGTTTTACCCGTAGCCATACGGCAACTCTAGGCCGTTATGGGTACATTACTTCTTAAAGTGTTATTTTTTTCCTTTTACGATGAAGCTGCATAATTTTGAGGATTTGTTTAAACAAGAGGATAATAGTGATTTATAGGACTTTTATATTGAGCCTCCTGAAGTGACAACATACTGATGAGGATTCTACTGAAGATTTGCGTGAGCTGATAGAATATTTGACAGGGTCTCTCTGTCAAATATTTGACTGGCACAGAAATTGTAATTTGACACCATAATTATAATTTGTTATAGATGGATGGTAATCAGATGGAGGGTATCAGGTGTTACTGTTACTTATATAGATCACAAGCCCAGTGCGATTGGCGAATAAGTTAACCAGGCCAGTCAACAAAAACTAAAAGTACCGAGGCCTAATCTTATAGCAATGTATAATCAGTACACGAGAGACACATATTCTTTGGATGCTATGTGCATCCAAAGAATCTGCGTGTCAAAGAATCATGAATAAATAATGATTGGATTGGGATTCGAGGCAAGAAGAACTGGTGATGGCCTATTGTTACGTGGCTTGTAGGTGTCTGCACACATATCTTTTGGATAATGCGCAAATCAAGAAATGATATTTCACACCTGAATAACCATCGTGAGATAGTCCTAATCACATTTCAAAAATACGCGACCATCTACTTGGATCCCTCGTGTGGATCCCTGGTTTTAGAAGGTATACGATGCGATGGACAGAATCACTTTCCTAGATCAGTGGAAAGGAAACGTAGATGTGTTGTAGCTAATTCTGTAACTATTATAACGGTTGTATGTTCAAAATATGTTGGTCCATCTTAAATATTTTGAAAATTATCATTAAAAGTAGTCACTTATATTTATTTTATATTTTTATTTTCATTTACCTATTCACTTAAATTAGTAAAAAAATCGGTTTAAACAGCTTTGGTTTTTATTTCTGGTAAACTAGTAAAATCGATTTTTAGTACTTCATATGACTTCATATGCCATACGGCAATAGTCCAAAGCTCAATTTTTTTTTTTTTTTTTTGGTGTTATTTGGACGACATTCAACCAAAATATAGATAAAAACAAAAACAAAATTACTTCAATAACTCAGGCTCTAAAGGGTTTCTCAAAATAAATCCTAATTCTAATCTCGTTTTTGAAGAGAAATAACCTTTTCCATATGAAGGCCTAATTAAACTATTTATGTTCGCACGTGCGGACATGCTTTAGAGAATAGAACGTTTTTGACGCGTCAACCCGTACCTATTTAATTTTTTTACTCTGTTCTAAATGTGTTAGTGGAAGTTCTTCTTACAATTCTCACGAGCATCATCAGGACATGGAATTAGGACATGAATTGGATACTATTGAAGTAAACTGTTTATTAGAGTAATTTTGTTTTTTATGGTATATGGGGCAAACGAGCAGACGGGTCACCTGTTAGTAAATGACTACCGCCGCCCATGGGCACCTGTAACTCAAGAGTCACAAGTGCTTTGCCGCCCTTTAAGGTGGGAATAGGGGAAGAGCGGGAAGACGAGAGAGGGGGATTAGAGGGGAGGAGAGGAGAAGGACGGGAATAGGGGGCAGGGAAGGGTTAAAGCCTCCGGTAACCTCACTCACGCGGCGAAAAGCAATGCAAGCATTGCTTCACGGCCGGTTTTCTGTGAGGTCGTGGTATCGAGCGGAGTCGAGCCGGCCCATACGTGCCGAAGCATGGCTCTCCCACATAAGAATTAATGCATAACCAGAGTATTTTGTATTTTATGTGAATACTCTAACTTACAATACAAACATAACGTTTGACTCAGTTCCGCGAATTTATAGCAGTGAAACTTTTTAACTTTTCTCATATTCTGGTAGAATTTGAGATTCATCTATAAAGTATACCAAACAAGGCAGTGACATTGTCGCATAATAATATACAAGATATAGCATCGTAGGTATTGTACACAACGTAGTTATACCATAATTTTTACCTTACTACCGAAGGAGGCTATTGTTCTTTGGCACGCTTTATAGATAATCTGCCTAAAGTATTTTTTCATATTAGGTGCTATTAGATTCGTCCCTAGTGGTGGGATTGACATAAAGTATATAATTTAAAATGCGTTTATTTAAAACCCTTAAGAAGGACTACATACTTGAAAAAAAAATTAATGAAATTAAAAATTACAAGGAAAGTAGGTACAAGTAGGTACTACTGAATATCTTTATATCTGCTTTATGTTACAAACACGCGAAATATACTTTTTCTGTAGACTATCTGATGATTTTGCCTTCATATTTACAGGTCTATACACATATATCTACGTGATCAAATAATTCTTTAAAAAAAGGTATTCCATAAAAGCCTTACATGGTTTTCTCATGGATGCCATTGTTAGACGACTCAAAATAAGTTTATATAAAATTTGATAGTTTATGTATATATCGCATAGATAGCTCAAAACTTAAGAGGTTTATTTATTTTTTGCTTTTTAGTTATTTTCGTCGGTTTAATTTTTTGTTAAAAAGATTTTTATTTGATGATTTTTTCATCATCAGCTCAGCTACATGATGTGATGATTTCTGAACGCAAATACCTGATAAGGTAATGAAAAGTAAACAGAAACACTATTAGTTCCTACAATTTTCGAGGGTTTCTCTCAATTTTATCCGATCGATCGTCGATCGGATAAACGATCCCATCATCAGATCCTGTCTTCCTTGACATGGGACTACCCTTGAGGTACCCTATCTAACAAAAAAAGAATAATAAAAATCGATTCATAAATAACGAAGAGAGGGCTGAACATACATAAAAAAAATATATATATATATATACGGTCGAATTGAGTCCTTTTGTGAAGTCGGTTAAAAATTAACTAAAAACTAGTCTGAGAGCGTAGTATATTTTTTTGACTTTTTCGAAACACCATTACCAACACCATCACAAATACGATTAAGATAATCTAAACTATTATAATGTAAAGTCCTGCAGCAGAATTAATAAATCCGTTCTCACTAGATAAAGGAGTGCTGTAAAAACGAAACAATGAATCTTTTAATTTTTACTATAACTGATCCGGTGCATCGATTTTCTCTCATCACATCTTCCTTTAAATATTCCCATGGAAAAGGTTCGAGCCATAAATCATGATACTGGAGTATTTGCGAAGGGATATTATTAAAATGACCGTGCATAGCAGACAAGTGACGCCACATAGGGTACGGTACTTATCATTACTGAAGCTGACTTTGCTACCAATTTCACTGTTATATACGACAGCTAAAACCATTAAGGAAGTAATTTAAATGTGTATTCCTTTCTACAAGCGTATTTTAGTTTTCATACAAAAATAAATCTAAATTCAAGATAGATTTGAGGGAGAATGTTCACCAGAATAAATGATTTAAAGAAATATGAGCAATAAACAAACAATTATAAAGTACACTACAGATTACAGGGGTACACTTAAATTGCGTGGTGGCCGCCAGGGAAGTAACTCGCTCGGGGTTGCGCGTTAATACGAACTTCAGTCTAGACTTCTTTTATTTTTTTGTGTGTGTGGAAACCCTTTCGGGCTGTCACCCCACCGGGGTTTTCGGTGGGGCGGTGTGTCGAAATTGAACCGACTAAAACCACACGGTGTACCGTACTGCGCCTAAGATAGGAGGGATCCGAGAATGGCTTTTATTAAGACATCCGGACCCCCCCTAGCGCCTGCCCGCAAAAGCACGGGCACCACCTCCGGGTAACATCCTCTCAATTAGACGACGTCCAGGCACACGCGAACACCGCCTCCTCGCGGGAGGCCACTACAGCACAGTCCAGACTCCTAGCGCCATCTGTCTAACGTTTGGGTCTTGCTGGGTCAAATCAGTGGCCGTACCTTTGACTTTTACGACATGGAATTTTATATTATAGTACCAGTTTAAAAATGACATTGTTTAAATAAATCAGGTGTCTAAAATATCACCAAGTAGTATTAACTTAGTGGTTTCATTTCTATGGCTTCCGTGACCGAAATCTAAGTATAGTAGTGAGCTGCGGTCACTGCGATTTTGGAGGGATTAATATTATTAAAAACAAAGCTGATCCCGTAGGTGTTAGTTTCTACTAACATGGAACTACTTTAGTCAGTCAAAGCCGATGATGTGGTGAGTGAAATAGCAGGAGTGACAACTCTTACGTGGGAGAGCCATGCTTCGGCACGTATGGGCCGGCTCGACTCCGCTCGATACCACGGCCTCACAGAAAACCGGCCGTGAAAAAATGATTGCATTGCTTTTCGCCGTGTGAGTGAGGTTACCGGAGGCCTTAACCCTGCCCTCTCTCCTATTCCTGTCCTTCCCCTCTCCCTCCTCTCCTCCCCTCTAATCCCCCTCTCCCGTCTTCCCACTCTGCCCCTATTCCCACCTTAAAGGGCGGCAACGCACTTATGACTCAGGAGTTACAGGTGCCCATGGGCGACGGTAGTCACTTACCATCAGGTGACCCTCCTGCTCATTTGCCCCCTATAATATAAAAAAAAAAACAATAAGAGTTTAAAGAAAATTATTAATATAAAAACGTTCAAAACCAAATAAATATGTTAGATTTGACGATGGTGATTTCATTAGTTTATCATTAATTAATTACCTACAGCCAAAGTTGCTTTACATTCATATTGAAAAGCGAATCTTGAAAGGTTTCTATTTTCGAAGTAACTTTCTATCTATATTTAACTATCGATTTGTCTAGGTGTTATAACTACACGTCGAACCACATGTACATAGTTTTAAAGCCTAGAGAAATCGATATCGCGCTCAATTTTAGATGAACGGCCTCAGACAGTTAAGTAATAACTGTTTATGTAGAAAATATCAAGTCACGCAACATAAAACTACTTTTGAATTTATTTTCTAATTTTCTATTATTATTTCATAAAAATTATAACTTAAAACCCGATTAATACGATCACGCTTAATTCGATTCATCATCTCGTTTAAGACGCCATCTATACACGCGTGTTATCTAACACGGCAGCGGCCAGATGACAATGTTGCAGCCCACGAAAACCGTTCAATCGAAGATCTTATTGAATATGTAAATGATACACAAAAAGAGGCCCTAATTAATGATGGTAATGACGAAGAGGAGTCAACTCTGATTTTGTCGAAAGCCTCGGTATTATCAGCAGTTAACGATTGAAGGCGCTCAGTATCTCTTTTGGGTGCAGCGAGGATGCACTGCAATTTAGTTAAGATATTTTAAAAATCGCAAGTGAAGTGAACCCACTCCTAATACAAGCATTTATCTCAGCTGAAGTGGTTAACAAGAACACCAGTAATATCGCTTGTTTGCGAGAATAATGACATAACTAAAAAATATTGACTTTAGAGAATGGCAATGTTTTGTGATTTCCGCTAGAGTATTTTGTTCTAAATATATAATGAACTTGTCACTTTATAACGAAGTTGCATCTTTGTTCACCATAAAATATCAAAGATTTATGATCGTTTGGCATACTTAGTTCAATTCGACTGAATTTTGAATTATGTCGATAATCTCGTAAACAAGCGATATATTATGTGACACATGTTGATATTATTCCAAAAAAAAAAACTGATTACTTTAAGTAATGTATCCATCAAATCAAAACCATTTACTTCAACTAAACCAATAATAGGTGTTTTTGAATTGTCAGGAGTAAGAGTCAGTCAGACTAAGTCAGTAGTGAAGCTAGTTGCCTGTTCCAATACGTAGATCCTATGGAGAAGAACAGGCAAGAAACTCCAAGGACACTCTTTTTCAAAATGATTTTTACATTGTTGTTTTGTGAGGACAATGTAACATACCTATTATTCTAAAATATAAATAGATAGAGAAATAGCAGCCCGGAGATGACCAGCCCCGACCAACGGCACCCGTTCACGAGCATGATGCACACGCCAGCCATCGTACAAATCAACCATACATTGTACTTATAAATAGTAATTTAAAAATACATACTTATCATTATAGTAACTATTTAACAACTTTATAAATATATTTATACCCACACAACATTAATACATAATACGGTTTATTTATCATATCCCGCATTATACGCTTTCTCGCTTAAGACTCCTTTTGTCTCAGTCTCTCTGAAATCGTCTTGAACGGGCTTCACTGTACTACTTATAAAGAAGTTTCGAATATCAAAGGTACTAGATGGATGTTGATAAATCCAGTAAGAACCTTAATTTTGTACTGCAGTGTGTTGAAAAAGAAAAAAAAAACTGTCCATCGTAGTACTGCACGTCAGAAGTGAAAACATGCCTTACATATACACACACACAGCTGTATATAGGAACGTATGTATCTGAGCATGACGGTCACGCGAGTTCGGTGCTTTTAGAAGTGCCCAACGTGCCTTTAGAAGTTTTCACTTCAAAAACATAGTGGAGGCGTCATTCAAGATTTTGAGCACCGAACGAGGAAGTTTATTTATCGTATCAACAAAACAATATGGTGACCTTTCTGGCATTCCTACTAAACATGAAAGTTTGTGAGGATGTATGAATGTATGTATGGATGTTTGTTACTCTTTCACGCCAAAATTACTAAACCGATTGCCATGGAATTTGGTATGTAGATATGGAGACCTGGATTAACATATAGGCTACTTTTTATCTCGATATTCCCACGGGATCCGCCTGTGTAACCGCCTTTAGTCTGTAATACGTACGCACTCGTACATACATACATTATCTGCAGCCTGTAGATAGTTTGATGTAGGCTATCTATCTTCCTAAGAAAACCAATCCTAAGTTATATTTGTAATACACAGTAACGCATCTGGGATAAAACACTGTAATGACCTCTGTGATTCGGAGAGAACCTCACCGCACTTCTAGCACAGTCTAGTAGTTCTGCTTTCGATTAAGGTTGTCAGAGTTCTATACCTCCTATGGGAGAGCTATGCTTCGGCACGTATGGGCCGGCTCGACCGGAGTGATACCACGGCCTCACAGAAAACCGCCGAGTGAGTGAGGTTACCGGAGGCCCTAACCATCTCCCCCTGTTCCACCCTTCCCCTACTCCATCCTTGAAGGCTGACAACGCGCTTGTGGCTCTGGCGTTACAGGTGCCCATGGGCGGCGTTAGTCATTTACCATCAGGTGACCCGTCTGTTCCCGCTATACAATAAAATAAAACAAGGATTGGCTAAGCGCTAATTAAACTGCTTATATTTTTTTACAGGCACAGGTAACTGCTAATAGTCCATGTACTTTTGTCCGCCTTGGTGGTACATATATAAAATATATATCTCGAAGAGTATGATAACAAAGAAAATTAATAATCGGATTCTACTACGATCTATCTTATAAACTATCCTATAATCGGCCTTTTGAAAACGAACATTCCATTTCTGAACTCTCCCACATGAAAAGGACGATGCCGTACCTTTTCCTTTCAAAGGCTTTAATAGCACCAATAATGATTATCTATATTACCTTTATAGATAACGTTCATTACCCGTCACTAGCATGTGTTGCCATGTGTAAATAAGTTACATTTTGGAGAATTTTTATTAGGAACAAAGAAGTTTTTTATTATTATTTTTTAAGAGATTCTTTTTATATTTTTTACATTAAAATTATGGAAGTCTGCATTAAAAGGATATTGTTTGTCTTAAATGCAATAACTGAAATTCCCGTAATTTCAAGTTGCAATAATAAATATACAACTAGTTTAGTTCCATAACACTTTATTGTTAGCAATAGAATAGCACTTGTATAAGTTATATTGTATATGTATATTCATATTATTGAAATCGTTATGATTAAATTTGAATTTATCACAACATATTATAAAACAAGTCCGCTGCCGCGTCTGTCTGAAAAACTACTGAACGAATTTTCTTGCGGTTTTGACATTCTAATAGACAGAGTTGGTTGAGACATGGGGAAGGTTTAGGTGTATAAGTTGCTAAAATTTTGTGTAAATTGCTTGAAATATGTTGATGATTGTTAAAGATGTCTCTGCTCATAATAATCTTTTATTTTTCTTTTTAAGATTTAGCTATTTATTTAATTTTGCTTAAGCTTTTTCCAGGAATTGATGAGATCCCTAAAAGTATTTATCTCTGAAAACAAACGATTTAACGAATAGCATTCTTTGTTTGTAAACACTTCGACGAGGGCACGACACCGACATTAGACCTATTTTAAGAAGCCATATCCACCAAGTAAACCCTCATCTGGTCTTGAAAAGCACGTGCAAGATACCTGACTTGGAATTTGTGTAAGGAGCCATCTGGATATTTCTTTTAACAAATGCCTCTTACTTAAAGCTCAAAGAGCCACCACTCAAGGTTACGACTTTTCTGGGCAGAGTTCTCTACTGTATCCACGAAATTTTAGACTGCAGACTCGCTTAAGTTTGCTTAATATTATAATATTCTCATTTCCTGTCGGTTAAAGTCCAGGTCCGGTATAGCCGAACCTGGACTTTGAACTTGGATATGGTCTGAACCAGACCGTGTACATTGCCTCCAAACGAACCCAGAGACACCGAATACTCACTGGATAATTTTTGCAGAGATCTGGTTTCTCGCAGTTCTGAAGAGCCGTTGTCGCTCGCTCAACCGGTCAAAGTTACAGTTTTGGTCGAACAGAGGTGTGTGTCAAACAACCACTGATGGCAAACCCGTCTGCCCCTCACCATTGCCGTTCTTTACTCTCTGCTATTCATACACGCAGAGAATCAAAATAAGCTAAACTTTGGGCTAATTCCGCCATCCATTACCCAGTGTGCATCGCAAAAAGATTTTTCTAACACCCCACAAAAATTTTAATTGCGTTAATTGCAACGCATGCCGGGTGGAGCTAGTTTAAAATAAAAACAAACATGTAAATAATAACGAATCATTTTTTACACGCTTTATATTAGCTTCACTTGTATGTTTGTTTGTAACCGACTTCTTAGGGCGCGATTTTGACCCACTTTAAACGGCCAGATTTCATTCAAATTTTGCACACATGTCAAAGACCAATGACAATACAATAATTCGATTAAAAATTTTCTATTTTTTATTTGGATTTTTTTTATTATTTTTTATGTAAGACTCAGAATTTCATGATGACCATGAAATCATTTATTTTAATATAGGAGAACTAACAATCTAATTGTTGTTTTGTAATAAAAATCCAATATTTTTTTAGGTAACCCTACATATATTCGTAGGAAAAGGAAAGAGATAATATTGAACTCCATTGATTCGGAAAAACGTTCCGAAACCTTTTTATATTCTGGTACATTGTCTAATAAATCACTAAACATAAGTCGTTGTTATTGTTGAAAATTGATGGAACATTGTCAATATACAATTACTAATAATATAATTGTCAATAATTGAGTTCTTACTACAACAAACTCAGTAACAACGTATTTTTGTAGAAAAAACATGAACTAAATGTACATTATTAGGTACCCTTAAGTTTACTGTCAGCTGTAAAACATCTCATTAGTCTTGAAAAACACTCATGAGATTAGTTACTTAGTCTAGTTGAACTTTTCGGGAATCTAAGATTTGAGAGTGGCAACCCTTTCAACAGTTCACTGAATTCACTCTAAAACTTTTCAATTATGTTAAAGGGGATACGAATGTATATGAAATAAATTCCCTTTAAGATTCCTATCAACAAAGACGATGAATCTTTACCGGTTCTAACTTCCCGATCATAAAATTCGAACCTATTGAAGAAAATAAGAGGGACCGATATTAAAATATTAAATATGAATGGCCTGGCAAACAAAAGGGTCTTCAATTTACCTGAAACTATTGACACAGAACAGGTTACAAGTTACAAATAATTAAATTTTGCTATCGTTAGCTTTACCGTGCGTTAACTTGACTTTTTTGGACACTCAGATGAGTATGTGAGTGCATAATACATATAACATACATTAATGCATGAGTATACAATTCAGTATGTATATTTATCCGTGAAGTGCAGAGTTCATCTCACTAATATTACAAATGTGAAAGTTTGGATGGATGGATGGATGGATGGATGGATGGATGTTTGTTACTCTTTCACGCAAAAACGATTGCGATGAAACTTGGTATGTAGATAGCTGGAGTCCTGGATTAACGCATAGGCTTCTGTTTATCCCGATATTCCCACGGGATCGGGACTTACGCGGGTGAAACCGCGGGGCGCTGCTAGTGTATCAATAAAATCTACGTAAAATTTTTCTAATTACTTCGTAAATTTTTTACGTAAATTTCTTTTAATTTACACATAAATCTGAATACTTGTCATACTTAAAGTAGTCTTGAATTTCTAGTCTAAATTAGAAGTTGTAATAAAACAAAGACAAACCTATGTTTCCAATTAAAGTATCAAAAAGATAAATCACTTGAGTACTCGACTGTACAGTAGGTGGTCGCAAGTTCGCAACTCAGTCGAACGTCGGCGGCGATACGGGGTAGAGTCTTCCTCTACATGCGCGCTCCCTACAAAAACAACACGATAACACTATAGAAATAAAACTCCGACAAACAAAACAGTTAAATTTGTTAATAACAAAAGTGTCAACAACAATATCAACAATAAAAAGTGTTTTGAAATGTGACAGTGTTCGAAATTTCAAATAAAAAAAAAGTAATGCTGCCTTAATGGCAACCAAAAAAAATAATGTAGTTCGTTTGCCGTCTGTGGTAAGATAATTTTTAAATGCACAGGATGACATGAAAGTGTTTACTAGTGGCATGTTTACAGGTTTTTACATAATTCCAAGTAGTTAGCACGGCTTTATTGTGTTGTTTATTTAATTTGGCATCGTTCTTATGTAAGTAGTTTTTGTTATTGTACAAAGTTTGCTAATTTTTGAATGATAATCATTTTATAAAAAGTTTTTTCAACTGTTGTCACTATTTTCCGGAAGAAGGAGAACGCTAAATTTAATTAGTTTTACGATTGTGTAACTAATTTCTCGTCCAAATATGTTACTATAACGATAAGAACATACATATATATGTATCATTCGTTTATCGATTGCTGGTGATTTATGATGTGAATTTGCACAAGTGCGACACACAAACGTAACGTACACGTAACGTTATATGAGTAATTTGGTTGATAAATCTTAATAGTAGAATTTAATTACGAGATATCACAATGAAATTTAATCATTTATTTTATCTTTATTAAGGGATTAATTTTCTATTCTGTCGTAATCCTCACTCCAATACCCTGCTTCGTAAGATAAGATAAAACTGTCAGTTGATCCTTCTGAATTTTTTTTACTGCGCTGGATACTATGTAGGTTATATTAAGGAAATTTTCAACCATTTTCCATAAGAATGTATTCTTAATTTTGTATATTTATGTACATCGTTATGTAAGTCACGGTTTATATTAAAAAACCTTTCGATAAGTCGGTTGATGATAGGCTATTACCAATGGAATGATGGCAAAAAAAGATTTTTTAAAACAATAAGGCAGCAATTTAATTGCGACATTCTTCTGAATTACGTTCTACTATTCAGTGTTAGTGACAATATAATATTTATTTTAATTTACAGATTATCTAGTTATCTATATGGTTCTATTAAATCAAGTTCTATGTCTTGGACCTTTGACTTTATAAAGTCGCGGTATCTTCACTATCTTCAATCAAACGGTGTTGGAAATACTTCCGTGAAACTTACATACTTACATGAAACTTTCGAATTAGGCTCCCGAAGGTATTTGAAGTGTGATATCCACTCTTACAGCTTAGCTCAGCGAATAAGGCAGTAGACTGATTTATTTAAGCTATTTCCACAATGTGCTACGGAAAATTCCTTTGGGGAATAGCTGCTGTTAGTTGTTGAAAAGCTTTGGCCGTATCCATGGGCGTACCAGGCCTTAGCCCAGGGTAGGGCAAAATTTGATTTTGTCATCCCGGGGGGGACATGATTTAAGGTCTAGAGGGGGGGGGGGATAAAAAATTGATTTAAATTGATTTAAAAATACCTTAGTACTTCGTAAGCTTGCTAAAATGGCCGCATCGCTGTCGTTTCATCAAAGAAGTGCTGAAGAAAACGAATGCTTTTGCAGCTCGTTCGCTCGTAGTAACTTCATATGATCCACAAATAAGATAAGAGCGTTTGACATGTACCTACTGTAGTCTACTTTTGGAAATTTTGAAATAAATTAAACTATAATGAGTGGAATTTGAAGAACAATGGCCACTTATTTGTATTACCATGTTATAATCTCATTTTTTCTTCCTGATAATGAAATCTGGTCGTAAATTTAAATATAGAATCAAAGTTAACAATACTTTGTGACCTAATGTTAAGCGGCGGTACCGTAATGGCTAAGGCGTTAGGCTTGCAATCAAGTGGTTTCAGGTTCGAACCCTCCCCCACTCCTAACACAAGCATTTAGCTTAGCTGGAGAAGTTAACAAGAATAATAGTATTGTGTGACTCATGTTACTAGTATTTAAAAAAAGAATAATAGTTTTTAAATAATCCTTGTCTTGCAGGATCCTTCAAAAGCACATCACAGCCAAAGAGATGATACCGAGATACCCAAACTTACAACCAATTATTATTGTACTATATATAAATACTATAATATACTATATACTTATTCATAATTGTAAATCACATACATAGTAACCACGTGAGGAATGGAAGGAAAAGGGGTGACCACTTAATCACAAGGTGGATAGGCAAATGGTGTAACCTATCTGGGAATATAAAATGGGAAATTTAAGATTATATACAACGGGGCAACCGTTTCATTTGACATGGTAAAATCATAGTTGTAATCGGCGGCGGCGAAGTGGGTATAAAATAAGAACCTGCAGTGTAGCGTCAAAGTTTTCTCTTAATAACTTGGTAATATTGATAATAACTTTTTAATTATATTGTGTACTGAATATACAAAAATCAGCACTCAGAATTTAAGATAAGTGGCCAAAGATTTTATGTAACTTTTTGCACCTGGTATCTGGAAATTGGCCGCTGGCCTAATCTAGCAGGTGTCCATACCTTCAGAATTTCTACTTCTACTACTAATACTACTCCATAGGAAACATTCAAGGTCTTGAGGTTCTGGGATTTTGCTCTATTATTATTTGTGTATGTATGTATGATATACTGAATGTTCTTATTTATTCTGAAATATTTTCTATCGACGAGTGACTAATAAAAACAAAGCAGTCTCAATTTCTTTCGTGTAAAATCGTACGGGAATGTATATCCAGGGATATAGATATTCGTTCATCCAAAGGTTGCCTGGAAGATATTGCTTCTAGCGATAAGGCCGCCCATTGTGCACTTTGTGTATAATTTTGTTTGTGTATTGTTTTCTTTTTTTATGTGTACAATTAAGAGTATTTATTATTATTATTATAGATAGTATTGTTGGCTTAGTGGTAATCTGTTATCGTGAATTTTCGAACCCTTTTTTAATGAATATTTTGTTAGGTGTCGATTCGCACAGATGGAATTATTTGCATGTGAATTTACTCCTTCAGAAAAAGTAGATGGCGATTCGCACGTTTAAATGTTTTTAAAGAGCTCTTTTTATCAAAAGATAGTCGTGCACATACTATTATGAAGTGTATGTGACAATATTTGAATATTTCCTCAAGAGTTTTAATAGTTTATGATAAAACCTTGTTTACTTAACTAAACATTTTTATTAAGTGCATTAGTGCTGACTGCACAAAAAATAAACATATTCAGTTTTATAAGTAACTAGCTATGCCCGCAACTTCGTCCGCGTGGAATAGTGTATTTATATCGAATCAACAGCCTAAAACATAAGCATCAAGCTTCTAGCTCTAAATATGACGATACTTCCATACAACTTTTCATCCCCACCTTTCAACCCCTTACGCCCCTTTTTCGCATTAAAATGTAGCCTATGTCCTTTCTCAGGCTCTAGACTATCTGTGTACCAAATTTCATTTAAATCGGTTAAGTAGTTTTACAGACAGACAGAGTTAGTTTCGCATTTATAATATTAAATAAATATAGTTAGGATATTAGTAAGGATTTTGAATGAGAGAGTGAGAGCATGCATTTTTATTGTCTGACTTGCAATGGATTGTGATTGAAATGATTAAATGATTCCATTTCATATCCTGAAGTGTTCCAATTTTAAGATAAATCCGAACCTCCAATATCAGTGTCCCAAATCTAAATTTATTCCATTCATTTTAAGGGTATAACTAATAGCGGGCGTTCATACGTCGAACCTATGCAGCTTCTACATATAAGCCACATGTTATCAATTACATTATATTGTAATAAACCTACCCTCCAACCATTTAGATTACGTCACTGAAAAGGTTAATGTAATTGGACTCCATACACAGTCTCCATATCAACTACCTAAAAAATATTTTGATGATAACAGATATTGGTATTTTTATCAAGATATTTTGTAGACCAATCCTTTGACAGATATAGGTTGAAATATTTATTTTAAACGTTTTATGTACATTAGTACATTCATAGATCAAACATCACACATTAAAAGCTCGCCCTGAGAGGCTAGGCAGGATCTTGCTGTAATCCATGGCATCGGACATGCGAACTCAATTTTTTTTTGAGCGTGGGGAAACCCAACGAGCTTTCACTGCCACCACTAGGATTTTCGTCGGGTGGTAAATTCCAATGTACCGACTAAAACACACGGTGTGTCATCGATGCCCACTTTAGATTGTGAATCAACTCTTAATACAAGTATTAACTTTTGTTGGAGTAGTTAACTACATTACTAGTGACCCATGTTACTTGGAGTATTTATTTCAAGCGTAAAACCCCACGTACTCTACGCTGTGATCATCTACTGTCAGGCGGCCAAGGTCTACAGGGGTTCCTGGAGGCTTCCTCCTTAGGATATACCAGGGTCCCCTGCAATAGACCCACTTGTGACGGAACACCATGAGTTACTAGTCGGTTCGATATCGACATACCACTTCATCGTTAGCTCCGATGAGGTGATGAACCGTGGCGGTTTCCACAAGATAAAAAAGGAATCTTTGTAAAATAAACATCGAAATAAAAACATATTTCACCTTGGAATCTAGCATTGTTTATCGACCAACAGACTCTCGCCACGTTAGATGAAGGAACTACACAAAAACTAAATGAGAATAGGATCCAAAATTATATAACATGCATTATGCATCTTATTATGTTTCGGGCTGTCAGCTCTTATAGTAAAAAAATAATGTGTTGCTGGGTTTCAAAGAAATGCTACTATGAGAGGTTTTCGTGTATGTTAAGTTACAATTTGCATTCATAAAATGACCACCGGTTTTGCATGCACTTTTGAATTTAGCACTTACTTCTAAAAAAGGAGGAGGTTCTCAATTCAATTCGTCTGAATCGAATATGTATGTTCGCCGATTACTGAAAGGCGCCTGGACCGATTTGGAAAATTCTTCGTATTTTTTAAAGGGAATACTTCCCAGGTGATCCCATGGTCATCAAGTCAGGATCTGATTATGGGATCCTGGAGAAATCGAGGGAACTATTCAAATTTTACAGACTTTTTTTTTTAAAATAATTATATTTTTCGGCACTGTACTGTGTAGATTTTTTAAAGCTTCATCTGCAGTCTGCTATGTGCCAACTATTACAGTAGTTATTTTATCTATTGTATAGTATTAAGGATTCTTCGAAAGTGCACATGAATGGCTTCGTACTAAAAATATACAACAAGGTTTGTATAACTATTACCAGCGATAGGTTTGTCGTATACATTTCCGTGAATAATAAAGTATTTAGTTTCATGTTAAAAGATAAGTATCTAGGTGTCAAGATAAAATAGGCGTAGGCATTAAATTAAAAGTATTTTAAGCAACACAGATCTTTGATTTTTTTGATTGATTGATTAAAATTGATTTTTGGCTTCAAAATTGATTGATTTTCACCCTGATTCACAAACTTAAATACGCTTAGGATTATATTTAATTAATTAAAGTCGTATTGTTTAATTATCGATTTGGCACCGTTTTAAACTCTTGCGCTCTTAAAGGTCCCCTATAGTACAAAGGGACTTGCGACTAGTCTTTTCGCTAGGTGGGCCGCGAAAAACGGTTTCTGTTGGTATATTGTACAGATATTTACTCTGTCGCTTTTATCATTTAAGAGATAGGCAGAGGTGAATTAAACACCAACATTTTTCCAACTATAATTTTCCGCTTCCCATGAAGTGGATGGTATACTTGTTTGCCAAATTAGTCTTGGAAATAAATATATTTTTCCACATTTAGACAAATAGCTATACTGTAATCTTTAATTCAGTTGCTAGCTTTTGCCCGCGGCTTCGCTCACGTGAATGTAGTTTTGTCAATCGATTCCCTCGGGAACAATATTTATTTCTGGATTAAAGGTATCCTTTGTTCTTTTCTGTACACCTAACATTGCGTATGTAAAATTTCACGACGATCGGTTGATAAGTTAACGCTTGAAAGCGTAACACACAAATAAATACTTTTGCATTTGTAATATTAGTTGGGATAATAGTTCTAGCTTTTGCCCGCGGCTTTCAGGTATCCCTCCGGAATAGTACTTTTTTTAGGTAATATACTCTACGTCCTTTTTATGAAATGTACCCTACGTCCTTTTTTGAAGTGAAATTAGTAGTAGGGTACATTTCATAAAAAGGACGTAGGGTACATTTCATGAAAAGGACGTAGGGTACATTTCATGAAAAGGACGTAGGGTACATTTCATGAAAAGGACGTAGAGTAGATTTTTTTTATATTATAGGGGGTAAACGAGCAGACGGTTCACCTGATGGTAAGTGACTATCGCCGCCCATGGGCACCTGCAACTCGAAACTCACAAGTGCGTTGCTGGCCTTTAAGGTGGGAGTAGGGGAAGGGAGGAGAAGTGTTAGGACCCCCGGTAACCTCACTCCCTTGGCGAAATACAATGCAAGCATTGCTTTACTGCTGGTTTTCTGTGAGGCCGTGGTATCACTCCGGTCGAGCCGGCCCATGCGTGCAGAAGCATGGCTCTCCCACGATTAAAAAAATTATTTACATTTATAATATTAATATTATTAGTTAGGATTACTATCAATCACTTTAACAAATTTCATTTATTATCATTACATTTAGTTAACAAATATCATTAAGTAAAAATAAATGTGTACTTAATACAAATTTCCTTAATGTTTCTCAACCATGCCTACTACACCCGGTGATAGTAAACATTTACCTGTACAAATTTACAAAGGACCGGCATCACTCTTTGTAGGAATTGTAAGATAATGACAGCCGGGTGATACCTTTGACCGCCAATAACATATCCTAAACAAGCCAATGACAAATAACAGTTAATGCAAATCAGTGATGGGTGTTCCGTCTGATGACGGAACGCTCGGCGTTCGCTACAGCGATTATTTAAATCGTCGTGCCATTTTTTGCATACCTAAAGACTAGATAAAAGTGACGAGACTATAACAATTACAAAATTCACCAAGACAAGAACACACAGACCTATGCAATATGCATGTAGTCATCTTTATTTATGAACTTGTAAAGGAGGGGCTTATTCAGCTTGGATTCAAACGGTATTTTTTTTAAGAGAAAGCTTCTTTAGGCGCATTTGACACTTTTGGTATGAAGAAAAAGCACTGAACTCCCGTGACCGTTACGCTCAGATGACAGATGTGAAAGTTATGTTTTCACTTCTGACGTGCAGTCCTATTTTATAAAAGATAACTCCAGCATTAGGAATATTTCTGAACATTCAAACAACGGACGCAAAGAACACCCAGGACTCGAACCAACTATTTGTGGACCGCATAAATTTTTGTCAAGTATGGAATTTGAAACCACAATACTCGGCGGGGTGTATTGGCGACCACTTAAACCATTACGTCATCCGTTCAACCATCAATTTCAACGTCAGTAACCCTTATCCTATGTCCTTTTCTGTAACCTGGCAACATATATGCAAAATTTCATGATGATCAGTTCAGTAGATTAAAAGTTGAAACGTAACAAACAAACTCATATTTACATCTCGAAAACTAGTTATTGCCCGCGATTTTATTCACGTAGAAATTTTATTTTTAGTATATATGCTATTTCACACTATAATCTATCTCGGTGCCAAATTTCATCCAGATCCGTTCATCCGTTTTTGCGTGAAAGAGTAACAAACATTCATCCATCCATTCATCCTCACACTTTCGTCTTTATAATATTAATAAGGATAACTAAGAAAGAGTAGGTAGAATGGAGAGGGATTCATGACCACTTTTGACCGCATAACAAAACATTTGATAAAGGAGATGACTGGGCAAATATGTAACGAGGAATGTCTATTGTATTGACACAGAAACGAAGAGCCCTTTTATAACAAGGGACAAATACCTATAAGAGAGGCATCAATTTTATTCATAGATTTATAGTTTGCGTCCCAATTATGCAATGTGCTTATAATATATATTGTACATATGCGAGTATGAAATGGTTACATAGCTTGCACAAATATGAATGTACAAAGCTTTGAGACAAAAAGAAGTTGTGATAGTGATGAGAATAGGTGCATTACATGTATAGGCACTTGATGGCAGGCTGTTCTTCTCTTACCCGTGTCTGATTTATCCATGTAAGTATTAAGTATCAACTTGATGAAATCGAACTATTAATTACTGGATCATACACACTAACGCAATTCGTCCTTACATTTAATTAGTTAAATTACTGCTGATATAAAGACATTCTTTTCTCGAGTGCTTTAATTATTAAATTGTTGATCTAGAATTGTGACTCTGAAATATAGAAGCCATTTGTTGTGTTACTTGCGACCTACTGAATGATAAATAAGTATTCACAAAGTGATTGCCTGATAGTCAACTTGAATAAGGAAACTGATATTTACATACAACTAAGTAGATACAGAAGTACACCTCACACTTTACAGTAACCAGTTATCACGCGAAATAATCTTCTTTTATACCCTTTGTTGTATTAGTATTCTTGTATTGCTTGCATTGCTTTTCGCCGCGTGAGTGAGGTTACCGAAAGCCCTAACCCTTCCCTCTCCCGTCCTTCCCCTCTCCCGCCTCTAATCCTCCTTTCCCGTCTTCGCGCTCCTCCACTATTCCCACCTTAAAGGGCGGCAACGCACTTGCGACTCTTGAGTTACAGGTGCCCATGGGCGGTGGTAGTCATTTACCATCAGGTGACCCGTCTGCTCGTTTGCCACCTATACCATAAAAAAAAATAGTTTGACCTGTATCTATCTATTTATGTGACGGAATCCTTCACAGTAGTTTTCACCCACTTCAAGACGTCTGATTATGATACGTCTGATCTGTATAGTTTTCAATAATGGTCTGTTATGCGGTTTTAGTCTCGAAGAAACTAGAACTTGCTGAAAATGGTGTGCAAAGTTCTTTTTGTTTGAGATTTAAGGAAACTAAAGCGCTTATATCTAACATTGATAATAATAACTGTAATAGTATAGTTTGGTTGTGTATGTTTCAGTCAAACTGACCTTTTTTTTGTGCTTATGGAAACCCCCTCGGGCCGTCACCCCACTGGGGTTTTCGGTGTGGCGGTGTGTCGGAATCGAACCGACTAAAACCACACGGTGTGCCGTACTGCGCTTTAAGTAGGAGGGATTCGGGACAGTCAAACTGACCATTTTTTTATGCCTGTGGAAACCCCCTCGGGCCGTCACCCCACCGGGGTTTTCAGTGGGGCGGTGTGTCGGAATCTAACCGACTAAAACCACACGGTGTGCCGTACTGCGCTTTAAATAGGAAGGATAGTTCAACTTTACTTGTTTGTTTGTAAGTACATTCTTTCATAAAGTCAAATTGTGTTTACCTTATTAATTTCTTTTTCTCCACGTTTGAGGCAGCCGTCATATTTGGAGTGTCAGACACAGTTTTACGAAAAGATAGCAAACTTTTCTAATTTTACCACTGAAGCTTCTATTAAAACCTCAAAGATTTCAGAAACTTTTGCAATAGAAAGCTTGGCACTGAGGCCTTAAGCTATCTTGCCGTATTTAACGTCCCGACCATTTCCATTTTCAACTAAATATTAGTCCTCAAACATTCATTAATGACATTTTGTATTCACTGTAATTACTAATTTGCGGAATTCTACAACTATTAAAGTATTCATGATGAAACAATGTAGGTTGTACGTATTGTTGAATTTAGAATAGAATATTATTCATGGATTAATTGTAATTTACATCATTATACTGCTTCTATAGTACAACACATCGTGGTAGTGGAAAACTCCGTGTCCGAAAAGCTTTTAGGCCGATATATATGTATGTAAGAAAAAAGTGTTCCTATATGTAGTATCTAGTATAGTCCTTTTAACTGTCATACAACAAGCGTAATAATAAGGTTTTAAAAGCTACTATAGTAGCTAGTAGTACTAATAGTAAGTTTTAGTAGATGTTTTTTTGTACTTTCATGCAGTTCGTTTCAAGATTTCGTATCTCAAGCTACCTCTCATATTACAAGTAAAGGAAAATCAAGCAATCAGCATAGCAAAAACTTCATCTTCGTTTAAAGGCTGTTACAAGACTTGATTTATGATTCAAGTTCTTCAAATCATTAACCGCTGTTACTTCAGTATTGCCGTTTCATTAGTACCGATTGTATTCCTTTTAATTAAATAAAATAAAATAATTTTATCATTTATAAAAGTAGGGCTTCGTAATTCAATAGGTAGAGCTTGTTAAAAAAAATTACTTGTGAAGAAATATGTGTTTTTGGCAAACCAGAAGAGTTAAGTGTCTTAACTATAATAAGTTCTATCAGTTCAAGCGCGGCAAGCCTAATTCTTTTTCCAAAATAAAAGTAGCCTAAGTTACTCCTTCTAACACCAGCTACCTGCCAGTGAAAGTCCCGTGGAAATCGTCCACCCGTTCCGAAAATTAGCTGGCACAAACAGACAGACTGACAGACAGACAGACGGACAGACAGACAAAATGTTAAAAACTGATTTTTAGGCATAGGTATTGTACAAATAACTGTATGAGCTTAAAAAAACTATTATTTTACATTATTACAAACAGACCCCTAAATTTTATTTATTTGTATTGAAATAAATAAAAATAAATAAACGACCTTCTAAGCAATAAAACTGTTATCCTATCAAAAAATTCTCACAAAAGATATGACAGATTTGAGTGATCAATGTGTGGCTCACATTTAATATTTAAAAGTAGCTTATTCTCACGGTTTCACTTGCGTTAAAGTTATTTTTCTATCCCCCGGGAATAGTACTTTATTTATATTATCAGGGCCTTAGGCGTTTCGAGGCCCCGGTCGATAGATATTTGCAAGGCCCTTGTACAATGAGGAATGTTTGCGAAGTGAACCTATATTTAATGTAATGTTGTTGGTAGTTTTTAAATTGTAAATAGGAAATTGACATACCTCATGTCGATTGCCTTCACTTTTCTATAGAATGGCATTTCCACTAACCAATTGACAATCTGTTTTATTTTCCGCTAAATCTTTCAAAGCATCGCATATATCGCTTAGTTCATATTTAACGGCTTTCATCGACTCTAACCTGCTTTCCCACTTAGTTTCTGATAGCGGTTTAAGGGTTAAAGATGTTACATGTGCTTTTAAAAAAGCCCACCTCTGACTTCAGCCAGCAAAGCGATTTTTCTACTTGGGTTGTTGTGTGAGGGCGCGAGGCCCCGTGCGACCTTGTCCTGCTTGCCATCCCCTAAGGCCGCCACTGTCTATTATTTCTTTTATTTATTTGTTATGTATGTTTATATTAAATAAAGAACTGTTATATTCTATCGTATGTCCTTTTCTTTCCTTCTGACAACGTAATTATGCAAAACTTAATGATGATCTGTTGATGAGTTTAGGCGTGAATTTGTAACAAACATATAAAGTATAATAAGTTAAAGTATAATATCAGGGTAGAAACTACGTACAAACAAAGTAAGTATATTGGAACATTTATAATTCATCCGTGCACCACCGTAAGTAAATTTTGTGTTTTATATTTTTTGTTTACATACATCCTTCATACCTAGACAATTTGAACAACATTGTTTTGAACAACTGATGTTATTTTGTTTTTTAGTATTTTAAGCATTAAATTGTTTGAAAAACATGAAATAAAATGAACAGTTTTTTCGAATGTGTTCTGAACGAACAACGACGAATTTGTGCGGTGTAACTGTTGGTTCCTGACCAAGTTACCGGTGGTAAGGGATCCCCGAAATAGGAACACTATACGTACCGTGTCGAGGAAAACTGTATGGATCAGGCTCTTGGCCATGAGCAGAGAAGTTCCCGTCACGAGCAATTGTGACATTGAAAATCATTTACTCTTCATCACACTCTTCTTATCTCAGACACTCTAATTTATCTCGATATTTGTTATATAATAATAACTTGACACATCTCACACACAGCCGTCTGATCCCAACTTAGGCAGAGCCTATACTATGGTAACCAGACTGCTGATAAACATACTTATACTCTATATTTCCAAATACATACATAGAGATAAATCACACCCAGACACGGAACAAATGATCGAGCTCTTCACACAATAATTTATCCTGAGTGGGAATCGAACCACCGACCCCTGGAGGAGCAGTCAGGATCATTAACTACTAGACCAACAGACTTGGTTGAACTAAGAGAGGTACTGCAGCATTTATGTGGTTTTAATATAATTAAAGAGTGACCCTTCACTCCATGAATGGTATATGCGAGTAATCATTGTGTGATGTAACACATCAGCGTCCCCTGTCATTATGTTCCGGTGATATTTTAAAAGTGGGGTTTAGACTGTTGGTAAGGTAATGCGAAAAGCGTGTTCGGTTCGCTATAGCGTATCTTTACATGTCGGCACAGATCGTTTAACATAGGTAATCATATTTTTCGTATATTACAAACGTACTACGTATATTACATATACTTCCTGTTACGATAAAATTTGCCGTGGATCGTAAGACCATTTATTCGGCTTGCGGATTGTGCAAATTGTGATTTGAGTTTTTTGTTCCAAACAAAAAACTCAAACCACCACCTCAGTAGTAGCCGTGAAAAAAAAAGAATAATCAGCCAAAATATAAAAACGTTTATTTACCATTTTCTAATGTGGGAGAGCCATGCTTCGGCACGTATGGGCCGGCTCGACTCCGCTCGTTACCACGGCCTCACAGAAAACCGGCCGTGAAGCAATGCTTGCATTGCAATTCGCCGCGTGAGTGAGGTTACCGGAGGCCCTAACCCTTTCCTCTCCCTTATTCCCGTCCTTCTCCTTTCCCCCCTCTTCCCACTGGTAATTTTATAAACCTCTTCAATCAATCAAATTGCTTCTAATTATATAACTTTTTTAGAGTTATGTTTACATTCTTTACTAAGTAGATGATGTATGAAGTATATTTTTCAAATAATTAGGTACATATATATCTGTACTGTTATTCATATAAAATTAATATTACCTTACTTTCCAAGTATTGACAATGTTCTGTTAATAACTGTTTTACCCAAAAAATAACATTAAATACTGACAAAATATTTTACTGTCCATCGAATCACTTTCACACTAAATTAAAAAATAAACATATAATTCTAGCAATAATATAAAATTTAGATTGTTATCTCTCACCACAACAATCAATCACTAAATATTATAAAACAAATTCCCCTGCCGCATCTATCTGTCTGTCAGTCTGTTCGCGACAAACTCAATGACTACATAACAGATTTTCTCACGGTTTTCACCAATAGACGGAGTGATTCATGAGGAAGGTTTAGGTGTATAATTCATTAAGGTATTGTGTAAAATGGCTGAAATATGACAATGATTGTTAAAGATATCGGAAAAAATCAACATATGGTTTGCTACCCGTGCGAAGCCGGGGCGGGTTGCTAGTTAAATATAATATAAAAATTGTTAATATAAGGAATGAAAAGAATTGTTTCATAGGTTTATTTCAAATTTAATTATAGTATTAATATGGAAGAACGGAGTGGTGTCCCTCTTAAACGAAGGGGTTATTCTTCTACCTGGCTGGTAGAAGAATCATGCCTGCAAGGCAAGAGGTAATCATGCCTGCCGGTTGATGCCGTTGCTATTGTTAAATTTATTATATCCCAAGCACAGTGTGCCCGCAAAAACATCAACTTAACACACTTTACTATTTTCCTTTTTTTTTTTTAAGTGCGTTCAAGACACGAGCACTCGGCCTTTTTTAACACGGTAGCGGATAACGGGCTGTTTTTCTCGCCACGACTAATGCCGCGTTCCAATAAACAAGAAACGATTCGTTTTGCTTACGGACGGTAAACTTACGTTGAATTTTCAATGAAAATTTTACCGTCCGTAAGCAAAACGAATCGCTTTTTGTTTATTGGAACGCGGCATAAGCCATCTGGGTTAATATTTCCAAAGTTCTTCTTCCTGGTGGCTCAGGTGTCCACTTAACCATGTCCTCTTTTTTAGAACAATTTCAGAGACAACACGTCTGTGCTGCATTGCAAGAAAATTTTCTAGTTAAGAAATTCAAGTCAAATTCCATATCTAGTTACTAAATGTCTAGTTACTACTACTACCTCAGGTGACCCGTCTGCTCGTTTGCCCCCTATAATATAAAAAAAATACCAATGATTTCGGTTAAAGACCAAGAACTTATCTGCAAGAACGTATTATTAATACTAAAATAATAATTAAAGTAACAAAAAAAAAGTTCTTTAAAATATTTTCCATCTTGCTACAATATACAAATAACGTTACAAGCTTTAGTAGTAACATTTCCTGTTGCTACAATTTTAATACAAATTCAGTGCAGAGACATAATTATAAGATTCTTTAACCGAACAACGACTGACGTTAGGCAATATACTAATTACATAAATGTACCTCAATCAATCAATCTAATATTCATCGTGGCTTACATTTATAAGCTTATGTTCCATTCTAAGATTAATTAAGCCATTTCCGAATCGGTAATTGTCTATGTACAAAGCGGGATTTCAACATCCATCAAGTTCAGACATTTACTCATTCGTATATATTGCTTAGCGTGAAAACCTTTACTGTACGATGCGAATCAGTAGCACAGAATACATAACTGTCAGTAGTTAAAAAGTAGTTAAGTTTACTTTCGCTAGATGGCGATGGGGTACACTCGCTGGTTGTGGACCTTAAAAATAAAGATTATTGTCAAACATGCGTTAACACACTATTTAAGCGTGCAATATGTTTATAAAATACTAGCTGCGCCTCGCAGTTCCCCCCCCCCTCCTGATCCATGGGAATATCGGTATAAAAGTAGCCTATGTGTTAATCCAGGTGTCCGTCAAACGACTGACAGTTATGTCAAAAGCGCTGAGGTTACAATAGAAAAGTTAATATGGTCGTTAAGTTTTCTTAAATTTTCTAATTTTCCGCGCAACTTTCTTAATTTTTCTTTCATAAGAACCTTCTCCTGACAATAACAAACACAAAAAAAAAGAATTAGCGAAATCAGTCCAGCCGTTCACGCCTGATGCTGTGACCAAGGGAAATAGGGATTCATTTTTATATATATAGATAGAAAGCCCTACATGTTTTGCCTACGAAGGCGTACCAATTTAAAATGTAAACAATGCATAATCGCGAGTTTTTCAATTAATTTAAAAGTAAATAACAGTTAATAAAACTAATAAAATACTTATTATATTATAATATTAGTCAAGAAGTCATTAACATTATAATAATATTTGTCTCTCAGTACATTCTGAACCTTTTTTTGTAAATACAAGTTTTTTTATTTTATTTTATGAGGCTTATAAATTATTATAAATTACAGGAGCCACACACAATCCCTGTGTAAATACATAATTATATCATGGAACGCGAAAGTTTAAAAGTCAGTTTATCTTAGTTTTTTTTTATGGTATAGGGGGAAACCCTGATGGTAAATGACTACCGCCGCCCATGGGCACCTGTAACTCGAGAGTCACAAGTACGTTGCGGCCCTTTAAGGTGGGAGTAGGAGAAGAGGGGGAGGGGGGAAGAGTGGGAAGAGGGGAGAGGGGAAGGACGGGAATAAGGGAGTGGGAAGGGTTAGGGCCTCTGGTAACCTCACTCACGCGGCGAAATGCAATGCAAGCATTGCTTCACTGCCGGTTTTCTGTGAGGCCGTGGTATCGAGCGGAGTCGAGCCGTATACATCGGCCCATACGTGCCGAAGCATGGCTCTCCCAGGTATAAAATTTGTTTGTCAGCTATTCGCAAAATTAGCTCTAACAAACTATTGAAATAGTTTGAACACAAAAAAAATGATCACCTATATCATAGTCTATAATTGCATTTTATTATTAAACGACATAAGCGGCTAGAATCTGACCTCAACCCTAATATCGGATAAACTTATACCGGATAAACAGATTAGTGTTCAGACATTCTGCGGCTTTACACTAACGCTTCGATAAAAATTCGGCCTCGATTAAAAAGTTATGATGCAATATGCCAGTATGACAATAGAAATCTATCTCACAGGATATTTTAGTAAACGTCAAAACAATCGCTTCCGTACATTTTTTTATGAAATACTAAGGTGTGACGGCGCGCCTTAGTATTGTCAAATCATTTACTTTTAATATTAATTACATAATTATAATCTAAATTAAAAACGTTAAAATAAAACTGGACGATAATTTTTACAGTATTTTAAATTATTTTATTGCGACACTGTGCGAAATATTTTATTTTGAGCATACGCAACTATCCAATTGTTGCGTGCCCTGAGAAAGATTTCCGCTGCTGTAGCAAAAGATTATAGTCTAAGACTAGATAACTTTTAGGCGGGTCCGGGGTGTAGGCTACATTTATGCTACAATGCTACATAAACTACATACGCTACGATGCTATAGACAGTTACACACATTTATAACCCTTTGCTTGAGGGACTGAAAATACTAGTTAAATTAAACTTATACACATCTAATGACTACTGCCACAAGCAATAAAATACTACATTACACTCAGTACGCTTTTCAATTTTGGAAGTTATTCTTTAATTTTCCCTCGACTCGTGACATTATTTTTAATGAAAACTAAGTGGAATTAATTTTATAAAAAAAAAGCTCTATAATTTAACCGTGATGGAAAGTTGACACTGAATTTAAATAATACATTAGGCTCGTACAGCTTTTTTCTTAGGCATATATATACCTATAATTATTATAGGCTTGCTAGCTAGCTAGCTTGGCTAAAATAACTGTCTTAAAGCCAGCCACACATCAGAACGATGCAAAACCTTATAGTGCCACGAATATTCTGGTCGTGTGGGATAACGACCTAGTACACGGTTTTATATCATTTATAAGTGGTTTTTATAATCCGTTTTATTTTAAGGGACTCCGCAAATCGAGTCACGAGAGTCTGTGGGGCCTTTCTACCTGTTCTATTCTCTTCACGAATTATTAATTCCGTCACCATCGCAAAGTGTGTCAGACACTACTGTCAGCTCTCGATGTAAGCTTCTGTCTGTTCAGCTTAAGACCATGCTAATGTTGATCCTGAAACAATATCCCAACAATACATTACCGTGAAGCCCTCTAAAGGATCTGTTTGTTCTAATTGAATGGGCCGTGATGAACAAGATATTTGTTGAAATTTCCTTAACATTACGGTAAAAGTTTTCTTTGGTCTTGTTTGTATATTAACGTTATGTATATTTTCTAAATAATTTTGCAAAATATTTTTAGAAATTATGTGACGCACCAGGTCACAGAATAAATACATTAAAGACTCATTGTAGTATTGAGCAAGTTCGTTTATGATTCTTGTGAATTATACTTGTCGTAATTACATAAATAAAATCAACACCGTAATAAGTCAACACCGACTAGAAAACCCTATATGTAAAAAAAATGTCGTCTTATATGGGCCCCTTCTTAGCCCTAAAATTAAACGTCCTTTTAAAATAAAAATTAAAAAGAAGGCATCAAGAAATATAGAACTGAAGATTTGTAAAAGAATCGAATCGTTTTCTTCCTCCCTGACCGAACCGCTACTATTACAGACCGTTACCAAAAGAAACCAAAGATTGCGAACCCGTCCCCCAAACGTTACTCCACCTTGTATATCCTCTGATATAATCAAAGTATTCACTTAACTTTAGTCAGTTCATAGTAATTGAATAAATAATACTAATTTTAATAAGTTTTAGTAATAAGATAATATTAATTTGTATAAACACGTGGTTACATATATGAGCATGTAAGGTATTGAAAATTAATTCTGGTTCAATCGTGTTTAGCCTTCCACAGCGGCTTACAAATGTAATTAATCACATAGTCGTGTTAAACTGAAGTGAAAATTTCCCTTTCCTACAAAACTTATTTAGTAGGTATGTACTGGGAGGTTTTTGACCTTGCCATGTAACGAATGTCATTCAGCCTGTTTTCCCTTCATCAAGTGGAAAACTTTTTGTGCGACATTCTCGCTACTAAGGGCAATCGAGAACAAACGATGTTTCCTGCAAAAAATGGGACGTAATAAAACTAGATTTTCGTGTTTTTATACACTTTTGCGGCCTGGTTTGAGACTTCAGTAATATGGGTACGGCTAAAAAGCATCAGAGTAGCAATAGAACCTTGTGATTTAGAACTCGTATACTTCATGATCTACATATAATCTTCCTAAAAAATATTTAAAGAAACTTTAGCGAACTAACTTTAGTTTCACCCACGTTAACTGTCACTGTTCCGCTTCTACGAGTGGTAGCGTAATGTTACTAGCCTATAATCTTGCTTAATGAATACTCTATCCAATGCAAAAGTAAAATTTCGAATTTAACTAGTAGTTCTAGAGATTAGCGCGTATAAACAAATAAACAATCAAACAAAAAACTCTTCAGTTTTATGATATTAATATAGATAGAGTCTTATTTGCGGTAAACTGGGATCGAAACATCAAGTAAGTAGAAAGGATATCTACCTCGTCTTGCCTTTTATTTAGTGTCCGACCGAAAATGGATTTTCAGCCGAAAACGAAAACAAAGCTACGGCTTCAGTTCCATTTTCGGCCGAAAACGAAAATGATTTAGACATTAAAAATTAAAGATATTAAGTGAATTATTAATGGAAAATATTTCCGCTCTATACTGAAATATTGCTATTTTTAAGCAAATGTAGGCTTTAAAAGAAATAAAATAAAACACGATAATTCCATTAGAGGACAATAATTTTCGTGTATTTCTTGCTGTATTGATTGATTATATAATATAATACAATCAATCAAAAAATCAATTAACAAAAATATATATCAATAACTACATATATCAAAGGCTTTTTTATGCAAGTCGAAAATAAAAACAAAAGTCAAGGACAAATAATAAAAGTAACTAGAGATCGCGTGGTGGTCGAATTTCGACCATGGTTTATTTCATTGGCCAATATTACTTGACCTGTCATTGTATAGACTTTTGTACCATGACAGGTCAAAATATACACTGAACACTCATAGCTGTATGTACCCGTTTTTGCATTTTTTTTAACTTTGCAGCAAATATTGTTCAAAAATTTTAGCATTCGTCACTTCTTCTCTGTATAAACTATAAGTGTGCGAAATTTCATACTCCTCCGTCCGCCCAATTTTCGTAAAAAGGGATCCAAAGTTTTCGCTTTACGTATTAATATATAGATTACTTACCTATTATTTGGCCGTATTTAATAAATAATTTAGTAATATTCGATCGGTCTCTACTTTTATTTATCTTATAAATATTATATTAAATAATTCTGATTTATATCTAATATTTAAGCCGTTCTCAGTAATATGTACATACACTTAGGTTTAATTAAGCCCTTGTAATGTGTTAGAAGAACATTGAGAATAATCCAGAGTAGGTATTAAATTTCGAAAAGCCCAGACGGTGATATAACTTAAGCTCGAACTTAGGGTACTGAGCGATCTAAGCTACGTCTTACTAAATATTCTCACACCGCCTTTCAGTGCCATTTACTACAAGGAATTCAGAATTGCGAAACAATTGTAATGGCTAAAAAAAAATATCTTTTTTTTTATTGTGATTTTGGAATGTATCCGGCTTTATAACTTAATGTAACATCTTTGTTTATTATGACCACCATAACAAAGTGAAAGTTTCTCGTTCCTTGTTTACTTCTTGGTGACGGACACTTTTGTATGAAGCGATGGTGCTACTTACCTACAATCTCCATATTTTTTACGTTTACTAATAATTAACTTTTCTAAAAAGTACTATTGACTTCAATGCGCCTAAATCATTATAAATAGTAATAGCTGTATTCTTCATCCCTTAACTTTCCACCCTTGCAAACTAACCCGTGAAATATTTTCTACAAATCTTCTTCAAATTTAAATAGGACTAACCTTGATTACAGCCAATTCAATTAAAAAAGGAATGGTTAAAATCGGTTTACAAATGGCGACGTTACTGCGTAACATACACAAAAAAAGTGTTTTTATCTAGTTAAATAAAGATTATATAAATATCATATTAAATAATACATACCGTCAACTAACCTCAAATTCTACAAACGTACTCAAAGTAATATGTAAAAACCATTTTTATCACTATCGTGAAGTTGTTAACTTTTTTTGAAAAACTAAAATGTTGACTAGCTAACTTAAGGGTGTCGGTTTTTTGTGACGGTGTGCGCATCTTAAAAATTTACTTTCATCATTTTTCCCTAACGCGCCAAAAGAAGTTAAGATCCTCCTTGTTGAAGTCAGGTAAGAAAAAACTTATTAGCCTTGAGGCCCTTGAGGGTCATGAACCGTATTATAGAATATGCTGGAATTATCTGAGGGTAGTTTATAAAATCGTACTTACGTTTAAATTTAGAAGGTCAGTGTAACTGTCATCGGTCTGTCAGTTGTTTAACCTGCATTGTGCTAGATATTATCTTAACATAATCCTCAGTTGGGTGGCAGGTTAAGAGGCACTCGAGCATGTACATCCCAGCTGTTGATACTCAACGATGACAGAGAGGGATTTCCGTTTCGCTTTACTGTGCCGTATAAATAGTATATGCTGGTTTTTAACTTCATTTATAGTTAAGAAATGATATATAATCGCAAACATTTTTATCAGAGAAATGCTAGTGACTAACTTCATACACAAGAATTTTCGTTAAACCCGGAGGGGTTTATTAACTTTAATGGAGGTGTCAGGAATGGGTTCACAATATGGTTTAGAGGAGTGGACATGATTATGTATGTATGGTTTAGTGAGTCTACGCCCAGAAACGTTTAGAATAATCACTGGAGTGGATCGTTGTATATGGGCATTTAATTAGCTTTTTCAAACACAATTTAGTTGCTAAGGAATCTTTCCAAAGATTAGGATTTGTCTTTTTTTATGGTATAAAGGGCAAACGAGCAGACGGGTCACCTGATGGTAAATGACTACCGCCGCCCATGGGCACCTGCAACTCAAGAGTCACAAGTGCGTTGCCGGCCTCTAAGGTGGGAGTAGGGAAAGGGAGGAACAGGGGAGAGGGGTGGGTTAGGGCCTCTGGTAACCGCATTCACTCGGGAAAAGCAATACAATCATTGCTTCACTGCCGGTTTTCTGTGAGGCCGTGGGATCACTCCAGTCGAGCCGGTCCATACGTACCGAAGCATGGCTCTCTCACGAACAGATCTCTCGTAATCTCGTTTGTACTTACAAATGCGCGAGAGTTCAATAACATCAATATTATTAAAATTATATACAACGCCCTGGTCCGAAGTAAGTTGGAGGCCAGCGCTCCCGTTTGGAACCCACCCGAAAAAGCTTACTTTTTCAAATAGGAGGGCCTATTTGAAAAAGTTTCTTAAGGTTTCTTTATAGATATTTGTACGGATATTACCCCTTTGTTTATCCCACTAACTTTTTGCTGGGATGCCTTGGGTATAACTCCCTGGAGACTAGGAGAACTTGTGACCAAATGGTGACAGCGTGTAAAATTATATTATCAGGTGTAGAATAGATTCACTTTTTATCTCCAACAGCTACTGTGGCAGTAGGATGCCGTACCATTGCTAGAGCCAATTCCCCAGTACCACGAATGCTCACTGCGCTTGACGGTCTCCTGGATTAAAAATCAACTATTGATTTGTTTGCGGATGAATGGTCGATGGTTTGGTTTACATGTTTGCAGTTAAGTGCAGAAGATAGATAGATATTCTCTTTATTGTACACAAAGCTATAGGTTACAAAATTTGCGAACCCTTCCTGGCAACCATTGGATGGATAGAGAAAAAATAAGTAAAAGATAAAAAATTTAGGGATAAGGAAGATGCATGATAGGTGTATCATATTTTAGATTTGTTATTAATGTTAAATTTTATTGTATTGCTATGTTTATTATTATTAATATACGGCCGTTCTAATTAAACTATAATAAACAAATAAGTTAAGAAACGATGAGTAGAGGTTATCTATAGGTTAATAGTGTTTCCCCAATGTAGCTGGCCTAATTTGAGGTACATTACATAAGTTTTTAGTACCATAGATATACATACGTCAATATATCCGATACTGACATACTGTAGCGAAAAAAACGCAATTTTCATGAGGTAATCTCTTGAACTGCGTAAATAAAAAATACTGTTTAGTCACCATATTATCGTGTACAATTTTTATGTCAGTGTGTCATAAATATTTGTAAAGTTCAGATCGATCTCCAAAGGTTTCAGTTGGGTGAGATTGTCAATAAAGATGTTTGTGGCACAGATAATGTCGATGAACTTTATGAAGGAACCCCACAAATCTCGTTTTTACCGTTCATAGACCGATTTCAGGAAAACTACTCTCTTTTATTGTTCTAAGTTACTTGCGTCTATAATAATCTTCACGGATCTTGATCATAAATATCATTTTATTTTATTTATTTCTATTGAGGTTGTGACAGACGATGTTTTTTCTATTAATTTAAGCAGAATACAAAAAATAAAACATGGAAAACCAACACTACAAACTGACATGACTTATTTTCGCATTCACGTCACGTTCTTTTTTAATTATATATACCTATAATAATAATAATTCATTTACTTATTTATAGTTGCTTCACATTATTACAGATCTTAGATAAATGGGTGCCTGTACTAGGGTAAACCTGTGCCACAGGCGGTAAGTACACTTACAGACTTTTACTACATTATATAATTATTTAATCTTTATTTAATCTTAACAATATTTATGAAACATACTTATCTACAAATAAGCTTATCTATGTGGTATATAACAATAAAGGAATATTAATACCTATATCATGGTCTTCTGCAGGAGGTGTCTTTAAAAACATAGAATTTGAAAAGTAGACTAAAGTATAGGACACACCCAAACACAAAACATTTTTTGGGACACACTTACACAAACACACGCAAACTCAAAACACTTTTGTAATTGACACAAATAAATTGTCCTGTGTGGTGGTCGAACCGAAAACATCAACACTCGATGCAGGGGCATTAAGAAAAGTGACTCTAGAAACCGTTCGTATATTCAATGCAATAACATTGACTAATTAATAAAAAAACTGTCAGTCGTAGGACTGCACATCAGAAGTGAAAACACATACACACATATACATATATACATACACATACATCTATATGTCATCATGACATATATGTCATCTGAGCCCAACGTGCCTAAAGAAGTTTTCACTTCAAAAAAGTAAAAAAAAAGTCCTGGTAAAATAAAATCACGTAAGTTCAATATTTCAGTCCTCGTCCTCTCGCATCGGCAAATCTTTCGACAACTCCGATGTAGACTGCCTATTGGTAGCATGTGAGTATTAACTTTAGTACGTGCAAATAGTACTTCGGAACAACTGAGCTTGCTCCGTTCCTTTTTGTTACCCCCATGGGTGCCACCTTACCCAGGCTATCGATGTGACCGTGTGTCGGGATTAAACTGACTGGACTGGGGGAAAATGATTATACCCTCAGTGTTGCAACGATATTTTCGCAACGGTCCACCAAGCGCTGGAACGCGAGCTGGAAAACGAGTTTCATCTCACTAGGATGATTACTCACTAGATTTTCATTTTTATATCATAGATAGATGATTGATTGCTAGCCGACCTTGAGTTTGACCTTTCCACTTAAAAATTAACTAAGATGTTATGGGGTAAAATTCCATTGCAAAATAATAATCAGAAGAGGGACTCCACTAGTCAGTCTTGGTTCATTGATATAACCCGAAAATAACAGATTCGTAATACTCTCAGGTAGTAAGGAATATTCCGTTGGTAAGTATTTCGCCTCTACAAAAGACGCTTTCTGGAGACTTTAGCAAATAATGAAATGCCGTCAAAATTTGTACCAATACATTTGTATGTATATAAACCGGCAAGTGACGACGACGGGTTAACAAGAATACTAGTAATATAAATTAATATTTTAATTATGAGAATACTTACAAGCAAAAAAATATTTGCTGTGTGTGCAAAGTGCCCCGCCACGTATGTCTGTCTGTTCGCGATAAAGTAAAAAACTACTGAACGGATTTTCATGTGAATAATTCATGGGGAAGTTCAAGGTGTATAATTTGTTAAAATTGTGTAAATTGATGGAACTGACGATGATTTTTTGATTGATGATTTGATGATTATTGTTGAAGATGTCTTTGCTACCCATGCGAAGCCGGGGCGGGTTGCTATTTTCAGTATACTTGAAGAGTGCTGCATAGAAATATTAATATTTAACCATTGATATAATAAGGAGAAAGCGATAGTAAGGTGAAATCTTAGCTCCGAAGCCGCTCAGTCAAAACACTATCTAGGTCACTAGCTAGCTAGTCCCTTGAATGAATTAGAGCGTGAATACCTACACAGTACCTGTAGCTAACACATTAATTGTGTTCTACATTTTATGTACATATTTTATTATAAATTTATGTTTGTTTAATATCACTAAAGTTATAAAGGAAATATGGCAACATTCCAATTATCGTAAAACAAATCTAATCAAAGGTCTTGATTTTCACGTGGGACTTGTATTTGTGACCCAAAGATAATTTATTTAGAAGATGAATATTCCTTGTGCCGTAAATTAGGCATTGTGTTAATAATACTAACATTTCAACCGGCGCCTTTGTTAACTGATATGACTTTAAGATTATCTGATGACTACCAAGCTCCATATTCCGTAATTTTGTTATAAAACATAGTGGAGGAACGACTGTGATGTCTCTCCAGCGGAAAGTGAACGATTTTGCGTGGCGGGCCGCGGCCTAATGGTTGATGTTGGAAAGTTAAATAATATAACTAGCAGCGCCACGCGGTTTCACCCGCATAAGTACCGATCCCGGGGGAATATCTGGATAAAACGTAGCCTATGCGTTAATACAGGTCTTCAGCCATCTACATACCAAGTTTTATTGCAATCCGTTGATTGGTTTTTACGTGAACGAACAAACATCCATCCATCCATCCATCCAAACTTTCACATTTATAATATTAGTGGGATAATTAATTTCGCTTAGTTTGGCTTATTTCCGTTAGATGTATATATTATGTATATTTTTGTTGTGTGTGGATGTAGCCACAATGTATATTGGATTTTGTTGTCTTTTTTACTCGTATTTTCCAAAAAACCAATTGTAATATTTTGTTTAACTTAGAGGCAGTATACTGCCTCGAAGTTAAACATAATTTGTAAAGGAAATAACTGTCCAAATATACAAACCACAATAGTCATAATTTAATAATTTAAAGTTGAATGTAATATGTTCACCTCGTAAAATCAAATATTTGAAGTGTGGGCGAAGGTTTTTATTCCCAGTAGTAATTAGCTCCGATGGAGAGCACTTCTTTTCATTGTCATAGTAAATGAAATGATAATAATTTATGCAAGTTGGTTGTACAGTATGCCAGGGTTCACAGGGTTAATGATGGACCTTGTTACCACCCGCAAAAAAGACTAGGTACATGTCTCAGCATACTAAATGTGTATCGAACTTGCAACCTTTTTAGTGCATTCGACTGCAGTACAAGGGGTCGCGATTTTGTTCATTCCCGGTGTCTGTCTCTATTTTGCTGATCTACAAACAACGGACACAAAGAACACCCAGACTCGGGTGGGAATCGAAACCACGACCTATGGCATAGCAGTCAAGGTCACTAGCCAATAGGCCAACAGGGCAGTCATCATTTTGCGTGTCTTTACAAAAAAAATGTATCTATGTATCTTTATCCGTGTTCTAGAATCCATAGTACAAGCTATAATTAGTTTAGGTGTCAAAAGCACTGTGTCATATGTCCTAGATTCCCATTTCATCCCTTCTATCGTATTTTTGGTAGAAACTAATGTATGCCAAATTTGCTAACGATATAATCCCACCCTAATATACTAAGGAATAAATCTAAGATGTAGACAAATAGATACCATCAAGACCTCTATAATGGGATATAGGGAGAGATAACGTTGATGTGTTAGCTCTAAGGACCCCCATATTCGTGAAACTGTCATTAACCTAGATCTGCTTAACATCGCCTAAACATTATCCTTTCAATTTCTATTTACCTGAAATACCATAAGAGATTTATTAAATAGTGTTTGTATTTAAACAACATATTGTCATATCTATCTAATAAAATCAACGCCCAGTTAGAGTATAATGTTTTAATCACATTATTCCACTAATATTATAAATGTGAAAGTTTGGATGGATGGATGGCTTAATGGATGGATGGCTGGATGGATGGATGGGGATGTTTGTTACTCTTTCACGCAACCGATTGCGATGAAACTTGGTATGAAGATAGCTAGAGGACTGGATCGGGACTTACGCGGGGGAAACCGCGGGGCGCTGCTAGTTTATACTAAAATTTATATTAGCGAACTCAAACATTATTTATTTAAAGTGTTATTTGTGCCTTTTTAATTGTAGGTAATTAGTGTGTTCACTCGTGGTCATTACAAATCTAAGCACGCACACCATTACACGTCTTGTGGTTAGGAGGTACGTGTTTGAACTTTGTACAAATCTGGCTGAAATGTCAAATCGAATTTAAAGCCAGTAAAATGTCAAAATATTGTTATTTTCTTTGTCAATACGATGCTTGACAACTTACGATAGAACCAATAAGAATAGAGTAGTAAGTTTAAAGGTAACTCTGATAGATAATACTGAAAGCAAATCTGTCTCCGTGCATATTCATAAGGCTCTCTGATAGTAGCGGTTACCCACTATAAAGTTTAAACCCTCGTAGCACTAGCAGTACAAATTGTGCATTATCAACCCTATCGCCCTTCCCTTCATTCTTTCTCATGTAACTCCAGTATCAGTACTCGCCAAAAGAAGTGCGCTTAAGGAGATTTTCTAGAGGGAGAGTCTTATTAAAAACAGGGTTAGTCGTAGGACGGTTTTCGCTATTGAGCATTATAGGCGTTATAAATTTTCACCTTAATTACAATTATGTTTTTGTTTATTTTACCATACGAATTGCGCACACAATAAGTACTTTACTGAACTAATTATTTTTTTAAAGATTATTTAATAAAGAGCTGACAGAACTCAATGTTTAAATTAGCGCTCTCTAGTGGATCTATATATGGACTATTAGCGTGACGGTACGAGTTCACTGCTTTTTCCAGATAGCAAAAGTGCACAACGTGCCTAAAAAAGTTTTCACTTCAAAACCAAATCTTCTGAACCTTACATTCCTTTTATATGCCTCATCCCAACTCATATTTATATTCTCATACAACCTAAGAATATCCATCATAGGATGTTATTGTTTTCTGATATAATCATAACCAAACTTTTATTTAAAAAGCTATTACCATGCATGCAAAGCTATTTACTTATACTTTTTGATACAAAATACCTTTTTTTTTTTTATAATTCTTTATGTCAGTCTGTTTTCATTTGTATATTCTGTGAAATTGTTACCATTTATCATCTCGATGTCATACGTCAACTTATTGGTTTTCATTGAAAGTGTGAGCTTTAATATGGCGCGTGGTATTGAATCGAATCGGTTTATTCAATTGTCGCATTGATATTACTGTTTATAGTTTCGTTATTTTGTTCAATTAAAAATTACATTTGTATTAATTTGTAAAAATTTGTTTTAATTATAAAAGCAAGGTATGCAATGAGTGTGTAATAGTTCGAGTTAGTAATTATCATGGAGACTTCGCAATTTTTCTTCACCATCAGGGTGAAGAAAAACTGCGAAATCTGCGTATTTGAGAAATCTCCATAATGTAGTTGCAGTTTTGTGAAGTCTGCCTAGTCGGCTTAGTTCTACGCGATAGGCTATGAACAAACACCTCAAACCAGGAAGGAGCCCTTGCCTGACAGTGGAACATTTAAAAAAATACATTACAAAAAAAAAAAACTATACTCTGTCCATCCATTCAATTATTTTTCTTATGACAGTTCGATAAATAGTAAACTAGTGATATGACCAATGTTGCCGCTTTGAATAAAAATAATAATCGATGTTATTTAAGTGGTAGTTTCAATCGATTGGAAAGAAAGTGTCTTTAATTTATTCATTAGTCTAGGTTTAAACTTGAATTTTAATCATTTCATTTTTTTTTGCAAATATAAAATTAAATATATCTAACTATTCATAACTATAAACTATAAAATAATTAATTTCGATTTTAGAATATGCAGTAGAAACATTTTGTTCAAATCACTACGTAGAATAGAACTTAACTCTTTTTATTACATATAACAAAAATCATTTATTCCAAAATAAATACTACATGTATGTATTATCTACAAATAAATATCTATATATATTTCTGACAACGCGATTTAACGTTTAATTAAGCTATAAATAAAGCATCTCTTTCTTTTCCTTCTTGTCAAAAAAAATCTTTTTGAAAATTTTCAAGCTACATTGAAGGAGACATGAAAGATGTGTGGCTATGGTGAGCTCAACTCCGATATAACCGCTTCATCGGGCTCTGGTAGGGATGGGACCCGGTCGTATACTCATAAAAAGAAATGTACGTCATGTGAACTTTTTCACTTGCTTATTTATATCTCGTATATTTTAACAATTGCAGGCCACTTGACTAACTTTCAGGTCACCACAAATAATGAACACAAATTGTCTAGGACTCATGTCTAATCTCCATGCCTGAAATATCAGAATCCAATTAATAGGAAATGATTGCCACCTAGTCCAAAAGTAAAGAAACTTGTAACACGTATAATATACTTAAGTCACAAATCCCAGCACCATGGCAATAAACTTGTTATAGGCAACCCTAATCCGATCGTTCGGTGAACATTACATGCCAACCCTCCCATTCGGTAAAATCAGGTTGAGAAATAACAGTGACAATATTATTTTCTTTATTATCACGTATCTGGGCGTTAAAAATTTAATATAAGGACTATTTTATGTTGTAAGTTGATAATACAATATACATAAACTGTTGTCTGTGCTCAACTGTATCAAAAATTTGCACAAAAGTGTCAGCACATATTTTACTTTTGACGGCTTTTGTTTATAGCAGTTGATGGTCCCTAAATTGAGGACAGCCGTGGACCTCAGTTTACAGTACTGTACGCTTTCGTACTGTAATCTCTGAGCACATCGGCGTTACTCTGCAAGCGTCAGTGTCGAGAACCATTAACAAAACGTGTGTGCTCATTCCATTTCATTCAATACATTGTCAAACAGCCACAGGAGGTATGCTTTCGGCCAAAGCAATTTATTTTGAATTTAGTCATCATATTATTAATAGATCATTATGAATTCTTAATAATTGATCAATGATATCGTCTGCCCAAAACCAACCTAGATACTTACTGTAGCTGAATTACAAAATTTCCTCGAAATATTTTAGAGCTTTTAACAAAATTATGAATCAAGCTTTTCAATATTGTCGGAAATTTAAGCTTTACATACACGACCTACCGAACTACTACTATAAGCTACCGAAATCAATTACATTTTATTAACATACCCAATATGTATATGGATGATACGCGTATATGATGATACCTGAATGTTGACCTCCAAAGAGTATTTATGAGAGACGCCAGCATACTGCTGAAATGCAAATGTTAAGACTGATGTATGGTGTGACTAGGAAGGACAAGGTGAGGAATGAATACATTTTAGGAAGGCTAAAATTAGCACCAGTGGATAAAAAGTTAAGGTGCAATAGGTTATCGTGGTATAGACATGTGATGCGGAGGAATGAGCAAAATGTGGTGAAAAGAGTTTTATGTATGAAAGTTGAAGGGTACAATAGTAGAAGACGAGCAAAGAAAAGATGGATGGACTGCGTGAAAGAGGATATGGCTAGAAAGGGAAACAGCAGTGAAATGACGAACGATTGAGTAAAAAGGAAGAAGTGAACACATTGCACCGTTCCCAAATAAATATGGGAGAAGGGTAAGAAGGTGATGACGTGACTTCTGAACGAGACATCAAAACAAAAACACAATAAAAGATACACGCTGTCATTAAAGCATAACTGACATGTTACTTTAATACGGGGAGTGAGGGGGAATATTTGCATTGACGGATAACAACATATTAGGAAGCCTTTCTAATGATACGGTACTTTGTCAAATATGTTACTGTCAAAAATGAAATCTGTTAATTTTGTTAAATTTCGAGCGAAAACAGCAAGTTCTGTAGAAACTTGTATTAAGTAAATTGTTGTTGTTTGATTTAACAATCCAAAAAATAATAGCAAATTGAAAGATTCCAAATCTCATATAACACTAAGATACTACCAAATTCGAAAGTTAGTTGGTACCTCAAACATTATTTCAAGGTTAATAATAACTAATTCAATGACTTAAAAAAAGTGTGTGTACTTATGTACATAAGTTATACTTTTATCTAGTTAAATAAAGTTTAATTAAATATCTTAATAAATAATACATACCGTCAACTAACCTCAAATTCTACAAACGTACTCAAAGTAATATGTATAAACCATTCTTATCACTTATAATCACTGTAAATTAACATAAATAATACATACCGTCAACTAACCTCATATTCTACAAACGTACTCAAAGTAATATGTAAAAACCATTTTATCACTATCGTCAAGTTGGTAACTTTTTTTGAAAAACTAAAATGTTGACTAGCTAACTTCAGGGTGTCGACTTTTCATGACGGTGTGCGCACGCATCGTAAAAATTTACTCTCATCATTTTTCCATACCGCGCCAAAAGAAGTATAACTTCAAAATTTAATGAGAAACGTATGTGACAACTTAGTAACTCTGTTTCACATACTACCGCGCTGTTACCTGTTAAACATTTTCATCATAATAGTTAATGTATACACCTAACATAACCTATTGTATTTTGTAGTTATGAGATGTCGATACGTTTCAGCAGAGTGCAGAAAACCAATTCTGGTTGATACTGCTCAGTTAAAATTAAGTTTTAGTGTAAGAAATATTGAAAGTATTTAAATAAATTAAATAAATAAACAACAATAACACTTTATCTGTCCTGTCCTGTATTCTGAATGTCTGTTGCCGATACAATATGGCCGCGGCGTAATGGTAATATCAGATCCTCACCACAAAAGCGAGGGTGACAATGTAAAAATATATGTGACTACACAAATCCTACTTCCTACTAATATTATAAACGTGAAATTTTGTGAGTATGGATGGACGGATGGATGTTTGTTACTCTTTCTACTTTTTATCCCGATATTCCTACGGGATCAGGACTTACACGGGTGAAACCGCAGGGTGCAGCTAGTTTGAAAATAAATTTTACACTGACACACGAATGGCGCACGTGTAAATAAATTTAAGCCTACGGTCGCAGCATCGATCATCAGAAATATTATGTGGTTCACATAGTTTTCTGGGTGTGTATCCGTTATTCGCGTATTTGTAAAGAATCTATTCACATCTTACCATAAAAAAGCTTCGAATCAACGTAATCGAACACTTGTGTACATGATCATTAAATTGCTTTACTGTTTATATACAGAGTGTTAGTGAAACACTCCCGAAAACGAAGACAGACAATAGCACTAATGATGCCTTTGATGATGGGTCAGAAAAAAAATCAAGTTTTCATATACATAGACGTAATTAAAGAGATACAATAATAGATTCTATAGAGTTATAGAAAATATACAACAATAATTCTGTTTTTTTATTTATTAGTAGATAGTAATTTATTATTATTCTTTCGAAGATAAAATGTAATAAAAATGCATTTTATAAGTGTCTTGGATACGAAAACAACTTCAACAAAAAAGATAAACAGAGTGAAACCTGAAGTTTTTCTTTAAAAGGTAAAAGAATAATAAACCCAAAACGAGAGTAAAAATTTGGGAGGACTTTAAATGTGTTGGACTTATTTTTTGGAGTTTTCGAGGGCCGTTGAGAAGCTATTGAAAGTCGTATTTTAAGATTTCAGCAAGAGGTTCGCTTCGTACTTTTTGATGAGATTTTGCGGCATATATTTTGCATTCATATGTGTTCTGTGTCAGGTTTAGGCTGAGAAAAAATACACTATTACACGAGGTGGGGATTAATTAGCTTTTGCTTGCAGCTTCGTTTGGATGAATACAGCTTTTGTCAATCTATATGTAAAAGATATAGGGTAAATTTTATGCAGGAAAACTGTACCGCTGACAACATGTGTGTTTAAGTTCATAAATATCGGATGAATAGTTAAGGCGGTGAAGCGTAACAAACAAACAAATTCACTTTCGCATTTATAATACTAGCTGTTGTCTGCGACTTCGTTCACGTGGAAATTTTGGTGAAATCTATCCCGACGGGAACCGCACATTTTTCTGGGATAAAAATAGTAACAAACATCCTTCCAATCATACCAATTTACACAAAGTCTTAACAAATTATAGCGATTCATGAGGAAGGTTTAACTAAAACCTTCCTCATGAATCGCTCTATCTATTGGTTGAAACCGCATTAAAATCCGTTCAGTAGTTTTTGAGTTTATCGCGAACAGACAGACAGACGCGGAGGGGGACTTTGTTTTATAATTTGTCAATAATAAGATAATTATGTTTAAAAATGAAAATTTCGACAGAATTTCGAATTTCGATATTTTAACGCATTCTTTCATTTTCCTCATTCCAACTTTTTAAGTTTTTCTTAAATTTTGTAGAACTAGCAACCTGCCCTGCTTCGCACGGGTAGCAGTGGAGGACTTTGTTTTTATAATACGTAGTAATTAATACATACAATACAACTTTGAATAAAAATTATCCAGCCTTTGAAAAACTTGAGACTTATTTATAAAGTATACTGGAAACCGTTCCTATATAACAGAAAAAACGTTAACCTTCTTTCAGTTCCGAAAAAATCAACTTCAAGATAGGATTTATTTTCTACTGATTGAACTATCTTAGATCCATTTGAAATGTTGCAATTTAATCTAAGTATGGAAATTACTTACGAAAACATCTATGCGAAGATAAGCCATATATTAATATCCAGTAAAAGTTCCTTATTCGCGTTGGATACGTTCCGTAAATTTGCCGCGAATGCAGAAACCGTGATGTTTCAAGCTCTTGAGAACGACGAGGAGTATTGTCCAAATTTAGAACAGGGCACATTAATTATAACGAGAATTACAAAGCTGTAACCCCAATGTCTTCTGCTTTATACCTATTGCTCTAAGCAGGAGATAAATTGATGCAAGGAGTGAGTGCTCATTTAGCAATCGACTCATCGACGTTTCACGTGACTTGAAGATTGGCGCTTTTGTGATTTAAATAACGAACATTTACTATTCATATAGCAATGCTCCCCCCCCCCTCTCCCCCTCCTTCACCCTTCCCCTACTCCCACCGTAAAGGCCGGCGATGCACTTGTGACTCTTGAGTTGCAGGTGCCCATGGGTGGCGGTAGTCATTTACCATCAGGTGACCCGTCTGCTCGTTTAATAATAATTATTATTAAAACAATTTAATATTCTATCATGATTATAACGTGTATAATGCGACACCTACAGCTTGTACTTACAGTCCCTATTAACAACAATATATATTTTTTTATTTATATTAACGAACATACATATAATGTTTGTGTATCATTTCACTTACGCTCCAAGCCTCGAGCATACATCATGTCACCCTGATAAATATTCCCACGAAATAACTGAAGTTCATAAAACTCCTTTCCAAGTCCCGATATTGGTTATTTTTAGTGATTGATATAATATCAAAGAGTAACGTTTGCCATATTGAGAACCATCGATACAATATGACGGTCGTAAATAAACTGAAGACTCATTTTCAATATTAGAAAATATACTGTTTTTTTTTTGGGTCTACAGTAAAAAAAGGTTGGACATGACATGTGATAAGTTTGATTACAGTGATAGCTTTCTTTTAAGATACTAGCTCGCACTTATTGTCACTGTTCCACTCAAAACCTTCTTTGAAAATTTTGCCATTAAATACAAAAAAAGAATTTTTCAGATCCCACTAGTAGTTTTTTGTTTCAATAAAAAACAAACTCTACAACTTTATTGAACATAGATATTGTTTCAGGGTCTATTGGTGATAAGCGATAAACAACCTTACATAAACTATTTAAAGGTCTTTCCGAGTTATTCTATACTTAAATCCCTTGAGATAAACATGACAAAGAGCTTATGTTATCCTAGCTTAACTATGAGTAAATTTCTCTGTATTTTCTTTGTACTCTTGAAATTTAAAAGGTTGCAAAACAATTGTTCATATTGGAGAACTGTTAGGTATACTTTTCTACTCGTGTAAGTATTCTTTACGAGTTAGAGATTAAATAACTTTCGTAAGTTTAATTGATTAATGTTTTTCCAAGTAATTTCATGGTTGACAATTCGTAGTTATATTTTGTACTAGCAGCGCCCCGCGGTTTCACCCGCGTAAATCCCGAATCCGTGAGAATATCGGGATAAAAAGTAGCCTATGCGTTAATCCAGGTCTTCAGCTATCTACATACCAAGTTTCATTGTAATCGGTTCAGTGGTTTTTGCTTGAAAGAGTAACAAACATCCATCCATCCATCCAAACTTTTACATTTATAATATTAGTAGGACTACGTCCAAAAGCATTCGTATACCTAAATGCATTTCTGTTCGCATTATTCATATCAAACTAGACTATAATTACGTCTTTCCCGTGGCATTAAGCTAAAAATCCAAAATTATATAACCTACGCGTATGAAAGATTTAATCTGAATGCTGATAAGCCTACAATTACAATTATTTTTTATTTTGTGTTGACATTTAATTTACCTATTTACATTATCTCAATGTTATTCAATTTATTAATGTAATTAAATAATGTTTCTTATGCTGCATAAGACTACTTAAGTGTTTAGTATAATATGCCACACCTTGCGGCTAAACATGTTGTGCCTTGTACCTACATACCATAAGACCTTATATTGTTACCATGTTTATGAGCAAATAAATCTTGTATCTATCAATCACAGTAAATTAAGATCTCAGCAGTAGTGACACGACACATATTAGAAGGCACACAGCTAATTATTGATTTTATGTATCGACTGCCAGGCAAGCTAAATTACTCTTTATTGCTTAGTACTTAACTAAATTGTTTTTTAAACAAATTCTGTAATAGTTGCGCCCTGTTAAATTTTTTTATCAATATCTGTCTTTACTCATGTCTCTAGGATACCATAGGTAATTGAAATGTACATATAAAAACCTTAGTAATCAAAGCAGCGGACCCTTTTCAACGTCGAGTGAAAGCATACGACATTACTAGCAGCGCACCGCGGTTTCACCCGCGTAAGTCCCGATGCCGTTGTAATATTGAGATAAAAAGTTGCCTATGGTTAATCCAGCTATCTACATACCAAGTGCCATCGCAGTCGGTTCAATAGGTTTTGCGTGAAAGAGCAACAAACATCCATACATCCTCACAAACTTTCACGTTTATAATATTAGTAGGATTATCATTTACCACCCTTGTTTTTCATGAAATATGAAACGAAACGTACTTGATAGGTCTATATCTGGCATCTTAATGCTCTAAGTGCTTTTTAATTATAAGTCAATTGATCAAGGTCTTCCTTCTCAGCAATAAAGCTCATATTTACTACCAGGTAAATGTTGTAATATTATTTTAGCTTGAAGCCGAAGGCCTCAACAAAACTAAACTTTGTACACACAATAAGCCAAGCCTCTCTAATCAAGTCGATATAAATAACTACAGCGCGACTCCACAGCGGCCTATTTTCATTCTGTGACCTCTCTCGCTTGACCGTGATGGCCACCGTTGCAATCAATAAAAAGGATTTCTATCTATTTACATTTCACGCGTAGGTTGATACGAGTCGTGCAAATCTGTAATCAAATGTGGAGATTAACTCCATTATTTAGCGCAAGGCAAAAAATAAATTATTACTCAGAGAATAAAGTCTACTTTGGAAAATATAATAATAAAGTCTCTGAAAATCTGGTTGTTCATGGGAGATATACAAACTCAATGAATCATGGAAGTAATAATTATTATTAATATTACAAAAAGTGATATCTTCAAAAACATGGTTTGGTTGTTTCTGTTCAGCCCATAAACTTAATATAGTAATAAGTTTATGGTTCAGCCAGGTCTTATTATTTTTGAAGCTATACTTCTTTTGGCGCGCTAACGCAAAACCGACACCCTGAAATTAGCTAGTCAACCTTTTAGTTTTCAAAAAAAAGTAAACTTAAAAAAAGTTAAGTTAAGTACACTTATATAACTCTTAATTATTATAATATTATTTCAAGCATTTATTTAACAGCTAAGGTCAGTTTACCATGCCCTGGCAACTCCCTGGCAAATGCTCTGGAATTAAACATGAGCAGGATTTTTTCTTAGGAGCCATCATGCCAGGAGCGAAAAACTTTCGATTTAATGTTGCCACTATTACTAAGAATAATGAATTGTAAAGAAACCTTCGTATATTCGTATATTCTTTATTGTACACAAAAAATAACAATCTTATAAGTACAGGAAAAACTTACGCTGACAAGGAATTACTGTCCAGTGGAAAATGGGCCTCCAGTAATCAATTATCAAGTAATCACTCTGCACTGACATGCAATGGTTATATTTCTATAATCTTTGTAAATATTTAATTTGATTAAAAATATTATTTAACATATTATGTCCATAATTCGTGCCGTCAGCCCTATAATCATCATCATGAACAAGAAATATTTGTATGTAAAACAATCCATAATTAAGTAAAACCTTGATAAAAAACAAATTATTTATGCTAACTTTTTCATGGTATTGATAAATATTGCTATTAACACGGTTTTTAGCTTTACTTTAAACTAACTATACAAACAAATCTTAGAAGTCAGTTTAACATATTTTTAATTATGGTATCGAAATGAAACTTTGTACGTGTATATAGTTTAGATGACAATATACTATAATTTAGCATCTTAGAGGTGATCTGGTTATGGAGCCAGGAAAATAATCTCAAAATATTTTCGGAAATAGAACACCAAATTTGAATTTAATCAAACTGATGGAATTTCTATGAGAGGACTTAGAATTTTCGTCCACTCCACCTGGCCACAGGGTGTCCTACACTACGTTTCCCTTGACGCGGTCTCCACTCCACAACTCGTCTACTCCAGCGGTTATGGTTAAGGATGCGCTCGCTTTAAAATAATTGATGTACTCCTTAGGTATACTCCTTTGTCTATTTCTGTACCTCTGACAACGTATAAGCAACACTTCATGATGATCGGTGAGCCGTGATATCCATGAATAATATTAGTGTAAATGTCATGTCAGTCATGAGGTCGACCCGTTGCATCGCGTGTATTTACAACTGTCACACGAGTAGTGGACCCGGATAATCCAATTGTATACTTCTTATGGTTTCAAGAAAATGTTACAACGTTTTTATTTAATTCTCATTTACAAACGTACACGTATTGTTCAGTCAGGTATGAAAGTACATTCTCAAAATAATTCTTTCAAAAAAAAACCGACTTCAACAAAAAAACTATTACCGTAAAAGACTTATATATGGTTTTCTCATGGATTCTCATTTCTTTTTTTAAGTCGGTTAAAACGGAAAAGAAACAATTGAACTTTTATTGGAATTTTTGGAATTTTTAGAGCTAAGGAGTACCTTACGTATTGATTTTCATATACGGTATGGTATGGAAATTTTATGAGGATTGAAATTAATAAAAGCGTTAATTCAAAGGCGTTACGTTTTCTGTCACTTTGAAATTAAGTATATGTGATAAAGTGTGTGTGTAATTGCATTGTATTGTAGAGGTGTAAACTCCAGTCCTGCGTAGAATAAAAGATAGAGAGAGAGGGGGAAAAGAGAGGGAGAGAAGGAGGGAGGGGGAGGGACAGAGAGAGATATCTGGGAGCAATATATATGGCAGCGTAAGATTGTAAACTCCAGTCGTGCCGAGCTGACACACACTTTTTTATCTATCTATTAATATGTCGGTAAAGACAAAACAATTGCGCACCTTTTTGGTTAGTAAAAAGCTTCTGAATTTTAGTCGTTTCGAGGTCAATGTGTGCGATTTTATAATAAAATCCCAGATAAAATACAAAATGTTAAGTATACAGTAAAACGATAACTAAACCTATTACTTAGTAGTTAATTGATTGAGATTCACAGGCTATTTCAAATATCTAATTGAAATGTGATGGGAGCTAATGTTTCTTATTTTCCGTCTGTTATGGATTTTTACTTTTGTTTTTTCTTATTTTTCAGTCTCCCTATTTTTGTACCTTAATCCTAGTTTATTTACCTTAAATCTTAATAACATAATAGCGCATAACAAAACAATGCTATAATAAAATTTACTACATATTGTAATTACTATCTGGTGATTCAAGAGTGGCCATGAGTTTGTTTGCCCGTTTTCTTGTCACAAGGCTCAACCATTTGGAAACGGGCGGATAAACACAGATCGACACAGGCTGATACGATATTTTTTTTATCCATTATTCTAATAATTTCTTTTGACAAAGCAATGTATTGCTGCTGCAACATAGTGTGTGTTGATCTATTTTTTTTTTTTATAAAAAAAGGACAATATCAAATAATTGTTGAGCGATTTCAGTGATTTTATTTTCATAAAATCAAAGATATTGAATTTAATTTACACGTATATTGCTAATTAGCTCTAAAAGGCTCCCTGCGTTTACTGCACTCCTGATTTATTTAGTCTAATTCTTTCATAAAAAAAAAGTATTGGCCACCTTTTAATACGACGCCTTTTGATAAGGTTTATTATGAGTTTCTGGAATACCTTTAAAGTCTGACAAAGTAAAAGCATTCAACGAGCAAAAGGAAATGATCAGTCTCGTACCAAAATATACACTTAAACAATTCAATTTCCTGTTGTGTGTGGACGAAATGCGCAGCTTTTAAGAACCACTCACGTTGGTATTATTCAATTAACCAGAATGCAATTTATTAAGATTTGTGCGAGTGCTATTTCGGAGATAAAAGACAGTTCAATCTGCTTTATTGTAAGAGTGATTGATTGAGAAGACAAAATGGTTCGGATTGAAAATATAAATTCATTTAGTGACTTGATTAGTTTAAAACAATACAATCCTATAGGCTTAAACTGGTATTAATTAAAGAGGTTTATGTTTATTTTGGAGGTGCCCGACTAGTTTCGGGCCCAATTGGGACTCTTTATTAATGTGTGAAGCGACCTGCCACGTGGCTGTCAAGCGTCACTGTGTGGGTGGAGTGTGACCTCTGACACTGACGCGTCATACGTATTTGAGGAAAATCGTATAATTTATCTCAAATAAACATCAATACCCCTCATGAAAGATTTTAATCTGTGTATTACCTGAAACAGCATCCAATTACAGCGAATTTTCATGTACCATTCCATTTCATATACCAGTCTTTTTTATATTTATTTGAAATTAAGAGTTTAACGAGCCACTGAAGGCTAGCAAACGCGTTATCAAAAAGGAAACGTTAAGTTAAATGAAAAGTACGGTTGATATATAGCGATTTAAATTGAAAAATAATAACGGATAGTCGTTAGAAATCATGTCCTTGAATCTCGAGCCCATTACCAATCTGTGAGTCTTAACTGTCTTGCTATCTAAAGCAAAAGAACAAAATACCACAGATACCTATAGAGCTCAGTTTCATAAAGTAGGTATACTACGCATGTATATATTTAGGGTTGTCAACATTTCATTAAAGTTCTTTTTTATATTATTAACAGATAGATAATAATATAATAAATAAATTATACTTCAGTTTTTTGTATCAAGTAAATTATATAAATATAAAATTAAGCTACTATAATTAACATAGCTTAATTTAAATGTTAATAACTTCAAGACCTTTCGTATTATTGTGCAAACATTGCAGGTTGTGGCGGTGATGCTGACTGCTCGTACTATCTGTGAAAAAGAGTAAAACGATTGATCTGTGCTTCACGTGAACACGATGAGGTTATTTTCCTGGTCATAAATAAATTATATTTCCTGAAAGCCATTTTAAAAAACCCTATACTACTGGAAAAAATAACAGAATACTGCAGTATGTGGTTCCATAAGCAGTTAAAGATAAAGTTCAATAGTAATTCACTAAAATAGACATGATTTTTTGATTCCTTATAGTGTAAAAAACGTGCATTTTTTCTTCTGGTTTATCTGTTAATGAAATAAAAAAACATTAAAGAAAAGTTGACAACCCTAACTAGAGAATGGCCGAAGTATATTATTTTGAGGTTCACTAGCGTAACGTAACATAAGTGTGCCTGTCACAAAGATTAATGGTGAGGTGAGTAGGAGGGATAATATGGTGCCACCAATTTTATACTATTACCATTATTCTATCATCAATATCGTCCAGTGGACATCAATTAATCTGATGTCACTTAGGTCCTTAGAACGTGGATGTAATCCTATTGCGACAGCGCGGATTCTGTCCTTTATGAAATAAAAACTTTTATTATCAATGAAATAAGATCGAACTGTAATATGAATTGTAAGTAACCGAAACGAAAACAATTTTCATGTGTTCTTATGAACGTATATGAATGTACTGTACAAATTTATGATGAATTTACACAGAGTACATTACGACACAACTAGCATGGTTCACCTGCATGCTAAACTGTTCTCCACTGAACAACCCAAGTCTCTTAAACCCTTCCTTAGTCCTGCAACAGATAAGCAAGGACTGTTTCTGCGTGTCACAACGTATCCTTTGCCAAGCAGCTACACGACTTTGCTAACTCTATTCGTCCAGGAATCGCAGCAGAGTTGTGTGCAATTTGCTTTGGAACTACTGAGTAACAGTAGCGCAGAAACGCTTAGAGTACATTGTAAATCTCGGTGCATACGTATTGCCCCTGAGAGCTATAGTCTCAACTCCAAATACCACGCGGAGATCCTGATCGCTTGCTTGGCGAGTTTTACGCTTCTTAATATTCCTCCTCTTATCGAACAATGTAGATAAAGCTAAACGAACAACTATATCGATTCTTATATCGTCGACTTCGAGACTTGTGATGCAGCATGGCTCACTCTATCTCTTCATAGTGGTATTTTGGTCTTTCGTCTCTGTAGTTTCTTGGCGTTTTAGTAAGTCTTGTCTCTGTCAGTAACAATATTTTGGAGGATATTTAAAAAAGGAAAAAAGCGGTGCTGGTAGCTAATTTCTGAGATCCTATTCTGCGCAAGATGGTCTGTTGTAGCAGCCGATGCCCACATCATGAAGAAATCAAATAATGAAGTATTATGTTTGGTGATAACTTCCTCCGAGTTTTCGCTGCTTGCAGAACTATAAAGCAATAACAATTCTTAACAATTTACTCTTCTTTAACCAACTTCAAAAAATAGCCAACTTTGAATGGTTCTCGGTTCGACTGAAAGTATTTTTAGTATTTGTTACTCGATATTCCTAATGTTTATAACGGATGTGACATTTTCGGACAAATTATAATAAAATTTGTAAAAAGAGTTTGATCCCTTTTTGAGTCTAGTTGAATATTTACTTTTATTTATTTTTTCTCACAAGGCTCAACGATTTCAAAACAGGCGGTTATAAATAGACACAGGCAGATACGGTATTACCTGTTATCAATTTTGTTTATTTTACAATTTTAGATTTGACAAAGCAATTATTGCGGTGACTCTGCGCGTGTTGATCTATAATTTTAAAAACTTCAGTTTAAAGAACAAGACGTTTTCAAATAATTTTTAAAGAATTTTATGAAATAAAGATATTTAACTCTGAAAGACCTAATATTGTAATTATAATATAAAACCATTATCACCTACGACCAGTTTTACGTCTACGAAAGCAAAACATAAACAATTTCTGTCAATCGTAATCTTCTTAATTATCACGTAGGCAAAGAAAACTTAAATGTTATGCCAAAAGCTTTTATGAAATGTTTAATACGATATTCTGTAGGTGATTACTGAAGCCAATTTCTGAGTTAATTAAGTTTCTTGTTACTTTTAATTCTATTATCTGATAACAATATACTTAATACCGATGTTGTCGTAATGTTGACGGAGGAACTTGAGTTTTAAGTACGTGTCTATAAATGTAGACAAAGTTTGTAATTTATATATGAATCGATGTCGTTTTAAATTAAGAGTTATAATTTATTTCAACTCCTAGTTTTTTACTTTACAGCCATAAAGAGACCGCATAATTGCTGACATTTACAGTAAGGGTCGTTCGTCATCTCGTCCCAAAACAAACTCGACTCTTTGAGACGAGTCGACGAATTTCAAAATTAATGTTAATTTCATACGTCATCTCGTCCCATTCATGGTTTTGTTAAGTACTTTGAAACGCTTTTTCTTGACTGTACTCAATAAACTAAAATTTTAAAGAATTTCAATAATGGGACAAGATGACAACTGCAAAAATATAAATTTTGAAATTCGTCAACTCCTCCCAATGGGCCCAATTTGTTTTGGGACGAGATGACGAACGCCCCTACAATAAGACTTGCTAAGTAAATGTATCTCTTCTTAAAAAGTACCAAATAGCTAAAAAATACGTAAGATGTGTTTTTTATTTATACTTTCCAAAATGAAGCACCGCACAATCGTAAATGGAATACTAACCTGTAAGGATATATACCGTCTTTATTTTAAGTTTGTTATTTGTTATACATCTGTCTGACTCTGTAAAATATTTTTCTCAGCATCAGGTTAAAGGTACATACATACATTCATTCCAAGTCTACGGTTCCTTAATTTGTAAAAAAAATGATTTAAAGAAAACGCAATTTACAAAATTCGGCTATTCACGCCGCATCACTTGTTATTAAAATCAACTTTGCATTAACCTAGAATCATGTAACTGTCCAGTAAGAAGGGTCTGAAAGTTGTTAATGTTGATGTTAGCAATTTTCAAAGTAGCATGCCTATTGGTGTAGTGGTTTGTGGTCCTGACTGTTGAGCCAGAGATCGTGGATTCCATACCTATCCAGGACACATAATTGTATGATGAGCACGATAATTTATCGTGTCTGGGTGTATTTTAAGGGTAAGCCATGGGAGCTCTCGTGGGAGAGCCATGCTTCGGCACGTATGGGCTGGCTCGACCGGAGTGATACCACGGCCTCACAGAAAACCCGCAGTGAAGCAATGCTTGCATTGCTTCACTGCGGGTTTGTGAGGTTACCGGAGGCCCTATCCCTTCCCCCCTCTCTTTCCCCCTCTCCCCTCTACCACCTTTCCCCTACTAATACCTTAAAGGGCGGCAACGCACTTAAAGACTCTTGAGTTGCAGGTGCCCATGGGCGGCGGTAGTCATTCACCATCAGGTGACCCGTCTGCTCGTTTGCCCACTATAAAATAAAAAAATATATATATGTTTATCAGCAGTCTGGTTACTATAGTATAGAATCTGCCTAGTTTAGAACCAGACGACCGTATGTAAGATGTGCCAATATATTATTATTATTAAAGTCAAAAGGCAAAAATAACCTTGTCACGTTCAACTATTTTCACGTTATTCATATAGTTCACTAAAAATATTCCTATTAAAAGAGCGCTTCGAAGCAGAAATACGTATGTATTCATGCACGGTAGTGGATATTTGGTGAGATAGGGATATGTAACGACTCTCAATGCATATTTGATGCATATTTCAATAGATTCCAACGATTTAAAAATATCTGTAGGAAAGAGTTTTGTGCTGTAATTGATCTAATTGACTGGTAACACTGGTACACTTCATACATACGTACACATACTCACGGCTGTATCCCCGAAGTGGTAGAAAGTATTGGGAGTATATTGTAATGGAATGGTGGGCAAGAAGGGAAAGCAATGCTTAGGGGTCATCCATAAATTACGTCACACGTTAAGGGGGTGAGGGGGTCAATGAAGTGTGATATTGTGTGACAAGAGGTGGGCGGTGTCATACGCTTCGTGACGTTACATGTCGAAATCTAAAGTATTAAACACAAAATATAGACACGTTATTACACAATTATAATAAAAAAATGAGAACTACTCTTTTCAGTTCTGGGTGCAAAATTGAAAAATATGTGACGTCACACCAGGGAGGGGGAGTCCAAAAATCATTAAATTCGTGTGACGTAATTTATGGATGGCACCTTATATTGATGAATTGGGGAGTGTAAGTAATAGCTCTAGCAGGTCAGGGTCTTGTACCCGAACCTCGTACTTACTGGCTATTGCCAGAAAGCCTATCCCTATAATATAAAAAAAGATGTGTGTGACAATTTAATGGACTCTCTCTCTCTCTCTATCTCTCACTCTCTCTATTTATATATATATACATCTCTCTCTCTCTCTCTCTCTTTCTCTCTTTCTCATCATTTTTAGACGCTGTACAGTATACAGTACATATTCTATACACATATCTACTTACATGCGTCGAGATTAAGGAGTGAACTCCAATAAAGCACAACAAATCGTTAAAACGTTACGCTGCCCTCCGATCACAAAATTTTACTCTTCATAATTTTTTCATACCGGGCGCCTTATATGAAAATCGATTCTTATTACTGAACTCCAAGCCTCCGAGCCTTATAACATAAAGAACCCATACTCGACAGAATATATAAGTAAAGTTTTCTATTTATACAGGAAATTACTTGAAAAAACAGAGAGACAGGGTTGACAGCGTGTTAGAGACACCACAGGCACAGTAGAGATAAGTAAATCCTCATGCAAAATAGCTCAACGAAACGTTTTAAAGTCTCGGTTAGCTTCAGTACACAACAATCGTAAGGTGTGAGGCAGTGCCGGTATTTATTCTCATGATTATGACACAGCTACTTACTGTATTGTGCAGTTTATGGCTGAATGAATTCGCCTACATCAAAGGCGGCTTGTCGCTCTTGGCTTCACAAGATAAAATAACAATAGATTTCCCTTAGATAGTCGTGTACCATCTTCGCCTTCATCGTCACATTCCATCAGGTGAGTTGTAAGACAAACGCATATGCCATTTCACAAAAAAAAAATACATGCAATTTTTTTTATTATTTCTGTGTTCTGTGTAGATTCTGCAGGTATGTCAAAAATCTTATAACAGATGTTTACCCGTGTAGTTAATTAATAATCAAAAGAAAATGTAGCTAAACAATGACTTATAGTCATTGTTATTCTGATAGGTACTTATTCTAAAACTCACCATGTTTCATCAGGCAAGAGTTCCATTTTGATTGTCCCTTCCCTTCAAATAGAACTAATGCAAATTAAACTTTTTGAAATTCAAAATAATATTTAATTAAAAGAGAATTAATTTAACTCATCAAATACGTAAGAAAAGGAGACAGTGGGAAGCCATATTGCGTCTTTAGCTACCAATCGGCCTTGGACAATTATTTCAATAAAACAGCCAAGACAAAATACTGCTTACTTAGCTTTGTGGCTGTACAATAATGGTGGCACCGATAACCTCTAATTGTCGTCAGATGAATAGTATAAAAAGTATTGAATTGTAAAGTTGTTTTGGTCTCAGGAAACCATTTAATAAAAAATCCAGTCCAATTTGAACAAATAGAAGAATTGAATGAAATTAATTATTTGTATAATATGGTTATTATAAGAATACTAGTTTTTGCCCACGGCTCCACTCGCGTAAATCTTATTTTGTATATCCCTTGAGAACAGTACTTTTTCCGGATAGAAGGTACTATATTCTAGTAGGTCGGTTGAGTAGTCAAAGAGTGAGAGCGTAACAAACAAACAAACTAAAAGACTGTTAGGATTTTCTTTTTATTTGCCGATATTTTATCAACCAATACACCTGTCACTGAATCTATCTATCTGAAGTATTTATCCAATTTAATTAATCTATTCAAATGAAGCATCTATTATATTGAGGTATCTAACAAACCGACACATCTATCCAATGGATGCATGAGTCCAACTGAGTCTACATAATGGATACCTCTATCCAACTTGGGCATCTATCCAAATTAGGTAACCCTTATAGACTTTAAACGTTCAAGTAAAGTCTTCATAAAGTAACAGAAACCGGTTTAGCAGTCTCACTTGCTGACTGAATAATTATAGTAAAGTAAAACAAAAAAACACGCTTTAACTAAATTAAAAAGTCAAAAAGAGAGAACAATAGGTCTCCTGGTTTAATCATCAGACTGTAATTACCAAGACCAATCTGTTGGGCTCGTCAAAGTAAATGATATGAGGCTAAACTCGAGGGGTTTACTAGTAGCCCCTGAAGAGCTCCACCACTGACCACCTCCTGGTCCCATCATCAGATCTGCTCCAAATTGCCAAATTATAGTATTGTCATATACATACAAAGTTTGATTTGGGTACGACAAATAGAACTAAGTTAAAATTTACTTCTTAGATTTGTTTACATTGTTGAAAAAAATGGCACCAGTTGAGCAAAATATTTGGTTAGTAAATCTATTATTATGGCCGAGATAAGTAGGTACTCTGAGAGAGAACGCGGAAAATGGGTGTATTTCTTTCCACGTTAGTTTTTATATCATAGAATACATTGTATTTGAGAAATGATAAGGGGAGATATATTAATGGCCAATGTATAAAAACATGTCAGTTTCACTTTGTGTCATTGTGTTCTCTGTTGTTGGATAAAGAATGGAATTCGCTAAAATCTTTTGGTCGGCACTTTTCCGTACAATATTTTCGTAATGAAAAAATACATACAAAAAAACTAGTCAAAAGTTATGATACATATATAATCTTAAAGCAAAAATGCGATTGACCAATACCGAAAACTTTTATTAATTTTATGAAATCTAAAGAATACACTAAAACAAAGGCGAGTACAAGAGAAGAGGACGACCAAAAAAAGATGGATGGACTGTGTGAAAGAAGATATTGCTAGAAAGGGAATAAGCAGTGAAATGACGAACAATAGAGTAGAATGGAAGAATAAAATATATTGCACCGACCCCAAATAAAATTAAGACAAGGGTAGGCAGATGATGATGATGAAATCCAAAGAATACGTTAAATTACATTTTGTAAGTCAGTACATATATCTACAAACGAAACAAATGATGTCTAAATAGGTTACAACTCATTTCTTACTTGAATGGAAGCGTAATCTAGAAAAAGCCAAATAATTGGTGATTCTTCACTTTAACCACACTGACAAGTTAGTAAAGCAGACCAAACAATTATAACAGTGTGGCTGCAATTAAAAAAGCATTAGTAAGTTTGTAAGAAAAGTAAACCAAGAACGATGAGTCTTATGGCATTAGGCGCCACAAAAGAAGCGATTTTGAAAGTTAGGAACATTAATCTTTAAGTTAAGTTTTTATTACTTCCTGTCTTTATCTTTATTTACGTTGTTGTTCAAAGTTGAAGCGATTTTTACATCTGTACTGATATATTTGATGACAATTTATTCCCTTAATCTGCAGGAAGAATCTTCCAAACTTAAGTTTTACTTTGTATTCCCATTAAATATGTGTTTGACCGACATATCCAATGGAAATAAAACTTGTCCTAAGTATGCAACTAAGGAAAAAAAGAAAGATCGTCATCATCTATCATCTTCTCGAAACAATTCCGTAACTAACCGACAAACTGACAGACAACTATCAATTAAGGTGGACCAAGAAATTTTAATACCACAAAATTTTAATAAAGAGATGTCTTTTTGAAAATCAATCCCTGACAAGAAAAGAGGTTCAGATTTTTATGGGCTGTAATATTATTCTTAATGGTTACATTCATTTCAAACATCAGTCTGTAACTTTAATTAATTTATACCGTTAAACCATAACGAATCTTAAAAACACTTGCTACTATCAATCACACTATGCTCCCTTTTTCTGATTTCAAATGAAAAATTATATTTATAAATAAAAATATCATAGTATGCTTAAACCAAGCCGTGAGAGGAAAGCTAAAATTAAAAAAAAATACTAATTATTTGCTAAGGCTGCAACCTCTATCAATGAAAGAGATAAGAGATGTCGACACTTCTTTGCAAGGCCATGTTTTTACCGTGCAAACATGAATTCAAGATATAAGATCGCTAATCTACGCGCTACACAAGAAAATCAATTTAATTTGAGCATGTTTTTTTCAACCTCCGTTACATACAACAGCTGGTAGATTGCAGAATAGATAACATGTTAAAAATATTTTACCTTTTTTCCCCGGAATGGGATCCGTCACATTGATAGCAGAATATTGATATAGATGAAGGTGTGCGGTTCAAAAAGGGTAAAAGGTTTTTATACGATTGATAACACACACACTCATGCCTAACACGTTTGGTGTTGCAATGGTCTTTAGGCTGAGTGAAATGGTGCGAAAGGGCACGAAAGCGAAAAGGCAGGCAGAGGTGTATTAACACTCACATTTTGCCAATTATACGTAATTTGGTCCCACAAAATAGGGGGCATGCCTATTGCCGTCAACCGGGCACTTAGGGAATTAAAAATAGGAAAATTGAGAGTATATTGAAAGGAAAAGGTAGGTAAGAAGGGAAGGCAGTGGAAGGAAAGGGATATTGCTTATACCGATGGATTGGGAAGTATAAACAATATCCCGAGCAGGTCTTTCAAACTGGCTGTTGTCACTCTAACCATTTTCCATTCTTCATCTCAACCTTCTTCCATTGTCCCATCTGAAAATTATTAAATTCCCAAGGCGGGTTGGCGCCCGGCCATAAACAAAACCCTTTGCAGTGTTACACATTGCGTCTACCCCAAATAAAATTGGGAAAAGGACAGAAAGATGATGATTGTCCTAGTAACACCAGAGCCTATTTTTTTGTTTTTCGTATGTATGGAAATACCCTCGGGCCGTCACACCACCGGGGTTTTCAGTGGGGCGGTGTGTTGAAATCGAATTGACTAAAACCACACGGTGTGCCGTACTATGCCTTAAATAGGTGGGATCTGGGAACAGCTTTTATTAAGACAGCCAAACCCCCCTAGCACTAACACCAAAGCCTGGTGTAAACATTAATTTAATGAAGGTAAATGCTGATAAAACCGTCTGTTTACTTTGTCCTCGTTTTAATGAAATTTCTTGAAGACGGGATTTTTTAAAGAAAACATTTAAACTACTAACTTGGTGATCCCCTGATGATAAAGTAGCTTCTGCTGATATCAGTGTTGTCACTTGCGTAGGAATAGGGATTCCTATTTGGAACTATAACCTAACATCATCAGAAAAACATCACTATGCTAATGCAGTGCTCTTCTGTAGAGTGGAGATACTTTCCCAGTAAGGTTGCAAAAATCTATTCTAAAACCCTCCATCAAAATATAATTATAATAAAGCTTTAATAATTTTTCGGTGTAACGAAAAATAAATAGCCAAGAGGTTTTGAAATCCAAGGATAATCTGGAATATTTTATTACCCTGTTTTGTCAGCTTCTCATTTACCTTTTTAATTATACTCGTATCAATGGCATTGGTCAGCCTAAATTACTCGCCAAATTCGTGCTAATTAATTTACTTTTAGTTCACAGATTCCAAATTAAGAAAAATAATAAGCTTACTTCTATGCCCCTGACATGAGGTTTTACAGTACACGTGTATAGTAAAAACTTTTATGATATACTTCATTATAAGTGCTAAGGTCATCCGTTAAAATATCTATGCAAAAAATTAGTCTCAACAGTCATTATGTATGAGTAAAACCCAGTCAAGCAAGCAAGTACAATGAAAAGTAAGATAAAATAAATCATCGTTAGTAGCCAATAATAATAGCACCCATATCTTAATGGCTCCTTCCTACATATAAACAAATGCTTTATTAGACTCTTAATGTTAGAAAACATCTCCGTTTTGTATCGCCTCACAAAGATTCATAAGTATGTCTCTCTCACTCGTTAAGTAACAAAAAGAGACAAGGAGAATGTTTTGGGATTTGCGAATATTTATTGCTACGTTTATTGGACATCATAACTTAGTTCAATCGTCTATTCAATTGATCCATGTCATTTGACTAACGATCTTTAAGGAGAATTCCTTTAGCAGAGTTTTTTAGCGTTGAACTGACTAAAATCATCCGGTGTTGCCTATATGGAACTTATTATTCGGATTGGGAGCTAGTGTGCACACTGCGTGGTAACTTTTTTTTACGCCGACCCTTTGGGAACCTATACGAAGTGTATTTTTAAAGAACCGCATACTGTAGTCTATCGGGAAAACATCAACCTCCTCGGGAGCTCATTCCACAGCCGGGGCGGGGCCGGGCGTTCACGGGATTAAATTCCTCTAGAACCGTACTGTGCGCAACCATTTGAGTTTCAAGGTGCGAGGTTCTAAATGCCCTGCCGGCGGTGAGCGATACGGTGGTAGAAAGTGGCCGTGGGCATCATGTCAAACAGTTCCTCGGAATACAACTCATTTTACATAACTAAGACACTGACTCTATTTGAATGAGAGCAAACCCTCCTCTCCTTCTTAAGAAGGTCTAAGACACAATTGTTTTGACCGGATTGCACCGATCTTGGTCATGGTTGGACTGATAAAAACTCAGCACCGCAACGCCTCCGTAAGTTACGAGTTTCGGCAACTACCCATACTTACGACAACCGTTGTATGCTGTTGAGTTACTACACTTTGATGATGATTGCAGTTGCTGATGACGGAATTCCAAGATGTTTATAAACGGAACCCATTATCTCGGTTGATATTTTTGTGTTTCTTAATTTCGACCATTTCACGTACTATTCTGGCATAATAGTGACGGTCGGTAGAGTGCTACTGTAGTTAATGTAGCTCTATCTAGTGATTTGGTCCCGACTCCAGAAAATGATCCGCGATCGCAAACTTTTTGATTTGACGTTTTTTTACAGCTGTGATACGTTTGGTCTGTCAAATGTTCGTACTACCACCGCTGCAATCTACCTTGTATACTCCTGGAGTTTGAAGAGGGACAACATCCTTTGGTGTTAACCTTCTGTCATTCCTTTACCATAAGGCAGGTATGCTGTATCGTTCCTTATTTATGTTATCGCGATTAAGTCAAGATTTATAGGATCACTGGACAATGGTCTGTGTTAAACCGCATTTATCACATTTTGGGCAAAATGGCAATGGTCATAAATTTGGATATCATAAACATAAACCTCTAACTCTTTTACCTTCTACCGTTCTTGAGAGTTGGAGTTTACCTAAATTAAAATTTGATCATAGGATTTAACTTCAAACTCACTTTTCTTGATCCAATGAGCTGAGTGCGTTATTTAGAAGGTCGATTTACAAACTTACTGCGTTGCTAAATAAATTTCAGTACCTGGTTTAATAAATCACTATCTATCCATGCGTCTTAATAGTTTGGACATTATCTACAGCTGGTTGACATGTATTGTGATTTATGGATACGCTAGGAGATAGTTCGCTAGTCTAAACATTAATTGAAGTAGTCTTGACAAGGGCGACAACACAAGTCAGACGATACCAAGGTAGTATATTATGTAGCATGCTTAGGTCCAAGAAATTGCTCAATGGAAAACGTAAACGATATACAATTTTTGTGTGGTCATCATCACCTCACCGGAGCCAACGGTAAAGTGGTATGTCAGAATCGAACCGACTAAAACCACACGGGGTTCCGTCACAAGTGAGTCTATGGCAGGGGGACCCGGGTATACCCTAGGAAGTAAGCCTCCAGGAACCCCTAACAATTATTTGTCCTGGGTGGGAATCGAACCCACGATCTCTGGTTCAGCAGTTAGGGTCACTTACACGTACACACACCAACTACGAGACCAACAGGCCCGTCATTAAATTAATTTTACTACTTACGTGGGAGAGTCATGCTTCGGCACGTATGGGCCGAGTCGACTCCGGTCGATACCACGGCCTCACAGAAAACTGGCCGTGAAACAATGCTTACATTGCTTTTCGCCGCGTGAGTGAGGTTACCGGAGGCCCTAACCCTGCCCTCTCCCATGTTCCCATCCTTTCCCTCTCCCCCCTCTCCTCCCCTCTAATGCCCCTCTCCTGTCTTCCCGCTCTTCCCCTATTCCCACCTTAAAGGGCGGCAACGCACTTGTGACTCTCGAGTTGCAGGTGCCCATGGGCGGCGGTAGTCATTTACCATCAGGTGACCCGTCTGCTCGTTTGCCCCCTATACCAAAAAAAAAAATCTCAACATACGATTTTATAGACTGATCGATATTACGATCTAAATTATTTATTGAATCAGTTTTTAAAAACAAACAACTTTGAACTAGGATACAACTTAATAACGATATGATACTTAAACCTTTTCACAGTTTCAACGTTACGTTATTAATTCTCCGATGTCAATGATGTTGAAATAGTCATTTATAGTCCAAAAGAATCGCTTAGTATCTTTATGTGGTACAAAAAACACGCGTTCGGCTTATGAAGATTTATTGTCCGATCTTCGGGAAAAAATTGCTGCTGCGTGTTTCGCAACATAAGTATAGCATAATATATAAGCTTAATTAAGTTAGAAACTGAATAAAATACTGAATGTTCGCTATTATTCTCTCTTTACATGGATTAAACTAAAAATGTTCTCCATAAGTAGTCACTGAAATGACATTGAGTGACTTTGTGTGCGATTTCAACGAAACCGGTTGCAATAAAAATATTACTGATGCAACTATGTATATAATAAGTAAAACCAAAATAGTATAATCACTGGTTTTTTAGTGTATAGTATTCTACTAGTCAAGCCCTTTCATTTAATCCCCATATTGAGAGAGTTGTGAAAAAATATGTAATCCGCCATTTTGTGGCGGCGGCCATCTTGGACCAATTTTCATCGAACATAGCTAAGAACACTCCCGACTAATTCACCTTTCAACCAAAAAAACAAAATCAAAATCAGTTCATCCGTTCGGGAGCTACGATGCCCACACACAGACACGTCAAACTTATAACACCCCGTCGTTTTTGCGTCGGGGGTTAAAAATAGTAGACATGAAGAAACTAAACGTAGTTTCCAAAACAAACATATTAGTTTAGTTATTAAATGACTTTATTGTACACGAACACATTTTTATTTCTGCTTCACCCCAAGGTTGACTGGCAGAGAATGCCTAAGGCATTAAGTTCGCCTTTGTACAATATGTGCATGAAGTTTTAATAAATAAATAAACACATACTTATTTTTACAATAGTGTACATAGTCATCGTTTACATAACTATTGATGTACCCTTTAGAGATAAACCGGAGAAGCCGACTGAAAAAAACTATTGTGTTCGTTTAGGTTCATAATAACTCTATTAATTCACTTAAAATAAAGCATTTTGATCACACAGTAACTTCGTTTCGATGTATTTCTACAAAAGCACCGGTTCCGGTCGAACCGAAAATCTTCATCGGAAGTTTGTGTATAAAAAGCTATAAATGAAATCATATTGTATCTACACTTTAATATTATAAAGCTGAAGACTTTGTTTGTTTGTTTGGTTGAACGCGCTAATCTCAGGAACTACTAGTTCGAAATGAAAAATTATTTTAGTGTTGGATAGCCCATTTATCGAGGAAGGCTATAGACTATATAACATCACGCTACGACCAATAGGAGCAGAGCATCAATGAAAAATATTGCAAAAACGGGGAAAATTTACAAACGCAGACAAAGTTGCTCGGGAGAGCTAGTATGATATATTACTTCCCTTAATAAGAGTCACTACAGTGTTTAGATTATACACGAATATCATAAATAAATATCGTAACGATCATACAAATGCCCCTAACTTTGTTGTATGCGATCAATCAATGAAACACGTAATTCACGAACTTTTATAAACATCTAAGCACAAGAGATATTTAGGAGTTAATTAGTTTGTTTGTTGCAAGAATTAGAGCAAATATACACAAGAAAGTTTGATATCGTGTCTCGTGTCGTCTGGAATATAGTGTAATCAAGACGCACAGTAGTGCTAGTCAGTCTTATTACCATCGTAAAAACATTTTAACGCCCTTTTTTAAAAAAGGAAATCGTCATTTCGCAACGTTAACGGAAAATGTACCTTCCCAATCTTTCTGGTTTTAAAGTGAGCTCCCTGCCGATGGCGAAACCGTTCAACGGCAAAAAAAAGTGTGTGTGTACTTATGTACGTACGTATGAAGTTATACTTCTATGGCGTAACAAGATAAAAATCTTTCTAAAAATTTGATCCTTCGCGTTATCCTACGTTTGTAGAAAAAACGACACTAATAATAGAAAAAAAGGTATTTAGTACATTGAAAGTTTTATTATAACGCATTATCTAGTTAAATAAAGTTTATTTAAATATCATAATAAATAATACATACCATCAACTAACCTCAAATTCTACAAACGTACTCGAAGTAATATGTAAAAACCATTTTTATCACTTATAATCATAGTAAATTATCTTTAAATCAATAAATTGTTACCTAATAAATATCAGTCACCACGACATATTATTTGAAAAAATATATATTTAAATATATTTTATTCAAACTGATACAAAACACGTGTTGTAGGTTCAGAAACACTTGAATAAATATCGTGAAGTTGGTAACTTTTTTTGAAAAACTAAAATGTTGACAAGCTAACTTCAGGGTTTTTCTTGACGGTGTACGCGCGCATTCTAAAAAAATATTTTCATACTTTTTCCCTAACGCGCCAAAAGAAGTATAACTTCAAAAAATATATAAACCATATAATAATTTAATCCTACCTAAACACATTAAAAACCTTACTATACCTATTTAACTGGTGTTAAACACATATTTAGGTTTTCTTAAGCTTGTCCCTGCGGTTACAATCAAAACTATTCATTATTCAAATAATAGAGTTCAAAAGTACAATTTAAGTATGGTTATTGGTTTCTAACATACTGAAAATGCTAGAGATGGAACACTTTACTTAACTTATAAGCATATGTCGCGAGTCAAAAAATATATTTGCTTCATAATAAATTGCAAAAATTCGGTAATTGTAAGCAGACAAATAAATATTTACTTCCACAGGAATGTAATTTTAAGAAAGTAGGTATCATAAGTAAACTTACACCTTTCTTTCTTAGTTCTAATGCATAAGAAAATTTTTGATTAATTTTAATAAAGAAATATACTGAACATTTGTAAAACAATGCGGTTTCTACTTCGTGCGAGTAATGTGATATTCTGTGTCAAAAGGTAAAAATATTGAAAGACACGATACCGTTGTGTATCGCTCCATTTTCGTAGTACAGGCGCTTTTATCATTCCTCCGTTCAATTTAGCGATTGTCTCTATTTTTCTCTCCTAGCATAAATCGATGCTTGGGAATCGACTTCGCATTATGGAGAAAATTAGAGGAATCCTAAGTTTACTAAACTATATGTATATTGTTAATTTAATAGATATTTTTAAGCTTTCCTGATTTTATACTCTTTTATGATCTAAATTTAAAAGTAGATTTAACTGTTGCGACCGGATATAAAATTGTGTCTCACTGTGTCTGGTGTATGGTTACCATATTAAAAAAATAAAACAACTTAGCTGCATATTAAAACGTCAAGAGAAATACTTTCATCAGTCTGTCAAAAATCTATGCAAAAATCGATTTACACGATTCGTACATAGTAGGTCTTTTAATCGTTTTCTGTTAAATCACGTATCTGGGATTTCTCTAGACAATGTTAACTTATAGGACAACTCGCATTTGCCCGAAGCCACAGATAAGATACCTAATAGTTACTTGCCGAAGCTTCGATCACGTAACGGTTGTTTTTCTATTCTTCGGAAACATTACTTTTTTCTGGATGAATAATCCCTCCTTTTTATAAAAACAAGCAAATGTATGAGAGGCTTTCATTTTTTCCTTGTTTTGAATATAAAATAGTGTGTCATTAATGAACCCTATTAATAGGGTTCATTAACACGTAAACCATTTTTGAAGCCACTCACGTGCCACGTATTTTCGTCTGTACGTTGAAAAAAAATGCGAAGCTTTAGCTCGTACTAGCATCGCTTAAAAAACCTTTACTTTTGCATAAAAATAGGTAGGTATACATTAACCGTTTTTATAACTTAACAATTTTTATTATTTATCCTTTCAGGTAATATATGACTAGTTAGTTATCAGTTTTTTATATACCGATGGTTCGGATTTATTCCTCTTGACTGAAAATCGTGATGATAAACCCTCATGATGATGACGTAAGATATTCATCTCATTTTTCTCAGAAAAATTTAAAAATTTCGTTATGAAACATACACAGGTATATTCAATTAAATCAATTGCCTTTATTGTTATGATCTTCATTGAAAAATCCAACAATATTTGCTAATCAAAATTCTCTAAACTTTAGGAAAAAATAATTAAGTTGGCAACATTTAAGCATTTATCTGACAACATTTCTTACTTTCATATTTTACTAATATGAATGGTCGTCTCAAATCAAAACTTTAATTGGGATACCTGTTACGAAATTTGCTTTGTCCTACCAAAACTTTTAAAAGTGTTATGATTATTGAGTAAAACTTTTAATGAGAAGATTTTATTTGCAATTGAATTTACTTTCAGTATTTTTAGTACAGATTGCCAACTTTTGATTAAGGTTCAAGTCATTATCCTTTCTTCTTCTTTAATCTTATTAGCTGCTGTCCGTGACTTCGTTCACGTAGAAATTGTGGTGAAATCTATCCCACAAGAGCCGTTAATAAACTGGGATAAAAAGTTGCCTATTTTCTATTCCAGACTATAATCTATCTCTGTGTCAAATTTCATCCAGATCCGTTCAGCTGTTTTTGAGTGAAAGACTAACAAACAAACATCCATCCATCCATCCGTTCTCACAAACTTTCGCCTTTATAATATTAGTATGATATACATGATTGGGCTCTAGTACAGGCATTCGTTTAGAAACACTACTATTGTATTGAGATTCTGGCAAATTTATATATTTATATTATACCATAATATTATTTTTGTCAACATAATATTTATTTGAGTTGCTGTGCTAGAAAAATGTATTTTCTGCGTCAGGCATAGCTATATGCGCCACATATGGGCCGGCTCGACCGGAGTGATGCCACAGCCTCACAGAAAACCGGCAGTGAAGCAATGCTTACCTTGCTTTTCGCCGAGTGAGTGAGGTTACCGGAGGCCCTAACCCTTCCCTCTCCCCCTCTACCTCTACTTCTCCTCCTCTGGCCCCCTTCCTCTACTCCCACCTTAAAGACCGGCAACGCACTTGTGACTCTTGAGTTGCAGGTGGCTATAGGCAGCGGTATTCATTTACCATCAGGTGACCCGTCTGCTCGTTTGCCCCCTATTTCATAAAAAAAATACCCAAGAAGAATTTATTATTAAATACAAGTCCTAAAGCTAAATATCAAAATATTTACAAATAACTATAATACATACCGATTTTTTCTATTTCATAGTATCATGTTAACTTCTATCAAAGGGATGGATGAAATCTGATGTAATCCAAGGGATCAGCCCTTGTAAAGTAAACAGCCCTGGAGCGACAACATTTATGTCCTTTGAACTCAGTACAAAAAAAAAAAAGAATTACGTTTTACAACGAAGAGATTAAATTTGTTTTACATTTTTTATTTATCTATAATTCGTTCGAAATTTAAACATAGAAAAAAAATTATTTACGTCAAAGAGTAGGTAACAATAAAACAAAACATTGGATGTAGGTACATACTCGTATATATTTTTATGTCACCGATGGTACAATGAGTTGTTGTCGGTCAACCATAGACCTTATGGGTGAGTACTTAAAGTTAGTAGTAGCTACCAAAATGGTCTTACTTATGTACATTTTCAATTTCCTTTCCCTAACCTTTTCAACACATAAAAACACCAAGTGACAGTTACGAAAAAGGGTTCTTATAGGCTTACCTTACAGTCAGGATATCTGTCTATCGTATGTCGCTGTCGTAAATAAGCATAAAAGATATGTTGACATTTACTGTACCAGTTTTAACCCGTGACTCCGCTCGCGTTTTCAGTTCACGTAAGCTTGATTGTAATTATGTACACAAGACAAAGTAGTAAAAATCAACATCCACAAAAAAACGATTTTTCTTTCGAAAACTATTACTACGGCTGTACTTACAAGCACTGCTGTATCTAGCCTAGGCTTTTTAAACCGAACAGAAATCTTTTACACAACCACCTTTAAAAGGTTTTGGTACTTATATAAGTATTAATATTTTTTTTGGAGTTTATTATATATATATTATATAATTATGTATTTAGGTACGTTAATTCCCGTGTACCTAAATACATAATTATGTTTTTGAGTACCTACAATCATTCATAATATTAATACGGCAACGGCAAATAGCAATGTTATATCAATAAAAAGATGATATTCCGGCCCACTATAATAAACGCACTTATTTGGTCGTTATCTTAATGATAATTTTGATATTTCTATGATAGTTGTTTATTATATCACGACTGTTCATTAGAGTATAATGTCTTTATTGACTTCTATTGCTACCCCCAAAGGTACCGAGTATTTTTGAGTATAGTTTTTGGAGGCTAACTCGAAGCAGTTCTGGGAATTTCTTCGAAGGAATTCTCTGCACAGTTCAGTATTCCTGATTATTGGAAAAGCTAGAAAAAGTTATATCTAATAGTAATTCTGAACAAATCAAAAGTGCTTTATTTATTTCTTCATATTTAAAAAATTCGTGTCACTTTGTTTATGTAATGAACTCCTTACCCAATGAACCGATTTTAATGAAATTTTCACACTATTTGGTCCAACTTGAGAGATAGGATAGTTTTTATCTGATTTTATAGTCATAATATTTTTTATTGCCAATTACTTAGCCATGCGTGGCTAGTTATACCCTTTCGGTCGCTATCGCAACTGTGTTTCACAACCAGTTGTCTACGAGGATTTTTTAGTCTTTCATCAGAAACACCCAAAACTCTGCTTCTTTCAGTATACAGTATACAAGCCCTTTTTTATATTGTCAAATTTTGGTATCTTAGTGACAAATTCATAACCTTCATCTTTAAGCTCCCGTACAGTTTTTTCGTATTGCTTCTTAACGGATATAAATTGCAACTACTCTTCTTTAAACCGTCCACTTTTTTAAATATCACGTTTCTCCCAAAGTCAGTTATGTGCCTTGGATATATTTTTTATCTTGGCTTAACGAAATAGGCTTGTCCCTTATCGATATCGACGAAACACCGATATTGATATCGAAAAAACGAAATATATCGTAACAAAATTTCAAAAATACTCACAAATAAACAAAATTACTATAAATAAAATCGAAATAAATCGATTAAAGCTCTTAAGTTTTTAATCAGTGGTGAGTCTGGTGACTGAGCCACGGAACGCAATCTAATTAGGGATGCAATGATATGTCGGAAAACCGATAAATATCAATATATCGAAGCCTAAAATATTGATAATTATCGATATCGACGAAACACCGATATCAAAATATCGATAGCGACTTAATTCGATATATATCGATATCGAGGCCCTAACCCTTCCCTCCTCGATTACTTGTTTCGTATCCTCTATTTTGTGAGTGGTACCAAATTATAGTTGGCAAAATGTGGGTGTTTAATACACTTCTGCCTAACCCTTCGGGGATACAGGCGTGAGTCTATGTATGATTTTTATAATAATATCGACTTATAACAAGAAAAAATATATATTTATTGGAAAAGGCAATTATGGAGCTAATAATAATTTTATTAATCAAGGGTAACACATTCAAGGGTCCACAATTTTCTTGTCCAAAAATAGTCTTCTTCTATCATCTCACCATTTTTTCTCTATGCTTCTGTCCATAGTAGTTCTGAAGTAAACATGACAATATGAGTGCGTTGCCGGCCTTTGAGATAGGAGTACGCTCTTTTCTTGAAGGTTTGAAGGTCGTATCGGTCCGGAAATACCGCAGGCGACAATTTGTTCCAGAGGTTGGTTGTGCGACACAAAACCTTCTGGAGAACCGCACAGTGGTGGATTGCCAATTATCCAAGTGATGGGGATGAAAGTTTTGCCGCGTTGAACGATGGCGAAACGTTGCGGCCGGTAAAAGTCCGAACAATTCCTCGGAGCACTCCCCATGATACATGCGATAGAGAATACAGAGTGAAGCTACATTTCTACGCAACGCCAAGAGGTCAAGCCGATCTGAAATATCCTGGCAATCGATAATTCGAGTCGCTCTCGGTTGAATGCGGTCAGGTGACTTGGGAACAAAAATGAATTTTGAGCATAAAAATACCATAATATCTTATTGCAACCTTATACTTAGTTGTTAAAATTAAGCTGTGATTATATTCTACCCAACCCGTTAACACTCTACCCGATCTTTATTTATTCATTCTTTATTAAGACAACAAACTAAAATCTCAGAATCTAGTCCAAGTATCGCCCGGGACGCCGCGCCGTTGTCAATTACTTTAAGTAAGATTTTTTGCGTAGTTCGACCCTCATCAGGGCCACACTGTTGTATAATAATGAGGTAAACAAAACTATTTGTGCTGCTGAATCGTAAACAGCCTCGGCTCTGCAGATTCAGACACTGTATACTCACATAAATTTACTTTAATTTCGTAAAATGTGTTTGTGGTATGTTAGTATTAGAAATTATTTTAGATAGGACACTTTTTGACGGCATACGTCCGAAGATAAGCAAAGCATCGATTTATCATTCATTATAAATATATATCCGTAAGCAAAATAGAAACCTAAATTGTGGTTTAAAATTGAAATAAAACTATTTTTGACGGATACTACCGCGATTTATTTGTTGTGATTTTACTATTTACACTGATCCCGACGTTTCAGTTGCTTTTCAGCAGCCATGGTCACGGGTAGACTAAGATGGTGGTCGTCTCATGTATCGAAGTGCAAGGTTATCTCAAAGTACCCGAAGTTTGTTGATTGTTGGTGTTACTATTTACGCAGAATGAGCTCAAAGTGTCTTGAAGCCTTGCTGTGTTTTGTATTTTCTTGGGTTTGAGTAAGTGAATAACCGGATCCCCCGGATCAGTGTAAATAGTAAAATAACACCAAATAAATCGCGATAGTATCCGTTAAAAATAGTTTTATTTCAATGTGTAACATTCGCGTAAACTTTCGACAATATCATGTGATTTAAAAGTTATAAAATAACAAAATATTTGAATGTAAACACAAATACTCACCGTTAAGAGTGGCATTCCACAAAGACTGAGTTTAAAAAGATCTGATTTAAGTAGGGATTCCTCAGTTCATCAAGGTGGAATTGTACTACTTACCTATCTATTTCTGCGTTTCTAACACTGTGCTACCATTATACTTATATTTCTTTTTCAAAATTAAACTTTAAATCACCTTACACAGTTTTAATATGACATAATAATAGTCCATCTCGAGCGCAGTATTACTTTTTACTACATTTTTAAAGGACTAACACGGTTGAAGAAAAGCCCTATTAAAAAAACACTGAGCCTCTTTAAATTTTCTCTTGAAAATCCATCATATTGAGTTCAGATTAAGCCGTGTACACTTGCCACCCGCCCACAGCTGGCACGTGTCAACTGATTGCTGACAGGAATTATAGGTATATCCGCTGCTAAACTACAAGGCGGGAATGAAATGGAAAATGGAATTGATCGTTTGGGCTTTGGTGCCCTGCACTTATATGGATGAGTTTCGACAACATATATTATCAATATGTACGTATAGTACGTGCGCGGGATTGGCTTTAATCCTTTTTTTTTATATTGTTAAAGTACGTACTCACTAAACAACCGGAGATATAAAGATTATTTATTTATTTAAGCTTAACAAATTATCGCCATCAGTTCCGTTACACATTTTTTTTTTTTAATAGATTAAATTATTTTAAAACTTATGCTTAAATAAATAAAATAGACATTAGATAGAACGATCTTTGATTTTGGCTGCGGCCTCACTCTATCTAGCCATCTATCTGTAGATTTACGCCCTGTCTAGATAAGAAATTTAGTGTCTGCTCGCTTCAATGATTATTCTTAAGAGGTTCAATGTTGGGGAGACGTTTTTCGTATGCTATGATTTTCTGAGAACAATAGTCTAAGATTCAATCTGAACTGTATGTGTACTTGTTTTCAGCACTTATACATATTTAGAGAGAAAATTATATTTAAATTATTAATCTCAAATAAAATGTATCTCCACGCTCTATGTAAATATTCCAAAACATGGATGGCGATAACCCAGGCGTATATAAACAATTATCTTTAAAAAAAGTATCACCGACTTCAATGCGCCTCAAAATACCCAAAATTGCTTTAAGTGTGCCAATAAAATTTGAAGAGTTCCCTCGATTTCTTCATGACCCTAACATCAGATCCTGATCCGATGACCATGGGACCACCTGGGAAGTATACCCTTTCAAACAAAAGAAGAATTTTCCAAATCGGTTCAAACGTCTCTGAGTAATCGGTGAATATACATACAAAAAAAAACATGCAGTCCAATTGAGAAACACCTCCTTTTACGAAGTCGGTTAAAAACGGAAAACACGAAACGCGATAAACTCTAAATAAAACAACATTGACATGCTAACTATTTTATCGGCACATATTTCATTTCATCAATAACGGTCACTGTTATTGGTTCACAAACCTGTAGGTTCACGAATGAATCAAAATTGGTTATCACAATTAGTTGGATGTTAACCCAGTAAGCAAATTATTTGTCTCATCTATCTCATCGCTCGGGATCATTTTTTTTCGGAGTGCAAGGTACTTTATGTCTTTTCTATCCCTGGCATCGTGCATGCAAAATTTCAGGATGTTCCGATGAACGGTACGGCAAAGAAAACAAACGAACAAACATAAAAGAAAGTAATTATGTTCTTGAGCCGTTTGGGGTCGAGACGTTGGGGTATTGTTTTGGAAAACGTTGTTGTATTGTGGTTTGTTATGTTGGAGGACGTTAGGGGTTTGTCATGGGGTCCGAGTGCTCGTTCGATTGAGGAACTAGGAACTAGGCGACTGATCGACACTTCTTGTAACAAGAAGGCGGGTTATATTTCTGACACTGACAAAGAACTTTCATGCGACTGATTTACTATTGTTTTATTATATTTATTTAAAGGAACGTTTTGACGGAAATTACAAATAAATTAAAAATACCTATAAATGTATTGTAAAAGTTAGTTAGTACTTTTTTTTATTTTTTTACTTTGACTGACAATCTATACAATATTCACGAAAAATTAATTTAATCCCACTAATATTATAAATGTGAAAGTTAGGATGGATGGATAGATGGATGGATTGATGGATGGATGTTTGTTACTCTTTCACGCAAAAACCACTGAACCGTTTGCGATGAAACTTGGTGTTTAGATAGCTAGAGACCTGGATTAACGCAAAGGCTACTTTTCATCTTGATATTCCTACGGGATCGGGACTTACGCGGGTGAAACCGCGGGGTGCTGCTAGTTAGTACATACATACACTCACGCTTGTATCCCCGAAGGGGTAATCAGAAGCGTATTAAACACCCACATTTTGCCAACTATAATTTGGTACCACTCACGAAATAGGGTACAAGCCTATTACCGTCAACAGGGCACTTTGGGAAATAATGATGGGAAAATTGGGAGAATATTGAAAGGGAAAGGTAATCAAAAACAGTTTGAGAAGGTCAAGGTCGCATGCGACTCGAACTGGCATTGCCGAGAAGTACGAGCCCTCTTACTTAATTTGTATTCTAATTTAATTCGACACTAACTCGATAGTCTGATGGTCATATAGTGTTTCATAGTATTGCGTCGCCTTTAGGTTGGTTTATTTTTATATTACATTTAAACTAGTGGCTAATGAACCAGGCCATTCATAGAATGCACCTCCTTCACAATTCAAATCACACGTAACGACTTGTGGTGACTTCCAAATACATTAAAAACATACTTCAACATCATCTAGCGAAGACGAGCTGAACTACGTAGTAACTACTAATTCTGCATCACGCAATGAAAGTTTTCCCAATGATGTGTATATAATAGTATTTATACAACTTCCCAACATCAACCATTGGGTCGCGGTCCGCCAGGCATGATCACCTCGCCTGGTCGGAAGATCCTCCTTTTGTGGTGGATCGACTTAATACCTGATGTTTCTCCACAGACTATTCTGTGGATGTCAAAATGCAACATACTGCTACTGATGCTGAATCATCAATTTTTGCAATAAATAAATTGTTGTCAAAACGTTGTTATGCACTAGAACAAAGCACACAGCTAAAGGTATAAACTACGATACTGGTTTAAATATCTCACCAACCCCTTGTAAACGGCTATTAAAGCCCTGTTCCTCTTAGATGGATATTGCGAAATTCTAGACAAAACAAATCAACACTGAATAGAGGTATTCTCTTGAACTTTGAACCGTACTGTTTGAGTTTGGTACTTTTTACCAAAGAACATTTGTGTGAAACACAAATACCTAGTTGCTTGAAATATAAAAATGTGTTTTGTGTGTGTGACCGAAAAATCAAGTAAAAAAGAAAACGAATAGCCTTTATTTTCAACATACTTTTAACCGACTAAAGCCGATCCTGTCCTTTGAAAAATGAACGTAAATCACAAAGGGATTTTATGTTAGATTTTCAAGTCAATCCACTTTAGTTTATTGTTAAACTGCCTCCCTTTGTAAATTATATAAAGACGTCGACGGACAAATGTACAGACGTCTCTCCGTCTGTACATTAGTGTGATGACACTATGATGAGTTGAGAGCACGTCACCAGAAAATATTATTAATCCCTTTTTTTATACTACATCGGTGGTAAACAAGCATACGACTCGCCTAATGGTAAGTGGCTACCGAAGCTATGGACGTTTCTAATTTCAGAGGACTCGCATATGCGTTGCCGCATCTAAATTCTACATGCTTCAGACATAGCTTATTACTAGTTCATAGTTCATTTATTCAGAAATAATCATATAATTGTGTTTAAATGCATAAGAATTATTAATAATACAATACATTTAAAAAGAAAAAAAATATAAATAACATAATAACTTACATTTTTTTTTCTTTTTATTTTTTTTTTTCGTTACATGATTGAGGTTATTTGAAGGATTTTACTGGGTTTACAGTCTCAATTCCGTTCATATTTGACCTTTATAATATACAGAATTGCTCGTAAAATTCAACCTCTCGATTACGACAAGGTGAGTTCACATAAACTTTAACAAATTGAGGACGTCTATATAATATCGTAGAGTTATAGATAACGTTGCATATTCTGAAAACTAATCTGTAGAGCATGATGTCTATCTATGATATTGTAGCATCCGATGGTTAGCGTTATGAGGACACTCAATTTGCTGGGCTTACGAGAAGGTTATTCGGGAAAGAGGTGAATAGGTTATATCAAACAATATCGTTTTAAACCCCCTACGTAAAAGTGAGGGGTATTTGTGTGTCTATTTGTGGCATCATAGCTCCCAAAAAAAAACGTTCCGGAAGAACTGGTTTGATTGTGGTTTATTTAAAGATAAAGAAGAGTTCATCGAGAGTGTTCTTAAATATAATTCAAGAAAATTTGTTCAGCCGTTCGAAGATCATTAGCTCTTTTGTAATCGTTGAAGGGGTTTACATTGAGTCAGGGTTACTTTAAATTTTTTATTTATTTTGTACAAAATAAATATTTTTAAATTATCGGATTGAGGGCCACCGACAAACTCGTAAGTCTCGTAACGCTCTTTTTTTCTCAGGCTTTCCGATGTGTGCGTGTGAGTGGGTACCTAACCCACTCACACGCCAGTAGAAAGCTCAAACCGATCGCAACACAACAACGAGGGTGGTATACTCCAATTCTATTTCCTCAATCAAATGGTTGGATTTCAAATTCAAATAAAGCACATTCTTCCTAAACTGGTCAAATTATTCAGATTCTAATCATTATATTACTATGTGAAGAGAATTATTTGTACCCCTTTTTAAGAAAATTTCGCGAACGTAGTAACGTGAATTTTTACATTTGCCTGTTGTTGGCCTAGTGGTGTTCTTTGTGTCCATTGTTTGTACGTTTGTAAAGTCTCCCGCGACACAGTAGTAATTCCTAATGCGGGAGTTGTCTTTTTAAAAATAAAAAAAAATAAAAATATAGAAGAAATGCAGAAAGCAAAAATTTTTAAACAATATGTCTTACAACTTTAAAAATTAATGAAACTTTAAGAAATTATCATATTTAAAAAGGAAAACGTAAGTAAGTCTATACAATGACAGCTCAAGTTATACTGGCCAGTGAAAAAACCATGATCGGAATTCTAATAACAATATTTGTGTTTAAACGTTGGATTTTGAATAAATTCTAAAGTGCACAATAAGTCGGTTTATAATCCTATAATCCTTGCATTTAAAAGGTTAGATTTAACAACGATATAATAGGTACCTAAGTTACAACGTAAATTTGTCATGTCGCATGCAATATCTATCATGTTCTTTATTTTCGTTTCGGATATTTGGTCGTGTTACAAGTGCGATGTTTACGAAAAACCGGTGTATTTTCTGGTGAGCGTTTATGAGCCGAAACTACAATAAAAGGCGTTACATCATAGCGCTCATAAATATCCTCCAGCAAAACGAAAGATATAAAAAGTGAAGAAAAAAATGTATCTGAAAAGGATTACTGTCAGACATTTGCTAGAAATGGAAGTTCCCTCCAAAAAACTTGTAACAAAAAATACGTTATTACTAGAACATTACACCAGAATATTATTGGAATGAAGTTCTCGGCGGGTACTAGCCGAAAGAAAGTGTTAGCGCAACGAAAAATGCTGACCTCGAGTTGATTTATTTTATTATTATGCCATCTGTGGGTTCTGCGCGATTTGATGTTGGTTGTGTAGTAATTATGCACATTATATTAGTTATGGCAACTTTCACAAATTGGAGACATACTGACATACAGACAGACATACAATTTATTTAATCCATTATATATATAGCGAAAGGAACCAAACGGGTGTTCCAAAGACATCTGCCGCGCACGCACGCACATCGCACGCACAGTCTTTAAAGGATATCTTAAACTCTGCTTCTTATATTTTAAGTCATACCTACATACTTTTTTTTTCTTTTTACGATTCAGCTTATTGACATTAATATTATTTTTAGCTGTCAGCCACACGGTCATCCTACTTCTTCATCTGCAGGTCCCACATAAATTATCTTCCGCCATCCTACGAATTTAAACAATAATTTATTTAGTGCTTAATTAAAGTGAAACAGTCAGTTACAATCTTAAAACGTATACGTAGACTGTCTTTGTAGACATTTACATGCAACAAACCAATATTTAAATCTCATTTGTAAATACTTTAGCTTCCTTCAGTTTGTCATTCTGATTATCATTTAAAAATTCCTTTATACTTACCTTTTTTACATCAAAGTTGAATACAGAATCTTTCTTTGACACATCTATCATTGGTTTTGCAATCAATAAATAATTTTGAATAAATTGTCTAAAGTAACATTCAGTGCTGGGAATAACTGAGTCGTGTTAACGTTGTTTGATGTTTTTCCTCACCAGAATTTAGGAAAGTTTGTCCTCACAAACTCGATTACTCATTCATGCAAAAACGGCTAAACGGATTGGGATGCAATTGGGCACACAAATAGTTTATGACCTGGATTATCACAGAATACTCTTTACCGTGTACCGCCTGCATCGCTATCATCTAATACCGATGCTGGCGAAGCCGCAAGTAAAAACTAGTATGGATAATTATGTAGTAAACACTGCCTCATTGGTAACGAGGCCTAAATTGGAGCTTATTTTTGGTTGTCATAGCTTGAAATCGGGCAAGTTATAAGAAAAGTTTCAGTTGAAACCTGAAAACGTGCTATGATCACTTTCAATAATTGTGTTTTATAAAATATACTGTATGTAAAAATATACCGCTGCCCACACCGTGTATAATAATTTAAATAATCTATGATGTATTAAACTACTCTCAATGTCATGTGTACCATAGGTTCTAGAACATAGATAAATGTATCCAGACTGACACAAAACCTGAGCAGAATCCGAATCCGCAATCCCTCAAGTTGCAGTCGTAGGCACGACACAACACACTGTTTATTTATTTTTTTCATCAATAGCAATTATATTATGATGTTAGCGTGGTTGTCATGTAAAGTTATCAACGTACGTACTATGTAGAATATAATAATCTATATACTACTAACGGCATATTGCTTAATAAAAATATACAAAGTGGATAATATGTACAATAGGCGGCCTTATCGCTAGGAGCGATCTGTTACAGGTACTACACGCTTCTATTAAAATTATACTAAAAAACGGTAAACAAAGACCGAAATAAATATCGAGTCCCCAATATGTTGTTTCAAATATTGTTCCAAAACGTTGTACAAAGTACAATTTTGCGAATGTGAACTTACAACACCTGATCTTTTTTAAATTGAATATCTGTTTAATAAATAACTTATCTATTCTATAAATATAAATGCGAAAGTAACTCTTTTTGTTTTTCACGACTAAACGGCTGAACGGGTCATAAATAAATTCGGTAAGGAGATAGATTATATCCTGGGGAAGGACATAGGCTCCTTTTTATCCCGGAAAAATGTACGGTTCCCGTGGGATAAATGTTTATTTGCCATAATGCCATATTTTTTCATGTCATAACTACTGAACCGATCATCATGATGTATATACCTTGTCAGGGGTATAGAAACGGACATAGAGTACCTTCTATCCAGAAAAAAGTGCTGTTTCCGAGGGATACCTGAAATGATTAATGCACGGGTCCTATAATCAAGAATCGTTGAATTTTCAACGAAAATTTTACCGTCCGTATGCAAAACGAATCGTTTCTTGTTTATAGGAACCGGGTATAACAAAATCTACAGTAACTAATTGCTGCTGCTAATTATCACCTTTTTTTCTTTCTTTAACATTCGGTATCTGGCTGCCTGGAAGATATCGCAAATTACGATAAGGTCGCCAATTGTCCATAACATTAGCTAGTAAGTAAATATATGTAAAATATTGTAACCTATTGGTTTGTGTACAATAAAGAGTTCACAAAGAAAGGTGAGGACGTATTTTAGGAGCATTTTGTGAAGCCGACAAATAGTTGATTTAGCTTGAAAAAAGTAGATTTCGCCAAATAAATGAATTATTTTTACGTCGGAAAATGCTTTTACTGGCGTAGGTGCATATTTCTCAACGGTGATGTCAAACTGTCGATTTCAATGATTATGTTTTTTCATTTTTTTATGCAGAAATTTTCTGAAAAATCAGGCACTTTCATTAACATCCCTTGTATTAAAATCTTATATTTACGTTCATATCAGCCCTTACATAATATTAGCTCCATTGGTCAAATTTTCAAGTTCAATTAGTCAGTTTCAAAATAAGATTTCCGGATTAAAAATCATGAATTTTCCTAAAAATTTTAGTTCTTTATGTTATTTACGGGATCTAGTATACTACCCTACAATATAACCATACTGTATACCGTATAAAGTTTTTTAGTCAGCAATTTTAGTCGACGAATTAAACATTACCTACAGTTGTACATCTCTGAACTAATATCAAGGTAGTATAACTTATTCACCTGACAGACGCAGTAATTATCGCAAGATCCTTCTATAGTCATTAATTACTGTAACCTGTAAACTGCCCCTATTTACTTGATAGGACAAAATTACAACACCGTACAGCTGTTTTATGACCCTGTAACTGACCTGCCGTGTAGTTTATTACATGTAGGTATTTATTTAATAATTACCTACTGTATTATTTACTGTAATACTAGACGGTACCGTTCGTTACATGTTGATGGTGTCTAGTTGGTTGAAGGTACTTGTAGAGTTTGTTTGTATGTCTTTACTGCGAGATTTTTAAGTAATCACTGAATCGGCGTCTCAAGTCGGAGGAAACAGCCGCCCATGATACCCTGGAGTGCAAGGGTGCGGCTACACTATCCTCGCGAGTGTGAGGACACTTTTAGAAGCATGTGAATGCCCCAGGAGGCTTCTGTGATTCCGCAAGGAGCTAGGTTGGCTCGACTAGCCAGATCTGAACGCATAATGAACCGTCTGTGAGTCTAAATTCGGAAACAGAGCCCTATGTCATTAACCTGGGCCTGAACCCCTTGAATTAATAGTCATAAAAGAATAATATATTTTGGCTTATTGCACATCGCTATCTAGACCCAAACTAAAACCCAAATTTAGACCCAAACATACATACTTTCGTTCATTATTTTTTTTTTTATAGGAGCACCCAGAACAATGCAAATATATATATTTATGCATACATACTTATGCACTGAGCGGAAATCTTGCAGTCAAATGCCACCGCCGCGATACATAGGTTGAAAATGTGCTGTATGGTCAATTGTCCTACGAGATTGCATTTTCTAATGAAATACGTGAAAATAACTTAATACTTTTTACAGTAACTCGCTTTTATTAGCTTCAGTTATAACTAATTATGTAGACAAAACTTGGAACCTACTTCTAATTGACGTATTGAAATGAAACTTTGTATGTATATGAAGTTTGGATGACAATACTATAATTTGGCATCTTGGAGCTGATCTGATGATGGACCCAGGAGGTGGATTGTGGAACTCTTTATTGGCTACTAGTAAACCCCTCGAGTTTGGGCTCATATGATTTGTTTTGACGAGTCCAAGCGATTGAGCTTAGGTGGTCTGATGATGAAGTCAAGAGGGAGATAGTGGAAGTATTCTTTACTTTCGGTTCGGCATTTATTTTAAGTGTTTTTTTTTATTTTTATTTTACTAAACTATGACTATTATTATACTTTATTAGACCGAAAGAAAAATCCCTAACCTGAAAGCGTGTATGAAAGGTCATTTGTTTTTTTTTTTTTTTTCTTGTGGAAACCCCCTCGGGTCATCACCTCACCTGAGCTAATGGTGAAGGGGTATGTCGGAATCGAACCGACTAAAACCACACGGTGTTCCGTTACAAGTGGGCCTATTGCAGGGGACCCGGGAATACCCTAAGAAGGAAGCCTCCGGGAACCGTGTATGAAAGGTCTGATGAATACAGAAGAGGTGGGAGCGGTATATCAGAATCATGGTGTACAGCGTTCTATCTCTGTTTGTCCCATAATTTTTTTATTTTAATCGTACCGGTAATATTTTCGGTTCAAAACACATTTGTCATATTAATAATTTTATCCTGAATGAAATCCTTTTACGTTCAAAAATTTACTGTCTAATCAGAATCAGTATCACAAATAACAAGTAAGCATTCCGGGTGTTTCTAAAATCAAACCTGGCAAATTGATGTCATAAGTAATTCTCAGTATGACCAAGATTGCAGATTAAGTGGGTTTGGCAATGAAATTTCATTTTACCTTCGGAGGTCCACCACCGTATATATATTCAGTAAGCTATTATGCAAGTTATTAAAATAATGTTAGTGTAGTAGAATTATATAACGACTTACCTAGGTATCGTTTATGTATGTAACGGAATCTTTCAAAGTAGTTTTATCTACCTTAAGACGTCCAAATAACTTGAAATTTGAACACGTATCAAGAACCGATAACCGGTGTCAATTCTGTTGAATTTCTGTCTTAACTATAATTGACTAAATTTTCGTCATACAAGATGTAAACCTTGTACCCTTTGAAACAAGGTCTTATTTCAAATGTAAACAAGTAAGTAACATACGTCGCTATCGAAATAAGCAATTTATTTGTCGACTAAAGTCTGACACGCTTAAATAAACTTTAATACCACGTAGCGAGAGCCGCTATCCGTTGAATGCCATCTTTTTTGCTCTGTGTTTTTAGTAAGCGCCTTCGTAGGTGTCGATTAAAATAACGTCATCTTAGTTCGGTTTGAACAAGTTTTTGTACGGCAATTATACGGCATTTGAATAAATGGGGACTCTCGCTGCGTGGAAATAAAGTTGAGTATGTGTTGACAGGTTTTAGTGAAATTAAGTGGCGCTAAGAAATAGATGCCAGTAACAAATAGACCTTGTTGCGAAGAGGACAAGGTTGATTTCATATGAAGAAATTAAGTTAGGTTTTAGTTTAGTGAGTCTGACAATAGAATCGGCACCAATATAAGACTAAAAAATAAGAAAATAAATTATAGTTTTTTAAACTGTAATTTATTTTCTTTTACATTTTATATTACCTACGTATTTTTTATTGAAGGTATACTTTTTTGGCGCTATAGGGAAAATGACGAGAGTAAATTTTTACGATGCGCGCGCACACCGTCACGAAAAATCGACACCCTGAAGTTAGCTAGTCAACATTTTAGTTTTTCAAAGAAAGTTACCAACTTCACGATATTTATTCAAGTGTTTCTGAACCTACAAGACGTGTTTTATATCAGTCCGAATAAAACTAAAAAAAAAATTAAGAAGAATTGAATTGGATAAAATTTTTAGAAAGATTTTTCTTGTTACGCCAAAGAAGTATAACTTCTTACGTTATAAGCATATAACATACTTTTTTTTTTAAATAAAGACAAAAGCAAGTAGGTATATTAAATTTGTATACAACATAATCCTTACAAAATGTATGTCTTCTGTCTGTACTTAAGATTTTTTTAAAATCACTAGCAAAGGCGAGCGGTTATTTAAATCTATTGACTAAGCTAACTTCAGTAGGGTTTCTAAAAATTACAATAAACACAAGGTCTGCTTAGGGTTTTGGGAACTTCCTTACTACGTTATATGTTCTATGGTAATATATTAGGCGACTTCAACATATTATCTCGCTGTAAGAGGCATATAAACTCACACTCTTTTCCAATCGGCAAGTTAAAGTGACAGAAGTAGCTACAATAAATACACAAAGTATCAAAATAATATTGTTTTGCCTTCAGCTATAATGTTATATACATAAGATTCATAATTTTTGAAGTTAGTTTTTATGGATTTTCTTAATAACGGAATGAATAATTCAAAAATAAAAAACATATGTTCGATTTGAAATATTTAACTTTAGACGTTCTCATAAAAGCAGGTGGAAACCTGCTTTTATGAGAAACGGAGGTGATAACATCTGGAAATTCATTCAAACGGTCATAACTTTTAAACGGATAGTTTTTATTTTTTATTCCTTTTGTAACTGCATGCTAGAGGCATGACTCTTGCATGGCAGGGCATGCCCTTTCAGTGATGTGAAGAGACAAGAATGTTCCATTTTCAAATACACCCAGTATTTAAAAATCGGCATGCATGAGACGGTTTATATTGTTCTTGATTTAGTTGAAAAAAAAAGTAGGAATTCATTTTTTCTATTAAATATGGAACATTTTCATCATCAACAGTATTTATTTAACTTAGATATTTTCTTTTAATAATCTTTTACACCAAGACAACCTCAACCTTTTAGAAATAGGAGGAACTCATAACGATTTTCTTTTTTTAAATCTTCATGTGTAGGAGCGTGTAATGATGAAGATGTTGATCACATTAAGAGATTAGTTTAGGAAAATGGCGTAATCGAATTGTTATTCTATCGTCCGCCTTAATTTGATAAAGTTCTTGAAGCGTTTTATTATATTTCTGCATCTCATTATAGTTACTTTTGTGCATTTAAATTATTACGCATTGTGCATGAATATCATCGAATTGTTGCCTAACACATAATACAAATTCAATTAGTCGAACGGACTTGTGATTTGAAGAGTTTTTTTAAAGAAACTTGGCTTAATGAAAGAACACGTTGCCCTATTTCGATTTTCTTTTTGTGTATGTATATCGGTTTAAACATTTTCTCCAAAGCAGCTATCATTGTAAAGCTCTTATTATTATACGTGTCTTAATTAAATTTAATTTATAGGATTATTTTTTCAAAGAAAGAATATTATACCTTTCACAGATTAATAATAATAAACTGACTATAGTTTCATAGCAAAAAATATAATCGACTACCACATTAAGCATATACTCATTCTTGCAGTATAAATATTTGTTATATTCGAAATTTGAACGCTTCGAAATTGCGTAACAATTGACGTAAACTTCCAAGTTCAATTTCGAAACGTTAATTCCGAATACGTCCGGATACATTCGTCAGAACTAATTTTCTAACGAATATTTTTGGGAACACTGTCTGTCAGAGTGTCAGCGCCCTACTTCAAACGTATTCAACCGGATAAATTTTTCATCCCACTCCCTTTGGAAGTTTGGACGTTAGCAAAATATTGCACAAGCTCAAAGTTACGACATATTGACCGGGGTTTATGGAGTGAGGATTGACAGATGTTTTTCGGAATTCGGCCATTTGGTTCACTGCATATTATATTAGTGATTAATTAAATTATTATAACATCTTTAGTACGTAAAGCTACTTTAGTGGATATAATGCTTACACGGTACCTAATAAAGAACAAATAATTAAAATATAAAACAAAGGTATTAAGGGTGCAACTCAAGAAAATTCGTTAATGTGAAAAGAAAAAAAAAGATTTTTCTGTGAAACTTAATATCTACAAATTGAAACGACTTTTTCAAAACATCGTATAATTTTTGAATCACACAAATAGCTCTTCTATATTTTTATAAAACATAAATCAATAATAATTAATATTTATGTGGTGTACCCTACGCCTATGAGATAATTAAAATACAAAAGAAAATATAATTACACAACAATATTTGTTATTATACAGAATATGTTTTTAAAAATATTACCATTTCTCATTCAAATATTAATATGTTTTTATTCTTCAACACCAAATAGCAAATGTATTAACAAGACTTGGTAGTAGGTACACCTGGTAGTATAATAGATGACGAGTACATTACACTTAAATCGGTGAAAGGGTATGACTCTAGCATGCAGTCACAAATAGATTTTTAACGTAACTATCCGTTTAAAAGTTATTACCGTTTCAATTTCAATTCAATTTAAAAAAAAAATCCAAAATAATATCTTGAAATTCAAACGGTCATAACTTGTAAACGCATAGTTTTAAAAAAAAAATTTTTGTAACTGCATACTAGAGTAATAATGCCCTTCAAGTGATTCAAGTAAGTGTTCCATTGTAATATAGGTACAACACCATGTAGACGAAAACCAACTTCTAAAACAATCTCTAGCAATAGTTTAGAAATAAAACGGGTTAACGAAAATACCAGTAACGTGTAACTCACAAGAATAAATAGTAAAGTATGACGTATGACCCGTTTTTAATTATCGAAATAAGATATTTATTGAACTGGTAGATGTTAATTTTTATTATTTTATTGCACGTTAATAGTTTACTTTGCTGCATTATTATAAATAGCACGTTTAAAAAGTTTATCTTGCATTCTAATATATAAGTACTGTATTTCGGCATGCTTGTCACTTTTTAATATTGTCTCATAAAATTTAGATTTGTTTTCTTATAATCACTTTTTATTGATTAAGTAATTAAATATAATTAACTATAAGAATGTATACAGTATATTAAATTATTTTTAAACATATTAACTGTATGACACTGTGTGTATTTTATAAAATTACATTTTCTAGATTTTAATATTTTTAGTGTTTACACGTTGTACAAGGCTGACATAAATTGGTATCAATATTTCAGGAAGGACCTTTAATGTAGTGTAGAAGCGATATATCTGTATTTGTTCTTAATAAAATAAGTAATTAGTTCTCATATAGGCTAAAAGTAAAAAAGGCATTGATTGATTCATCACTGCAAAAACATTCCATCACCTGACATCACCAACATTCCTAACATTTAGGTACACATTATAGATCTGTATCTACTCATAAAATCTTAGTTTCCCTTGCTTCAACATAATTCATATGCAATAAGTTAGTACATTTACACGATACTTACATATATTTCATTAGACAATTTTAGAAACATAATTAGGTATATATTTTTTTTATGTAAATTCCTGTAAAAGTCCAAAAGACTTAATAAATAAAACAAGTGTATTTATAAATCTAAACACAAATATTATGTACAAAGAGGAGACGATACCACTGATACGGATCCAGGTAAGTTTGAATTTAGAATGTTGTCGTAGTGGATGACTTCAAAAAACTAATTAATTTTCAACTTTTAAACTTAGAATGTTTCAAATTAAGATTCAAAGTTAGATTCAAAGTTAGATTACTTTTAATTGTTTTTGTTTTGTGTTATCTATGCGTTTCAGAATAAAAAAAAAAATTTTACATTTAAATATTAAAAGTATTGGTTTTTTGTTTTGTAGTTGAAATCCTGTTCATTTTTTTTTATATATTAAATACTAACCGTTTCTTAAAATTTCCCCAACGTTTATGGTGTATGGGTCGAAGCGTGATGTTATATAGCTATCTATCCTATCTACTCTATCCAATACAAGAAGATTTTTTCAAATCTGACTCGTAATTCCAGAGATTAGTGCATACCATACTAACTATTGCAAAAAGGAAACATTTTTTATTAAAAAAATAACAAACACTGAAATGTTACTTCAATGTTTTTGTATTGAAGTTTTTTTCATCCTCAAGTATTATCTAGATGTAAGAAATGTGTATCATTTGTTGGCGATCCAAATAAAAAAAAAAAAAAAAAAAAAAAAGTAGAATGGGTTTTCCTTGTCCAGTAATGTTTAACTAAAAATTAATTTGGGAAGGCGAAACCGTGTCAGTCCGGACTATCACTCACGGTAACAAGAGGTTTTTCTCATAATACAGAATACCAGTGTATTCTGTAAATGATGGAGTATTCTCTACGATTTTTTCTGCTGCAGTTTGCAAATCTGCCCGTGTGCAGTGTTTACACTTGTATGCGTCACGACAAATGGAACCGGAGCATCAAAATAATTTTATGACGGTTGTTTTAAAGAATTGAGGTTTAGTACGGTGTTGTAATACATATAAAGTGTTTGAAACTAGATACTGCATTTCAAATGTTAAGATGACTAGCGTAGTCTGTGTATTGTTTTGGTTCCCGGAGGCTTCCTTCTTAGGGTATCCCGGGTCCCTTGCAATAGACCCACTTGTGACGGAACACCGTGTGGTTTTAGTCGGTTCGATTCCGACATACCACCTCACCGTTAGCTCCGGTGAGGTGATGACCCGTGGGGGTTTCCACACGAAAAAAAAAAAAAAAAAAAAAAAGTCTGTGTATTGTTTTGGCGTAAGTCTTAAAGAAAATTCAGTATAAAATTTCTTATTCCCGGATTTTATATGATTTCGTAAAATAATCAAAAATATTTATTCTATATCTAAGATCTAAATTGAATTATTTGTTAAATGAAATAAGAAACATAAGAACATGTTAAAATAATAAGTTTGAATAAAATAGTTTGTCTTCCTTCCGTGAAGAGAGGATTTGATTTTTTTAATTCCGCTATTCTATCGTTACTTGGCCTTATGAATAATTTTATTGCAATAAAGAGGGAAGTATAAAAAAAATACAATTTTCAATACAACATAATCAAATTTAAGTGAAGTTTGACTTTATTTACTTCGAGCAATTCATAAGAATCAAGGCGAAATTACAAGATCAACTGTTACTTTACTTGCAAATACTTGTAAATTAGTAACAAATATTGCGTAACAAATGTTATAGTTTAAATTATTCGTAACTAGTTTCCTTTGAAAGGCTTTTTCCAATCTAATTGTATAATTGAAATGTAGGTACTAATTGCGGAGAGGAATGACATAACCGAATCTTGTGACAGTGGTTTATTACTGAAGCTATCTACGCACACACACACACCGATGCACATACGCATATATTTGTACTTATTATTAATATTATTTATAAATTTTTGTAGCAATAAAAATCTGTTCCAAAGCAAAGATCGGTATGATTCTTCTTAATTAGACGATGAGACAAGGTGTGCAATTAAAAAAAAAAAAAGAGGCAGTCATGGGACTGCCTCTTTTGACAGAATTGCAAACTCATACGATACGACGAACTTAAAACGTCACATTACTCTCCTACTCACTCACTCACTCACTCTATCTCTCCCACTCTCCCCACTCTCCCTCCCCCTCTTCCACTTTCCCCTCCCTCCCTCCCCCTCTCCCACTCTCCCTACTCTCCCCACTCTCCACACTCTCCCCACCCACTCGCCCCACTCGCCCCTCTCTCCCCACTCGCCCCACTTGCCCCCACACTCCCCACTCTCCCACTCTCCCTCCCTAGATTCCCTACTCTCACTCGCCCCACTCGCCCCATTTGCCCCAATCGCCCCACTCGCCCCCATAATCCCATCTCTCCCTCCCTAGATTCCCTACTCCCACTCGCCCCACTTTCCCCACTCTCCCCACTCGCCCCACTCGCCCCACTCTCCCCATTCGCCCGCACACACTTCCCACTCTCTCTCACACACTTCCCACTCTCCCTCCCTAGATTCCCTACTCCCACTCACCCCATTTGCCCCATTCGCCCCACTCGCCCACACAATCCCCACTCTCCCTCCCTAGATTCCCTACTCCCACTCGCCCCACTCTCCCCACTCTCCCCACTCGCCCACACACACTTTCACTCTCCCTCCCTAGATTCCCTACTCCCACTCGCCCTACTCGCCTCATTTGCCCCACTCGCGTCACTCTCCCCAGTCGCCCCACTCGCCCCCTCTCCCACTCTCCCTCCCTAGATTCCCTACTCCCACTCGCCCCACTCTCCCCACTCGCCCCCCTCCCCCACTTGGCCCACTTGCCAAACTCGCCCCACTCTCCCCACTCGCCCCCCTCCCCCACTTGGCCCACTTGCCAAACTCGCCCCACTCGCCCTTACACTCCCCACTCTCTCTCCCTAGATTCCCCACTCCCACTCGCCCCACTCGCCCCACTTTCCCTACCCACCACTCCACCCCTTCCGACCTCCCCCCCTCCGTCTCCATGTCTCTCTGACGCTGTATTTGTTAATATAAGAAACTCACCTCCGTCTTAAGAATTTTCGATCTCGTCATAAAATTACATTTTTTTTTTTAATATATTACACTCGGACACATTTTCCATACATTTTCGATCAGGGTCACCCCCACGTGACCATGAAATCTGACGCGAGTTTAACATTTTTTAGCCATCTTAAAAAGTGCCCAGCGCCGCTAAAGAAGTTTTCACTTGAAAAATTACAGTTTCACGAAAACAGAAACAAAATTCCAAGCCGTCTGTCATCATTAACTGAAAATAACTTTATTCTTCCTAATACAAATTAGCGTACCAATACGGAACCCCTTGTAACGAACAAGGAGTTCCGCATTGCTACGCTGATTTGTTTGTTTCTGATTGTTTTTTGTTGTTAGTTGATTACTTTGGTTTCTTCTTCTATCACGTATTTTAAACATTTGTGCCAGAGCAATGTGCACTGTGCAGTCACGGTGTTCGTATTTTGAATAATGTTGATAAACTTTATAAGGCTTATAGGATATTATCATCGTAGATTTGACTGGCCTGTTGGTCTAGTGGTTAGTGACCCTGACCGGTATGCTTATGTAGGTCGTGGGTTCGATTCCCACCTGAGTCTGGGTGTTCTTTGTGTCCGTTGTTTCTATGTTTGTAAAGTCCCACGCGAGTAATTCCTAATGCGGGAGTAGTCTTCATAAAAAAAAAGAAGATTAGCCTAGTTTGTGCCGCAAGCTTCACTCGTACTAAAGGTCCGTTTTAAGCGTTAACACTGAACCATTTTTCTTTGCTTTTACTATCATAAGTTTATAGACAGACATATTTGAACAGATCCAACTCAGTACACAGCTCATTTAATATGATATTAATAGAACTGCAACTGATTTCATATTTATTTTAATCTTAATTTTTGTTCCAATAATGTAATAACACTACCAATAGTGTCATTACATTATTGGAACAAAAATTACTACTATTGGTAGTGTGGTATAAAAAAAAACTAAAATCTCGATTCCAATAGCTTAGAAGGCAACTCGATATCGTAAAGGACTACTTTCTCACATATAAAACAAACTCTTTGACGTAAACAATTAAGAAACTTGTACCAAAGTGTTGAAACATCACGTCTCTGAATTATTTAGAAGCTACACATCTCATTAAAAGTAAAAGTATACTTATGGGAGTAAAAGTATATCAAATTGAGAAAAAAATCCCCTTTACGCCTGTTATATCGAGTAATAGTGATACGGATGAATAATGTGTACATAAAAACTAAAAAATATGTTACTAATTATAAACTAATGTTAATTTAAATAGTGCAATCTAATACTAACTTTTAAACTTTCGCGTTCCATGATACAATTATGTACTTATACGGGAATTAACGCGATCACGAAAAGGTATTACATACCTCTGAATTGCCTGACGTTTCGACCAGGTTGCACTGGCCGTGGTCGCAGGCTGACTGGCTCAGCGGTGCACGCCCTCCGTCGTCGAGATCGTGAGGTAGAAGGTTCTTCATCCACCCGCACATTTTCGATATTTTTAATATTTTGATTTCGCCATGTACCGTCACATACTATACTAACAGTGTCCCTATTCTCTAAGCAAACCGATGTGCCCCTATTGTGGTGTTCACCCGACTGCGCATAAAAGCGAGGTGGCATGTTTTTTATCACTGGATTCCACGCTGTTGATAATTTGAAACCATCTTCCCGATTGAAAGTTTTGTGTTTTTTAATTTCAATCGCTTCACGTACAACTCTTGAGTAAAAGTGACGTTCCGTGGAGAGGACTTGCGTACGGTGAAACTCAATCCAGTGATTGGTGCCCGCTTCGAGTGCATGTTCTGCAATCGCTGATTTGCTAATCTGTCGGTTCTTCACAGCAGCGATGTGTTCTTTGACCCTTTCAGCAATAGTCCGCTTTGTTTGGCCTATGTAGGAACTACCGCAGCTGCAGTCTATTTTGTAGACACCTGGAGTTTGTAAAGGCAAGACATCCTTTGGTGTGCCCACGATGTTTTGAACTTTTATGCCTGGTGTGTACACTGTCGGAATGGAGTATTTCTTTAACACGGAGCCGATCTTATACGTTACTCCTTTCACATATGGCATGTAGGCTGGTTGTCTGTTCACCTCCGGATGCTTGCGTCTCCTTGTCGGTCGCTTCCGTGTTCCATTCACCTGATATCCGTTACTTTTGAGTACCTCCTGAACATGATCCAGCTCTCGCTCCAAATGTTCAGGGTCACAAAGATCGTATGCTCTGTTCTTTAGTGAAGCCATAACAGATTGCAGGTGTCGGGGATGATGATGAGACGTGGCGTGTAGGTATCTATCGGTATGAGTAGGCTTGCGGTACACACAGTGCGACAAGGACCCGGTACACATAGTGCAATCTAATGTTCACTACAAAGATTAACCATAATCGGACTCCCTACAAAGATAATATGTATAAAATATAATTTCATGTTAGTAAGTACATGCGATAATCCATTCTGTTTCCTGAAACTTTTTGAGTCATTGATTTAGAGACCTACGATCGCTGTTTCTTGTTATTACTTTATTTAAATTTTATATTATGCTCAATAAGTGGACTGTAATGTTCTTTGAGTATCAATAAAGTTCTTTAAATCTAAGATCCGAGTGACTTCCCCTTTTAAGCACTAGGTGGAGCACTCGTTGAAGCACATTTGTATACATACTTATACTTTTACCAATAACAGCGCCCAGATTAATATAAGTCAACTAATATGCAAATATTAGTCGATAGTACATGTGCACTGTTCGGCACCTAAACCACCGACAGTTGAACGTGAAACTCGAACACCAGGGACGTTAGATTTGTACGCTCGATCGGTTTACATAGTACGGTAAGTACTAGGTAATATACGTGTGTTAGTTCATTCATCCTTTATGCGTTCTTGATTGAGTAGTAGTACCGGCAGCCGTTAATAATAATATAATAACTTGACACATCTTACACACGGCCGTCTGATCGTAAACTAGAGCCTGTACTATGGTAACCCGACTGCTGATTCATATTTACATATATACCTACGTTAATGATAATAGGTACACAAATAATTCAACAAGTAATATGTTTCACCACCTATATTAATGCTTCTACAATTTTCATAGTCGCGTTTGGTTGCGGACGGGAACGAGTGACACGACCGTTCTCTAGACAGTTCGGGTGAGAGAAGAATTTCTAACTTAAAATGATTGAAAGGTTATCTAAGATCTACCTTAAGCCAAGAACTTTCATAATTTAATTTTATTTCAAAGTCATCATCAGGTGGATGGTTATGTTAAAAAAAATCCTTCATGAAAATTCCATTGTAGACAATGTTTAGGTTAAACTGTGTATTCGTTACAACAGTGCATGTCAGGTACCTTACCTTGAAACCTGGCACAATTTGCCATTAAACAGCGTTATTAATGACTACTTATCGAGAGTAAATAAAATTTTAATTCGAATCCTCTATTGTTGCTGATTTGGTTTTTCTCACTCAGATTTCTTCTCTTTTACAGAAAAGTGGCATTTTGAAATATATTAGATATAAATATGGATTTGAGAGACATTTGAAGAAACGTGATAACAGACCCAAAAGAAGGCTTGAAAGGCAGTTGTTTAGCATTCTGATTAGAATGATTTTCTTTTCAAATATAATGTTTGGAGTTGTCTTTTCTTTAAATACAACTGTTTTATTTTCTTATATATTCGACAAACACGCTACACAACAACAAAACAGAACTCACAACGTGAATGAACGCCTCAAGATTTTAACTATCACAAAGTTTTTTTTTATAGATTAAGAAAAGAACACCAATCCAAATATCCCATTAACTATAAATAAAATATAATTATGTATTTCCACGGAAATTAACGCGATCACGAAAACAGTCAGCCTGTGACCACGGTCAGTGCAACCTGGTCGAAACGTCAGGCAATTCAGAGGTATGTAATACCTTTTCGTGATTGCGTTAATTCCCGTGGAAATACATAATTATATCATGGAACGCGAATGTTTAAAAGTTAAAAATATTTTTTTTTTTTTTGGTAGGCAGAAGAAGGCACAAACCGTACATCAGAAGGCGAAGACAACGATGGTAGTGAGGTCAACGCTGGGTCGTCCCGGGTACTGTCTGCTGCTACGTCTAGGGAAGAAGATGATGATTCCAGTAACAATGTCAGCAGTGAAAGCAAAAGCCCTGGACAGAGGTTTGTTGGCTTTCTTAGTATAAATTACTTTGTAGACTAGATAAGATTGTTCAAATTGGCTGCTACGAAAAATACGAAATGGTAAAATTCGAAAAAGAAATAGTGAACAACAATTATTCCCTGTTAGTTGAATAAATCAGTTACTTAATATAAAACAAGAATATGGAATTACAATCTTACTTGTACATAATATATACATGTATATATATTAGAGATGAAACGGATATCCGGCATCAATCCGATATCCGGCCTAAATTTACAATCCGGCCGAATACCAGGTAATAAACAAGTTTTGGCCGGATACTAAATTTGGGCCAAAACTTGTTTACTACCCGTTTAGGCACTTTATTTAAGCCAAATAACAAATATAATCCTTATATTTCATTTACAATATTAATAATACTAATAGGTTAAATTATGGTGAATGAATGCCAATTTCCCTCCGGTAAGAGGAAACAAACGGTTTCGTTTATCTTCATATTCATTTTGAAAAACTTTGGTTAAGTCCGGATATTGTACAGCATTATTGGATATTCGAGAGTTGAGAGAGCTTGAAAGAATCTATTGAAAAGGGCATGCTGAGGTTGTTTGTGGACGTAGAAAGAATGAATATGGATCGAATGTTCAGCTGGATATCCGGCTATCCGGCCTCGAAGTTGACCAGATACCGGATATCCGGCCAGTTATCGGTTTTATCTCTAATATATAAATAAATTTAAAATACAAAAAGGTGAAAGAATTGAATCAAATCTTAAATCCAAATATTTTGGCTTAGATTGATTAGAAATTCTTTTGAATTATTTTAATTTGAAATGACATTTAAAACAAAAAATTAAAAGGACAACACATGGGTCAGAATAATAATAATAAAATGAAGTGTACATACGCATGAAAATCATTGGTAATAGTAAGTTCATTCGAATAAAGAATATATATTTTACTTATTTTGGTGACTTGTGAATAGGCTTAAACAAGTACGTTACGCTTGTATATAAAACAGAAAAGTTTTATCAACACCTAATAGGCAATCCTATACAAACACGAGAAAAATATAACTAATATTAATTTTTAAACCTGCCTAACAATGAATAACATAATCTAGGTAATACAAACTTTTTATCCCCATTAAAACTGAAGTGCAAAAGATTTTGTTCAACTTAAGGGTAAATTCACTATGATGCTGATTTGACTAAACTAATTTGAAACACGAAGCATATTTATGCTACAACAACAGTAGCTTAAATACCTACAAGGAATTTATTGGAATTAAAATAATAATAACTCCACACCTCACACACGGCCGTCTGGTCCCAAACTAGGCAGAGCCTGTACTGTCACCAGACTGCTGATAAATGCATCAGAATATAAAAAGAAAGTTTCTGAACTTTTAACCACTAATTCATGCACCTGAATTAAATGTCATTCTAATATATAAATAGTCTTCATAAGAATAACATTTATCTAAATTAACTCATTCAACTTAGAACTCAGTCATTTCTTTACAAAGATATATTATTATAGCTTAGGTACGATTGAATAACTTTAGAAATATTTACGGTTTTCTATTTCATATGATGGATAAGTATTCGAATGCGTCCTTTGGACAAAATAATTATATATGCTGCATAATCAGAACGCAAAGTATTTATGAACCTTGGAAGAATAGGAAGTTATTTAAGTAATATTATATTAGCACATCCATCATGCTATAAAATGTATTTATAAACTTTTGTGTTTAAAATTAAACACAATGATTGGAAATATCAAAATTACTAGGCAGAAATGTTATCACTGCCATTTCGGCACAAACACAAGATTTGGAAATTGATTTTCAACATTATTTTGTACATACATGTTACTAGTAATTTATATCATAATGCAACTTATTTACTATTGGTCCAAGAACCCACGATCGCCAGACCTTCTTATGTGCCCAACCGAGGCAGGAACGGTGTAAAAAAATTTGTTCTACTTTCATCAAAGTATAAATTGTTATTCATTGCTCGACACTTTATGTATCTAGTATAAATACCCAGGACTTTCATATAAACCTGCGAGATCCCTTCGACTCCTTAATCCGACCCTGTCACAAAATCCTTTCTAAGCTAACGTCTCAAACCGTAAACTGCATCCCTGCTAAATTTCAGTCATGTAGTTCATAAAACCAAGGACTTTTATACAAACTTACGAAAGCCCATAGATCTCCTTAATCGGACCCTGTCTCAAAATCCGTTTTTAGCTTACGTCTCCTACTCATAACTACCTCCCTTCCGAATTGCACCATGGGTTTCGTTATTAGTCAGTAACTGAGTGAGTATCCTTTCGCTTTTATATATGTTACAGAAGATATATTTTAGAAAATTATTTTTTTAATTATTAATAATTCTATATTATAGTAAAAGTGCCCAAAATCCAAAAAAGATCTTAATTCACATCCGCTACGTCAGTCCTTGTGCTTAGGTCTAACTTTCAACTATGTCTGTGAGTATGTTGAAACTAACGAAAGTGCTTGGATGCTTGGGAATCATCGTTTAATATTACCCAAGTAGCATAAATTCAGCTTTTATACTATGACGAAAGTAAAATTAAAATTTGGAACGTTTTACCGGTGTGTGGCGGATAGTTGCCCTCATACATAGTGTCTGACAATAATTAATGACGTGACTTCTAATATCATCCCAAAGGTAATATAAAAAAAATTACGCTTTCTATTTCGAAGAAAGTAGGTCTGAATTTTCTGCATATTTTGTGCAGACAAAGCCACCATAATCCAAACTTCATACTCGGCGATCGTTCCCATTATTATTGTGCACATCTAACTAATAAAACTCAAAACGCTTTAGCGTTTAAAATGATGAAAATCTGATAATCGCGGGCATAAATAAAATTTCACTTCACTACAGTTAGCTCATGTAAATACACAAAAATACTAACAAATTATTGTACAATATCGTTTTAAGTATCCGTTATATTCAAATTTATAAGAAAGCTTTAGAAAACGAACTAAAAAATTCACACATCTAGTAAATTTTCTACACCTTATCCTTGGGCTTACATTTGTCTGTGGTTTTGATACGAGAACAATTTGAAAGTTTTAAACTACGAGTTGACGCATTAAATCAGATATCCAATATTTTTAATAGTGTGATATGTTAGAACGATAGATAGATACTAGCACTTGGTAGCGTAATGGCTAAGGCGTTGGACTTGCGATCAAGTGGTTGCGTATTTGAACCCCACCCAGTGCACCACCGATGTGAACCCACTCCTAACACAAGCACTTAGCTTAGCTGGAGGGGTTAACAAGAATACTGGTAATGTGTGACCCACGTTGCTAGTTCTGCCTACTACTCTGGTAATATTCTGTAGAGGTGGGACTGGCTTGTATTCTTTCCTAACTGGATTCTTTAAGAGCTGCGGACATGATCTGAATCAGACCTCTTTTCAAATGCACCTTTGGGACGCCCATGATCTGATACAGAACCCCACCCACAAGTGCTGTAACAATATAGACTCTGTTGTTTTTCGGACCTTCTGCGCAGAAACTGCAGTATTATCTATCTGTGTCGAAGATGCCGTATGGCTTTAGTCGGTCTCAATATGAATATCATTTTAATACCTATGTATACCATAGTATGTATACCAGGTAAATTATAATAGTTTATCGAAATATATTTGTACAAACATGTATTGTGTGATGAGACGCACGTCTATAACGATATTAGTATTTGTCGATAACGCATTCGCGGAGTGGATCAATAGAATACATTTAAAAGTTTTATTCTAGGTCACATGCGATATAAAATACATTGATACGAGTTCTACACACAGACATTCACGTCTTGAGACATTAAAATAATGTCGTAACTTGCTAAAGAATTATATAAACACATTCCCTGAAAAATGTTGTTCATTGCCTGCATCGTCTTTATTATCGTCGTAGTTTTTAACTATCCTTTTCTTCTATCTCCGTAAAATGTAATAAAAAAGGCAGCTACCAAGATAGTAAGTTATTTTAATTTAAAAAAAAAGTTATGGCATTACAACAATCGTTTGAAATAAGCTTTAAGGGGTTTGGGGTTGGCAAAGATTATACAACTCAAATCATCTTTTTTATGTTTATTAAGTTTACATCGCCCTATATACTTGACAAATTAAATTTTTTGTCAATCCTAGTCCTGTATTCAGGAGAGGAAATGAGTTATTAGATCTTTACCCTAGTCATTTGAGAAATCATTAATGTAACCTTAATATCTTCGGATAGGTATACGTAGTAACGTCACCGTGAGAATTTAAAAGAAGTCAATTAATGTAGTCCAATATTACTACGGGCCACCGCCTACAACTTTATAAGGCGCAGATTAGGCCACATATGGGATACTGTTCTCATCTCTTCGAAGGGGCACCCCAGTACCATCTTCTCGCTCTGGATCGCTTTCAACCGAGAGTGACTCGAGTCGGAGTTGTTTCAGATCGGCTTGACCCCTCGGCGTTCCATAGAAACTTAGCTTCACTTTTTGCATTCTCTATCGCTTGTATTATGGGGAGTGCTCCGAGGAATTGTTTGGACTTTTCGGCCGCAGTGTTCCGCCATAGTTCAACGCTACAAAACTTTCACCCCCATCATTTAAATAATTGGCACTCCACCACTGTGCGGTTCTCCAGAAACTTTTTGCCTCGCAAAATATAATTGTCGCCTACGGAATTTCTGGACGGATACAACCTTCAAACTTTCAAGAAAAGAGTGTACTCCTACCTCAAAGCCCGGCAACGCACTTGTGACTCTTGAGTTACAGGTGACCATGGGCGGCGGTAGGCACTTACCATCAGATGACCCGTCTAACCCGACGCGTCCCGATAAAACTTGCTTTAAGCTAGTGCTACTCAAAGAAGGCGTCGGTTTTTAATTGTACTAACATGTAACAGTCTAATCTATTTCACATGTAAAAATTTGTCTCCGACTAGAAAGAGCCAAAATTTCATTGATATTCAACACTATCTGCGCAAGACCGTGCCCGAACAACCATTGACCCGCTTTTAATGTCTAAAATGGCAAACACGAGTATATGTACTATGATACTGAAGCAATCAGTACGCAGTATAATTCGATAACAAACGTGGAAATCGATACTGAATGAACCAATCTTCCTTAATATTGTAGGTTCTGTAATTACATTAGAGCCCATAATTATTGCTTAGTAGATTTTGGTGGACGTGATGGGATTGCGAAAAAAAAGCAAAGACTAACTAAGATACTCTAAGTATTTAACACTTGTTTTGATATCACTTAGTGCAAAAATGTTGAGTAATTTGCATCACAAAGTTGTCTCAACAACTCACAGGATGATAAAAAGAGTGATGACAAATTCATCCTGTATGTGCTATGCTGTATGTAGGCAAATATGTAAACTCCAGTATAACACAGAAATTATAACAAAGTCGGCAACATTAAGGTGTTACGGTGACAACTTACCATATGTTTCCAGAAGCTTTCAAACCTTAGTGGTATTAAAAGGGTTATACGTAACCCGCCCCGATTTCGCACGGGTAGCAGAGACATCTTCAACAATCATCAACATATTTCAACCAATTTACACAAAATCTTAACAAATTATATACCTAAACCTTCCTCATGAATCACTCTGTCTATTAGTGAAAACCGCATTAAAATCCGTTCAGTAATTTTTCAGTTTATCGCAAACAGACAGACAGATTTTGAACTTTGTTTTATAATATGTAGGTATATCTAAGGACATTTTACACAGCGCTACCTAGACCTAGCAGGGCTTGGTCTATGGGTTCCAGAACACAATTAAACATATTAAGATACTTTTTTTTAATACACACATATATATTATAAATAGGAACACCCAGACCATTGCAAATAGACATATTAATGCATATAAATATTTGCACTGAGTGGGAATCGAAACCTCGACCTCCGGCGAGGTGTTGCAATCTAATGCACTACAGAGGTCACTGCACCGCAAAGGTCGTCAATCATCGTTGACATTAAATATAGATAAAGTCTAAGATTTTCGGTGTAAACAAGAAAAGTGCCTTTTTTTGAGATGTGGTGACCCGTCTGCTCGTTTGCCGTCATGGTACAGGGGCAAACGAGCAGACGGGTCACCTGTAACTAGTAATCATTTTTAATAACCCTCAGAAAATGAAGTGTAGTATAAACCTTTTTTTTTTGTTTTTTTCACGTGTGGAAACCCCCACGGGTCATCACCTCCCCGGGGCTAACGGCAAGGTGGTATGTCGGACTCGAACCGATTAAAACCACGCGGTGTTCCATCCCGCAGTCTTATTGCCAGGGCCTCAGGTCTACCCTCGAAAGGAAATCCCTAAGTACCCTGGCAGACTTGGCCGCCTGTTGAATTACAGGCGATCCGGCTATAGTGTGCAGGGCGCTTTCCCCCTCTAATTCAAAGAGGCGAATACGTGCGCCCCAACTTGTAAAAATGAGTTCACGACTATTTTCACCTTGTCATTATTTTTTAATTTTCAATCCAATTGTTGGAAGCAAATTTTGACAATAACGAGGTATGACGTCACATGTCGTTATTTCATTCAAAACCTACTTTTTTGACGATATAAAGACATACATACTGATAGACAAATACCGTATACAGTCATTATCGTCAACCATCCACGTCATATACACAAATCACAATCTAGAATCATCGCTCTTCTATACAGACTATCAACTCTAAACAACAAAACCCTATTTACCCTAAAACATTACGAACCCCTTTAATAAATAATTTAATCTTCTTTGCGTGTACACCCGTCAAACACAGTTAATCTTTATTTACTGTAAATTGTCTACAACTACCCTCTAATAGCTGCAAATTACTAATTCCATACTAAAGTTTTAGACCCCTGAAAGTAGTTAATTGGTTTGGTTAATCCAATTATCTGGTCATTTCCATTAAATTTATTGGAACGAATACAATTAGTACGCAGCATATTTCTTGTGTTTTACTATTATTTAGTGTATGAAGTATGTGATGTAGCTTATCGCACTACACATCACTACATATCAAACAAAGTCCCCCGCCGCGTCTGTTTGTCTATTCGCTATAAACTGAAAAACTATTCAACGGATTTTCATGCGGTTTTCACTAATAGACAGAGTGATTCATGAGGAAGGTTTAGGTGTATAATTTGTACCCGTGCGAAGCCGGATCGGGTTGTTAGTTATAAAACAAAGTCCCTCGCCACGTCTGTCTGTCTAACTATCTGTCTGTTCGCGATAAACTCAAAAACTACTGAACGGATTTTCATGCGGTTTCCACCAATAGATAAAGCGATTAATGAGGAAGGTTTAGGTATATAATTTGTTAAGTTTTTGTGTGTGTGATGATGATTGTTGAAGATGTCTCTGCTACCCGTGCGAAGCCGGGGCGAGTTGCTAGTATTAAATAACTTTAGATTAGATCTCTTATTCTTTAGTATGAGGTCCTTTGACGTCTTTAATCCTGGTGTCACGGTGATGCCCACCAATATTGATACCACTATCATTAAAATTACACTTGCAATGACGGTCGAATGTCAAACACCATTTAGGGATGGGAATAAAATGATTTTCTTTCTCTATTTCCTCGTGACTCTTTTTTTAACGTTACGGACGTTTTTTGCCGGCTAGGGTACCCCTCCGCAACACCCCATAAGGAACTTCGTTCCAAAATATAGAGGGCAACTGTAGGTTTGCTTTACAACTTATTATTAAAAGTTTCGCCGTATTTCTATAACTGCTCTCGCTTTCCAAAATTTAACCGTTTCACGCGTGCCTAACCTAAAATGTCACCGATGGTATGCATTGCACTTTACCTCCCCAATATACCTCAAGTCAAGCCAATAATCGTAGTTATACATACAAAGCCTAAAAACCTGGACCTCAACTTGTCTCCTACATTATTTTCATAATAAAATGATAAAAAAATAAATACGGTAATTTGTTTCCTTTGCGTATAAAGACCGGGGCAGACAGCGAGCGGGTGAGTAAGTGATAATGTATTTGTTAATATAGAAGTATATAGCAGTGGGAGAGTCATGCTTCGGCACGTATGGGCAAGCTTAACCGGAGTGATACCACGGCCTCACAGAAAACCGGCAGTGAAGCAATGATTGCATTGCTTTTCGCCGAATGAGTGAGGTTACCGAAGGCCCTAGCCCTTCTGTCTTCCTCTCTCACTTCCTCGCCCCTTATTCCGCCTTCCCCCTACTCCCACCTTAAAGGCCGGCAACGCACTTTTTTGAGTCGCAGGTGCGCATGGGCGGCGGTAGTCATTTACCATCAGGTGACCCGTCTGCTCGTTTGCCCCTATATCATAAAAAAAAATATATATCACACAGTGCCATCGCGCTCAGCGCTCGACACTAGTTCATTTTAACAGCTAAAGCTGCGTCACCATCCCTCCACACCAGCTGTGTGCCCCAAACTTTATTTTTTTTTCTAATACCAGTTGCCACATCCACGTGTTGCCGACCTAGTAAAAAGTCTTTAAGAAAAAACATGACAGGGAAGACATTTTACATACAATTTGAGTGGACTCCTTTCAAGGAAATCTATAAAATTGCGTAATAACCACTATTCTAGTTTTGAAATGTAAGGGTAAACGTCCTAGCGATGGAGAGCCGTGACATGTTTGAAGGTAGCCATTATCTCTCTTATTAACCGCTTGAGCACATACAAAGAAGCCAAGTCTCTCCTAAGCCTTTAACACTCACAATCTTATAAGATTCTATACCGCTTGCGGGATTTATACCAGGGCAAAAGGCTTTAATTTGTATGCCGGTGCTCAGCTGACAGCTGCAGTAGCCCATATAGAGCCGGATAAATACTACTTATAAAAAAGTAGCCTTGCTTCGCAGTGAAGTACTGTATCATAGTATTACAGACATTACGCTTTTTGGACGGCAGCTTAAGGTTAACTTTACATGCCTAATAACCACGGTAGTAGGGGTCGTTTTAGATCTTCACAACAAGTCTTCCAATACTTTTGGAATCATTGAAAGATTCGACACAAACGCCCAAAATAGTCTTCAAGATGAGAAGAGGCAGATGTATATTCTAAGATTGTGTAGCTACAATCAATTGGATCTTCTTAGCGGTGAACGGACAGTTTTGTAAGGGAAGTTTCGTTTTCAGACACAAGTTGTACGCAATTTTCTTCTACTGTTAACGGACGGATAATGACCGCGGCTACGTCGTCCGCATAAAAATGAGCATCATCTTGTATTTGATCGCCTTTTGGGATTAGGCTCTGGGATGTTGTTATTTCAGACCTAAACCAACAGAAACGGAACTTTTGGTAGTTTATGGATGATATCGTATTTGCCGATACTATCGCGGATTTTATCGAGTCTTTACACTGGCACCTACATCGAAGTATCTTTATTTTGATGACGTAAATTACTATGGTTTTATAGAAGGTCAAGAGAGCATAAGTAAACAGGACTTGGTGCAAAGACAAGATTCCGAACTAATGGATGGTAGCACACCCCATAGCCTTACTACCTTAGTATGGATTTGGATGGAGAATTTACCCAAAATTTTGCCTTCCGTAGTTGCTCACAATATAGAAGTCTACCGGTCAAAATTCTTCTCCAAGATTGCTAAAGTATTTAAAACGACATAATATCATTTTTAAGAATAGTCAACAAGCGATTGGTTACCAGTGTCCGTGATATACAGTAATCGCTTTATTTCAGTCAGTACTTAATTTTATATTAAAAAATCTTTATCATACTACTTTTATTTCATTTTATAACAAGTACATATTTTTTTATTGGTAATAATTACAATAATTTAAATGACAATCTTATTGTGATGTTATAAAACGTGTATAAAATTTTATTTTAAAAGTTGATTATAAACAATTTTCCTGACCTGTTTAGGCTGTTGAGCAAGTTATCTCCATTTACGCCGAATGCGAAGCCCGATGATATGTAAGTGGCCTGTAATAAGGCACATATCGCTTTGGATACGCTTAGCTGCGACCCTAGCAAACAGCACGATCCGATACTAATACTGATTACGTTTAGGTAGTAAAGTTCAGTGGCTGCCAAGTGACTTTTAAAATGGTCGCGTCGTCAAATATATTTTTCCAATCCACAAACATTTATGGTTACACTAAATTATAGTGGTATAATAAAAAATAATTCAAACGAATTTTTAAAATGCTTTATAGCCATTTTAAACGTCATTAGAAAGCCACACTAAATCGTCGACTATACGAACGATCGACACGTAATCGGTGCCCTACGCCTCACGATGATATGTGCATAAAGCAATAGAGTATAAATGTTGAAAATAGTTCACAACCCTGCACAGCTCGACGTATAGACGTCACGTAATGCTAAAATATTGTACAAACACCTAATTTAATTATTGTCCGTGAACGCGATTAGCCCGCTGACTTATTTATGCATGTTATACCTTGTGGAGTCTCTTTGACATGTATCGTGTACTGTGAGTACCGTGTTGTCCGCTTTGGTTGTAACGACCAAACTAGTTTCTTTAATTCATTGCTCGGTAATGCTTCATAGTTTTAGTTACTGGCTGATTTAGTGACGAAATCACACAGAGCTCAGTCTTAGAATGAAGCACGTGCTTAGTGTTTACATGTTGGAATACCTCAACAGAGAACGCAGTTGGAGACTTACCGACCAAAGCGGCAACACGCTCACCGAGGGCCTCCACTTACATCTCACACACACACACCACTGGCTCCGTATAACACGAAACATCCCTTTGTAGGCGACCGATCATTGCATCGAGTTCGTCAAGCTCTCAGAAGTCCATGCAGGACTCAGAGAAACCGGGATCAGACACAGACAAACGCGGCCATAAATGGAGGCACGTCCAAGCTGTCATGGCATACTACCAGGCACTCAGGAAAATAAAGAGGTTCGAACACAACCGGACCACCGGTAAAGCCGCATCGTTGTCGATTGTTTATTTCATTGTTTGTTTATAATTTCCCACTAATGTGCTACCTTCGTCAGTGTCTAGGAACTTCGGGAATGGTATTTTACTCACTGGATTATGTGTGTTTTTCTTGTGGATATTGTGTCTTTACTAGTTCACCAAATGATTCTACTTTCCTGCTGTCACTTGGGAGGATGAAACGTGTTCAGTGTTATTTCCTTGTTTAATTGCATTTTTAATGTTTCGATAGATGAGATAGTTTCAAATTCCTAAACTTAGATGCAACTAGACTAGTTTTAGACGAGTAATAGATTCGACTCACTGATATCTCACTCTACAAACTATCATTACTATAAATTTTTGTTTCTATAGTGTGAGTTGCCATGCCGCATGTCAAAATAGAATTATTTGTTTGCACGTCTTTAAGATCTTTCTGTTCACATAAAGTTCTAGTGCCTAATCGCACATGATAATGTAAATAGAAGTGTTTTCCAGAGTCAATAAAAACTTAAAAGTTCTTGAGTATAAATGAACAGAATCTTCCGGAATCTTTGCTTAGAGAACTAAATAAAGTGATCTATTATAACTTTCTTGTCTGTCTAATTTACTCGAACTTTCTGAAAGCATGGCTACTATTGCTTATACATTCCCTGTTGTACTTTAGACTCGTGGATTAGATATTGATTTGAATGTATGACTGCAGAACAAAGTCGAATCAAAGATGGATGAAGCTGCGGACGACGGTGCAATTGAGCTCGGCCATACAGAAAAAACCTCCGCTGAAAAGAGAAGACTCCTTCTTAAAAAGATTCTCCACTAGACAGACACCGGAGACACAAGATACTGTGAGTATATAACTTCTTTTCAAAAGAAAATAATCCTAAAGATATTTATATGATACAAAATAATTTTTAAGTATTTTTTATAACACTAAGTGAGTGATTTTTCACCAATCCAAAAAACAAAAATATTAGTTTATCGTATGTGATTGGGGTCAATGACTTAGCAAAATCAAGTTTTGGTTAAATCTAATTAAAAATACTATCTACTGTTATGTAGTTACTTTTTAAAGTGAATCATTTTACAATTAGTATTATGATTTATATGAATCAGAATAAGTTCGAGATGAATGATAGAATAATCTGATAGAAGTATTAACAGGGAACGTTACTATAAACACCTTATTTGTTTTCCTGGGAAGAAATAGGTCCCCAAAATCTTAATGAAGAGTTTTTTATACCTCCTAGTTATTTTACAAACAAGCATATGGGGACCCTGATTGGAAACAGTTACTGTAATGTCTTCCTGAATGTAAAGTTTACGTTTAATTAGTGTAACCGTAAAAACACAATCACAAAGACGCACTTTTTGAACTTGCATGTTTGATATCATCTATGGTCAAAAACGTCCTATTGATGCTATAAAAACCTTTAAGACCATTTTTGCAAAATCCTAGACTGAAGTCACAGAACATTCCTTTGGAAACCCATTCTACGGATCATTTCTGGTTTTAAGGTTGTACTGTCAACGAGGGATATCCTTTATCTGTTTATATATCAACTTTTATATAGTTTTGCAAAGATTTTAACGCAGTACTGCCGGTATTGCAAAATCAAAAAGTAGGCAAGGTAGATCAAGTATGATCAAACTGTTGAATGCATGTTTGATACCTACCTAAATAATTTAACAGGAAACACGAGCGTTCTCCTTAAGCGACCTTGCGCTTTGAGTTGAATGGTCGTACTTTTTTTAGGAGATTTTTTCGAGCTTTACCGTGTTATATTTTTCAAGAAATGGATTGTTATGATGGTGAAAAAACGAGCGTTGTTCAATTTAATGACGTTCTTGATTTTTTTTTTAACATGATTAGTATGAAAATATCACGTTAAATAACAGTAAGTAGTGTGTCAAAAATAAAAAGAAAAAATAACAATTGCGTAAATTTGCGTACATATGTTTCTACTTGTTTAGCTCGTCAATGGTATACAAGCGTGAATATGTGATAAATAATAAATGGATACAATTCATATCTGTATGAGACCTGTAGTTGATTATTTTAGCAGCAAAAAAATAAAAAATATATTTTTTTAACTAAAAATTAAACCGATGAAAGGAGAAAGGAACTGAAAAATCAAAAATAAACTTGTTAGCCAAACTAAACTCCAACACAAATATAAATACCTATTTTGAAAAAGCCAGTTTTAAGGCAAAAATTTCAGTACCTACCTGTTGCCAATCGATTTTTTTTATTTTGTTTAGTAGCTATTGACGAGCTTTAGCAGTATTAGTAGTAATAAAAAAATGGACGTTTTTTTCCCTTACCTTCGACATGGCTTTAGTGTTTTAAAAGTATGATTTCAGATATAAAATGCACGAATGTATATGTCGTATTTCGACTACGGGGTCAACACTACTACCTTTCTATGATATTCCTCCAAAACACAGAGAGGGACCTTCACCTAAGTTTTAAACTAACCTAGAACTATCATTTGGCTATGCAAGATCATTAGTAATACGTAATTCGGCTTGTTCTCGTTAAGTGGTGCATAGCAAATAAATATTTTTATTTAACTCTGATTATATATATGTATATTTCCGCAAGAGTACTTTTTTGATAAGAAAACATTTGAACACTCTAGACGAAAATGGTGACCGTATGTATTAATTAAGCTTTATTTAAAGTTGCGAGTTCCAAGATGTTGATCTCTAGCTACTAAGAAAAAACTAAAAAAACAGGTGGTATTTTATCGGATCGAATTTCTGCTTCTGGACAAAATACTGTAATGTTTGTCTTAAACTATAAATAATATATTATCATCGTGAACTAATTAATAAACAAGATAACTAGTGACTCAATACCTCATGAAACTGGAACAATACGCGAGTTAAACAAACACAATATTGAATTTCGAAGCCTTTGCTCGGATTAAGGCTTGTTGTTCATCGCCGTACAAGGGAACATGTAGTTCAAATTACTTATTATTTAGAACTATGTATATTGTTCGGTTTAGGTTTAGTTTCAACCATGCATGTGTAGGTATAAGTTCTCATAACCCTAGCTGCAGTGCCTCAAAACGCAGGTAGGGAAGGTCTAGGCAGACGTCCTACCTGTTATGTGTGTGTAACACACTAACGATGGGGTTAGTCCACAAACTTAAAGTCGAGAGTTTTTTTGAAGGATTAAATTCGTAATGAGGTCATCCAACAAAGAACCAAAGTTACCGACATAGCTCGCAGAATGAGCATGCTGAAGTCGTAATGGGCTGGCCATATTTGTTGATGGACCGGTGACCGTGGCAGCAAGCGGGTCCTAGAGTGGAGACCGCGAATCGGTAAATGGAAGGTAGGAAGCCAAGCCCGCCAGCTAGATGGACTGACGACCAGCGGAAGGTAGCCAGGATAGATTGCATGCAGAAGGCGGAGGACCGGGTGCTATGACGCCAATAAATTGGGAGAACCTTTGACGCACATTGGTCTATGATTGATGTTTAAGTAGTATTTGGTTTTTGACATAAATGTTTCTTGCTTTATGCTCTATGCATAGAATAAGTTTCTAAAATAGATAATAATTGCTCCTACATACAAATCTTAAGTTATCATAACATATAAAAAAACTGAGATATTATTTGAAAGGGCCAAATATACTGTGACAATAACAAAAAACAATAATTTTACTTATTGAATTAGAAACCTGTCATTCTCATATGAATATTGATTGTATTTCCTTATTATCGCGTCAATCTTTGTTAAAGTATTTTTGTGATATAAAAATAAAATAGGGTGATAAAGAAACGGAATTGGTGTGATAGTATTACCTACATAAAGTAGGTGTGGATCCAAATGCAAATTTTGAAACTCCATCCGGTTAGTTAAATGTTTGTGTACCGGGTTATTGATAGGTATAATGAAACTCTGTTGGTCTATCCTTGGCCGTCCAAGTAATATTGTTACTTACAAGGCGATCAAAGCAGTGAATGAAAGAATTCGAAGAAATCCAGCCGAAAGTAAAAGATTTTATTTATGGAAGTGAATATAACACTCGGAACCATCTCGCGTATTTGAAAAGATGACTTAGGACTTGCAGCTTAAAAGAAACACACTGGTCATTACTTAACCGATAACTTAAAAACTAACAAAGGAACATTTTTAAAATCGAGCAACATTCTAAAGAAACTTCTCAATTTGTCAGTAGAGTACAACAACATATTTTTATGAAAAAGTTTTCAATACGTCAACTCAAGTACGATACAATTCTTGAGAAGGTGGTTAAGCCTCTTAACAACACCTTGTTCTAACACCAAGAATGGTCCGCTCCGCAAGACTCAGCACCGAGTCATGAAGATCGATCCACACAAGCGTGGCCCGAAAGGATAATTTTTGATTCCATCAGAGCTGAAGATTGGCCGGCATTTAGCCCCGATCATAATCCACTTGATTGTGATTTATTGTCTCTTTTAGAGAGTATGGCGTGCTTTAAAAAGCCTTATCATTTGGAGTCCCTAAATCATTCCGTAGTCCGAGTTAATAAGATTGGCATTGGCGAATTTTCCCATGCAGAAAGTGCGTGTTTTAATCGATAACTGTTCACGAATTTTAAATAATTGTATTGAGGCCAATAAAGATCATTAGGAATGAGCTTTATCTTTTCGAAATGCTATATTAATGTATAAACTAACGCACACTGCAATGATAAATGTTTCATCGCTTCGAATAAAAACGATGCTTTCCTTGTTTCATTGTGGGAAAGCCATGCTTCGGCACGTATGAGCTAGCTCGACTCCGCTCGATACCACAGCCTCACAGAAAACCAATGCTTGCATTGCATTTCGCCGTGTGAGTGAGGTTACCGGAGGCCCTAACCCTTCCCTCTCCCTTATTCCCGTTCTTCCCCTCTCCCTTCTTCCCACTCTTGCCCCCCCTTCCCCTCTTCTCCGACTCCAACCTTAAAGGGTGGCAACGCACTTGTGACTCTCAAGTTACAGGTGCCCATGGGCGGCGGTAGTCATTTACCATCAGGTGACCCGTCTGCTCGTTTGCCGCTATACCAAAAAAAAAAACAAAATTTACGGCAAAGCTGTGTAAATAATGAAAATAGTTAGGCAGTTCAGGTCAATTTCCACTATGATGATATTGTGATATTAGGTGTCAACAAGCGTACGTGTTTGACACATTGATTAACCAAAATGTTTCCCTCAAAAGTAACACTCGATACCGCACATAAGACAGCAACGTCTTTCTCAAGCAAAAGAAGCGTTACAGCTTCTATTGGCAAGGCGTCTAGTCAATTATGTTGCAACCTATGTACTTTTTTATCTACAGCTTATTTGATAGGTACTAAATAATTGATATTTCTTCCTACCAAGTTGCCTTAAGAGACTACTACACCTTAAAATTTGCAAGTAAAATGCAAAATACTACCTCGCTCTTTGATTAGCAGAAAAATCTAAACGAAGATGAGAAATTTTTCTCATATAAAACAAAATAAGGATAATGTTATTTATAATTAGAACCTCTCCACGGGAGTCCGTCTCATACTTCACAAGTTTTTTGTAATCGAATCCTTAAATACTCAATAAACACATTACATTTGATAAGTCGCACTGGACAATTTTCACGTCAATTAGTAATAATTTGTCTAATTTTAAGCCTGACAGGCTTTAGATAGCCTATACGTCCTGTGGCCACACTAAAGTTATCGCTTCGAAATTCAAACTTTCAGTGACAATTAGAGGTATCGGATAATAATTAGGTTTACCAATAGCCTAGCTCTGGAAACAACAAACAAGATTAATGGGATATTTGATGGCGGAGTTGATAAATTGACATCATAACAACAACATGATTGATACCGGTAAATGAAACATAAAACCTGACAGCAACGGCGATGCAGTGATGTTCAGTATCCCCAAGTGTAATTAATTTCACTGCATCAGTGTTACTCGTTTCTGACGTACGCTGCATACAAACGTCATAGTATTCATTTACAAAATCAATTATATATTATTGAAGATTTCTCTTTTATCTTTACTAAAATCAAATTTTCATCTTTTGATTTTATGGCCTTAAAAATGAGTAAAGGTTACACCACTCGATAAAGGGCCATCTTCGGGTCCGAAACCAATCGGGCATCCTCGAAATACACAAACCAGTAAAATCGCTTTGTCTTTAACTAGCCGTCCTCGCAGGTTTACATACGTTTATGGACACTGCTCCGCTCCTTTTGGTCGTAGTGTGATGTTATATAGCCCATAGCCTTCCTCGATAAATGGGCTATCCAACACTAAACGAATTTTTCAATTTGAACTAGTAGTTCTTGAGAAAAGCGCGTTCAACCAAACAAACAAACTCTTCAGCTTTATAATTTTAGCATAGAAAAAAATATGAATATCACTTATGAAAGTTTTTATTCGTTGTTATATTTATCATTAGTTATTACATATTTGTTATAATTATGTGTAAAAGGATATATTATGTAGATAATTGTAAACTGTGTGAAACTGTATTGTTTTAAAATAAAAATCAGACAATTTTCACCATCTTAACAAACTGCCATTAAATTACTCCAAGTTCACGAAACTCTTGAACAGAATCTTTAAAATCTTTAGAACACCATTTTACCTGAACAATTCATCAGAATAATAATTACGTTTTCCCTATCAGGTAGAAGACACAGGATCAGAAGGTGCGACAGGTGAACAGAGATCTTCCAACAGAACGAGACGGAGAAAAGTACGGGCACCAAGAACAGTCGTCAACCCTGACGAGAATTTCTACTTCTACTGGCTTTGGCTCATCACTCTCTGCGTGTTGTATAATCTGTGGACGTTAATTGTCAGGCAGAGCTTCCCCGAGTTGCAGGTAAATTTGCATTTGTTGCAGCAGATAATTTAAAATTCTTAAAACTAAAATTATGTATATTGAGATTTAGGAGATTTGTTTAAAGGGATTTTAAAAGTATTTTAATAGAAATACTCATAGACATGAATGTATTTCAGCTCAAATTACGATTTTTTCTTTATGTCCATGGGTTTCTTACGAGCTTCCTTTCGTGAACACTATACCTGGGCCCAATGGCAGTTAGATTCTTTTTAACCCCCAACGTAAAAACGGGAGGTGTTTTAAATTTAACATGTAAATTTGTGTGTCTGTCTATGGCATCACAGCTCCCAAACGGATAAGCCAATTTGAGTGAGGTTTTTGTTTGAAAGGTGACTTAATCAAGAGTATTCTTAGATATAATTCAAGATAATCTGTTTAGCCGTTCGAAGATCATCAGTAATTTTCTGATCGTTCAAGGGATTTCCAAATCATTGATTTTTACGAAATACCGTGCGTTAAAAAACGATTTTTAACAGCCTTTTATAGGTTTTGTGTTGCAGATGTAGAATTTTACACCTTTTTTTAATATTGAATCATTATAATAAGGATACTCAGTAAATGGTGTCTAGGAAGTGCTATGTAATTTATCTCAGAATATTATTTTTTTTTTTAAGCCCAACAGAGGCCGATTTATCAAAGGGTTAGGCGACCTGTCACATCAGTGTCAGGTGCGATATTATTATGAATATTCCAGAATTCTATTCGACTTAATTTAAATTATGAGGTACCTCGTACCCAAAACTAATCTTAAAATATTTCCTTGCGTTCTTATTTCTTCTTAGTTCTGTAATAGGTTATAAACATCTTCTGAATTAATCTGATGGTCGTAAATTTTTTACATTATCTACCAGGTTCTATGACATAGCGACCACGATATCTTTACTCACCTTGTATGAATAACCCTTAAGAATGAAGGTTACAAACGGACTCTCAGTATCCATTACGTGGGAGAGCCATGCCTCGGCACGTATGGCCGGCTCGACTCCGCTCGATATCACGGCCTTACAGAAAACCGGTAGTGAAACAATGCTTGCATTGCTTTTCGCCGTATGAGTGAGGTTACCGGAGGCCCTGACCCTTCCCTATCCCCTATTCTCGTCCTTCCCCTTCCCCCTCTCCCATCTTCCCACTCTTCCCCTCCTACTTCCTTCTCCTACTCTCACCTTAGAGGGCGGCAACGCACTTGTGACTCTTGAGTTACAGATGCCCATGGGCGGCGGTAGTCACTTACCATCAAGTGACCCGTCTGCTCGTTGACCCTACCATAACAAAAATTGATTCAATTTTACTTCCTTATCCTTTACGGTTTTCTATTCAACAGAATCTATATAAATAAGTGAAATGCTATTCATTGGCTTGACCGATTTGACAAATTCTTTCTTTTATATGTTAATAATAGTTCAAATAAAGTTTTCAGGGAAAGAAACATTCATCAAGTTTTCTGGAAACTTGTAAAATTCGACGAAAACAGAAAGTACTTTTTTTCATAAAATTAAAACAATTTTATTAAAGATTTGACAGGACAGCGTCTGTTAGGGTCAGCTAGTGTGTAATAAAACCCTAAGGTTAACGATTTATATACAAATGTATTTATATCTGAAGTATAATATACACATATAAAGGCCCTAACCCTTCCCTCTCCCCTATTCCCGTCTTTTCCCTCTCCCCCCTCTCCTCCCCTCTAATCCCCCTCATCCGTCTTCCCTCTCTTCCCTCCTCTCCCCCTCTTCCCCTACTCCCACCTTAAAGGGTGGCAACGCACTTGTGACTCTTGAGTTACAGGTGCCCATGGGCGGAGGTAGTCATTTACCATCAGGTGACCCGTCTACTCGTTTGCCCCCTATACAATAAAAAAAAAATAACAAACAAATAAATTCAGCAAATGCAACCTTAAACCTGCTCTGAAAAACTTCGCACCTACAATTATAACAGTGTGCAAACTGTGTAACATAGCTTACAGTCTACATTGGGTATAATTTTAAATTAGATTCAAATAATGAACGTGTTCTTATTAAAATGGAAGTTTTCCTATTAACTATTTCAAAATACGAAGGCACGAGTGCTCAACAATGGCGATATTGCGCCATGAAAATACAACAGTCAATATGCCGCTAGTCGGTCGGTCCATACATTATTCAAGTCGAGCTTTATACAGCAATCCAAACCTTAGCACCACATAATTAAACCACAAAATGGCTCAAACTTAGTGTCCAAGAACTTCTGTGACTGTCGGAGTGTTGGGAATTGCATGAGATTGTTGGATTTAAAATATTCTAGAATTGCAATACAAATCAATAACAGAAGTTTAACTAGTTGCTTAAGACGGTATTTATTACTTTTGATATTGTACTACTGGGTGAAGCGATGAATAAGAAAGGGGTCACATGTTTATGAGTCTCTGGATAAGTACTTGTATGTACGTTAGATTCTTATACCCTCGATACATTCCAACAAACTGGAATGGATTTAATTCATGAAATACCTAACGGTTCTTTTAAACCTTGCGATGGCTGATGTTATAATTTATAGGTATGCAAAACTATCAACTACAAAAATAGCTTATCATAATTAAATAAACATAGGGTGTGCTGTATTGAGTACATCACTGAATAGGTATTTATCGATCGCCATCTCCGTTTAAGAATGACACAACCTGCAATATTTATAACAAAGTTTAGCTTTGTTATAAATATTCATCCTAATCTCCATTGCGGCATAAGTGGATTAAGTAGGTGCGATTTGTAAATGGAATGACGTAGGAACATAGTAGAATACAATGGAAATCAGCTCCAATAAGCTTGGAGTGCGTAATAGAGCGAAGCGTTACTTCACCCCGGAGGAAAGACTTTTATTATACAAGTCACAAGTCCGTCCCCATATGGAGTACTGTTGTCATCTCTGGGGAGGGGCACCTGGATACCAGCTTTGGCTTCCTGACTCAGTCCAAAGACGCGCTGTGAGAATCGTCGACGATCCTAAACTCACAAGCGGTATTGAACCCTTAAGCCTAAGGAGAGCCTGCCTCCTTGTGCGTATTCTACCGCTTGTATAATGGGTTGTGCTCTGAGGAACGATTTGACATCCTCATACATTGGGATCTAAAGTTCGCGCACGATACGGTTCCAGAAGAATTTCTTCCCGCGAACGCTCTGGCTGTGGAATGAGCTCCCAGCCGACCTTTTCCAGAGGTACTCCAGTATGGGGTTCTTCAAGAAAGGAGTGTAAAGGTTTTTAAAGGTTCTCTGGAATTGCAAGTGTTCATAGGCTACGGTAACCGCTTACTATCAGGCGGAGCGTATGCTTGTTTGCACCCACATTGTATAAAAAAACGCTAATAACTATAGTTCAAGTCATTAGGTGCAGTTTAAGGCATTAGATTTAAATTTATTAATTGAGTTTTATATTCCTAATCGTTATTGAGTGGTTTTATTCACGAGAAGAAAAATGCTTTAGGGACTATCAGTTTCATGATACGAGGAATGAATCCAAGTTCAGATCACCAGCATAATTAAAACGTATCTTTTTGTATTAAAGCTCATTAAGTACAATTTATTGCAAATTATTTCAGGCTAAACGTACGCTTGAGGTAGACGGCGCATTCATACGCAGCGTAGGGCAGACTGCATTTTTATTGTATGAAAATCACAAAGCTGCGGGTCCATGCGGGTTAATAATACTTCATTGAATTTGTAGTGACGAGAGAATTTAACAAACTGCAGTTTACTGTATCGGAAGCTCATTATTGAACAGAATATTTTTTCTTTTAAAGTTTGTGTATCGAAGAAAAGTTAGTCGTGTTTATTGAACCATAACAGCTTCGTTTTCTATAATTTTGTAATAAGAATTGAAATATGACTGGTTATATTTTTATCTGTGAAAGTATATCAAAGCATAATGTATAAAAAATGCTTTGTAATTGTTACAGATCAAAGTGAAATTTAACAAGAGCATTGATCTGTTTAATGTAACATTTACTTGGAAATCCGTGGAACGTTAAAGTCAAATGTTATTCAACCTACGAAGAGACCATTATTTTTTGTACAAATAGGTGATAGATTAAAAAAATATCAGGTATTCATAACAAAAATGAATAGAGGTTTCCAATGCTTAAAATAAGATAAGTTTTTCAGCACTAAATTGGTTGCATTTGCTGAATTTATATGTGTGTTTAAAAAATGCTTCAGTTATAAATACACGCAAAGTAATTAAATTATAAATTATAATAATTAACCTTATAATTTTTATTACAGACTAGCTAACTCTGACAGAAGCTATTCTGTCAAAACTTCAATAAATTTGTTTTAATTTCATTAAAAAAAGGGCATGACATCCAGTATTCCCCAAATTTTATCAGTTTCAGGGAAACTTCTCCAATGTTTCTTTCCACTTTCGATATTAATTAACCAGAAACTGATTTAACTTGACAGTCAAATATTGTACGTAATATACTAGCTTTTGCCCGCAGGTTCACTCGGGTTAAGTTTGTTTGTTCTCCCTCTCGGGAACAGTACTTTATTCTGAACTGGCAACCCGCCCCGGATTCGCACGGGTAGCAAAACATTTAACCCTATTAGTATACGCAACACACGCCATTAAAGATCCCAAATAGTATTATTTTTTCATAATCATCGTCCAATTTCATCTAATGAATTAAATACATAAATCACTCCATCCATTGGTGAAGACCGTATGTAAATCGTCAGTTTTTTCAGTTTATCGCGTACAGACAGACAGACAGACGCGGTTTTATAATATGTAGTGATAAAAGGTACCCTATGACCTTCTCTATACTCCTGACAAGATGTATGCAAAATGCCATGATGATTGGTTTAGTATTAAGGCGTGAAACACATTACAAACAAACTCACTGCCGCATTTATAATATAAGCACAAATATCTAATGTTAGTATTTGAACTTTTAATAAAACTTTAGTCTTCTTGGATGTCATTGCTCGTAGTTTAACTTCTGTATTTCCATTTACATCTGAAACACCTAAATAATTCGATACTCGATAATTAATGCATTAGGTACCTCCTAGACGAACTACATACAATGCGCATCGCGTGATACAATACCTATAAATTATACGACAGACATGAATTTGTAGGCAGATGCTAGACAATACTACAATTACATGTATAAAGTACTTGTTAAATCGAAAATAGTCCTTCAATGTAATATTTAACATCATAAGTTTTTATTTTCTTGAATTGATTACGTGCAATAAAACCTATTTATTAGAAAAAAATTGAAATTGATTGCAATCCAAACAATTTGTTTCATATTTTTTTAAATGAAAGGAATTGATTGATGCACGTATTTGTCATCAAGCATTGGAAATCACCTAACTTTCACCCTTCTCTATATCTTTTCCTCCTGTGCATTTCTGATGTTTTCATAGCTTTTTTCTGTATATATCCGGTTCTAATTGAGTTACGCGGTTCGTTTTGGTCTATGGCATCCATTAGACGCTCATGCAAACGTCAATCATTACCAAAAGTGATGATTGATGAAATATTATCGACATTAATATCTCATCATGCAACCGTCAATCACTGCATTAGACGATAGGTTATTCGTCAATCACCGTTTTGATTGTGGCAAAACTGATAGCAAAACTTATCGTGTAATGGGCGCCTATGAGCTGGAACGAGCTCTCTTATTTGAGCTTTTGCTCACTTATATTGGTGGAGAGAAGCTAGTAGTGAACATTTAACTTAAACTTAATGCTACGAGGCAGCACGTTTCGTCTTCGTTAGATTTAAATTGTTTGATGTGCTTCCACCTGAGCGTAATACTGCGAAAAAGCTTCTACAACACGCTTTATAGCTTAACCTGTGCTTTTATATTGTAAGGATGGAGGGTATGTATGGTATCCAGATCGGGGTGTGGCTGATGAGAGGAGGATAATTAAAACATTGACAAATACTATTAGTCTTATATTAAATATTAAGCTTTAGCACATTTAACATTTGTAAAACAATTCCTTAGATACCTTGAACAAATCAATATATCTTGAGCAGACCGTGCTGACTTCCACGGCGGCTCCATCAAGAGTCTTCTCTTCCCTGTCTTTGAATATATGAAACGGTGCGATTATTCTTAATTCGAGTTTGGTGCTACCAGCCAAGACCTCTGTGCCTTATCAAGGAGTTTTCATTCCAATAGAAGGAGGTTGCAAGCAGCGCAGGAGTTCTCGTCACCACAATATCTCTATGTACAAACATTTTTCAACAACTTCACAAAACAACCGTATAACTTAAAAATTTGCACTTCCCAAGGACCAATGACAACACAAGACTGAAAATAAGAAAATCAATTACAGTTTTGGAAAAACTAAAAAAACACGCTTTCATACAAAACAGAATTAAAAAGTAGAACATATTTTTTTATTGTAAATAAGCGTGGGGTGCCTGAAAAGTAGAGTTTTTTTTTTTTTGTAAAAAGCACCACACGCTTAACCCGCCCCGGTTTCGCACGGGTAGCAGAGACATCTTCAACAATCATCAACATATTTCAATCAATTTATCAAAATCTTCACACATTCACCTATTCCTTCCTCAATAATCACTCGTGTCTATTAGTGAAAACCGCATGAAAATCCGTTCAGTAGTTTTTCAGTTTATCGCGAACAGACAGACAGACGTGGTGGAGGACTTTGTTTTGTTTTGCTTCGAGGTTTGCTACAAAAGCGTTTAGTTCTTTTAGTTTTGAAACTATTATTTATTTAATAACGTAGTTGTCGATGCAACTGGCAGCCTTCTTAATATTCGTTAGCGATATCTACATTTAAACACTGAAAACTGTACTAGTAGGTAGCGCTAATTAATCACGGTCTTCTGGATTCGGTATTGTGGAGGTGGGCACAGTAGAGCAGCTTAAATTCGAACTGAAATCATCTCATATCTACCTAATTAGTGACAATATGTCCTCATGTGAATGAGCTATTTCTGCAAAATGGCACCTCTCGTTTATTCAAATGTCTAAACTGGAAAATATTTGTATGTAAATACTATGTGACCCGTTTTAGCAGCGAGAGATGTTCCAGGAAAGGGGTATTGGGTGATATCGATCTACTATAGTATACTTAATTATCTTTTTACACGCTATATTAAGCTCACTTGTATGTTTGTTTGTAACCAACTCCTTAGGGCGCGATTTTGACCCACTTTAAACGTACAGATTTCATTTAAACTTTGCACACATGTCAAAGACCAATGACAATACAATAATTCGATTTACAATACAAAAAACTTTCTATTTTTTTATGATATTGTCGAAAGTTTACGCGAATGTTACACATTGAAATAAAACTATTTTAAACGGATTCTATCGCGATTTATTTGGTGTTATTTTACTATTTACACTGATCCCGACGTTTCAGTTGCTTTTCAGCAGCCATGGTCACGGGTAGACTAAGATGGTGGTCGTCTCATGTATCGAAGTGCAAAGTTATCTCAAAATACCCGGAGTAAAAAACGTCGGGATCAGCGTAAATAGTAAAATACCACCAAATAAATCGCCATAGAATCCGTTAAAAATAGTTTTATTTCAATTTCTATTTTTTAGTTGAATTTTCTATAAAAGCGTGTTTTTTCAGTTTTTTTTAAACTATTATATTATTTATTTATATCTTCTGACGAGCAGAGTGACCTCCGTCCAGCGATGTCAGATGTCTCTCTCTAATTCCATTGTATTCTTTCTTCTTTTTTAAAAAAATATATAATTTCAAATTCAAAGTAAATATCTAAGCAGCAAAGATATCACAACACATGCCAGTCCATTATTTATTCTAAAGAGGTTAGAATAGTGAAGAAACAAAACTAATTTATTGCTATCGGCATCAAGGTAAGAAAACATCCTTAACCCTTTGTATTGAAGATCAAATAAGGTACCCAGCGTCAGCTATTATCGCAGATCGCTCTGCACGCTGGTATTGTCGCAGGCCCCGATTACATGTTTTTTTTTTATTATAGGGGGCAAACGAGCAGACGGGTCACCTGATCGTAAGTGACTACCGTCGCCCATGGAGACCTGCAACTCAAAAGTCACAAGTGCGTTGCCGGCCTTTGAGATAGGAGTACGCTCTTTTCTTGAAGGTTTTATAGTAATACAACACATATTTAAGTTTAAAATTACGATTGACAACGTATTAAGTCTGACTATCAATTGCTTAAAGTACGCTGCAGCTTAAAACATGATGCTAGCGGTCTCCTATTTATATTAGAAACGTGTAAGTTTGTGAGGATGTATGGATGTATGGATGTTCGTTGCTCTTTTACGCAAAAACTACTAAACCGATTGCGATGAAACTTGGTGTGTAGATAGCTGGATACCTGAATTAACATATAGGTTACTTTTTATCTCAATGTTCCTACGGCATCGGGACTTACGCGGGTGAAACCGCGGGCGCAGCTAGTAAAAAATATATGTTTAAAGTAAAAAATATATGTAAAAATACAACAAACGGCAATGTGTCAGAGTGCAACATTAGCTCCACACACCAGGTCCACACTGCAGATTATAACCAATAAAATAAAACAAAATTTGTTCCTAACAAGCTTTTTTTTTTGTTTCTTTTCTGTCAGAAATACTGCCAAAATACACGGCAATATACTCATCTTTGTCAAAAAATGTAGGTGTGAAATACACCTCAGTCTAACCTTTCACACAGTTTTAAGTATTATTGAAAGGGGTTTCCAACTTTTTTAATATACTCAGACCTTTTGGATATACATAGCATAGTCTATCAGTACACCGATGACACCTTTTCAGTTTTCGAGCCGATTGTCTCTGTGAAAGTGTATTTAACCTATATTTTCAACAAAATACATGTATTATATCCAGAAAAACCTAAAATCAAGATTACCGTCAATGATTTGATGGCTTGATTATGATGCCTTTGTTCCTCGCCTTGTCCTCTCTGTCCCAACATAATCTATCATATTTGTATATTTAGCGCGGAACCCTAATTCTTTTTCCAAAACAAAAGTAGCCTAAGTTACTCCTTATAACACCAGCTATCTGCCAGTAAAAGTCCCGTGGAAATCAGTCAGCCCGGAACAAACAGATAGACAGATGGGAGAGCCATGCTTCGGTATGTATGGGCCCGCTCGACCGGAGTGATACCACGGCCTCACAAAAAACCGGCAGTGAAGCAATTTTTTCATTGCTTTTAGCCAAGTGAGTGAGGTTACCGGAGGCCCTAACCCTTCCCTCTCCCCTCCTCTACCCCTCTCTCCCCCTTCCTCTACTCCAGCCTTAATAGCTGGCAACGAACTTGTGACTCTTGAGTTACAGGTGCCCATGGGCGGCGGTAGTCATTTACCATCAGGTAACCCATCTGCTCGTTTGCCCCCTATACCATAAAAAAACAGACAGACAAAAATTTTAAAAACTGATTTTTAGGCTTAAAAAATAACTATTATTTTGACATTACAAACAGACACTTACTTCAATTATTTTGATGATATACGGTTTCGCTCACATGTGTATTTCGGGGATATCCGACTAGTTTTAGACCCAAGTGAGGTGATGACTAGTGGGGGTTTCCACACGAAAATAAAAAAGAGGGTATGCAAACCTATCGATCCAGTTTACCAATACCTACTTCTTGCAATAACTAGATCTGCATGAACATGCATGAATTAATTCACAGACATTTAAGCGACTCTATAATTGGTGACTTGTATTGTCCTAACTAATCCCAACAAGATACGCTTAGCATAATTGGCTGCTGACATATTACTCATGAGTGTAATTGCGATAGCTAAATGATAATGCAAGTAGTGCACTGTATAATATGACTATTTAATTATGTACCACTCTATCAAGAAAGTTGGTACTTTGACCTTTTCCTGGTGGAAAAGGTCAATAAAACACAAAATGTTAACTATTCTTCCAAATTTATTGTATCGCCTTCAAAGTAGGCCCCTTCAGAAATAATATACTTATGCCAACGAATAACCCAGTTATCAAAACATTTTTTAATGTATTTTCCGGAATCGAATTGAGTTCTCGCCGCGAATTCTCTTTAATATCTTCTATCCACTGAAAACGGGCACCTCGAAGTGGTAATTTGAGTTTTAGAAAGAGAAAAAAGTTGGCAGGAGCCATATCCGGTGAATACAGTGGTTTTCGATGGTATTTGTTGAGTTTTTGGTCAAAAATTCGTTCACAATGATGGCCTTGTGCGATGGCACGTTGTCATGGTGTAGTTTCTAAGAATTTTCTTGCCACAACTTTGACCTTTTTTGACGAATTTGCTCTCTCAAACGCCGTATAAGGCTCAAATAATATTCTTTATTTACAGTCGGACCTTCTCGCAAGAATTCCAAGTGCACAACACCTCGATACTCAAAGAATACGGTCAACATGACCTTGACTTTTGATCACAACTGTGCTACTGACTAATAATGCTACCAATTTTCAAATCACAAGACAGCAAAGTCTTAATGGAAATGGTTGAGTTGTCAACCTAATTTCATGGTTTTTTTTGTCAAATAATTTGAAGGGTTCGTGACTTTTTGCTCGCTAACTTTATTCCTCTCGTTCATCATTGTGAAACGGAATCACAAAATCCAATTAGAATAATAAAATACTGATACTTCAAACATGCAACAGATAACAAAGTTAAAACAACGAACTCAACCTAAAAATGCCGCCAAAAAATAAACTGTAGACAAAACAAAACTTCAACACTCCACTAACCGAGTTAACCCTTTCGTTTCTGAAGAGTTTTCGTAAACAAAGGTCGCGACTACCAAAGACCCTCCGAGGTTCATTCCGCCGGATTCTGTTATAAAACACCAATCGATTCGCACCCAGTTTGCCTGTTTGTCTTCACTTTTGGATGGATATAACGTTTACAATCTAAGTTTCGTTATATGCCTTTTATTGGCAATCTAAGGAAGTGTATATCTACTCACATGATTAAAGTATTGATTTTAGATTTATTGCTAAAGCTTATTGTGTGTAGTAAAAGCAAAATTCTATAATATGAAAAGTATCGAAACTTCTCAAAACTCAATAAAATATAGTTTCAATTTATTTTAATATCTCATTCCGATCGCTTTGCCAAAAATTCTCGTCCGGTCTAAATGGTTTTACAAATAATAATAAAGTTTATAAAGTTAAGAAAGTTCTCACGCTCGTAAAATGTATGTATGTATGGTATGGGTCATAGTCTCATAATATCTTGCTACTCCTTGAAACTCACGACATAGGTAGATAGTTGAAATTTTCACAGAATTTGTATTGTTGTCCCGATAACAACAAATAATAAAAATAAGTTAATAATTAAACGGGGCTCCCCTACTAGAAATGTGTTTTTTTGGTTTCTTTTAGCCTTTGTTTGGCTTACAAAGTATTAAATCTTGTACGATGGTGCGGAACCCTTCATGCGCCAGTCCAACTCGCACTTGGCCGCTTATTTATTTTGTGGAGATACCTTATCTCCACAAAATAAAAAAGCGGCCAAGGGAGGTGTTGCTAACAAGGCACACGTTCATGGGAGTTTTAGTGACAAGGGGCCCCTTTGCTTGCTTGCCAACACAGAGTATTGATGGCAGTTTATTATGATAGACTGCTTTGTTTTAAAATATGTATTTTATGGTGTGTACTGGATATTTAAAATTATTATATACTCATAAGCCGGATATTAATATATTTTATCTACAAGATTTATTCGGATTTAATATATTTATATTTTATATTAGGAACTTAGTAAAATTGATTACTTACTCAGTAGGTAATTTGAAACTATTCAATCAAAAGTTTAATCGGTCGATCTATTCATTTCTTTCTTCAGGGTACGTTTTGTTAGCGCTCTGACTAAGCAGGATTTCTTTTTGTTTATTTCTATAGACGGAAATCTACAAATAATACAATAGCGTATCTTTTCTTTAGAAGATAAATATTATAACAATTTATTAATATTCAGATTGGATTTTTATCCACAGATGACAATAAAAAAAAGATTTCTTTCGTATTTCCAGCCGGTTACAAAATACAGAAATAATCCATTTCAAGAGGATAAAGACATATTTATGACAAGTTAGTACAGATACATATTATCTGATGTTTAGAAAGCTTTAGCCAAAGAATAAAGAAATCGCATGAATTAATTTGTAACATGGAGAGCCATATTTTTTATTTCATTGGAGTAATGAATTAATAAAACTTGCAAAAACTTCTGTCTTTTATATTATATACCTAATTGAACCGCACAGCAAGAGACTGCAGAGCTAATGAAAAGAGTTTGTTAATAAAATAATATTAGCGAAAGACTGTTCATAACATTGAACACCACTTGGATTCTGAACGCTGATTGGAAATTAGTTTTCATTGCTGATTTTTACTACCAATATTTTTTTAGAACCATTTTGAATTGTCTATGGTCATCTTCAGACGAAAAAATTACATTTGGAGTTTAGAAGTGTGTGCAGTTTTTAAGCAATAGATGTCGCTGTGTTTAAGTTGTAAATTTAAGTGGACTGTATTTTAGTTTTGTTTAGAAAAAGTGTAGGTTTGGAGTATAATCAATCAATGCTCACAATAGCAGATAAGCAAAAAGACACCAACCTTAACCATCCACCTTCGCATGCGAAGATCAGCAGCTCAGGAGACCACGCACGGCGTTTAGGTTGAGAAATCCACTATTCGGCACTATACAAGGTGTTTGATGCTCCAAATAACAGTATATAGCTCTCAACACGGTTGAGAAGATAGTAAAAGGCGAATTGTCCTTGTGGAACGTCCACAGCCACAAATTTAGCGAGATATAGAACAGGTCCGCTCCATACACGCGCGGCGTAAAAAGACAAAGTGCCCCGAGCCCCCGACGCATTCATAAGACGTCGGTATCAATAAAAGGCGGTGTCACATAAATATATGCTATACCCACCAATAAATGAGCAAAGATTGAACAAAGTGCAATAAGTAGTTAATGTGCTTTTATTTCCAGACGGAATTATTTGAAAATGCGAAAATTAACATTATTAAATAATATTTTTAGTTAACATTTTTGTGCAGATTTTAAATAGTAATCGAAAGCAGAAAAAAAAAATTATATGATACTAAGATATCACACTTTTTATTTTTGTGTAACAGTTTTTAATTTATTCGTATTTTTATATATTAAATATACGTATATACAGTTAAAAACATTTCACTAATTAATTGTCATAAATTCCTGTTTTTTTTATTTTTTCAATTTAATAGGATCAATTTACCTACGTGTTTTTATGTTAATTTATATTTATTAAATATAAGATATTTTTGTAGATTGAAAACTAATTTTAAAAATGTTTTATTTATCTAAAATACCTTAAGGACAGTGCCATTATTTTTTTAAATATACCTACACTTAAGAATTAAGTAAATCCATTTTGTTTTTAGTCATCCTAGGTAGCATTGTTTTCATTAGTACTTACCGTTTTTTTGTTCAACAGATCATGTGCCATTACTTCTGGTTGACGTGCGACGGTTTCAGCGACCTGGTATTCGCGCTGGACCTAGTCGTTCAGCTACGTACAGGATATTTGGAGCAGGGGCTCATGGTAATTATATATATTTTTTATTAACAGGGTCCATCACTGTCCGTTGCTTCTGGCCCTGTTAGGAAGTACGATCGTAAGGGCTAGTAGATTATAGATTACAGCGTTGTTTAAATATTTCAATCGTTTATCTTTCTTCCCATGTAAATTATATTCCTAAAAATCTATCTGTATTGTAATATTCATTCAAATCTGTCCAGCTTTCTCAACGTAAAGGAGTAACAAACATAAAATCTCAAACAAGTAAACTGTCGCGTTTAGAATATTAATAGGATACACATGTCTTTTCACAGGTATACGACTCAAAGAAGCTAGCAAAACACTACCTTTCCTCACGTCCTTTTCTTCTGGACATCGCCTCTTTGACCCCTTTAGATCTTATCCAGCTGAAGATTGGCACCAACCCCATCATCCGCTTTCCCAGGTTTCTTAAGGTGAGTATATTAATAAACTTTACTTAATATATCACAACACTGAGTCAGTAGGAGTTCACTGTCTCCGTGTCCAATATAGAAGGCAATGGAAACGAAATTAAAGGATATTGTTTTTTTTTTCAATATCAAAACTTTCGGTGTTGGCAATAGAAAATATTTTTTTTAAATACAGCTTACAGAACACGACTCTGAAAATAATGTACACAAAGAAGAATAGCACTTAAAACACAAAAATGTTTGGCATTTGGCCTAATTTAGCTCAGTCGACGACATTGTGTCGTTTCAACCGTAGGTTTCAAGGAATTTAGGTATAGCATTATTACTTGTCGTTGATTATTTTTTCAGTTCATTTTGGTGCCAAATTTTTAGTACGTTTTTTTTCTATTTGATTATATTAGATCCCAAAATAGTCTTATTAATTTTTGTATGACTCAATACTTAGTAAGTAATGCAAAGAGAATCCCAAAATACCACGAGATTTAGTGTTTTAATCGAAACTTATAACGATTAGTGTAAGTCTGTCATATTAGTTGGCGTTGCCAGAGTAACATACTTTACTTAAAGGAAAGATATTTGATCAATAATTGAAGAAGATTGGAGGACCTGATGTAAAACCCATTAAACCTGAAAGTAGAAGACATGGCAGCTCAATGCCGCTTGTTTATTTTATAGGTGCATTATTTTGGTATAAGTTTTGTAAGTGGTGGTGGGAGTGTTATATAAGTGGTATAAAATTTTTGAAAAATAAAGTAGTAATGACCTCAAAACTTGATTCTTTAATGGTATTTTTCAATTTAATCCATCGGTAACAGCTAAATGTGGCAGTAGATTGACATGGTATTTTATTGAAACTATACCGGATACACGGGTTATGTTTGAAAATAGAACAGTTATTTAAATCACTGAAAGGGTATGGACCCGAGCGTAAAGTTACAAAAAATAAATTGAAATAAAACTATAAAAAAAAATAACTTCGAATTTTTTTTTAAGTTGGTATTTATGGATTTTCTCAAAAACGGAGTTGATAATTCCCCAATAAAAAAATATATACGATTTAAGATCTTCAACCTTACACGTTTTACCTGCTTTTATGAGAAACCGGGGTAAAAATACCAAATTTTCGCCAAATCTTATTCGTCATTTAACTTATGATTAGGTACGATTTTGTTAATTCGTTTTAAACATTTTTTTTTTAAATAGATGTAAGCTAAATGCTCACTAGCTTTCTCTCGGCCATGCAATGAAAACATCTCGCAAGCTGTCTCCAGTCTACCACGCCTTAATTTCAATGATAATTCGGGACAATATCTGCGTTCCAACTATACGATGACTTGTTACCAAGTCAGTAATATAATTATGCACGCTCAGAAATTGTACATCAAATATTCTGAATGAATTATATTTATGGCCCTCGAGCAGAATAAATAGACACCTTTATCAAATTAATTTGATGTAACGCCGTATTTAAATAATTTCTCGAGCTAAGACGAATAAATTCATTTGACTTAATCGTCTATTGTAAGTTATAAAGTCATCATCGTTAGATTTAAGAGCTGGGCTCTTGTCGGTAAAGTATTTGGCATTAGGCTCATTGTTATGTTTTTCTTGGCATTCGACTGTAAAGAGATATTATGGTATTGTACTAAAAGAAACCAAAAAAGCCTATAGCCACAAAAATACCAAAAAATCCTATAGTCGGAAAGAAACCAAAAAAGCCTATAGTCACAAAAAAGACCAAAAAATGCTATAGTCGCAAAAAAGACATAAAAATCCTATAGTCGCAAAAGTCATTACGTTCGGTCAAATAATATTAGTGATATTGATATGTCAAGTTCTTAATTTTTACTAATATAACAAAGCTGAAGATTTTTTGTTTGATTGTTTGTTTGATTAAACGGGCTAAACTCTGGAACCAGAAAGGCAGATTCGTTAAGAATAGTATGGGTTATGTATCATCACGCTGCTACCCTTATAAGTAAAGCAGTACGGGGCACGGTTATTATTAATAAATTTGTTGTAGGTATTGACACTTCGTTTGATTTTGTAATTCATTAAAATTTAACAAAGAAAAACACTTCAAATATCATTGTCTACCACCGAATACCAATCTCCAGGGACAGACATTTGATTTATTTGTTATTATATTTATCGGTAGCAGCTCAACGTGGCAGTATTTGACAGACAGACATTGTATTGTATTGAAACTACACCCGATAAATATCTGCAAAAAAAGGAATATAAAGACAATTAGACAAGTAGATTGGAAGAAGAGAAAACATTGCACCTTCTTACCCTTATTCCAAATTAATTTGGGGTAAGGGTAAGAAGATGACGATGATGATGATGATAAACAATTACATACATAGACAATCACCGTTCTAGTGTATGACAATTACAGTCGTTTTAATTAACCCGTGTTTATGTTTTATTATAGTCGTTGCGCTTTAGGTTAGACGAGAATTACAACCATCAACTTAACACCAAGAACAAAAAAGAGTAAACATTAAAAATACAACACAAAAAAGACCTTAAATTTGATAAATTAGATGTGTTACACACATGTAGTTTGCTTAAAAAACTTACATTCTCGAAAATTAATATTCTAAAATAGAATTTATAAAATATTATTTTCAAAAGTATGAAATAGACACCATTTTTGATGGACCAAAAGGTAGATAGAGCATTTAAATTAATAATGATTCCATTATAAATGTACGAGTACCTGAAAAATTAATTCAAGAACCCGATCTACCTTCAAAGGCTCATGTTATGTTTCAAAGCAGTGTTGTTGCGATAGCGATAATTTCACACAATGTCTTAAAAGTTCTACTAAAGGGTACTTTTATAAGTATTACAGTAGTATCTTAGTATAAAATCTAGGCGCACGGAAGTGCGCAGGCAAGTTCTTGAGCCCAGATCACTCCAGAGCTATATTTACACGAATCATTTCGAGCCATTTCCAGACAACTCAAAATCGGATAAACCTATTGGAACGTTGTAAACGCCGTAAGGGCTTTTGACTACACCATTATGTAAAATATAAATAAAATTCCAAATTTAATAGTTTACGTATAAAAATATGACTGACAAAAAAAAATCGATTTCTCCAATTCAAGGCGACGGACGTGCGTTCTTCAAAATTTGACACAGGTTTGGCAAAATTTTAAAGGATATACCTAACTTACAATGTGATCAGAAATCGGTCTACATCCACCTCGAACATGGGGTCACCAAGCTAATAATAGAAACTATAATCATAAACATTTTACTTTTAAAATAAAAAAATACTGTTCACAAAGAAAAAACATAAAACATCCTATTTTATTTGCATAATAATAAATGCAAAATCAGCATAATGTTAGCGCGAATCAGGTCTAGTTATCTATATTATCTATCATCATACGTGGCTGCCACGTATATCCCACTAATATTATAAATGTGAAAGTTTAGATGGATGGATCGATGTTTGTTAATTTTTTCACACAAAAACCACTGAACCGAGTGCGTTGAAACTTGATATGTAGATAGCTGGAGACCTGGATTAACGCATAGGATACTTTTTATCCCGATATTCCCACGAAATCGAGACTTATGCGGGTGAGACCGTGGGGCGCTGCTAGTACTCTATATAATGTTACAGACTTTCGTTTAAATAATGAAGACTTATATTTTTGCTGTACATTTTAGACAAGGCATCTCAGTTAACCAGTAAACTGTTTGGTTTCCTCACAAAAATTACGATTAGTTTTGATACGTGAACAACATAAAAATTATGTCGTTTTGAATCCTTACCGATAATTAATATTTATCAATTGAAAAATTAGCTTATGCCATTCAGCGATAATGTAGCTTGCAATTAGTGAAAGATTTTACGAAAAGCTACAGACATTAAAAGCATAAAACAACACAAGTGCTACATTGCAAGTTTTACTTGTTGTTTTAACATATTTTATTTTGCGAATAAAACAACTTTCCTTAACATAATGTGCCATTTCCTCCTACTACCCTTACCTTTTTTGTTGTTAAACAGCGCGAAAAATCTTCAGTGAATGTCTGAAAGCGTACGAAGATGTTATTCCCTAAGCCTGTTGCTCAATAAATCAAAACTAATGTTTTATAGAAACCTACACACGCTAGTAGGACTATAATAAAAATATACAGATACTGTTAATTATTTGCTTTTGTTGAAGCAATGAATATATATACCTATTTAAGTACGGCCAGTGCAACCAGGAAATTCAAAGGTATGTCCTTTGAATTACCTGGTTGCACTGGCCGTGGTCACAGACTGACTCATGCCCTGTTTCTTAAGTTCTCATTTAAATACCAGTCAACTATTGTTTCAATAAAGATATGAATTAGATAAACTTCGGTTAACTGTCACTGGGTTTCTGAATACGCAACGGACCATTCAATAACTATTCGATCGATAAGCAGTTGCAAAAACTGCCACTAGATGGGTCTGTTGAAGTTTGAGAGTTTAAAATGTATTTTGTTACTTTAATAAGTCATAAATAATAGGTTTATTTATATTATAATTAATTCTTAATAAAATGAGGTGATCTGGCTCTGTTTTAATAATTTATTATTTTTATTTGTTTACCAAAATGTCTTCGTTTATTAGCGAACGTCAGTGATTGTAATTTTTTTCTACAAAAACGTCGACCCTTTTTTGTGGGTAACCTATGTTCCTTGCTTTTTGTGGGTGTTTTTTTTACTTTGTCATCTGTTGTGGCCTTTGCTACTATTGTATCCCAAGTTATGGAACCGATAAACGGCTCACATTGGCCAGTTAAGTTAAACTCAGTTTAAACGGAGTTTGTTGTTTGATGTGGTGTTCGGAAACGCACTTTTACAAGTTATCGGACCAATAGTGCTAACGAATAGATAAACTCTCGATAAAAGTACCTCAGAAACCCGGCGTCAGACTCAGTCAGCATGTGACCCCTATAAATAATTATATGAGTTATGGATCGCGAAAGTTTAAAAGTGGGTAATGAATAGTTCAATATTAGTTGTGGTTTCTAAAACATGTTTTTTTTTGTCGGATGGGGGGCAAACTAGCAGATGGGTCACCTGATGGTATGTGACTACCGCCGCCCATGGGCACCTGCAATTCAAGAGTCACAAGTGCGTTGCCGGCCCTTTAAGGTGGGAGTAGGGGAAGAGTGGGAGAGGGAGGGCGAGGAGGGAGAGCGGTAGAGGGAAGGAGGAGGGCCTCTGGTAACCTCACTCATTTGGCGAAACACAACGCAACCATTGCTTCACTGCCGCTTTCCTGTGAGGCCGTGGTATCTCCCCGGCCGAGTCAGTCCATACGTGCCGAAGCATGGCTCTCCCACGTACGACGTTTAACTTACCCTGAACAAAACAAGAAGAATCACTAAAATCCATTTGCAAAATTTCTGTCTCCTCCTCTGTCTCAAGGTTATAAATCTTTGAAACTGGTTCAGCTGGCACAATACACAATGAATAAATGGTCTAAGTATAAAAAATAGATAAACGTTTCAACGTTCATCTATTTTTTACACTTAACATGACATCAGAATAGTTGTAGGAACCATTACGGGCCACTTGGCCCTAAACCGGCACCTATTCACCTGATGATGAATAGGTGCCGGTTTATATGATTTGCGACATTAATATGCGACAGACAACAAGACTCCATGCAGAGGATGTCTCAACGCGGAGCACGGCAAGTATCCTCGCGTGCCTAGAAGCCTGTGAACGCCTCAGGAGGCTTCTGTGCTTCTGGAAGGAGCTAGCCTGGCTCAACTAGTCAGCTTATCCGTACGCATAATGGACCGCCTATGAGTCTAAATGCAGAAACAGAGCCCTATACCAATACCAATACGTCTAAGGAACTTTAAAAAAATAGCTTACATTTATTAAAAAATAGATGACCGGTGAATTTCGTATCACCTACAATTTATTTAATTCCGAGCATTTTCATCTTTATTCACCTTTTAAACCTTCTCTGGACTTCCACAAATAATTCAAGACCACCAAAATTAGCCAAATCGGTCCAGCCGTTCTCGAGTTTTAGCGAGACTAACGAACAGCAATTCATTTTTATATATATAGATTTTGTATTTATTATCAATTTTGAAAGCATGATGAATAAAAACTCATTAAGTGACCCTTTTTAAAACTTACATACTATAAGTATGTAAGTTTTTAGAAACTTTTTTAAATCAGTTTTATAAATTCGGCTGAATATATATATTCAGCCGAATTTATAAATCTAATTTAAAAAAGTTTCTATTACGAGTGTTGATAATCTTTTTTCTAATTTCCTTGAAATATTTTTTAGAGCAAGAAAGAAAGAGAAAGAAAGAAAGAAAAGTTTATTTGTCAGAATGTAGTAGGTTACAATAGGTGTTTTATGGTTTTTCAGGGTATCATACATTCTACCGAATCGGTGTACAAATATTAAGCTTATTATCTACTTATAATTATATTGAACTATCTATTACTATTACAATGTTATTGTCATCGAGAAATTCTTTCGTAGAATAATAACATTTATTTAACAGAAAATCAGATAATTTCCTTCTGAATGACGTTATGTTTAGGTTCTTAAGGTCATTTGGAAGTTTATTGTAAATAATACTACTCTGTTATTCACTTTAAATTGTGAACTTTACGTTGACAAATACGTACGTCGCCTTGAGTTGTTATTAAATATACCCATTTCTTTGAAGATTTTTATACATTCTCCTAGCAACTTTTTCTTGTGAAAAAGTATGCTTACCCATTTTGAATAGGCTGTCCCCATTTACATATTGAAGGTTTCTCATGTCACGGAGGGGACATTAAGCTGCCAGTCACGTTTATATTTATGTGAGCAGCAATGGCACTCCTTATGAAAGAAAATGATGCTTAAAAATGTAATTAGGTCCTATTGAATTCACTAGTATAACAAAACCTGTTTCCTGAATGTGGTACTTGGAAGTGTATTGGGGTTAGTTACATTAACGAATGGACTGAGCCATACCCTCTGTGTAATATGAATCAAATTTTCGTCCATCGTCAATAGATGGCGGATATGCGTATTTTTAACTGCCACTATGGTTTCGTTACATTGTGTTCATTAAGTACGATATTATTTCTTTAATAAATGAGTTCTACAGCAGTGTATGAAGTTTCAATGTGAGTCGAATCGACCTGACACCCTCATAAAATGTATGGCTCTAGAAAGAGAGAAACCTGTCTTTTCTGTAGGTTTGTAATGACAAAGGCGCGGCGCCCCTAAGCGAAAACATTTTTGAGTAAACTTTTTGGCCTTACGAGAAGTACGGCGCCTTGGTTTTGGAAAAAGATCTAAAATTAATAACGTCGTAACTAATAAACTTAAAAAATAAAATAACTGTCGGGAATTTAGGAATAATGCTTTGGGCTTACCTGAGGTTTCAGCCATAGCTTCATAACAGTACACGAACCACACCAACGTCTTTTTGAGAATGTTGTGACCGCCATAATCCCTCATGTTCACGTTGGAGCCTGCATCCACGATGGTATCCACATCCAACTTTTTATGTGGTCCGCAAGACTGCGCATTGGTATAAATGAACTCGAACTCTAGTCCTTCATCTATTATAAATTAGTATTGTGTTGTAAAGTTATTGCCAATCTTCTTTGACTTCGTTCGTGTGGAAATTTTGGTGAAATCTAATTCCAGGCTAATCTATCTCTATACTAAATTTCATCCAGCTGGTTTTGCGTGAAAGAGTAACAAACATCCATTATACCTATTATATATATAAGTACTTACATTTTTAGAATAATTAATTTTTCTCTTGTGTCTTAGCACCAAAATAAATACCTTTTTCTTTCTTTTTTTCTTTTTCTTTCATTCATCCATCCATCCGTCCATCGGTCCATCCACCCTCACAAACTTTCGCCTTTTTATAATATTAGTAAGATTAAGACTTATATTATAATCATCATAAAATAAGGCCACAAAAAATGTAGCGCTTGATGTCTAATAGTTCTTCAGATACTATTAACAAAATGTATCACACTAACAAATTCGAAGAACGAACACGAAGAATAATGCATTTTTTTTTCATTTTTAATGGTCTTTCCTCACTTCTTTTCATGTAAACCCGTGTTCAATAGCTATTCCCAATAAATACTTGCAAATTACGTCGTAAATTTTAATAGGATATTTTTGATGCGTGTAATATTTTCTTCCTTAATACATGTTGCCGTTCAGAACGTAATTTTATTATTTTGTGATAATAAAATACCGGTGTCTTTTACAAGTACTTTTTCTCGTTTACAGTCTATATAATATTCTCTTCTTTACTTTTATGTGGTTATATTATATCTGAGTTTTCTCGTACTTTTTTATGAAACCATTTTAATTTGAACTCAAATGACAGTATCTATATATTAATACGTGAAGCGAAAACTTTGGATCCCTTTTTACGAAAATTGGGCGGACGGAGGAGTATAAAATTTCGCACACTTATAGTTTATACAGAGAAGAAGCGACGAATGCTAAAATTTTTGAACAATATTTGCTACAAAGTTAAAAAAATGCAAAAACGGGTACATACAGCTATGAGTGTCCAGTATATATTTTGACCTGTCATGGTACAAAAGTCTATACAATGACAGGTCAAGTAATATTGGCCAATGAAATAAACCAAGGTCAAAATTCGACCACCACGGGATCTCTAGTAAATAGTTATTTGAAAATTAATTTCTATCTCCAAATCCTTCATTCGCCTCATTACTGATTCACTTGTTTCTGACAAGAAAGATTCAGATATTTATTGTTTTTAATTTGCGTATACATTTACTTACACAATTGCCTGTAAAAGATACTGAAAGCGTTACAGTGGTTATCTACCAACTACTGATACGAATGTCAAAGGTTTAATATCCATAGGAATAACTATTCGTCATTGAACAAGTTATTAAGATTGTTGCCTTAATGACTTTTTAATCAATAACTTTTTATACAATAACTTTTTATACATACTTTTATACTGTTATTGTATTTATTACTAGTAACCCGCCCCGGCTTTGCACGGGTAGCAGAGATATACGAGCATATAATACGAGGTGTTGCCCGCGACTTCATTCACGTTGAAATACGGGAACCGTAAATTTTTTCGAAATAAAAAGTAACCTGTGTGCACTTCCAGACTACAATCTCTGTGCCAAATTTCATCCAGATCCGTTCAGAAGTTTTTGCGTAGAAGAGTAATAAACATCCATCCATCCATCCATCATCACAAACTTTCGGGTTTATGATATTAGTAAGATTAATTAGGATTAGGAAGTTAGGAATAGTTAGCATACGTCATAGAATATCACGAATACAAACGCAGTTAAAGTTTCTGGTAGAATTAAAAAACATTTAATAATGTATTTATTTTGCAGGTATACAGGGCAGTAAGTTGCTACTACATAGTGGAGTCCAGGACGGTGTATCCAAATTTCTGGAGAGTCATCAACCTCATCCATATCCTGCTCATCTTGGCACACTGGTTCGGGTGCTTCTACTTCTTGCTCTCAGAGGCAGAAAAGTTCCAGGTGAGTTCATTCATTTAGCATCTTTCGACATTTATATTTACACAGTCTACGACGTTAAAAATAAAATCGTGCAATTTAGTAATAATAGTGTTATGTTAATATTGTTTATTTCAATTTGTTAATAACCACTACGACCAAAACACTACTACCATAACTTTGTTTCCTATTTTTAACCGAGTTCAAAAAAGGAGGAGGGTCTCAATTCGACAGTAGTTTTTTTTTTATGTTTGTTACCTCAGAACTTTCGACTGGGGGAATCGATTTTGATGATTTTTTTTATTTGAAAGCTGGTGCTTCCCGTGTAGTCCCATTTCAATTTGGTCCAGTTTTGACAATGGCATCCATGAGAAAACCATATAAGTCTTTTATGGATTTTTTTTTGAAGTCGGTTTTTTTTTTAATGAATTATATTATTTTCTTGTTTGCTGATTAATGAGTTTGAGCATAGGCAGAAAAAAATATGGTTCTAAGGCTCTGGTACATTAAGGTAGACGTTTATTTTGAACATAAAATCCATACTAATATTATAAAGCTAAAGAGTTTGTTTGATTGGACGCGCTAATCTCAGGAATTACTGGTTCGAATTGGAAAATTCTTTTACTTTTGAATATCTCATTTATCGAGGAAGGCCATAGGTAGATATATAACATCACGCTACAACCAATAGGAGCGGAGCATCAATGAAAAATGTTGCAAAAACAGAGAAAATTTACAAACGCAGACGAAGTTGTGCGGGTCAGCTAGTAATCTTATAAGACTAAACGCGCTAAACGGTGATGACAACTAGATGTACGGTGAGTCCAAGTAACCACAAAGCGATTAAGCCACAACTAGTTGACATAGAAGCGTTTACGATAGGCTTTGTCGCATGCTTCTTTGCAGACTTACAGATGGCATGGTCTTAGTTGAGATAAATCGATCGATCGCTCCTAGTTAAAAAAAAAAACAAAGATTTTGTTGGATTATGAATTACGTTATAAGTGTAACCTGTACATTCAAAGGTGGCTTTTGTACACAATAAAAGTAACCATTGGTGATAATGATAATAATAAAAGTATGTATGTACACCTTTTTATAAACTGCCTATTTTTCACACAATTATCTGGGACATTTCCTAGAGCTACTGATTTAGTTCTATAGTCACACTTAAATGTATACTTACGAAAGCGAGCAATGTAGACATAACATGTATTATACTTATATATCGTGCTCGTGGCTAAGTGAGGGGCTCGTGGCTAACTGGTAGCCGAGTAGGTTAACATATTACAAGGTTAAGTAACACTAGCCAGGTCAGTCTTAGGATGATTCTTAACACATTGAAACCTCTCCGTGCCTCGAAGAATACGTTAAGCCGTCGGTCCTGGTTGCCCTACGAACATCTGTGGCATTCGTTACGGGTAGTTGAGGCCGGAAAAGTCCAACAACCTGGTCTAACTACAGAACTTCGATATCGCCTAGTACTTGGGTTGCGGAGGTCTGATGGCCATCGCTTCACGTAAAATATCGAAGTTTGGCCATATCGTAGCTAGACTTACTTACTGACTTAGCCGACCATAACTTAGTAGGGAAAAGGCGCGGAGGATGATATATATATGACATAAACTTTTCTTTCTCGAAATATTGTTTAAAATATTATATTAATCAAATTATTTTTAATTACTCACTGGTTTAACCTACTTACGAACGACTTCCACAGCACCACAATAAATTTCGAAACTACTAAACATAATAATGAAGAAGGAACATGCATAACTCTAACGACTAAAACCATGTCTTTAAATACTAATTGCGTTCGATAAGTGAGTGTTTTGAATTAAATATTCATTTCAGTTGAAGTTATATTCAATTTGAAACTATTGCTTTCCTATACCAAAACTTATTCCCTCAACTATGTTGTAACTACGAAATTGATTCTTCGCAGATTGAAATTCGAGATCGACTTGATAGCTTTTGCTGCAAGCTACTGGCAAACAGCGTGAAATTGTGAAAATAGTGGCCATGTATTCTCATCATCCTGATAATTGAACTTCCAATTCGATTTAGAGTTTGAGTTTAAGTGACATCTGATTGACATCTTTAGATTATGACTTTGACTTCTGAAATGACGCCATTTTATGAGAATTGATGTTGACTTTTGAAAGTTCTTGGCTTATAATGGCTTGGCATGAATAGTTTTGATTACATTCTCATAAATAAACTTGACGTCTATAAGAGTAATGTTGATTAAGTGGGATAACCCTTGGTATGTTATGCGAAAATTTAGAAGACAATCCCCGATTGTATGGCACTTTCGAAGATATTATAATATTTTTTTTATAAATTACTAATTAGTTACTAATTTAAAACTTCTCTATAGTGTTTTAAAAGGCTTTTAACCCACTTTAGGTTCTGATGGTGGTGTACAGTGGCCAATCTTGTCTAGAACAGGCCCGTTATATCTAACCTATAAATAAGAGATTCTTTGCAGTTCAAATAAATGAGACCAGAATCTCATTTATTAGGTATAGAACATATCTACTTAATCAATCAATTAGCCTATTCTAGTCCAATGCTGGACATAGGCCTCACCCAATGTGCGCCATAGTACCGGTCCTCCGCCTTCCGCATCCAATCCCTCCCAGCTAACTTCCTCAGGTCGTCGGGAAAAAAATTGCTATCTCTACTATCAGAGTCAAGATCTGGAAATCAATCTCTGGATAGACGGGCAGATTCGATATTCCAGCCCTAGTCAATAGTATTATAGTTTTAAAATAAGAATAAATATCAATTCTTATACATAAACATCAATATAATCTCCACTCAACTATACAAGGGAATCTAACTAGAACTTCGTAGATATATATTTGGTATAGTATCCCTTGTGACATCTATCAAGCACAGTTTTACTAGTGCAAAACTAGCTTGCTTGTTTTGCCAATACAGCCAATACTCCTTTTTTATTAATGAACAAGCGATAAGAATTATTTTAAAAAGCAAAAGATATCTTTGAGTAGGTCAGGCCTGTTTCACATCCAACAGCAAAAATCTCGGTGTCCCTCGTTTAAGTTGAGAGTAGGGAGCTAGCTGCATTGTATTATATTATGGCGGTAATTAAGCCTGCACCAAGTAGTCAATTGACCTACTTATATCATGAGTACCAGTCGCGGTGAAAACGAAAAAAACTAGCTTCATGTGTAGATTCCACACATAATAGGTTACGCGAGCTAATGCTAGGCAAATGTTTTATATTATGGAATGTTACTTTAATTATTTCGAGGTAATTTGCACTTAAATACGCAGATTCGAGAGTCTTTATTTATCTAAGTGTCTTCAACGAGTGAGGCTTCTATATATCTCATAAGTTCAGATTTGTTGTGTGCTTACCTTCAGTAATGAGGCGTGTCTTGCGATGGCAATGTGATGTGGTGATGGCGTCAATAATCCTCTAATAATAGCGTTGAAAGTATGTCATAGTATATTTATACCCCATATGTATTATGCAAATGTAATTTAAGACATGTGCACGACCGTAGATACATTACAGAATTACATATTATTGTAATCTTCACTTCGGGATGTTGGGGGTCTGATACACTTACTTTTATCAGAGAGATCGGCCGTCGCCTTGGAGAGCGGGGATTTGGCAGTCGCTCCGGGTCTTGCTGGGCGCCAAGGTTGTCCATTGCCGTACAGCGGGGAAACGCAGCCTGTGTTATGAGCAGCTTTGCGCTGGGTGGGATCGGGGTGGACTTTTTTAAATTTGACTATTTTTTGTTCAAAATTGTAAACCTATTATAAAGTAAATCCCTGCTAATATTATAAATGTGAAAGTAACTCTGTCTGTCTGTCTGTTACGCTTTCACGCCTAAACGGCTGGAGCGATTGAGATGAAATTTGGTATAGATATAGTTCGAGGCCCTGGGAAGGACATAGGCTACTTTTTAACCGACTGCGCAAAAGGAGGGTTATGATTTTACGCGATAACGACTTCTACGCGGCTGAAGCCGCGGGGAACAGCTAGTGACAAATAAATCTTCACTTCTACTTTTACGTAGTCGCCTGCATAGCTGAATACTGGGTACAATTTACTAAGCTTATCATATTATTTTGATTGAATTCATAAACAGCTTGGGCAACAACAGTCTTTTTTCCATAGAGACCATGAATATTATATGACAGTATCATTTAATATTCATGGTCTCTATTGAAAAATATATTGACTTCGCATTTAGGAAATATTTCGAAGTTGTATTAACGTATTTATAACAATTGTTATCGTAATATTTAATAATAAAGTATATCTACCGGTGGATATATCAAATATATTTATATCCATACTAATATATAAAGCTGAAGAGTTTGTTTGTTTGTTTGCTTGAACGCGCTAATCTCAGGAACTACTGGTCCGATTTGAAAAATTCTTTCAGTGTTAGCCTATTATCCCTATTATAGCCTATTTATCGAGGAAGGTTATAGGCTATATATCATCACGCTAAGACTAATAGGAACGGAGCAGTGACCATAAACGCAGGTGAAACTGCGGGGAATGCTAGTTATATATAAATATCCTCTTTGCAGGCTTATTTCATTTTTTTACCACAAGAATAGACAGTCTGTCAACCCAGGTACATAAACGTGATATCCACGTTTTGGCAGCTTCTGTATGATTATGCATGTAGTATCTTTAGCGTCGTTATAGGGGTTATTGGACTGTTTGTCTGTTTGTAGTTTCGGGTTTTTTTAATAACTTTGTTAGCAAACAAGCACACAGCCCGCCTAATGTTAAGTGGTTACCGGTGCTTAAAAACTATTGCAAGAACAGAGGTGACTCTGGCACATTGCAACAAGTTGACCCGGTGACCATATTCACAGACAGAATAGAACAGCACCACACTAGAAGTAGAGGAGTAGACTACGCAATATTTTTTTTATTTCCTTTCGTCTTTGTCCATCCCAAGGGTTGCCTGCAAGAAATTGCTTTTAGTGATAACGCCCATTGTACATATTATTTCTGCGATTTCCTTGTAATTGGTGTACAGTAAAGTTCGAAATCTGCTGCTATTCTTCTTGCGTATGGAACGTATCTATGCGAAAAATAAATATTATGGGCTGGCAACACCCTTCTTCGATTCGGTCATAGACGTTGCATGGACACTGGTCTTTTATTTATTAAATACCCGCCGCCTTCCTGCATGATACTTCTTAAAAATTATACATAACAAACAATAGGTATGAGCATAGGCGGCAATATCAATAGGCGGCGTACTCTCAAAATGCCTATGACAGGTTTATTCGACAGCCTAAAAGTGTCTCGTCGAGGAGCACCACTCGACGCTTTGATACGCGTTGCTTTTGATATCACCCTAAATATTCGATTAATTCTTTCCAAAGGTGCTTTTTGGCCGGCTCGCGCCTACGCCGTCTTTTATTAGTTCCAATTGAACATCCGAGCTACGTTTGCGCAAAAATAAGGAAATTTAACAGACACCAATGATTTGTGTGGTTTTTGTACGATATCTTACCCTACAATCTGTCTAAACGTGTTGTATTTATGCAGAAACACGCAGAAAAACTAATTAACTTACCTTCCTAAAACATTTCTGATCTTTTTATGCCATAAATAAATACGTAACCGCAAAAACGAATGTAGTTATCAAAAATAAAACGTCTTTTTAACTAATTAAATTCCTTTAATAGTCGCGCAATATATGTAATTTTGTAGTTGGAAACTCCTCATTACTAAAATCCTGGTTTTAACGTGGATATTTTGAGTACTTCAGCAAACTTCATCATAAAATCTCGAAGTACTTTTTATTTAATTGAATCTTAGAGCAGAAGTTAAAAGATTAAGCTTTATTTTAACTTCTTTAGAGAGTACATTAAATGATATTAAAAGACTATTAACGTTTATCTTGAAAAGAAAGCCACCTTTCGTTCTTTAAAAATATAGAAAAACACAAGGGCATGGTTCAGAATACTGCCAGTTATCAAATGGATGGTCAAGCAGTTTTATCTATATTTGCAAGTAAGCGCCTAAGCAGTATGATAATCATCTCATCATCTTGATCTTTGCTGAAGATATACCTCTCGATGACTCCCTGCCATTGATGGACTTTGACAAAGTCCATCAATGGTTACCACTTTAAAAAAATATTCTTGTGTTCCGTTCCCATTGTCGACTCAGTGGACTAAGACCTACAGGTTGACGTTGTAAATAGTTTTGACGTGGATTAACTTATTACAATAATACTACCTAATATCACAGCATCGCTATGTAAAATAAATAATATGCATTAAAGAGCAACCTTGTACTACAGTTATCAACATCTTTTTACATATTCACCAATTCCTTCACATTGATTATGCATTGACGAGGGTATTGGTTAGATTACCAAATGCCATACCTGCTCGGATTGTATATCACGGTCTCTAAGGTTAATCAATATTTCGGGCCCGTTGAAATACTGATTTGAATCTGAAATAGCATCCACGTGTACTCAGATGATTTAAAGGTCAATTGCAAAGGTTACATTACATACCGGTAAAATTGAAATATATATCTCGCTCGAAATCTATCGGTGAAACCTGGTCGACAACAAAAAAAGATCTCATTACATTTAGTCATACTAAATAAAGTCATATCTTACCTTAAATATGGGTTCATAATGTTAATATGTTACGTTATTTATTTCTATTAATCCCAGAGTTTAATATGAAAGTTTTAGTATACATTTATAGGTATGTACCGCCAACCAATGTTTTGATTTAACTTTAAAAGCTACTACTGGGTATAAACTATTAGTTTCTATGAAAGTTCCAACTGAAACTATATTTTAGAACTTATGCAAATAGAAATTCAAAACGAACGAACGAACTGAAACGCGTTTTGAACACAAATTTTGTAAATTCCAATTTTTATTTCGGTCTAAAATAATTAGCCGACTATGTGTCTTATAATCATACATTATATTATTAAAAATGATTTTTTTGCAAGTCTAGACTGTTCTAATAAATTAGCGGTAGCAGAGAGAAATATGTCTCTCACTTCTGCCGCGCAGGCTGTCATCAAGCTATTATTTTGTATCGCAATATCTTTTCTAGTGAATTACATTGGTCGTGGTTGTGGTTGTTGCTGCCTATTGTTTGCGAAACGAATAAAGAAAAACATAACCAATGGTGATGCAACTATCCGGCAGGACATAAATCGTAGGGTAGACGGAGTTCATTACGTCACAGCTGTAAATAAAAATAGTAACACTGGTGGTTAAGGCCGTAAACACGGTTTTAGCACTCTAAGAAGTGTGGTACTCTTTCAACGAAGTATAGGTAATATAAGTTACTGATTTAAAAAAAATCTCTATCCATAAGCAATGTTGACTTAAGGATCAATGGATTTATCAGAAAATGTACCAGAAATTAAAAGGTTTTAGAACCTTTTCTCCACGGTGGATTTCAGTGAAATGCTAATAATATGTTACTAAATTGAACATATTTTCTGTACAATTTTCTATCTATGAATTTTAAATAAGTTGGCTTTGTATATGTAACAACAAACCCACTACCACATATTTTTTATTTCATGCATCCCTTACAGAGACGATTTAAAAAAATAATTGCATGTATCATCTGTTGTGCAATATCTATTTTTAAGGTAAGCTGTTAGCCAATCCACTCATTGACGTCCGCTAAATCTACGAGTATAAATACATAAAAATATATGAAAGAGGTACTGCAGCAGTACAAGAGAAGGTTATGTTCCTTTAGCTATCAGTGCCAGCACCTCATTATAAGGGCCAATTAAAAGGAGCGGAACATATTTAATGATAGGATACGAATGTTAGATACAGGAGGGTTATTTACACTTTTAGGAAAGTTTGCGACAACAATTTGAAATTAACATTTTACAAAAAGTCGATCCACTTTTGTCTTTTACCTTTATAATGTATTTTGCTTTTTTTGTCTTATAATTACGTAAAATTAATAAGGATTTCACGTTGGGCCAATCTTTTATAATGTCTTTTGATAGGTCGGTTTTTCGAATAAAATTGAGTAACTGCAAATGAAAGTTTGTAAAAAACCAATCTCCCGATGGAACAATTTTCATACGTTTTTATTGAAATGTAACCCAAAGCTACTACATTCTATTTCAAACGGATTTTACCTCATTTCTAATGTAGGTATGTAAAAATGATCGAATAGCCAGACATCGATTTAATTCCCTAATAGGTTATATGTATAGTTTCAAGACTAAATAATTGTGATAAGAGTCAGATCATATCGATTTTCATCTCCGATACAGTATGAGATATCATAATTGTCATACATTATTTCATTTTGTTCCTGATTAATTGATATTATACTACTGGTCCGATTACACAACTACCTTTTTAACCTTTTTCTAAATTTAGTAGGGTTCGGCGCAATGTGGTTTCTCCGTCGATTCTACTGTAACCGTATCATGCATCATTTCACTGCAACTACAACTATAGCTACATTTAAATAATTGGAATAAAGGCAAAAATATTATAATTATTAGGTATTTTTAAGTTTATTTTATAATATTATTCCTAAATTATCTGAAATTATTTTAAAAGGTTTCAATTTTTGTAAAAAATGGTGTGATATGCAATTTCGAATGAATTTTTAAACAATTTAAATGCGTAAGTTAAGAAAATATCGCCTCAATTTATGTCTATGTATGATTATATCCGTCATTACTTATGTGCTTTTTTTTACATGGATGTGGTGGTGTGCCACTAAAAATAGATACCCATACTTATGACTAAACGTTTTAGATAAGTAAGTTATAGAGAAAATGGATAATTTACAAAAAGGAGATCATACTGAAAACACCATTGTTTGCAAAAAGTCATGCTTTGATCATTTTCGAATATGCTATCGTAGAATAACCTAACTTTGACTTTTAGTAAACTTTTAAATTAAAAAAAAAACAAGGAAATTGCGGCCGACTGATCCGGGTTTTCCGCTTTTTCCAAAAACTTTTTAAAGTAAGCGTACCTTACAATTCAATTTACATTTAGACACACTTATTGGACGTTTTTCTGTACTATAGTACGATATCTACTAGTGATAGCTTTGCCAAAGTTATCAAGAGCACACAAAGAATAAACTAAAATGTGTGTAAATTCTAACATTTTGTTCAAGATCTTAAATTTTAACATAATTATATGTATTAATATATTCTTTGTTTTACCCTTCTCACGTGTTGATATAATATTTTTTGTATTTTTATTGTGCGGTCGTATGAATCGTTGTTTAATAAACAGTCGTCTTCGAGCTAGCCTGCTGAACGTAAATGCTATTTTAATATATTATATGGTGATACAAATGTTCTTTACCAGCATTATTACTGTTCCATCTCGTCTTAGCAGGGTAGTTAAACACTGAACAGTAAAAGGGACCTACTAATTCACTATGAAACTCGGGCCATAAATTTTCAGTTCGCCAATAATAAATAATAATTTATTTGCCGAAACTTGTACGAGTACCATGAAGAAACTAAGTTTGTTGCAGTCCCCTGTAATGATAGCTTAAACTTCTCCCCCAAGTAAGCTGATTTGCAAGCCTTCAAAAGGTTTCGTCCTCTTCTGAACTTCGCGTTTGAGACAAATGAAGTCATTTTTCCACCGACTTTTACGATAAGCTACATAAATGATCTAGGGGCTTTAAAGTTCGTTTCACCAAAGGAAAAGTGTGAAAATCTCAAATTTGTCAAGTGTGTCGTTGTTGCCAACTTGTTTGTGTATCGATAATTGAATCCGTTATCTTCGCGTTGTTTAAGATTAACATCGTTAATCTCAGGTGTTAATTAATTTTAATTTAGGTAGGTGGGTTGGTACATACCTATAGTTTGTATTATTTATTCAAACTACTAAGTTAAATATAGAAGTCTACAAGATGTATTATTATTATTATTATGGTGGTGAGGAGACCTTATAAAATAGGCTTAACGCATTTGATTAAAGTAGCCAAGAAAGCTTAAAATATATCATCGTATTAGGCTGATCAAAAGAAAGAAAGAAAAAAATATTCCTAGTCACTTAAGGTTACCTCACGTGCCTAATGAACAGCATTTACTGGACATGTGCCTAGCGCTGGTTTTTATGTCTAAAAAAAAAAAAAAAAGCGATGGGTATCTCTGTCATTTTCGGCATATTTGCGGCAATGACAATCCTTGCTGTTATTACCTATTTTGAGGGTCCAGTATATGCTTTGGCAGAATGTTGGGATCAATGGAATCGTAATATAGAATTTAGAAAGATGTAAAAATACACAATTTCGAAAAAGTTGGACTCAAAAAGTGTTAAGACTTATGTCTGACAGTTTTATAACTGTCAGACTTTATAAAACTATAAATCATGCATATAAATTCAATAAATAAGTTCAAACTAAGCTACAAGATTTTTATCATACAATTTTATTCTATTAATAATTAAGTACCAAATTATTTTGTGCACACAAATACTCGGTTGTGGAACTTATCCAATATTATCTTATATCATCGAATTCCAACGAACAGATTCTTTAGTGCAGAGGGCAAATACAAAGTCAAATTAACACAATTAATAAGAAAAATGCAAATATCATTATTAAAAAAAAAACTAAAAAAACACGCTTTGATAGCAAATAGCAATCCAAACTAAAAAGTAGGAGGTAATTTATAAATATAAAGAGTTTGTTCTATAGCGATATCTGTAGGTACCTAAAGGATTTGGTTCATTATAATTAAAAAAGAAATAAATTAATTTGAAATAAGAATTGAGTCATTAAGAAAATTAAATTAATTAGGCATAGTCGCAGATTCGTCTTTAAATTAAGTATAAATATAACAAATTTAGTAATTATGTTTTACCTACAGGGAGATTGGGTATACCCATATCGTCCAGGAGAATACGCGACCCTCACCAGGAAGTACCTTGGCTCCCTCTACTGGTCCACCCTCACTCTCACCACCATAGGAGACCTGCCAACTCCTGAAACCAACGCCGAGTAAGTACTTTTTTATCACTTTCATTAGAACTTTTGTTCTGAAAACTATTTGATTCTTTTTCGAATGCTTTAAAAATGGCGGGAGGGTTAAACGGCGTTTTAAAAAGTAAATTTACAAATAGACCAAGTTTCAGTGACTTCTACAGATATTTCTAGAAATTCTAAATAGGAATATACATATATAGATTGCATTACACTCTGTTTAATACCTGTGAACTCTCGAAATTCAGAACGGACGATTTATCTACTGTGATTAAACGTTTACCATTAGGTGTTGCCATTTAATTCCCTCTGATTATTACTTTGATCATGATAATTGCTTTGATCTATATTTATTGCTTTTGCCTATGTCTACTTGCTACTCTATATACTGTAATACATCTAAGCACGGAGCATTTATTACCTTCTCTTTGATGCGGGTTGAAAATCAAAATATCTTTCGTGTTCTTTAAACTGGGAATTACAAAAACAAAATTTGGGAAACAAAAAAATATCGAAGTGAAAAGGGTCAAAAATTACTATTGGAATCTACATTTTAAATAAGTATTTCTCTAAAACTAAACTCAACAATTAAATAACACGTGAAGACAACGCGTCTAAAAGCTTCAAAATCGGGATCTCATTGCTTTAATCGATCGACTAACAATAATATCACGTTAATGAATACTTGTCATTATTATTCTTCAAAATTTTTAGAGAGATATTCGCAAAATGCTTGCGAATTTATTTTTTAAGTTAGTGAATTAAAATAAATAGTTAGTAAATATTATACTGGTGTAAACTACTGCACTTTCACTTCCCCTGCACCATGGTTCCTCTATTTACATTTCATGACTTTTATTGACTCCAACACTTTTCTTTAATCTTTTTTTCTCTGTAAACTTTCCTCTAATCTATCAAACGTTCATTATCGGGTGTAGCCTAGAACGACGATAATTACTGTAAAGTTGGACTGCGGTTTGCCAAGATTGAGCATCTAGCTTGGTTGAAATCCTGTACGATTTGACTAAAGTCGTAACTTTGTTGAGGAATCTAAAAATGTTGAAACTTGCACCCTCAATTGTCAAATAGTGAATTTATTTTGGTGCATTATAAACAAACACAGTAGACAACCGAGACATACCGTATATGTACATAGGTACGTATAAACTTATTAATAAATAAACAACAAGACTTCACCACAAATATTCATTCACACCGAGGATTTTGGTATACAATTCTATAATGGCATCATTTTTAACGAAAATGGCAACCTGAAGAAACCCCTTTGGGTTATTCTAAAAATAAGGAGTGCAATACAACGAAATGTCCTTTAAATGATCTCATTAGGGGCAGAATTTCAATGTAGGTTCCCCAATCATTAAGGTTGGTCATTAAAATTCGCGATTTCGTGCTTAAGAAATCAACAAAATACTCAGCTTTGCCATCAAATGAACGGCAGTAATTAAAACACAGAACAAATAATCAAATTAATTTTGCAAATACCCACGTTGATTAAAGAATTTATTTCTTGTGTCCTTCTCTTTTATAGATTCTTATATAGTCCGGTCAAAATAGACATTCAGTCTTGCATAAATTCCCAAGAAGCTGAAAATTTACATGGACGTTAGGAATACCATTATTATGAAATTGTGAAAAGTCCCCAAGTCCTCAAATAAAAATTTTTGCACATGTGGGCTCGACATGTGCAAAAATTTTTATTCATGGTCAAAGTTCACAAAAATGTTTTTTTTTTTGTTTTTCAGCCACACGATAAGTTTTATGATAAAAATAGCTTAGACAAAAAGCTCTTTGTTAATCAAGCAATTATCTACAAAAATTGTAACACTTTTGTCCCTAACATTCACCAGTTCTGAGCAAAAACGATTCTAAAATTTACTAAAGTTATATTCTCCATAATATGCACACGTTTAGTAGTGTCGCCGTTTTGTGTGTATGTTACGCGATATCTTCGCCATTTCTGAACTGATTTAAATAATTCCTGTTTTACTTGAATCGATTGTACTCAAGGTTGGTTTCATTTAACTTTGAAGGAAATATTTCACCTCTACAGGTGAAAAATTAAGGGCTGAAGATTACAGCTTATTACAATTTATCATGATTTTGGCGCATTAAAGTCCGTGAGACTTTTTTATAAAAGTTAATTTATTAACATCTCTACCTTTTTTAATAGGTAATGAACTAAGAAACTTAGTCAAGTAATTTGTACGCAACACTCCATACATTTTTTTTTTGAAACTGATTGTTTATTTTCTTAAAACGTGATTTTTTCGTGAAAAAAACAGTTCATATTTTAACCTTAACTAAAAAAATTGCTGTTTTAGCTGTTTTTGCTTCTGGATGGGTTTCTGATCGTTTGTGTACTAGAAAAGTGCAAAATAATAAACAAAATCCCGTATGTTTCATCACAAGGTTAAATAATAAAGGATACATTTTGATTTGAAAACTTGTTTAATAAAAATTCTTTAATTTTGAATAACTCAGAAATAACCAAGTTTAGGATATAGTTTCTCGGAACCAAATTCGCTCCAAATGTGCTTCACTACAACCCCTTAAAAGGAATTTATCGTATTTCCTGTCACCTTGTATAGGCGGCGTAATCGTGCATATTTTGGAGAACACGACATTTTCAACTATTTAAATCGTTATATTACAGAAATAACAATTCTTAGGAAAAAAATGGAAGGACATTTCTTATAGATAATTGCATGATCTACAATTTTTTGATAAAACTTACCGTTTGGCTGAAAAATGCAAAAACCCATATTTGAGAACTTTGACCTAACTTTTTTTCGCACATACGAGATCGGTGGGAACTTTTCAAATTTCATTCAAAATGGTGTTCTCAACATTCGCATCAATTTTCAGCTGTATGCAAAATATTGCAAGATTACCCCTATTTTTCTATCTATCCTGACCGGACTAATAGCATATGTATACGTCACAATCTGTCATATTTATATGCCAAAAGTGTCAAATCTGCTGTCAAAGTGAATTTTATAGCCTTTTGCTAGAGGCTCGATGCTTTAGTAGGTACATACTGGATTAATAAAAGTTTATGAAGAAAATTCTTAAAAGTTATTCTTTTGAAAACTAATTCTCGAATAGCCATAAACCAGTAGTGGCAAATATAACATTTAATACACTGGCATTAAAACTCATACTAATAAAAGTACATAATGGACCGAGTAGACCGCGTAAACAGCCATAAAAATATCAATCCCTGCTCTCCTGACACTTCACATGGAACTTCTAAAATTATTAAACATGTGAATTTTTTATATATATCGCTGGTTTGCGAGAATAGCGACGGAACTAAAAATTATTGATTTTAGAGAATGGCAATGTTTTGTGATTTCCGCTAGAGTATTTTGTTCTAAATATATAATGAACTTGTCGCTTTATAATGAACGTTAGCACAAAATCGGCGTTGCATCTTTGTTCACTATAAAATATTAAAGATTTATGATCGTTTGGCATATTTAGTTCAATTCCACTGAATTTTGAATTACGTAGATATTCTCGTAAACCAGCGATATTTACTTTAAGCCTTTGTAAATATTATTTAATAGTATTATCTTTTGTAGTGGAGCTCACTTTTTGTTTACATTTTCTTTAAATGCTAACTTTGTAATACCAGATTCGAGCGGCCTAAGAATTGAGTCACAATTCAATATGTTTTCTTATATTTCCGAAAAAGCCCAAAAGATCATTTTAGTCCGAAAATTTCCTCAATATCATCAAGTATGTGAATGATTTTCTAAAAAAGAGAAATATGTCCCTGACACACCAAAAAAGCAATAAGGATATGAGAGTGTGTCTACAAATAAAGATTTAAAGTACTTAGATACTTCAGACATCTGATTCTAGTTATAAATAAATTTGAAAATAGGCTAAAACTACGGATTTTGATGATTTTCCCGATGAAACTACAGTTATCCAAATGATGCGTAACTTATACTAAACGAAAGCTCATTTCGAAAGAAAATTCTTTGTCTTTGTAAAAGGCAATTAAGTATAAAAATATAACACGCATCATTTGAATGATTCACTATTTATTGCAGTGATATTTTTAACAAGTTGGGCCTTTAAATTTGTTACCTGTGTCATGGTATAGCAATGAGACTAACTAACATCAACTTATTTCCTTCCTGTGGCCTGTCTAAGCGCTCGTGTACATGCCGCCGCCACCGCGCCTCTGTGTATACTTCCGCCACCGCGCCGCCCGCGCCACTGCCGCTTGATTTTACCATACCACTGGACAGTTCAAATTGTTAGTAATACATTGCTAGCTGCGAAGAGCACACGTGTCGCAATCTAATATATGATGTCTAATGATGATGATATGTCCAATTTAACGAATAAAAAGAAGTTATTGTTGGTTTGGCAGTGCGGTAGCGGTGCGGTGACGGACGTATACACAGTACAGAGGCACGGTGCCGGAACGGTGTCGGCGCGGCGGCGGCATCGTATATACACGAGCGCTAATGGAAGGCTTAAGTAAAGAACTTGTAAATTAAAAAGTTAAATTCTAACCTCACCCTTACATACAAAAAAGAAATTACGTTTTATTACACACATTGAGACATATTTGTTTTGTCTTTACACACATCTACTTAAATTATAAATCTACATTTACATTTGAACAAAGGTAAACGTACCTTACGCTAAACAAAAATAATGTATGTTTCTAAAACCACTTACGCTAATAAGTTTATTTTGTCCCCACTCAGCAAAACCATTAAAATTAGACAAGCACTATGAAAGTTTAAATATTGGGATCTGTAATTAAATTAACAAAAGCGTTACTGCCGTGATTAACCCTCCCAACACGTACGCACTTTACCCCGGGAAAATAACGTCTATTTTACTGTGGCGCTCTTGTAAAAATACAATTACACGAGATTGCTTTCCGAGAGCTTTCCCACGTTCAATCTTTCCCGCAGTAAAGAGCGTAGAGAGCCATTGTAGTGTTAAACCCGGCTTTGAAACAAGCGGCAGCCGAGACAATGGATTTGCATGTAAAATGGAACTAGAAATGACGCATGTGGTGTGATATTTAAGCCTTGCGTGATTAACTCGACTTTATAACTCAAAATTTCGGATGTTAAACTTTTCACCGCTGTCTCTGCTCCAAAGCCAATGCTTTAGGTTTTAGCCGGTGTGCCAGCTACGTACAGTATAAAACAGTGACTAACAGAATTAACACAAAGGTTCTATGTATGGTAGCACGCAAGGAGGCCCTAAATTTCTGCCGCGCCGCGGGCTCAAATCCCGCCTGCTGCAGTTCAAATCCAATCGAGGGTATGTCTTATTCTATCACGCGATTGGTCAGATCATTTTGAAATTAAAGTTTGATTTCAGAACGCTATTTAAATTTTTGAACGAGATTTATGTTATAAAATCCGAACGCGAAGGTATGTAAATCAAAATGGCGTGTAACAATTTTAAATTTTAATTTTAGAACATCTCTGTGCCATCTGTATATGTATTTAAACGAATAAAGCAACAATGAAATAAAAGTACGTTACTACACAATTCTGCGCAATAGTAGCAAATCATGAAAACTCATTTCACCTTAAAACTATTTTAGCAATAGCAAGGTACAATATGTAGGTACGTCAGAGATTAAAAGTCAAATCGAATCATATTCTTAGAAGTAATCAATGTTGTTTAACATTGAGAGGCTTTAAATTGACGGGCTACAGTTCGATAAATTGAAAAACAATATTATCTTGCGCTCAATATTTATGTTTTAATACTAATTGTTATTGGTAGCTTAGTAAACCTTACAATATATACGGATACTTCAAATAGTAATAGCTTTTACGAGTAGATAGTCGGTGGACCTTAACTAAAATGTTATTTATTCTCGAGTAAAAGAAAATGCTTTAAGGCGTAGTTTGTTTGTTAAGACAATAATTTATACTAAGAAAACAGCCCCTTCTAGAACCTACCAAAAGTTTATTTCAAAAAAGGTAAAACAAAAAATATCTCCCTCAAAGCTTGTACTTTACTGTCTGACCCTTTATCCCGAAACAATAAGATTTTATTTACCTTATCTTTATAAGGAAGAAAGTTTTTTAGACTTAAAAAAACTTAAACTTTTGAAGTTATACTTCTTTTGGCGCGTTAGGGGAAAATGACAAGAGTAAATTTTTACGATGCGCGCGCACCCATCACAAAAAACCGACACCCCTGAAGTTAGCTATTCAACGTTTTAGTTTTTCAAAAAACGTTATAAACTTCACGATATTTATTCAAGTGTTTCTGAACCTACAACACGTGTTTTGTGTCAGTCCGAATTAAATATACATAAATATATATTTTTTCAAATAATATATCGTGGTGACTGATATTTATTAACAATTTATTGATTTAAAGATAATTTACTGTGATTATAAGTGATGGTTTTTACATATTACTTTGAGTACGTTTGTAGAATTTGAAGTTAGTTGACGGTATGTATTATTTATTATGATATTTAAATAAACTTTATTTAACTAGATAATGCGTTACAATAAAACTTTCAAAGTATTAAATATAGAGAAAAGGTTCTATTATTAGTCGTTTTTTCTACAAAAGTAAGTATAAAATTTTTGGAAAGATATTTATCTTGTTACGCCTAATAAGTATAACTTCTTACGTGCGTACATAAGTACATACACACTTTTTTTAACAACTATTAACGTTTATAAATCAACGTATTTATTTCTGCAAACAAATCTGCCACATAATTAACGGTTATTGTTCTTCTTCAAACCAGTAAAAAACCACTGTTACTAAACATTATTAATTTTGTAAATTTTACCAAATTTGTTTTTTATTGTTTAAATTTGGAACTATATTTTTGTTACTTTTATATTTATAAATGTCCTCTATTACGTGTAACTTTGTTCACTTTGTTGATTTTTTTTTCATTCTGCTTGCTGTGGTCTCCTGTAAGTGATCGTCGTTGTCAGTTATTGTCATTAATTGTGTATATCTTTTGTTGGAGATTCTAATAAATAAATAAATAAACCCCAAACGATTCAACTGAATGGTACGTCAATGTTTACCTTAATATCGTTTTTTTTTAAACTCTTGATTGGAATTCGACCCATGCCTTTTTCTATGTACACTTTATTACTGAATCATATCTACTTCAACACCTAAAGTTTGTAAATCCCATTAAGTAAATCGAAAGCCTAGGCCGAGAGAAAACAGTTCCTTTTGGATTTGCAAGAGTTACTAAAATTTGCGTTTAGGTTTAAATAAACTTTTTCATCAGAAGTTGTTATACAATGTTAGAGGAGATACTCAACAAGTTATGAAAGTTATTACAATATCAAAACTTTTGTAAACACAATTTGTATAACACCCGTAGAAGTTCATAATTATAGTCGCTTGTATCGAACTCAGCTTTGCAGGCTCGGAACTAAAATTTAACTTTTAAAAATACAAAAAAAAAATTGTTACACATGCTTGGCGGTTATAATTTTACACAAGAAGTAACTACACATTATGTGCAACAAACTGGTTTTTATTTACTATAGTGAATATACCATAAACGTTTAAAAAGAAAGCTTAAAAAAGTGAAAGTCACAAATCATATATTTTCTCACCTTGGTAGAGATTGATATTATACTAGACACGATCTAATCGTCCAGGTGTGCCATAGGATAAAACCTTAAGTGGGGGTAACTACTAATGAGTTATTGCTAATGTTCAGTCTATGACAGGCGATCGTGGGACAATTCATGGCGTTTGGTGTATAAAACTTTGAGTCCTACTTGCATAAAAAAAATACTTCATTCAGTTTATCCCTTGGAGTTTTCTTAGAACGTTAAAAGAGATTAGTTTATTTGATCCGTTTTTTTCTTGGCTCTTAACCTCTTCTCTTTGGCTAAATGTTTCCGTGACAGGGCTTAATACACGTTAACTCTTTATAGACAAGCCTTTGGTGTCAAAAATGCTGCTTATTCGCCGCAAACACCCCACAGGCTTGCCACATGTATTGCGCCATCGTTCTACTAAGCCTTGTACTCCACGAAGGGTATTGATTGATGAATAAATCTATTATTTGAGTTGTAATTATTGTAAATATTTAAACTTAATTGGGATTTTGAATTGATTAACAATTTACGGCCCTAAAACAGTATAAGAAAAGTGAATTTATTCCATAAATTCACACACCTCAGGCACCTCCATCTTATAAAATGATTGAATTAGCCGACTAGACTGAAACCCTGCTGAGTTATATATATTATTTTCATGTGTATTATTCAGACAATGTCACGAAAAATAAGTTAATATATTTAGTTTTATGTAGGTAAGTTTTCTTCGGACGTTAGACGTCATAGAAAGTTTGTAGGTGACAAGAACAGAGAGGGAGTTGCTGTTGTAGGTATCTATTATATAAACAAATATCATTCGGTATTTATATTCAGACTAGGTTCTGCCTGCCGCTTCGCCCTCGTAATTTTTTTTTTTTCTATCCCTCTGGACAATACTTTTTTCTGGATGAAAAGTACCCCGTGATAACAAGGATACAAAAGTAGTTAAGGCGTCAAAACATAACAAACAAATAATAATAGTTAGAATAATTTTTTATGAAAAAATGTACCATATTACTTATTTATTTAATTATACATACATAATTAAATAAATAAAAAATATGGTAAATTTTGATGATTGATTGAATTGATTGAAAGATTCATGAAATAAAAACATATTTCAACTTATTTCTATTAAGATACTAGATTATAAATATTTACAAACATCTAGACTAACAATAACTAAACGCAAAAAAAATCATAGGTCTGTTTGAAGTCGGTGCCAAGCCCAAAACGTAATAAATAACATTTAGGAATATTAATAACTTAATTAATAACGTTATTTAAGTCTAAAGAAATAACTAAATATTCATTAATAATCGAAGACCAGTAAACCAATGTCTATAATCTTACCAATAAAGCATCCAAATTGCAATATTATTTGAGAAATGCGTCAAAGACGTTTTAATCATGAAGACGCAGATGGGTTTAGTGATTTCAGTTTTTGTTCCTTTTTTAACCGACTTCAAAAAGGAGGAGGTTCTCAATTCGATTGGTATTTTTTTTAACAATATATTACTTAACACGAAGAGGTATTGGCATTAACTGTGCTTAAAATATTTCAAAACTGAAACTTTGTTTGCTTCGAGGAATGCTCCTTTTTCTTCGAACGTTTTTTTCTGCATCCTCGTAGAAAACACTATACATAGAAATATAAAACATTTGTTAGCTTATTATCGAAATATTTTCAGGATAAAATGTTTTATTAAGATCTGTATTTTAGATGTGTTACCAGATTTGCAGATGTTACCACAGGCGCGGATCCAAGGGGGTGGCGATAGGGGTGATCCCCCCCCCCCAAGTAAAAATCCTAAATTTTGAACCTAAGAATTTAATAACCCAACAATCTTGTGACCTAAACTTTTAATATATTTATTCCATATCCTGGAGATAGCTAACAAACATACTGTAAATAATTTATTAATTTATTTATTAATTATTTTTTAATTTGGACTGTCTTGGAATATATCAATGGAATGGTATAGATAATTTTTTTTTTAAAGTATATTTACGTTTGGGACCTTTTTTGGTAAGCTACAAATCTTGTTCGAATCGCCCCTAAAAAGCCCCCCTAAATACATCCGATAGTAATTCTAAAATCAAACACTGAAAAACAATTTTAAAAAAATATGAAGAGTATATAATATTTGTATAACGAATAAAACTAATCATAACCATAATATTATACATTTTAAAGTTAGTTTGTTTGTTGGTTTGTTACGCTTTCAAGTCTAAACTATTCGGCCGATCATCATAAAATTTTCCATACAACTTGTGAAAAGTACAAAAAACGACATAGGCTACCTGTTATCCCGTAAAAAAAAATCTCTTCTATTCCCGAAGTATATAACTTTTCTTACGTAATCGACGACGCAGGGAAAAGCTAGTAATACACACACACTACAATAATTTGCTGTATCATAATACACCAAATATTACCGTAGCATTTGTCGCTACACATAGACATCACAAGCCTGCTTCCACGAATAAGCCGGAGGATCATGTTCAGCACAATAACGTGAGGCTGACAGCTTCACATAGGTAGAGCCTACACGATGCCTACTAAAAGATAACATAGTACGAGGTTGGTCGTGTTCACTTGAGTTTACATACGTTACATTCATAGTTCATAAAATGAATCGATTTTGATCATTCGCATTTACGAATACTGACTTGTAATCTACATCAGCTTGACTATCTTTATTTGTTTATTTAGTCTTATTCCGTACAAATCAGGCGATGTCATGAATTTTACAGTCCTTTGGGAGAGCACTTTTACAATTATCTAGTAGGATCTACTCATGTTTCCATGATGAAAACTAACAGATTTAAATAGACCGTTACGTATTTACTTTTCTTTTTAATATTGTCACCTTCTAAGTACATAATAAGTTATTCTGTCATGGAGCCTAGTGAATTGTTTCTTGTGCCAGATCTTTAGAGATTGAGTCTTTGTATATTAGGTATTTTAGAAATTAATGTAATATTTTAGTGCTATTCTAACATGGATTTAAGTTGATGAGCGTGATGGATTAAGTTGAAAAATATTCCATGAATATTTAAAGTGAGTAAAGGATAATATTTCTTTGATTGTGAATATTTTATTGGGAATTCGTAACGGGCATTAACTAAATAAAGGGCCTTAAAAGCCAATTGTAAAAAATTGACTGAAAGTAATAAGTAATATTTAATCTGGAGCTGTTATCTTTCTTTAGAACTTTCAAAACCCTTTCTCCTCTTTCTGTAACTATTGCCCTTTGTAAACTTACTAGCAAGAAATTATTTGGTAAACGTAACATAATATTGTTATTTTTTTTTCTTTCTTTTATTAGGAAAAAAACAAACAGTTACACATTTTTCTTGTTAGATTAAGGAAAATGTGTAACTGTTCGTTTGGGGCTTAACATTAAAATATTTGTAATTATGTAACTGCCGCGTTCCAATAAACAAGAAACGATTCGTTTTGCTTACGGACGGACAAATGGGATTTTTAGCTTTGGTTTAATGCGGGACATTGGAGTTTTATTTCTAATAGTGCAAAATAAACCGTCGTAGAAAATATGCACGCAGTTCTCGATCGTTAAGCAATTTAAAATGTCGCCCCAATTACCTTCAGACAATTCATGGTTAATTTATTAATGGTCTGCTTTATGGTAATTAAACTTTTGCGGTTTAATTTTAATATTTATTTCGTAATGATAAAAACAAAATATACTAACTGATTTAGAGTTTACCCGCCATCCTGATATCAGAATGGCGGCTCACTTTTGTATTGTGATTACAAGGTATTGAACGAGGTACAATTAAATTCAATATAAGTACTAAATAGTACATTTTAGGTACATTTATTTAAGATTTTTCATCCAAATTGAAAAAGTACACCCGCGATCCTGATACACACGAATGTACACCGCACTGATAATGTGTTTCTCATTATTAGTACCTGGCCACTTTAATACATGTTTTATTAGTAGCCCGCGGCTACTAACTCATTCAATACTAAACTACTGCAATATTTTAATAAATAAATACGTAATATTTAATACATAAATTCACAAAGGAAATCAGTCTCGACAAATGTAACCTCATTCCGTTTCTCCCTCGATATAAATACATACGAGTATATTCAATTTTTAAAGACCCTCCTAAAAGACACATTTATTTGGTAAATTCCATCGGTAATTTCAGATTTCAGAACTGTCACAGTTTCTTAACGCGTTCTTGCGTGTATAATCTAAATAGATTTTATCTGTCACACTCCATACATTTTCTAGAGATAGTAAACTAAATATATAAATTTACTTTCTCTATAACGTTTTGTTTATTGGTACTGTATCAAAATTATTATTCTTTGTAGTAAGTTGTTGATATTTGAACAAAAAAACTCAATTATCAGTGCATAATAACAATGATACATTAGGTATATTACTTTTTTATTGTTCTATCTAAATATTCAAATATCGGTTTAGAATTTGGATCTAGGTAAATTAATCCTTTTATAGATGAATAGAGGAGCTCTTCTTTGATCTTTTAGTTATAAGTTTTCGATTTTTTTAATTTATTTATTCAACTTTCATACTTTTTAGTCCTGAGTCTAACGTTAGAAACAGTTTAGATAGATGCCATGGATGGCGTACTTTTTGTTAATCTTGGTCCTACGGAGTGTGGCATTGGAAATAAAATAAGTTTCGACTATTATATAACAGCGTTGCTCTTTTTGCGTTGATTTTTGTGCTAATCATTTAATTAAGAAACCATACTATACAACTACTGATCTTTAATAAAGTGCAAAGACATTATATAACATGCAAACAAAAAATGAGACGAACCTTTTTTCTTTTGAAAGCTAACTGAATAATTTAATTAATAATTATTTATCAGTTTAGAGATTTTGTTAGAAAATTCAACAAGAGTATAAATTTTACCATAGTTTAGAGTTATTGATATAACTTTAGTAGTGTAGTAGTAGAAATCCTCCGGATCAAAATCGATTAAAATATTCCTTAGTAACATTTTCCTGTAAAGAGAATAAGTGTATTTCCTACGAGTACACCCGATTTATCCAATGAAAAAGGAAACACTCTGCATATTTGTCCCCTCAATCCCATTTCGTACACGGTGAAAATTTTTCTCCGCGAATAACATGTACCAATGTTTATTTAAACAAAGATACACAGAATGTGTTTTGAAAAGAAAAATATGTACATATATATAAGAGTAACTAGAAAATAAGTAAGTAGAAAATGATTATAAATATCAAATAAAACTAGGAACTAACCAGCCCATAAATATGATTTTTTGTTTGATTTCACGATAGGTAATGCAATGTCATTGGCTGGTATTAACTTATTTGCAGATTTACTGAAATCATCCAGATTAAAACCTATGCGAGCAGCTCCGTCTTTAAGTAGTACGTAGGCAAGTCATTTAAATCTCTATCTGTTCAAACCTTACGGTAAATCTGTATAGGTTAAAAGAAAATTAGCCAAAATAGTTATAGCCAAAATTACACATTCTCTATTCAAATTTGCTTTAAGCTATTAAGAAAGTTAACTGCCGTAGTTTTGCAAAATCGTTCTAACAAAGCTTGAAATGTGCCATTGTCAAATGCAAGAACATGAGTTTAAAGCATCTTATTATGTAAGTGCTTCAAAGGGCCACATGATACTCGCAGTAGTATCCATGGCAACGTGCTTAGCCAGCAGTGGTGTCACGTAACATAGGCAGTGTGTCCTAGCAATATTAGGGTCGAACGGGGCTGCCATATTGTATAATTGGATGCAAAATCTGCATAATTATCTGATATTATGTATCCTGCTTGTGTAGTAGGTATTCCTTGTATAGCTTTTTAACCCCCGACGCAAAAAGAGGGGTGTTATAAGTTTGACGTCGATGTCTGTGTGTGTGTCTGTCTGTGGCATCGTAGCTCTCAAACGGATTTACCGATTTCGATGCGTTTTTTTTCATTTGAAAGCCAGTTTCCTTGCGGTGGTTCTTATCTATGGTTCTTATATTTGGTTAATATCGGTCCAGCAGTGTAAGAGTATCAGCTCTTTTCCAAAATGATGTAAGGCATTTTGTAATCGTTGAAGGGATTTTCGAGTCGGGGGTGTTTTAAATTTTAAATTTATGTTTTTTTATTTATTTTACACGGACATCCCTGTGAATGAAGTACTTGGAATAACTAAATAACTCTTTCATATTAAATTAAACAAAGTTATACGTTTTTTTTTACACCTTTAACATAAATGACTACACCAGTTTCATTTCCTAGTATTTGATTTTATATAATCTGTAGTATCTATCTGTTGGACAAGGAATTATGGAAACACAATTTATGATGCGATGTTTTCTAGCCGAAAGACTGTTTCAAGACTGTAATACGCACACCACTAGTTTACTGCCAGTTTTCAAAAAGGACTCATGAATATTTATGAACTCAGACCAGCCATTTGATTAACATAGATTATAATTAGAGATCGGATAATCGGATGCATATTTACCTAAAGTAATTTTTTGGCTAACAAATTATGGAAACGGCTTCTTAGAATATTGTTATGAAAATAAAATCCCGGAATTCCGGAATCGCATTACTAATCAGATGTATATTTACTTAAAGTTAAATTTTAATCTCCCATTCGAGTATGTGTGTATGTATGTAGGGTGTAAGAGAAATGGTGGTGTGGTAAATAAGAAAACATAAATGAATATAAATTTATTTATTCATTAAGGACATCTTATCTTACACAATATTTTTATGTTGTACACACAGAAAATACATAGAGGAGAAATGAAAGATAGAAAAGTTGTACATGGGCACTTTGGAAAATATACATAAATAATTGTCATACAAGAATTGTTTTTTTTATAAGTAGCCAGGACATGCACTTCTTACATGGCTAATATGAAGAAAATAAAAACTTAAATCATTTTGTATTTTACCATTAAAGTGGCAGCGAGATAAATATGGAGAGATTTGGAAAAGACCTTTACTCAACATTGGGTGGCTAAAGATTAAAGAAGAAAGATTACCCCAGTGACAATATCTTTAATCTCTATTTATAACTATGGTTCGGTCACTGAAATCTGTTATTTCTGTAACTGTTTGTGTTGAACATGATGGTGTTACATCTGGTTCTACTAACTGTTCAAAACTTCTTAATTCAGGATTATTCAGAGAATATAGTATAGAATAATAATTTTCTCGAGGTTATCATTTGTTAGTATATTTCTTTTCAAATTCAGAATCCACTTGTAGGTTGAAAAGAATATTTCCTAGATAGATAGATATGGCTTCTATCCAATAAAGCACAACACTCGATATTTTGTCAAAATGTTTGGCATAGTAAAATGCCGCCTCTAGTCATGTTCTCACTTAGTGATAACTGGCTCTGTAGGCCAAAGCAAATTTGGATGCAGTTCCTTTAAAATTCGTACTCTGTTGGGAGCTTTTAAAAATATTTTTTTGACATTATTAATTAGAGTGTCTACATCACCGCACCTTAAACATATTGTCTCTGTTAATCTATCTAAGGCGTGAGCTAAACACGTATACGCTATGCTGTCACTTCATAACATTAAAACGTCCTGCACTTTATTGTTGAATTAGGTCCCCCATAAGCTTTTAGACATTCAATCACAAACTCGGACACAGTACGACCGTTAACAACATCTAAAGTTAGTCAATTAACAGGTAAATTCGTCCCGATGAGTTTTTATTTAATGGTTTTACAACATGTCATCCATTTCTTATTGTTTTGTACTTCACTGTGGATAAGTTTCATTTTATCTTAATAAACATAGCCCAAGTATTTCGTCCTTAACAAAGACTTACTTGGAATGGTTCTATCTTGATTTTTACAGTCACAAATGTATTTTTTTTAAACCACGAAAATTGGAATTTTCAACGTTTGACCACGATGTGCAACATATCGTGGTCAAACGTTGAAAATCCCAATTTATTATTTATAATGAGAAAATTAATCAAGTCAATATAAAAGTCATTTGGTACTGCTGCTTGAATTCCTCGATGTTTTTGTGATTTCAGATGCTGATTCAAAATGGTTTTCTTCGCTTTAAATGTCGTATCATATTTCGTACCGCTCATAGTTCCAGTTGATGGGTCGTAAAACATCTCTGGGTGATTTCGTAGCCATGACTGAGCTATGTCTTCTCTTTGAGTTAAATCCGCCATCATAATAGCGAATAATACCTACGAACTAAAAAAGATCATTCTTTGATGGTTTGAAAAGATGGATCAAAATGCAGTATCACATCACAACACTACACAGCGCAATGTTTTAAAACTTCCTGAAATATTGCAAATGTTTAAACAATAGTCTATTAATGCAACAGCTGACCAATTAGAGAGCAGAACATGTTACTACCTGCCGAAAGTACCATTACTCAGGTACATTTGACTTTACTACAGAGTTTTTTATTATATTATACAAATTTTCTCACTTTAATCCAAATCAGATTTGTAGCTATGTACAAGTAGGTACAATGTTTTTAAATTGTAAAAAAGAAATAATGCTTACCTTGTTAATAAAAGAAATAAGAGGTCCAAGCCGCAGAGCAGGTAAATCCAGGATTCGTGACACAAAGTCGTTGTTTCAAGCAAAACAAAAATCCAAATCACATGCAAATCAGAAACCGTTGTTCAATAGTCAAGTAGGTAGTTGAAGAAATTAAAAAACCTTGAGAAACATCCAAACGCATAGCAAGCACAACGACAAATGTAGTTGTATTGCTTACGCACAAGCAAGTATTACCGTCTCACTCACACTTTTACAAAATGCTTACATTCCCTGAGGTTTAATAGGCCCGATTTGAGTAACGTAATAAGGTTGTTTTTGCTTAGTCAAAAATCACTGACAATAAAAGTAGGGAAAAGCAACCATATTCTGTTGTAACAGGGCAACAGTCGTTTGTGTCAAACTGGGTTTATTACATCTCACGGAGTATACACTTAAATTTGAATTTCCCGGAATCGCGGGATTTTCTCGATAAAAAAGTGCTTTCCATAATAGCCAACATCTCAACTTTAGGTAAATATGCATCCGAATATCCGATCTCTAATTATAATATTACCCAAGATAATTAAGACGCCGTATTAGTAACGTAAAAATCCCCAAAGCCACACAAACACATCTCTAGTGACTATTATTGTATGTTTGGTCAACGCAAAGTTTCAGATGAAGGCGCATAGCCTTTTTGATTTTTATCTAGGTTATGTTACAACGGTCATAGTAGCGCATTGTCAAAAAAACGAGAAATTTTAATTATCATTATGGTGTATTAATAATAATAATAATGATTAATAACGTAACTTACTACAATTACCAACGGAGCCTCCGTTATGGAGCATTTTACAGTTTAAAACATGAATAAAGATATGTAAGTATATCGGTCTATTTCGATGACTATAGGCGGCGTTTAATTTTTTTTAAGGAAGAATTATAATAATATATCATCACATATATACAGGCTGTTACAGGCTGGTGTGATCAAATTTTAAGAATGTTATGTGACGAACTTATTTTTGTTTGTGTTTGAGTGGGTCCCTGGATGGTTTAGACTCACGATTGGACTTAGTAGGTGGCGCTTCAAGCGGGTTTTAGAAATTATATATTTTATTATTTGATCAGTGTTACTGTTTTTTTTTTAGATTTTAGTGTATAGTATATAGTGATATAGTGTCGGGTCATCTAGTCTCAATTGTTACCTGCAATTCGCTGTCTAATATTCTACCATTGACGTAATAAAACTAAGCTTTGATAAATGTAGGTATTTAGTTTAAAAAAGTATGTTCTAAAACCAAGCCACTACTCAGCGGTAGACCTTAGCTACGCAAGTGTTAGAAACATTCTCACAACCACTGATATAAAATATGAAAATCACTAACTACAGTAACTGCCAAGTTGTTCGTACCCCTCTTCGCACTCAAGACAATAGTTCTCGTCTTATTCCTACCCTTTTATAATCCCACTATTCGTTAATATTTATCAATCGACCAATAGTATTACGTTACCGATATAACCAGTCAAAATAATGTCTATTAACTTATTTTTATTCAATAGTGAACTGTGTTATCATCTATTATAGTTTGTCCCTATTTTTAATAAAATAAATAAGAGTTTTTAATGTGGCGACAACACAAGGCTATAAAACCCCTTGAATTAAACTTCATTAATTCACACAATGTTTTAGAATAATGATGTAGATTTGATATCATTTTCTTAATTAAATCTACTTTGTAATATAGTAGGTATATACCCACCATAGATCACATTACATTTAATAATGTATTACATAAGCCATTGATATTGTAATCAATTACAAATTAAAAAAATGGTAGCCCATGAGTTTTCAACCTGCTTCTTCTCACGTGAGCTCAACATTTTGTAACTTATGGTAACTTTTAATTATTCGACGTGTCAAAAACAAAAATTTAAAGAAATAAATTAGTGTAAATCTTAATTAAAGGTAAAGATACTAATGTTAAAATTTGATCATTAATAAAAGTTAGTCGTTCAGAAGTTTCTATGCACAGATCAGTATTACTTATGTGGTCAATGAGTACCCCCCATAAATTCAGTATCTTCATAAATTTGGTCATCAATTATTCAAAATTGTCAATTTAAAAAAAGAATTGTAATAAAAAATTTAGTTCAACAGACGCAGTCCCCGCAACAATAGGTTGCTATGTCAAATGTAAAAAAAATCATAACAGATAATACTGTATCTGCTTGTGTCGGTCTACAACAGCGTGTTTCCAAATGATTGAGCCTGCATTGTGAGAAGAAATCGGGCAAACAAACTCACAGCCACTCTTTCAAATCACCAGTAAGATAGTTTCAACAATATTTAGTAAATTGTATAAAACAATTTTTTTCGTTATTATTTTATTAGAATTAAAAGTATTTAACAAAAATTAGGCTATGAAAATAAGGAATCTCAAAATTAAGGAAAAAAACAAAAAAGGAAGGTAATAAAAATTGAGATGAAACACAAGTATACCTACTGCCGCAGCACTCCGTGGTTTATCTACGAAGATTATCATCGACTTCTACATACACTTACTGATTGCGCCGGATGTGTAAACTATAGTAAACTAAAATAGCGACATTTGCCAGCACTCAAGTTAAAAGTGAATTATACCAGGGAAACATACCTAGGTAAAAACAGACACATAAAAGGTACCTTACCTTTAAGCCGTACATTTCCTATCTGTACCATTGAATGACAAATCTGGAAAAGGAATATATAACACGTTATTACTATTATGTCTGAGAAAATCCAGAATCCAGTGGCAAGGCACACGATATCTTTCAACATTTCGCTTGTGGAAATGTTGAATGACAGTCGATTTACAGACGGAACGGTTCATTGAACGAAGAAGTAGAAATATCAGATCGGACCAAACGGGGTAGCCTTTTTAAATAAAGAATGATTCTGCCCGAAAGCGTATAATTTTCAGAAGACATATCTTCTGAATTTTTTTTATAAATACACTATCACTTGACATTTATTACAAGTTTTTAACTTAGTATAAACTTTGTTAATTTAATAGCCAATTTCGTGCTTCGCCTTACAAAAGCAAAAGCAGAAGAACTGTTTAAATCAATCATCAATGGCAAACAAAATGAAAAGTTGTAAAAACAATGATCCTTGAAATCGTAGATGCCAAAAAAGTAAATTGCTGACCATAACGTACAAGGACATCGATAAATCTGTCGAACTGGATGAAGAGCCTTGCCATAAATAACCACAGGGCAAACACTAAGATCCATTCCATGTCTCTGATTTATGACATGGGATGTCAACCCTTAGATTAGCTATAAAACACCCACTTCAAAGAGGTTAAGCTCAATGGGCATGCTCCAAGAAATACGCGACTTTCCAACTTATCGAGGAGATTGCGAACGCTTTGTTTCAACCGAAGCGTTTCTTTTGAAGGTAGGTATGACGTCAGCTGGTCATTATGGCCCGCCCAAAACTATAAAAAGCTAAGACTTGGGTCGCTAGACAAAGTATTCTGTGTGAAAAGACAGTTATCTACTGCGATCTACTTAGTATTCTTCGTTGAATGGTTATATTGTTTCTCCTGTTTCGTAAGTAATACGTGGCGTGGCGTAAATATAAGTACCAGATGGGTACAGATTTTAAAAAAATACAAAAAGGTTTTAATTGTTTTCGTCCCGATCCAAACTGCCAGTCAATGCCTTTCCAGTGAGTAACACAATTTGTCGCATCGCTTAGATAATAATACAAAACACAAGTATTAGCCATCAGAAACTTTTTGCAACACAACTAATAGTAGATACAATCCGGCACAACTTTGAATTAGTTCATTTCACGAACCGTTGTACTGGGAAATTGATTTCTCTAACAGAAATCTACGTCTACGCGTCGTAAAGGTACAATTCTTTCAATTTTATCTACATGTAAATGAAATAAGTGTAATTTTTTGTGTTTCTTATTCGAATGGTTCAGCGGCACTTAACAAAATGGATGTCGCCCGTACATAATTGTCTAGTAGCTGTATTTTTAGAACCTGAAAAGCTAGCTGGTAGAAATCGACACAGAATATGTGAAACTAAGGCTGCTATCATGATAGAAATAAATCTAAGCCCAGGGTGGGATCTTTATAATAAACTAGCTGCCCCGACAGACTTCAATCTGTCAAAAGTTATTGATTGACGTCAAATGTTTGACAGCTGAGGACATTTACTCTGTGGTTACAGGCTATCGGATAAGATTTTTTTTTATTTTTACTATTTTCCTCGAAATTTTTACGTTTTTTCTCTCCAAAAGAACCTTCCTTGTGCCTTAACGAAAATATGAAAAAAAAAATAGCCGAATCCGTCGAGCCGCTCTCGAGTTTTGCGCTTAGCAACACATTTGGCGATTCATTTTTATTTATAAAGATAAAGCAGTGTTTATAGTACCTTTCTCTAAGCTTGTCATGAAATAGAAAATTTAAAATAAAGCTATAGCTTCTACAAAGGAAAACCAAAGATAACCCTGCAATTTCAAACGAGGATTGCAACTTAAAGAAAATTTTGAAAGCGCTTTAATTACGTTCAGAACTATCGGCGAACCACTAAATACGAATACCTTGAGTATGTCGTATGTTTTCTCTTTGTAACTCGTTAGAAGCTGGCCTTAATTATGGCGATACCTCTCCACGGTTGATGGCAGAACCTACATTCGCTTCAACATTGAGGTCAAGGTTGGCTAAAAATGTTGCCAAAGAAACCCTAAATGAATTCAGCTTTATACAGGGCATTACAGAAAGGTGTAGTCAAATTTTAAGAGCGTTATGTGTAGAAAAAAATAGTTGTTTTAGATAAAAAAAAAATGGCAAATGTTATTCCTGGTGTAGGTGCACAATTCTAAACAACGTTTAATGAATGTTAATGACAATTTCATCGATTTAGTTTTTTTTAAGATTTTCCGAAAAAACCGAGCATTTTCAGAAAAATCTGGACATTCCATCAATATTCTTGATATTAAATACCTCTCTTATAAAATATTATTTTTTATAGGGTCAATTTTGATGTTCAATATGTTAGTTTCAAAATAAAATTTCTGAATTAAAAAAACATGAATTTACATAAAAGTTAGCGCTTAGCGTTATTTATATATTTACGTTAGTTATTATATATATAGTTGACCCCGAACTATACGACCATAAAATATAACCACACCTTTTTGTAGCATGTATAATGTATTATTGTATTTGTAAAATTTGGTCACCATGATAGTAGTGCTACCTTCAGCGGTAAATATTGTACATAGGACTGAATGTTTTCGAACTTTAAATATCGAACGCTAAGTCAAATTTTTTTTCATCGTTCTTCTGATTTAAAATTCAAATTGTATTGTTCTTAAACTACAATTCAAGATTACGTTGGTAAAATAATTTTTCAAAAAAAAAACCGACTTCAACAAAAAAGACTTTCATATGGTTTTCTTATGGATGCCATTGTCAGAACTGGACCAAATTGGACCACAGGGGAAGCACCAGCTTTCAAATAAAAAAAAATTATCAAAATCGGTTCACCCAGTCGAAAGTTCTGAGGTAACAAACATAAAAAAAAAACATACAGTCGAATTGAGAACCTCCTCCTTTTTTGAAGTCGGTTAATGAAATGTTTTTTGTAAATTAAAATAAAGTCTTGTAAGAAAAACAACTACTGCAAGACTTTTCTAGTTTTGTCATATTGTTGCTTGATGCAATGTACAAACAACAGCGTACGCTAAACAAAACACAGTAAGGCAATGTTGAAGTATTTCCTCATACCATTATATGAAAATGCTTTTAGTCCATTATGTTTAGAATGTTTACCTACTTTCCAAATGAGAGACTCTCGACTTAGATTAAGCTTTCAATTAATTTTGTCTTTGGAAACTATCGCCGTCCTTGTAGTGTTACAGACAATAGAAGTATAAGTTGCAAAGATGGGGACAAAGCAATATACTGCTACGGAAAGGTGTGTATTGAAATAAATACAACAAGAATATTGGAAATCGGGGGACATACCTACGTGTTAACTGTACTTATACGAGGTCCGTACTACCAATAGCTAAAAAAACTAAACTTAATTTATGTTATCTATAGAAAACAGAACATAGTATTTAATAATATTAAATCGACTATATTATTATTATATTAAATTAATAATAAAGTAAGTGTATATCCAAACTACTCATAAGCAAGTTGTAATACTTTTTCTGTTTTCTTTTGCTAAGTTGTGCAGATTTCCGTACAAATGTTGTGAAACTCAGTTCATACTGCAGCCCGGTTTTTGGGAAATCTATAAAATGCAGAATGCTATACCCACTTTTATGTAGACGTTTCATGAAGCCACTATTTTTCTACGAATAATCCATGTTTCGGAATTACTTAAAACTTTATATAATAGTCCACTTACTGTTATTTAATAGGTGGAAAATGTTATTATCTTTATTCTTATTTTATCTGGAAATTTTTGTCATAAAAATTATAAAATGAATTCTTAGACAATGTAGCCATATTGTCTAATAATTAATAATATAATTTTTAGACAATAATTGAAGTACACAAAAACATTTTCAATCAGTCTGAATTAGGATCTTTTAAACTTTTAATATGATTACCTACAATTGCAAAAATCTACTTTCTCAGAGCTTGCTCAGTGACGTCTGTGTAAGACGTACTAACTTATTAATTAAATATTCTATATATTACAACTAAAAAAATATATATTATGTTCTTCAAATATATATGTCAAAATATTACGCTTAAGTAGTGTTTATGAAACCCGCATCTTAAACGAAGACAATTTCCTTAAAATATAGCAGGTGTTGTGAATGATTTATAAGGTTATTTTGGTTACCTAATTCCCGTAATACAACGCCTCCACGAGGCTGTTATGCTTATTTTATGTACCAAACACATTTAAGAAAGAACATCGTTATGATCTGACCAATCGCAAGTTTTATACGTAAACACTTTATAAATTACACCTTTTTGTATTTAAAAACTGAAAGATGTTTTCCTTCGACATGTGTTTTGCAATGTTTTCTGCGATCGCAACACTACTTCAATATTGCAAGAATAAGGATATTGCAATTAAACATTTTTAATAATACATTTTGCAAGGAATGAGATTTTATAGCTTTACCACAATATATTCTATTTAAATCTTGTGAGAGTGTCTATTTCTTTGCTTGGCTTATCACACGCACTTTGCAAGAAGATTACGCTGCTATTTTTATTAGATTTATATGTATTTAACAAGAACACCGGGTTATTACATACTTCAAAACTTTTCACATTAAAACTCTAGTCTAAGCAAAGAAATATCAATTTCTTATAAACTTACTTTAGAAACTGTTGAATACAAGAAAATATATAAATAAGAACCATTCTCAATCTGATAGTAATAATTATCCTCATTTCATCATAACGGAGAAACAATAACAGTGTTAAATACTTAATAATGGTAAAAAAAAACATCCTTTGTAAAGCGACTTAGGTAAGTGTTAAAAAAATATCTTGTATATAAAACATTAACTCACCATTATATACAATATACATTGGCTACGAAAGAGAGCGACATTTACAAAACGCTAAAGACTCAATGGTCCTTATATACTCGGTAATGCAACTATGTATTCCTCCTATCCTAAAACACTGTCTGAAACATTTTGTTGGAGGAAAACAGCCAGTGAAAAGTATACTAAAAAATAAAATGGCGGCGGCAGAAATTTGGAGGCTGTTCGCTTCGCGCTGCGAACTTCGGGTAACAATAAATGTGACTAGTTACTTCACCATTAACTGTATTTATTTTGTTTGTTACTTTTATTTATCACTCATCGATGTCGAATACAACGGATTTTGAAAGTTTTCGAACAGCCTTCACTGATTGAAACCGCCATTTTGTCGTGTCGCTCATTTTGTTCGTTACTATAGCTTTGGGGTGTTTTGTATTATTGCAACTGTTCGAAAACTTTGCACTAGTTCTATTTTGTTTGTTTGTTTTAGTTTAATCTTCATTGTAGTTAGTTTTTCGATTGATATTTACTCTGTGGTAGCAAATAAGAATTTCGAAACACCTCAATCTAATTATGATCACTTTTCTTCTTTCTTCTTTTAAACATACTTAGTATCTATGTGCAAAAAGTTCGTAACTGACTATTAACGCGTGCTGAAGTCGCCAGCTAACTCGTTGTGGTAATACAATTGGTACGCTCACTATGCAACATTCGCTGACAAATTCAATAGCTGATTTTCGGTGAACTGTATGTCGTAAACGAATGCGTTAGTAAGTAGTACTAATATAATTAATTGTCAGCTGCAAACTGTTTGCTTATCGGCACTGTATTGTATTTATGCTTAAAATAATGTAAATTATACATTTATCCTCAGGTACGTGTTCACTATTGTGAGCTATTTAATAGGAGTTTTCATATTCGCCACGATAGTGGGACAGGTCGGCAATGTTATTACGAACAGAAACGCCAATAGACTAGAGTTTGAGAGACTGCTGGACGGTGCCAAAACATATATGAGACATCATAAGGTAACTATCAATGCTTTTTACACACTTTTATTACTAACTTTTATGTAACATATATTGTTAGTATCGTTCAAATCTTGCAGCTGAATTTTATACCAGTTTCCCCTCCTCCGACTGAAATTTGGAATACTTATCAAACTTCGGTGACAATGCTGATTGATGGATTCGTAATATCGACGAATGATGCAGGATTTGTGATATCCATGCCTTGGCAGAAATAAAAAGATTAATACATTCTAACTAAAAACATGTAATGAAATAAGTAAAACTGTAAACTGTGTTTAAAAATCAATTTAATTTGCTTTAATTTAAGCCATGTACTAAAACGCATAAAATGAGTTTAGGCTTACTGAATTATTTGTTTTCAACAATCTTGTTTTTGGAATATGGAAAAGAAATCATCCGTACTCTATGGAATTTATAAACATCAAACCACAACGAATTAACGACCTGTCGTTAATTAGGCAACACTGCTTTTGTAAAATAGTATTTAGTATTGTATAACTTCTGAGACACAGCAGTACAAAACGAGCCCTTACTAACAGCCCTGATCGTTTATTGAGGAGATTATTATGAATATGCAGCGTCTTTGTTCTAAAATCTAATATATATTTGTATTTTCTTTTTCTAAATCCAGTTCATGTATTGATATCGGACATTTAACAGGTGCCAGGTGGTATGAAACGTCGGGTGCTACGGTGGTACGACTATTCCTGGTCACGAGGACGCATTCAAGGCGGCGGGGATATCAATACAGCTTTGGGTCTACTGCCTGACAAACTAAAGACCGAATTGGCACTGCATGTGAACTTGAGTGTATTGAAGAAGGTAAGTTGATAAGTAGATGATTAGGAGAACTCTTTGAAGGTAAACTCATATTTAACATGATGACTGGCCTGTTGGCCTAGTAGTTAGTGACGCTGACTGCTATGCTGTAGGTCGTGGGTTCGATTCCCACCCGAGTCTGGGTGTTTTTTGTGTCCGTTGTTTGTATGTTTGTAAAGTCCCCCGCGACACAGATGTCGTTCCTAATGCGGGAGTTTTTTAATTTAAAAAAAAAGATCTTATTAACTTCACTTGTAATTAACAATGTAAAAAATCTTGGAAGTTAATTTTAACTTACTTCTATTTATTGATTGTATTCTTTATTGTACACTAAAAGCAGATTACATATCTTAAAATCAAGGAAATGGTATGTACAAAAGTGAGCTTAACCTAAACCTGAGTTTTCTTCCAGCAAACCTTGAAGTCAATAGAGGATGGTAGAGAATGTTAGAGGCAAAGTCATGTGTACGTTAAACTAATTAGATATAACAATCAATAGATATAAATTGGATAAAATTAATATCATTTATACCGACACGTATACTCATTATGAAACATAAATAGTTATATTTACACATATTTATAAAGTAATATATATTCAACATATAAATACATACAAACAGTTATATACATACATATACTTATACAAATTATATGTCTGATTTATTGTTGGGAGAGAAAATAATCCCTGGTTCTCCATTTGAACACGCTTAGGCGCCCATTACACGGTAGGTTTTGCTGTCAGTTTTGCCACAATCAAAACAGTGAGTGACCTATCGTCTAATGCAGTGATTGACGGTTGCATGATGAGATTTTAATGTCGATATTATCACATCAATCACAACGAACATCCGTCAATCATGACTTTTGGTAATGATTGACTATCGCAAATCGCGTATTGAATGCGGTAGGACATTGTCGTATCGAAATGAAATTTTGTATGTATATTTAATACAATAATTTAGCATCTTGGAGCTAATCTGATCATGGAGTGGCTACTAGTAATCCCCTCGAGTTTGGGTTAATTGATTCGTTTTGACGAGTCCAACAGATTGGGTTTTTTTTTTACTTTTTAATTTGCCGTTACAGTGTGTTTTCTTAGTTTTACTAAACTCTAATCATTTTGTAAACTTTTAGTTAACATTTCGTAATAAGACTGGGGGACCCTGGGACAAGGGTACTTACAATGTTAGGCGTATTTTATTCCAATAAAATGTACGTTTTAGTTAGATCGACTAAAAACGCGGAAATTCGTCTTAGTTTAGAAACTATTCAGCACGGTAGGTACACTTTGATTCTTATTCGTTCCAAACCACAATGATTATGAACGAGCATTTGCTTTAGTTTATTGACTTCTGAATGAATGTAAAAGGCTGTTTAAAATACACTTTAAAACTCTGGATGAAATGAAAGGCAGTAACTCTGGCTGTGATGAAAGGAAATTATTATGAAGTTCTATAGGTTCTTCTATAGGCAGATTATAGACGGTACAGGAATGGCGCATGCAATGAAGGTATTCAGTTAAAGGTTATCCAAAGTAAAACAAAATAATCAATTCTTCTTCGTTACGAACTGTAACAAACTCGTAACTAGATAAACTTTCGTAACTTTATTCTGGTTAGTTCCGTTAAGTAGGTTAGTTTTAATACATTCAACGTATAAAGAAATATCTTTTCTTATGTTTATAGATAGGTACTTATAACAAATGATTTAGTTTGTTTTGAATCCAGTTGCTTATCTATATGGTTTGATGATAAATTGTTCTAATATGATTAACTTTACTCAATAACCCTGTAAAAAATGCAAGAATCAACTTTTAACAGTTTTAATCACAAATTAATTAGATAGTTATTATTGTACATCCTATATAAGCTTATTACCATCCGTCCATCCATCATAGCCACACATATTATTTGGATATGATGGATGGATGGATGGCTGAACAGATTTGGATGAAATTTGGCACAGAGATAAATTAAAGTTTACGGTTCCCGTGGGATAGATTTCACCAATACACACACAATATCTGAACTAACGAAGTCGCGGAAAACAGCTAGTCATTAATTTACAAAAGATAAATATCTTTGAAGTGGTATAAAAACACTCCTAACTAACTTCTTTATTACATCACAAAACGTTAGGGTGACCTCTTTCGCGCACATTATACCTATCTACGTCAAGGCCTTACGCCATGTTTCAGTTCTTTTGTGAACGGGCCACTTCTAATTGAAATTCTTGGAAGGAAATACCTTTAATGCTCATTTTATTGAAACTTGTTTTGTGCTGGTAATTGCCTGGTTTAAAAAATTCTTGGTTTATGTGAAAAGTATTTTTAGTTTCAATTTCGAAGGTAATTGAATTGAACTGTAGATCCTAATAATACTGCACTCGAGAGCAATGAATTCGTTACACATAACGATACCTGAATATTTCGGAAGCTGATAATTCTAACTTATTGAAATAAATTGTGTTTAATAGACAATTCAATACTCCTTAAATGACAGTAATATACACACACATAAATAGTATTCGTTCTCACCTACCATATTATTATTTTTTTAAATAGAATATGGTATCATTATAACAATAGGGAATGCTTATTGAAAGCTGTTTACACACACCACTAACATCTTCGCAGGTGACAATATTCCAGGAGTGCCAGCCCGAATTCCTCCACGACCTAGTATTGAAAATGAAAGCATACATATTCACACCCGGCGATTCCATTTGTAGAAAAGGTAAGTCGCAAAATAGAGTTTTTTTTTTTAAGTGTTTTAATTTGATCCTAAGAAAACATTTATTCAATCTATAGGTACGTTATATTAAAAGGAATTCACATTTTAAATTACCGCGCGTAAATTAATAAAAACGCTAGACGCCATGTTGCTCATTCGTCATGACGCCATCTCGACAGTAAATAATGACGATATGCTTATTGAAAGCGTAAATTATTACAATTTATAAAAATCTTTTTAACAAAAAATTAAACCTACGAAATAACTAAATAGCAATAAATAAACTGATCAACTATCTAAATTTTATATGTACCTACGTAGAAATGGACTTGGCTATACGTAGGTAATTAATCATTTTATTATTTGGCGCCGACTCAAAATAAGTTTATATAAAATATGATAGTTTATGTAAATAAGCTCAAGACTTAAGAGGTTTATTTATTTATTGCTTTTTAGTTATTCGTCGGTTTAATTTTTTGTTAAAAAGATTTTTATTTGATGATTTTTTTCATCATCAGCTCAGCTACATGATATGATGATTTCTGAACGCAAATACCTGATAAAGTAATGAAAAGTAAACAGAAACACTATTCGTTCCTCCAATTTTCAAGGGTTTCTCTCAATTTTATCAGGATCTCATCATCAGATCCTGAGTTTCTTGACATGGGACCACCCTTGAGGTATACCCTATCTAACAAAAAAGAATAATCAAAATCGGTTCATAAATAACGGAGAGAGGGCTGAACAAACATAAAAAAAAATAATAATGATATAGATACGGTCGAATCGAGAACCTCCTTTTTTTCGTCGGTTAAAAATGGTGTTATATTATCCTCGCCAAATAGTGATGGAGAATCATACCTACATCGATGTTTTATCATTTCGTAATTTGGCAGAACAATTACTTAATAATTAATGTTACGGGATTTGTGGCAAAGCATTTTCCTATCATGAAAGAGCTTATTTTTGGTAGATTTTTTTTCTATCTGCCTTTACTAAAACTGTTGTCCATGGTAATATTTAAATAAACTACACGGAAAAATAACTTGATGTTATTCGTTTCCTTTTACAAATAACCAGTTGTCATTTCTACAAACAGTACAAAGCAGTCTGTATTATCTGTTTTCTGCTCAAACAATATAAAAACTTGATTCCAGGTGAAGTGGCCCGCGAGATGTTTATAATAGCGGACGGCATTCTAGAAGTAATATCAGAAACAGGTCGGGTATTAACGACCATGATGGCGGGTGACTTCTTCGGTGAAATTGGAATATTGAATCTAGACGGCCTCAACAAGTAAGTTTCTTTTGGGTTGTGTGTGTGTGTGTGCATCCAAGCAGACCTAAACAAAAACCGAACAATTTAGATCTTCCTGATACAATAATAATAATAATCTTGCTAAACTAGGTGTTGTTTATACATATTGTGAGTTCTAGAATACAAATACCTTATATGTATTTTTGTAAATATTATACAAAAATATAAATTATAGACACATTGTAAAAAATAAACATACGGGTCAACTTGAAAACCACCTTCCTTCCGTTTTTTCGTCTTTTAAAAACAAATTTCGTTGTAAGTTTTTCCAATTTAATGTACGCAGATCCTGTTAGACATTCATTTGTACCCAAGCACAGAAATAAATAGGCAGATAATTAATAGTTAAATGTTAATCGTGTTTGATAGATTGTATATTTGTACACATGTTATGTAGTGTTCTAACTAAGGTATTGGCAATACCGGATTATTAAATGTGATTAGTGTCCCCAAAGTAATTTATCATACCCCCTAATTAATCCAGGTACTTGTTGACACAAGTGTCCCCGTAGTAATTTATATATACTCTTTAATTATTCCAAGTATATAACAAGTATATTGTCATTACACTCCAAATAAACAAGTTATTATCTACTAAAATATACGCTACGTTCATTTCAGACGTACTGCAGACGTCCGTTCTGTAGGTTACTCTGAACTATTTTCATTATCCCGTGAAGATGTGTTAGCAGCAATGAAAGATTATCCAGAAGCTCAGGATATATTACAAACTTTAGGCAGAAAGAGATTGCAGGAAGCCAAAAATATGTCCCGAAAATGTGCCAAAGGTAAAATAATGAAAGTAGAATGCTAAAATTGCTTTTGTAAATTCGAAAATGTAAAAAGAGATAAACAGTATTTGCTGAAGCTTTTCTATTAATAATATTTTGAAATTGAAAAATATTGATTGTTTTCTGATACCCTTAAATTTTTTACTTAGGTCCAAAAAAAGCCAAAGGTGAGTATCGAGGAAAGCATAATTGGGACGTCTTGAAAACTTTTTTAAGCATTCAGACAGATTAATAAATACTTTTTACATTAATCACTTATTTTAATAATGTGCAAATGTATTTTGTAGGTGAAATAAGCCCAGACAAAACACCTGGAGATGATAGTACATCAAAAAGGATCGTACATAAACTACGTAGCGATGTTAAGGTAAACATGGCCATTATAATAATTGGTAATTGATTAAAGCACGGAGAAATATAGAGCAATGGGTATTATGTGTAATATAGTTATATACATGCACTTTAGTTGCACTTATGTTGAATGAATTGTTATTTCTCCAAAATTTATGTATATTTGAAACTGTAATTTTTTTTCACATGAATTCCTAATGCGTAGGAAGTATTACGCCAATAAAAAAAAACATGCAAGTCGACATATCAGTGTGTTCACGCCAGCCTCGGGTATATACTGTAGAATATTATTTAATAATTAATATGTATCAATAACTACCTACAAACATGACAAAAAATAATAATTTACAGGGCATTCGAAACGCAATTCGTAGTAGGTCTCGTGCAGGGCGTCGTTCAGGAGAGTCTTTAGAGTTACAAGCCCTTGCTGGAGTAGAAAGGTCGAGTACTGGGGAGGGAAAGGTTTTAAGGAGAATGATGAGGGTCGAGAGCGATGATTCCGTACCGCAAAATCAAGAGGTTAGTTATCGTAAAGCTTTCAATATACGAGTACAATAGTCTCTCTTTATATGTTTGACATAGGAATAGGCTTTTGTGCTCCTCATTTAGAAAAGTCATTCAGTCATCAAGATTTTCAAAGGATTACTTTTGGTTTAACAATTTTACTCATATTTCAGGAGGCCAATGGAGAAACAACGTTAGGCAGCAAAGATGGTGAGAAATGTATATCACCGATAGGAGCAGGATTACCGCTTCTCTCGCGATTAAAACTACTGAAAGAAAAACAGGTATCACTATTAAACACGTTTTACCTTGTACCTTTTTATCTAACTTCTTATCCAACATTGAGTTCTTGCTGAAAAGCAGGATCATCAGAGCTCCTTGGTGGTGAGAGGTGGTAATGTGACTTTTATAGTGTTGCGAGTTTTTTGTAGGCATTGGTAACCGTGTATCATAAGGGGGTCATGTGTTTGTTCGTCACCTTAGTATTAAAACACCTTTTTTTTCAGGATCGTGAAGAAAAAGTTGCAAAACATCGGCTTTCAACGTCTTCAGTAGTACCATTATCTGCACAGCCAACCCCTTCAACCAGTTCAGCACCTGATCAAGAACCCGAAGTTATAGGAGCTGGTCTACCATTAATTCAAAGACTACTCTTACTAAAAGCTAAAGAAGAGAGAGATAAAAATCAGCTTACCCCTACCATGAGTAACCAACCCTCCAGCTCCGATACTATTAGCCCCAGCTCCATAAAAAGTCCTTTAAGCCCAACGATAAAAAATTTGAGCCCTATTAGAAAAAGCTCAGAGTCTAGTTCACCTGGTAAACTTCAAAGCCCAACTACTAAAACCTCTAGGAAAAACTCTTCGGGTTCAAGTGATGGGAATTCTCGTCCGAAAGTTAGCTTTAGAGATAAGATATTACAAGTTCAAAGCGATGGCACTGCTGTATGTCAACCCCTTAGTAAAGATGTCAGTGAAAAACCTGCGGCTGTTGTCGAACCAACGCCAAAGACGGAGAGCAACTTAATTTCCATACCTCATTCTGTAGTCAGTAAAATCAAATCCCCATCTAAAGCCGTTGGAACAACATTTCGAGATAAATTAAAACTATTGCAAAGTGGAAAAGACTCCGATACCTCGACATCGGAAAAAAATAAGACATCATCATCCAAAGAAAAAGCTCCTGTAGAAATTAGTCCTATGCCGATGACTGAAGCAAAGGAAGAAACTAAAAGTAAGAAACCTTGGAATAAGCTTAAAAAAGCAGCTATACTAGGTGAATCTAAAAGTCAAAGCCAATCTAGTGTAGATGAGAAGAAAGATACTAAACCTAGTTGTGATATAGAAAATGAGAATAAAACGGAGGTAACTGTAAATATATGCGTACCTACGGTGACCACGGCGGAGCTTGTTAAAATAGACAATAATAATGTTCAAGTTGCTAGTGATAATGATAAAGATAAATCTAAGCTCTGCTTAACAGGCCCTTTGGAACCCGTCCAAGAAAAATCATTAGATTTATTAACGATGTCCCCCAAGAAAAATATTAGTAATGTTACAAAAACTGCTGAACCTAAAAGTACTTCTATGATATCAGGAATGTTACTACCACGAGTTAAGAAATATAGATCAATTGATGATTTGTCACCAGAATACGGTGGATTACCATTTGTCAAAAAGTTGAAAATACTGAATGAAAGACAAAAACTAGCTGAACTAGAGAGAGTAGTAAAATTTCGCAGCTCTAGCTTAGATTGTACTAGTTCATCAGAAGATTTACTTTGTGATACTTTAACTAGAAGTCATTCAGAAGGCAGCACAATGGATAAAAGAAAATTCAAACGAAAATCTATAGATTCTGTTGGAAGCCACGAATCAAACGAAACACTTGAGCGAAGAACATTGAAATCTATTTTAAAGAAATTGTCGGAGGATGTTACACCTGCCGAAAGTCCTGAACGCAGTAATGAATTAAAAAGGCTTATACGAGCGCCAACATTAGAAGGTTATGCTGCAAGGCACTCAAAATTTGCCAAAAGCGTAACCTTTAATCGTCATACCTTACCCTCACCGCCAGCTAGTGCTCCAGCTGATAGCCTAAATGACGATGTTTTCCAAATGCCTGAGCCAACCGTTGAACCTGTTTCTGAAACATCACCTCCGCAAGTAGCAGCCCCTGAAATAAAAAACACTGAAACTCCTAATGACCAAATAGTTTTACCTGCTGAAAACGTAACACAAAAGTATGGTATAAACATTCGAACGGAATATGAACTACAAAAAAATATAGATCCTCTGTATGATTTAAAATCATTAAGACCTGAGGAAATCAAGGTGCCTTCAGAGAAACCTAAACTAACTCTAATATCAGCTGTTGCAAATCAGCGGAAACTGCTACGGGGTAATTACATTTCCTTAACATTTTTTATTAAAGTTTAAATTTTTTAAACGCTATATTGTGTAAACGAAGAAGATTTATATTCTTTGACAGGTTCACTTGAGGAACAAGAATATTTTGGAGAAGTATTACTAGGGATCAAACAAGTTATACAAGGCCACTTGCATGATGTACAGGGAAAATTCCAAGAAAGGTAATTTTTTTTGTAAACTGCTGCAACGAATTGTACATTGAAGTTAGCATTATCATAATATCCTTTAAACTATGTGTAATATTTCATAAACTCGTAAATAAAATGACAGCAGTACATACTCAGTGATTGTATGAAAAAAGTAAAGTATGCTGCATATATCATAAAGTATTAAGCATATTCCTAAATTCAGTTTAGGCTAATTATTAGTTAAAATGAACAATTAAGTTGCTATTATTTGATGTTAAATTAAATTTCTTCCTCATGTTGTCTTCAAACTTGGTTTTCAAAATCTCAAAATATTTTTTTTTTTCACTAGCCAAACTTACTAGAAACATTATATCGTCATTTTTAGGTTCAATAGTTTAGAAAACGAAGTGCGCAAACGAGATGAAATAATAAGCCAATTACAAAAACGCATTCAAGAGCTAGAACGTCTTGGGATGTCTGGCTTGAGTCCAACGCAGCAACCACCGGTACTGGAAGAAATAATTCCAGGTGATCCTATTGAAGACGCTGTTATAGCAAGCCAACCGATGTCCAAAAATGGTAGTTCGGGAAGCGATGATGCTTCGGGTGTGGAAGAAGGTTTCATGGTATGTAAATTTTCCTCAAATAACGTTATGTATAATGATCAATTACTTTATATGTTTAATGAAATAAAGACATGAAAACTCTCAGACTTGGTTCACAAGAAAACTAAAATGATAATTTTATATTTTTCAGAGAGGTGACTCTTTAGATACCGTGTTTGCAACATCCCCACCAACAGCAAGTGGTGACGAAGGAGAAAAAGATAGAACACCAGAAACAGAGACCGTTCCCCGTGAAGAGACCATATCGAGATCAGACATTACTGAAGAAAAATTAACTAAATTAACTGAAGGCATAGAACTTTGCAAACTATCGTATTCTGAATTACAAAGCTTAGCTGTTTCTTTATCAAAGCATGATAAAAAATCTTCTGGTAAAGAGGAGTGGACAATAAGCAAGTCTAAAAGATTAGATTTGAATCTAGATGGAAAAGCTGGAACTTATTCGAGGAAAAGGGCCGCAAAGTTGAGACAGAGGAAGTCATGGGAAGACCAAAGTGACCAAGAAAGTATGGAAATGCAAGACCTGACAAGGTATAAACAGAGGTTTTTTATTTTGTTACAGTACCTCTAAATAGAGGGTATATTTTGACCATTTACTAAGATCATCACATAAAACATTGCTACGGTTCGATATAGTTTTTCTTTAGGTACATGATGTACGATGTAAAAAAACACAAACGCATTGACAGCCTGTTGGTCTAGTTGGTTAGTGATCTTGATTACTGAGCCAGAGGACGTGGATCGATTCCCACCCAAGACAAATAATTGTGTGATGACCATGACCATTTGTTTTCTTTCTGGATGTAATTTATCTATAATATATATATGTATTTAATAACGTATAAGTATGTTTATCAGTAGTTTGATTACCGTAGTATAGATTCTGCCTTGTTTGGGATCAGACGGCCATGTCTCATGTTATTATTATTGTAAACTAATTATATTTAAAATTATCTCTACAGACCAATTTCACCCCACACAACATCTGAAGACCGATCCCTCCTATCCCCGGAGCAGTCGAGCCTCCGAGCCAGTCGGCGTGGGATGCATCCATTTCACTTTTTTGGCAGCCACTTGGACAATACCAAGTCCAAAATCAAGAAGACGCTCTCCGTTGACACCGGAATGCATCACACCGGAAAGAATGACAGAAGTAAGTTTATGTAGTTGTCTGGAAAGTGAATTATGTATTTTGCTATAAAAATCTGTTTGGCCAATTCACTTAATTTTGGAAATCCGAAATTTATATGAAATTTAATAAAAATATGAAAAACGAATCTTTTAAACATTTATTTTACTAGAACCTTTTAAACTTTTTGGATTTTCTTATAAACTTAAAGGTCTCATGTAATCTACTTATGTATTCGTTCGACATTTATACTATTTATATACAAGTCTTGACTCTATTCTACGCGTATTACTTTTTAACATTGATTTAATTAGGTCCGTTTCCAGAACAAGGTCGTCCTCGCCAGCACCGCAAGTTTAGCTTAGGTTCGTTCTTCGGTTACCATCGGGGAGCATCACACAAACCCACGAACAACTGTAGTGAAGTTGTGCTTGATATGGGCAGTGATTACAGCTGGAGTGACACGTAAGTTGACCTTTTAGCCGTCCGTAAGATATCGTCAAATTGCAGATTGCTTTTTCCATTCTTCCGGTCCTCGCACCCACCCTTACTATTTAGTCGAATTACTATGTCTATCCCACTAACATTATAAATGTGAAAGTTTGGATGGATGGATGGATAGATGGATGGATGTTTGTTACTCTTTCACGCAAAAACCACTAAACCGATTGCAATGAAACTTGGTATGTAGATAGCTGGTGACCTGGATTAACGCATAGGCTACATTTTATCCCGATATTCCTACGGGATCGGGACTTACGCGGGTGAAACCGCGGGGCGCTGCTAGTATGTCTATATAGACACACTATTAGTATATGTCTATATACTGATAGTAATTTTTAAACTTTCGCTTCCCACAATATTAACCCATTAAAAGTCACCGTACTCAATTGAGTACAGCCATATCCCTAAGTGTAAATTTTAAATTTCAAACAATTAACGTTATTCTTTTTGTTATTTTATTTCATTATAATATTGTTCAAAGCTATAAATAAATATTATGTGGGTAGTGTAATTTTTTTTAAATAAAAATACCAGTTGAAGTTGTGTCACGGGAGTAATGTGCAGGTAGGTGAATTATTTAGGAAATATTATAATAATTACTCTATAATCATTTGTTTTTACATTCAATTATTACACAATACTTGTCAAAGTAAGCTATAAACAACAATATAATTAAATAGTTATAATTACCACAAAACTATAGCTATAGAAACCTTGCTGTACTCGGTTGAGTACAGTGACAACAAACATAAGTAAAATAACTTTTTTTCTTCAGATCCTTAACAATGAGCACACAGCAATTTTTGGCTCAAGACAGCCACAGGGGGCTTGAAAATTCCATTATATGTGATAGTGACGACGATAAATTTGATATGGCTATCATACCACCCTACTCTAAGTGCATAGACTGATAAAGAAAGGGCCGAGGAGAATATGGCGTCCTCATCTATGACCTGCCTGGTACTTTTGAGATCTTGACAGATCGCGTGGATGGTGGTAATGAAAATAGGGGTAGGGATGATAGTAACGATGAACCACTGGCGTGGAAAGAAGGCGATAAGACGTTACCGGTCGGCCAATCCCAACCTGGTGCAAACGTCCCCATGCATATACCTCAACTTCTCAACGTCCTTCCAATATAGGTAGTAAGACAAATGCTATTCGTGATGAACTAAGGAGCCTAAGCCCTGTCCATACATTTGAAAAACTTTTTGATGAACATATTGTTGATATTATTACATCTATTAGCCTACTTTATTCAAATCCAAACAACAGACAAGCTTTTCAACTACACTCCCATGATTTTTAAAAGTTTTTAGAGGTCTTGATATTATCTAGATATCACAAGCAGATATATATATATATATATTTGCGCGGAACTGATTGCTCAAGCCGATAAAAGAAAGGCCGTTTCTCTTACGACTAAGGTGTAAAGACAGTAGTGTATGTACAATGGCGACCAACTACGATACCATTGTACCACTAGAGACTGTCAAGCGATGGTGTCCACGGTGACGTAACAATACCACGTTTGTTCCAAAATTCTAAGAAAAAAGGGCGGGGTTGATGAACTGGATCAGTCGATCTCGATATATACAATTGCTATTCAGAAAAATGTGGTAGTTGGACATGGTTATTGCTGATTCCTAACGTTTACTTGTTATGATGCTCCCATGGATCAACACATGTTCCGCTGTCATATCGCAGGATTGTTATTGAAAAACAGCTGCGGTGTGTCCTTTACCATTCGAGAGTGTTCTGGCAATATAAGAAGTGCCCAAAAATACTTTGTGTCGAGAAAGCATGTTTCGAAAATTTTTACATTTAGACGGTCAGTGTACTCATTTGAGTACACGCCTGTAATTTGCTGAAAACTATAATTTTATTATTTTTTCTTTGATTTTATGTTTCTTTGTTCTAATTTCAATACATAAATAAAGATGGTTCCAAAAAACTATTTATACTTTTCATTTGACCTCTAATGGGTTAATAAAACCTATATTTCTATGTTATGTTGCAGCATCACTTGCGAACGGATCAACCGACTTGACTGTTTTAGTTTTGTTGTGTTTGTAAATACCAGGACAAGGTTTATATGAAAGAAAACATTTTGGAAAATCAATGTAAAGAATATTTTGATAATAATTTTATAAGACTTTTTTTTCATGTCTTTAACGTTTTAATGTTGAATTTCATTACGCGCGCTACCTAAAATAAGGTGCAGCTTGAGAGTTCTGATGGAATATGTTTTCATAACGAAAAAAAAGTGGTTCACTTAAAGGTCTTATAACGAAGCCATTAAAATCCATAAAAAAATAGAAGTGAAGAATAGAAGTGATTTTATTAGGTTATATGCATAATATTGGAAGAGCAGGTAGGATTCGCCGGTAAATCAAACCTATAGAGTACTTCCTATTGACTTAATCATGAAATTTATCGAAAAGCAAGGAGTTAGGTTACAGTAAAGAAAATTTCCGAAAGTCGTTAATTTGTTGTCATGTCGCATGAAAAATATATTTTTGCGGTTAAAAAACTTATATTTTGCGTTTGGAATGCGATGTATGGGGGAGAGACATACCCGATTAATTCAATTTCCGTGATGGCCGATCTACCTACATACAATTTGGTACGGTACCCTCAGTGCGCGAGTCGGACTCGCACTTGTCCGTTTTCTTTTATATGTACAATATAAGCTTATGGCTTGTTTAATCTCAATAAATCTATAAATGTAAAAATAGTATTTTGTTATCACCATAAACTTCCCACTACTTACGAAGGTACCTCACACTTTGTACGATGCCTTCGTACATTTTTAATTTTTTGGAAAAGCTCGCATAACTTTGTCATCTTAATATGATTATGTATTTATACGGGTTGTGACCACGGCCAGTGCAATTTGTTGTCATGTCGCATGAAAAATATATTTTTGCGGTTAAAAAACTTATATTTTGCGTTTGGAATGCGATGTATGGGGGAGAGACATACCCGATTAATTCAATTTCCGTGATGGCCGATCTACCTACATACAATTTGGTACGGTACCCTCAGTGCGCGAGTCGGACTCGCACTTGTCCGTTTTCTTTTATATGTACAATATAAGCTTATGGCTTGTTTAATCTCAATAAATCTATAAATGTAAAAATAGTATTTTGTTATCACCATAAACTTCCCACTACTTACGAAGGTACCTCACACTTTGTACGATGCCTTCGTACATTTTTAATTTTTTGGAAAAGCTCGCATAACTTTGTCATCTTAATATGATTATGTATTTATACGGGTTGTGACCACGGCCAGTGCAACCTGGCCGAAACATCAGGCAATTCGGTGGTGTGTAATACCTTTTCGTGATCGTGTTAATTCCCGTATAAATACATAATTATATCATGGAACGCGAAAGTTTAAAAGTTTGTCATCTTGCTTTGTATTATTCCTGAACTATCCCTTAGATATTCAAATCATATATATAGGTATTACAGTAGCATTCAAACTATTTTTAAATTATTATTAATTTTTATTATATGGGACTTGAAGTTAAAACGATACAAATCCTAGCTGCTCTCCCCTATTGTGTTATCTGTGGTTTGTTGAAAATATTATTGATATCATCTATGGACCTGCTAAAACACAAAAAGAAAATTCACGCGGCTAAACTGATATTGATGATATTTTTTTTATGCATGAGAATTGTTGCCACCAGTGAATGATGATCACAAATTTCTTCAGATTTATTTCCTTGGAAACTGTGATGATGAAATCAATCAACATTGTACTCTTTATGTACATAATGCAGTTCTGAGAAATTGTCTCAACTAGTTCGGAAGGTACAAAACTACATTGCTAAGAATAGCCACATATTACTGTTTGAAATGTGGATTAATTATATATTATGCTCAAATACCTTGCAGAGATTATACCTATACTTGCCAGGATCCAAATGATCCGCTTTCTTAGGGTTCGTTTTTCAAGCCTGCGAAATCGTTTCTGAGGAGTAAGACAGGTGGTAGGGTCGCACAAGCACTGGAGCCAACTTTACACTCTTTAATAATTATCTAGCAACTACTTACAATGTAAAATGTTATGGCAGGACATCAACGTCATCAAGCAGTGACTCAGAGTCGTTGCCCCGAACGCCCATGTTTGAAGAGTTCGTGGAGAACAGCTCGCGACGTGGCCGGGCCAGCAGCTCTAGTCATGGTAGCACGTCGCCAATCAGGGGTAAGTTTGAAGAGTTTATACTAAAAGAACGAAACTCTTCCAATCTGCCATAAAAATGTTAAAAATCATCAATCAGACATTAGAAGGCGCTTTAAACATTTTTTAGAGTACAGTAAGTTTTAATTAATTTCTACGTTTCTATTTATAGCTCTACCTGGTAGCGGAGGGGACTGGGAGGTCATGATGCTGGCGGACGAACTGGAGAAGAGGGAGAGAGAAAAAGAGCGGGAAGAATCCCGGCGACATCACTACCCCACAACTCTCAGAGACTTGGAAGAGGTGAGATTTAGTTTACGAGTAATGTGACGTATCTTCTAATATTTGACAAAATTTATCTAATACAATTAAAAAACGAAATGACTATAAAAGTAATGAAAAATTATTAAAATCAGAAAAAAAAATATTATGGATGTTTACTATTTTAACTATGTGCAGAAAAATCTTTTTTAAGAGAAAAAATAATTTTTAAGTAAAGTCTATACCTACCAATAAATACGATAAAAAGACTTTGTAATAAACAATTTAAGTTGCTAACAAAACATCTAAGATTACGCAATACAGTTATGTATTTACACGGGAATTAACGCGATCACGAAATAGGTATAACATATCTCTGAATTTTGCTATATGTATGTTTACCACACCAGGCATAAAGGTTCAAAACATTGTGGGCACACCGAAGGATGTCTTGCCGTTACAAACTAATGAACACTTTTTTAATTAAACAAAAACTCCAGGTGTCTACAAAATAAACTACAGCTGCGGTAGTTCCTAAGGCCAAACAAACCGGACTATTGTTGAAATTATAAAAGAATATATCGCTGCTGTGAAGAACCGACAGATTAGCAAGAACTCGAAGCGGGCAACAATCACTGGATTGAATTTCACCGTACGCAAGTCCTCTCAACGGAACGTCACTTTTACTCAAGAGTTGTACCTATGTGAATCTTGTGAATCTGAAAGAAGTATCTTGTGAAGCGATTGAAATTAAAACAACCAAACCTTTAATCGGGAAGATGGTTTCAAATTATCTACAGCGTGGAATCCAGTGATAAAAAACATGCCACTTCGCTTTTATGAGCAGTCGGATAAACACCAAAATAAGGAGACATTGGTTTGCTTACAAAATAAGGACCCTGTTAGTACATATATAGTATGTGACGGTACATGGCGAAACAAAAATATTTAAAATATCGAAAATGTGCGGGTGGATGAAGAACCTCACGATCTCGATGACGGAAGGCGTGCACCACTGTTTCAGTCAACCTGTGACCACGGCCAATGCCACCTGGTCGAAACGTCAGGCAATTCCCTATATCATGGAACGCGAATATACCTATTTCGTGATCGCGTTAATTCCCGTGTAAATACATAACAATATCATGGAACGTGAAAGTTTAAAAGTTAGTACGCAACACAGCCTGCTTTTTCTCAGGAATCGGATACCCCTCAACGTGATGATAGCCCTGACGACTTCTCAAACATCGAAGATTCAAATTCTTCTTCTACAACACATCTCCTTTCTCAGTCTATCAGCGACGCGTCGCAGAAATCTTTAGAGACATCCTTCACTGAGCAGACACCTCGACAGCCCCGCCAATTGCGAGTAGGATCAGTTGGAGAACCGGTAAGGACGTCTATCTTCTGTTAACCTTACGAACGCCTATTTTCTCCTACTGAATCAAATTAACATAACTATAAATAAAACAGAACTTACCTTATACTTCTGAACACTTTTTTTTCAGGTACGGCAAGATTCCTCACTCCGTCAGTCGCGTGGTTTGATTCTCCGAGCAGCAAGTCTAGATCGAGAGACTAACCCTGCAACCGCCCAACCGCGACGTTTTGGCTCCCTCAAGAGTACCAGCACTGACTCCCATAAAAGACTCTGATCCGCTTGGCCAAGCGGACTCTCCCAATCTGGGGACGCCGTCAAAGAAAAAGGTCCAAAAACTATTGTGATAGGAGATACGGCTCAAAATACTCAGGTAATTAATGAAAGTAAAGGTAGTGTTAAACAAGAGAGTGGCAATGATCAAGAAAGTAATAACGAAGACGAAATTAATAAGAATTGTAAAACTGAACATTTAGTTGAGCATAATAATAAAAGGTCTGATGGTAACACAAATCAGGGGAATGGAGGTAATGATAGAGAGACTAGAGATATAAATATAAACAAACGAGAGAATGAAACAAACATATGCGATCAGGTAGACAACGGTCAATTATTGATCGTTATTATTCTGTTCTATGATAACTTTGATTATATTATTTTATTATTAGTACAATGAGATCATGTGATTCGTTTATATGTAAACTTTCTATCCTATCTAACTATCGTAGGTTTTGTCCTATCTTAGATCTATTATAGATACTTTAGCCCTTAGTATTTAATGTGTAAAATCTGATTTACTGTTTAGTTAGTTTTAGTTAGCTTCGTTGTGTTTACTGTGCACAAATAAAAGCATACTATTGTCTACATGTAATTCTGAAATATGTTTAAAACATACTTCGATGGTTCCTTCTGTTGCACTTGCTACGATAAGTTTATTGAAATTGAAATTAGTTGCAACTAATCAAATAACTCTAGTCACCAAATTTTAAATAACTTAAGCTCTTTTGTATAGTTTATGGATATTATTAATATAGTTTTGATTACTAAAATACTGTATAGAGTGGTGGTATCACATTACCTTCACAAAAATTAGCACAATATTAAATATTATTATTAATGTTGGTATTTAATAAAAATCCTATTAATTTAAAAACTCTTGACTTTAAGTAGATAGGTAGTCGTATGAAATATATAATTTAAACAATGTCCGTTTATTTGTTTAATAATAGTGCCAAAACGATAAACTACTTATTGTCGAATCTTTTTTTATAAAATTATTTTTAGATGTTACGATAATTGTAAATAATATATTAGATAAAAACGTTTATTCGAATATTATTGTACACTAGAGTGTTATTACGATAGGCATAATAAGAATTCTAGTAAATCTAGATACTATCGATCTATCAATTATATTAAAATGGAAGATAGCTTTCGATAATAATAAATTATTATTTTTAACCCCTTAATGTATAAGAAACTAGAGAGATTAATAACTATATCGGTTCAGAGTAAGTTACTAAACGCACTCTGTGACTCAAATATGTTATACAATAATGAATAGTTCTTATCCAACCCTTATATGCTCATAATGCTCGCCAAGAGACTTGAGCATAATTGTGTTATTCTCATAATACATATATGTATGAATATTGAAGTTTGCCTTCAGTTTAAAGCTGTAAGCTCTCTCCATATATAAAGGTCTGCATTTGACCTTCTTACGATACTATTAGGGTGCTACGAAAGTTCTAGACTAAGAAGGAACGCGCTACACTTAACGTGATTTCTGTAACTTTTTGAATACTACAACCAATTCATGAGATCTTTTTTGTACAGTAGAGGAATGAAAAGGATAGCATCGGTTCGGTTTTTAAATTACCTACTACCAAGCCAAAATAGACTTTAAGGTGACTTTTCATTCGCCTACTGTACATTAGGTACATCAGTTTGCATTACAGTGCACTTACATGCATTTTATATAAAAAAGAACATTACATAAAAGATATTTCCAAGTAAAATAATAAGTAACAACCTACTTGGCAACTATTTCCTAACATTATTTTTAAAACTTACTTTCTATCAATCAGCTCATATCGAATCCATTTAATTGCAAATTTCATTTCGAGTGGAAAGATGATATGGTAGTAAATAAAACAAGGAATAAAAATCAGTTGCTGCACTTTAACGGTATATTGCCAATACTTAACTTGTGTTAATTGCTGATATCTAGTGACATTCAATATAATTCGTCAGAAAATGAGTAAATCACTTCAATCGTTCTTTTGATGTTATAAAATACGTACAGAAAAATTTTAAAAATCCGAATTTTAATGTAACATAATCTAAAAATAAACAGATAACTAACACTGGGTACAATTTTACATTTTATAAATTAGGCACCAATTATAATTGTTTTGTACCGTAGCACAAGCTTGATGATTTCGATGTAAAAATAATTATAATAATGATGCCTAATCACTATAAGGCAGCTATTATTATAATTAAACGTAAGAGAGTAATGGGTCGCCGCTACAGTATAGCCTTTCCTTTCATTTTTAAGTCATTATTTGTCCGTATCCTAAAACTTTCTTAATAAAGCTTTCTCACAAAGGTAGAAAATTGACTTCTAAGTACAGTAAGGTACGGTAATCTGACTACATCACATTGAATTGAAACCGCTTGCCGCGTGAGGCAAGAGCACTAGCGATGTATCATTCCGAGTAATAAAGCACAATGCAACACAGTCACAATGATTCGATGTTCCACAGTACTCCACAGTGGTTCAAATAGAGATCCCTGGGGAACACCAAGCGACAATTCTCGTCGACAGGGTGCTTCCTGACTTGGGTAGATTGTCTTGGGCCTGCTTATATATTTTTTATGAGTACCCCACTTATTGAATTATATAAGCAAGCCCTTCCCTAATATAACTCCAAAAAAGGGCAAGATGATAAGGTATTCGCTATGTCAAAGGCCGTAGTCATAACGACCGTCCTGCTATTTGTTCCATCAAAGCCCATGTTGCGTTTGTCGCATTATATGAGGTTTAAAACTAAAAACTAAAAGCTGTTAGGTATTGCTCCTACAAAGGAATCTAAACGTAAAGAAACACTTTTTAAAATAAATGCTTTGAATTCAATCTAAAAAATGTATCCTGCATAGTACAAAGAAACCAAAACGTAAATAAATTACTATACACGATACAACATTCTATAGAATGAAAACTATCAATTTTGTTTAAAATATTTATACTATTAATATTTTATTAATAGATTTATTAAGAGTTACAATATTTTCACGAAATAGTTATTTTAATTAAATTAAAATTTAAGAAAAAAAATAATTTGTAACTTATGTGGTGCTAAACTGTTACTATTTGTCAAAAATTTATCTTTAGGGTTCCGTTCCTCAATAGGAAAAAAGGAATCCTTTTAGAGGATCACTTCGTTGTCAGTCTGTCTATCAAGACCCATTTTGCCCCACGTAAAACGCGTGGAGGTATTAAGTTGAAGTTGACATCAAATGCGGTCCCTTGAAGCTGTAAAAATCAAGCTTCTAAGTCAATGTAATCAAAAGATTTATATATTAACCAAATTTAACACTGCGCAGGTAAATAAAAAAGGGTACTTTCCATTGACCTACAATCATGAAAAATTGTGAGAAGCAAGGTCTCACATGTGACATACATACTTGTAGATGTATATATTTTTAGTTAAGTTTGTCTTTCAGGAAAAAAGGTGCAACAATGTTCGAGATCGATTCCCGTGATGGACGAACCATCTGCTTACAAGTTTGTACGGCACCCATTTTGCGCAAATCAGACTCGCTCTTGTACGTTTTTTTTTGGTCTGGTGGTGACCTGTTACTCATTTCTATAAAAACTTTAATGTGAAGCACTTTAGTAAGTTACCTAGATCATTTTATGAATTGTGACGACAGAATGTTTTAATTATTCTTAAAATATTAGTTTTAGGTGTAACCTATACGAAAAAATGAAAATAAAATAAAAGATCTGAAAATGCACAATTGTTTTTTTTACCTCTGAACAAAACCTTTAATTAAACGAAATACAAAATGTGAGATTGATTTTTAGAATCGTTATGACAGGCAGGTACCTTGTATGCCCCACTTTGATACATATTAGATGTGTAACTCGGGACTTAAGCGCGATAATATTTAAAAGATACAATACCTCTTATAAATGATGTCGAGGGTGTACTCGCTGATGATAGCATTTGCTAATGACTGTAACAAAGACTCCAACAAAAGTGTAGTGTGTCGAAGTACCGATAGTATGAATAAATATAAAAATAGTGAAGACGAAGTGCGGGTAGTTGCCGAAACGCGCACTTCACGGAGACTTCGCTATTGTCGCTAAGCTCTCATCAGTCCACTCCTGACACGATCGGTGCAATTTGATCGAAACGTCGTGTAACCAAGAGGTATTGTACCTTTTAAATATTATCGCGATTAAGTCCCGAGTTACACATTTCATAATCATTAAAGCAGGTACAAGAATAATGGGCAATAGCTTTTCTGCCTATGAGAGCTATGTCTATGCCTATACACATTATAATTATGTTCGTAAACGGACATGCCGGGACTGGATTCGCCCTCGAAGTATGTAGAGATCCTTTCTTTCAAGCTCTCTCAGATGTTCAGCAGGTTATTGTCCTCTGATTTCTATCACAAACTTACCCGTTGCATGTGTGTGCTCTGTATAATAACAACGTGCCTGTTTACGTTGGTATATACCTAGGGTGAATAAAATAAGGACTTCTTCCGTTAACATAGGGAATGGGATTTCAGACATATTCGTATTTATTGGCCGAAATTGTGCACGTCTGAGGTTATAATTTTATCTGGTCACCAGATCGCCTAATATTTTTGGATTATTAATTCTTTCTTGAATTATTTTTAAAAATCTTGAACCCGGACATTGTCCTCAATCACATGATGATGATGATGAAAGACGTTTAATATTGCTGTTATCCTAGATGTTAGCCTTTTTAAATCGTTAATGAATGACTTTACATGTAAAGTAATACATTTACTGCTTTTTGAAGTATTCTCCATTACATTTTAAATACTTTTTCATTCGGTCAAACCATTTTTGAAGACATGAGGACCATTCGTCTAAGGGCATGTTTTTCACGTGCTGGTTGAAAGCTATCACCTAAGAGCAATAATTGCTATCACAGCCTCTTCCGGCCCGGTAAATGTCATACCTGTCACCAATTCTTTCTGGTCTGGACTATTTGCGGGATGGGTCACTTGTCATACCATTTCAGAAGCCAACAATAACTTTGTCTTGTTCGCGGTGTGTGCCGAAGCATTGTCATGATGCAATAGGATGCAACTTCTTGGTTGTTTTTCCCTAACTTATTCAAGGACACTGGGCAAACAGATGGTGGTGTACCACACAGCATTAACTGTCTTTTGTTCTTCAAGTGGGATCGTGCAGACAGGACCCGTCGGGGAGGGAAAAAGGGAGAGAGAGAGAGAGAGAGAGAGAGAGAGAGAGAGAGATAAAGATCCACTAGAGCTCTTTATTAATTAATGTCACAAACCTGTTAATGTGACGTTTTAAGTTCGTCGTTACGTTTAAGTTGTCACTTCTGTCGGCAGTCCCATGACTGCCTTTTTTTTGGTGCCTACCTTTCTCGCCTACCTCAATTTTGTTGGCTTGCTGTCACCTTCGCACACCCATACAGAAGACTGTTGCTTTCTTTCCGGCATGTAATCAGTATATCCATGTTTCATCTCCTGTCACAATGTCATACAGCATTTGAACAATTGAACGTCCGTGATCGTACTTTAACAACATTTTTTTACATCAATCAACACAAGTTAGTTTTTGTTCTGAGGTGCGTTCATGAGGAATCCAACAACAAACAAAGTTTTCTAACTTTTAAATGTTGATGTAAGATTTTTTGAATTTGATTGAATACCAATCCCCGAATTTCCTCGAATCTCCTCATAGGTGATACGCCGGTTTTCTTCAATTAGTTGTAGTAGCCTGACAGTAGCCACATTTTCCTCAGTGATCGCAGTTGAAGGCTAACCTTCACGAATTTCATCATAGGGAGAAACACGGCCACGATCAAATTCTGCGTATCAACCAACATCTGCTCCGTGGTATCAACGCCTTACGGTGCTCAAAATGAGGTTAATTCCATTTTTGCTACGGACGATGAACTTCAACTTGTGATAAAAAAACAATAATTGACACGCGATTTCCCGCCAATTTTCCAAGTTTCCTATGTTTAAAAAAATATAACATTCGAAATCCAAACATGTATGAGCGGCCAGGAGCGCAGAACTTTCAGTGTGCCCTATGTACCTACTTTGTTGTCCTCAATCTTACTAAAAACTAACAGTTTTGTTCCGGGTCAGGAGGTTTGGTAAAGTGCCTGTGACTAAACGGTTAATTGCGGGGGCTTTCTTTATTAATTATCAACGTCATAGCACGTTTTCAAATCACGGTACGCTTGGTTTTCCTACAGATCGTAATGCTTGCTTTATCTATGGATCTATATCTGTACCCACCTTAGACAACTATAATACGACATCGGGCTTTAGACTGAGAAGTACTTATTATTAAATTTCTCCAATTTAGGACTATGTCTGTGTTTTAGAATTATTTATAGTTGTGTGTACGAAATGGACATTCAGTTTCCATAGTGCTTTGCTGTTTTGTTTTACGATTTAAAATGGCAGGTTCCAGTATTTTAGGTAATCTACTGTTTCGTGACTGGCCACGTTGATCTCCTCTTTATAAGTAAATGTACAATACTAAGTATATACTTAGTCTAAAGTCTAAGGTGCCAACGAAGTAGACTCTGCTTCATTTGCGTCTCATAAGTTTCTTCGTTCATCCAATCACTCTCTCTCTCGTTCATCTGATTATAGATTCGGTATAGTGTTTTATCTTAATTATTTATGCCACTCTGCATTCCATTCAGTGTTGCCAACCGTACGAGGTTCCTCGTACAAATACGAGATTTGTGGTCTGCTGTACGAGGTACGAGGATACGACCCGGCTCATACAATTATGTATGAGATTTTAATCTAGGAAATTTTATTGCATTATTTTTATTGTGACACTATTTTATAGCGTCAATGGGTTTTTACACTTAGGCTACATTGGGTCTGCTAAATGAAAAGTAAAAATATATTCATGTTAGCGCAGGCGTATTATATACTTAAAATTATCATTCAGCAATTCAAAGACTTAAATGTAATGAGTAAATTTGACAGATTGTATTAGTCTGATATGCCGGCCACCATGCATTCTCATTTAACCTCAATTAATAGTTACCTTTATATGATGAGCGTGAATTTAGCAGCCATGTTAAAATTAAAGAGTCATTAAAAAAATGGAAAACAAAATGAACACACAATTTTTTTTTTATTTGATAATCAGCATTTTTTTGTTATAAAAATATTAAGATTTCATTTGTTTAATTCATTTTTTTTAAGTTAACACATTACATGTAAATGTACACTCATTTAATGTCTTATTTTTGGTTTCATAACATTTTAAATGCTTGTTGAATGTACGAGGTTTGAAAGCCAGCGTACGAGATTTTTAGGTGTTTGTGTACGAGAAATAAAGTTCTAAGGTTGGCAACCCTGATTCCATTGATTCATTAATGTTGTTCTGTGCTTCTATGCAGTAAGGAGAAACTGTCAGTGACTGTCAGTAAAAAAATCAATAGATGGCAATATTTAGCAAAATAAAAATTAGAAAGTAGTTTTACTGAATAGGGTTAATCTTTTTATATAATTATTGTATTTTACAGCGAGAAATTCAATTATCATCTTCAAGTACTATAGTTGCCATTCGGAGTGCTTAGGTCGTTATGTCGCCACCTAAGCAGCCTTATAGTTTGTTTAAATTGTGTGTTAAAAGTAGTATTGGTCTTATTAATTCAGCTTGTTATGTTATTGAAAAGAGTTATCCTGAGAGTAAGTTTAACGAGTGTGAGAAGGAGGCGTTTGAATTGAAATGCCACTTGATGTCTATGCTGCCCGCCAGGTAAACCTTTGTTGTGATTCCTAACAAGTTACACGTACCTAAAAAAAAATATTTGCCAAGGCTTTGGCTTTAACACTAAGTTATTTAATTTTATTATAATTAGTAACAAACTACAGTCAGAGAAACTTATTGTTGACCTTAATGCAAAGAAATATAGTAAACCTAAATAAATATTTGTTATTATGTAAAACAATTTTTTTTTTTACAATAATTGTATTTTTAATCTGTTTCTAACAAATGCTTGTTATTCTATAAATTCTTAAGAGCAATGAATGTTTTATGTGTGCACAGGTTCAGTAAAAAAAAAACAGTTAAATATTTAACTACCTTTCATCTGTACGAGTAGAGGGAACTTATTGCATCAACATCATAATAATATGCTTGATTAAGAATACTACCTTATCAAAAGCTAATTTAGTTGTCACAATGCACATATCAGTTTCAAAATACCTATATCAGTGTTCTTGAACTAGTGATTCTTTGATTTGGCTGACTTCCAAATATTGGTGACTGTGCAGAAATATAAACATTTAATTATTCTTCAGAAAACATTTTGATTTAATGCTTTTTCAAATTCATATAAACTTTTTTATAACACTACACTATAAAACAATAGTTATTTGGAAAGCCAGACAATTGGTACATTACCTCATACACCTTGTTTGTAAACTCTCTTATTTCTATAACATTTGGTGTGGTATTGAAACCTTGTTCACTTTTCTTTCATATAAGTAGTGTTTATGAGCAGGGCAGATTGGTTAATTCACACTTTAAAAAAAGCCATATAAAGATTTAATTATTTGACTCTAGATGCACTTGGTAACACTTGACTTAATTTTACAATTGATTATGTGTGTAATTATGGTTAACTTTACTATGCATAAATCTTATATCATAATAAGATACTAACTTTATCTTGCACATTCTATGATAATATAATTATGTTAATGGGAATAAACACTATCACATATTTAAAAGGGATTGACCAGGTTGCTTGGTTTACCATTATATTAAAAAACTGAACTAAAATTCAGTTTGTTAATAAAATGCTTTTTAATCTATTTTTTCTTATAATGTAGGTTCCAAAAGCAACTACCTGCATAATCAAGCAACTGTAGCATAATGACTTAGATTTGCAAAGAATGCTAGTTCGAACAAGATCATTGACGTAAACTGAGCTAAACATTTGTGTTAAGAGGGGGTGGACAGCGTACTTATTCTTTTTCCATTGGGAGATATCCTTAGCCAGGTCTACGAACAAACAAAATAATAATAATATGCCTCTCCCGGCATATTATTATCTGTTGTGTCTATATCCCTATAACTTTGCCATGTGATCTGGTGTCGAACTGCCCTTCTTGTAGCCACAAGGTCATCAGAGTAATTTTTTACAGAAGTTTCCTACCTCACTGCTCTGAAGAACCATCAATTCTAACCATTACCAATCAGGCTTCATGACCGGACAGAAGTCTAATTCAATCTTGTCCATTGTTTCTGAATTAATCCAGAAAAAGCGAAGCGGGGCGATCCTAACTTTCTACAGAGGCTTCCTGCCTCATAGTCCCTATCCGGTTCCTGTCCGTTGTGGACCGTGACGGTGAACGCGGCCCCGTTTACTGTACTGTGTACCTACTGTCAATCAGACACGCAAAGCAAAATAGAGCTCCCGCCTCGGCAGAAATAAGTCCCCGTTCCGTTGTCCAGCATGTACAACCGGGATAAACCTGTTAGCGAAGCACCGCAAGTGTACCTACTGGGTGGATTTAGACCGGCAACCTTTCGATTGCAAGTTCGAGATCTTTAGTCATTAAGCTACCGCAATGGAACAAATTTGTTTTCATGACAGTTCTTAGTATAAGTTATATTTAAATGTTATTTTATTTTGCAGGTTATTCGATGTCCTCTGTTCAGAAAGAACATGCTGCCAGTACCGCGGCGACCCCCGTGTACAGCTCCACGTACTGACTCATCCCAACATGACCGTCTTCCGCAAATGCGACCTCGATAACAGCATACCGCAACGGTTCTGGATTAATACTCTCTGCAACTTCGGGCGCCTAGTCGTTCTCGATTTAAAATTCATTTGTACTGACGAAATTCTCCAAGTCGTTGGCGTCAATTGCCCTTTACTCGAAGAAATCAATATTGTCTCTCGAGTAGACATCTGTAAGTCACTTTTTAATGCGTCAGTTTTAATAAGAAATGTCTCCGATGCTGGTCTTTGCTCGATTACAAATTTGAAACATTTGAGGATATTGGCAATGGACCCGCCGCGGAACGAACGGGCAACTCGTATTGGTCGTTGTGTGTCCCAAGGTGGGATTATTATGTTAATCAGGAAACTTCCATACTTAGAAGAGTTGAGGATCGAGTCCTGCGATATTGGCTCCACGTTGATAGGTACAACAATCGAAATAGGTCCGTTGAGTCTCAGAAAGATTAATTGTCATTTCGCTTCAGCTGATGGTATTAAAAAACTTATAAAAATATGTCCTTATCTTCGAGAGTTATCAGTAACACATTTGTCTGAACATAACAAAGACGCTATACTGGAACAGATATCTATAAGTGAACTAAGGTTGAATAAACTCGATTTGTCATTCTTTTCCTACTCGGATTCGATGCAGCAATTGTTAACTGTCAAAGGTTGTTATCTCACGCACTTCACTCTGTGGGAGATTGACCATTCTTTGACCTTAGACGCAGTTTTATCCCTTGGAAGGTGTTGCCCTAACTTGACATCTCTTTGTATTATGACTCAATCAAAGTGTTTAGTCATACCAAGATATTTTCGGCGACCGAAGAAAATTTTCTCAGAACTCCGAAATCTGACTCTGGGTAACGAAAACTTTAGTATAGATGATTTATTGTCATTTTTCTTAGAGTGTACGAGTAATTTACAAAAGTTAGTATTGAAATATCAAACAAAAACGAATATAGATGACACATTATTGCATTTACTAAAAAAGGGACATTTAAAAAATATTAGAAATTTATGGTTGGACTGCACATTAGAGGTTTCGAAGAATGTGATAAAACAGATTATACAAATGTGTGAATGGTTACAAATGTTCACCGTGGACTTTGCAGAGGATATGAGCGAAGTACACAGGTACATATGTGAAAATAACTTGGATTTAAAGTTAGGTGGCTATTAGATTCACATATACTTACCTATTTATATTTTATTGTAATTAATAACTAATAATAAATAAATATTTTTACAAGTTTGTAGTTTTTTTTATTAAATTTAACCCAGAATTAGGAAAATCAATATTTTATGCAGCAAAATGCAAATAACTATATAAACTTTTATTTAAATTATTTTGGGTAAAATGGAGATAAAATGGATACCAAGTGAACTTGATTAGTTTTTTCGTCGTAATGAAACTATTTTAAGTTTCATAGGGATTCCTCATAACAGCGCTATTTCTAAATAGACATGGTTAACTCGTGGAGGACCAAAAGGCGGAGGAGCTCGGACAACTCTAAAAAGGTTTCTGTTACTTATTGGCAGGTTTAAAATAAAAGTATTCAATAAGATATCGTTACATACGAATATCCGATGTATTTATTCGATTTCTCTCTTATATAGGTAAACAAAACCATAATACACGTTTGATCACAATAATATTAATAGTCTTATTAGTTATTACCGTAAAAATGTTGAAATATTGGTGCCGATGGTGTAACACCACTCTCTAAACTATAATCTGATAAAATTTTCTTCACATAAGATGTACTTTGAAACAAGGTCTTATTTCAAATTTAAACAAGTAGGTAACATATGTCGCTATCGAAATAAGCAATTTATTTGTCGACTAGTTGCTGTAGTAAACTATCTGACACGCTTAAATAAACTTCTAAACCACGTAGCGAGAGCCGCTATTCGTTGAATGTCTTTTGCTCTGTGTTTTCTTCCAGGTGCCGATTAAAATAACGTCATCTTAGTTCATTTTGAACAAGTTTTTATACTTCATTTGAATAAATGGGGACTATCGCTGCGTGGCAATTATACGGCACTTGAATAAATGGGGACTCTCGCTGCGTAAATAAAGTTGAGTCTACGTTGACAGGTTTTAGTAAAATTTAGTGGCGCTGAGAAATAGATGCCAGTAACAAATAGACCTTGTTACGAAGAAGACAAGGTTGATTTCATATGAAGAAATTAAGTCAGATTATAGGTTAGTGGGTCTTATAATCACGGCCATTGTATTGAAACTTAAGTTCCCATTGTCGTTTCTCCCTTTTTTCAGGCTCTAGGTACCCATAAATATGCTTCATTTATTTACCACTGTTTTCGCCAACGGTTGTGGTATAAATGCTCCATACAGTTCATGCAGATTTTCTACTGAGATTACAAGGTGAATGGTTGATCCCTGGCTGTTGTTGTACTTTTGATTTAAAAAAAACTTAAGTCTATTAGCCAACCTTCCTTCCAATCTTTAGTGCCTACTAGATGTTGTTTTATTTAATTTTTCTTCTGTTTTCGAGCCTACAAACTTTGTGTGATTCACATTAGGACACAGATGTTTTTTTTTTTTTACTAGAAGGAACAAAGAATATTGGCTAGGGCCTTTCCAAATCAGCAGCATACACATTTTTAATATTACACGAAATCAATTAATGTACAGTTCCTGTGATTCTTTACTCCGCGTTCGTAACTGATCTTTGAAAACCAGATACGAACATGTAATTTTTTTCTTGTTTGATAACCAGTTACAAAAACGGAATTTATTTGTCGTTTTCGTAACCATGGTTCATAACCAGCTACGAAAATGGTATATTTTTCTCTGACCATAACCGGTTATTAATTAGGAATATTTTTTTTTACTTTCGTAGTCGAGTACGAAAATAAGAATAAGAATAAATATCGAAATAGGAAACGAGAAAATATCTCATGCCTCCTTTGACCGCAATTCATAAGCTCAGAAAATATATTTATTTTAAAAAAAATAACAAGAACAATGCAATGCTGAGTAGCCAAAAAACAAAAACAAAACTCTTAGTTACAAGTACAAACTAAATTTTAAATCGTGAAATTATTTCCAAGCAGTGCCCAACGGTTATAATATTTTTTTCTAGGTCATCAATTGCGGAATTTATTTCTGTATCAATTTCTTGATAATTGCGGGATTTGATAGTTTTGCTGCATCTTCGGATCTTCGTTTCTTTGGCTAAAAAATGTAACACTTGAGCTAAGGATGGGTTCTTCCGCCCCACATACTTGTTTAGTCTTGCATGCCACCCTTCAAGGTGATTGGTGGTTCTTATGTCTTCTTTGTAACAGCAACATTTCTTCATAAATTGAATATCGTTTAACCAAAAAATATTATAATAGGAGTTAAATTGTTCAATCGCCACGCATTTAGGTGATCTTTGCATTATATATTTGTACCCGGACAAGATGTTCTTTAGTGGTAATCGTGCCAAACCTGCACATCTTGCAACGTGTCGTCTTTGTACACTTGATTTCAGTCCTAATGACTTAGCTTTTTTAAACAGACTCTTACAATAATGGAAAAAGCAACCTTTTATTGTGGTTGTTCGAAACACCTTTTCTATAGCTTCCATGGCACTCCTTTCATAGTCGAGCGTGATTTTCTTCGGCTTCCAGTTAGGTAATCGTTTTTTTATTAGTTGTAGTAAGATCTCATATGTCCTTTCTTTTTTATTGTGAAGAAATGAGAAGAATAAAGGAATTATTTGTTTTGTAACTTTGCTCTATCCGTGAATAGAGTAAATTTGTTGAAATGGTGCCGGACACGAGCGAAAAGTACCATCCATAAAAAAGTGGTTAATATTATCAAGAATATTGTGAATGCCGGGACAACAAAAAACTAGAATTCTAGTCGCATCATCATACTGATGATGTGGCTAAAAATCCGCGAGTAATCATTTTTCGAACTTTTTGGGTACGGATACTTCGGCCGGAGAATTAAAATAATGTAATTTTATCACACCCAAACTTTTGTTTCTGGCATTATACAGACCACTTATACTACCGAAGTCCGGTAGTTTAGTGACTAAATCCGTACCATCATCCTGCAGATCGCAAATCATTTCTTCATTTTATTTCTGAATAGGTTACAAATTCGAGCTAATCTTCGCTTTTAAATTATGAACTTTTTTAATTATTGAATTGTTCTCAAAATTACGTTAAACAATTACTATTGTGTGATTTTTCCTTTACGAAATTATTTTTGCTGTCAAGAGTTACGTTACCTCCACAGCCTTTTAGATTGTAACACTGATAAAATTTATTTTTGTTGTTATATTATTATGTTTTCCTTTGATGGTACTGCCGACCATCATAAAGCAGCTTAATGTCCCCTCGTTTCGTTGCCACAAATTCTATTGATTTTTCTTCGATTGACTCCATTTTGGTATTTGGCCTTAAACATATTTCTTTGAACCATACAGAGAATCACAGAAAAAGATGAGACTTTCGCAAATGACATTTCAATATAACTTTGAAATAGATGGAAATACTTATCAGCCAGTTGCATTGTAAGTATTTATCATATAGTAGGTAGGTACCTATTTATTCAATGTCGATGGTTGGTCTGCGTAACTATTGCCAACTTTTTGATGAGTTAGTGCTATCAGTCCTTCTTTTGGTAAATTTTTCGTATATTCATACTATAAGTACCACATCACCAACTATCTCAGTTTGTCAACTTTTTTACGATTTTTGACACAAACTGAGACCGATGTTAGTATGTATTATAAGGGCAAGTATCTATTAAAAATGGCTTTGTCTTGAATGATCTATCAACGCCCAGCCAAAACTACCCAGATGGACCAGTCACCCTCCATACTTCCGTCGTTGTCAAAAATCATTAGGTAATTATACCACAGGGACAGGAATTGAATGGTTATCCCATTCAATTCAGTTGTGAAAAGTTTAAAAACTTGACATTTCCAGGTTATGAAACTCGATTACGAAAGTGGAAAAAAATATTCCTAATTAATAACCGGTTATGAACAGAGAAAAAAAATACCATTTTCGTAGCTGGTTATGAACCATGGTTACGAAAACGACAAATAAATTCCGTTTTCGTAACCGGTTATCAAACAAGAAAAAAATTCCATGTTCGTATCTGGTTATCAAAGATCAGTTACGAACGTGGAGTAAAAGCCTGTGATCATATTAGGACGAAAATGTTAAGAAACATGCTTGGTTTAGAAATAATAATATTTTATTTTGCAATACCTATTGATAACTTGAAAAAATAATTACAATTCTGATATCAATAAATCGAGAGTTGATTTAGTTGTGATAAACTGAACTCCCGTATCTGACTCTCCTCCTGTCTTGTTCTAAATTCAAATTAAAAAGTTTTAAAATTACAGCGAAGAATGGATATAATTAGATTCTTATTTCTATCGCAGCTAATAAAATGACAAATAACGTTTTCATGATTTTGTATAATTATTAAAGTAAGTCATTAAATCTTAAATCCTTGACCTAATACATTTTAAAGTTCCAATGAGTTGCAATCAGAATGTAGGATCTTCTCAAAAGAAACGTATCACGGGACAGTTGTACCGCATACATTCTGTTTATTTAAATCAATTGTCACAAGAACTTACATGTACAGAGGGAATACAAACGCACTTGACCTAATACGTGTAAATACACTGCCCATTTTAGACATAGGAAATTAGGCTTATAGGCTACATGCAAAGAATTTTCAGGAACAAACAAAACCGTGGCTGGCGTGAACACATTGATATGTCGACTTACATGTTTTTTTTTTTATTGGCCGAATACCTCCTACGCATTAGGAATTCATTTGAAAAAAATTTACAGTTTTAAATATAAATAAATTTTGGAGAAATCGACTTTGGAAACATGTTGACATTTCGCATTTTAACGTGTCTAACTTGACAAACCTCATGTCAAATTAACGATTCACATGATTTTGTGAATGAACATTGATATTTTGTTATATCAACTTACACTCGGTCACCAAAAAAATATTTGTTACTTGAAATCTCAACATGTACATATTATAACGTCAAAACTTAAAAATGGCCACCCTGAAAAATAGCAATTTTAGACATGTCAACATATTCACGCCAGCCACGGAACTTACCTAAGTACTTTTTCTCTCCATGCTACATCGCAATAACGTTTATTTTTTAAACATAAACAATTTGTTGCTGAGATGTTTCTTTGCAAAATTTACCTAGCTATTACACCAAGTTTGATGTTCTCTCGAAGCAATGGCTCAGAACTCAGCACAATCTTTTTTTTTACCAGACTATCTACAATTACATTTTATAGACCAATACATATAGCTTTGTTAGGAATATGTAAATACTTCATTGATCAAACTTTATACATAGAGTTGACTGTTTATCAAATTGTATTGAATAAATGTATTTTATTTCTATGTAACACACTCAATGTGGTTATAGTAATAATTATTTAGCTTAAATTTTACTAGCTTACTGTATTTTTGCACTAGGATTGGGTTGCTAAAAAATCCTAATCATATTTACTAACTAGACATTTACTTTTAATCCTATACAGTTTAAATAAAAAAAGGTACAAAAATAATTACGAAATAAATAAAAATCTGACTAAATAATAAAATTAGGCAAGTATCAAATTCCATTCATTCATTCAACGAAGCGTGGTGGCCTGCAAATAGTTATATTTACACTCGCAAGGTATTTCTGTTCCAAAATTATTTTTTCTGCATTTGACGCAGTAAACAAACAGTAAAAGGTAAACAACTTAATGCCAATTTAATTTTGTAATCAGATATTTATTTCGAAACTGAAATTAATTTCGGTAAGTCCAATATTAGACATACCACTACATACAAGTTTACTAAGATGACAATTGTAACTTGCCTAATTTTAGTCTTCAGCCCCCATGATTGTTCAGCAGCAACTAAGCCCACAATAGTCTTATGTCCTCGTAAAACACTATATAAGTCACACACACAGTAAACACTCAGAGAAACTTTCTTCTGTATCTCTTGTAACCCTTTGCGTGTCAAATGGCCAGCGGGTCAGTCAGGCCATTCGTATGCTATGCCATGAAATCAGTCTCTGGTTCCTTGTCGTTGTCTCTCTCATCTTCAAAGAACTCGTTTTTGGGTTCTACCATTTTATCAGCCTCTTCTTGACTAATACGAACATCTGGGTCAGGTTCTTCTTTGATTCTGTATTCATCAGGGAAGAAGTCACCTGTAACAAATAGACGAAAGTTATTCAATTTAAAGTTCTCATTACAATGAAACGCCATTAAGTTATCAATATAATTTGGTTCCAATGTATAATTTTTGCAAGCATAGATATTTAATAACTTCTTCCATCTTCACTTGTACACAGCGTGTAAATATCACCGTCGCGAATAACTTACAAAAACGTCTTTCTTTGGATACTTATCACAATGCAAAAGTCAGTTCATCATAAAAATGCGAGATTAAGGATTTACAGTCAATGATTTTGCACTACGCAGTGTAACGCGACACGCGTACTGTGCGGTACGGTGAATGACCTTCAGCGCACGGCGCCGTGGAAGCAGCTGATTGCATAAATGTTTTACATTGCAGTTTTTGGACCGAATGGGGTATTTACTGATTTCTTTTCAGTAAAATGTTCTGTTTACTCATTGTGATTTCACTTTTAAGCAAAAAAATGAATTATCCGGCAGAAATTTCCAATGATTTTCCACTCAGAATGATGGTCTGAATACACTATTTCAGGATTCGGTACGGTGTCACTTACTCTCTGTATACATACTTGTACATGTATAGGTATATCGTAAAATTTTATGTATTTAGATGATGTTTTGCTTTAAGTTTATCTACCTATATGTATAGCTGTATTCCCTGAGATAAACGCGATTATACAACAAAAAAAAAACGCTGAGCGAACCCTAATCGCCCAGGTACTAATGAAATTATGTTAATTTGTTTAATTACGTTTAAAATAACGAACAACAATGAACAATGAACAGCTTACTCCGTATCTGTCTTTGCTCTAAATGTCGTTACAATATCCATAGTTAACGTAGTTTACAAGACTTTAAAGGTAACATTCTGGTAGCATTAAACTTCTGACAGAATATAGAATTGAAAAGACATTCTTTGAAGCGAAAACTTCTTTAGGCACGTTAGTGCACTTTTGCTATGGTGAAAAAGCACTGAACTCGTGACCGTCACGCTAATAATACATATATAGATCCACTAGAGGGCGCTAATCTAAACATTGAGTTGCGTCCGCTCCCTATTATTTAATGTCACCAACCTGCTAATGTGACGTTTTAAATTCGTCGTTACGTTTAAGTTTTCACTTCTGTCGGCAGTCCCATGACTGCCTATTTTTTTTTAATCGTTGAACCGTTTATCGCTGTTCAGAAGTACAATAATTTAAACTAGTTTTTGTCCTGAACTGATCTGATCGAAATTCGACTATAATTTATTATGATTAATAATAACTTGAGACACCTCACACACATCTCCGTCTGATCCCAAACTAGGCAGAGCCAGTATTGTGGTAACCAGACTGCTGATATATTATTAAATACATACATATTATATTATAGGTAAATTACACCCAGACAGAGAGCGAACTATCCTGGCCATCACGCAAATATTTGTCCTGAGTCATACCCACGACCTCTGGCTCAGCAGTCAAGACAGGATCACTGACCACTAGAAGAACAGACCCGTCAATTGTTATTATTAAAAAACTATTTCGGATGAGGGCTAGCGAAAAAAAGGGTTAGCGCAACGAAAAATGCTGACCGATAGTTGATTTATTTTATTTACGCCAGCTGTGGATTCTGCGCGATACTACTATAACTTTGATTTTGGTTGTATACTAATTATCCATATATTAGTTAGGGCAACTTTCACAGATGGCGCAATTTTAATTTCGAGTTTTTTACAATAGTTACTATATTTTGATACATTTATTCAATCCATTAAATATATTTATATAAAGCGAAAGGAACTCCGTTCCAACCCCAAAGATCCCTCACGCGTTGTTTTTTATTCTAAAGCTCAAAAACAAATTGGATGTCAAACAGTTGACAAAAAGGGACTAACTGTTTTGTCTACCAATTAATATATATGATATGTAAATCCGTAAATTAATAGTTTACACTCAAACCCGTTTTGTGTTGAGTAATCCCTTTTTGGGTTCTCACCAAAATAATTTGGTTTAAAAAAATGTTAGTTAAGGGTCCAATCAGACTGAAAGACAAACAAAATATAAACCTTATTCCATTAAATCAGAGCTGAAAATCGTATGCAAGTAATATAATCTAGTCCAAGTTACTTGGGCGTACTATTTTCAGCTCTATCTTTATGGAGTAACGTTTATATTTTATTGACATTTTAAAAGTGCTCGCTTGTCATCGACGCTAAAGGCATACATACGGACCTGGTACATGCGTCATCTGCACCGCCGGTGAGTGCTGGCACATCTTGAGGTTGTCGTATACGTGCTTAGAGATAGCATCCAAGTACTGCTTGCTGTTAGCGTTGTTCGTACTGCAATTGCATCAAAGGTATCAAATGAGTTTCGTCATTAACCGGTATTACATTCTCTTGAACATATTTAACGATTCATTATTTTGCGGCCAGCTTAAATTTTTTGCGTTTGGAGCCTTAGAATAGCATGCTTTTGCTCCAACGATACAAACGCGTCAGTCTGTCGGCGTAGAGCCTGGCAGACCGATGCGTTTGGATCGTTGGCGTGTTTTTAAACAAAATTATTCATAACAATTAATATGAGAAATTGTCACAAGAAAACCGTGTTGCTGTATTATTATTATTATTAGTGTGCCATGTTTGTCGTACAAAATATGCACTTATTTGAAAAAAGATCACGGGTACGTCACGCTGACAAATTATGTGTTGTGGCAAGCAAAACTGTGTTGCACAAAAGCTTTTTCTGCACTGCTCCACGTATATATAATCATATACCAAAATCTATCAAAAACGCTGAAAATCTACAGATTTTCAAACGGGATCTTCAAAAATTGCTCATAACGAAATGCTATTACTCACTCAGAGATTTTTTAGAAGATAAGTGTATTTCCAAGGTTTAGACATTTGCACACGTAATACCTACAAAATATTAATTTCACCTATTATTTTGAATTGTATAAATATTATCTGACATTGTAATATTTTTATACTTTATTACTAATGACAATATGTAAGCGTAATTGACAATTTATAATTTTTGACATGAACAATACTGACATTTGAAAATTAATTTAAACTTTGACATTTTATTATAATCATTAATTCAACACTATTATAACGAAACGATTGTAGTTCACAGAAAACACTTGTTAAATTTTATTTTGTATAATGAATGCATGAAGAACTAGCTACTTACTGTATTTGCACGCCAAACGGCTGAATGTGGAAGAAACCTACCGCCTATTGTATCAACATTTATGTACCCATGTTCGCAAATGAATAAATGAATTATGAATTATGTAGTCAGTTGTGATTAGAAGACAACTCAGCGACACAAAGCATGAGTAAACAAATGAAAAATACTGACTAAAAAAACATACAAGTTGTATACATATATTTTTGTAATCACCTTTTAAAACCCTTTCATTTAAATACCCTACTCGATAAGTTTCGGAAAGAAATATTTTTTTTTAAAACATACATTTTGGCGCCAAAAATCCGCCATTTTAATTTTTTTTAATTTTAATATACCCAATGACACTCGCGCATTAAAGACGAATCGCTTACTAGTTACAAGGGATCATATGGACGGACATACATACATGTCAAACACATAACCCTCCTTTTTTGGTTTTGACAGTTTGACAGACCCGCAGTCGGGTAAGAAACAGTGAAATACATAATGTTTATATTCTTTATGAGGAATTAAAGTGTCTATTTTAATTTCGGTGAAATTGTAGGCGATTAAGCCATCCCGGATCCCTATCTGGTGACAATATAATGTAGGTAAAGTACCTATGAATATGAAAAGATGAAAGCACTACAACATTAATTACGGGATGTTTCATATTAGATGACGTTTATAATCCTCCGCGCTTTTTTCCCAACTTGGTTGGGGTCGGCTTTCAGTCTAACTACGATACAGCCGAACTTTGATATTTTTATGTTGAAGCGACTGCCATCAGACCTCCACAACCCAAGTACTGGACGGTATCGAAGTTCTGTAGTTAGACCAGGTTGTAGGACTTTTTAGGACACCAACTACCCGTAACGAATGCCACAGATGTTCGTATGGCATCCGGGACCGACGGTTTAACGTGCTCTCCGAGGCACGGAGGGGTCTCAATGTGTTAAGAACGGTCACCCATCCTAGACTGACCTGGCTAGTATTACTTAACTTTGTAATGTAACCTACTCGGTTACCACTTAGCCACGAGCCCCTCATTTAGATGTAATTAGATTAGATGAGGTTTAGTGTTAGGTCAAAATTTACCTGTTGATCTCCGGGTGCAGTTGGAAGTCAGGAGCAAAGAACTCCAAGTATTCCGTGTAGGGCAGCTCATTGGAGATGTGCTCATCCACCAACAGGGACGTCTCATAGGTCCAACATCGAGCCACGTTTCTTAGAGTGTAACTGTAATTAACAAATCAAATAATGATTTCATTTTAACAAAACAATTTGAAATTAATTACAGTCGAGACAAGAATAATTATATTACTAAAATACACTATTGAAATGCATTATTCGTTTTTTTTTTATCGTGTGGAAACCCCCACGGGTCATCACCTAACCGGAGCTAACGGAAGTGGTATGTCGGAATCGAACCGACTAAAACCACACGGCGTTCCGTCACAAGTGGGTCTATTGCAGGGGAACACGGGTATACCCTAGGAAGGAGTCCTCCGGGAACCCCTGCAGACCTTGGCTGCCTTCAGCAGGCGACCACACCATGGAGTACGGGGGGCCTTACCCCCCTCCAGATCAGAGAGGTGTGCGTGGATAATATATATATATTATAACTCTCTTTCGTTTCAAACATAATGTAAATAATACATAAAAGAAGCAGTTTTTATCATCATCAATCATTATCAAATGAATTCTTTCACTTAGTTAAGTATATTTTAGATATCAATAAACATTTCATACGTCATAAGTGTCTGTCAAGTTGAAGACATACGCCCGTGGATGAATCCTTGGTTAGTTATGTCTAGTTTGGGTTTAGATGGTATTCTGTGCAATATATTTTATAATATTACTACCACCTACCGCATCCTCGCAAGGGTAGCAGAGACATCTTCAACAATCATCATCATATTTCAACCAATTTACACAAAACCTTAACAAATTATATTTGCTTAATATCTGTTCTGTGTAAGTCTTAGTTCACACTAATATGACTTTTTCCTGATCTCATTATACCTAACCTTCCGCGTGAATCGCTTTATCTATTGGTGAAAACCGCACGAAAATCCGTTCAGCAGTTTTTGAGTTTATCGCGAACAGACAGACAGGCAGACGCGGCGGGGGACTTTGTTTTCTTTATAATATGTAGTGATTTAAAGTATACGCTACTTCCTCATTTTGTGTAAATTAAATCTCGAGCTGTGTGGTACGAGAATAAAACAAGTTTTCGTAGATAGTAAACCAACTCGAATAAGGTGCTATGCGTATAGACGATATACCCACACTGATAATAGTATCAAAAATATATATTGTAGTCAATATACTAACCCTCCACCTCCCACCACTAATGTAGGCACATTGAGGTTCTTGACAAACTTGACACACTCGCCATGTCCCCTGGTAGACAGTGAAAAGCAACCAAGACGGTCCCCTGCGAGTGAGTCAGCGCCGCATTGAAGTACAATGGCTGTGGGCCGGTAGAACTCCATCACATTCGATATTACTGGCTTAAACACCTAGAAAAATATAATATAACAGTTTGTTTATTACGTGTAAGTACCAGAGATGTTGCGGATATTCGTATCCGCAATTGCGGAGCTTTCGCATTGATTTGGACATCATCATCGGAATAATCAATGGGGATGTTCATGCAGATGTAGTGCAAGCAACGACAAGAAAGAAAGTGGGTGTGGCCAGCGACTGGCGTGTGCCGTATACACGTGCTTTACACGAAGCGAAGATTTCGGGGACAAGATCTGACGCGTTTGTTATAGTGTATCAGGGATGTTGCGGATATTCGCATCCACATTCGCAATTCAGCACACAATTCGCTTCCGCATCTATTTTGACATCTCCATCCACGGATGTCAAAAATTCTGCATCTGCAACATCCCTCGTAGATACGATCTCTGTTAAATGTAATAATGATTATTTCGCAATGAGAATAGAAAATGACACTTATAACTATTGACCGTGAGTTTGTTTGCCCGATTTCTTCTCACAAGGCTCAATCATTTAGAAACGGGTTATAGATCGAAACAGGCAGATGTGATATTGTTGTCCATTTTTTTTTATTTAATAATTTTACATTTGACGAAACAAACTATTGTTGCGGTGACTCTGTGTGTGTTGATCTATAATTTTTAATTATAATATTTTTTTATTAAATCGACGATTTCGAATAATTGCTGGTCTATTTTATGAAATAAAGATTTTGAATTTGAAATTTTACCAATTTCCTATGACTACCGGTACAAAACTATCTCTCCCAACTCGTATTACTCCAAACGTCCCCTCTAACTTATACATATAGATACATAACGATCACATCGATACAACTTATATATAACGATCACATCGCTGCTGCAGCGTACGGAAGCTATGGGAAAATACGGCAAAAGAAACGTTTTAAGTAATTATAAGCGGTAAAGTTATTAGTCAGCTAGTGTTCCTGTCTTAGTGGCCTCTTCAATCACAGGAAATACCCAGCCGACATTCGGATACGCGAGCCCGGCCTCTGCGAGCTACTGCAGTTTCAGTCCCGTTCCCCATCCGAGACTTGCAGTATCTCTTACCCTAGGTTCCTCTCCTTACCCACTATATTCCCAAGGAGGGTTGGCGTCACGTAGGCGACCGGACACCCCAATGAAAATTGGGAAAAAGGCAAGAAGATGATGAGAAGATTGATTGCAAGTCTGACGTAAGCTGTCAGACTTGCGATCGATGTTGTTTCGAATTTCGTCCTGTACACCAATGATATGAACCCCGTATCAAAAATTTGGAGCGAGCGCATCGGGTAGTTACGTAACTTACCACATACAAGTAACTAAGGAGTAAGCATGACTCACCTGAACGTAACTTTGATCATCTATCCCTTCTTTAAGAGGGACATTCACCGAGTAGTATCTTCCACTCTCTGATCCAATCTCATACATATCACCAGTTCCCGGGAAGAAATAGTTGCCATATTTGTGGAAGCTGACGGTCATGACCCTGTCTGTAAGGTAGAAAGCCTCCTGCACGCCATCGCCGTGATGAACATCAATATCAATGTACAAGACCCGGGGGTTATACTTCAGGAGTTCCAGTATGGCGATTACTATGTCGTTTACGTAGCAGAATCCTGAAAAACAACTATTTATATGTAGGTAGGTACATTTACTATATATATGTGGGTATAAGGAGTAGGATACCACAACTAAGTTGTTCCATCATTTCATGCATAGGACACACATAAGCCTCCCTCATTGATTTCCAAGAAGACCGGTTTTGACCTGCGATTTTTACAAGGACGTCTGTCCACGTCACCTTGTTGATGGATGTACAGGTTTTCCGCCTCGTGGTCTCATTTCTAGAACTTTTATCTTCTGCAAATACTTTAATATGTACCTACAGTAGTCGCGCGACCTGAATGCAGACCTCGGGAATGCGGTAGCCATTACACTCCGTGCGGGTGAAGCGGGTTCGCGGGGTGCTGGGGGGAGGTTAAGGGCCGTCTTCGAGTCCTCCAATACACTTTGTACGAGTTTGAATAATTGACACAAATTGGAACATTCGTATTTTTTGTTGGTAATCACCATGTTTAATGGTATACATAGAGTTCATGGTTTAATTATCACTACATATTATAAAACAAAGTCCCCCGCCGCGTCTGTCTGTGTGTACGTTCGCGATAAACTCAATAGCTACCGAACTGATTTTTATACGGTTTTCACCAATTTACAAAGTGATTCATGAGGAAGGTTTAGGTGTCTAATTCATTAAGGTTTTGTGTAAAATGGCTGAAATATGACGGTGATTGTTAAAGAGGGCGGAAAAAATCAATATATCCTTTGGTACCCGTGCGAAGGCGGGTTGCTAGTGTCTCACATATTAAACTATTTTTCGTAAAACTTTCTGTGTGGCCTTGTATTTCGTAAAAGCTTTCAATGTAATCGATTTAATAGGTAGTGGATTACACATTACACTATACACAATCAAACAAATTAGATTCAAGTGTTACACAAATTAGGATTGTGTATTTTAATACCTTTATCTAACTTGTTGGATAAATATGCCAGGGCTGCCAGATTGTTTTTTGAATTAGATAGAACATGTATGATTTGGTCATCTAACGGATCTTGTTTGTATATATCAGGGCTGTTATGGGGTTTCGTAACCGAAACAGAAACTATCGAATATCCGAAATTAAACCCTACCTGAAAACATAAGCAAATCTGATATAAAGTTTCGAATAATTTCTATGTATCTGAAATCGTTGTATAATGTTGTAATATCCGTAACTGAAACTATCCGAAGCTATCGGATAATCTGAAATAATTTCATATCCAGTAACCATATCTGAAACCGGTAGGTATAATATTATGCGAAATTTTATATCCATAACATCCCTATATATGTACATATATTTATTTACTATGCTGTATAATTGGGTGCAATGGTTGTCAGTGTAGATAGTGGTTGATTTATTATAGTTCAATTGAACTGTTCAAGAACAGAAGGTTAGTTTTAATAGAACTAGGATTACCATTTTCTCACCAGTTCCAATTAATCTTCTTTAATCAATAAGTCTTAAAATATTTAGAGAACTGGAATAGTTTAGGTTTTGTATACTTAATAACATTTGGTTTTGTAAATTTTTCTGACCTGGCAGCCCTTTTCATAACATGTTATCATAATGTGATAACATGTTATGAAAAAGTGCTTTACCTTTTAAGTCGTTTATCCCTGTTAAATGCTTCACAGTACGCATTGTAGCCCACAGTAATATTGTTCCTTCTATATGATTCTGAGGTGGCCTGTCGTATCTATAGCAGCATTTTACTCGTAAAATTTAGTGTAAGTAACTTGATTAATTCTTTGCTTATTTTATTATTTTTTAATTCCAAATTCGCACAGAATCTTTGATGAAAATTATAAGAAGCCTGTTTTTTGTTTTGATATCACAGGTACAAAATGTTGAGTGGAAATTCCATCACAAAGTTGTCTCAACAACTCATAGTTTGTAGACATACTGCACTCTGTATGCGTTGAATGTCAATGACCGCTTTATAGGAACAGCCTACTTTGCCACAATCGATATTTTTTACGTTTGTCTTAGTGACCACGCAGCTGGAATTTTTTTTGGATGAAAAAAATTTTTGTGAAAATTTTACCTATTTTTACGTTTAACATACTGGTCAATTTTATCGGATTATAAAAATGTAGCTTGAAAATATTACCTACCTATTTTGTGCAAAAATGGAGAATGTATCATTCACCTAATGCCTAGAAATTTATTTATTTTACCACGCCCTCACAGAAAACCGGCCGTGAAGCAATGCATTGCATTTCGCCGCGTGAGTGAGGTTCCCGGAGGCCCTAACTCTTCCCTCTCCCTTATTCCTGTCCTTCCCCTCTCCCCCCTCCCTCTCTTCTCCTACTCTTATAACCTTAAAGGGCGGCAACGCACTTGTGACTCTCGAGTTGCAGGTGCCCATGGGCGGCGGTAGTCATTTACCATCAGGTGACCCATCTGCTCGATTGCCACCTATACCATAAAAAAAAAAAACTTATATAAAAATACTTAACATAAATAATTTCAACACTGACCCGACGGTTCAAACTTCTTAGCATGATGCAGTCCACCAGACCAATTGATGGCAATGTCACAAGCATTGTTGTTGAGCTTCATAGCCCCTTCCAATGAAGCACCCGTGTACATTGAACAAAAGTCAAAAAGACCTTCAAACACAGGACAATCGTCACCAACATTGTAGTGCAGCAAATCTTTAGAATAGCCTGAAACAGATATGTAATATTTATGTGTGAGAAAATCCTATACTATTCATATACTAAATGGTAAATTTTAAATATCTAAGAACATTTGTATTCTAAAAATAATCCTTTGTTAATACTATAAATGAGAAAAAGGATTTCGTTTTTTAGAGTAAAATAATGGCACTGTAACGAACAATAACTTAAAAGGTTAGACTACACTATTAGATCCGATTTTTGTAGGAGATTATGTCTCGATGGTATAGTTGATCGAAGGTTCAAGCAGCAGGGTATTTGTGTGTAACTGTGTACCTTGATTTAGGTAACATTTATTATTTTGTATGCGCATTGCGTGGCTGTATTGTGAGGCAATAAATGGTTCTTTCTTTCCGTAACATAGAATACAACCAATTCAGGAAATCTCTAGTATAGGCTGGTTAGGAGTTCACATACCTAATAGCTAATAATTACTAATTTTCTAAAGTAAAATATTGCTGGTGATAAGGTTCAAAAGGGCAAAATAGAACATAATTATTTTTACAACACAGAACTTCATTCTAAATCTATACAATGGATATTCTTTAAGCAAATTTGGTCTTTTTTTTGCTTTAGTGAAATCCTACTACTAGCAGATTTCACTTTCCGATGCCATAATTTCTGCTGCACATCCTGCAGATGAATCCAGCCTGTGGACTACTGCACCCGCTAATGCCACAGTATTATTAAATACATATCTGACTACATCTCAGATAGAAGAACATTAACATAAGTTTGAATATTGATAGGATAATTTCCAGTGAACAGTAGCAATTTCCAGTGAACACTAGCAATTTCCAGTGAATAGTAGCAATTCCAGGATACAGTTGCAATTTTAAACAGACCCTAACTGCTCCAACTTTTTGGTTGATGTTAGTCTAGTCTGTAACTAGGTTTTTTTTTGTTAAAGCTGACTGTAGTATAACAGATTATTACTTATATCGCAGCAGGCTACAAACCTACGAATAACAAACACAATTCCTGCTGTTATAGTTGTTTTAAGACTTATTTTTTATAGCAGGTTATAATTGATTACTCAAGGTCAAATGCTCAGGATTAATGTACAAATATGTACTTTAGTAAGTAGCAAAAAAAAAGAAAAATATCTCACTTTGAATGTTCTGTGGAGTGACACTTTGTAAAAATTCTATGTAATCCTCGCTGTGAAAACGACACATATCGTGAGCGCTTGCTCGGTACGGTTTGTATATCTGCATTTTTTTATGAAGCCCATAGTTCAGTACCAAGCTGTGTGTCACAGACAATCGATGGGGCTTCATAGGATGCCCAGGACCGTAGTGGAAGTTCCCTACGTCTGCATTATAAAAATACGCCACCTTATGTTGAGTCATAGTGGATAAACAAATACGTATTCTTTCAAAATCAATATGATGCTAAGAACCAAAGCAATAACCAACAAACGTTTAGTTAATTGTATGTCACCTAGCATTTTATGCTCTGAATTAAGTAATTAAGAAATCATCTTAAGTTTTATCTAAAAGTCTTTTGCGGAAATATTCTAGAAACATGAAATTATGAAAATCAAAATATAAACTCGGTGACGTTATTTGACTGACATTGCGAACACTTGACAACTTGACAACATTGACAATTTTGACATACAGTGTTGTTGCTTAAAAATTATCCAAAGTACTGTCATGGACACCCGAAAATCAAACCATAAGTTCAATCAATTTTTCGTGAATTTTGTAAAACACTAGATAGAGATCGCCCGGTGATCGAAGTTAAACCATGGTATGGTATGGTATGGTATGGTATGGTATAGTGTCCATTCCATAGTGCATTAAATTTGTGTTTTGTTTTTTTTAATTTACCTATTTCTAAAAAAAATTAAGTCATTTATTTCGAGTAGAAGTTGATCAGATATTATTATTTAATTTTACTATTTTTTTTAATTTTACCCCTAAATTTTTGTTTTTTTTAGTAGACTACTAGTGACGTAGGTCTATCGTCGGTCAGACGGTCACACATTACTAGTATTCTTGTTTAGTGGGTTCACGTCGCTAGTGCACTGGGTGGGGTTCGAACCCGCAACCACTCGATCGCAAGCCCGACGCCAGCCATTACGTTACCACCGCTTAAATTTCCAAATCTACTAAACCAATATCCACGAAAGACTTTGAATATATACCTGTAGACAGATCCAAAGAGAATCCAAACACTGGCCAGTGACGAAAAGGCATACAACCTAATTATAATTTTTCCAAAAATCAGCATAATTTATCAGGATATGTAAATCGGTAAAAAGTTGTAGAATTACATGATATTAACAGCTCGGTGTTAACAGCTCGTCATGATGTCTGTTCTAAATTTAATGTTTCATCTACTTGTACTTATCTATAGACAAAAAAAAAGAAAACTGATAACGTTGAAGTTGGAGGTGAATGTTCAAGTCAAAGGCTCAAGTCTTATTTTAGATTTCAGAACTTTACCGGCGCGTGTTCAGCATTTTCATTTGTATTGTTGAAAGGTTTTACTTTAGACTTTCAACGTTTATTGTTTTAATCAGGTAAGAAATTGTATGATCTATTACTAAACATGTAAACACGTTGGTAGTAAATAAAATCATGATAACATTTTACTTAAAAAATAAGTTATATTGCCGTGCCGGGTACAAGTGATGTTTATTTATCTAACGATTATATAAGAATACTTTAATATTTTCCATCATGTTTTGATGTTTCTTTTTAGTTTTTAGTGTAAGTTAGATTAGTACAGAAGGTAAATTTGTAGTAAGTATAAGTACTGGAGAAATAGGATTTGTCTCATCAGTAATTACATTTACTGTCGTAGAATCTAACTAAAATTAAACTATGGCAGTTTAATTGTCATTCACGTTATGATGGGACAAGCCAAAGTTTATCTACCTAACTATTTTTTTACCTATGTATTTCTATAGTTGGACAGTTGAAAATCAAGTTGGTTGGTTGGTGACTGCAGGTTTAGTTGAAAAAACTTTAGGAACGTATTGATGAAAGTGGTGAATAGTAATCATTATATTTAAATTTGGAAATACTAAATAAAAATACTACTATATTTGAAAAAAGAACAATAGTTGAGCATTCACCTGTGGAGATTGGTTGTAGATCCACAATGGAGTCAATAAACCCATAAGTCTCCGGCAGTACAAATTTTACATTAATGCCCTAAATAGAACATAGGTACAATTTATACTATAGTGTAAATATAGCTATAAAATCTTATGACAATATTTTATATTCACATGCACTGACTGACAGGTTATGACAATTTGTTATTTACTACTATTATAAATGCAAATGTTTGAATGGATGTTCATTACTCAATCGTGCCAGAATGGCTAACCAGATCTGGATGAAATGAAAAAATCAAAAAAATTGTTTAACATACTATATTCTATATAATTTAAACAGTAGTAATGGTGAAGTAGTTTGACTCATGTAGGGATCGAACCTAAAACAAGTTTAAGTTTGTTCTTGTACCAGAAGAAGTATGTGTTAGTGGAAACTGTAGTTTTCAAAAAAGGAATAAATAAAAAAGAATAGGCAGTCATGGGACTGCCGACAGAAGTGAAAACTTAAACGTAACAATCAACTTAAAGCATCACATTAGCAGGTTGGTGACATTAATTAATAAGGAGCTGACATGTTTAGATTAGCGCCCTCTAGTGGATCTATATATGTATTATTAGCGTGTCGGTCACAAGTTCAGTGATTTTTCCTCATAGCAAAAGTGCACAAACGTGCCTAAAGAAATTTTCACTTCAAAAAATAAGAATGCCTTAATCAAATCCATAGTTTGTGTCTGTAGGTTACAGTGAAACTTCAAAAGTTTAAAACATATTTGATATTACTACTACTACTGGTATTATTATTATGTAACATATTTTACATTCCATAAAGTTATTTATTGATGTAATGTAAACTTGTAGTAAGTATAATACGTAAATACCGGAGAAATAGGATTTGACTTCGGTATGACTTATTAAACTTTCGCGATTAAGTCCCTCTGATAAGTCATTATATTTACTGTCTGATTATGTTTCATTGTCATTCATGTCATGATAGACAAGCCAAAGTTTATCTACCTACCTATTTTTTGATAGTACATGATAGTTATATTACCCAGCATGATAATGGCTTCTTGTTGCAGACAGCATAATCATCAGGCAATTTATATGTACAAGGTTTTGCATGCTTGGGCCTGTTTAGCATGGTTTAGAGTATCCTATGTGGTATCCTAGATCATAATTTGTGTGTCAAATTTCATTCAGCAGTTTTTCTGTGAAAGAGTAACAAACAATTATTCATCCTCAGAAACTTTCGCATTTATAATACAAGCTGTAGCCCGCGAAAGACAGTTTGATAAGTAGACCCCTGGCGCCTGAGCGAATCGTTCGCGTGGAAATATCCCACGGAAACCGTTCTTCTTTCAATGATAAAAAGTAGCTTATGTGCTACTCCAGACTATAATTTATCTCTGTTCCAAATTTCATCTATATTTGTTCGTGGGAGAGCCATGCTTTGCACGTATGGGCCGGCTCGATCGGAGTGATACCACGGCCTCACAGAAAACCGGCAGTGAAGCAATGCTTGCATTGCTTTTTGCCGAGTGAGTGAGGTTACCGGAGGCCCTAACCCTTCCCGTCCTTCCCCTCTCCCCTCTTCCCGCTCGTCCCCCCTCTCCCCCTACTCCCGCCCATGGCCGTCGGTAGTCATTTACCATTAGGTGACCCGTCTGCTTGTTTGCCCCCTATACCATAAAAAAAGAGGTGCCCTGAGCGGGTAGGTGATTTTGTCATGTGATAAACGCGATCTGTTATTATGTATGTTACTGGAGGCCCTAACCCTTCCCTCTCCTCTCCCCCTCTTCCCCTATTCCAGCTTTAAAGGCCGGCAACGCACTTGTGACTCTTGAGCTGCAGGTGGTCATGGGCGGCGGTAGTCATTTACCATCAGGTGACCCGTCTGCTAGATTGCTCCCTATACCACAAAAAAAAAAATATATATCCGTTCAGCCGTTCTGGCGTGAACGAGTAACAACCATCCATATTTTCGCATTTATAATAGTAGTAAGATGTAATATAATATATGATAATATTATGATATTATACACCCCATGTTACCTTCTTTCATTATGTCTTCATCAATGTTTCATATGACTAGGACCTGTTTGTGACAGTAATTCAGGAGATCTGTGACAATGATGTTGATACAAACCAACTTCTACTAATGCAGCTAGGTATAATCAAGTGTGATCAGTACAGTTGCGAAGAAAAGTGGTTGCCAAAGTGCAAGAGTTGTCGAGCGTCAAAATTGTATTAATATCTACTAATTACATTTTTAAATTGACCCTTGTTACCTGTCACTCGAGTAATGATGTAAGCTTTTGCGTCTGAATAGTTTATTTTTGTTAGTGAGAGAGAAACAGACAACAGGGCTACCTGGATTAACATATAGGCTATCTTTTATTCCGATATTCCCACGGCATACGGACTTGGTAATTAAAAACTTAAACGTGAGTTTGCTATGCCGCTACACCTAAATGTGAATACAATTTTAGAGTTTGGTTTGAAATAAATATAAAATCTGTTCATTGTATAGGGTTTTTGTGTCTTTTATTTCTTTATTGGAAGAATATTTACTATACGTTTGTACCACACAACGTATACCACATGCCCATTAATAATAATTTGCTTAGTTTTCGAACCGTTTTCTTCACAACTGTACTCCAACCTTGCAACCAAAGTAGCGCATTATATAACGGTGCACGGCACAAACCAGTCACTCACTCGCTGTCGGTCTCGTTGACGACGTCGTCAGTTTTAAAATGGCGCGAATTTTGAGGTTATTGAGATGTGCTATTGTTTTGTTAATAGCAGACAGCACTATGGTAAATTTTAGGGTGCTAGCGAGAGCGATGTCGAACGTGGCGAAGAGCTTCGAGGCTCATCAGGTGGTTGCTGATGTCGTGCCGAAGGCCCCCAACGCCGCTGTTACTGTAAGTATTTTTAATTTCTATTTTTTTAGATAGATCATATTAATATAGAAAACTAGTTTTGCCCGCGTTTATGCCTGCGTAAGCCTCGTTTACTGCGGTATAGAGTATTCTATGTGTATACATACCACCCTGCCGCTTAGCCCAGGTGGGGTTACGACCCGTGGGGAATTCCACACGTTAAAAAAAAGGTCCTAAATTATCTGTGTGCCAAAATTTTATCCGTTTAGTAGTTTTCGTGAGAAAGAGTAACAAACATTTATCCATTCTCACAAACTTACGTGTAAATAATATTGCTTTAGTAATAAATTTAAGATCTTTTGTAATTTTACAATGGTGTACAATTCGCGAAGCTCTCATATAGTTAGACATTTTAAAGCACCACAACGTTTTACACGCGTATTGTTACATTCCCAGCCACAGGACATCTACAGATGAACTGGACCAGTAGCTTATTTGCAAAACAATTCATTAAAATTACCCAACAAAAAATTTAATAAACGATATAATTATACTATTTTCTTAAAAGGTGTAAAGTATTATAAAAGTATGGTACAAACGGCGATTCTCTTTTTTTTGTCGGCATTTGCTGTTTGAATTAGCAATGTACTCTGAATATTCCCAGATTAAAATCGTCAGCAAATATTCTTAACCGTTAACTATTCCATTGCACGTGATCTTCAATTTAAAGTCAGGTAGAAGTCCAAAAAATCGTGTCTTAAATTACTTTAGTTGCTGACTGTACCGACTATGTTCCCTTGTAGGCGCATTTAAAATTGAAGTGGTTAATGGCTTAACTTCCTCATTCTGATGTTAACTGATGTTGATCATATTTAATTTCCTTGCTGTAAACAAGACTGAATCACCATATCTAGTATAACCGCCCCGTTGATATGCGGCTCAGCTCGGAGGAGCTAATCAAAAGACATTTCAAGACAATTCCGACAATCGGAAAGTCGTAAATTAGTTGTTATATCACATAAAAAAATATTTTCCGATAACAAACGTATATTTTGCGATTGGAAAATTTACTGTTACGTATAAATACTTTCCCATACATCGATGTATGGGAAACTATTTTTACGAGGTGGACAAACTATCTACATACAATTTTGTTGAACCCTCTCGGTGCGCGATTCAGACTCACACTTGTCCAGTTTTGCGAGAAATTAGGTTGATTGTAATTTATCTATAATATATATATGTATTTAGAAATATATAAGTATGTTTATCAGCAGTCTGGTTACCCTAGTACAGGCTCTGCCTAGTTTAGGATCAGACGGCCGTGTCGGAGATGTGTGAAGTTATTATTATTATTATGATATTGTCATACGTTTACTGATAGAACAGATTGATGTCTCAAGTAATGGACTACAGTCAGTCAGTTCAATTAATACCTACAGTCGATATAATGAGTTCTAATTCTAATAACACATCAGGTGCAAGGCAACGAAAGCATCAATCAAATGATGAGGCTGCGTTTTTACTGAATATTGATTACGATTAGCTACTATTGTAATGAAGGCAGAACAGGTAAGAATGGTACAGGAAGATGATTAATGACAATAGAATGTGGTTAACATAATTGGTTTCCCCTTATTTGTAGAAAGGATGATGGGCAAAAATGTATGGGACGCGTACCCACCGACCAATAACGACCAAACGTATATGTATGTATATGATAGAAGTATTTGGGGAGGATGCACGCGGTGACATGCAGTTATACAATATGCCTCAAAATATTTGGCTATTAAGACATGTTAGATCGAGAACATATTACTGTTATATTTTAATACACAGGGATCAAATCGGCATTAATGCAATATGTCAGTATTACTGCGCTTGTTTGACTGGGCGAAGAACGGTAGGCAGCTGGCAGAGGTTACGCAAGGCATGAAGTGTTCAATCTTCCAGCAGCATTTTTAAATGATGTAATCGTAGACAACATAGATCACTAGTTTTTAAATAATAAGAATTGTGTTTGTAAAGCAGTAATAAACGATTCTAACTCTATGTTTTTTTTATTTTAAGTTTCTTTTCACGATTTGACTGACCTCATACTTAACATTAGGTATAACGCTGACAGTACATGGAATTCACACAAAAACTGTTTTTCAGATATCTAGAATTAACAACTTTTATTTTAATAGATATCATTTAAGTAACTATAACATTTTCCCCACAACAAATTGAGACTAGCCCTCATTATTACAAATGATAGCCATGAAAAGAGCTTTCTAACGACATACGTCTGGTTGTTATTGGTCGGTGGGTACATTCCGCCCGTCATTCTTTGATTAGTAATATTTAATGTTATGGACTGTTGTAAACCCTAATAGTTTAAAAATAAAATAAAAGACTCGTTGAAAACACGTAAAAAAAGGACTTTCCCTACTACGTAATTAGATCATAGGTCATTTTAACTGCAAGAAAAGCTAAGCTAAAACGGTTTTCAGAAATATCCTCCTGACCTCATAATCATGGGTATATTTTGTATCTATCTATATATATAGGTGTATTTGAAAAAGGAACACTTAAGTCACTGAAAGGGCATGACCACGGACATGAATCTAGCATGCAGTAACAATAAGATTTTTTCAAAAAATACTATCCCTTTACAAGTTACGACTGTTTGAATTTCTTGGTATTTTTAATTGCCTTAAATACACCCTGTATTGTACTAGCCGTTGCCCGCAACTTCGTTCGCGTGGAAATTCTAGTAAAATTATCCTACCGGAACTATACATTTTTCGGGAAAAAAAGTAGCCTAAATGTGCTATTCCACACTATAATTTCACTATGCCAAATTTCCTCATGATCCGTTCAGCCGTTTTTGTGTGAAAGAGTAACAAACATCGATCCGTCCTCACAAACCTTCTTTTTTATAATATTAGTAAGATTTATCTGTATGTACTTATGTAGGTCTGTGTACATTTGTATAACTTTCTTTAAGAAATTTCGTTCTCATACACCTGCCATGTCCCTCACTGAGTCACCCAAAGGTTGACTGGTAGATAATGCCATATGGCAATAAGTGCGCTCGGTGAAATGTAAAATGCAGGAAATTTTAAATTAAATCCCAATATCCCAATATATAATATTATAAATGTGAAAGTTTGGATGGATGGATGTAGATAGCTGGAGACCTGGATTAACGCATAGGCTACTTTTTATCCCGATATTCCCACGGGATCGGGACTTATGCGGGTGAAACCGCGGGGCGCTGCTAGTAAATTATATATTATTAACCATCAACCAAAGATTTTTCCACCTTTTGTGAAAAGCCTAACTCGTCAGTCATTACTCATTATCAACGAGTGACAGAGCCATGTCTATAGATTTAAATTAATTTACTCGTAGAACATACGTAACTTGTCGATACAGCCCGCACGCAAACATGCATGTACACGCAGACACGCAAGTAATCAGTCCATCAATTCTGTCGAAAAATCTCTCGTGCGATTATTAATCTTGTTTTTCACGTTCATATTGCTGTCTAAAACCTTTACGTTTGTAATGGATAATCCTCTATTTTATCTGAGTGTTTGATAAAAAAAATATTTACATAAGTTATTGAATAGGCCACATAAGAAATGCTAACATGTTTCTGCGCAAGGTTTTGTCCTGACCTGTCCATACGATTGACATAATATTTATAATAATTTAACTTAAACATTGTTGTTGAGTCGTTAAGGAATTCCGCGCTGTGTCTTTGTCCCTTGCAATGTAAAAGGGACAAAATAAAACATTCTCTAGCTCGGACAATCGTAGAATTATGATCAAGGTTGTCAACCTTAGAACTTTTTTTCTCGTACATAAACACCTAAAAATCTCCTACTCTTGCTTTCAAACCTCGTACATTCAACAATCATTTAAAATGTTATAAAACAAAAAATAAGGCATATTAAATCAGTGTAAATTTAGCAGATATTTGTTAACTTAAAAAAAAAAATTAAACAAATGAAATGTTGATATTTTTAAAACAAAAAAATGCTGATTTTGAAAAAGTTAGAACTCATGTTCCAACTTTTTAATTTTAACATATCTGCTAACTGCCACAATAAAAAATAATACTAAAAAATTTCCTATATCAAAATCCCGTACATAATTGTATGAGCCTAATCGTATCCTCGTACCTCGTACAGCAGACCATAAATCTCTTATTTGTACGAGGAACCTCGTACGGTTGGCAACCCTGATTATGATCTATCTAAAACTTCCGTGGTTACATTTGTTATGACTTGACACTAAACCCCCACAAAGCTCTTCAATCATGTCACAGTTCAACTGCTTCATTAGATGCTATACTTACTCTTAATCATACTCATGCGTTAGCTAAATTACCTACCTGTTAGATATTATTTGTACTAATAAGGTATAGTGAAATAATGTTTATAGCCTGTTAGTACAAATGATATTTAATGACACCTACTAGTGGTTAATGCCATATACTTATATATATTATGTAAAGCGTACATAGTGTGACAAATACTAGGTTGGTGGACATTAAAGGAAGTTGTTTAAGTTACAAAGCCAAAGATGAATGATGATTCAACAGTTCATCACTATCACATACAAAAATTCTTTCAGTGTAAGCGATTGAAAGAAGTTTTTTGAATTAAACGGACAGGACTTTGATCATTCGATGGTGTATAAATAGGCCTGCCATCACCTAAATTGCCGTCGCCGAACAAAATCTTAAAAAAATCCGGACACAAGTGTGAAATCGATATTCTTTCCCGGACCCTTTAAAAAAATGCCGATTCCATTTATTTATTTTTTAGCTTTTTAACGATTCATCTAACAATTATAATTGTACCCTGGTGCAGTGTCCGGGCTTTACCCAGACACTTTTTAAAAACCCCACCCGGACGCTCCCCGGACGCCCTCTAAACTAGGACAAATCCGGGGAAACCCGGACGGATGGCAGCCCTATGTATAAAGCCAATTTAGCTTGAAAAAAAAAATAGATATTGAAAAAATAATATCTTGATTGTCTTTCTCCGCACGAACTTTTTCTTGTGTAGGTGCACATTTCTAAACAACATTGATTCTAAATAACAATTTCAATGGCTTTGTTTTTAATTTTTTGTGCCAAAACTGGACATTTCATCAACATACTTGGTATTACATACCTAGTTTCATTCCTGTCAGTCCTCTCTCATATGAAGTATGAGCTAATCTGTAAGTTTTCTGGGTTAAATTTGTGTTTTGTCAGTTTCAAAATAAGATTTCTGTATTAAAAATCACGATTTTTCCTGAAATTGTTAGCGCTTTACATTATTTACGGGGTGTATACGAAGATAAAGTAGGACCAAACCTTTGTGTAACACTCGGTATCCTACTCATATTATAAACATGAAAGTTTGTGAGGATATATGGATGTTTGTTGCTATTTCACGCAAAAACTACTGAACCGATTGCGATGAAACTTGGTACGTAAACATCTGGATTAACACATAGACTACTACGGCTTTTATCCCGATACTCCCACGGCATCGGGACTTACGCGGCTGTAACCGCGAGGCACAGCTAGCTAACATCATGACAAAACAGTTCAGTTCCCTACCTTTGACTAAGACTTATTGCTATCAATAATTTAAAAAACAACGATTGAGTTCAATCTCTGGGTGACCACTGGTTCTCTTTGAAGGAGATAAATATAACTCTTTGAAATCAAAGCATATTGTATCGTATAGTGACAATGAAGTCGGTCATAATTCTGCTTTCAATGTCATCCAATTACCCCAATGATTCTCATCCAACCTATGGACAAAATTGCCTCAATTTTGTCCATAGGTTCCGTACAATTAAATACAAATGACACTGAATTACATTTTTTATAGTAATTTGTGTTAACTTCCTTTGTATCTATAGTTTTCTAGCTCAATCACATCAATATTATACCTACTCGTAGGAACATTGCTGTATACGTATCACTACATAGTATAAAACAAAGTCCTCCGCCGTGTCTGTCCCGTCTGTTCGCGATAAACTGAAAAACTACTGAACGGATTTTCATGCGGGTTTCACTAATAGACAGAGTGGTTCATGAGGAAGGTAGGTTTAGGTGTATACTTTGTTAAGATTTTGTGTAAATTGATTAAAATATGTTGATGATTGTTGAAGATGTCTATGCTACCCGTGCGAAGCCGGGGCGGGTTGCTAGTTATAAAATAAAGTCCCCCGCCGCGTCTGTCTGTCTGTTCGCGATAAACTGAAAAACCACTGAACGGATTTTCATGCGGATTTCACCAATAGACAGAGTGATTCATGAGGAAGGTTTAAGTGTATAATTTGTTAACGTTTTGTGTAAATTGGTTGAAATATGATGATGATTGTTGCAGATGTCTCTAATACCCGTCTCTAATAGCCGGGGCGGATTGCTAGTTATATATAAATTCAACGGGGTTAAATAGGATATCTGTTAGGAAGCGGACACTACGGAGGTATTCTAGCGCCTAAAAACAAACCACTTTTTATTTGTAACTAGCTGCCCCGATAGACTTCGTTCTGTCAAAAGTTATTAATTGACGTCAAATATCTGACAGCTGGGGACATGTGTTTTAATTATTATTTGCTCTGTGGTTTGTATAGGAAAAGAAGTGTTGTTTTTACTATTTTCCTCAAAATTTTTACATTTTTCTCTCCATAAGAACCTTCCTTGTGCCTTAAAGAAAATTTGAAAAAAAAAATAGCCGAATTGGTCGAGCCATTCTCGAGTTTTGCGCTTAGCAACACATTTGGCGATTCATTTTTATTTATATAGACTGTTGCCTTTGAAATGCATATAGACTGTTCCCTAATGGCCTATTGATAATTACAGGTTCAATATCCAAGTGGCGTATCCGTGAACGAAGGCAATATGCTCACGCCAACTCAGGTGAAGGACACACCCAGCGTCAAGTGGGATGCAGACCAGAACCAGTTCTACACACTGGCCATGACTGGTGAGTTGTACCTTGGCATTTGTGGATTTTAGCCATGTTTATCGCCGTTATTGTGACCTCTACGTGTTAAAATAAATAAATAGCCATAGACTTGAAATAAAAAATAAGCAAACTTGTTTTAAGGTTTTATTAAAAATCGTGGGGCGTAGCATACATTAGGCACGTTGGGCACTTTTGGTATTAGGAAAAACCACTGAGCTCGCGTGACCGTCACGCTCAGATCCATACATACAGATGTGTGTGTGATATTGTGTGAGTGTGAATTATCGGTCAAATTGAAATCGTGACAGTCGTTGGCCCTAATTCATTAGATATAACATCCTCACACTACCATCATTATACATATTTGACATTTGCATATTTGTATCAAAAAACATGAATCATTTCACAAAAGTAAAAGACAATCACAATTTAAACACGCTACACAGACAGACTATACCTACCACCATCAAGAATTAAAATACTTAACCAAAGTCCCTACTACTTACATGGCTGTAAAAATATACACAAAAAGTTACACAAATACTCAACACTTTATTGGCCTTTCACAATTTTTTTAGGTGGGAGGACTTAAATTAGGTATCATTGCGAACTCTGTCGGACACAGCAAAGTAGGAGAGAGGATGATAATCCTTTTATTTTTAAGCGGGTGACAGACACACGAACTTTAAACTCGCAATTTTAAGTAGTACGCGTACTCGCAAGTACGCGTACTTACTCGGCACGACGTCGATGACACACGACAAATATACTCATACTGTTCCGCTATGTCAAATACGGTTCGCAGTGCTGCCGAACGAGCGAGCCAAGGCGGGCTATTAGTAAAATTTTAAGACGAACTGGCTCGTCGATTTTAAAGTACGCGTACTTTAGACATACATAAAAAGGCCGTCGATACACAAGTACGCGTACTTGCTCGTATGTCTGTCAACCCCTTTACAGTGCAACTAGGTATAATATTCAATGTTAATTATAAAAGAAACAATAGATAAATATTCAGTGCTAATAAGGGCTTATAGGTTAAATTTTCCATTATTGATCCTACCAAGAGTTGGTAGCAAGCAAATTCAATATGTGATGTTGGCTTTACCTAACATGGAAAATATTATATGAGAGAGAAAGACCATACGATAGTGTATTGTGCTTAATTATATAGTGTCATGTTGTCGTCACAATTCACGTCTGTGTTGCTCATAATGACTGGTTAAAAAGGAAGCCATTACTTTTATGGAGGAAGGTATTTGTGGAATATTAGCTGTTGTGAAGAACAATGATTATTTATACCTAGTATTTCTAATGTGACAAAGTATATAATATATGAGCCATCTGATGTTAAGAGGCTACCATTACCCACTTGCAAAACAACAAACCTCTGTTTGTTGCCAACCTAAAAAATAGTTTTGAAAGAGTAGCTATAGCCAAAGGAACAAAGATTAAAAAGGAGCATTGTTGTCATCTCTGGACAGAAGTACGAACATACTAGAGCCTCTTGAAAGACGTAATCGAATTTTCGAAGGTGGCAGTTTACTTTTTAGCCTCATGAATGATTTTGCTTCATTCTGTGCGATCTACACAATATTGTCGTGATGAGCTCTCCGCGCCGCTTGTATCCTCCTTCGATTGGAATGAAAACTTTTTGAAAAAGGCACGGAGGTCTTGGCCGGTGGCGCCGAACTCGAATTTAGAATGATTCGAAATAATTTTGAGAACATTCGAAATAGAAGAAGAAAGTACAACGAATGGGCTGACGATCTGAATAAGGTATCTGATGTGGAACATTGGTTGTTGTTACGCAAATTTGTTGAGGCTTGTATTCAGCGTCGTCTGCATCTGTTAAAAATTATCCATCACGTAGAAAAACATGAGGAAATAACTAATAAAGCATAAACGTTATGGGAGTTTGTCGGACTTCTTTTGGGAGTTAGGAAAGAATTCCCACGAATGGACAAATAGTGAGGTCATAATTAGGACACAAATAGAAACTGAATTGAAATCAATAAACTGTATCAAGAACTAGAGAAAGGAGGCAAACTTTATAAAAAGATACAGCTTACTAAGAGGGAGTAAAGCCCAAGAGCCCGAAAAATGAAAATTTAAGAAGGTCAGGCTCGTGGGAGAGCCATGCTTCAGCACGTATGGGCCGGCTCGACCGGAGTGATACCACGGCCTCACAGAAAACTGGCAGTGAAGCAATGATTGCATTGCTTTTCGCCGAGTGAGTGAGGTTACCGGAGGCCCTAACCTTTCCCTCCCTTCCTCCTCTTCCACCATTTCCCTACCCCCACCTTAAAGGCCGACACCGCACTTGTGATTCTTGAGTTGCAGGTGCCCATGGGCGGCGGTAGTCATTTACCATCAGGTGACCCGTCTGCTCGTTTGCCCCCTATACCATAAAAAAACGAAAAATATTAGCGAAAATAGGTTTTAAATAGTATTGCAGTTTCCGATATCGATCAAAGTAGCTTTTAGTGCGCATAATTATAATTTTAGAATTTTGAAGTGAAAACTTCTTTAGCGGCGTTGGGCACTTTTTGAGATGGGTAAAAATGTTAAACTCGCGTCAGGACACGTGACCCTGATCGAAAATGTATGGAAAATGTGTCCGAGTGTCATATATTTAAAAAAAAAAAAATATGACGAGTATATTCTTCTTCTTATATTTTTTAAATTGGCGTGTCCTTTCTCTCAAGTGTAAAGTAACATGTATTAGTTACGGTGCGGGTGGACAAAACATTTTGCTCTTGTTGCCAGAAACTTTTTGTAATTGTACTGATAACAGAAGACTTTATTAATTTGTAACCATTAATGTTTTGTAAACACGTCATGCTCCGTTACATTTCATTTTACAATTACTAGATACACTAGCTGGATACGTTACACTAGTCCGCTAACTTATCCTTATTTCACTACACTCAAGTTTTATTTTCGTAACAAAATGTAGCTTATGGTCCTTCTCCAAGGTCCCCTTACTTAGTATTCATTAAAAGTGGTTGAGCGGCTTAGACGTGAAAACGTAACAGACAGACAGAGTTACTTTCGCATTTATACTTACAATAGAAACCCGCCCCGGCTTCGCACAGGTTGTAGAGACATCTTCAACAATCATCATGATACTTCAACCAATTTACACAAAACGTTAACAAGTTATACACCTAAACCTTCCTCATGAATCCCTCTGTCTATTAGTGAAAACCGCATGAAAATCCGTTCAGTAGTTTTTCAGTTTATCGCAAACAGACAGAAGACGCGGCGGGGGACTTTGTTTTATAAACATGTAGTGATATAGTGATAGTGATACCCTTACACCTGTATTCCTGACGGGTATGTATTATATAATAACTTTAGCGTGAAATATTTTGTACTAGTACCCAACAGTAATTTTCACTAATTACATTGCTTAATTTGATACTTTTATTATTAACTTTTATTAATAAAAGAAAGGAAGCTAAAGGATTTAGCTTTCTCACATATAATATTTTTTTTGTAGATTTAAAAGTTAATACATAATCATGTAGAGGCTCTCATAACAAAGCCGAGCACTTTTAATGTCTCCTTCACAATATCATTTACGCATTATGTGTACATAAATAAATATGCTGTTCAAAAATAAACTTACCATAAACACTATAGCTACTATGAACTTAATATCTGGATCTAATACAATGTTAACTTATATCAAACACCCACATTTTGCAAACTGCAATTTAATCCCAATATTGCAATAGGGGGCAATCCTATTGCAATCAAGCGGGCACTTTGGGAATTCAAGGTGGAAGGTGATTAAAATTAGTAGTATTTTCAAAGGAAGGAAGGAAGAATTAAATGGAAGGAGATATTGCTTATACGGATGCATTGGGGAGTGTACCTGTTACTGGAACTGGCCTTTGACAGGAAGTTCGAGTCCCTCGGACGGGTAGCAGGGACATCTTCAACAATCATCATCCTATTTCAATCAATTTACACAAAATCTTAACAAATTATATACCTATACCTTCCTCATGAATCACTCTGTCTATTAGTGAAAACCGCATGAAAATCCGTTCCTAAAGAACGGATTTTCATCTCAATTCTCTCAATCTCTATCAAATTAAATGAAGTCTTCCGTCCATCAAATGCAAAGAAACTAACCCGTGTCTACTGGTTCTGTGCAGAACAACAGGATTACACAAAAACAACTTTCTATTTTAACGTAGGTATACTTACTACTCGTAAGTATTGTATAATCAATGTCAGTAGTATAAATAAGAAAGTAGAAAGCGGCGGTACAACGTCACAGGTCACGGATTCGATTCCCGCTCAGTGCAAATATTTGTATGAATATGTTTCTATGTCTAATGTGTATGTATTTACAAAAAAAAAGTATCTAAGTATCTCACAGTACAAGCTATGCTCAGTTTCGGTCTACAAAGCACTATGTCATAATATATTCATGTCCTTAATGCCGCTTTCCGGTAATCAAGAAACGATTCGTTTTGCTTACGGACGGTAGAATTTACTACCATTAACTTCAGAATGTTTTATTGTGGGTCTATAATCATAAATTTAAAACACCCCCGACTCGAAAATCCCTTCAACGATTACAAAATGTCTTACATCATTTTGGAAAAGAGCTGATACTCTTACACTGGACCGATATTAACCAAACAAGAACCACCGCAAGAAAACTGGCTTTCAAATTAAAAAAACCGCATCGAAATCGGTCTATCCGTTTGAGAGCTACGATGCCACAGACAGACACACACACAGACATCGACGTCAAACTTATAACACCCCTTTTTTTGGGTCGGGGGTTAAAAGATAGATCACAACAAAGTCAAAGTGAGTTGATGTCATAAAATAGATTTCAGAATTTGCCCCACCCCCACCCCACCCATTTGCCCATGGTTTTTAATTTATCCGCATCCTAAGACTGAATAGGTGATAAGAAGGTTATTTCACTTCAATTTATGTAAATAATTGTAACAGATCCCGATGCACCATCGCGCGCTGACCCAAAGTTCCGCGAGTGGCACCACTGGCTTGTGGGCAACGTGCCCGGCGCTAACGTAGCAGGTGGCGAAGTACTCTCCGAGTACATCGGCTCCGGACCTCCTCCCGGCACTGGACTGCATAGATACGTGTTCCTTGTCTACAAGCAACCCGGAAAACTGACCTTTGACGAACCCAGGCTGACTAGCAGGTAATTTAAACAATTGCTGATCAAGATTGTGGTTATAAAAACTATAAACAAATGTTAAATAAGAAAGTAATTGTAATTTACTTAACAATGTAAGATGAATGGGACTTTTAGGCCCTTACTAACACACAGCTAACGTTTTAAAGTAGAAAAAACAATGGCCATCTCTTAATAGAGTTGTATATAGTAAATGTATTCTATTACAACGTTGAAGGTGCAAACTGTTTAATAATAGGTCTGTGTACTAACTCTTATTTGTATTTTCGACAAAAAGCGCCGAAAGTATGGATAAACTGAGTGATTGGATGGTGCCTAATTGCTGTAAAGACTGCAACATTTGTTTCTATGAAGCTCATCTCAGCCCAATGGCTGAGAGTTTGACAAACTCTCAGTAATAATATGTGTTTCTTAACATTAATTTGTTTTTTTTTTCTATGTATGTCTTTAACCAGTGTTAATGCACCACCTCTGTCCAACGGATTTTTGCCAATTTAATTTAATCTTTATTCTTCGGTTGTAAGATCACGGAACTATAGCCTACAAGTTTTATCTTGCGTTCCGACGATTATTTTGGTAAGCAATAAGAAACTCCAAGTAGATTCTCCTTTTTCGTGCGGTTTGAGGTTAAATGCCTCTTATGAGTTTAGTTGACAATCTCCAAGGCTTGTCCTTGTATTAGGTCAAAAGGTTCGAATCCAGGGATACTCCGTATACTACTCCGAGGACGAAGGCAGCCAAAGACGGTCAGAGTCGCTTCTTTTTTCATACTATGTCAGTGGCAAACAAGCATACGGCCCGCCTGAGAAGCGGTTACCGTAACCTGGGGTCGCTTGCAATTCCAAAAACTGACTCGCATGCGCGTTTGCGTCCCTATAAAAACTCATACACTCCTTTCTTGAAAAATCTCATACTGTACTCACTCCTGTAGTGTATGATCAATTTACCGCCAAGATAAAGAAAAATGACTCCATCTCTCATCTATTTCCAGATCTGGTGCCAATCGTGGCAAGTTCTCCATCGCCAATTTCGCCAAGAAATACAATCTGGGAGATCCAGTAGCGGGCAACTTCTACCAGGCTGAGTACGACGATTACGTACCCGAACTCTACAAGCAACTCGGCGAATAAGCAATCATATTCTTCGTGCTACGTCCTCTTTAAGAAAAAGACAAAAATATTACCTATAACTTGCAAGCCAGTAACATCTATTGCCCAATAGCCACACATTATTAATTAATATTACGAAGACTTGCACACAATAAAGAAGGTGAGGCCTGTTCATGTGATAAAAAACAATCTACATACTGCTGCTAGGAGACTCCGGTTTGACTCCATGTCGGAGTCGCTTTGACTCCGCTTTGTCTGCATGGCGGAGTCTTCGACTCCATAGTGAAGTCATTGTGACTACAATGTAGACATTTTATTTCCATACTATAATCACATCGAGCGGTCTGATTTGAATTGATTCAAGCGCCACATTGGACGATATTATATATACGAGTTATATACATCGTTGCAATCAGCGAAAATCGCAGATTGCAACGATGTATTTAACTCAATATCGTCCAATGTGGCGCTTGAATCAATTCGCCTCGGACCCCTCGACATTGACTTTTAATTTTTCTACAACACTCTTCGTGAGACATTTGTGATGCAGGTTCATCTCAATGTGTGCAGGTAGTTTGTTGAAAATGACCGCAGGATCAGCATTTATAATTTCCTGTTTTATAACATTAAGGAATTCCAATATTTAGATACATATGGGCCTTATGAAAACAATGTTTGTGTTCGTGGATAGTAATTTAGAGTTAAAAAAAGATGGTCTTTGAAATATTGAATAACATTAGTTGTAAAATATAGATATTTGCATTTCAACATTATATCCCTTATATTGCGAAAAATATTTAGCAATTTCCATTTAAAATAGCAATTTTGTAATGGACGTGTCAGTGAAATAAATTTTTACTATTTAGGGTTATAAGAGAAAGTGTATACGGATGATTTATAATGGTTTTTCAAAGGTTTATTATATAGCTGCTTTACTAATGTGTTGTTTTATTTAAAAAGTAGCTGTTCCCATATCCCATATTTGTTTTTTGCGCTGAAAACTAATTCTTTTTCCAAAATGCGGCGGCGGCAAACGCAAGCGGCGGTAGCGTAATGGCTAAGGCGTCGGACTTGCGATCAAGTGGTTGCGGGTTCGAACCCCACTCCTAACACAAGCGTTAAGCTTAGCTGGAGGGGTTAAAGAGATTACTAGTAATGTGTGACCCACGTTACTAGTAATCTTTAAAAAAAAAGTAGTCCAAGTTACTCCTTATAACACCAGCTATCTGCCAGTGAAATCAGTCCGCTCGTTCCGAAGATTTTAGGCGGAACAAACAGACACGGACAAATATTCTAAAAATTGTTTTGATGAATTTAGTAAAATACTGTTATAGTGACATTACAAACATAAACTTCAATTTATTTTATAACTAGTTGTACCCGCGACTTCGTCCGCGTGGAATAGTGTATCTATATCGAATCAATAGCCTAAAAAATAAGTTTCAAGCTAAGCTAAGCTCTAAATATAACACTACTTCCATACAACTTTTTATCCCCACCTTTCAACCCCTTACACCCCTTTTTTCGCATTAAAAAGTAGGAGAAAGGACATAGGCTACTTTTTAATGTCTGACATAGTCCAGAGACTATGTGTGTACCAAATTTCATTTAAATCGGTTTGGCGTGAAAGGGCGACAGACAGACAGAGTTCCTTTCGCATTTATAACTTACTACTTGTTTCAATCAAAGATGAAATAATATTCAACGTAAATTCTATCTATCAGATTTTCTTGTTAGAGGCATTGGGGATGCTGACATTAATCATAAATTGTTTTTTTAAAACCACATTTTTCCATTTACATTATTTTCAATTTAGAGCAGAAATAGCAGTAATACTTAGTAGTATTATTAATATTGCGTAAACGTATTTAAACTGTAAGAAACATCCGTAATATTGTCGCTTGCCGACGCCATATTGACGGTCGGTTTCAGCGCCAGGTGGCAAACAATTGAACTAAATTTAAATGTCTAGAATAGGCTCTAACGTAGTGTTTGTACTCTTTGGAATAGGCAAGTAATTACACGTTACCGATCCAAGATATTTGCTTGAATTACTGAATATCAATATAATCAAATATCATTCAGGTCGCTAGTTGAACTGCGGACAACGGCTCGACATAGATATAGCCATTGCAGGCATTGGCATGAGAAATAATCTTGCGAAAGTGTTCTAGTATGTCCACAATAAAAATATTGTTGGGTAGGTACCATCGAGATATAATATTAACTCAGTTGTAGGTACCTTTTATTATAAAGACATAATAATATATATATATATATATATAATCAAAGGTATATATATATATATATATTATTTTATTATGGGCTCTATCCCGCGCAAGAATCAGCGCAGGAATTCCGCCAATGTCAAGTGTTTTATAATTATACAAGACGTCTATTCGTCCATCTTGAAAAATAGGTACATATATTATGCACTAACTGACAGGTCATGACAATTTGTTATTTTAAATGAAGTGAGCATTTTAAACATACCTGTAATATGGAATTTTGTTTATCATTGATGTCATTGATTATATTATTACGATTATTATCCATTCGACTGCCATTTCTAGATTGTGGGTTTGATCCCGCTCAGTGCAATTTTTTGTATGAATGAATAGGTATATCTATTTTCATTGGTTTGGGTGGTTCTGTGTTGGGTTACTTGGGTACTAGACCCATAATGCAACTGTGCCGTGTGATAGGTATCTATGTCCCAAGATATTATAGGTAATTGTTTATTTTAGCATATGATGCAGAGTGAATAGCATTCATTAGCAAACAACAGCAACAACCCGAAATCAAAAAGTTAGAAACTGCAACAAAAATTTTAAATTTTATTAGTACTAGGTAATCGTGCATGAAATCGTTATTCAGCGAATCGATCGCCGATAATCTAAATGTGTCATTTTATACATAGATATAAATAGCGATAGGTACTCGGCATAAACCAGTCACTCACTTGCTGTTGGTCGCGCTGCCGCCTAAAAATGGCGCGAATTCTGAGAATATTGAGATGCGCTATTGTAATGTTAATAGCAGACAGCAATGTGGTAAATTTTAGGGTGCTTGCGAGAGCGATGTCAACCGTGGCGAACAGTTTTGACGCCCACCAGGTGGTTCCAGACGTCGTCCCTAAGGCCCCTAACGCCCTTGCTTCTGTGAGTATTTTTCATTTATTTTTTTACAGAACCCTCACGCCTGTATCCCCGAAGGATTAGACAGATGCGTGTTAAACACCCACGTTTCGCCGACTTTAATTTTATCCCAGTCACGTTAACATTACAGTCAGCCGAGCACATTGGGAATTAAACATGGGAAAATTGGGGTATAGGTATATTCAAGGGGAAATTTAGGTAAGAAGGGAACGCAATGGAAGCATACTGCTTATACGGATGGATTTTGGAGTGTGAGTGATCAGGTCAGGTTCATATACTTGTAACTCTAACTGGTTGTTGCCGGGAAGACGGAGCGCTCTACCTACCTCGAAGCTTCAGGTCAATTTGTATAGTCAGTTTATCTACTACTTCACTTTTAAGGGTAATGTCGTCATTATAACGCCGTCCTGTACAGATCTGAAAGTTAGCCCACAAAGAGAACGGATGAGAGCCCCCTGCACGTAGCCGAAATGCCAGTGTTGAGATCGATGTGTGAAGGTGAGAGAGGTGAGAAATGAATATATTAGAGGGAATCGTCAGGCAATTCAGAGGTATGTAATACCTTTTCGTGATCGCGTTAATTCCCGTATAAATACATAATTATATTAGACGGAGTCTGCAATTAGCACCAGTGGATGAAAAGCTGAGAAGCAATAGGTTATCGTGGTATGGACATGTGATGCGTAGGGATGAGCAGAATGTGGTGAAAAGGGTTTTATGTATGGATGGTGACGGGTACAAGAGAAGAGGACGACCAAAGAAAAGGTGGATAGACTGTGTGAAAGAAGATATGGCTAGAAAGGGAGACAGCAGTGAAATGACGAACGATAAAGAAAATAATAATAAAACATTTTGCACCGACCCCGAATAAAATTGGGACAGGGGTAGGCAGATGATGATCGTTATTATAACGACGATGTTACCCGTAGCTTATAACCCAAACGCAAAAGGATCTTTTTGACACTTCAGTTCAGTATCCTAACACTTCTACGTCATTGACAGATTGTACACAAAGTCCGGCTAGTTTTCACGAATCTAACTATTATAGAGAATGATGGGTGTCCAAGTAACCATCTGGCAATTTGTGAGGAATCGGAGAGTAGGTATCTGATTCCTAACATATTTCTACCGACTCCCCGGTAGTCTACTTAGTGAGCGCTTGGAAACAAACCGGTTTTTCTTGGTAACCTTTGAAGTGCACCTATAATTGTTCCCTAATGTCCTATTGACAAATCCAGGTTCTGTATCCCAGTGGTGTGTCCGTGAGTCTTGGAAATTTGCTGAAGCCAAGTCAAGTACAGGACGAGCCGAACGTGGAGTGGGATGCAGACCCGGGCCATTTCTACACACTGGCCATGATTGGTAATAAGCCTAATGTATTTAAGTCACTTCTACTAGTCCACGATCAAGCGCTTATGGTATTATTTTTTTTTGGATTTTTCTCTCAAAATAGGGGCGGGGGGGGGGGGAGAGAATTCTTGCTTTCAATGATATACTAACATTGAGAGGTATATTATCACATCTATCAAAGGGTTCATCAGTCATGTGGCAGTTACCCCTTGTAAACTACCAGCATGTAAAGGGGGAAGGGACAAAAATCTATAGTCATTAATACTAGCATGCATTGTGCACTATAGATTTTTAGTAGGTAATGTTTATCGCCAGTAGATATCCCAAGTGGCCGCATATCAGCAAGATTATTAGGTGACGGAGATGTATTATCTCATCGAGATGTTATCTTAACAGTCGATTTTTAGATACTACAATTGTTGCAATATGGATAAAAAAATATAACTATTAAATATTACCTATAGGGTCCTTGAACCTTAGTGCTAGGTATACAAATACATGAAGAGCTATTGATTCATTGGTTTGCCCCTTGACTTTATGACGCTTTTTAAAAAAATGATTTTAATTCACAACAAAATCAAAATGAGTTCATGACGTTCATTGGTAGTCTAAAATGTATTTCAGTACCGATTTGCCCCTATTTTTTTTGTATTCGTATTATTAAGGGTGTTTATAAAACGAGGTCTTAACCTATGTAATTCATTGTAACAGATCCTGATGCACCATCCCGCGCTGACCCACAGGTCCGCGAGTGGCAACACTGGCTTGTAGGCAACATACCCGGCGCTAACGTAGCGGGTGGCGAAGTAGTCTCTGAGTATATGGGCTCCGGTCCTCCTATGGGTACTGGACTGCACAGATACGTGTTCCTAGTCTACCAGCAACCCGGAAAACTGACGTTTGACGAGCCTAATACGTAAGTTAAATAAATTGGTACTCAAGGTTGTGCTGACAGATACCATAAACAAATGCCAAAAAAAGAAAATAATTAAAATCTACTTAACAATGAATGTGAGACCAAAGGCGGTTTAAGGCCTACTACGTAGTGTTTGCACCTATTCTAGTCTTTGGCTTACTCCATAAACAAACGCCCTCTTTAATTTGTTCAGTAACGCCATTAAATCTATGGTCGCGTGAAGATCCGACAACCAGGGACTGTTTGGGAATGGAATGGGAACAGGGAATGTTTGAAAGTAGGAAAAATGGTAGCTATCTCCTTTCCCCAGTTCAATGCTAGACATAAGTGAGAATAGTATAATAGTGTGTAGCTTGTGTTCTTTTTTCTTGAAGCTCGATCTAGGTGTAAACTGGTGGTGCAAACAATTTTTAATAATAATAATAATAATTCACACATCTCACGGCCGTCTGATCCCAAACTAGGCAGAGCCTGTACTATGGGCACCAGACTGCTGATAAACATACTAATATATTTCTAAATACATACAAATTATAGATAAGTTACACCCAGACACAGAACAAATGATCATGCTCATCACACAATTATGTGTCCTGGGTGGGAATCGAACCCACGAGCTCTGGCTGAGCAGTCAGGATTACTAACCACTAGACCAACAGGCTAGTAATTTTTTTTTTCAGATTAATGTTCGATACTTTTGCGTATTATGATTATTGTTTGATGGTGCCTAATTAAAGCAGAAGATCATGCGCAAAAATGAAATAATCCTATCTGGGCCTGGTTGAATAAACTTTCCAATATCTTTTTTGCATAATGTGTCATGAACGTTGAGTTCAATGGTGCAACGGATAAAGCCACACAAGTATTATGGTAATATATGCGACTTGGTATTTGCATTGTAATGATAGAATAATTTCTTCAAACAAACAATTGTGTCAGCAAGAGAACGCGCATATAACTAACTCTGGATTCCTACACGTAAATAACTTAATACTTTTTCTATTTCCAGATCTTCTGCAGATCGAGGAAATTTCTCCATCGCTAATTTTGCCAAGAAGTATAACATGGGCGATCCCGTAGCGGGCAACTTCTTCCAGGCCGAGTACGAAGGTTAGGTAGGTACGTGCCTATAACTTGCAAGCCGGTAACATATATCAACCAATGACCACATTGTTACTCTACAATGAAGTCATTTCAATTCGATAATGGAATGGCATTAATTCTTAATATCTCTAAGATCTTTTCTCTGAGGCAAGTCTCCTGACTTACTTATGCAATATAATATTACAATACATCGATACAAGTTTCCTTCCTACCTTCCTTCTAACTTCCCTGTCCCTTACAATGTTCCTAAACGAAATTTTCTAATTTTTGATTCCCAAAGTGCCCGGTTGACGTCAATAGTCTTGTCCCTTTTTACGTCTAAGTGGGAACAAGTTGCAGTTGGCAAAAATACCTCTGCCTATCCCTTCCCCACAGGCGTGATTTTATGTATGTACTAGCTGTGCCCCGCGGTTTCACCCGTGTAAGTCCCTCGTTAAGATTTAAAATTTTCCACGCAACTTTCTTAATTTTTTAAAGTGAAAACTTCTTTAGGGACGTTGTGCACTTTTACTATGGGGAAAAAACACTGAACTCGTGAGCGTCACGCTAATAGTACATATATAGATCCACTAGAGGGCGCTAATCTAAACATTGAGTTCTATCACTTCCTTAATAATTAATTTTTAAAAATATACCTAATTAGTTCAAGTACTTATTGTGTGCGCAATTCATATGGTAAAACAAACAAAAACAATTGGAATTAAGGTGAAAATTTATAACGCCTATAGTGCGAAAACCTTTATTCAAAATTTCGTTGACGCGACACGTCGTTTCAAGTTTTCACTTCTGTCGGCAGTCCCGTGACTGCCTACTGTTTTTTCATAAGAACCTTTTCCTGATAATTACAAACACAAAAAAAAGAATTAGCGAAATCGGTCCAGCCGTTCACGCGTGATGCCGTGACCAAGGGAAATAGGGATTCATTTTTATATACTCGCATATAGATATGTCATTGTAAAATATAACTTTTTGCATCTCGACATGTGATCCAATCTACTGATAAAAGCAACGCAACGCCACAAATCCGTTTCTGTACTAGTTATTTGGCAAATTATATTTTAAAATGGCAACTTTGTAAATCACGTTAAAGTGAAATCAATTCTACCTATTTAATCCGCAACTACTTCTTGCAATCCGCAAGAGAAAATGAGCAGAGATGATTTGTAAGTGTTTTTTGAAGGTTTATTAAAGAAGTGCCTTACTAATGTGTTGTTTTTTTAAAAATATACCCTTATTGCACTCAAGGATGCATTATAGTGTAAAGTTTAGATCTGTCTGTAGTTTTAACTATCAGATTTTTATGTATTTTATGAATAGTTGGCTATGGCTAGGGGCCATTCATAAAATACGTTTGCAGGAGGTAGGCAGGGTATAAACCTTGGCGTTTCGGCGTTAGGAGGTTTCTAGAACGTGATAGGTGCGTAAATTTTCATCATGCAACAATTATCTTAATGCGGTTGATATGATAAGATCCACGGCCGTTTATATAGGTATATCGTATTGCAATCAAAAATCGTATTCACGTGAGCTATCGCATACTTTCGAAAGATAGACTCTAAAGATATATATGAGAGTTATTGGCTACCGAGCCGATCTTGAAAACGTCTGCGCAGAGGTTAAACACGTGGCGAAGTTTCACTACGTGCCAGCGGCAGTGCGCATTACGAGTTTACTTGTACCTACGTCATTAGCTTCGATCAAATATACCATCCCTCCATTACATACTTTGGTGTTTATGATCCAAGGTCATCGGCAAGGACACGCTGCGAGGCGTTAGTTTTCCATCGCTATCGCATTGCGATTGGATGAACCTGAGCGTGATATGCGATAATATACGTCCTTATACAACTAAACTACTTCTTCCTCTTAACGCAAATTGAACAAAATTAAGCTGTGAGAGTGTATGATAAACTTGACCCGGCATTGTTCACTGTTTGTGCCAAATAGTTTCACCATTAATATACTACACGCTGCTGCTTTAGATCTGGCATAACAATTATAGAAAGATGAAGGTGAATGATGATGCACAAAAATTATATTTGCCCTAACCGAAGCCCTGCATGGGCATGAATAATGAATGATAATATCTACCAAAGAGTTGTGGCAGACTTAGGCAGAGCTGTCCATGGGATTTGGCATAACTGCGGTTTGGTTAGTTGTTGTGTCCTGTTTAGAGTCGATTTCTCGTTCTGTTTTATAAGAAACTGAAGAGGACTGTAGGTTTTCTTGCACAGAGGATTAGCATCGACATCTTCAACTTGATAAAATTAGCCTTCTGACGTTTATCTGTCTGAAGAATTTCATGACGCATATTCAGTATTTTTATATCTTATCACATTAAATGTAAACAAAGAGAATGCATGCATAGGTACCTGGATTTCTATAAAACAACACATTTTCATTATATCAGTTAATTTATTAACATTCTAAAAATAGTTTTTTTTTTGTAAGCCTTTATTAGGCATAATACATATTATTAACATTAACATCGGACCACTCCTCCCGTGGGCGTTGTATAAATAATAATTACAGTCTAGTAAAACAAAAAATCACAGTTTAATAGTGAACCTTTCTTCCACCTTCTTCTTTAATCATCAGACGTTCTCGTCATCTGAGATAAACTCGAGGGGTCTACTTACTAGTAGACCCCTCGAGTTTATCTCAGATGACGATCTCAGGTGGCTACTGCCACTAAAGATCAAATCAAATCAAATCAATTATACCAATAACATATATTTTTGAATTGTGAGGAGTAGGAGTCAGTCAGACTAAGTCAGTCGTGAAGCTAGTTGCTTGTTCCAATACGTAGATTCTATGGAGAAGAACAGGCAAGAAACTCCAATTACACTCGTTTTCAAAATGTTTTTTACAAATTTTTGAATACATTGCTTATAAGCGTAGGTAAATGAAATGTGAGGACAATGTAAAATATTATTCTAAAATATAAATAGACGCGCTAATGACTTCTACTTATACATATTTTAGTAATAGCAGTCCAGAGATGAGCAGATGAAGAGTTTCACTAATCACCTCCTGGCCCCATCATCAGATCAGCTCTGAAATACCAAATTATAGTGCTGTCATCCGTATATGTAATACATATAAAGTTTGACTTGAGTATGAAAGAAGTCATTTTAACTTTATTCTAATTATATATTATGATTAGAACTAGGTTGAAATTACGTCTAAGATTTGTTTAGGTACGTAGTATGAAAGAAGGTAATAAAAGTGTGTTACAAATGGTTGATCAATAGTTTAAGACGAATAATAACAAACACACGGTACGGGTTGTTTTTTATCATGAAAGCTTCAGAAATCGTTCACTTATCTACAAACCGAGGAGCTCGGAGAGTTCGGGTACATAATCGTCGTACTCAGCCTGGTAGAAGTTGCCCGCTATGGGATCGCCCAGGTTGTACTTCTTGGCGAAATTGACTATAGAGAACAGTGTACGACTGACGACGGAACTGCAAGTAAAAGATAGAAAGTTATTTAAATCCCCTCGAAAACATAAATGTGAAAATGGGAGCCATGTTCAATATTAATAAAATACGTGGTTATCGCCTACGAAGACAAAATAATTGAGATCTAAATGATTGCCAAGTTCTGTAGATAATCTTGAAGATTTGACTTGACTAGTTTTTACAACACACCATCTTTTAGAAGAACACAAACACACACATTCAGTACACCACAAACAACTAAATATTCTATGCATACATAATGTATGTACAGAATACATGTGTGGCCAGTTGGTGTACTTGTCTTAATGACCTTTCCAGCCACAAGACATATTACATGCGAAAACGCGACCCGGGCCTCTTCGAGGTACTGCAGTCTCATTCCCATTCCTTACCGGAGACCTGCGGTATCCCCTACACCACTACCTTCCCCTACCCATTTTCCCTATCCCAATATACCTTGTTGGTCTTTTTCCTATTAATTATTATAATTATAATATATATGTATACTTATTCTCCTTGTCCTTCTCTTTTAAAATAATATTCCCAAGAAGGGGTTGGCGTCAGCCGTTGGCCATAAAAAGAATCAGCCAAAACCTTAATCAGTATCTATGACTAAAATATACTGCGCTGACCCCAAATAAAATTGGGACAAAGGTAAGTAGATGATCATGACATTATGTTTCTTCTCAGTGTTCTGTTACTATGAACACAGAAGAGATAATAGGTAAGTACTCTGTAAATATGTAGGTACGTCGTCAAAAGATAACATAGCCGCCAAGGACTGAAGTTTACTTAGCACTTGAAATTTTATTTTATTTGAAATACCAACAGTAGAAATATCTACACAAAATGCTAGAGGAAATAACAACGAAAGCTGTTAGCTATTGTGCAAGTAGATTCTAGATATAAAAACAAGCAAACAAAAGTATGTTTGAATTAAGTTTCACAAATAAAAGACTTAATAACTAAGAGTGAAAGGGTTCGTCACATTTTTGGGACTGGGATTGAAAAATATTAAAGTATTTTTTTTTTAACTTTTGGGTGTTTAGATCTGAATATCTCAAACACGCTACTTATTTCATAGATATCGTTTACAGATCTACTCGCCCTTTATTAAGGTATTATCTAAGATTGTTAAGTTAGGACTGTAACATAGCGTAGACCTGGCCGTAGACTATTCTCTGGTCTGTAATTTTTTATATTCTATAGATCTCCGGTCTTATGAACGGGTGTCATAAAGACTGACTTCCAGACAGTTGGTTGGTTACCTTCTTTTATGGAACGCGAAAAAAACATGAGTAAGGGTAATACTAGGTTATCAGTGCACACGCATTCCTGAGAAAAGGGTATTTCTTGACAGATAAACGGACAACGAAGAGATCCAGACAATTTACGCACCTGTTAGTCAGTCTGGGCTCATCAAAGGTCAAGTTGCAGGGTTGTCTATAAACTAAGAATACGTATCTATGCAGGCCAGTGCCGAGAGGAGGAGCTGGACCTATGTACTCAGAAAGTTCCACGCCAACAGATACGTTAGTGCCGGGCACGTTACCTACGAGCCAGTGCTGTAACTCGCGCAAGGCTGGGACAGCGCGCGATGGCACGTCAGGGTCTGTAATCATACATAACATTATTGAAGTATCTTGGAAATCCAAAGTGTCTCAATACTAAGGTTGATAACCTTGGTATTTAGACACTTTGAATTTTGGTTTGAAGTTAGGTTCTATGACAGATTTGGTTAAAATCTCATAATGCTGTTTCCCACTGAAACACGTACGCACTTGATGCACTTAAGTAATGGGATGATATAATTTTCAAAATGATGCATTTAATTTGCAAGTGTGTGTCTGGCGATACCGGTCCAGACATTCTAAGTATTTCCTCTATTTTTATTATTCCATGGTGAAGAATCTTAAAACTCAAAAGTAAAACTTCGAGTTAAACCTTCTAACGGGGGGATTATGTGTAATTTATCCTTAAATTTAATTAAAATAACTTTGACAGGTGACTAAGTTTAAGAACACGGACTTAACATAAATTTGCTACTCACCAACCATGGCGAGTGTGTACAACTCGTTGGGGTTTGCGTCCCACACAACGATGGGCTTATGGTTCGTTAGATTGGGCGTCAGCACGTTGCCTTCGTTAACATAAATCCCTTCGGGATATTGCACCTATAATTGTCAATATGCATTACTGAATTACATTTATTCGTTTCGATATTGTTAATTTTAGAGATACGAAGCAAGTGGGTATAAAAATATTTAAAGAGAAGGTCTTGTATGAGAATAACAAATGTGTTTCAATGTCAATGAATTTCATCTTATTTTATAAGAATAGATCTCAGTTAGCTGAGTCAGCAGAGTAAGCCCAGACACGAATCTATCGCGACTTCGAGTCTGTCCTGAGGGTTGACTTTTTACATTTAAAGTTGAAGGAAAAGTTCTACTGACTTGCACGTATCCTTATATAGGCATGTAAATCAGTAGTACAGCTTGGTAAAAACTTCTACAAGGCCCACCGACATTAAATATTCAAGGCACAGTAATCAGTCGCTACATCCAACATAGGGTATCCGGAAAGATCCGGCAATCTGACATCATTGGAAGTCTACCGGATTCAGTAGCAAGTTAAAAATTCTTTATTAGATATGTGGTATTAATTATGTTGAAACAGAACATCTCATTGTTGGATGGAATAAAGCTATATTTTGGCAAATACATTCTTTTGCGACTTCTGAAAGTCTTCTATCAAAAGAACAACGTCAAAAAGTTAGGTGCAGTCGAATTTTGTTTGAAATAACAAGGCATGACTTACTCCTTAGTTGTCGAATTATAATATTAATTAGATGAATTTATCTATACAATCTATACATCTATACAAATAAATACAATTGGAGTGTCTGTTTGTAATATTAAAATAACCGCTTTTTACTAAGTGCATTTGGATGTATACACGGTACATATACCAAAACAACATTTTTCTGTCTGCCTGTCTGTCTGTCTGTTTGCTTCGGCGAATCTCCGGAACGGGTGGATCGATTTCCACGGGACTTTCACTGGCAGATAGCTGGTGTTATAAGGAGTAACTTAGGGTACTTTTATTTTGGAAAAAAAGAATTAGGGTTCCGCGCAAAATATATAAATTTGTACACGCGAGCGAAGCCGCGCGGGAACTGCTAGTAATAAATAAAATGGTCCACAGTTTTCGGAGGTAGCAGTTTTGTATATTATACGAGGCCGTATTAAATTGCAAGCAACGATTTAAATCCCCTATCAACAGTAGGTTTTGAAGTAATGACGTTAATACATGTATTAAAGAATTTAATGGTATTATAAAATCCCAAACGACCATTGGAAATAAAATACTCGTAAACAAGCTATGAAATTGTACTCCTCGATAATCGATTGTTTACTAATGTTTAATAATTGTGTTAAATCTACATATCATTTATAAAAATTAAAACAATTTTACCAAACCAACCAATGGGCCCCAACAATTCGCGTGATTCTTCTAATGTTGCAAATTTACATCTATAGGCACTTCTTCACATTCTCACTCTGGGCTTGATGAACAATCCCAGAGTCGCTCAATGAGCTATGGAGAGGGTTGTACTCAGGGTTTCTATACGGGATTGAATCAGAAATGTGGAGATACACAGATTAACGAAGATTACTGACATAGCCCAACGGATCAGGAAGCAGAAGTGGCAGTAGGCAAATCACATAGCACGCAGAACAGATGGCCGACGGGGCCGAAAAGTTCTGGAGTGGAGACTACGGACCAGAAGCGCAGCGTAGGAAGTCCACCAGCATGGTAGACAGAAGACCTTATAAAGATCGCAGGTCGGCGGTGTATGTGGGTCGCTTCCAACGGTTTTCTTGGAAGTCATTGAGGGAGGCCTATGTCCAGCAGCTGACGTCCTATGGATGAAATGATAGGTTACTATGACCATGTCCCATTACAACGGCCGTATGATATAAAATACCTTAGAGGCATAAGAAAAAAGTATGTAGAAACTGAATACACGCTTAAATAGTCTTTGGATCTCCGATTGGCAACGAAAACTTAATAAAATAAAGTACTTAATTTATATAACAGAGAGAGAGTTCTCTGACTCAGGCTCCAGTGCTACCAGGACAAGGTTAAACACAAAAAAAGCCCGGACAAACGTCAGTCTGACTCGCGCATCGAGGGGTTCCGGTAGCATACAAACTTATATGTACATAGTAAGTCTTTACGGAAAGACAAACTTAACTTTACAGTTGTAAAAATACTCTTCCATACATCGTTGTACGACAAAGTCAACTTTTACACCGCAAAATATAAGTATGTAATCACAAAAACATTTTCTTTATGTGATACTAACAACCCGTCCCGGTTTCGCACGGGTAGTAGAGACATCTTCAGCAATCATCATTATATTTCAAGCAATTTACACAAAACGTTAACAAATCATACAAAAAATATTTTCTATCAAATTTGCAATGCCCATAACAGGCTACTAAGTTGAGATAAATTGTTATAATGAGACCATTTATAATATAAATTATAATATAATATATTATATATATATATATATATTATATATATATTATATATACATATATATATATATAATATATTATATTTATAATATAATAGTTGGTAAATAAAGATTGATTTAATTTGATTAAACCTTCCTCAGAATCACTCTGTCTATTGGTGAAAACCGCATGTAACTCCGTTGTGTAGTTTTTCAGTTTATCGCGAACAGACAGACAGACAGACGGACGCGGTGGGGGACTTTATTTATAACAACGAATTAACGACTTTCGAATTTTTCCTTTGAATATGCTTCTTATCAAATTTCATAATTCTAGGTCATTGGGAAGTACCCTATAGGTTTTGATTTACCTGCGAACCGTTCAAATTTAGTCATATCTATGGTTTATCTTTCAATTGCTTTGAGCCTTAAGGGACCGCAGACATATGTATATGGTATTTATTTCAACTTAATGTGTCCAAAGGTTCTTGAGAAAAAGGGTCTTGACAGACAGACAGACAGACAACAAAGTGATCCTATAAGATTTGGTCTTTTTCTTTTTGAGGAACGGATCCCTAAAAACGACTAAACCCATGACAATTAATCAAAACCGGAACAATGTCGCTCACTAAGACAAAAATGGTAATTTTGATTCTATTTAAGCTCCAAATACGGCCTTACTCTTCCAGTTGTCAGTTTAGCCATCAAGCAGGAGACTATTGATAATGTTTATTTAGGTACTTCTAACCGTTCAAAATTAGGTAGGACGCGGGCTTGTGTCGCAATTTAAATAAAAAAAAAATAGACAAAAGAATTACTCACATTAGCAACAGCGTCAGGGGCTTTCGGAATGACGTCAGGAACCACACCATAAACCTCGAAACTCTTCGCTATTGTAGAATTTTCACTCGCAAGTACCTCTAAATTTACCAAAATACTATCTGTTAATAATAAAATAAGAAAACTTCCACATCGTCCCAAAATTTGTGCCATTTTACAGATTCGGAATTTTATTAAATAAAAATATGACTGCCGACGTCGGTAAGCGACGTACATGCAGCGAGTGAGAGTTTTATGTAATTTATAGCTATATAAGGTGCAATTTCAGTTACCTAAGTAGAATCTACATGAAGATATCGCTGTACACGAGTGCAAATAAAGACAGATTTAATAGCAATACAAAAAAGAAAATTCTACATTAGTTTCGACCGACAGTTGTGTCGAACAGATTGTTAGTGAGCTCGGACTTCCCGGCAACTGTACACCCCCCATCCATCCTCATTCTCCACGCCTTTTCTGAACTAGAAGAAGAAAGAAAGAAAGAAAAAGTATTTATTTCTCATAAGTGACGTGACATGAAATAACAAATTGAATTATTAGAAAAATAGGAAATACAAATAAAAACAAAATAGGGCGACAATTGCCTTGCACGCACTTGCACGTCACTTGCTAAAATTGGACACCGCTCAGCATTGATGCTGACGGCGCCGGCTAAAAAGTTGCTGCGTGCCAAACAGCGCTGATTTTCAGCGGTGACCGTGTGGAGTAGGTGTGCACATATAAATTTACTAGTTTTGGGTCGGCTTTCAGTCTAACTACGATATGGCCGAACTTTGATATTTTACGTAAAACGACTAGCTCTAGAGCTCTATAACCTAAGTAATAGGCGATATCGAAGTTTTGTAGTTAGACCAGGTAGTCGGACTTTTTAAGGCTCCAACTACCAGTGACGAATGCCACAGATGTTCGTATGGCAACCGGGACCGACGGCTTATCGTGCTCTCAGAGGCACGGAGGGGTCTCAATGTGTTAAGAATGGTCACACCCATCCTGAGACTGAGCTGGCTAGTTTTATTACCTAACTTTGTAATGTGCTAACCTACTCGGTTACCACTTAGCTACCGTGCTTAGCTTCTTAGCTCCCCATCCATCCGTAGAAGTAATATCCCTCTTCTTCCATTGCCTTCTTTTCTTCCTTCCTTTCAATATACTCCCAATTTCGCTATCATTCACAAAGTGCCCGGTTGACAGCAATAGACTTGCCTCCTATAATGTTAGTGGGATCCAGTGAGTATATGTACATGTACATTTTGATATTTGATATTTGTAAATCGGGACTTATTCGCGATAATATTGATACCTTTTTATTTACCTCGACGTTTTGGCCGAATTAGTCCGATCGTGGTAACAGGTGGCTTCTCATTCTTTTTATTTTTAATGTTTTTCAGATTTGGAATAACTTAGAGTACTCCTATCTTAATGCTAGAAATACTACAGTTATTAGGAAAATCATCAACATGATTTTACTAATACTTACCATACTTTTATACTCTTTTCTACCACGCCGTATCAAACCGTTTTCGCAGCTTAGCCGTTACTTATTCAGTCGTGGAAAGCGCTTTACTAGGAAGATTAATAAATAGAATGGCATAGATTTACTTTAACAAGAAAATATATAATCTATAAAGTTCAGAATTTACTATTTTTGTAAAAATTTATCTAGAGGTCATACGCGCAAACTGAACCTTTTAATTCCGTCGAAACGTATCGTAATCTTTTTTCCGGTTTTCTGCTGACTGCTAGATAACAACCTTACACCAGACAAAATAAATAATTCGTAGTTAGCGTCAACGGTGCCTTTAGTATTAAAAAAAACAAAATACCTAAGGAGGTACATAGTACAACTAGTCCTTCATTGATCTTTGCTCGTCGATGTAGTTTGTCTTGTATCAAAATGGCGCGACTTTGTTCGTTATTTAAATGTGCTATTCTGTTATTCTTAGTTGACAGCACTATAGTTAAGTTTAGTGTGTTTGCGAACGGTACATCAACTTTGTCGAAGAGTTTCGAAGTACAAGAGGTGGTACCTGACCTCCTACCGAAGGCCCCAAGTGATGTTGCGCATGTAACTTTTCTTTTATGTGATTTTTATATGATTTTTTTAGGAAACAGCTTTTTAGATACCTTTAATGTTTTGGAATGAATACTGGTGACAAAATACAGTTTATAATACTATTCAAATAAATCGCTCCAGCTCCTCAACAATGCCTGATCCTTCATAGGAGTGATATCTGTACCTACCTATTTTTTTTTTTTGGATGGACTCAGTCTTTCAAAGACTGTACAGAGAATAGAACTGACTGAACAGCGGACAGGGATTAAAAAATTGAGACCTATGTAGATGGTAGGTTGGTAGGTACACTACAAAATCAAATTAGGGTCGTAATCGAGTCGTACGATGGCTCGAGCCTTTCAACCACATATACGATAAGAATAATCGATCACAAAATTGGATTATTTTCATACGTCTTATAGCCTCCGTCAGACTATTTGATAGGTAAGGCAAGCGGTTTTTGTTCTATCATCATATCATAAATTTGTTATGTTCAAAAAATGTATATTTTTTTAAATAAGACCTAAAAGAATAGTTTAAAAATAATTATGTGATTTACTTTTGGAACTCGTATTGTATCCACACTTCTAATAAACTTTAAATGATAGTATACACATGGCACGTACGGTACGTGGTACATATAACCTAGGAAAACAGAAGAAAAGCAGAGCTATGTGCCACAACCTTCCGACACTAATACAAGGTGAAGAAAATACAAAAGCATTCTTGAATCTGTTGCAAAAGGAAAGTCAAAAAATATTTTAGAATGAAATAGAAGATGTAGACTCCTACTATAGTAAAATAGAAACAACGATATTACAAAGTTTAAGAAATACAAGTACAAAAAAGAAAAGAAGAATATAATATCAACAGAAACCAAAATTCTAATAAAGAGACGATCTGACCTACAACGTAAAAAACCAAAAAGAGAAGAGAGGCTAGAGCTATCCATACTATTATATAAAACTACAAACAAGAGCTTAAAAAACGACTACATTAACTATAGAATGAAAATAATAAAATCGAACTTGTTAAAGTCGGAAGTCAAAAAAGGTCGTTTAAACAACTTAATACAAGCAAAACATGGATTCCAAACCTACATTCAAAAACTCCACACAAATACTCGCCAGCAAGAATTGATATAGTGAAAACTGCTTCGGATTTCTACAAAGATCTATATACAACCATGACAGTATACCCAACGAAGCTCTCAAACTAGGAAAGACATACTGGCCAGGCCCCTTACAAATCTTTTTAACAAAATCTTGCAAAAGCAAAAAGTACCATTGAAATGGGTGGAGTCGAGAATCATACTTCTTTACAAAACAGGTGACCCATCGGATATGGACAACTACCGGCCTATTAGCCTACTTCTTGCTATCTACAAACTATTTGCAGCCTGCTTAAATAAGAGAACAGAGTCAGACATAGAGTCGCACCAACCGATAGAACAGGCACGAAAAGGCTTTTGTACGATAGATCATATCCATACTTTGGAGCAAGTAATTAAAAACACCAGGAACGTCAACAGCCTCTATGTCTAGCCTTTATCGACTATGCGAAAGCCTTCAACTCTATCTCACATAGAAGTCTAGGGCGAGCGCTAGAAAACCAAAATGTCCTAGTAACCTATATAAACATCCTGAAAGACATTTACAGCAAAAGCGTAAGTTGAGTAAAGCTCGACAGACTTGAGCCAATACAAGAAATATGTAGAGGTGTGAAACAGGGGGACCCGCCATCACCTACAATTTTTATATCTGTTTTACAGTATATAATGAAAAACCTACATTGGCGATATAAAGGTATCAACTTAAATGGAAAAAACCTTGAGTAACCTCAGATTCACTGATGACATAGTTAGTACTCTTCTCGAGATCATCAAAACAACTAGAAGAAATTATATCAGAACTATGCCAAATAAGTAACAGAATAGGACTACACCTAAATACAACAAAAACTAAGGTGATGACTAACGGCCGACAAACGCCTATACGCGTCAACAATTCACAAAGCTCAGAATATGTAAAGAGCTTAGAGTATTGCTGTGTCTGGGGGGTAGCATGCACCGGTGACGATAGGGTTGTTAGCTAGAGAAGAAGAATTGAAAGATTATGCAAGCACGACTGATACTATAATGTGTAATAATGTTAATATACAATAACAATTATACTGTATTTCACATAAATTAATATTTCTTGAGTCGTCGGTGCACATCGCACGAAGGCTGTCACCGAAGTCCTCACGAGTGTCATCTTTTTCTTCTAGTTTTACTCTTCTATTCGAGTTAGGCGCAGAGGTCTCATCATTACAATATACTTAGGAAAATCCATTTCTTTTCGAAATTCTAGAAACAACGATGAGATTGACATTAGTATAAACATGACGTGGAATAAGTTCTGGAGCTTAAAAGAACTATTCAAGTCTAAACTACCTCTAACTGAAAAAGAAAGTCATGAATGGGTGTTTACTACCCTGCTTGTCATACGGCTCACAAACCTGGATTTACAATAAAAATTCAAGAGAAAGAATACAGAAGACTCAGCGTGCAATTGAAAGGGGCATCATGAATATTAGGCTAAAAGATAAGATCAAATCAGAAACGATAAGGCAAAAAAAACGAACGTAATAGATACAACACATGAAAAAGCTTGAGTGAAAATGTGCTGGCCACGTAGCACTATTGACAGATAAAAAATGGACGCACCTAGTTACAAATTGGGGAGGCCCAACTGGCAAGAGCCAAAAGGCAAGAGAGCTAGAGGCCGTCCTAAGGACGAGAAAATGTTGGAGGAGGCCTATACCCGCCAGGGGCCTTAACTTTACTAATTGTAAACATTATTAAGTGTGTTTTTTTAGTTAAATGTAGTTATTTTAAACTCTGTAAGTTAAGGAAAATAAAGAGGCTTTATTATTATTATTATACACATGGCCCGAATACACAAACGGTACTCAATTTATTACCTATTAGTCACCGATACCTTAGGGTGATCTGTAGCATCAGGATGATATTTAATTACTTAACGTGGTTGAATGCGCTAATCTCAGGAACTAAAATGTTTGAATTTAAAAAATATTTTAGTATTGGATAGCCCATTTATTGAGGAAGGCTATAAGGCTATATAACGTCACGCTACGACCAATACGAGCGGAGCATCAATGAAAAATGTTGTAAAAACGGGGAAAATATACAAACGCGGACGAAGTTGCGCGGGTCAGCCAGTAACATTAAATATTTACATGTTTATATGAACATATGGCTTGTAATAAAATGAAAATAAAAAATATTTTAGGATTCACGTTTAGACAATATTTTCATTTTATTACAACATATCGAGTTTTTATTTTTAAAACATGACACGATCTCGTAGGGTTAAATTACGCGGTTAGAAGATACGAGAAGTAAAACTAGACCTAATAATGTCCTATTGACAATTCCAGGTTCAATATTCCAGTGGTGTGTCCGCGAACCTTGGCAATGTGTTGACGCCAACTCAAGTGAAGGACTCGCCCAGCATCCAGTGGGAAGCAGACCCGAACCATTTCTACACACTGGCCATGACTGGTAGGTATTAATACTACTAAACTTACTTTTCAAATTTCAATTGCGTTTTCAGTGTTTTATCCTCTTTAACAGAATGATAACTTCCGAAACAGAAAAAAACAATAATAGTTTATAATAAATCTGCATCTCTTAACATTTATGATGTTTAGGCTTCTGGATATCATTGGAATATGGATGGCTTGTATTAGTCACAAAGGGCTACAGAATTAACAATCTTTAGAACTTAAAAAAACCTTTTAGCCTTCAACGTATGTTTTTTGTTATTTAGCTAGACAATAATTGAATAATATTCAACCGAAAGATAAATACAATGGGAGAACTTCAATGGTTCCTCAGTTGTAACTAGTATCACACCATTCTAGATACATTTAAATAAGTTTATCCTGTCTTCTGTTTTCAGATATTTTCTTAGCCGTGGAATGTTCTCGATCATCGAGTTTGCCAAGAAGTACAAACTAGGTGATCCCGTAGCAGGAAACTTCTACCAGGCTGTATACGACAACTACGTACCCGAAATGTTTAAGCAACTCAAACAAAAATACAACCTATAAGCCATAATTTAAAAGCCACACTGCCGCGTTCATCATATGACCATTATGATCTTATAACTGAGGACATTGGAGACGAAGGCTCGATGTTCACATAAAAGTTAGAAACCACGTGCTCTTTAGAGTGATCCTCAGAGATTTACTTATACATGGAATAACTGTAACGCCACAGAGTATTCGCCGTACCCTCACAGAGCTTTTGACTAAACTGCAGAATTACTGTGACTCCTCAGTAGATTTCTTGTAACTCTTCAGCAATGTTACTGTATTATATTTCTTGTATGAGATTCTGGTATAGACTTTGCTCTGTTCTGTCTGCTGACTCCGTTACTTACACCCGTTTCACACGATTTTCACAAATGGTTTTGAAGTACGACGTAAAAACTTTGTTCAGTATTTTTATGTGTTTTTGTCCAAAAAAATTCTTTGAAAATATAATTTGTCGTAGTACTATTTTAGATTATTAATAGTAGATACACAATAACATGTTCTTTTTTAAACACTATTTCATAAACATTCTTTGTTGTATATCTCTTTATTTAAATGGAAAATACCTTTGTTATGTGATGGCGCCTGCTAAACAATATAAGCGTTTCAAGTATTGCACGTGATTAAACCCTCATTCTGGATCTGACCACGGATTGTTTAAACATTGACAGGGAGTCAAGTCTGTCCAGAGTTCAGGGTCAAGTCTGTTCAGTTCCTTTCTAATTTGTATCTAAGCCACGACTTAGGCATCCGTGTTATTTTAATCGGTTCCGTTTGAAACATAAACACTTCGTCGAGTGCTCGGAGGTGTTAGGAGTTAAAGTAAATAATACAAATGTCACTGACACACAATCTTTATACAAAACATTATAAATAGAGCATTATAATAGCAATTACGAAGTGTTTAAGCGCCCAAGCTTTTGTATAAGAGAGGCACGTAGTCGTCGAACTGTGCGCGGTAGAAATTGCCGGCGACAGGCGCTCCTAGGTTGTACTTCTCAGCGAATTTCTTCGTGGAGAAGGCAGCCCGACCATTGATAGACCTGGTATTTAAAAGAAGAATTAACACAAACGCATATGCAAACTGAAATGAAGAATTGTTATTATTCTACTATAAAGTTAAATACTATAAAGACGTCACGGTGTGCTATGTGATTCTGACATGAAATACAGTTGGAGTTTATAGTCTGAATTACTTATTTACTAATAGAATCGTTTTAGATATATGACAGGGTATTATTTAGTTATTGATGAAATACACCCTGTGCGCCTTGAGGAAAAATGTTTTGCACTGGTATTATTACGACAAAACCGTTGAAATGATGACGAACAGGCATATTATATGTAATGTTCGTTTGTCAATTTATTCACAATGAACATTTTTTTTAGTTTATCTGTCACTTTAAAATGATACATAGACGTAAGAAAAAATGTGTAAGACTATGTCGGGATCTAGCTGAATCGAACACAATTTAAATCGGTTAAGTTTAATATAACATAGACGACGACTAATACTTATTAATATTAATACCACCTCGTAGCTTTTTTAGAGCTGGTTATAAAGTGTAAGTGACTGGCCTGTTGGTCTAGTGGTTAGTAACCCTGACCGCTATGCTTATAGGTCGTGGGTTCGATTCCCACCTTAGTCTGGGTGTTCTTTGTGTCCGTTGTTTCTATGTTTGTAAAGTCCCCCGCGACACAGGAATAATTCCTAATGCGGGAGTTGTCTTTAAAAAAAAAAAAAAAAAAAAAAAAAAAAAAAAAAAAAAAAATTGAAGTTTTAAGAAGTGTTGCTCCAATGAAATTTTTAGGTACAACAGGTACAGTGTTATTACTGTCACCACAGATAGTAAAAGTTACACTCAATTTCTAAGATAATACTAAAACTTCAAAACTGTAACACGTACTCGGATTTTGAAAGCAGCTTGGGCAAATTTCGTTATAAATAAAAAAACACTCACTTGTTGTCCAATTTTGTCTCGTCGAAATTCAGCTTCCCGGGCTGTTTGTACACAATGAACACATATCTGTGGATACCGGTGCCTTGAGGGGGTCCGGAACCGATGTAGCCAGACAGCACGTCACCCTTAGACACATCACTTCCAGGGATGTTCACTACAAGCCAGTGGTGCCATTCGCGGTACACTTGCTCAGGACCATCATAGTTGTCCGGGTCTAAAAAATTAAAGTTACTTGGTGAGTTATTAATGTTATCCTCCCAGGATGTGTAGTTAACCTCCTTTTGTCAGTCGACATAAGTATGACTTTGTACTAATTGCTTAAGAGATCTTTTTGGAACTAATTGGGTTTTGTAGGCTAATGTTAAGCCTCCCTGTTGGTGTCAGTATATAAGTACGAGTGTTATGAAAGATTGTTTTATGAAGTAGTACAGATTTTATGCTGAAATTAATTCACTAGACATGGTGGCAACCAAAAAAGGTTAGATAGACACTGAACCTACTTAAATCGATATACCAAGATTTAAATTTCGAACAGCTAACCAACATATTTATAAAGAAGAATTTCATTTAATTAAACTGTTTGATACATATCATGGAAAGATGACGATTATTTCATACTATTAATAGAATTAGATTTATTTTTATGGATAATTGGCATAGGCCTTCTAACCCACTTGATGGAAAGTGACAATAAAGAAGAAGATGAGGCACGCCTATCCAAGAGAAACCAATTCACTCTACTCTTGAACCTTCTAGGGTCGTACCATTATAGATACTATACAATAGTACCGTTCTTTATCCTACTAATATTATAAACGTTAAAGTTTGTGAGGATGCACAAACATCCATACATCCAGTATGGATGTTTGTTGCTCTTTCACGCAAAAACTAGTGAACCGATTGCGATGAAACTTGGTACATAGAGAGCTAGACACCTGGATTAACATATAGGCTACTTTTTATCCCGATATTCCCTAGGCCGAAACTAAGGCATTCCGAATTCCAAGCATTCGGGTGACACCGCGGAGCGCAGCTAGTTCAAAAATATAATCATTATCATGCAAAAAGGTCAGCTCTCTCGTCTTCAGAGCATTTCTCATTGCTTACGTTGTGAAATCTTTATAATGCTTTTTAATGATACTTCTTCCATTGATAAAAGTAAAGACCTGTAAAAATGAGCGTGTAGAAGGAGTTGGCATCAGCTTCGAAGGAGACGCTGGGCTGGTCCTTCACCTGCGTTGGAGTCAGCTCATTACCCTGAGACGCGATCGCACCGCTGGGGTACTTCAACTGGAAGAAGATTATAGAAATAAAAAATTAACATTGTTTAAACTTCTTCTTAAAAGATCTGTTAAAATGAAAAGATATCTTAAATCCAGCACCTGCCGGGGATTGGACTGGGCTACCACATTATCTACACGTAAACCGCCGGTCATGCTAATAGGTCTATTGTCAGAAACACCGTACAGTTTTGTGTGGGCTTGACTCCGTAAATAACTTTGTCGTACCTAATTGTTTTCAAACCACCACCACCCACTTTAAAGAAATTGTACTTTATTCTATAAAGTGATGACTGGACTTCAGAAATAGTGTTTGTAAACAGTGGAAGAGGGTATTGTAAAAGTGGTGTCATTATTTTTTTTTTTCATTTTTGTTTTTTATAATCTGTGAAAACCCCCACTGGTCATCACCTCACCGGGGCCAAATGGCGAGGTGGTATGTCGGACTCGAACCGACTAAAACCACACAGTGTTCCGTCACCGGATCTTATAGCCGGGGCCTCAGGTGTACCCTAGAAAGGAAATCCCTGTGAACACCGGCAGACTTGGCCGCCTGTTAAACCAGGCGACCCCACTATGAGGTGCAGATGGTTCTATCCTCTCTAGAGAGGCGAGCGCGGAACACGTCGCGCCACCGTCTCGGGCCTGCTTCTGCTAGGGCGACAGATAGCCCCTTCTGTCGCCCGGTGTCATTATCTAATATAGCGAGTACTTGTTGAAACCTAAAGCAATTTAATATACCTACTTAAAGTATAATATACTTTTATTATAAAACATAAACTTGTATGTTCAATCTTTAATAATGCGTGTGTGTTTTAGAATTGAAATTTAAATTCATTGATAAGCTACAAGGCCGTAAAATTATGTAATGAGCACAGATCGTAATTGGTTTTGAATAGCAATCAATGCAAGACCGATAACAATTGTACTATTATATACTACAAATACAATACTAAAAGTAGTAAAATAGTTAGTATAGATAAGTGATCATGCTACTTACTATAAAACGCAATAACTTTTTTTACTAAATATTAAGAAATAAGGTCAAGGTAGGACACAGAAGATTTCAAATTGAAACCAACTGAGTAAATACCTTCAGAACTATTCATGAGTAGTCGTTGGTAAGTAGGATTATCAGCGCTCAATGAGCAAGGTGACAATGGATAGGGAATAAAACAAGACTATTGCCTGTCGCACGAGCCCTCGGATTCGGTACTATCAATTTACACTCTACAGGAGATCGCAGTAATCCTTTTTTCATTTTATATTATTCAGGAAACAGACAGTCCTAAACAGTTTACACCAGGAAACAATACGGTATGGTTAGTCGTGGAAGGCTATGCTTCGGCACGTATGGGCCGGCTTGGCCCGAGTGATACCAAGGCCTCACGAAAACCGGTAGTGAAGCAATGTTGCATTGCTTTTCGCCGAGTGAGTGGGTTTGCCGAGGGCCCTAACCATTCCCTACTCTCCCTCTTCCCCTCTCTCCCCCTTTCCCTACTCCTACCTTAAAGGCCGGCAACACACTTGTGACTCTTGAGTTGCAGGTGCTTATGGGCGGTGGTAGTCATTTACCATCAGGTGACCCTTATGCTCATTTGCCCCCTATACCATTAAAAAAACTTATAGACTAAAGAGTTATATAAAATTTCAAAATTGGATTAAACTGGATACAAAAGAAGAGCACGTACGAGTACAGTCATGAACTCAATGATGATAAACGTCACAATTATATAAATTACAATTAATAATATACTACACTTAAGAGCCATGAATCCAGGTCACATAAATATACGAATCCGGGTCACATAAAGACACCTGAAAATCTCGGAAATCAATAATGTCGGGTTGCTGACGACTCATACACAAATATATTCAGTCACTTGTCCGAATTATTTAATATTTTTTTTGTGACGATTCCGACACTATCAAAATATTGAAGCTGTTTAGTACAGTCAGTTAAAAAAGTTATAGCTTAAAGCGGCATCTTACAATAATAAAACACTCTATGTAAAAACTCAAATCCATTTTTCAAAATGTACATATATTAATATAAAAACAACCTCATATAATTATAGGTTTTCATTAATCTACAGCAAAAACGAAATTATTACTTAAATTTAAAAAAAAAGTTCGGAGCACGAATCTTGGACAGCATAAAATCCGTAGGAAAAACTTGAACAAATCTTAACAACCCAAGTTTTTTTATCTGACTGTATAAACGAACTGTATAAATTGTAGACAAATGATACCCAGACAGAACAAATAATCATGCTCACCACACAATTATTTGTCGAGGGTGGGAATCCAACCAACGACCTGTGGCTTAGCAGTCAGGTTCACTAACCAGTAGACTAACAGCTCCGTCATTACCCAGCACCAGTAAACGCCTCCTATCAGACAAACCGTGTGCTTATTTGCTAACATAATTTTTCCGACGACTCTCCGACTGAGTAACTTGTAAAATATAAATAAAGCATTATGAATGATTAAGTACTGGATATGCAGTACGTAATTATTGCAACTACATATCTGTAAATGGCAAATAATTGCCACAACACGACGATAAAGCGTTGATGATTTGAACCAGCGTATTATCTGTCTTTCCTCCAATTACTTGATTTTTTTTCTCACTCATAAACTTTCGCCTTTATAATATTAGTAAGATAACATTTATGCCTGTTCTAGTTAAAAATAAGTCTCCTATCATCAAAGAAACCTACGGAAATAAGAAGATAGTAACTGAAACATGATCGTAGACTATTGTGAATAAAGCAGTTGAGTAACCTTTAAGTGGAATGTATAATATAAGCGGCATTTAAACATTACACGTAAATTATACGAAGTCCTATTTACTGTCTCAATATTCAATATTAAATCCTATAACTTTTCACGACAACTTCTAAACCTAAGTTTAATATCTATAAATTAATGTAATAGGAACTCATATTCTCGTAGAAGGCTAATTTAAGTTCAATAACGTTGACAATTTTCATCGAAGCAAACCATCACTGTCGTACAGGTTCAGAGCAAAACTTTATTATAATCTGTCCCGCAATCTTCTATTTACGAATAATTTATGTCAATTGATTTCACAATTTGAAGTACATAAGAATAATTTATTGACGGAACGAAATTATGTTCTGTTCATTTCTGAACATTTTATTTTTTAAATAGTTTAATTTTTCTAATATGGCAACATTGTGTTTAAAATACGATTAATATGTCAAAATGTGTTGCGTACCTGGCAGCCAATACTGTAAAGTATTTGGAAATAAAATACTCAAATTATAATAATCTGTATTTTTATCATCTGTGTCTAAACGCTTTTATTCACGTGGGTATTTCGGGAATTCAAGACTAGTTTCGAGTCCAGTGAGGAGGAATGAAATTTTCATATGATACGGATTGTCAAGTCGAATCAGTTTATCTCCGTAAACATTAAACTCTGTCTGTAGAAACTTGATTAAACATTTACTTTTAATAATAGTAACTTGAGACACATACGGCTGTCTGATCCCAAATTAGGCAGAACCTGTACTATGTTAACCAGACTGCTGATAAGCACACTTATATATTACTAAATAAATGCATACAATAGATAAATTACACCCAGACACAGAACAAATGATCGTGTTCATCACAAAATTATTTGTCCTGGGTGGGAATCGAACCCACGACCTCTGGCTCAGCAGTCAGGATCAGTAACCACTAGACCAACAGGCCAATAATATTAGTTAGGATTAGTATGTTGTATTGATGATTCTAACCTGAATGTTGAGGGTCGGTCCTGTCGGGATGACATCGGGCACGATCTCGCTGGACTTGAATGCTTGCGCTACCAGGGACATGGTGACTGTACACACAATAAAAACCTTACATTTATAAAAGGTCAGTAAATTTAGTTTATTGACCTCTGACTCTGACAACAGCCAGTTCGACAAACAGGTATATGACCTTGACCTGCTTGAGATATTGTTAACACTTCCCAATCAACCCGTAAGCAACTAGCATTTCTCTTTAGATTGATTGATTTTAGATTTTTTAGGACCAGGATTTTTTAGCCCTCGTGATCGTCCCCAGAACACCCTACCAAAGTTTCATCACAAACTGATCAAAGGTTTCGGAACGCATAGAGGACAAACTTACAAACATTAGTTCTTATTTATATAGATATAACTTTGTTTCTATTGCCGTGAATTCTTACCAAACTGGGCGAACCGAGGAAGAGGAGAAGGGGGGGGGGGGGGCGGGCACCTAATTTTTAATTTGGCCAACAAGAATAATTCTAAGAAGTCAATATTAGAATTAAATCTGCATATTTCATTCAAAGTGTGTTACAGAAAGGGTCGTATACTAAAATAATGTTAAAAGTGAAAAAAATTAAAGGATATGTCTAGTTTTCTATTGAAAACTAAACATTTCCTAAAAAAAAAATTTTTTATTTAATTTTAGTAAAAGATTTCGTTATTACAAAATCTTTTTTTTACACTGACGATATGAACTTGAAAAATAATGAATAAACAAAGTTTTCGTAAAGGAAAATAATAATAATAAAAAAGAAAAACTAAATTATTAAGAGTTGTTTAGACGCATACACCTACAGGAGGATAAGAATTTTACGAAAATAAGAAGTGCAACAAAATCTTTTTTTTTGGCTGGTCCTATTTATCGGCTCCACATAACTATTCTAAAATATGTACCACCTATCTCTAAGACGTTGTATAATTCCGCTGTTCAAGACCTGTACTCGTTATAGTTGGTTAACCCCAAAATGTCTTATGCCTTAAATACACGCAGCAGATAGGTAATAAACCTAGTTTACAATTAATAGAAGATAATTTGTCTGTTATGAGATCGTTAAAAGTTATAGCGAAGCAGTTAATATCTAAATATAATCAATGTTTAGTGAATAAAACTGTTGAACAGACTGATATAACCTATTATGTTAAAGATTATTAATGTCATGGCTTAGATAGGTTTGAACTAGTAGACATTTAGACCAGGTTGTTGGGACAGGCTGATTGACAGTGTCTGAACGTCGCGTCTAACTATGGATAACTCTGTAGCTAGACGATGTCCAGATACTTGTGGGCTAGCCCAGAGAGTACCCCTAAAATTGCCAATAATCCTCCAGCCCTCTTTATGGGTGCAATATGGCACCCCTTTAGGGTGCATCAATTCCATGTTTTTTTCCATTAAGAATTAATTATTGTAATTGTTATGATTATTATAACTTGATAGCCGGTTAATCCCAAACTAGGCAGAGCCTGTACTGTGGTAACTAGATTGCCAATAAACATACTTATATATTACTAAATACATACATATATACATCCAGACATATATACACACAGTACAAATGATCGTGCTCATCACACATTTAAATGTCCTGGGTGGGAATCGAACCCATGACCTAGTCTGTCAAATAATAGGTACTAGCAACATGATTCTAGTACTAGTATTCTTGTTAACACCTCCATCTAAGCTAAAATGTTCGTGTTAGGCGTGGGTTCATGTCGTTAGTGCAATGGGTGGGGTTCTTGCCTTGACCAACCAAGCGAAATAACAATTTTTATATCTCTAATAAGTGGTTGGTGGTGGTGGTAACAGCTCGTTTGGGTTTTCAGGTTTGAACTCTGACAAAGAATAATTAAAGGGCAGCTATCATACTAATTTTATAATCGTGAAAGTTTATGAGGATGTATGGATGTTTGTTACTCTTTCACGCAAAAACTACTGAACCGATTGCGATTAAGCTTGGTATGTAGATAGCTGGAGACCTGGATTAACGCATAAGCTACTTTTTATCCCGATATTCGAATGGTATCGGGACTTACAGGAGTGAAACCGTGATTCGGCTAATAAAACTGTATAATTTTTTTTTCATTTTTTTATTATAGGGGGCAAACGAGCAACTGGTCACCTGATGGTAAGTGACTCCCGATAAAAAGAAAAAACCGATTCGAATAAAAACTTTCGTGAGTTGTATTTATATTTATTAAGAATATACATACGGTTTCACTCACGTGTACATTATGGGGATGACCGGCTACGCCTGCAACCGACGCGGTAGGTCGCCTCACCCTTTGAAAAAGAGTCCCGTCGGGTTCGAAACTAATCGGACTACACAAGTGAGTAAAACCGTAAATTCAATCGTCAATACATTTAGAAATATACAATTAGAGTTATCGTGTAATAGATAACGTAATTTGAAACTGTTTTATCGGCTTTAAGTAAATATTCTCCATGCACTTACCTTTCAATGCGGTGGTTTCAACAACACTAAGCAAAAAAATCACATGAAAGTCATAACACGATATCGTGTATGTGACGAATAATAAGTATGCATGCTACATCTCTTTCCAATCACTTCGATAAGGCGAGACGCAAAAACACATTTTTATTGAAGAATTATTTGTTTTAATACCGATATGATAACCCTGACATTCATTTTGGGATAACGAATATTCGGTAATAAGTAAAGTAAAGTTCACACTGTTCCTTAAAATGTTTTATGTGCAGTAAAATATACCATAAACAGAAATGAACAAATAAAAGCCTAAAGCAATGGTTGATAAAAATGAAAACGATATCAGAACGCGTTTTCCTAATCAAGGCACTGTTACACATAGATCCCCATTCAAACGTGACAAATCAGGAGTGCCCCAAGGTAGTGTATTAGGACCATTCTTGTTACTTCTGTATATAAATGATTTGCCTGCAAGTACAAACCATACCTCAACGATCGACGCAAACAGACGCCACAGCATGTACTGGATTGTCGAGATAAATTAGGTGAAAACACCAAAATTTACTGCCTGCTTGTGTCGATCTATAACTTCCAGTTTCCAAAATGCGTAGAGCCTTATGAGAAGAATACTGGCAAAGAAACTCTTGGCCACTCTTTTTAAAAGTCAGATCTTCAGGTACAATGGTATTAGTGTTATAAAAATTAGTAATTAGTTATAAAACACTCTTCGATGTAAAAATAGTTACATAATGCCAATTACAATTTATAACCATATTCCTCAAGTAATAAGAGAATTACCATTACAACGTTTTAAATCAAAACTAAAGTTTTGGCTACTAGAAAAGTGCTTTTAATTGTAAAACCTAATAGTTTTAAGTAAAATTTTGCATGCCTACTAAACTTTCATCCTAGATAATTGGCAATCCACCACTGTGCGGTTCTCCAGATTTTTTTTGCTTCGCACCACCAATCTCTGGAACAAATTGTCGCTTGCGGAATACCGTTTGAAGGTATCGGTCCGGAAATATCCGGATCGATACCTTCAAGAAAAGAGCGTACTCTGATCTCAAAGGCCGAGAACGCACTTGTGACTCTTGAGTGGCAGGTATCCATAGGTATCCAGGGCGACGGTATTCACTTACCATCAGGTGACCCGTCAGCTCGTTTGCCCCGCTATAATACAAAAAAAAGGCGAATATGTCGGGCTGCTTTTTAATGTTATCACCCAATGTACCTTCAAATTTAATCGATTATCTCATTTACATCCTGTTTTCCCCCAGAGGAAGCGATTATGACATAATCATGATGTCCAAGACTAACCGACTAAAACCACAAGGTATCTCTGACATCGAACTGATTGTCGGAAAAGTTACGGTATTACTTACGATATTCCACTTAAAAATGCGCAAAAGAATCAATCGTACACATTTTTTATTCGGCTAAGTAAAACAAGTTTACTGCATCGAGATACGCTAGTAATAATAACTCAGTGATTTACAGCCCATTGTGACAAGCATAATTAATTATACCTAATAGTAAGCGTTGGCTGCTTGTGAGACTAGTCTAAAGGCGACCCCAAAATCGACATTTGAAAGAGTATTTTTACATATTTCAATAAAAAATCTTATCTTAGAAAAAAGACAACCCTATTAGAAAAAGATTCCTATGTCGCCGGGCGCTTTACAAACATTGAAACAACGGACACAAAGAAAAAACAGACTCGGGACAACTATTTGAAGATCACACAAATTTTAGCCATTGGACCAAGAATGCAGTCTTGTCAGTCACCCATAAAATATGCTTGGTTATATGTAGACCATAAGATGCAATCATGTTTTATTACTTTTAGACATATAAAGTTTATTAAAACGAGCACTATACCTACTGAACTAAATCTTTATTTTAAAAGCGATAAAAACGTTCCTAAGTGTGTTTATCCGCGTTTTAGATTCTATAATCCGAGCTATTCTTAGTTTGGTTTACTAGTTCTAAAATATGGTCATTATCATTATTATTATATAACATGTAGCAATGTAGATAGACTACATATGGCATATTAACCTTTTATCAGCCGCTTGCTACAAAAAATCGATAATTTGTGTTATTTTTCTTTCACATAAGCCTTAAATTTGCTATTATAATAGTTGTTTATTATTTGTTATCGGAATTATTTTTGTGTGACGTAATCATAAGCTGTGAGGTAACGCTGATTATACAACATTGCCAATCAAGTAACTAATTACATTATTTTGGCTGATTACAAGAGTATAGAAGGCAATTAACTTGAATATAAATATTATAGGTATACCATTAAAATATGCAGCCTACATGTACTGTACATCGGAGACAGACAAAATTGGGGCGAAAAATCATAAAAAAAAAAAATTGTCGATTCCAATGCCTCTAAATCACCATCTGTAACATTCATCACCTGTTTTGCCAACCTTAGAGTCAGATTTACTTTTTAGTTATTATAGGAGCACTTGTAGGTATGATATACCCTATAGGAAAGAATGATTAAAATGTGTTTAGAATTGGCGAAGATACCGCGTAACTTACACCCAATCATAAACTTACAACACCCCCGACTTGAAAATCCCTTCAACGATTAGAAAAGGGCTGATGACCTTTCGAACGGCTGAACAGATTTTCTTGAATTATATCTAAGAACAGTCCCGATCAAATCACCTTTCAAACAAAAAAAACATGAAAAATAAAATGACATTTAAATATTTATTTAATAGATAGCTAAATGAAGATGTTTCATTTTCTTAACCGTTGGCTGTTTATTAAAGTCAGGTGCTATCGTTAGCTTTATAGTTCGTTAAAATAATTTTGTTGAAGTGTTTTCAGTCAGACTCAGAATATATTTTTATTTCAGTCTGAATACCAAATGATTCACTATTGCAGTTGCACTCCAACTGCGTCTGAGGCGAAAGTGATTCGACACCATTTGTGTTAAATGTTTAGGCACTGTTTACTAACATTGAACCACTTATCATCATAAATGCCGCGTGCTTGTTTGAAACATTCGTACTTAGAAGAGCATCAATATAGATAACCTAAACTTGCTCCTTGAATTAATATCGAAAACGGTAATTTTACAACTTGAAATGGTTCTAGTCTGTTCGATTTGGACGTACCACTTCACCGGCAGCCCCGGTGAGGTGATGAACCGTGGGGGTATCCACACGATAAAAAAAGGCTTCAAAGAGAATAAATTGAAAAGATTCACATGCATTATGTTTATGTCAAATGGTTCGATGGGGCAGAGTGTAGGCACTGTAAGTCTGAGTTGCTGAGGTATGAGGGGCAGGAGATGAGGACGTGGGAGGCATTGACTTATTCTGGGTTTTGGAACCATACTACAACAAAAAGTCACGAAAATTGTACACACGCGTAGTTCAAGACGCGCGAACTTCATAAAACTTCCTTAACTCAGGACCAATTACGGAAACACAATAAAAACCTATAACTACACATGCTCTACTAATGTACTATTATTATTATTATATTTTTTCTGTTTTAAAAACAGTTGTAAAGCAGTCTGTGAAAAAAAGCCTTTTTTTTGTAATTTATGTTTTATTTCGCCTTGTAAGTGATTTGTGTAATCATAATTACTTAATTACATATGTAGTACTCTGTTACAGTTTTGGAAATTGAAATTGCGTTTTTTGTATATCAATAGGCCATTACATATAAAATATGTGAAATATCCCTTTGGAAAAAGCTTATTATTAATGTATGTTTAAAGACTAAAGAAATAAAAAAAGGAAATCATAAACAAACATTTTATTATTTTTCAAAACAAAACCGAAATTGAAACAAGTTATAACAACAAACATATTTTAAACAGTTATTAATAATACACACTGAATAATTTTATGCGAAAAATCCTATTCGAAATAATTATTATGCAAACTAATTATGACTTTTATATTAATTGAAATTAATTTTACAAATTTTAATTATATTTACGTTAATCTACATACGATTACATCTATCTATATTCGATAGACACTTACTTAGGAATCTATTGAAAGTATATATTAAACACTCTAATAATTATTATTTTACCGACATTGCTACAGTTATTTACAGTACACAAAATAGATTATACAAAAATTTCAAAGAAGTAATTATTTATTATGTGTATTTATACATGTATATATATAGAAGCTAAAAAAAGAAATTAAAAATTTACAAATTTTGGCGACTAGGTTCCCACATTTTAAAAAATTATGAAATCACAATAAAATTTTCTCAATAATATACCATAAAATTTTAAATAATCCCAATTTGATTGGATCCATAAATGACCAGACAATGTATAATATAGGTATGTACTATTTAAAAAAAGGGGCTTAAAAGGCACATAGCAATATGATATATATGACTTCTCATAAAACGGTGAACATAAATACATATATTGGAAGGCAAATTAAAATGTTTTAAGGCCCATGTTGTTGATCCTGTGTATAATATATATTCTTTGAGAATAAATAATAAACAACATACTTAAATATGTTATCGAATTTCCATTTTTGCCTGAAACTGACCGACAGCAATCTCTCGCACAAAGATTGGTGGCATTTCATAACATACGTGATGCGCTAACTTAAACTTCAAGGCTACTACTTATAGTTATCAAATTACGACAAACTCATTTTAAATCGATGTGATATCGTTGCTATCAAGATCTGATCAACATAAAATGCGGGTATAATCGATATCGATGTCTTTTTCTTTACATAATATATTTTTGAATTGATGTTGATTCAATTTCAAATTGTCGAGTATTGTCGTAATTGGGCGTTAATGACCTTTTAACAAAACATAGGCTTGGCTTTATTTTTCTCAACTGTCAGATCAGAATCAAATTACTTAACAGAAATTGAATGGACGTAAACCATCAAACGAATTGAAGAATTAAAATATTTTGTGAAATATGTAACAATCATATTGTTTCCGAGATGTTTAAAAACGCAAAGAAAATAGAAGGCTTGATACACCAGAATTATTTTATGCACGCAGGACAAACAAATACATTATTTATTTGTCTAACAAAATATAGTAAATGAATGATTATTCAAACATAAAATTACGCGTTTTCAACAACGCCATTTTAAATTATATTTACACAGAATTCCCGGCCTGACCGCCTTTATAGACAAACATTACAAATAAGTGTCGACCGACTCATCTACAATCTAATCATGTAACAATATTTCTTAAATCAGTCAGTCCTTGGATTAGTTTATTAGATATAATCAAAGAACTACGTCTGATATCACTAGTAATCCATTAGTATGATTAAAATGGCGAAAAACTTATAACAACACCATGAACACTATGTATATGATACCTAACACATAAAACTACATGAAATAATATAAGAAAATACCAATTACTGAATGAAAAATAAATTAGCCCGTGCATCGAGATATTACACAACCTGGACGGTGGCAAATGCACTAAATGTGACTTTCTTTGGGGGTTCGGCACTGCAAGTCCTCACAACGGACCTCTTGGTACCGTCTTGACCTGTCTTTAATACTGGCTTTAAATTGGCCACGTCACCGTGAGACTGGGCTTTGAATCTACCAATCGTATTACTAGGATTACCAAGATCCCTCAATTTGTTTGTTAATCCGGTTATTCTGTGCGAAATATTTGAATAGTTCTTTTTAGGATCAACCTGTTTCTTCGGTTCACTTAACTTCTTAGGTATTTCCAAGCTCTGTAGCGATGTAAATTTCCTATGATCCGTATTCAGCAAGTTTCTTTTCATATCTGTGTTCGGTCTTGGTAGACGAGGCGGTCTTTGGATGAAATTATTCGGCCGGAATGGCATCGGTGTCAGTTTTGGCTTCTGTTCACTCGGCAGTCGATAATACTGGGGTACAGGTTCCAATCTTTGGGGTTTTCGAAGTGTGAGTGCCATCGCCATTTTCGTTGGTCTTGCAAGGCTGTCGAAAGCTGTTGTTGAGAACTGGGATCGGCTGCTCTTCCACTCCTCGCGGTCTGACTCGTAGCCGGTCACTGGAATTGAGAAGTAATTAACTGTTAATTTTATATTTCACAATGGTCTCGGTTTTATAATGAACAATAGAGTTATATAAAGTTGGCAGTCGATTAAAAAGTTGTTTACAAATTTATTTTGTAACCAATGGTAAAGTAAATATCTCAGATTGAAAACTAAACTTAAAAAATATAAAGATATACAGATTAACTAAAGCGTATTTTTGAGGATGTCCCACTAGTTTAACCTATCAACGAGTGCAACTAGTCGGGCATCCCCAAAATACACACGCGTTCTGGATATCCATCCGACCGTACATCTTAAAAATATCTCAGTATTCAAATAATAAAACCCTAACCTACAAAATGAATTATGCAATTATTACACAATTATATTTTGATAATGACGTAGTGGAGTGAGTCAGATAATTTGCTGACATGTTAATTTAACCGAATTGGTTAAGTGCAGTTACATCAAATGCTTATTGTATTCGGAACACGCGTCAACTTCCGTGATATTTTGCATACAAATCGCGAGTTTCAAGTCTTGGATAATGTTGATGGCCTAACAACAGACTGGCAGAGGTGCTTCTTTGCAGGATAAATTGTTGATAAGAAGCAAAAGCAATATTTGTTTTTGTTACCTTATTAGTTTACGTAGGCTTTTTTAAATTAAATATTACCGGTACCATATATACCTAGCTGGGTATATGGGCAAAGACAGATAATTTAAGTTTCTATTCACATATGAGAGATGCACGATTCTATTTTTATACGTGACCAGCATCTATGTCAGCACAATTTATTGTTTTTAACTTGTTTGTATTCATAATGAAGTTAAAGCAGAAAGATTGTTATCTTTGAAGTAAAATTTCTTTACTACTATTCACTAAAGAAAAGGGTTATCTTTTGTTTTTTGGAGTATAATTTCTTCGAAGGCAAATTTTAGGTTTAAACTAGAAATTCGACAGGTCTCTGTTATCTTTACCATGATTGAATTTAAAATAATTATGAATGTGTGATGTGTGAATGAATATAAAATAAGCTGCTGTGATTATTATGTTCACAATTCAATGGCAAAACATCTTAAACAAGGTGTGTCGTTAAAAACTAAAAACTAAAGAAAGTTAGTTCGACTGTGTTTTTTTTTTATGTTTCTTACCTCAGAACTTTCGACTGAGTGAACTGATTTTGATGATTCTTGTTTTATTTAAAAATTGGTGCTTCCCGTGTGGTCCCATTTCAATTTGGTCCAGTTCTGACAATGGCATCCATGAGAAAACCATATATAAGCCTTCTAAGGAATAGTTTTTTTTGTTGAAGTCGGTTTTTTTTTAAAGAATTATATTTAATTCAGTGTGTCTCTATCGAATATCAAGACGTCGATCAGAGCAGTCATGAAAAAGTTACTACACTCAAAATCTTTGAAAACTTGTGTATCTCCTTATATTATCAGGACCTCTTGGGTGGCAGAAGGCAACCCCCCGTCTCACACCTATTGAGACTAAAATCTTACCCTTATACACAGTTGACTGTTGACTAATAAGGCTAGGTTGTATTACATTTACGTCTCCTTTACGAAATGTCAATTTATTTGCGTTATTATTCAATGTCCCTATTGTGTTGTAAGTTTATTATGACAGATGAGCTAGACAAGGCTTTTGATACCAAACTCGGCTAACAGATACTTGATTTATTATATAACGTTTGCATCAAAATGGCAAGGAGACTACACTACTTGATCGTTTGATATTCTGATCAGACATTAATCGATGTTAATATTACATTGTATTCAAAATGTTGCAATATGGAAAGAGGGTGTATTTTTACTGGGGGGCCCAGAATGACCAATTTTCAAAATTTGTTCGTCTCTAAACGCCTAAATTTCATCATGGCTAATTCTTTAATCATCATCATCATCTGCCTACCCTGGTCCCAATTTTATTTGGTGTCGGTGCAATATGTTTTATTCTTCCATTCTACTCTATGGTTCGTCATTTCACTGCTGTCTCCCTTTCTAGCCATATCTTCTTTCACACAGTCTATCCATCTTTTCTTTGGTGGTCCTCTTCTCTTGTACCCGTCAACATCCATACATAAAACCCTTTTCACCACATTTTGCTCATCCCTCCGCATCACATGTCCATACAGTGATAACCTATTGCTCCTCAGCTTTTCATTCACTGGTGCTACTTTCAAGCTCCATAATTCCCCAAGTAATCTAAGACAACGACTAAATTGACCTTTGATAAATGAAGCTCAACGGTATTTAGCCATTGACATATAGGTATCAAATCTAATTTAGCACATAATTACATTATTTAAAAGAACATCTTTATCCCAAATGTTTTGAACTATATACTATTTGACCTTAATTTATTCAATGCGTTTAAAATTGCGTTATTGCGATGAAATTTAATTAAAATAGAACCTTGATTTAATTAAAATAGAAGCTCCCTCTAATATATATATTTCTCAGCTTGTCCATTCTAGTCACACCACACATCCATCTCTAATATAATTCTTTAATGATCAATGCTTAAAATGTCCCATGTTATAAACTCCTCAAATGTTGAAAATAAAACTCCATGTCACTAAGCCTGTATTGCTACCCATTACTTCTTTCATTGTGTAGAAAACTTCAGGTACCTATTACATTGACGTAAGCACGACTTTACTTGAAACAGAAAAAACTCTGTACTCTCCCCGTAAGTAGAGTGCCAGGTTGCACTTCATTCCTTTTCCATATACTAAGTACGGGTAAAATTATGGCCTGTTGGTCTAGTGGTTAGTGATCCTGACTGCTGAGCCAGAGGTCGTGGGTTCGATTCCCACCTAGGACAAATAATTGTGTGATGAATTGTAATGTTCTGTGTCTGAGTGTAATTTATCTATAAGTAGCAACCCGCCCCAGCTTCGCACGAGTAGCAAAGACATCTTCAACAATCATCATCATTTTTCAACCAAATTTTTTGCCTCGCACAACCAATTTCTGGAACAAATTGTCGCTTGCGGTATTTCCGGACCGATACGACCTTCAAACCTTCAAGAAAAGAGCGTACTCCCATCTCAAAGGCCGGCAACGCACTTGTGACTCTCGAGTTGCAGGTGTCCATGGGCGACGGTAATCACTTACCATCAGGTGACCCATCTGCTCGTTTGCCCCCTATAATATAAAAGAAACAGCGTTCGTTTTTTTATGTTATAGGGGGCAAATGAGCAGACGGGTCACCTGATGGTAAGTGAGATAATAATAATAAATTAAATTACATAGTGTATTAATCGTACTAAGTATTTAGAAAAGAAAGGAAGAGCAACCCGACACTCTAGTTGTTAGAGATTTTCGCAACTGATATTATAAAATAAAAAATATTATATTGAAAAAAAAAAACTTAAGTTATTGAAGAAAAAACATAAATAAAAAAATACTTTTCAAATTACCCGCTAAACACTCGCATCGCATTTGTTTACCACTAACCGATTAATTGACAGTTCTCCCATTTTGCTAATTAGGCTTACTGCTCATTAGACGTTTCGCGTAGTTGGACGTTTTGCTACTTAGACCTTCTGATCGTGAAAGCCATAAAGTAGTATCTATATATTAATACGTGAAGCGAAAACTTTGGATCCCTTTTTACGAAAATTGGGCGGACGGAGGAGTATGAAATTTCGCACACTTATAGTTTATACAGAGAAGAAGTGACGAATGCTAAAATTTTTGAACAATATTTGCAACAAAATTAAAAAAAAATGCAAAAACGGGTACATACAGCTATGAATGTCCAGTATATATTTTGACCTGTCACGGTACAAAAGTCTATACAATGACAGGTCAAGTAATATTGGCCAACGAAATAAACCATGGTCGAAATTCGACCACCACGCGATCTCTAGTAACTGAAAATGTAGGTGTCAAGTGACAGCCGTTAGCTTGTTCAACGATTAATTAATTACTATTAGATCTGATTGACATTTGCAGTAACTTGATAATAGTTACTATTTCAGCCATTTTCAATCAATTTTAGTACATATTCATCTAAAATTTTTAAATTTAGATAAATATAAATGTGGTTGAGGGTTTTAAACCGTCACATTAATAATTTAGTGTCAACGTAACATAAATTTGTGATTAGTATCAACATTCCCAATGGCTTGTTGAGTCTATGGTAAAAAAAATAATTCCCCAAGTAATCTAAGACAACGACTAAATTGACCTTTGACAAATGAAGCTCAACGGTATTTAGCCATTGACATATAGGTATCAAATCTAATTTAGCACATAATTACATTATTTAAAATAACATCTTTTTCGCAAATGTTTTGAACTGTATACTATTTGACCTTAATTTATTCAATGCGTTTGAAATTGAGTTATTGCGATGAAATTTAATTAAAATAGAACCTTGATATTTTGAGTATACAGATTGAAACGCAGACAATCGGTGATTTAGAAGACAACAGCGCTAATTAAAAGACTTTAACTAACGTATATAAAAATAATAACAATAATAAATGACTGGCCAGGTTAGTGATACTGAATGCTGAGCCAGAGGTCGTGGGTTCGATTCCCACCTAGGACAAATAATCGTGTGATGAGCACGATAATTTGTTCTGCGTCTGAGCGTAACTTATCTATAATATGTGTGTTTAGAATTAATTACATATTGCTAAATACATAATTATAAATATTGTACATAAAAAACATTGTCCTCTTCACACAATTATTTGTCCTGGGTGGAAATCGAAGGAGCTTTAGCTGAGCAATCAAGATCACTAACCACTACACCAACAAGCACGTCATTATCAATACAATACATTATATATGAGAAGTAACACGAGATCAGGGTTGCAGTAATCGTATATGTTACATTATCCGACCATGAAAGGTCGGTTCGATTCCCGCGCGTGTAGTTTTACGCGACTCTTCCGTAACAAGCAACTGTTGCGTGACATTCTGTGTCATACAGACATTATTTTTAGCGTGGGCACTGGGTATGGGTGCTTTGTGTCCATGCTTATCTAGACATACATACTCGTAGTATAGGATGAAGTTTCGGTGAATGTCTGTCTGTATGTTCAGGGTAATCTTGAGAACCACGGCTCAGCTAACCTGATAAACAGTAATTGACAAACCTAGCAAATGGTTGCTTATTAAGGAAAGTCGCTCTTCTATCGCAACTTCACTTTTTGAAAAATTCCTGGCTGGCAACCGGTAGCGTAGGAAGGAAAAAAAATCTTCTATCGCAACCAGTTGCCAAGAAAGAAGATAAAATCCTCTTTCACAACTGGTTGCGAAACTTGGTTGCCATAGCGGCCGAAAGGGCTTCGATTACGTGTTTAGTTTAACGAACTGCATTTATTTATTCAAGCAAAATTTTGAGTATTTATAATTATTCTAAAATTTGAATTCGTTTCTTTAACTTAACGGGACGTTTAAAATGTATGTTTTTAAAGTTAAAAGTTTATTAGAACTGGGCTAGTTAAAATCCATTGAGTAAGTAAGTAAAAGTTTCGGTGGTAAAATAAATTAGTTTGAACAAAATTACTGTAATTTTTCAAAATTTTACTGGTTCCCATAAATTACTTCCAGATGTATGGTATATTGAATAATTTTTAACTTTTCAATCGAACTACATCAAACGTGATCACAACACAAGTCACTGAATAGCTTAAATTATAATCGACAATGGGCTTTGTCTCTGATCGATTCTTAAGTGTTTGGCCAGGAATCGGTGGTTCAATATTTTAGACAGCCGGTACCTGCTCGGCGGCTGTTTGTTTCCAAAATGTTTGACTACCTACGTTATTTAAATTTCCTGAAAAGTCTTTAAACACAGCAATCGTTTTAAATTCTGTCTCTACGCAATTCATACCTCATTTTGCGGCATTGTCCGGAAAGAAGCTTTTGACTTTGATTTTAGCCTTTCTAACTGAATCCATGGAAATTACTTTGTAGTATTATCGATAGCACAGAATAGTAAGGCCGCAGAAAACTGTAGGGTCATTGTGCACTTACGAGTGTATAACCATCATGGGACATTGATACTGTTTTATCCTCAAATTAATTTCTTCGTTTTTGCATCAATATAACTTTCACTAAAGTTCTACCTTTGTGAAAAGATGTGAAAAATTTGCAACATGAATGAAATTTGAATTTTACTTTCAAGTGATGCAAAAATATTGACGTATAGGAAGAGTTTCATGATGTTGAGGTAGACTAAGACAGTGTTTTTGCCACCTAATGACTCGTTTAGGGTATTTGAAGTGGAGTGCGTTTAGGGTATTTAAAGTGGGGTGTATTTAAGGTAGATTATGTGCATCAAGATAAAAATCTGTTGTACTTAATTTATCTAGAAAAATAGTGTAGGGGAGGTGTAAAACAACGTGTACCCATTTTATTTTTAGAGTCTCCTAGTTTTGAACCGCATATGTAGATAGTTTAAAATTAATAAAAACAATAAAGAAAATTGAATGTTGCCAAATGAAACAGATAATTGTTTTTAAACTTTCGCGACTTTCATACATATGATTAGGTGTGTAATTCGGGACTTAACAGCGAAAATATTTAAAAGACACCTTTTAAATAGTATCGCGATTAAGTCCCGAATTACGCACTTAATATGAAACAGATAGGTTTTAAATACCAACTGTAAGAAAAATCAACGCAAAGATTTGTCTTGAAAACAACAACCAACCAACATAATTATATATAATATGATGATAATAATAACTTGAGACACCTCACACACGGCTGTCTGATCTCAAACTAGGCAGGGTCTGTACTATACATAACAAACGATTTATCGCTAATTAGACACTGACTGTCTAATATCTAACCTTACTAATGAATAATGGTTGCCAGGAACTTAAAACCTCAAATTATGGCATAAGTTTACATAATTACATAATCATTATCTAAATTTGTTAAAAACAAAAACAAAAGCTGTTAGTATTATTTTATAGCAGCAATGTATATACTTCCAAAAAGATATTAAACGAAACAATAAGTAATAACCTAACTTTACAGACCAAGCTGGATACGTGTAACGGGACTGATATGGAATGCTCGAGTGAGGCTTTAATATCAAAAGTTATAAAATAATATTAACACTTATACGACGGTCTTAAATAATGAAGAAGATATTTATGGCTTATGATTCAATAGCGATGGATCTATGGATCATACGTAGTACTTTGTTGGAGGTACGAATACCTATATTCTCATAGCCACATCCCGTGGATTGATTCTCACCGACAATGTTTTGTTAGTTTGGATTTTCATTTTTGAATATGAATTGAGTAAGCGAATAACTTTCCAATCTGCATTGTAGAACTGAGTTTACATTATTTTAGGGTTAATACAAATTTATGTTTATTCTATATGGATTGAGATCCCAGAGCCGCTACACTTACATAATGTCATTTTAAAGAAGGGTATCGCACCCGTTCGCCCCCATCACCTAAAAATTCATTATATTTCGTCCCTTATTACGGTATCCAACCGCCCCTTGCTATGGGGTGAAAATATTTTTAATATTTTCGAAGCACCCGTACCGCCCCCTTTTAAATATATGTATACGTCAAAACAGTACAGTCATCAAAGAAATTCTAAAAGTAGATTTGTTCGCGGAGGACACAAAAACTACTAGTTAAAAATATCCTACATTCTGGCATATATAATTTGTTACAAATATATTTATTTAGAAAAGTTATCTCCTGCGAATTATTCATATGTCAACTATTATTATAATGATTGTTTTTTGGTTTAATTATTGTTTAAACTAAAACTGATAAACTTAATATAGACGTTGCTTCATTTAGTATTTTTCTCTTAACAACAATTGGCATGGCTGTATTTTTACATGTTTTGTAATAAAGGGCGAGCAACACCATTTTGACTTTCAAGGAGCCAACGAATTTGTTTAAACTATGCGGGGTGAATGGGTGCGAGACCAAAAGATGTATGTACATATGTTTACTTGTTAGCATGCAAACAGTTTACTAAGAGACCATAGTTACATAAAAATCGTACTGTTTGTACTTTAAAGTAGGTACGGTAATCGATTTTTAGATTCCATTAAATATGAAAAAAAAACCTTACAAAATTTATCCCTATTAACTTGTTATTTTCTATAATGTTTTCGAAATTTTATTAACTCTGAAAATCCCCACTAGGCCAAGGTAGGTAGACTATACTAGAACTAAGTCAGTGCCCATCAGTAAAACAGTTTTTATACGCGTGGTATTAGTTCGTCTAGAACTTGCTTCATTGCGTGTGTATTTTGTCATTCAACATTTTAAATAAATATTTTAAATGTGAAACAAAGTCGGTTCCATTGCGTTATAAGTTATAAGTCATAGATGTTGCCAGCATGAACAAATTCTTGCACAAAACAGTAAAGTTAAATCGCACGCACTATTAGTCGACAACTTGACATGGATGTGTTATCGGTTTGCTGTTAACGACTGTTTGTGGTGATTCTACACATGTTTGCATGTCTACTTAGGTCACAACATTTAGTATTTTGTATTGCTTACATAGTGCTTAATAGCCGGGAAACCTTAGGCATGGACATTAGCTTACTTAATAGTTGTATGTAACACTTAATAGCGAAACTGAGTGTCTGAAAATTTGTTTCCAACATTGTAGCTTTGTAGTAAAATTGTTGATCAGATTTCAGTTGTTTTCTTTCTTCTCCTTATTTTAGTTTTAGGAGATCAAAATAATGATTTTGAAAAGTGAGCGTGTAATAAACTGTCTAACTTTTTAGGATATGTAAACGATATATAATTATGTATATGTCGCATCTTCGGAGTAGTAGTCTTCATTAGTACGGATGCTTAGAGCGCCCTCTATAATAAATTCACCGGAAAGGAACATAAGCGCCAGCTATCGGCGTTACGCAGAGTCTAGACAGAGGGTGTTGGCGTGCCGACGGACGAGGTCACTTTGAATTTGGTCACCGCCGAGTCAACACTGACCTAGGAACTGTACAGTGTTTCTTTGCGTGTTTACAATGCATCAGTGATTTAATATCAAAAGGGAGTTTTCTCATCGTCCGTACCCACTTCGTGCAGATTGTGCTTAGTCCTGTGCCTGAGGATTCGACATATAAATCGTTGAATCGAGATATGCCATGGCAGATCATGCCGGCATTTCGTGATTTGGCGAGCCCTATATCCTTCTAAAGATATTTTACTACTTTTCATTAAACCAAGTTGACATCACGTATGCGGCCCCGGAGTATCTACGATACCCTTGTTTCCGTTGAGATAGATCACCAACAAATAACAAGAGACCTAAAGAATTTGGATAAGCTTTAAGGTTTTTTGATATTTTTATCATTACAGATTTTCGGAGCTTTACCATAAGACTTAAGTACATAGTTAATTAAAGTATAGCTAGCAAATAATTTATTGGAATAGCAGTTTCGGAATGGTTATTGGTCTGAGTATAATCAAAAGTCCTCAGTGGGGATTATAGCCGGCATGAAACATTAAGACGTATTGTTAATAAGCAGCAATAAAATGACAGATACAATTACTTGTGCTTAGAACGTCCTAATGATATACTACATATATAGGAAGCAAGTCTCTTCCCACGATGCTCACATTACTGCATCTTTTGACAGTCTTGTCCCTTTATTATTCTTCATATTTTTTGCACCCAGCAAAAGATATGAAGAACGAACTTTAGCATAAAGTATTTGGTTTTACAGTGTTAGTGTAAAATGATTGGTCTTAAAATATCGACCTCTACTTCTGATACAAAGTTGATAAAAGCTGATACAAAGTTATCACTAATTTCTTTATAATTTGGCTAGGTTTTTTTTAATTATTAGACCTTTCGTCGGCATCGCTAGCAAAATCGGTCCACATAAGTTATTGCGTAACATGCAAACATAAAAAGCCACACGATTTGAGCACATCCTTCTTTCGAAATCGGTAACTAAAAAGTAGTAAGGAATCGCTAAGTGGATTATAATTACTTATATACAATTATAATTATAAATAATTAAACTTTTTCACATTGATTAATTATGTTTTAGTCAGTAGTCTTTTTATGATCATGACATTCTTTATTTATATGCGTCTAACTGGCAAAAGAATCATATAACCCGCTCGATGATAAACTGCCTGTAACACTCGTAACACCAGTAGTGTCACTCTGCGTTACCAACACTATCCTACCTTCCCTTAAAGCTCTGTGACCTTACTCACTAGCAAAATAAAACAGCAGTAGGTACATGAGAGGTCCTGTGCAATGGCAAATTTTCTCACAATCGGGTGGCTTGAACTCAAGCAGAAACTTACTGTCTCCAAAACCTTGAAAACACTATGAAATATATGATACTTTAAGACAGCTGCAAGGCCAACTAGAACATCGTGTTTATAAGGTCAATAATCCGGCTAATGAGCTGAATTTTTGTGATTTCAATTCATTTTACAAGACTGATTAAGGTTACACAAATGGATTTTACTGGTATGCAAACTTATGAATAACGTCAGCGCAAAGCTAATACACCAGTCGTCGACCTTATTTAAATAAAGCTGTGTGTGCAAACACAGCGTTGCTTAATTTCACCAGTCGCCGCATTTTGAGGACATACGTGTGCGTCGTAAAATCTTCAAGATTAGACCTGAGACAGGTATGTTATAAATATAAATTAATCTTTTAAGTAGGTAAGATGATGCCCCAGTGATTGCGATATTCAGGTTTGCATTTTCATATCGTGTAAATCGGGATTATTTATAAGGTATGATACTATTGTACCCAGGAAAGACATCGATTCTGGTAAGGTGTGGACTCTAAGTCTGGCCACGGTCTTTGGGTACAATTCGATCGAAACTATCGTATCTTATAACTATTAAAGCGATTCTGTCCCGATTTACAATATCTAATACGCATACAAGTCGCGAAAGTTTGAAAACAAATAAAAGCTGTTCACTTTCAAGCGATTTGTGTTCAGTACCATTCAACCAACTATTATGTATGTTTTAGGTCTTTATCAGTGATGGATAATTAATTTGAAAAAGGTACTGAGCGGTACCCAAGCTAATTTGATTGGTAATAGCAAAATTGAATGCTTCGACATATATGAGAGAAAGAAAGAAAAGAAAGAAAATGACTCACAATGAGTCACAGAAATGTGTTGTAGTATAATTATGTTTCATAGTGAAGTAAGTGAAAATCGAAAATTTGTCAAATTATTGAACAGTTAATGATTTTTAGTAAAGAAAAAATATTAAGACAAAGAATACTTTTAATTAATTAATATTTTGTAGGAGAACGAATAGACATGCATGCAACGACAGGTAATATATGATTTTCGCACAAAAAGTTCCCTACTTTCTAAAAATATAAATTAGCCAAGTAACTGGTATGGAAATTTGTGCACCTACCAAAATTAAGGCATTTCAAACATACTTTTTTAATTCATATTTTTATTTTATCGGTCCCTAACTTTTCACCGCGGCCTCACTCGTGTTAATAGATTTTTGAACATCAGTTTAGGTATCCCTATAGGGAACAATGTTTCTTTCTTGATGAATGGTCGTGGTGGTGAAGGGGAACGGAAAGCCTATGTCCTTTTTGACCCCTGACAATATGTATGAAAAATTTCACGATGATCGGTTGAGCAGTTAGGGCGTAAAAGCGTTATAAACAGACAAAAACATTCACATTTCCATTTATAATATTAGTTAGAATTAGGATAGATAGTGATCTTGAAATATGACTTAACCTTTCTGCTAATTGTTGTTCATATTATATATGTTATAAAGAAAGAAAGAGTAGTTATATTTTTGCACAAAACCAAGAAAAGGGGTATAATATAACATGCTGTATGTGGGAAGCCATTAAACCAGCTCGTCTAATCTCTGTCACAGATCCTTTCATTTTCAATCTTGAATTTATAAGCAATATCTCAGCAAAGGGGACAATTATCTATTTTTTTGTGCATTTTAATAATCCCTAGAGCCTACTAAAAATCTTTCTATAAAAAATATCTTTCGTAAAAGAAGTACTTTTACGGTCGAATTGTAGGATTGCAAGATAGTTCCCTAACTCTTTTTTTTTTTTGAAAAGGCAACTCCAGCGTTAGGAATTACTTCTGTGTCGCGGGGGATACAAACAACGGACACAAAGAACACCCAGACTCGGGTGGGAATCGAATCCACGACCTATGGCATTGCAGTCAGGGTCACTAACCACTAGGCCAAAATGGTTTTTAGACAACTTCTGACCAGTGGAAATTATGTTTAAAAAACATAGGCAGTCATGGGGACTGAATAATGGACGAAATAACTAAGTATGTTCTTTTTTAAACGACGGTGATGATAATGTGACGTATTAGCATGTCGGTAACGCTAACCCATAAGATTTGCGTCTACCAAAAATCGTTTAATGCAGCTGAAGAAGTACTACAAAAAAAATTACTTATAATTTGAAAACTTTAGTATTTTAAGCCAGTTACACTTTACACCCGATGTGTCATAGCAAACCCACAACGAATTAAATCAGAACCAAGTTCTTGGAGCAGGAACTGATAGGAAGGCAGGAAATATTTTATATAAAATTTTTTAATCGGCTTAATTTTCTTCAATAACATAATTATTCCAGTGAAACGACTGTGGTCGAGGAGGAAGCTGCATTAGTGCCAAACAAATGTAACCACGTCTAGCATAATTACAGTGGTTAACCCGCTATTTTCATGCCAAACAATGTGGAAAAAGTTGCGCCATAGCATTTGCTTGGCCAGGATATATTATTCGTTTACATTTTATACGGAAATATTTGATACTGAACAATAGACCACGTTAATTTTTAATAACTAATGAGTAAAGCATTTATTTTTGAGGACCCGATGGAGACTAATTTCGGGACTCCTCTAGACGTGGCCAATGAAGACATCAAGACAGGACTTTCAGCATTTCTCACCGAGGGTCGTATTTGGCGAGAAACACTGAAAATTCTGTCTACTAAAGCTCATGGAATATTATAAAGAAAAAAATTATGTAATGAGACAAGATTAGGATTGTAATAAATACAATCCTTTTACTGTCGAAGTCGAAGTAAGTCGAAGACAAAATAGCAAGAAATAAGCAATAGATTATTTAATGACAAACAAGACTTTTATCAGTGTTAGTAAGATCTCGAACATTCATTAGGAAGTGCTCTGGATTGTTAAACTAAGATTAGTTGTTCAAGGTATTCTAGAATTACAATGTCAGCCCAAATTAATTCTTGATTCCGAAAAGTACAGAATCTTTATAATTCTTCTTTCCGACCAGTAAAGTGGGTTGCTTATCATTAGGGCAGGGTCTGACGCTTGATTTTTTATATTACTGGGCTGGTAAACAGCATAAGCTCTGTACAGTAACGCAGTTATCAATGCGGATAAACAGTTGCCAAAAATGCTACTTATTTGTAGCCAACACAACAGAAATACCTTAGGGACCACCGAAGGAATCCTTACTCACATACGGGCTTCTCCAGTGCGCAGATTTGATTTGATTTTTTTTAGGGCAATCCCACTAATATTATAAATGTGAAAGTTTGGATGGATGGATGGATGGATGGATGGATGGATGGATGGATGGATGGATGGATGGATGGATGGATGGATGGATGTTTGTTACTCTTTCACGCCAAAACTACTGAACTGATTGCGATGTAACTTGGTATGTAGATAGCTGGAGAACTGGATTAACATATAGGCTACTTTTTATCCCGATATTCCCACGGGATCGGGACTTACGCGGGTGAAACCGCGGGGCGCTGCTAGTATATAATAAATACAATAATTATTTCTTTGATATATAAAGCCCGATCATACCAATAAAAAGCGCATTCGGTGCCGTTCAGTGGTGCTTAAAATTAGCCCGAACAGACAGAATAAAAAAAATAAATTGCCAAAATCGAATCCAACCACTAGTTTCGGAAAAAAACGTGGACAAACGTACATACATATAAACAAACCAACTTTTAAAATGTTGTATATGTGTTTTGTATTGTATATGAAACAGTTTTGCAGTTCCAATAACAGGCATACGTGTCAAATTGATAACCTCCTTTCTTGAAGACGGTGAAACGAAATTAAAAGGAAGTTCTCGCCTGTCGGGTACCTGTTTTGTATGTAATGGCAGCGACGTATACTCATGTGTTAATACTAGATAAAAACTGATTTAATCGAGACAAAATTAATACATAACCTCTCCTCTTTTTAGTTTTTTAGGGTTCCGTTCCTCAAAAGGAAAAAGTATGCCTTATTCTTTAGCTCGTTCTACAGCCTAATCATAGCAAATATCATTAGATTTCTGTCAGTTAATACTTAGGTAATATTGGCGTGTGTAAAAACATACAGAAACAACAGCAAACAGAAAGTATATGGTAATGTTTGAACAAATTAGTAAAGAGCGATAAAGCACGATCCGTTTCGTTTTCGTTCCGCGGTCGTGTCGCCTCTTTCTCCAATTGTTAGTATTCAACAATTCATTATTGCCGAAGACGCAACCGGCCATTTGCAAAATAATTCTTTTGTAACTACTGATTGAAGTGTAGTGTTGAAATATGGAAATTTAATCGGTTTCGAAATTGTATATGTAAGCAGGTTTAAGTTAGGAAAAGTTTACTGTAACTTTTTTACAAGAAAAGCGGCAAATAGGTGGTCATGCCTGACAACGATTGATGTTGGGAAGTTGTGTATGCAGTAATGGTCGCGAGAAACTTCATTGGGCAATGCATGATCAGTAGTTACTATGTAGTTAATCTCGTCTTCGCTAGATGGTGTTGAAGTATGTTTTTGTTGTATGTGGAAGTCGCCAGAAACAGCTTGTATTTTGAAGGTAAATGTAACAATGAACTCTAGACATTTGTTGATAGCGCTCTTGATGATTTCGGTGGCGTACTAAAATATTGCAGCTTAAGAATCGATTAAATTCATCGTATACTAAACTGTAAAGACTTAGACTGTGTTCAGACGACAGGCGCTGGCCGCGCGTCCGACGTGCGTTTGGTTTTTGTATAGTGTTCACACGCCAAGCGTTTCTCGAGCTTTATACGCGCGTTATCGCAGTTCAGTACGAGTTCTGTTTACGTTGAAAATGGGAGTAAAAACAGAAAATTAAAACTGATTTTTATTTCTCTATCAATTTGGGTTCAAAATTAAGTGTCACCGAATTCATGCTATATGAAAAATGGTGTACTTTTACTTAAATGGCGAATCCTTTCATTCAAATCACTCGCGCTCACAAAAAACACACGTGAAGCCGCGTCATTTTACCGTGGCCTTATGGAGGGTACAGTGCCTTCTAATACAACTTATGCAAACGATGATGAAAAATATTATAAATATTTTTTTACTGATAATTTTCGTGTGAAGCTTTGCTTAAGTTTATGTTGAACACTAAATTAAATTAGTATAACAAATTATACTTGTCGCTACATTATAAATTTGGACACTTAATGTCTTCAAGGTTGTTTGGTGCAGGGTAATTCAATTTGCAATATGATGAACTAGCTTCTGCCTTGCAGCTTCGCTTGCGTTAATATAGTTTTTGTCAATCAATGAATTATCGCTCTTCAAGAGTGTTTTTTTCTGAATTAAAGGTACCCTATCCTTTTCTGCACCTTTGAAACTTGTTTTCAACTTCATTTCATGATGATCCGTTGAGTAGTTTAGGCTTGAAAGCGTAACAAACAAATAAACTTATAATACTCACGTTTACTAGTTAGGTTTAATATTAAGGCGACGAAACGTATAATGGTTAAATATTCACCACTGTTCCTTATAACCGCCAAAGACACATTGATTTACTCATATTATTTACTATATATCCCCGCATTTATGGTCACTGCTCATCTTCTAAAGGTCGTAGCGTGATGATCCATATCCTATAACCTTCCTCAATGAATACTCTATCCTATTCAAAAATATTTTTTTGAATCCGACTTGTAGTTCCAGAGATAAGTGAGTTTATACAAACAAACAAACAATCAAACAAAGAATCTCTTCAGCTTTATTATATCCTATTATACTCGTAATATCCTATTATAACCACTTATATTATAAATGTGAAAGTTTGGATGGATGGATGGATGGATGGATGAATGTTTGTTACTCTTTCACGCAAAACCACTGAACCGATTGCGATGAACGCGATGACTTGGTATGTATATAGCTGGAGACCTGGATTAACGCATAGGCTACTTTTTATCCCGTTATTCCCACGGGATCGGGACTTACGCGGGTGAGACCGCAGGGCGCTGCTAGTATAAATATAAACGTGAAAGTTTGTAAGGATGTATGTATGTATTGATGTTTGTTGCTTTTTCACGCAAAAACTACAGAACCGATTGCGATGAAACTTGGTATGTCGATTGTCTTTTTATCCCGATATTCCCATGGTATTATGACAAACCGCGGCGCACAGCTAGTTAACAATAATATAATAATAATAACTCGAGATACCTCACACACGGCCGTCTGATTCTGATCCCCAACTAGGCAGAGCCTGCACTATGGTAAGCAGACTACTGATTAACATACTTTTCATAAATTACTCCCAGACAAAAAACAGATGATCGTGCTCATCACACAATTGTTTGTCCTGGGTGGGAATCGAACCCACGACCTCTGGCCCAGCACTCAGAATCCCATAATTAGACCAACAGGTTAGCATAGATTATTATATACAGTAAATAGATTTATACGGCCTTAACAAGAGGTGCTAATGAGTAGAAAATATTTTACACATATATTTTCTACTCATTTGAGTTCAATCTGGCACAATGGGTATTTTATTATAATGACCGTTTGATCTACTTTTCAGGGTGAAAATCTGAAAGGTTAGCAGTATCGCTTAGGTAAAAAGTATTTGGGCTAATGCTCACCAAACAATTAACATTTATAAGGTCATATACACATATTAATCAATTATGTTTGCCGTTAAACCAGCGTGCGTTGCTATCTGTATTTTTTTAACTCCTGACGCAAAAAGAGGGGTGTTTTAAGTTTGACGTCGACGTCTGTGTGTGTGTGTCTGTCTGTGGAATTGTAGCTCTCAAACGAATGGACCGATTTCGATGCAGTTTTTTCATTTGAAAGCCAGTTTCCTTGCGATGGTTCTTAGCTATGTTTGGTTAATATCGGTCCAGCAGTGTAAGAGTATCAGCTCTTTTCCAAAATGATGTAAGGCATTTTGTAATCGTTGAAGGGATTTTCAAGTCGCGGGTGTTTTAAATTTATCTTTATTAAATGTTTTTTTTCTTCAGATATTAACTTAGTAGGTAATTTCGGAGCTTTGCTTCTCTATATTATGATATTCTTCATGTATGATTTCACTCTCTCAACTCAATCGGATGGGTGGTTTAGAACACCTTCGTTGCAAACAAGCTTAGTTAAACTATATTTATTAGAATTCTTAGGATTTACATCGCCTTTTTATACTTTTATTAATGTATAGGGGGCAAACGAGCAGACGGTTCACCTGATGGTAAATGACTACCGCCGCCCATGGGCACCTGCAACTCAAGAGTCACAAGTGCGTTGCCACCCTTTAAGGTGGGAGTAGGGGAAGGAGGGGGAGAGGGGGGAAGAAGGGAAGATGGGGAGAGGAAAGGGTCTCCGGTAACATCAATCACATTACGAAAAGCAATGTAATCATTGCTTCACTGCCGCTTTTCTGTGAGGCCGTGGTATCACTCCGGCCTGGCTCTCCCAGGATAACTGAATTAGATGTAACTGAAAAGCCTTACATGTAACTGGGGATTTCAACATGTCAGACCTGACACAGGTAGATAATAGTGATATGATCGTGGAATTTTATATCACACTAGCTTTTTCGCATGGCTTTGCTCGCGTAAAAGCAATTTTAAGATAGCCCAAGTCCTCTGTTGTGTCCCTAGCAACGTGTATGTAAAATTTAATGATGATCATATGAACGGTATGGCATTGGATAAATTACGAACAAATAAACAATAACTATAATAAGAATAACTTACCATTTCAATTGTTTAAAAAAAACGAACAAATAAGTATATTTCAACAAAAGAATTAAAAAAAGGCTTCACTTACAGTTCCAGGGGTGTCACATAAAAAAAAAAATTTTTTTTTCAGTATGGGCAAATAGGTAACAAAAGTTAGTAGTGGCATTATTTAGGCGTAATAAAATAAATTTTCTTTTGGAATAAGGACAAGAGGAAAAGATTAAGAGACTTATGAAACGTGGTGTAATAACTCTAATACCTATTTGAAGTTTGACCCTAAAATATGGATATTACGTTTGACTTTTTTACTAACATCTCTTTTAATCCATCATAGTAAAGGGTTCGCATTTGCAGCTGTAAAAAATATTACATTGCAATATTTCTTACCAAACAAAATTATTACTAATGAATAGGTAATTCTATGTACACATCAGAGACGCAGACGACCACACCTAAACTACCCAATTCTAAAATAGAGGCCTAATATGAATACATTCAGTTTATTTACATATGCTTAAATGTCTGTGCCGACCCTGTGTGTCGCAACAGTGACGTCACGACTTGATAAATCGGTTCCGCCAATCACTGCGATTATACTTAATTTACTCCGTGAATAAATCTAACGCAATCGGTTGCATCTTCGAATTTCGAACTAATCTTTCGTAGGGGTGACAAAATCGATTTTGTGACGAGTTTATATGCAACACCGAAACTGATTTGAGTTTTCTCTTTTTATTGGAAGTAATATTTGGGTGTTTATGTTATATTAGTGTTTCCGCGCGCGGCTTCTGTCGTGTCAATGTATTTTGTCAATCAATTCAGGTATCCTCGGAAAAAAGCACTGTTTTTCTGGATGAAAGTTACCGTGGGTACCTCCACAACATGTGTGTAAAATTTCAAGATAATCAAGTAAGTACATAAATCGTGAAAGCGTAACAAAGAAATAAGCAAACAAACTCATTAGTTACGTTGAAACACGAATATTCTCAGTTTAACTTTTTCCATCTGCCTTTTGCCCTTTTATGCTTCAGTTTACACCGAGTAAATAATGCTATTATAACAAAAATATTAGAAACATCGTCTGCGTTTGAAATTTTTCCCCGTTTTTACAACATTTTTCATTGATGCTCCGCTCCTATTGGTTGTAGCGTCATGTTATATAGCTATAGCCTTCCTTGATAAAATAATATTAGTATAGATTTATGTGTACGAGCTGATGTCCGTACATTTCGCTCGGTCAGCAAATTAACTAACAATGTAAAGTGTGGAATAATTTAGAGTCAATGCACGTTTACCAATAGGACGGTACTCATGGCAATATAGCATAACATTTAGAATCATATATATTTTATACAATATTTGTAATGACTTAACGATTAGCTGTAATATCAATAAATCATTTCGATTAGTAATTACTTATCAAATCGTGTACGGAAATCGTACAAAAGTGGTCGTAAAAAGATATTACTATTACCTTAAATAAAAAAATAAAAACCAACACCAGTTAGAACCTTATTAAAGAGTGGAACGTAAATTTTAATCCTATCCATTCTAACATTTCAATGTAACATGTATGTATTCATTGTAAGAAAGTCAAAATAAATATGCTTGTTAGTTATACATGAACATGGTCCATATGCATAGGTTCTGACAAGTCGTAAGGTCGGCCACAGGCACATGAAACTTGTCACGAACCACATTCACTTGTACCTATTGGTAGCTAAACATGTTGTATGCGGGCACACAAACATGTATTAAATATGACATTACCAAAGGTTGTCTATAACTACAAAACAAAAAATACAGAAAATCCGTTGACAAACAAGTGAGAAAATAGTTGTTAATTGTCTTGTTTTTGCGTATCTTTATATATTATTTTAGTTGTTATATGTACTTACTTATACGCGATTTATCAAATATAAAATTCAAAAGTACAACTAACAAGAAGCCTTATTTTTTCTTTCTAAATCAGTCTTCTATTTTTTCAGAAAAAAAAATTTTCGAAACAAGCAAAAAGGTAAAAAACAATTATGATAAACGGTCAAATATCATATTATCTTCTTTGGTGATTTTTATGGTATTGTAGGGATGCTATTCATAATTTTGTTTTGTTTTGTAACAATAGTTAATTCACAGTTTAAATATTTTCTTATTTGTTTTAATTAAAGAAGATATTTATCTTACTCACATATAGAATGTGAAAGAATATAATTCTTCTCGAATTTAGAATTTCGTTTCATCACCAGACCTTATTTTTTTGAACGGCAACTCGGTCGTGGTTTCAGGGTGTATTATCATGACTATGATGTATTTATTCGGCTACAATATCTGATGATAGAGTCGTATAATAGACATATAGATAGATGCCGCATAGGTCATAAACATGGCTTCATCTTCAGTGTACGTGAGTTACGTGAGGGGCTAAATAATAGTTGGCGTAATGTCTGTCTACCCCAGCGAAGATTCAAGCCTGAGTGTACATACGTTTGTTAACTTGCAAGACTGTTAGATTGTTATCGATGCGTCGCCGAGAACTGCAAGTCTGGGTCAATCGTGATGGAGCTTCTAAACGCTAGTTACGTATGTACACTAATCATGTCTTCCATACAAATGCCTCAAATAGAGTACACTGGAAGGTACATACATATGCAACATCTGCATGCACTATATTGCATTTGTGTTATACGTAACTAGTATGTTAGAAAACATGATGAAGCAGACATAACAATCATTTGACGTCACAGTCCATTATCAAATCCACAGACCAAAACAGAAAAAGACTTTTTTTTTTGAGTAGTAAGCCGTGTGGCTGGATACAACTTTAAGCGGGCTTAACGGTGAGCGTAGTGCCCCCAAGCTACTCTACTGCTAATGTTACAGCAATGAACGTAAGGAGCCTGTGGAGCTCGGACTTCGGCTTAGGGTGCTGCTGGAGACTAGGGGTAGACCCATTTGTGTAGTGACGTGAGCGGGTTGACTAAACGCCTTTTAAATATATACAGTTGCGCAAGCGCAGTGTAAATAAATGAAGCTCTGGCCTTTCAACTTGCAATAATTACTGTGCAACACTTCTTTACTTTGAGCAAAGTAATGTCTATTTAGAAAATTTCTAAGCGTCTTTATTATGTGCTGCAGCAGACAAGGGCTCTCGTTATCCATATAAATGGCGTAGTAGTGTGTCACCAGAGTGTCTTCAGATGTATGTGAATGACCGCTTACGTAAACCAGACGAATCTGTGGCCTTGGTCGTTCGTGTTAGCAGTAAGGAGACACGCCAATTAAAGAGAAGGGTGACGAATTGACAGGTGAATTAAAGAGATATATTTTTGTGTGCATGACTACTGTTTTTTTTATTATTAAATTAGCTGACTTCTTGCTATTTTGAGAAGACGTTAAGATAAGAGATTAAGCAATACACAAAAACTCCATTTCAGCTCTTAGAACACAGTTGAGATGGCTCGCTTATTACATTGGGTTAACATAATTCATCATTCTTGGAAATTGAACTTGAGAGTAAAAAAACCAGGCAAGTGCGAGTCAGACTCGAACACGAAGGGTTCCGTACCGTCGTCGAACAAAATATTAAGATCGAGCAAAAAAGAAACACATTTCTAGTAGGGGTATATTATATATTCTAGTATAGGTATTTGTTGTTATAGCGGCAACAGAAATACACATTCTGTGAAAATTTTAACTGTCTACCTATTACGGATCATGAGATACAGCCCGCTGACAGACAGACAGACGGACAACGGATGCTTAGTAATAGTGTCCTGTTGGTTACCCTTCGGATACGGGACCCTAAAAAGTATAAACTCTATTAAGGTGACAAATAAGCATATAGCGCAGCGGAGATGAGCTTTAAGCTTAATTTATTTTTTTTATATTTGACTGGCCTGTTGGTCTAGTGGTTAGTGACTCTGACTGTTGAGCCAGAGGTCGTAGATTTGATTCCCACCCAGGACTAATAATTGTGTGATGAGCATGATAATTGTTTTTGTGACTGGGTGTAATTTATCTATAATAGTTATGTATTTAGAAATATATAAGTATGTTTATCAGCAGTCTGGTTACCATAGTACAGGCTCTGACTAGTTTGGGATCAGACGGCCGTGTGTGAAGTTATTATTTTAATTTTTTCAATTATTATTAACAAAACAGCTGCATCATCTTGACAGAAAGCGGACCATACGAGCTAGACCGGCTAGCATGACTCTTCCACTGTCGTGTATCCAATAACACCATATACTTATAGTCACAATATTAATCAATCATACTAGTCTACTCTAGTTACAGCGGTTTTGATCAAACATAAAAGAAACTGTTAAGTTGCATGTTACGTAACAACTTTATTCGGATGTAAATCCGGCAAACATATTAGCCTACCAGCCTGTTACCTGCGACTTTGTTCGCGTAGAAATATCCTTCAGGAACTGTACATTTTACCGAGATAAAAAATAGTCTATGTGCTATTCCAGACTATAATTTGTCTCTGTGCGAAATTTCATCCCGATTTGCCGTTCTAGCGTGATAGAGAAACAAACATCCATCCATAAGATATTCACCAAAAATGTGTAGAGAATTTAGCTTAATTTGTCTAATCTAACACACACTTCTATGTTTTTAATAGTTATAAATGTACTTTTACTTAATTAGTACGTCCACTTCGTTTCACTTCACCTTGTCTATAACTTGCGTGTGAGAATATTAAATCTATCATTGTCATTACCTATGTTATAAACACATCCTCTATCAACGATGAGAAATTCAAATGATTAACTATTAATTCCTAAGACATAACATTTCCTAGGAGTTACATAAGTTATGTGTTAGAAGTACGTAACGATGTACTGTCGTGTTTACATGTACTGACAATAGGCAAAGAAGACGAGTAAGACGGGAATACTGTGGATAAGCCAATGATAAAATTGCTGCTGCACTAATAAGTAACTATGATACCCTTATTTTTAAATATCATTACTGATGATATCAAAACTAATTAAAGATATACGACTTTACTGGCGTGTGTATTTCAAGGAGGATGAGGATGCCTAACTAGTATTGGACCAGACAGGGACTCTTTATCAAAGGGTGTAGTGACCTGTCGCGTCAATGTTTGGCGATACACTCCTGACACCTAGTGGCGCGTGACACCGACGCTACACGAAACTAGTCAAACATACCCTAAATACACACCTGACTAAAACCGTATAGCTTTATTTAATATCAATACCTTCCGAAAGTTTTTCATCATCCTCCGCGCATTTTCCCAACTAAGTTAGGGTCGGCTTTCAGTCTAACTACGATACAGCCGAACTTTGATTTGATAATGAATACACTCACCTTTATTATTAGATTGCCAGACGTTACCCGTTGCGTTCTTTTTACTCTTGTTATTGTCTCTGAACATGAGAATATCCGGTACCCTATTCAGTTTGTTATCCTTCGGTATTATATCTGGCACTCGATCGACATTCACGCGCACGAACTCCCCTTTCAACACTTTTGGCTGATTATCTTTTAAAGCAGGTGGCTGCGGAGCTTTAGGTTTCTTATGAAATAACCTCTTCCTGTCAGATTTAATCGGAATTTCTATATCTGTGTATATTATACTGTCTATTTCACCGATATCATTGACATCGTTTCTTATTCCAATCAGACTCAAGGGCTGATCATATCGTGTGTTTAAATTCTTTTGTTGCACTGATATGTGTGTAATTCCATCGTTATCAACAGTTTGCATCAAATCGTATTCAGTCCGTCCCTTATCAAACAAACTGTAATCATCTATACTGTTTTTTCTACTCTTGAAAATATCATATGTTTTCTTTTTTGAAAATAAGCTTTCGCTGCTGGAGTAATTATTCGAGTTCTTTGTCAGTCTGTTCCGCATCTTAAAGTATTTGTATGTGAAGTATATCCTCTTGAAGTCTTGTTCGTTTTCAAACTTCAGTGCAATCGCTTCCTTATTCACGTTTTTGGTTACGTAAAAGACTAGAGTGTTCTCACAATTAGGATAGTTCTCAATATTTACACAGTTCGATATATCATCTACTGAGATGTTTTCGCATTTGATTGTCTTTAGCTCTGTGTAATCTTTGATTAGCTTTTTGTCTTCATCGCTGATATCTTCTTTTGTTAACAATTGGAGTTGATCTTTCTCGTTAAAACCGACGACGATGTTGTAGTTTTGATGTGCGGATGTCTTAGATATAGTCAAGATGTCTACTTGTTGGTTAGCGTTGTGTAATTTCTGTCTTGCAACTATGGCCGCGAAGCCGCCAGTCCTGGCCGTCTTTTTTACAGTCATTGTTCTGAAACAAGGAAAATAGTGTTTGTAAATATAACGCTTCTTAACAAAAGTGTAGACAAAAACTTAACAGTAAGTACTTAATGTTGGAATTAGATATTATTAAATTTACATCGGGTCGGAGCTCGGTTACACCACGGACACGGTACAGGCCGGCCCCGGGACGGAGTGTCGCACAAATCACCCTTTACAATATGTTGTACCCGGCCAAGTTGGTTGAACTTGAGTTCATACAAACGCATATTGTATATAATGTTTTAGTCTCTAACACATTTTAAGGATAACCGTAACATCTATAAATAAAAATAATTATTTACTTTTATTAATTGAGAAAAATGATCGCTTAAAAAGATTAAGGGTATGCGTCTGTAATTTAATGATGAATACATTACATATTTCTATGATCAAAATGACATCCTTGCTATGGAAGAAAGAAGGAAGAAAAAAAGTAGGGAATAAGGCTGTTCCTTGTAAGCAAAATATCGTTATATATTTTCCTTTCACATTTTTATATTAAGTACATAGAATATACGAAAATTGTAATAAAAAAAATAGAAAGGTTTTATCAATTTTCAGTTTAAGTGTTAAACTTAAACTAAAAATTATTAAACATCCAACTTAACAATAAATTTATTTTCATTACGCATCTTTTGCTTTCTAGGTATTTTTAAAATCACCTTTTAGATACAAAAACTTTAACCTCATGATACTCATAATATTATTGAAAGAAAATCTTATCCATTACAAAACCATATATTATGCATTCAAATGCAGTTAGAAAGTAATTAAAAAAACAACGAACTACTGGCATCCTTGAGTTTAAAAAAGAATCCCATAAAAACAATAAAAATAAAAATGCGAATAATTCATTGTTCAAATAACTGTATCTACAATACAATCAATGTTCGAAATATCTATCGAGTGAGTTCGCGGTTCGATATATTGGCAATCTATTTCGAATCGATTCGAACTGCCAATAATGTGATATGTGTTAAATTTACTAAGTAATGCTATAATTGTTGTTGGCACTTTGACTTTCACTAGCTTTCTTTCAATATAATGTTACCGGCAATCTGTATAATCCAGTATTCTATATAATACCTAGGCAGTGTCAAACATTACCTAAACGGTAATGTTTGAAATATATATTTTATACTTTGTCTAGATATATAGATAATACCGAATACGCAGCCGGTAATGTGTGTAAAAGACGAGGGCAGGGAAGGGGGAGACGTCCGGACAGACAATTAGAAGTTTCACGTTAATTTTATTGTGATTTTCTAACTTATAGGAAGGTACTAAGTACATATATAGTGTATTGGATTTTTCAAAAGTTATTTTAATTAATAATTTATTGATTTAAAAAAAGTTTATTATGAGTAATAACTGTTCCTGTCTTAAATGTCTTATATTTTTTTGTGTGGGACCCAGTAACCTAAGAATAAATATATATTTTAGTCGCAGTAATTCTTAATTCTACCGCAAAAAATACTTATCTTCTTTATAAAGATCATTAATGAGTAGCCTAACTGTTATACAATCCCCGCGAATTGTGTACATTACCTAGGTAAAGTACGTAATAAGACAATATATTCATCATATTTCAAACATTTCCTGGACGCCCCAGGTATTCTATACCTTGCCTAGGTATTGTATAGAATACCGGAAATTTACAGATTGCCGTAACATAATATATGCAAAATTATAAAATTGGTTGCAATTGCCGAATAACGAGTCGGATGTTATTATGAGCCAACAATTATGTACATTTTCAGGTAAAATGATGTTGTGAGTGGAGAAATCTTATGTAGATAGGTACTTTCCTTTGAGATGTCTTTTACTTAATCTTTAAAAACACCTTTAAGTTTCACAAAACACAAATATTAATTTTAAAAAAAATTGTAAATAAGCGTAATGAGTTTTAGTGACCTTTTATATAATTTTAAATGTTAAAAGAGAGGAAAATAGAATAAAATTTAACGTTTTTAATAAAAGGTGAATATAAAATATGAAAAGAATTGAAGCCAACCTATAACTATTTGCATGTTCATGACCAATTTCTCAACTATTAACAAATTAACTTAATTTTAAATAAAATATGTACCAGCATTGCCGCCATAAGGTACAGTAAATATAAAATAATTGTAAATTTAAAAGCAGGTACAAATATTTTAAGTAAGTAAGTACTCTCTATTGTACACCAAATACATATTTTATAAATATAAAAAATTAAAAAACAACTTAAACACAAAATGCACAACCTTTCGATGGACAGGACTGTAATGATTTAATATGGGTGGTTGTGGTGTCAAATGTATGATACTAATATATATTATAATACAATTTCCTTAACTCTTGAGTTGCAGGTGTCCATGGGCGATGGTAGTCACTTACCATCAGGTGACCCGTCTGCTCGTTTACCCCCTATAATATAAAACAAAAAAAAACTCTTAATCAAGTTTTTTATAAATTTAAAAATTTTTGAATCATAAAATGTATATTTATATTGATATTAATTGATATAAACAACCACTATAAAATTCAATGCGATAAAGCAAGAATCAATACAATCATAATTGTTGCTTTTACGGACGGACGTTTTTACGTTGGAATTGCTTTACTCTGCACAAAAATTTAACGTTTCTTACGGAAGAAGGTTCGAACCTCTGTAGATTAATGGATTATGGTTATCAGTTACATCACTTCACTAGTTATTACTTCACTTCCACAATCATTAATCACTTGACACATATCTTCGTAACGTCTTCAACGTGCTTTATATAATCTACGGTTTTCCTAGTGTTATAAACTGGAAACTTGTAAAATCTCAATTAGAACTTACAACAATGTGCAGAGAAAGCTTTATAAAAAATAATATCATTGACAAAGACAATAGTTGTCGTAAGCGTGTGACATTCTGAACGAAAACAACTTCCCACTAGAGATGGGCAATGAATTGGTGATTTGATTGTATTGTGGTACAAAGCGGAAACTCTTGCGTGTTTATGGCAACGATGAGCCGTTTGATAAAGTCTGTACTTTCGGCAATACGTAACCCGGTCTCAAGAAACAGCAAAATGTCAGAGTTAAAGAGGTAAGAGTTGGATGACTCGTTATTTTTTTTATATGTTGGATTTTTTAGGAATGCATTAGTTTCTTTTCAAATTGGGTATATTTTGTATTTAAATACTATTTTTTTCTTCAATAATAACTAGCCGTGCCCCATTGTTTATTGGGCATCGCTCATTTTTTAATTAATTATTTTTTTATATATTATACGCTCTTTTCTTAAAGGTTTGAAGGTCGTATCGGTCCGGAAAACCACATGTAGGTCATAGCATAATTTTGTATAACCTATAACCATTTTCCATAAATAGGTTACCTAACGCTAAAAGGAATTCACAAGGTCATATAAGTAAATATTTTTGAATTTGTAACTTAATTTAGGTTTAATTAGTTAATCAATTTCATGGACATAAATGTTATTTCATTTTACAATTGTTAACAAAAAATATAATATCTTAAGGTAAAATTACACTCACTTTGTTTTTTATTCACACACTGTCGGAATAAATAGGAAAAAATACATTTGTGCCTTAGTTGACGACAACTACAACTACACATATATGATACTAAATAAATGATTAAATTAAACAAAAAACATACTGAATTACAAATACTAACTCGAAAGCGAAAAACAACCTCTCTAATTGACTCCACTTAAACCATTGCGCCATGCATTGGCATTGGTTTAAGTGGTCACCTCGCCACTACGCCGCCTCGAGTGTTGTGGGTTCAATACCCACACGGGACAAAAAATTTTGTGATTCGCAAATAGTTGTCCCGAGTCTGAGTGTTCTTTGTGTCCGTTGTATATGTTTGTGAAACCCCCCCGCGACACAGGAATATTCCTAATGTGGGAGTTATCTTTAAGAACAAAAAATAAATGTATCTATCGAATTTTACAAGTGCAAATTATTGACAAATTTATGATCTACTTACATCAAACAGTGTTATTTATTTGAAATTTTAAAATTAGAACAGGTACTACAGGCGAAGTAAAGCAAGATAACAAACCTATTTGTTTGTAATTAAACGTAAACATTGTCAATTAAAGGCCACAATTTAAAAGAGTCACTAATTTCTGATTTTTTGTAAAAATTAAATGAGCCAAGTCAATAAAAGATCATCCATGCATTCACATGTTACCAAACATTAGTGACAACATGCTGTATTAAATTATTTCTAATGACCTAATGTCTAACTTGATGTGTAGTATTGTTTCAAAATAAGTAATGTATGTCAAATTTAATTAACATTATTTAGTTAGAAAATGTTATGAAGGCTTGTAATTAAACTCTCAGCCACTTCTGGTTTCAGATGAAATCGAGATCGTGAGCATGAGATTTGATGGTTATTGTAAAACAAAGTGAGACAATACATAATAATAACAATAACCTAGTTTTATACAATTGGAATAGACGACCCCTGATAGCGTAAAGACTAATGTAAAAATGTATCCGTTTTGCACATTCATTTTGGGATATTTTATTTTTACGACGTTGTAAAAAATGTTTTATAGCTAAAGATTAATTATTAGTAACCTGGGCCACACATTAGTTCTTCTTTGTGTTAGCTAGACCTGCGAGTTGACGTTAACCTCCTGAGGAGAGACTGATCTTGTCTTCATTTAATGTTTTTTTATATAATTTATTATTTAAATTTACTTCCGTCGTTTTATCGTTAGTGTTGAAAACTAATTTAACCTTAATTTTCTATTACCGTCTTAATGAATATTTAGAGATTCAGAAATAAAGTGATTGCGATATTTTTTAACATACTCTTTAAAGATTAATTAAAAAATATCGTATTTCTACTCTAAATATGTTAAATATTCTATTGATCTTTCGTATTCTAAATATTCATGAAGACATTAATAGAAAATTAAGGTCACCTTAGTTTTCAACACTTTCTTTGACAACAAAATGATCCTGTAAGAAACCTAAATCCTCTTATATAATAAATGCAAATATCCACTGGCCTGTCCAGTTGGTCTAGTGGTTAGTGACCCTAACTGCTGAGTCAGAGGTCGTGGGTTCGATTCCTACCCAGGACAAATAATTGTGTGATGAGCATGATCATTTGTTCTGTGTGTGGGTTAATTTATCTATAATATGTATGTATTTAGAAATATATAAGTATGTTTATCAGCCGTCTGGTTACCATAGTATAGACTGCCTAGTTTGGGATCAGACGGCCGTGTGTGCGATATGTGAAGTTATTATTATTATCATCAAATTTTTTGTGTATCCATTAATTTTATCTCTCTTCGTTTTCAACTTGTACCAAACATCCAGGTGTTTCCACAACAATGGTGTATTTCGTGAGAAACCATTTTACATAATATCTAGTGCACTTCCGAATCAAGATATAATTAATGTAGGTGAGCTTTTGCGACTTTTGTAATAAAAATCCATTCCATTATTGTTAAACATTTTCTAACTATGGTAGATAAACATCGGCTACCGAGACTTGCCTCATCATTACAAAAAAAAGTTATCAGTTTTGTTGCGAAAATATCACTATTAACTATATTGTCTAGTGTAAGCATCACCAATTAGTTTCGTTTGGGGTCCAATTAATAAAAGTACCAAGACTTTTTTTTTAATTATGTGAAAAATGACATATCTTGCATTGAAACTGTCTAAAGTTTATTTGCACAGTTCAGTTGTACCACACAACATTTTTAACCAAAGATCTTGACAAGAACCTTCCGTACTTTTGTGTTTTCGTACGAATTCAAGTAATATAATTTTAGTATAATAGAAACTTATTTAAAGAATTTCAAGTTCATGTTATTATTTCATCAAAATATTTCAAGTTTCTGATATATATTGCACTGTTTACCGCACATAATGGGTTGGTGGTCCGGATCCGGACCGCGGTCCGTCAATTGATGACCCCTGGTCTAATGCAATCCCTTGCAATAGACCCATTTGTGTCGAAACACCGCACCGTGTGGATTTAGTCGGTTCGATAACGACATACTACTTCACCGCTAGCCCTGGTGAGGTGATGACATACGGGGGTTACCACACGATAAAAAGAAATTCTAGCCAAATAAAAAAAAAATATTTTAACACACATTTTTATCATGAGACATGAAGTTAAAAATAATGATAACCTTGTACTATAAAATGAGATTGTAAAAATGAACTTTTCATTGTTTTTATACTTATGTATACTTACTAGTTTCGTTAAATTGTTGACAACAGTAAAATTAAATCGAAGGTAGGTAAAATACTGTATTTAATTTTTTTCAATCATAACATTTAAGCTCGTCTTTATCCGCCGTCGTTATCGTAAACAACCAAGATCGTTTGACAAATACAGGAGACAATGATACTGGATTGTTTTGCCGAAATAAGTTAGAAAATAACATTGTAACTGTCACTTATAGTCAAATGTAAAAAAAACATCAACTATTATGGCGTAGGTACAATTTATTTGATACTTGTAGGATACGGGCAGCAAGAAAATTTAAAACCACAGCCTAGTGCAAGAGCTTTGGGATGTTTTTATCAATGTTTTTTAATGTTTCTCATTATATTATCTAAAAACAGGCTTTAAATATTGGCAATAAAGACGTTATTTCTATGTCGACTATTGATAGCGGCTCCCTACTAAGTCCATTAAGTAGTCAGTCAGATGGCGATGATTGCAATGTATCTACACTACTACTAATTTCGTCTTACTTCAAGATGCAGGAGGTCAAAGTTTATGAACACAAACTGAATAGAGGGCCACGTATAGACCATTCGCAGAGTACCTTCGACGTAATCCTAATTTAGACGACGATTTAGACGCTGCAAGTCTTAATCCTAACATTATAAATACGAAAGTGAACGTGTTTGTTTATTTGTAACGGTTTAACTAGTTAACGGATCATTATGAAATTTTGCACACATGTTTTCAGGGTTACAGAAAAGGTCATAGGGTTCCTAAATTAATTGACAGACATTCACGCAAGCGAAACCGAAGGCAAATGCTAGTCTGACCATAATAAATTGGAACCCTGTCCGAGAGGTTCTACTCTATAGAAGAGAAGATTTTGCCTCTACTGGCGATTAGGGACGCCAGGAGAGGACAGGAGATAAGTTTGACAAGGTGCAAGTGGCGCCGCTGCTGTTGGCCACTTGATAGTAAGCGGTTACACCGGTAACCCTTCTAGGGTCGGGCACAGTCGGGGTACTTTCATAGTTTTTGTGTCACTATTTCTATTGTCTGTGTCTCTGTCTAGCTTTCGTATGCGGGTCACCTACCCTTCATAGTCATCAGCCTTCATCTTAGTGTGCGGAACTGTCATGTGTTGAAGCCCTAAATATTAATTGTCATAACGTGTACACGGAAATAATTTTCACAAAGCGCTGTGACATGCAGCGGTTTCTCACGAATCACGTCTCCACTGTCACAATGAAGCTTCTCATAATTACACTGTTTTATTTCACGCACTACTACAATATAGAAAATGTTTACCTATTTGTTTTATTTCTATGTAATATTAATAATTATTTGTGCATCTGAAGATTTCTCTACACCAGGTGAGCGGACGAAATTTCATTTTTAGTAGTAAGGTGTTAATACAACTTGGCCGTTGAACGCGTTACCCGTGCCTATAAACATTTTTGATCTTCATTAATTGTCGACGGTACTCCTAAAAAGTCGAGCAATCGTTGTCAAGAAAAAAAAAACAGTCAGTCGTAGGACTGCACGTCAGAAGTGAAAACATAACTTCACAATGTATTTACATATACATACACACACACATCTGTATATATGTAATTAGGTTAAAAATAAAAGTAGGTAATAACATATCTAAATGTATCCATAGGGTACACTGGAAGTTCTGCGCTCTTGGCCGCTCGTAAATGTTTGAATTTCAACTGTCATATTTTTTTAAATATAAGAAACTCGGCTTCGTCCTACGAATTTTCGATCAGTTCACGTGTCCTGACGCGAATTTAACATTTCTTACCCATCCCAAAAAGTGCGCAACGCCGCTAAAGAAGTTTTCACTTCAAAAATTGCGTTGTTATCATTAGTGTAGTTAACTTTTTTATGGAACGCAGATTCTAAACATTGACCGGCAGAAGAATCCCCCCTTTTTTGTTACTTTAATTTACTTTTTCGTCGTCATTACTGCTTACTATTCATCTTACAATTATGTAGACTACCGATTGGAATCCCAACCTAAGATAATTATAGCTTGGTAAAAGTAAACACACTCTAATGGCGAACCGAATTAAAAAGTAAAAAAGAGGTCTACTATCCACCCCCTTCTGCTTCGGTTTCATCGTCAGACCACCGTTCCCAAAACGAATCATATGATAGATGGATAGACAGTACTCTTTATTGTACACCAAACGCATGATATATATACATATAAAAAAAACAACTTAAACATAAAATGCACAATGAGCAAGCAATCACAACAAGCAATATCTTCCAGGCAAGGTTGTCCTTGGATGGACAGGACTGAAATGATGTGTGACATATGACAACAAACTTTAGGGTTTACTAATTGAAACTGAAGAGTTAAACTATCCAACTTCTGGCTATCAGCAGATCAGCTCCAAAATGCCAGATTATAGTAGATATTATCATTCAAACTACATATACGTAAAAAGTTCAATTTCGATATGACAATTCGAAGTAGGTTAAAATTTACTTCCAAGATTTGCATCCATAGTTACAAGTGAAGCTAATAGAACTGACTGAAAAAGACTTCTAATGTAGTGTTCTATGCATGCTGTAAGCCGATGTAACCGATTACCGACAAGAGCGCTCTCTACTTGTTCGAAACCGTGGTTGTATAAACCGTTAGTTATTGTGTAGTCCCCAAAAGCGATGTCCATCTGACATTACTCCATAAATCCTCTGTTATAAACGTAAAGGCCAATGATGTATAAAAATCCTTCCAATACCAAACCGATCCATATGAACGTCATTAGCAGTTTTCAATTTTGAGCCAATGATCCAACGACTCGAAACTACAAGTTAGTGTGTTAAAACAAACTGACATTCGCATTTATAGTATTAGTAAGACTAATTAGTAAGACTAATACTATAAATGCGAATGTCAGTTTGTTTATTACACTTTCACGACACACACACGTTGTCAGGGATACAAAGAAGGACATAACCCTTTCATCCAGATAAAAATCTTTTTAACAAAAAATTAAACCGACGAAATAATTAAAAAGCAATAAAGATGATTTTTTTTCATCATCAGCTCAGTTATATGATATGATGATTTCTGAACGCAAATACCTGATAAAGTAATGAAAACAGAAACACTATTCGTTCCTCCAATTTTCGAGGGTTTCTCTCAATTTTATCAGGATCCCATCATCAGATCCTGACTTCCTTAACATGGGACCACCCTCGAGGTATACCCTATCTAACAAAAAAAGAATAATCAAAATCGGTTCATAAATAACGGAGAGAGGGCTGAAACATAAAAAAAAATATATATATATGGTATATATACATACGGTCGAATTGAGAACCTCCTTTTTTTTCGTCAGTTAAAAAGAGCACCGTTTCCGAGAAATAGAAAAATAACTAAACCGACAAAAGTTAGTTTCTTAATATTACTGAGTAGGCTTACAAGCACGTGTCCAGCTGATCGTAAGCGGCTACCGGAATCTAGAAATAATCACTCACAACATCATCAACGACATTTACGGGTAGTCAACCCAATTACCATCCAACACATTCTGGTCTGCACGTTTATTCCTGCCATTATACTTCATACCGCATTATTAAATTTAATCCCACTAATATTATAAATGTGAAAGTTTGGATGGATGGATGGATGTTTGTTACTCTTTAACGCAAAAACCACTGAACCGATTGCAATGAAATTGGTATGTAGATAGCTGGAGACCTGGATTAACGCATAAGCTACTTTTGATCGGGACTTACGCGGGTGAAACCGCGGGGCGCTGCTAGTTACTCATACATAACGTAACTAAATTTGTTCGTGGGAGTCTGGGAGAGCCATGCTTCGGCACGTATGGGCCGGCTCAAACGGAGTGGTATCACCGAAAACCGGCAGTGAAGCAATGATTGCATTGCTTTTGCCGCGTGAGTGAGGTTAACGGAGGCCGTAATCCTTCCCTCTCCCCCCTCTTCCCCTACTCCCATCTGCCGGCTGCACTTGTGACTCTTGAGTTGCACTTACCCATGGGCAGCGGTAGTTATTTACCATCAAGTGACCCGTCTGCTCGTTTACCCCCTATACCATAACAAAAAAATTTTTGATCACAAAAGCGCTATACATAAGTGGTGTATATGTTTGTTTGCTACGCTTTCCCGCCTTAACTACTTAACCGATCATTATGAAATTTACATTTCATGAGAAAAAGTATCCTCCCTAGGGATAGATTGTTTTGTAAAACTACATTGATGCAAGCAAAGCCGTAAGCGAAACCTACAACGCTAATTGAAACAGCATTATTCTCGATATTGTCAGGACCACAACTTTATATGGTATAAACCATTAATAACGTGTATTTTACTAGGTCAATGGCTATTAATACTCGTAGCATATGTGGAAGTAGACCTTCTGCATCTCTTCCGAGGCTTGTAAGGGCGTTCGAACTTGTAGACCTCGACTTGTAAGGTGTGTGGACCGACCCCTAACGCGTAGGGTTATCACGATATATGGATACAATTAATGAATCAGCAGGATTACCTTGACTTCTATTACAAATGGATTGTGTTTAATGAGTAATACAATATAGGTATCTTCTTTTATTATGGACACTGCACACACCATTCATCATCATTATTCATACAATATTTTGTGTAAAATGGTTTTAGGTCAAATTACACCTTATAATGGTACTTGTATATTAATTTCAGTTCTTTTACAAGGTGAAAGGTTTATAACAAGCTCGTTTTTAATAGTATTGATTATTTTTCGACCATCTGTTTCTACCGTTAAAAGTCAGAAGACGAAAGCTTTGTTGAGCCTTTTTGATTTTGAATGAATGCTAAGACACCAACAAATATACAAATATTTAAATGAGTAAAAAAAATGATCGTGATCCGCGTAGATTAGTTGTCGAAATGAACAAGTATACATAATTATAAGTATTTAAATTCTTTGTGTTAACATTATCATACTTTATAATTTTATATGATGATGATTTAATTTAATAATATACACAATAAAACATAGTTACAAACCGTAACAAACGAAATCCACAAAGGAACAAAATAATTAAGTAATTAAACGTTAAGTAACAACCCTGATGAGGCAAGGCCCCGGACAGGTCATACGGAAGCGATTAATTCGCAATGAACTGTGAAATTAATTTGCAGCTGTTTTGCGAATCCTTAATTATGTATTAAACTTAAGGTCAGCTCTTATCAAGTATAGTCACGTTACAATCCTGATCCCATCAAATTCTCTTTTCAGTCTCCCTCTAGCTAATAGGGTAGCCTATGGTGAAATTAAATTGTTTAGCGTTATATAAAAGTTTGAAAAGTCAGAAACATTAATATTTTAAAGATAGTTTTTAAATTTTCACTGTAAAATCATACACTTAAAAATGTTTTGCTACAAAAGTATATTTTTTAAGTTGTTCTGCAAAGCTAATTGTTTTGAAGTTTAAATAAACTGATCTTCAATATTATACCTTACATTTCGAATTTCTCGTTCAGAATCACCGCACTATATATATACTACTACTAATACGTAGTTCACTGTCAAGTCAAATCTGTTTCTATTACACGGTAAATATCAACGGTTGTGTATTTTACTTCTTCCCAGCTCTTTGGCTGGTTTTAACCACATTTACGGGTGGGGACCAAGCAAATGTGGCGTGTGGTTTTTAATAAAAAAAAAGTTATGGGCCTGGGCTTTGTAAACGGTTTTTTTCAGGTCCAGTAATTTTAGACTATGGGTAGATGATTTGGGATAACACCAGTTGCTGAGACGTCTATAGGTACTACATATACTTTTTCTTGTTTCCAGATTCTAGTGAATTTATCTTTGGGTTCTGCGTATTTGCAAATTTTTCACTGATTGTCTTCTGTAGCTTGTGTGTATTACGAACTGCAATATCTATTAGTTATGTAATTTTTTTTTAATTTTATTATTATTTTATCGTCCGAGTCTTTCAGGTTTCTCTTTCAGGCTCCCCAGGTTTCAGGTTTCTTGTCATCACCATGAAAAACTGCATACGCGTTACCAAGGATACAGCACAAAGGACATAAGATACAAAAAAATGTTCAGAAAAATTACTAGTATTACTAGTAAAGGGTTACACAGGGATGTATTACGCACCCACATTTCGATATATGTACCATATTTTTGGTCCAACGCAATCGCAACGCCGCTAGTATCACGCTGTTTGTTATCGAGAATCTCTTAACAGGAAAACCCAATAACAAATTCTTATTCCTGATCCAAGAATCCCGGTCAGAACTTCCTGACAATCATTAGTACAAAAGCACCAATGTATGCCAAATGACGCAGACCAACAACAAGACACTAAATTCATACACGTAACATGGTACAATTATTTTACTATCTCACGCGGAAGCAATCTTTTTAGACAATTTGAAACTAATTGTGGCTAATCTTGTACTACAATTAAATAGACAAGCCGCCATCTGCATCTGAAATCTTCACAAGAAAACAGACTTTCTCGACGTTCTCTGGAAACTGCGATATCGCCCTGGGAATAGCACACAATACCCTTATTGTGTGTCTTACAAAGTTGCCTTTACTGACGTTTAAAAATATAATGATTCTTATTTTGCTAACAATAAAGAGTATTTTGGAATAGGTCGTTAAAGTTTGATCGAAGTTTGTTCTTGTTAGATCGTTAGTACTGTGACATGTGACACTATATATTTTATTTTTATAGTAGGCTTTTAATTTATGGTGAATTGTAAACGATAAACCAAAGACATAGTTTCTAGACAAGCGTGTTTCTTTGTAGCACTACAGAATACATAACAGTAAGCACTAAGATAGTCGTCTGTTGACCTGCCTGTTAGTGTAATGGTTAGGGGGCGTCCATTAATTACGTGAGGCGTTTAGGGGGGGAGGGGGTCGAGCCAAATCTAACCCGATCTCACGTGGGGGAGAGGGGGGCCTTGGTAGATATCGCGTAATTTTGTTTTCCGCAACAAACACTGTAAAATTACGAGAAAACTGGGTTAAATTAAATAAGAAATGTTTCTCCACTAAAATAGTATTTAATGTAAAATGTAAATAGTATAATAATGTAAAGTAGTTTTTTTTTTTCGTGTGGAAACCCCCTCGGGTCATCACCTCACCTGAGCTAATGGTGAAGTGGTATGTCGGAATCGAACCGACTAAAACCACACGGTGTTCCGTCACAAGTGGGCCTAGAGACTCCCTACTACTTTACATGGTGGAGTAAATGGTACTACAACCGCAGTTGCTCCTACTATAATTTATTTTCCGTGAACGTATGCATTTTGAAAAATTTTATGTAAGATTAGGGGGGGGGGGGGGTCGAGCAAAATCTCACGACATCTCACCAGGGGGAGAGGGTGGGTCGAAAAATCACCAAAAGTTTCGTAGTCACACTTCAGACGCTCGGCGGCGGCGGCGGCGGTGATACGGAAAAAGTGTTAGCGCAACGAAAAATGCTGACCGCGAGTTTACTTATTTTATTTACGCCATCTGTGGATTCTGCATGATGCTACTGTAATTTGATTATGGTTGTATACTAATTATCCGTATATTAGTTCGGGTAAATTTCACAGCAAGCACAATTTTAATTAAGATTTTTACAAAATTTACTATATTTATTCAATCCACTAAATTTATTTATATATAGCGAATGGAACCACGTTCTAAGCGGGTAACCCAAAGACATCTCACGCGATTTTCATAAAAAAAATAATTATAATAATAACTCCACACATCTCACACACGGCCGTCTTATCCCAAACTAGGCAGAGCGTGTACTATGGTAACCAGACTGCTAATAAACATACTTATATATTTCTAAATACATACATATTATAGACTAGCAACCAGTCCCGGCTTCGCACGGGTAGCAGAGACATCTTCAACAATCATCATCAAATTTCAACCAATTTACACAAAACGTTAACAAATTATACACCTAAATCTTCCTCATGAATCACTCTATTGGTGAAAACCGCATGAAAATCCGTTCAGTAGTTTTTCAGTTTATGGCGACAGACAGACAGATAGACGTGGCGGGAGACTTTGTTTTATAATATGTAGTGATAAGTTACACCAAGACACAACAAATTATCGTGCTCATGACACAATTATTAGTCCTGGGTGGGAATCGAACCCGACCTCTGGCTTAGCAGTCAGGGTTACTAATCATTTCTTTTTGCACAAAAGTGCAGATATATTGGGACATAAAAAACGCTTATACTTTCTCTTTTAAAAATAAACATTTCCTGTAGACAACTTAATGACTACATAAAATTAATGAAATCCTATCGAAGCTGTTATACCACATATGCATATAGCCAGAAATATTAAAAGTAAATATCTTAATGTTCACTTTCGATTTATATCTAAGTATAAAATACGTAAGCAAAATAAAGGGGCTAAGGGGACAGAGGACTCCTTATTTTCAGGGGGTGAAGCGAATATTTTTAACCGACTTCAAAAAAGGAGGAGGTTCTCAATTCGAATGTTTTTTTTTATGTTTGTTACTCAGAACTTTCGACTGGGTGAACCGATTTTGATGATTCTTTTTTATTTGAAAGCTGGTGCTTCCCGTGTGGTTCCATTTCAATTTGGTCCAGTTCTGACAATGGCATCCATGAGAAAACCATATATAAGTCTTTTATAGAATAGTTTTTTTTTGTTGAAGTCGGTTTTTTTTTTTGAAAGAATTATTGTTAATAAACTTTACAATTTTGACACTTCTCTTATTGAAAAGAACTAGGAAACTTCAGTCTGATTTGCCCGTTCAAAGTATATCTAATTAAGACCAAAAGAATAAAACTGTTTAGTGTTTTAATTTTCTCAAAAATTCTCACTAAACATTCGTTCCAGTTCAAATAACTAAGCCACACTCACGTAAAGTGTATCACCAACCTTAGAACATCACGGCCGACAATTATAATGTATGTAGATGAATTCATTAAAAGTGAAATCCACGTACTCGTTGTGTCTGACGAGTTTCTCATTATTAAGATAAGAGGTTATATCAATTTTCCTTCTTATGAACGCTCTTCTATGATTGCATTTCTTAGAAATGCACTTCTGTACTATTTTCTATACAAATGACGCTCTATTCACATTCATGAACTAAGTAATGTTGAGAGATCTTTCAGTAGCTTTCAATTTTTGATTTTGGAAGTAAATTTTCAAAATAAAGTTGTTCAAAGCGTCCGAAGTTTTGAATCACATACAACATGATATATACTCTAGTAGCATACAATTAACTTAAAAATAAATTATATATCACTAGCCGTTACCGTATTTTCACCTGCGTTTATGGTCACTGCTCCGCTCCTATTGGTCGTAGCGTGATGTTATATAGCCTATAGCCTTCTTCGATAAATGGGCTATCGAACACTAAAATAATTTTTCAATTCGAACCAGTAGTTCCTGAGAATAGCGCGTTCAAGCAAACAAACAAACTCTTCAGCTTTATAATATTAGTATAGATTTTGGTATATCTTAGGTATATTTCTATGCTTACTATAATAACACAGGTTCAATCACAGAAGATCCATTGGCCAGATCCATAATGGACCTAGTGACAATTTTTTTTCTCATTGGATCCTGATTTCAAAATGTGGATCTACTGAGATTTTTTTTTTAATAATAATTTTGACTGGCCTGTTGGTCTAGTGGTTAGTGACCCTGACTGTTGAGCCAGAGGTCGTGGGTGATGAGCATGATCATTTGTTCTGTGTCTGGGTGTAATTTATCTATAATATGTATGTTTTTAGAAATTTATAAGTATGTTTATCAGCAGTCTGGTTACCATAGTACAGGCTCTGCCTAGTTCGGGATCAGCCGGCCGTGTGTGAGGTGTGTGAAGTTATTATTATTATTATTTTATTATTAATCGGACGTCTCGATTAATCCTCTCGGGGTACCTGCAGGGCGACCCTAGTAAAGCAGAAGTCCCTTCTATCTATGGCGACCATATTCATTTTTCTACGCTTCCTTTTATTATTCCTAATTAATAGCTGTATGTATAATGTTATGAAACTTCATAATTATTTTAGCATTTTCTAAATATTCCTGATTTGAGAAAGGCAAGGAATGGTGCATCAGTAAGAATTGCATTTAACAGTACAACAATTTAACGGATTAGCAAGGAAATCTGTGACAATATGCTTTAAAGGCCATGAAAAATATATCTATCTAATGAGAGATACATATATCATTAGATCCATCATGGATCTGGCCAATGTATCTTTTGAAAAAAAAATCTCACTAGATCCACATTTTGAAATCAGGATCCAATGAGAAAAAAAATTGTCACTAGATCCATTATGGATCTGGCCAATGGATCTTCTGAGATTGAACCATAACACATTATACATTTTCACTTTAAATTATCGATTATTTGTGTAATTACCTTCTCGACAATTTTGTGTCTGTAGTACACATTCTTTGTATATATTTTTTTGAATGTAGGTTATGTTCAACTGATTTTTCGGTAGCACCTTAACCGATAAGATTTTTTTAAACTATACTGAAAGGCTCGGTCAACATAGTACATAAATGTTTCACGAAAATTTTGAAAACCATGTTTTTACAAAACATTTATTAGTAGGCTCACACATTACAAGGTTAAGTAATAAGTACTAGCCTCAGTCAGTCTTAGGATGACCATTCTTAACACATTGAGACCCCTTCGTGCCTCGGAGAGCACGTTAAGCCATCGGTCCCTGTTTCTATACGTTCATCTGTGGCACTCGTTACGGGTAGTTGGAGCCCTAACGAGTCCGACAACCTGGTCTAACTACAGAGCTTCGATATCGCCTAGTACTTGGGTTGTCGAGGTCTGATGGCAGTCGCTTCACGTAAAATATCGAAGTTCAGCCGTATCGTAGTTAGACTGAAAGCCGACTCTAACTTCGTTGGGAAAAGGTGCGGAGGATACACCGTATAACTAAGTTGACTCCTACTGTATCTATTTAATACACTCAGGCTTGTATAACCCAAATGGGTACGTACAAGTGGTGTATTGCATTCTCATTTCGTAGTTTATATTTTAGGTCCCACATAATAGGGAGCGAGCCTATTGCCGCTTCCGTTACAAACACTCCGTTATTCTCCTAAGAAGAAAAGCTCAATAACAAACTGTCCCAATCTTAATCGAACCCGGGATTTTACGATCGCAAGCAAACATCTCCAACTTCATCAAAATAAATCGAGGCCATCAAGGTAGTCTTATTTAAATAATTTCTTAATTAAATAACACATTTTAATAGCAAGCACCTCCACTTACATTTAAATAAGTGCACTACATACATTTCTTCAGATAAGTAGAATGTGTGTTGTATAATTTGTAATTTAAAATAATAATTTATGAGTTCATTTAATCAAATCTACATACATAGACAGATTGACCTACTAAGAGTAGAGGTCAAGTCAGCAGTTGTTTTTTTGCTTTTTTTTTATATATATTTTTAACATTACTAGTAACCATGGATCATAAATAATTATTACAACTACCAATTACAATTACTTAGCTAATTGTTTGTGTTAAGAGTGGGTATGCAGTATTTAATTCGATTATAGATAAAATTAACAAAAGTTAGAAATCCAAGGCTAGAGTTATGATTCCGTAGCGTTTGGGACGGAAGAGCATATCAGATATATTTTCTCAGTGGAAGTCAAATTTTCATGAACTACAAATGTAGATTAAAATGCTTATGATTGGCCTCGTATATGCCTCAGCAACAAGACAGAATTGGAATACAAATAAAGTTTATTATACACCATTAAAACATTGCGTAGAATAAATACTCAAAGTGGATATGTACAAAGGGCGGCCTTATCGCTAAAATAATAATTACTCACAGGTAATATAGACATAAGTGACCGGGAAAATCATTACTCTGCCCTGTACTTTCTCACAAGTGCATGCGTTTTTAACTTCATTAGCCCTGTATAACTAAACTCTTGTTAAAAGAGAATAGCTATGTTTGCAAATTCATATTTTTAATGATCTGTATTTGTAATTTGTCTAAGGAGCATAGGACAATAATAAATAAACATGATATATTCAATCTTCGCCACTGGTGCAAACTGGCAAATTCATTCCATAGACTTAAATTCGAAATACCCTTTTTACAAACTTCAAAACTTTTGCGTTCCATGATGCCTAATATAATTATGTCGACATGTATTTAAAAGGTATTAAATTTAGGCAATTAAATACCTTTGATTTGTCTTTAAAATGTCATATCTACACTAAATTCATTCCATAGACTTAAATTCGAAATACCCTTTTTACAAACTTCAAAACTTTTGCGTTCCATGATGCCTAATATAATTATGTCGACATGTATTTAAAAGGTATTAAATTTAGGCAATTAAATACCTTTGATTTGTCTTTAAAATGTTATATCTACACTAAATTCATTCCGTAGACTTAAATTCGAAAAACCCTTTTTACAAACTTTAAAACTTTTGCGTTCCATTATGCCTAATATAATTATGTATGTATGTCTGCCGAATGTGATGTCTAATATAATTATGTGTGTATGTCGACACGTATTTAAAAGGTATTAAATTTAGGCAATTAAATATATAAAGAATATTTTCTAAATATTTAATTCTAGTATATTCTACCTAAAAACCTTGAATACATTGCATGCCATTAAGTGTACACTAAACCGTTATATTAGCACTACATTGAGTTATATAATAAAGAAAACATATAGATTCATATATAGCAAAAATATATACATACATTAATGCAATCTTTAACACTTACGTAAAGGATTGATAAGTTTATTGATCCCTTACATAACAAACACAACAACCACTTTTTATTCCAAAACCAATCTTACAACCAATATTGGCAATTATTACAACCAATATTTACGAAGTAACTATTATCTTATCTGTGATATTGGTCATAACCGTCAGCTAAGGTTTTGAAAACATCAGACGATCGCAATCATGAGTATTTCAATAACCTTAAATTAAGTTAAAACAAATAATTCACAATGGCGCCGAATACTTTTTTACCGCGTTTTTTTCGTAAAATTTATTTAAGAATGATACCTCAGAAGAAAAGTACTACCCTAAAGGTGGGAAAACATTCGAATGGGTGAACAACCGATTTCTATTCTTTTTTCAAAAATACTGTTATTTTATAATAGCTAGTATGAGAATTTATCGCGTAGTTGAAATATATGGGTGCCGCATCTCAGCGTTAACGTTTACCACTCAGCCACTACTTTCTCGACATAATATAAAGTAAAAGTAGAAGAACTTGGTATGTCTGCGCACGCGCCGCTTATCACACCAACGCGTAATTCAACCTGAACATCTAATATAAGTATAACTAAATCGAATTTGGTTAATTTTGATTCGTTTTTTAGATTATAAATATTATACGGTATGGTAAGTGGTTACCGGAACTTAAAAACGATTACAGCAACAGTAGGGTGAGTGTGACATATACATTGCCAACCCTATATCCAGTAACATTGAGGGGCGACCCTACTTGACAACAGGAAAACTTACGGCTTTGTGTATGAAAGCAGTCCCCGTTCCCAGTCGCCCAGCTACCTTCCTCAGAGGAAGCCCTGCTCCTCTTGCTCTTCATTTACCAACATACTAGTACTTTGTTGATCTCCTTCTACCAGCACAATAATCATAACCAATATTATTAAATGCGAATGTGAGTTTGTTTGTATGTTACGCTTTCACACCTTAACTGCTCAACCGAACTTCATAGCATACACGTTGTCTGTTGTCAGGGATACAGAAAAAAAACCAGCCAAGTGCGAGTCGGACTCGCGCATGAAGGGTTCCGCACCATCGTACGAGATTTAATACTATAGTCAAAAAAAAAATACGTTTCTAGTAGGGTAGTAGTAGCTCCTTCTCATTTGTAATTTATTTTTATTATTTGTTGTTATAGCGGCAACAGAAATACACATTCTGTGAAAATTTCAATTGTCTACCTATTACAGAGAGAGATACAGATAGACGGACAGCGGAGGCTTAGTAATAGGGTCCTTTTTGTTACCCTTCGGGTATGGAACAGTAACAAAGATAAGTACCTTGTATCAAAAAGTGCTCCTAGGAACATTGGCATAACTTTAACGAGAGCAAAGCCACGGGCGAAAGTTAGTAATTTTTTAAACTCATTTTAATATATATTTGTTAGTAGTTATCTAGTTCGGTGTGACAAGCTTCCACTCACCACATACTCAACTGTATTGAGCGTTAATCAGTCGACTCCTGCGCAATGTGTACCGTGATAAAACAAGATTGGGTAATTATCTTTGAATTATGTGACGCACCTACATCAAACATACTTTCTATTAATTTCTAATATCAGACTATTTACAAAAACACATATGATTTGTGTGATAAACGAGATTACTGCTTGTGACGTTTGACACCTGTCAATATTCGATTGTTCGAAATCAGCCCAATATTTACAATATCAATATGGCTCAATCAAATCAAATCAAAATCATTTATTTCAATTAAACCGATTATAGGTATTTTTGGATTGTCAGGAGTAGTAGTCAGTCAGACTAATGCCGCGTTCCAATAAACAAGAAACGATTCGTTTTGCTTACGTACAGTAAAATTTCGTTGAATTTTCAATGAAAATTTTACCGTCCACAAAACGAATCGTTTCTTGTTTATTGGAACGCGGCATAAGTCAGTCGTGAAGCTGGTTGCCAGTTCCAATACGTAGATCCTGTGGAGAAGAACAGGCAAGAAACTCCAAGGACTCTCTTTTTCAACATGTTTTTTACAAGTCTTTGGTTACATTGCGCATATTACATGTGAGGACAATGTAACGCATTGTTCTCTAAACTATAAACAGTCGTGCAAACTACTACTACATGTAAGGAATAGCAGTTCGGAGATGACCAGCCCCAACCAACGGCACTTGCGCTCACGAGCATGACGCACGCGCCACCCATCGTCCACTTCAACCATATCAAAGGTAGTTTTTGAGAATACATACATATTTAGTACAAGCTGAGCTCGCGGCTTTATCCGCTTTGACGTATACCTATTACCAGATATATAACTATTATCTTATCTGTGCTATTACTGAAAAAAAAGTAGCTTCTAGTTGATAAAGTAGCTTTCGAATCGTAAAATAATTACTAAAATCGGTTTAGTAGTTTCTCAGTTTATCGACTGCAAGCAAACCAATCTTCTCTCTTTAAAATATTAGCGTAGATGACTTAGCTCATCTGTTTAGCTAACTTTTATTATGCATACGAAATTAATATGCCCGTTAAAACATACCCGTATGTACCGTAATTATGCTAATTGAGTTCCAGGTATATTTTATTGAACATATATGACTTAAGAGATAAATCGCTGATGTGAGGAAGAGGCGTTTAAGTAATGAAGGGTGCATTTATATTAAGTTGCTAATTTATTTTTAAAAATTGTCGATTATAACCTTTTTTGATCAAATATTCGAGTTTTATAAATATTTAATTATATATATAATCTTATATTTAAAAATCAATGTTTGTTTGTTCGTATTTAATGCGATGCCGTACCGTTCTTCCTTCATATCTTATATCCAGAAAAAAAATATTTCCTAGGGATGAAAAAATACTTGAGCTAATCCGCGGGCAAAGCTAGTATTAGATATTTATTTGATAAAATAAGCAAAATTTGTGTCAAATTCAAATTCAATATCTTTATTCATAAAATTGATCATTAATTTTATTCGAAATCGTCAATTCAATAAATTATTATTATAATTGAAAATTATAGATCAACACACACAGAGTCACCGCAACAATAGTTTGCTTTGTCAAATGTAAAATTATTTAAGAAAAAAAAATTAATAACATAATATTATTATCATATCTGCCTGTTTCGATCTATAACCACAGATAACTATATATCGTACTACGTATCTATAACCGCCTGTTTTCAAATGGTTGAGCCTTGTGAGAAAAATACAACTTGTCACTTTAAAAATCGTGGCTTACAGCATAAACATAGACAAAGCGTGTTGAAACCATCATTAAAAAAATATCCAAGTACACCTTTAGTAGTAGAAATCAATCATTCGTATATTTACTGATAAACCTTAAAAAAAAGAAGTTAAACCGACTTCAAAGAGCACTAGCAAACAGCACTGAAAAGTGAAAAATAATTGATTACGAACTTAATTGAAAAGACTACGATACATGTAATACTTATCTAATATAATAGGTAAATGTTACCTAGACTTTAAACAGACCAGTAGGTACTTAGTACCTTTATAATGTTACCTATTATATTAAAAGTGTCACATGTATGTAGTATTTTCAATTAAGTTTGGAATCAATTTTATTTTTTTAATTTTCAGTGGCCTTTGTTATTGCTTCTTGGAGTCGGTTTAACTTTTTTTTCAAATGTTTATTTTTCCATTTTTAGTGTAAGGTACGTAAGTACTGAGTAGATACGGTGTTTAGAACATTAATTTCTCTAATGTAAGTTACATTATATTAACTTTTAGTTTAATAAGCCCGATACTTTATTTAAATAAGGTGGTAAGATTTTCAGTTTACTTTTGCGTACCCATGTTGTGGGTATACCTCCATCCAACTCTTCACAAAGATTTATCATTTATTGTACCACTCAAGTACTATATTATTTAAGAGAAATATTTATACTAGATGCAGAGGACAATCTTTTACCACATCCTTCATTAAAAGGACTTACTATCGCGTTTAACGCAAGTAGGCGTTATAAAACGCAGATTTGTCGATTAAATGCCCAGCTAAAACAATATAAAATTTATTGTTTAATAAACAACGCTACCAGGAAGCTAGGAACGCGAGGAGTTGTTGGTACAACAATAACTGCTGACAAGCCACTTGCGTGAGATTGCGAGTGCATGCGCTCCCACGGGCGCCAGATGCCCGCGTCCGATGTTACACGATTATTTACGATGCAACCCGAACGGAATGCACTTGCTTGTTTATTGGCAGGTTTGAATTTAGAATTCTGTTTATTGGTTAAGTTCGAGAGGGTCAAGTGGAGTAAACGATTCAAAAATATGCAACGGCTAATTAGCATCTCGCAGACAGCTCGCATCTACGTGAAAGGATTATATGACGAGCATCAATCTGAATGCTTCAATCGCACAGCTTCTACAACAGGAATAACAAGGAAGAAACTTTTTAGAATTACCGACTATCTAAGGAAAATTCAAACGGAGGCGAACTTTCGATGAGTGAAAACCAAGGAGTGAAGTCGTCACAAGTTTAGTATCCCACTAATATTATAAATCCCACTAATATTATAAATGTGAAAGTTTGGATGGATGGAGGGATGAATGGATGGATGGATGGATGGATGGATGTTTGTTACTCTTTCACGCAAAAACCACTGAACCGATTGCGATGAAACTTGGTAGGTAGATAGATGGAGACCTGTATTAACGCTTATGCTACTTTTTATCCCGATATTCCCACGGGATCGAAATACTGTTGTATTTCATAACAAAGACTACTAAAATACTGTAATATACTTTTAGTTAAATTAATACATAGTGCATAGACTCGCACTTGGCAGGTTTTTTTTGTTATTTTAAACAAATGATAGGGAACAGAAACACAGTCAAAACGCGCTGAATAAAATGTCACAGGCCTTTTCAACTGACAGCGTCCATAGTCTATTCTTTATTAAATGTTTTGGATGACTGAATTTTGCGTATATTTAATCTCTGTCAGTACTGTTCCCGATATCAGACTGTCAGATATAATAGCCTATGTGGTTAGGTACAAGTCCCTTAGCCTTATGAAATGTTGTCTTATGTAATGTGAAGAATGTAAAGATCATTCTTTTGTAGATAAATGTTTCTAGGTAGTCCCAAAAGTTATATAATACCCACACACCTGTCAAATTTTGATTGTGTGTTGAGTAAGACTCCAAAATTGAGTCGACCGATTAACATAGTGTTAGAGAATATTACATCCAATGAATTTTGATATCGAGTTTTGTTATCAACTAGCAACCCGCCCCGGCTTCGCACGGGTAGCAAAATCTTCAATAATTATATTTCAACCAATTTACACAAAACCTTAACAAATGATATACCTAAACCTTCCTCATGAATCGCTCTATCAACTGGTGAAAACCGCATAAAAATCCGTTCAGGAGTTTTTGAGTTTATCACGAACAGACAGACAGACAGACGCGGCGGGTTACTTTGTTTTGTAATCTATCTATCTATCTAATATCTTTAAACGAGCAATTCTTAAATATACAATCTTCTCAAAATATATATAATCTGAACCTAGGAAACGGCTCCATCGATTTTGATGAAATTTTGTATACAGATAGAGTTTTGAATTTTAAGTTCAACTGCATAGTTGTATTTCCTATAAAAATGCAATTTTACAAAAAAAAATACGATTTTACAAAAAGGTACCGAGCATAGCTCGGTCTCCCAGGTACTATGTAGTGATACAAATAAATAAAATTGAAGTATCTATTAGTAATGTCGAAATAATAGTTTTTTTAAGCTCATACAGTTATTTGCACGATACATAAATGCAAAATATAGAAATATATACACGCGAGAACTGCTAGTTATGTAATAAAAGATCTATCTATTATTATATAATCATCATAATACATATTATCAAGGGAGCGGTACCCCTGGTGTTGTAGAAATCTGGCCGTGAGTTTGTTTGACCGATTTCTTCTCACAAGGCTCAACTATTTGGAAACGGGTGGTTATAGATCGACACACGCAGATATGATATTATGTTACCAATTTTTTAAATAATTTTACGTTTAACAAAGCAACCTATTGTTGCGGTGACTATGTGTGTGTTGATATATAATTTTTAATTATAATAATTATTTTTTTAATTGACGATTTCTAATAATTGGTGATAAATTTCATGAAATAAAGATATTGAATTTAAATCCTTAAGATAATGGAGGTAACATTATCTTAAGGATTCAAATTCAATAACCCCTGAAAAGAAAGTACACTTATTTAACAAATTACTGGTATCAAGCGGCGGGATGGCTAAGGCGTCGGACTTGGCATCGAGTGATTGGAGATTCGAACCCCATCCACTACCGACGAGAATCTACTCCTAACATTTTTGCTTAGTCTATGTTGTAATGTGTGACACATGTTCCTAGTGCCTATACTATAAAAAATATGTCAGATTTACTTACACTATACAGGTGTAACAAAATTATTAAAAAAAAATGTTCTCTTCTACTGAAAATGGTTTTCCTTTTTTTTTTTTTTTTTTTTTTTCCTGGCTGTGCACATCGCTAAGCAAATCATGAATATTCATGTGCAATGATTTTGTTTTTTATTTTTTTCATATTTCAGAAAAATTCGGACATTCCATCAACATCCTCGGTATTAAATAGGCACCCATAGTTTAATTCATGTCTGCCTTCTCTCTTAAGAAATATTAGCGTTATCGGTAAATTTTCAACTTCAACTTGTTAGTTTCAAAATAAGATTTCTCTATTAATAACGTTTATTAAAAATGTAAGATAACCCTGACTCAAAAATCCCATCAACGAATAGAAAAGAGCTGATAATCTTCGAACGGCTGAACAGATTTTCTTAAATTATAGTTAAAACACTCTCAATAAATTAACCTTTCAAACAAAAAAATCTAAATCGGTCCATTCATTTAGGAGCTATGATGTCACAGACAGACAAAAATTCAAATTCAAATTCAAAGTCATTTATTCCATTAAGACACTAAGTGACATTTATGAACGTTAAATTCAAGCTACTGTTAAAAATCATAGATCGACGCAAACAGACGCCACAGCATGTACTGGATTGTCGAGATAAATTAGGTGAAAACACCAAAATCTACTGCGATCGATCGCCTGCTTGTGTCAATCTATAACTTCCAGTTTCCAAAATGCGTAGAGCCTTATGAGAAGAATACTGGCAAAGAAACTCATGGCCACTCTTTTTAAAAGTCAGATCTTCAGGTACAATGGTATTAGTGTTACATAAAAGGTAAACATGGTTCAAGCTGTTGCCACCTGAATTTCATTTTATTGAAATGCTCCAAAAGCTAACGTACAAACAAAAAATATCACTCAGTGATACCGTTGAAGGTTTGAACCTATTAAACATAGAAATCATTCAAGGTGCACATCAGTTACAAATACACATGTTAAACTTTTAACACCCCTCGTTTTTATATCGTGGGTTAAAAATCACGAATTTTCCTAAAGTAGTGCTTTACGTTGTTCATATTTCTGTAACATCCTGTTACAGAAAAAAAAAATTAGAGAATAGACAATAAGTTGCCTGCTTAGAGGAGGAATTAAAACATAAACATTTATAGCCTCCTTAGCTGAAGAGCACATGGTTCAGACTTATATAACATACTAATTGCGAGAGTGAGTAGATAGGTTTAATCGACGTGGTGTGGTACCTTCCTTAAAACGTCTAGCATCATAAATCAGTTACGAGGTCTCATTCTCTTCAGTTCTAATGCGTAAGCCACAAAAAAGACTTCATAAATCACTTTCACAGAAAGTGTGCGCGTAAATAGGCGGAAGCCGTTATGCCATAGATGTAAATGATTGATACTTATAATGAGCGGTGGAATAAGGGAGCATCAGGCAAATCAGTTTAGATTGCCCGCCGTGTGTGATTAGAGACTAGGATTACGGGAATACAAGCGTCAATGAACTCGGGTCAGTGCATTTGTACATTCGAATACTGTGATTACTCGTTACTGATTGGCATTTCAGAGAGCGAATGACATTGTGTTATGTGCGTGTATAGTTATTTGTCTCTCCCTCGACTCTCAACGTAAAAATGAGGGTGTTATAAGTTTACCATGTGTATCTGTGTATATGTGTGTCTGTAGTATCCTAGCTCCCAAACAGATGTCACGATTTGAGTGCTTTTTTTTTCGTTTTTACAGCCTCATTCATAAGGAATGTTATGGGCTTATTTAATATCACGTTACGAGCCTTAGCAGTGACTTTAAACGGATGAGAAACTGCTGGAATCAGCTACTATAAACATATCTTCTATGGAGAATTATTTGTACGCTTGTATTTGACAGGAATTGAAATTTGGAATACTGTAAGTATATATATAGAAGAAGTGCAGAAAGCTAAAATTTTTAAACAATATGTTGCACTAGAAAATTAAAAAATATAAAAATCGGCCACGTAAAGCTATAGGTACCGGTATATATTTTGACCTGTCATGGTACAAAAGTGTTTACAATGACAGTTCAAGTGATTCTGGTCAAGTCCTTATCCTTAATACTTGTTCTCAAAACACTTAGAAAAGGGCTATCGAGGACAGAATGGGGAAGGCAATTTCACTGCCGTAAGACAGTAACAGTGAAAGAACATAATTCTTTCACTGTTACTGTCTTTATGGTGATATGTAGATAGCTGGAGACCTAGATTAACAAATAGGCTACTTTTTATACCGATATTCTCACGGTACCGGGATTTATATACGAGTTTATAATATTATATATTACTAATTTTCTTACAAAATTTATAACAAACATTGCCCGTCAAACTCAATTACCATGGCCTTATGGACCTTAGGTTCTTGGACAAACACATAACAGTAACCAAACGTATTAGCTTCAGGAAGTATCTAAGTGCAGGCAAATGATTTGAAAATGTCTGCGAGCTCTCCCACAGGTGCCGTAAAGTGCTAATGTAACAGTGAGAGTTTAATGTTATGTAATGTGAAGATGATTTTGGTACTTCATGGGCGTCACCGGGAAGTCAGATAAGTGGCTATCAGACGGTCAGAGAGATTTAGAAGCGTGGGAAAACTGGGTTCCTTTAACGGACTATCTCTGGTTTGGGTGAGAATCGAAGAGTCATTCATCCGTCATTACCTACTAATCGATAATGCCTTTTATCGAATCGAAATCGAAGGACCATGTACAATAAATGGTATTTTAAAGCTACTTGATTAGATTGCTTTGAGATTGAATTGCGTTTGTTAAATTAGGTTTTTTTTTAGGTTGTCCCTTAAATTTTAAACGTATAATATTACATAAAAACTTACAGATATTTGTTAAAACAAAGCTCAACAAATGATTTTTTTATTAAAACGGGTCTTCAATGTTTTTATTTAAGTTTTTTTTTTCATTTTTACATATTAACATTGTCTAATAATGTCAGTTGTACCGTGCATACCTTATTATTCAATTTTCCCTTCTAGGTTTATATATATAATAAGGATCCTGTTTTTGGTATTTTAATGATGTAATAACAGGAGTTTAAATCAATAATTAAAATAAAATGATTACGTTGTTGAAGTCAATATATTACGTAGATTATATAAGAATTATAATCGTGTGTAATATATAGAGGTAATGCCAAGTTATTAACTATTAATTTTAGTAGTAATTGTTGCATTAGGCAATGATGCAATTAAACATTAGCCATACAAGTAATTGTTTAATCATATAACTGGCGGTAAAGCTTTAAGCTTCCGTGTTGAGACAGGCTTTTGTAGTGACGCGCCTCGTTCACGATTATTCCAAAAGATAGGTACTCTTTTATTGCCGGAAATCTTAATAAAAGCTGTTCCCGGACCTAACTCCCCCTATTTTAGGGGCAGTACAGCACACCATGTGGTTTTAGTTGGTTCGATTCCGACTCACCGAAAACCCCGGTGGGTGACAACCCGAGGGGGTTTCCACACATACAAAAAAAAATTAAAAATGGTACTCTTTTATGTATAATAATAATAACTGTTGTAAAACATCCGAGTACTTTAAAGATTTATTGAAGAAGGTAGGGAAGGAAGGAAGAAGAAGATTTATTTGAGATGAAGGACTACCATTTACTTCAGACTGTCTGTACTTTGCTGTCTCATGATAAGCGGACAGATGTAAGGAGACAATGTTATATCTTCGCCAATTGGGTGAATATTCAAACAAATTATTTCGTCTAAATCAGGGAATGCAACATCATAATCATCATTATCAGCCTCTCGCCGTCTACTGCTGGGCGAAGGCCAGCGTCAACTATCCCGGTCCTGGCCCCCGACTCTACGTTTGCCTAATCACGGTCTACAGTCCAGCACATGTAAGCTCCAGCGACCATCAGTCCGCTGGGAGACATGACCGGGCAACTTCCACTCAAGCATACTGGTTCTCTGTGCGAATATCATATAATACTGCGAAAATTGTCCTCAATTTTGATTTTATACTAATACAAATGCATCCCATGGGCACCAATTTTAAAAACATTAAAAAATGAATGAAATCGGTTAAGTTAACTTAACCGATTTCATTCATTTTTTAATTCTTCGTAATTAAAATTCATTCGTAACTTGAGAGCGACTTAAGTCGCTCTCAAGTTACGGCGTGACCAAGGGAAGCGATAAAATAGAAGTCGCTTATACTTATTTATAAGATTAAGTCTATCATTGACATATAAAGTATTATCACTAATTATTATGTACAAACCTAAAATGGACTTTGACTTTGAACCAATCTAAGTCGAAATTTTTATTAAAATTTGGTCGAAAACGGCACTGGCTTTCAAGGCTTCTTTTGTGTAAGAAGCATAAAGTTTATGACAAATAAGTTACTAATAAGAAATTCTGTCAAGTCGTACACGACTAGTTATGGAAGAAATTAATTGAAATTTGAATTTTAATGGGAATTTGAAAATTATATAAAATCTTACTGATTTCATTAAAAATATATCATTAGATGCTAATGCATTTCGGTTTCTTGACAGCTAGTTAAATTTGCTCTTATCTGACTTTAGGCTAGATCTTACGTAACTAGCGTTTCCATGCGTGCATAAATAAGAAATACGAACATTCTATTATGTAATTGAGGTGCTTTGGATATTTCGTACACTGATATTAGGAAGTGATCTGTGATGTCTACGTGGGAAAGCATTTTGTTGCCAATTTAAATTCTTGAGATTAAATGATGAGACTGGTAAAGTTTCGACACTCAGGTTTATTATATTAATTTCCGTGGCTACGTAATAAACTAATTAAAGAAGCTTACACACTGACACACTTTGACGATGTTTTGTCACACAAAACAATGAGCGGATTGCTATTGTAAAATGTTGGTTAATAAATAAATTTATCATCTAAAATTTTGTATATTTTTCAAGCAGTTTAAAGTTGGCCGCACGCAGTCAGTTTTCTGATTTGAATTTCGATTTTCGGAAATCCGAACGCCGTAAGTTTTTTTTTTTCAAATGCAACGCATATGTTACATTGTCGGATCAGGTCTGCTATTATGAAGGCCTTTCATTCTTGAATCCTGCATAATATTATAAATGCGAATGTTAGTTTATTCGTTACGCTTTCATCATCATGAAATTATGCATAGGTGCACGTTCTCAGGGATACAGAAAAAGACATAGGATAATTATGCCTTTCACAAAGAAAAAAGTATTGTTCCCGAAGGTACCGTAATTAAATAAAAAATTTCGAAACTACATTAACTCGAGCAAAGCCGCTGGCAAAAGTTAGTAATAGAATGAATTAACCATCGCAAATTAATGACAGATAAACTAAAGACATGCATAATTGAACGTAGTCAATGCTCTTTTACAATTGCTTTACTCTCTCGATTAACATATTGAATGAGGTCCATTTATTGTTCCTATACAATCTGTTTCTTAGATTGTAGTACGTAACAAAGTACATACACATACACAGAATTACGCCTGTATCCTCAAGGGGCAAGCATTATAGACCCACAATTTGCCAACTATTTTTTAATCGTGGGAGAGCCATGCTTTGGCACATATGGGCCGGAGTGATACCATGGCCTCATAGAAAACCGGCAGTGAAGCAATACTTGCATTGATTTTCGCCCAGTGAGTGAGGTTACCGGAGGCCTTAACCCTCGCGCCCGTCCCCCATCCTCCCTCTTCCCCTCTTCCCTCTTTTTTTTTTGTGTGTGGAAACCCCTTTGGGCCGTCACCCCACCGGGGTTTTCGGTGGTGTGTCGGAATCCGGCCCCCCCCAAAGTGCAGCCTAGCAAAGTAACAGGGTCATTCATAAATTACGTCACACGAATTTCATGATTTTTGGTCCTCCCCCCGTCCTTGTCACAGGTGGTCACATTTGTGGGACCCTCCTTAACGTGTGACGTAATTTATGGATGGCCCCACATAGGAATAGAAACAATTAAATGATATCATCGATTAGGTTCAGCTCCATCCCTCGAAATCCGGTTTCGGTGTTTCGGTTTAGGTGCGGGACCCCAGTTATGCCATGAAAATCCGAATAAACTTTGTACATCAAACGTCGTGTTTAAACACCAGGTGTAAACCTACCCACACCGCGCACGCATTTTTTCCAATTAATATGGTTTCTTGAAACTAATTAATTATTATTATCAGTGAAGTTAAAATCTGAAGCATCGCAAAGACAGAGCCATATCCGAGAGTTCGTTATAATATTATCAAAAGTTTGTTAAATCTTTCGATCCCCACTAGGCCAACGTAGTGAACTACATCAAAGCTTTAACTAACGACGATAGGCGCTTTCAGAAGTAACCATTCCCTTATTAAATCTATCCAATTTTACAATATCTACTTTAAGGAAGTAATGGACACGTACAATACAAAGTAACCAAGTGGATAGGTTTTCAATCGCGTGACGTATCGAGCTCTGTTTTTACTTTCCACAATGAAACGGTCAGTGACTGTTACAAAAACTGTTTACATTTTGGTATCGACAATAGGACGGGAAGGCAAAAAAGTCTTTATTGTTTTCGTATCGATGAGAACAAAGTTATCTTCGGCAGTTAAAGTTACCAAGTCGGTCAGGTACGTTTTACTTCATATTAATTTGACGTTTGTTGTTGTCACTGTTGATGGGAGATTGATTTGTGTTATTAATCTACGCTACTATATATTTTCACAACTGACGCTATATATTCTTACAACCTGACCTATCCAAATAATTAACAAGTTTTGCAAGAAAAACAAAATACCGACATATTTTTCGAAAAGCTTGGTGTGATGACAGGGGATGTAATAATATATCGGAATGATTGTAATCTGTAAATTATAATCGAAGATGTGTGTTAATGAATTGTATTTTTTTATTGTATAGCGTCAACTTACATATACGCGACTTGGTGTATACTTTAAGCTTAGGACCTACATATAATCTAAATCTGTAAGATTATATTGTTCTATTGGAATAATATATATAATTAAATTGACGCGTGATTATAAGTCACAATGACACCCCGCGCGCTATTAATGACATCTGCTTACTTTCAGGGAATAACGTCACACGTGATTAATATCTTAATGATAAAGAAATGCTGGGCACGATATGTTTTTATAGCCTCGATTATTGTTTAATGTAGCCCACTTAGGAATTTCTATAATAAGTTGTTTGCGTACTTAGCATCGGGTCAGTAACACAAATGTTATACCCAATTGTCATTCACTTTTGTACTCTGTAGATACAATCTTAAAAATCACTTCCCTATTAGGACCTAAAAATGTTCTAGACAGTGAAACGGGTTACATCCATGTTATGCTATCCTAATTTAATCCAATAAAAAGTAAAAGCAGATCAGGTCTTGTCGTTAGAAGTTGAACATAAAAATTTAATAAAGAATTGGCTAAGTAGCAACTATAATAACAATGAACACGCGCCTTGCTTTGGCACAATGGACTGATTTCTTTGCCTATTTACGTTCTCGTGCACTGATGATAAAGATTAGTTTTGTTTTTCAATATGGCGCGTTACAATAAGATAAAAATGAAAGTTTTGATTATTTTTTGCTATAGTTCACTTTCATTGGGCGCTACACAATTAAGAGACGGCTGATAATGAGATAGCGGTGCTAGTATGATAATGTTTTGTGATATATCGAGGTGTTGATTAGCTCGGGAATAATACCGAAAAAGTGATACGTCACGACAACAAAGGTTTCATTAAAAATATCCGCTTGGATAATGAAAGCTATTTATTGGTGATACTTTAAGAGTTTTAGGCTAGACTGAATGTGAATTTATTGATATGCTCGAAGTTAAGTTATAAGTTAAATATTCATCCTGTACACTTGGACGAAAAATATATTAATGGGGGTATCTTTTACCTACTTCTCTTTGGAGGCAGTTTTTATACTTCTGGAATTAAAGCTGTCATTTGTTCACCGCCTTACAGTTTGGGGTACGCCTTACCAAGATAATTCTGAGAGACCTCGCAGGACTAGGGCCCTGTCGAACTCTACCACTAATACACTCCAGTCTAGTGATATGAGCTGTGCCATTCAATGCACCTGGGAGATGTTCGGTCACGAGTCATTTAAATGCGAAATATAGAAAAGACCCGTACCGAAAACCGTATTTATTTTCTTAATATTATGCCACTTTTAACCCTACATATATACTTTAACTAGGTCTGGGTGTAATTTATCTATAATATGTATTTATTTAGTAATATATAAGTATGTTCATCAGCAGTCTGGTTACCATAGTACAGGCTCTGTCTAGTTTGGGATCAGACGGCCGTGTGTGAGGTGTCTGAAGTTATTTTTATTATGCTTATGCTTAATGCTTTTAAACCACTGCAGATAAGGATTTTATCTTCCACAAGATTCTGGGTGTGAATCTGACTGATATTCTTTATACCGTCGTGGATAGATTGTTTCTTATTTTTTTTCCTGTTTGGCATCGCGCTACTTGCAGACAATGAAATCGTTTTCGCAACTATTGTATGAAGAATCTATAGAACCTATGCTTAGGGCATACCTAAGCATAGATTCTATAGAATTTGGCGATACGGAAAACTTTTATTATGTGACAAATAAGTAGGTTGGTACTAAGTTACAAGAATAATTATTATTCAGCTTCATAAACAAGGAAGTAACCTTGATTATTTTATCTTCTAAAAGACATTTGATCTAAGAATAAATTTAACTCCATAATAATATTATCATGCAGATGCATCGGTCCCAAAGAGGTTGTACACAATAGACCGCAGCGGGACAATCTGCCATAAAGCAGAGTGATTCACTGCTCATTGTCTATGCACAATACATCATGGCGGATTCAAGGTCATGATGACTACATTCACGGTGCAATATGTTTGTGTAGCCATTTAGTTTTGTCGTAAACAGTAAATCATCTGATGGAATTAGATGCAAATGTGATGTCAACGAAAATTGTTTGACAAATATATACTAAAAATATATTTAGTAAAATCATGTTTTAAGATATTTTATGATTAAACATTATTCAAATAGGTACCAGTAATTTGTACCTATTACAGATTGACATTTTATGACGTAAATCTTTAAAAGATAGCCTAGGATAGATGCTGGTGCGTGAAAAGGATTTACTCAATACAGAAAACCCGTGTACCCGGGTACACGGGTTTTCTGTGTAGTACCGTGTACTGCACGGTATGGTTTAAGGATAAACATCCTTGAACCTTAGCTATCCTTTATCGAATAATAGAATTCTAGTCAGGTACAACTATTATCCTCGCCTCGGTGATACCTACTCGTGACCCCGGTATGCTATATAATAACGTTAGTCCTAGGAAGTCTTCCTCACGAATGGAGTAAGTAATACTTTACGGATCCTTTAGAAGAAAACTTCTGTTGCCAATTTTATTTTTCCCTTAACAAGTAAACATACCACTGTCAGAGGTATTGGTTTAAATATTTTTTTTATTGTATGTTGTGTTCTTTACATGTATATTAGGTTGAAAATAAAAGTGTCCGTTACCACAGACAGCAATAAAAGAACTTATCGAATTACAGCAATAAAAAAAAGTAAAACTATTTTAGTAAATGGCCTATATCTATCATGAAATAGCTTTCTAGTGACTAACTTCTTTTACTTGTGAAGTAGCTATCATCTTGTCTGTGCCACAGAATACATAATAGTACAAGTATCTGTGCATTAACATCAAGTAAAAAAGGTGTGACATGTGACGCAGGTAGGCATTCATCGTTAATGTTTTAACGAATTTGTTTGCATAACTCACATAAAAAACAAATGTAGTAGCCAACACATGGAACGATTAATGTAAAGTACATAAAGTTAATGTATTAAAGAATGAAAACAGTATCATGTTGTGAAACAGTTTACAATTGAAAGAAAGTGTGAGACTATAATTAACAATTGAAAAATCCTCATTACCAACCGTAAATGTCAAATCGTGCGAAGAGTTTCTTTTAGGTAGAATAAACCTTTTTTAAATGTTTACAAATGTTTTACGGTTATTCATTATCGTCACGAATTCGCGATACATGTAATAAAACAACTAAAGTTTACATAACATACAAAGGAACTGACCAAGTGTGACACGACTTTCGCCTTGTAAGGAATTGAATTGACATTATCATTATTCGTTATATTTTTGACAGTTATCTAGCCCATTCCTTTATGGGACATTATATTTTATTAGAAAAAAGCTTTTGCCCGAGGCTTCGCTTCAGACCAGATATTCTTCGGGAACTGTATTTTGAAAGTGAAAACTTCTTTAGGCACGTTGGTCACTTTTGGTATGGGGAAAAAGCACTGAACTCGCGTGACCGTCACGCTCATATGACATTATATGCCATGATGACATATAGACGTGTGTGTGTATATGTATACATATATATGTGTGCATGTGTTTTCACTTCCGACTTGCTGTCCTACGACTGACAGTTTTTTTGTTTTCTGGATGAAAGGTACCCTATGTCCTTTTCATGATGATTGGTTGAGTAGTTAAGGCGTGATAGCGTAACAAACAAACTTACATTCATATTTATTATATAACTATATAGCTGATGAACGCGACTTCGTCTGCGTAGAATCTAGAATCTCTCCCATACAAACGTACATTGCCTATTTCACTATTACCAGTTTTATTTTCGCGATAAAAAGTAGCCTGCCATTCTTACGGTCCCCTCTATCTCTATACGAAAATTCATAAAAGTTCGTTAATAATATAATCAATAGTTTGTCTATGGTTGCAACCACAGAAATATAAATTACCTTATTTAGATTTCTGTGGCTGCAACCATAATGTCACACTTGTCAAAAAATATCGCGCTATGAAATTATCGGTTTGCTTGTATGTAAACAAAACCTCCAAACATATTACCGGTGTTATGGTGCCGAATAATTGATTCTCTAAACAAATAAGAACCAAGATTCCGAATTATTACCTACTTATATTGAATATAATTTTAAACAATTAATGATTGTTGGTAACTTGGTAACACTTAATAGCGGACAAATTGTTCGTTTGCTGTAACAGTTTGTAATTAGAACATTGGAATAATTGAATGTTGTTAAATGGACTTACCGACGGACCGGTATTTCTAACAAGTAATAATGTTTTCCGTGAGTGATGGGTTGCATGTTGCACGAATTAATCAACTGCTAATCGCAATTTCACACAAATATTCGAAATTTAAATATACTTACTACCTACATACATAGCTCTCTGCTTCCACAGACTATTAATTGCCGACTGTATAATCAAAATCACGATAGTGCCTTGAAGGAAATCGTGTAGCATTACATAATGCATTTAATTTTTGTATTAGTTATAATTAAAAAAACAGAAATTTTTAATCAAAACATTTCGTTCCATTCTTACGGAGAAAATTTAAAAAAAGAATCCTATTTATAAAACTTACATTCATTCGGTCCTATTTTGTAATAGGCTGTACGGAATTAAGACCTTATTGCGATTAAAAAAAAACTAGCCGAACGTGTATTCGGATATCCTGATCGCATAATCGAATAATTATATCGATTTTCGTAATCGAGAAACGTGATGATAAACATACACTGTAGGCATCACGCACGATTGAGGAATAATTGTCAAATGTAAAAGTGAATATCGTAATAGGTATCGTGCGCCATATAGATAAATGTAATGTTTGCTAATTTGCTCATGAGCGCTCATGACCCGTGGTAAGAGGGTGCAAGGTATTGCGATACAGTAATGTATGCTTATTTCGTGTTATTACGGGCTAATAATTGTTCATAGGTTCACGTTTGACAGCAATATTCGTATTTATAGTCATTTAAATTTCGTAATGAGTACTTCATTTACAATGTTGTTGGCAATATAAACTCGCCATCTTCAATACTAGGTATGTATTATGTTTAAAGTTGACTTGCACATTGAACTTTATATTATTATGTCTTAACTATTTACAATATTTAGATTTTATTCTTGACTAGCTGCGCTCCGCGGTTTCACCCGCGTAAGTCCCGAACCCGTAGGAATATCGAGATAAAAAATATCCTATGTGTTTATCCAGATCTCCAGCTATGTACATACCAAGTTTCATCGCAATCGGTTCAGTAGTTTTTGCGTGAAAGAGTAACAAACATCCATCCATCCATCCATACTCACAAACTTTCACCTTTATAACATTATAGTAAGACTAAACTTAGTTCGTTAGTAATTACGTACGGATTTTAGGAATAGCCTAGAACTGAACTAAACTTTAATGTAGGTACAAGATTAAAATATTGCTCACATTGAATATGCAAATTGGATATTACTTATCTACTTACAATTTTCACTATTAAAAAATATTTGCAATTTTCTGTACGTATTCTTTGTTTTCTTTTTTTCAAAATACATTCCGCATTAGGAATTACTCATGTGTCGCGGGGGACTTTACAAACATACAAACAACGGACACAAAGAATACCCAGACTCGGGTGGGAATCAAACCCACGACCTGGCATATGGCATAGCAGTCAGGGTCACTAACCACTAGGCCAACAGGAAGTAAAGTAAAGAATACCTACCATTTTCATTTTATTTCACTATTAATAATAGGTACTGATTATTGACGTATTTAGAAAATGATTAAATAATCCCTCACTACATCGATCGGTCACTTTCACGTACTGACGATGTTTACACAAGATCATCACATTTATAGGACAAACAAAAAGTACGCAAGTCAATGTAATATGACCGCAAACCGCAACGCATTTCATATTATAGATGTGGATTATATTACGTTGTAGTTATCAAACAAATGTCATATATGTATACTTCTAAATATGTATAAGTGCTACAGATATTCAAATTATTTTAAATGAACCGAAAGTGGAACTAATACTGTCATTTTGTGAAACGTCACTATTTGACATTTATATGACAAAACGTTTGTTGAATGTCAAGTCAAATCAGTTTATCTTTATTAAACGTCAAAACGGTTTGTAGAAACTGTTATGAAATAACAAGATTGTGGGTAGGAAGTTTTATTTTCAAGAAGACGAATAAACGTCCATTTTTTTCGTTCCTTTTTTTTATTTTACTAACATTATCTTAAGTTTACTAACACTACGTACAAGTATGGAACTCTGTGGTCTGAAATAAAGATTATTATTGTTATTATTTAACTTGTATAATTTAAAACACTTGTAGTTGGAATTCCTGTGCTAATTCTTCGCGCGGGATAGAGTTCATAATAAAATAAAAATAATATATAAATATGAAATAACAACTTGTGAAGTGAATATTTTGATATTGTCAACCTTTAATTTTGGTTAAAATTAAAAAATAAATACAAATTTTAAAAGTAAAAACGATTCTAATACGTAAAGTAGCATCATGTCGGCCGGAATTATATAATTTTTTTCTCCTCAAAATATATTTCATACTTGCTTATTTTTTTTTACTTTTCTCTTCAAGTGATCAAGAACGCTAGAAGAGTTAGAATGAAAAACAAAAGATCATCATGACTGCCTCATATTTCTCTCTGCCATCTCTCAAAGTGACTTAACGCGTTAAGCAGTTGAACATTATGATGGTCATATAATTTAATTTTACCGTTAAACGATAATATAAATTCATATTTTTATTACATTATAAAACTAGAAATTATAAAGTACCGATAGACATTATTAAATTATTCGGTAAATACTTAAGAACTTTAACGTAAAATTTTTAAACTACCTGATCTGATAGAAGTTATTCTGTAATAAAAAAAAATGTGATCGTTTGAATTTCATATTTCCCATTTTACCTAAAAGCCTCATTTGGATTTCGTCATTTCGTAAAAATACCTGGAAAATCAAACATTCATAACTTGTAAACGGATCATTTTTTTTTTTCAAAAATTGTGTCCGTAACTGCAGGCATGCTAGAGACATGATTTAACTAAGTGTTCCACTGTCATATACACCCTGTATTTATAAAAAATAACTAAATATCTCTAGCCGTTCCTAAATTATAACAAAAGGCTTTTTATTGTCAGGCGTCACATAATATACAGAATGTTACAGAAAGGTGTAGTCAAAATTTAGGAGCATTGTATAGCCGACAAATACCTAGTTAATTTAGATTGGAAAAAGTGAATTTGATTTTTTTTTTTATTTGTTTTTCGGTAAATGCTTTTTCTAATATAGGTGCACATTTTTAAACAACACATTATACATTTTTATTTCAATTTCAATGATTTTGTTGGTTTATTTTTTATGCAGACATTTTCAGAAAAAATCTTGACATTCCATTAACGTCCTTGGTATTAACTAACTATAGTTACTTTCATGTCAGCCCTCTCAATTTTCAAGTTTAATTTTTCAGTCTCAAAATAAGATTTCTGTATTAAAAATCATGAATTTTCAAAAAAAAATGCGTTTTACGTTATTTACGAGGTCTACTATACGACCCTTCAATATGACCACACCTTTCTGTAACACCCTGTATACAAGTAGGTACACATTATTATAAAAAAAAATCATAACCAATATTATTAGCATTGCGAAATATATCTCAGGTATCGTTTAAAAAACGTAAATAAAAGTTCACTTACGATTTTCAAATATGTTCTCCAGCTTCAACTGAAATAAAAAAAAAATTATAAGCAATTGTTTATGAAGTTGGAATAGAGTAGGGTTTAAGAGTAAGTTATTCTCAGTTGGGTGGGTGGGTTTGAGAGTCCAGACTAACAAAACAAAGGTTGCAGAACAACATTTACATAAAGTAGGCACTAATCACCGGAATTTCACCATCATTATAATTACTTTTTTTTTTGTGCGTGTGTAAACCCCCTCGGGCCGTCACCCCACCGGGGTTTCCGTGGGGCGGTGTGTCGGAATCGAACCGACTAAAACCACGGTGTGCCGTACTGCACCTTTAGTAGGAGGGATCCGGGAACAGCTTTTATTAAGACATCCGGACCCCCCCTAGCGCCTGCCCGCAAAAGCACGGGCACCACCTCCGGGTAAAAACTTAAATCCTCTCAATTAGGCGACGTCCAGGCACACGCGGACGCCGCCTTCTCGCGGGGGGCCACTATAGCGAGTGGAGGGGAAAAAAAGCCGTCCTATCCACCCGCGGCCACCATTATTAATTACCTATGTCAGAGGGGGTAAAACATCTCTACGTAACCTTATCTCACGATCGGGTTAGGATCACTAACCACTAAACCAACCTTAGATAAAAGCTATTCTTACATAATATTTTAAAAGTCAGAATATGCGTCCTACAGTGAAAAGTTCTGAAATGTCCATACATTTCAGAGCACAGCATTAGGTAGCAAGAATGAAATCCATCTTTTCAATGACCCTATAACACTTGTTATAAGAGTATTATAAAAAATAAACATCTTTTATTTATGTTAAATTATAAGTATTAACTATTTAGGAAAACTACATAAAATCTTACGTAAAAAGGCGGAGTGGGGCCCGAGAAATCTTGTGTCCTTATACGAGGGTAGGTGGGGTCAAAAGTAACCAAAATCGTCCTTAAGTAATTAATGAATGGCCCCTTTGAATAACTGTCTGTTTCCCGATAATAGCATCATTTTTTAGGCTTTTAAATCATCAACAAAGCTCAATAGCAATATATCTGTCATATAGTAAGTATTTGCATACTTCAGTATGTTGTATAAAAAGAGCACAGAGATCGAATTTCGAGTAGAAAAGACTTGAAAGGGCTTTAATAAAAATGAAGTTACACTGAAGCGATTCCCAATTAATTGTTGATAACATGAAAAATCAGTACGTTCTTCAAAAATCAAACCACTGTCAATAATTAAGCATTGAGCATACATAATAGAAGTTATAAGCATATGCTGTGGAATATATTAGTTTATCTGTGATCATACAATCGCAACGTCTTGTTCAATTTTATGCTTTGAACAAACTCTGAGCTTAGTGAAAGTGTGATCTGATACGAGTGCACAACTGATTGATGATACGATTACTAAATTGTTTTTTTTATTATCGTTATAAATGACACTTGTTAATCTATTCTGACAATTTATTATCTAGCAGTCGTGCAATGAAATGTCAATGTCAATCATAGAAATAAGCATTTAAGTCAATAATCTTAAAGATAGAAAAGTGTATTCCGTAACTTCTCAAATTTACGATTTCTCGAATTAACAAAATGTTCTTATAACCTATGTTAGAATTAGGTTTAAAAGTAAAAACAGTTTTGCGTCTAATATTATATTACACATAGTATAATAGACTCAAACATTTCGCGGCGGCATTTCATATAAGAAAATTAATATTTGTTTGGTCATTTATATGAATGTATTAATAAATAATTGCCTAACGGACGAATCATTTGATCGTTAACCATCGTGCTTTCAACCAATTGAGATGAAACTTAAATCACTTCTGTGAAGGTTCCCAAACCAAATAATAATTATAACAGGATTTGCAACGCATTCCTGGACTGACATAACCTGGCAACTTTCGATTCCTTGTCATAACAATCTGTTACTAAAGAGAGAATATGGTAACGCGATGATCTCATGTAGATTTATTACATTTACATTTTGATGAGCACCATCAACACAAGTACTTACGTCAAAGTTATAAATTCTAAATTCAAATATCACAATTCACGAGTCACGACTGTTTCTAACCACACACAGAGACAAATAAATCCAATTGACACTCGCACACATGCTCAACAACTTTCATAGCATTCTGACGTCATGGTATGTGACAAGGAAGATTCTCCCGTCCATCAGCATCACGACAGTTGCACGAACGGTATGATACATCGTGTCTTTGTATTATAAACGTATCACATTTTATGTAAAGCCGCCTCTCTCTCTGTAGACACCGCAATCTCGCTTGCAGTGCAAGAGAAATGTATCTTTAAAGACAAATATTCATCTCTGATTTACAGTTACGAATAAATAGAGCAACTTCTATGTGAAAAAAACAGTTGAAGTTCGTAATTTAAGGTTCAATTTCATTTACATTTGCATTGGTTATATTCCCTTATTCTTCTAAATATCACCTTCTTTTGTTTTTAAATATATTCGGTCAATTTAATAGCATTTGGAGTATCTGTTTAGATATCTTTATTCATTTGTATTAGTTACTTCCATCATCCTTGCCCATCGGTGTGTCCGTGTGTTCTAGGTACTACTTGCATTTCGTGTTAATAAATTCTAGTAATTCTGTTCTGTTAGATTGTTAAGACGATTTGAAGACATTCTTAAATCAAAGTGGATGAACACTCGGAGTATTACTTCAACTTTTCTACGGATTAAATTATACAAATATAATCACTATCTTGGGAATAAAATATTGACACATAGCTAAAACTTGTAATTTTATAGCAATATCCTGCTTATTGTCAACACGCCAGGACTTTATCAAAAGTGATTAGTAAGTATATGATCCTTTTTTTCAACATTCTTAGCTAGTGAAATTAAAAAAACATAAGGTAGGTACCTAGCTAATAAAACATTACCTGGTACCTATAGTGGACGTGTGTGTGGTCTTGTATAAAGAACTAGACAATACGGTCTATTCCAATCCTAGGATAACCTGTACCTGTTATTTAGATAGACCTGTAGTCACAGAAGTCTTTATTTGGATTAAAGTCAAGAGTCAGTACACTGGGTACAATCGGCAAAATGGAATGATGACCCCTCTTATGTCGAATATTGCGATGAGATGAATTTGTTTTTGCTTGTCACATAATGTTTGAACCAATATTGGCCGAAGTTACCTGTCATTTATTGCAACATCGTAAGTACATTTATCAAGGTAAACTAAAAGTAATTTTAATGACTTTGTCAATTTAAACAAATTATTACGAACGTTGGTCATGATTCCAGTTTGTCAAATCTATCTTCAGCCTGAATGAAGTTAATTTAAAGAATCACATAAATTCAATTTATGTGATACCTTCAATGAATCTCATAAGTTTCTGTTGTGGAGGAGTTTCGACGGATGCTCTATTCTGATTGACTCTTTCCTCTTTTAGTAAAGAAAATAAAACATTTTTAGGAATTTAGTGAGTATGTACCTATAGATTTAGTGGGTAGGATTAGTGGTTTATCACACGCGAGCCTACCTAATAAGTGCAATTTTGAAGTGAAAACTACTTCTTTAGCGGCGTTGTGCACACCTGATCGAAAATTCATAGGACGGAGCCGAGTATCTTATATTTTAAAAAGATGTAACATTCGAAATTCAAACATTTATGAGCGGCCAGGAGCGCAGAACTTCCAGTGTACCCTATGTATACATTTAGATATGTTATTACCTACTTTTTATTTTTAACCTAATTATGTATATACAGATGTGTGTGTGTGTATGTATATGCAAATACATTGTGAAGTTATGTTTTCACTTCTGACGTGCAGTCCTACGACTGACTGTTTTTTTGTCAATAGATAATGCAATTAATGCATGTATTTTTTTTTTAAAGACATCTCCCGCATTAGGAATTACTCCTGTGTCGCGGAGGCTTTACAAACATAGAAACAACGGACACAAAGAACACCCAGACTCAGGTGGGAATCGAACCCACGACCTATAAGCATAGCGGTCAGGGTCACTAACCACTAAACCAACAGGTCAGTCTATATATTTTGAGCCTGTTTTTTTTTGGTTACTATTTTTCATAGGTTTCCCCTTCCTTGAAACTCAAAGGCGAACGCAAAGATCACGTTTCACGTGGTCTATAATAATAAAAAATGAGGACATATTTTATTTTTTACCAATGAGTTAGTGTAACGGACGATATTTTTTGGCACTTACTCCTATTCAAGGAGTCCTATCCTCCTCCTTGAATAGAAGTGCCAAAAAATACCGTCCGTACTACAACAAAACTCAAACCTATATGAAATGTCGTGTAAATCTGTCCACATCAATGTGTATATGGAACATCAAGTCAAAGCCATTTCTCTAGATTTATAACTTACAATCACCAAGTCAAATTCATGTAGGCAGACACATGCATATTGTAAACAGCTCACTCAAACAAGTTTAATGTTAACGTATAAATGGCTACAAATAAACGTTTAGTAACCAATATAACCATAAATAGCCGCGAAATTAACTCGTTTATTCAACTGTCAGAAGAAACTGGTAATGAACGAAACTGAATATTTCACGAAACCTTGCATCCGATACATATCCTTTCAAGCGGCAATGGCTGACTTTATATAACATGTAATTATCGATTACTTTCACATTGAAAGTACCAAAGTAATATTGTATCAAAAAAACAAACGGCCAATTATTCTTTAAGCGTCGATAATCGATTGTGAACTTTATACCCTATACGTATCGAGTACTCGTATCGATTGGGAATGCAGAATGCTACAGCGTCATTAAAGAGGCGTGAATTAACGCGAAAGTGACGACCACCGGCGAGTAAAGGTGCTAGATTTTTATCAATATTGCCGATTTTATTTTCGATAACTTCTTTCAATAGTAAATTATACTTTTAAGATATCCATACGATGAGTTCCCGTCAATTAAACAGTATTGGTGTCTCTCGCAAATACAACTGAAGGTACCGATCGACCGATTTTTTTTATTTATAAATTGGAATAGGCGTTTGTCTTCCATCTCATCTGTTTTCCAATTATGGTAAACAAATATAACATAACGGTTAATGTTAGATGTACCTTAGATGTAATCCTTTACTGTCGAATATGTATATTCTATGTAGGTATACAATAATACAAACACTGAATAGTCCAGTCCTGAACCAATCTGTTCAAAGAGAATTAATAAAAATAAAAACGAAATTCTTGAACTCTTTCAGCTATAAATATTACAGTCAACAAAATAAATTAGATCCAATTCAATTATGTAAGCACATGTCGTACATTAATCGATACCATTACTAATAGCTGCGCCCCACTATAACATTCTAATTTTAAAATTTTGTTTGTATACATATTGCCGGTGTGACCAGTGTCGCCAGTGTTGTTAGTAGTTCCGTGTGGAGCGGAAGCACTGGCTGTCGGTATGATGGTCTGTGCATCAGCTTTCATTTCTCCGAAGAGCCCGGAGCGGCAAAAAGTTGCGGAACAAGCTGTCCGTCGTCGTGGCAGGTCGCGCGCCCGCCTTGTGAGAACGGGTTTCCAATATTCAACCGAATGCGATACTGTATGCAATTAATGACACTATTCTACAAAATAAATATAATTTAAAAAAATGCTGCTAGCATGGCTATAGATGAATCGGTTAACTTTGTAGGTTCCTAGGTTTGAATTAGAAAGAAACAGTTCGAGTTACAACAAAATGAAGTTTTTTGAAAAAAAGATTAACAATGCCCCAATTGGCTAATATAACGAAATAGGTTAAAAACAAAAAAAGGTTTTTTTTAGTGTGAAATGTTTATTTTCAAGGTAATGTAAATGTAATATGATAATAGCCATGTCAAATGCGTTTTTACTCTTTTTATTTCTAGAGTAGGTAGTGTAATTAATCAAAAAGTAAACATAATATTTTAGAGCACTAAAGGTGTACAAACCAGTACAGAGCGGCTGATTTCATTATTTGAAAAAAAAAATAAAGTTTGACATATCACATACCTATTTAATAACGAATACGCCAACAAAATATGTCTGCACCTATCATAAGGTTAGACAAGCTTGGCAAAATAATAAACCCTTATCTAAAAATACTCTATGTAATCGCGCAAGTTTCAAAATAAACATTAATTAATTAGCAGGTGTCTGACAAGATTTTGTAATATTTTTTCATTATTCATCAACTGTCTAACATCTGGTACCTAGCTAAAAAAATTAAATATTTTAACTCAGCGCCATGGGTGTACCGAGGGGGGCAGCTGCCCCCCCTGGCTTTAGCAAGCTTACGTAGTACTAAGGTCATTTTGAGACAATTTTTTTAATCCCCCCCCCCCTAGATCGACAAAGTCAAATTCCCCCCCCCCCCCCTTGCCTTGGGATGACGAAAACAAATTTTGCCTCCCCCTGGACTAAAAGCTGGGTACGCCCAGCGCACTTCACTCCGTCTGTAGCTGCTAAGTTCGTTTCATACCCTTTGCCTACACTAGCGCCATTCCGGTCCGTTCTTGAACTATTATTTACTGCTTTCTGCTGGACACTTTATCGTTTGCGTCCCATACAAGATTGTGCTACGTACTACCACAGATAACATAATACTGTACTACCTACCTACTTCTACCTTCCATACTTTTATGGTTCAATTCACAGCTTTTTTTTTGTTTCAGTGTCGTTAAACAATGGTAACAAGCTCAAGAAAGTGAAAGGGCACGGATTCACCGGCGTAGTGGCGGTCTCGGTGTAACCATCAAGGCGGGCCTTTGATCGCCGAGCGCGAGCACCGTGCGAACCGCGATGATTACTTGACCCCAAACTGTGATATAACATGCATTTACCACCTGTCTGATTGTGAAGTTATGTAGGGTGGTTTAGTTATACCCGGTGTGGTTTCTGTGAACTGGCAAGCAAGCAAAACAACACAAATAATTATGCTTTAGGAAAATTAAAAAACAAGCTTTATTGGCGAACCGAATTAAAAAGTTAAAAAGAGGTCCACTATAAATCTCCTGGCTTTATCATTAGACCATAGTTAAAAATCCCAATCTATTGAACTCTTCAAACCGAATCATAAGACTGGCCTGTTGGTCTAGTGGTTAGTGACCCTGACTGATAAGCCAGAGGTCGTGGGTTCGATTCCCACCCAGGACAAATAATTGTGTGATGAGCACGATAATTTGTTCTGTGTCTGGGTGTCATTTATCTATAATATGTATGAATTTAGAAATATATAAGTATGTTTATCAGCAGTCTGGTTACGATAGTACAGGCTCTGCCTAGTTTGGGATCAGACGGCCGTGTGTGAGATGTGTCAAGTTAATTATTATAGTTATTATTATTAAACTCGAGGGGTTTACTAGTAAATAGAGAAGAGATTCCCCTCCTGGCTCCATCATTAGACGAAATAGAAGATGCCGAATTATAGTATTGTCATCCAAACATATACCTACAAAGTTACGTTTCGATACAACAATTAGAAGTATGTTAAAATTGGTAATTAATCGTTTTAAAACTGAAACCACATTATCAAAGCATCTTCATAAGACAAAAAAATGTTTTCCATATAAAAATAATTAAGTGAATTATGATTGCATAAACTTAACCATAGATAAACATCAAATTATTTTTAAATTACAGGCATGACCTTGAACATATGAGAAGTAATTTAAGAACGGTAAACGAAAATTACGTCCTTGTTATTAAAACTGTTCATCATTTTATTTCAAACACATACATACTCTAACGTCTGTATTCCCGAAGTGTTAAGCAGAGGTGTATGAAGACCCACATTTGGCTAACTGATAATTTGGTCCCCATTCACGAAATAGGGGGCAAGCTTACTGTCGTCAACCGGACACTTCGGGAATCAAAGGTGGGAAAGGGATATAGCTTAGGGGCCATCCATAAACTACGTCACACGGTTAGGGGGAGAGGGGGTCAAGTGTGACATTGTGTGATTGTGTGACAAGGGTGGGGGGGGTCATAAGCATCGTGCCATCACAAGTCAAAATCTAAAGTATTAAACACAAAACATTACCCGTAAACGAAAGACTACATAAGTTACAACACTTGTATTTAAAAAAAAAATTTAGAACTACTCTTTTCAGGGAGGAGGGGGGTCCACAAATGTGGACAAGGACGGGGGAGTCAAAACATCATGAAATTCTTGTGACGTAATTTATGGATGGACCCTTATACGGATGAATAGGGGAGTGTAAGCAATAGCTCGAGCATGTCCAGGTCGCATACCTGTCACTCGAACTGGCTGTTTCCGGAAAATACGAAGCCTCTGCCGATACTGGATTTTAATGAGTCAGTGTTGAAATTGATACGATAATTATTTATTAATCAGTACCTAAATAACTTTCGCAATTCTCGAACATAATGCTATAATAAAGTTTATCTCTTCCATGCACTTACTTTTTTGCGTGTTTTTAACAATTATGTCAAATAGCTCGTTAATAAATGCTTAGTAAGTATAAGATGAAGACGAACGGAGTATATATAAAAATAAAATAGCTCTTTAATAAACTACACTATATGCATAAAAATACTGAAGTAAAAATTATATGTTCCACAAATGAGTTAAATTTTGTTCGACTTCAAATTTCAACTGGTATCTGGTTTAATAATTAAGTGGACTACTTGCATATATTTTTTCCATTATATTTCTTGCATATTAAAAACTTACTAATTTCTAAATTTTGCCAAGATGTGCATTAAGAACAGTTATTACATATATTTTGTTATATTGGCACAATCTTTTTATTTTCCTTGTTCACATAGGTAGGAGTACAACAGCAGAAAATTTCTAATCATCTTTTAAATTTTGAAATCAATTTTATGCAATGTCTACCAACTTAGTGTTAAGTAATATATAGTTGAGAATATAGATAAAGATATTATCCTACCGAGAGCACCTACAGCGCAAGCTAGAGGATTCATACCTTTCTAACTTTGATAGAAATCACTGATTCTGTACGAAACCCATACTGTTCTGTAAATATTTCACTACTTAAACTGAAACTGTGTGAAAGACTCTGCCTCTATAATGAATAGGCCATCAAAACAACAATGTTAGACGACCTATTAGAAGTTAATTATAATTTTAGATAGTTCTTGTTCTTGTCAATTAGGTAAGGGGCTTTAAGCGAGGATTCAGCTGTATCTATTTATGATATTCAAACTAAAAACCTTGACGAACCTAAATCATAGTTATTTATAGAGTCTTGTAATGTTTGTCCTTATGTACAAGACACACATACTGCTAGCTAGTATTTATTTCATGAAGATGAGCTCAAACGTGCGCCCACGTACAAATCTGTTCATCACTCAGACATAAGATACCATATAAAATTACAAATTTCATAACCGAACCTCATTTTGCTATGGAGTTTATTCATATCTTACTAAGTAACAAATGTCAAAAATGGCAAAGATTTTAACTGACGTTTCGAACGCTTCGCTGGTTGTCAAATGTTTTTGACATTCAAAAAATAAAGTCTTCAAATTTCTTTTGTCACAATTTTCATTTGACATTATTGATAAGTATCTTTACTCGTGATATCGTGATAATCATACTTGACATTATAAATATGTACCTATTTAAAAAAAAAAGTGTGTGTGTGCAATTCACACACGGTAGAAGTGAAACTTCAAATTAACACAGATATGTTAAATAATTAACATAAATTAATTAACCAACGAATTTTAATACGCAAATACACAAAAAATTATACACGTGAATGATACACCACGTTGACTATGACGTATTTTCTGAAGGCTTCGTAGTACGCAGGCGCAAAGACAAAAATTATAGGAAACACTGAACACTTGTATTCTATCCCATTCTCTCGCAGGCTAAATCCTATTTATGTTTGTCTCTTTTTAGTGTGACTTTTTCGTTTCATCGAATTTTCAAATCACAACGATTCTACTTTCACTTCAAATAAATCAATCACTTGCTACGGACAGTGTTGATTTCCTGAAACACTTATCGAATACTACAATTTCATTACAAAGGTAGCAAAAAAGCACACGACCGGTTCCTAAAAAATATTTACCAATCTCTCGTAACACCACCACCAATTAGCTCTAGTGAATAAAACATCACGCTAAATATGTGTAACTGCGATGCTCTGTAAAGTCAAGGAATATCCAGAGTTTGTTTGTTTGTTAAAACAAAGACAAACGAATGTCACAGCGTGCCATAAACAAAAGAAAAACCTAGAATTACCTACAATATGACATTTGCATTACAAATTTATGTAATATTGGTATGTATTTATTATATGTAATAAGTTTGTATGTCAGGAATATATCTCTCTTACATACATATGTTCTCAATTATTTACTTAGCTCAATTTGTTAATATTAACTGTGCTAATTCGTCGCATCTGTCTCTATTTAAAGGTTGTCTGCCAGAAATCGCAACAACCGCGCCGCCGTTTGTCCAATTATTTGTTTTTAACTAGCTGCACCCCGCGGTTTCACCCGCGTAAGTTCCGTACCGTGGGAATATCGGGATAAAAATATGTAACCTATGTGTTAATCCAGGTCTCCAGCTATCTACATACCAAGTTTCATCGAAATCGCATCAGTAGTTTTTGCGTGAAAGAGTAACAAACATCCATACATCCTCACAAACTTCCACGTTTATAATATTAGTAGGATACTGTAATCTGTTTTAATAGTGTACAATGAAGAATATTGTATTGTATTGTAAAAACGTAATTTACAGGACACTTCAGAACACGTATTGGTACACGTTATAATGAAAACTAATAGTATAACAGGGTTTTAGGTTTAGTATGGCACTTGATCTGGGTTGCCAGTAATGACTAACCACGTTATTAAAAAAATATTTTTTTCTATACTTACTCTATAAAATAATACTATTTTAATATATATTATGTCAAATATAATAGACGACATCTGAACATACTTTAGATGAATAAACATGATTGAAAAAGATAGTATGCTACCACAACCCTGTAATACTTTTGTTTTAAAGAATACTACTTCTAAGTATAACTTCATTATTTAATAGCAACGCTGAAAGTAGTCACCACATTTCACAATGATTATTTTAATCAATGAGGTGTTTTTAAGTATAATACAAATTTCATAACATATTTTTTCATATAACTAGAAGCGTACTACATATATATATATATTCATTTAGAATTTCTAGTAGTTACTGCAAAAATACGTAAATTTATTTATATTGCATGACTGGGAATTGGGAAATTTGTTTTTATGAGCTACTTGCACAGTGATGAAACAGTTGCGGTATGCAAGGACGAGCTAAGCTCCCGCTCACTATATCCTCGAGACTCGAAGGGACAGAATCAACAATATCCTCAGACGATATAGGTGTAAATAACATGAACATTAGATGTTTGTAACAGTCAATCAAAAAAAAAAAAGGAAAAATCTCTGAATTTTTGTAGTAAATTAAACAGTCGAATAGTGCATCAATTTTTAGACCTTACGTTGATGTACCAGTATACAACCTGTTATAATTAATTATTGTTTATTATAATTTGAAGTTCCGCAATACCCAATGTATGAATAACAGCGGCTGGCATGCATTGCACTGTCATCCATACGCTGAGTCCAAGACCATTTCGTCTTTACAGCTTTAACGTTCGGTCTCTAATATTAATATTATTAAGTATGCGATGTAAAAGAAAAATAAAGATTTTTTAACTAGCTAACAGTACTCGATTTAAATCGAGTTCGGATCAGAAACCAAATCTGATTCGAAATTTTGGGATAAACGTTGCTATTGTTTTTTCCAACGACATCGCATAAAATATACCGTATCTTCAGCACCTAAATGGTAAGTGCTATATACAAATAAAACAGGGTTATTTACACTGCACCAGTTATTTATGCATCAATAAAATTATATACCTATTTGAAATGTGCGCGTAAAGTGTAAAATATAAACGCAGTAAAACACTAAGGAAATATTTAACATGCACAAGTTACTGCCGGATATGTTGTGAATTATGTGCAGTAATGTATGGTGCGAAGGTGCCCTAGTTCTGACTAGTTTCCAACTACAAAATTAACTGGCAACACCCAATTTAAAGTTGCAAAGTACTTGAAAGTACGTGTTGAACCGCAAAACGACAATTTTGGGGTAGAAATCTACAAATAGCTATACTTCATATCAAATACCAGTAGTATTTTACTAATTTAATTGTCAGTACTTTAGCAGGAACTCATTGCCTTTATTTATGTATTTACGATACACCATAAGTCTAGCGTTTTAATTACACAGTCGAGCCATAAGGGACTTAATTCATATAATTAATAAAGAACAAGGGGTAAGTAGGTAGTAATAACAAAGTACTCGAAGGATTATTAGTGACTTTAAAAATATTGACTACTAGCAGCGCCCCGCGGTTTCACCCGCGTAAGTCCCGATCCCGTGGGAATATCGGGATAAAAAGTATGCGTTAATCCAGGTCTCCAGCTATCTACATACCAAGTTTCATCGCAATCGGTTCAGTGGTTTTTGCGTGAAAGAGTACAAACATCCATCAATCCATCTATCCAAACTTTCACATTTATAATTTTAGTGGGATAACCATGACAGGGGACCACAACATTCGTTACTGTGGCAGTTGGCTAGATGGCCATTTGATAGTCTGCAAGGAAATCCTTTTCCTAGCCTATGTTTGTTGTACTACTGCTTTAACTAAACATGTACAAGATAAAATTTGAAAACACTTCGGCAAATAGACCCGTTGCGTCGCCACTGTCATCACTTCATTTTACGTATTAATTAATTTGCTTGCTTCTATGTTTGGCGCCGACTCATAATTATTTAGATACTAGCAACCCGCCCCGGCTTCGCATGGGCAGTAAAGACATGTTCAACAATCATGATCATATTTCAACCAATTTATACAAAACCTTAACAAATTATACACCTAAACATTCCTTATGAATCTATTGGTGAAAACCGCATGAAAATCCGTTCAGTAGTTTTTCAGTTTATCGTGAACAGACAGACAGACAGACGCGGCGGCTGACTTTGTTTTATAATATGCAGTGATTTACATTAGTGTAGGAGTTTAGTTAGGCTAACAAGTAAATATTTCGCTTTTCAGTTCCTTTCTTCTTTCGTCGGTTTAATTTTTTTTGGGACCAAGTGCAGATTTTTGCATCTGCCGCTGACAAGCAGCCCAAGTCTTTGCCCTTCTAAATCACACTTCAAGAAATTAAAATGATAAAGCAATTAATTATGTGTTATTAATATATCAATGTCTTATTCCCAACCAGAACTTCGTTAGACAGCTCTTAGGATCAGTCTTGGGATAAATTAGCAAAGTCATTTTGTCCGATAAGTTGACGGCACCATTTGAACATGACAGATTATCTGTTCAATATATCAGACTAACCTGATCATGTTGAACCTAGCTGTTCATTTTTATTGACGGAACACGTAGTATTTTAATATGGCGAACTAAAGGTAGGTATTCGTTGTCAAGATACTAGGTACTAGGGCTCAGAATATATATGCAATAATTGCATTATCCGCCTATTGATAAAAACTTTGTTTTCTTGCTTTTGAATGTTATTTTTTTACTGTATAGGGGACAAACGAGCAGACGGGTCACCCGATGTTAAGTGACTACCGCCGCCCATGGAGACTTGCAACTCGGGAGTCATAAGTGGGTTGCCGGCCTTGTATGTTCTGTCTTTTCGTTTGGCACATATGTATGTTATCGCCACATCAAAAATTCTTACTTATTTTATTAAAAATAGGGATAAACTATAATAGATGATACTATTTAATAAAAATAAGTTAATAGACATTATTTTGAGTGGTTATACCGGTAATGTAATGCTATTGGTCGGTTGATATATATTAATGAATAGTGGTGTTATAAAAGAGTAGGAATAAGTGGAGAACTTTTACTTGAGTGCGGATAGAGGTACGAACAAGTTGGCAGTTACTGTTAGTTAGTGATTTTCATAGTTTATATCAGCGGTTGTGAAACTGTTTCTTACATGTATTAAATAAGAGGAGAATACTAAACATATTTTGACTAAAATTTTGAAGAGACTCAGATTAAAATTGCGCTGCTAATTGGACATTAAAAACAAAACAAACCAAACCTCCATAGTCCAGTGTTCCCGTACCGTTGAAGGCACAAAAATATGAGATGCATCGTGAAAGATGCATTATCGAAATCAGTGCACCATCATGAAACCGCTTCCACTCTGTTAAGAGTGAACGACTGAGGAAGAGGATTTGAACATACTTATCAGTGCCGTGGATATTCAAAACAGTTGTTCACAGGGAGAATAAAATTTACAGGGATGTGGTTTAGGTTTTAACACAATATGCCAATAAAAATAGTTAACGATATAATTAGTGATTAGATTTATTGAAATATTTTCTGTGAGTAATTCCAAGTGTTGATCAATTTTCTTAGTAGACTACGACTTCTTTCTAACTATAGCTTTATTTTATCGCAAAGCTATGTAGCGTGGACTTTACCGATTTACGTTGAAATAAAGAACCCGAGTTTAAACCGTTTAAAATTTCGACATCGCGTGTGCAGAAAATATAGTACTACCTACCACTCGGTAGCAATTTTAGATTAATAAGATCATTTTCTTTTAATTAGGTTTTTCGAGTATTCCTTCAGTATTCAATGATCTTAAAAAATGTTATTACAAAATGTCTACGAATGTAAGCGATGACGGATTAAAGATAAGTTCCGGAGAAACCTTCGCTCGGTAGCTTTTTGTAAAATCGATTTTTTTTGTTATATTTTTTTTTTTGTAAAATTGAGTTTTTACAGGAAATACAACTATGCAGTTGAACTTAAAATACAAAAGTGTAACTGTATACAAAATTTCATCAAAATCGTAAGAGCCGATCCGAGATACCCGAAATATAAATACATGCATACAAGAATTGCTCGTTTAAAGCAATAAGATTTATTAAAAAAATACGACAATAGGGAAGGAATACAGAGTCTTACTACTATTAAAAATGGGAAACTTTGGATTCAAATTTCATCCACATCAGTTCAGCCATTCTGGCGTGATTGAGTAACGAATATCGGGTGGATGTTAGTTGAAATTTGTCCGAGAGATGTATTATAGTCTGAAATAGCACATAGGCATCTTTTTAACCCGGAGAAATGTAGTAATGTCCTTCTTGATAGATTACCGATATGGATCAATCCACCCCTAGCAGTTAGAAGTTCTGATTCTCACAAACACCTTACTGATCTAATTAGATGGTCGACTGTCGAATTAGATCACTAGGGATCGTCCCCAGTTGTGGTCACGGGTGAAAAATATCGCCGACTGGAAACGAAAATGTCCCCTCTATTTATGTATATACATACCTATATCTAACTAACTACTTATAACTAATATTTATATTATATAATCAAAGACTTAAGCATAAAAATTAGTTAGTTTGTCAAATGTTAGAGAGCTTAATTAATATGCAAATATGTAATCTATTTACATTCACTACATATTATACATAATATCAAACACTGTCACTTTCAAGAAAGCCTTCTATAGATAATTGTTGCTCTTTCATCGCTTCGTAACACCTCACAGAACTTCGCTTCTAAAACTTGACATTGAATCTAAAACTAAACATCAGACGCTCCAATATAGAAACAAATCGCGTGACTACAGACAATATTTGAGTGTTGTTCGCAACCTGTTTAGGGCGCGAACTATCGCCTTGACTTTTCAAAAACTAATATTTCTTTACAAATGTTGCATGTCAGTCTAGCTTCAAAACTCCAGAGAAACCACAGATAAGATAATAGTTTGCCGTTTGCCAGTACTACGCAGTTTTTGAACACCTGTAGTATTAATATTTTGAATAATATTAATGGATCGTAGTTTTTTGTCTACTTGCATCAATACTCAATACAAATAAATAAAATTGAAGTGTCTGTTTGTAATGTCAAAATAATAGTTATTTTTTAAACTCATAGTCATTTGCACGATACCTACACCTAAAAATCGGTTTTTAAAATTTTAGTCTGTCTGTCTGTCCATCTGTCTGTCTGTTTGTTTTGGCTAATCTCCAGAACGGGTGGACCGATTCCCACGGGACTGTCACTGGCAGATAGTTAGTCTTATAAGGAGTAACTTAGGCTTTTTTTATTTTTGATAAAGAATTAGGGTAACGACGGTATGTACACGTGAGCGAAGCCGCGCGGGATCTGCTAGTCGTAAATAAATATAGGTAATTGTAAATACTTTGATTATTTACTCGTCCTAATGAAAAACAGCTCTATATTGGCAAGCAAAAGTCAAAAAAAAAAAAAAAATTAAAATAAATACTTACATGGGTGTATTATTATTATTGGTAACTGTTATACGATGTTTTATGTCATGATCATTATAGTAATATTGGATAACTCAAAAAAAAGATTAGTTGATAATTGACTGTTTGTAATGGCGATTGTATAATACACCTGTCATTCCATAAACACCTAGACTTATAATGGTATAACGGGTGGTGTCAAGGCGAATGTCGGCGACTTGGCGCCCTCCCTTATCTAACTCGCACGCTAAGGCTAATGCCATGATTTCTATCTAGCTAGAAGAATTACTTCACAATTGTCTTTAACACGTGTTAATTTGTATGAAATCGGTGTAAACCTAATGTCACCAACAGCTTCTGAACTCATAATCAAATGAAATTTAATTCTGTGATGGTGGTACTGGTCCAAATTTTTACTGTTGTTTTTAAATCAAGAAATATTTTAGGGTTGCTGTTAAAAAACACCCAGATCAATGTAAACAGGTATATTCATGCATACAATGTTTTTACTTGATTATTTTTACGAAACATTCTAATAAAAAGTTTGCTAATTATAAAGTCGTTGTAACCAGAAACTGTTAAATGAAAATGTTTTCATTATAGTTACTTAACTGTGACCTGCAGGGTCCATGGTTGCTTTTTGTAACGCTGACCGCTTCGTGACTTTAAGAACTTTCGTGACCATCTTACATAAGACCCCGTCAAAAATCGCCGAAGCAAAATAATTCACGTTTTGTTTTCAATACAATTAGTTTCATTTATAAAAAAAGGCTATTCATTATTATTTCTTGTCCCTACTACCACAATATTTGAATTGAAACGTTCAATTATATTTAAGCTACAAATATATCTGAACCTTTCCATAAAGCCTTAAATATTGATATTAGATATGTCATTTGTGAACAATAATTACGACAAAAGTTTCAGGAAGTACAAGAATAATTCAATCGACATTTCTTATGACCAAAGACGCAATAGTTAAACTTGGAAATATATTGCCATCAGGTAATTGACGGCACGGCATCAGCATCCTTCAGTTGCGACATCAAAAGAAGAACTATTCAATACATTAAACAAAATTTATTCTCGTAACTGACTGACGTCTGTAAACCAGATACTCTCTGGCTACTTCCTAGCTTTTTATAGATAAATATGACTCGAGTATCACACATCGTAAAGCCACAGAGTGCCACAGAGAAATAAATAAGTTAAATAAAAAGTAAAAAGCAAACACTATCACTTTCTCTGTGCGTTTGAATTTCGAACCTGTTCTGACATGCTGTTACGAATGTATTGGTTACGTATTTTACAAAAACGGAAAATGACAAAAACACAAGTGATAAATTTGATAGTAAAGTGATCAAATAAGCCGCATGAAATTCAAAGGACTGTTTTTGTCTCTTGTGTAGTGTCATAGTGTGTAAACTTGTATGTATACCTACATGTAAAAATGAGATCAATAAACATTGACGCCGTATGACCGATCAAGAATATTTTTTTTATGGAGAAGATTTTAATACTTTGTATTATTAAAAATCAACCATTTAAGATACGCAGGGTTACATAGACGAGCAGGACACCGTCTAAAGAATGATATGTCTATAAACTAAAAACTAAAACTTTCTATTTTTTCTTTTTTATAAAATATGTATTGTTACATTACCTATATTCTAAAATAAGGAGTTGAAGAAATATCTTCCCATCTCACGTTTTCACAGTCTTTATATGAGTCTCATTTTCTTTTTCTAAACCTTCAGTCAAATTTACAAAATCAAATTAATACAATTATGTTGAAGGAAATTAACGCGATCATGTATTTAATAGGCATTACATACCTTTGATTTGCTTGACGTTTCGACCAGGTTGCACTCTAATAACATAATTATTATGTTACCCTAGAACGCAAAAGTTTAAAAGCTTGCATATAATTATAGTTAGTAGGTACATACATGGTTTTTCTAAAAATCTCAAAGGTGTCAGATGGAAGTCGCCTTTTTAAAATTAGACTAGACTGGAAACAAACCGTAAGTACACACCTTTTACCAATGTTTCCATGGAAAGAAAAAAAGCACTATAAATGATTGCGATAGTAAACGCGATTGACGGCTTGTAGTTTCACAGCCTGAATAGATCTTCTATTCGCCGTCCTAATAAGTAAGTCGTTATACACTTTCTTTCCGTATAAATGTTTGTATGTCATGGAAATGTCGGAAGAAATGAATATGGAAGATTTTCTCTTCAGTTCACACAAATGTATCCTCCTTGTTAGTTGAACGTGCTAATTTGAATGTAACCCACATGTCGCGACACGAAGCATCTAGGTTAAATCTGCGTCATATCCTTATAAGAAATGACATTATAATTCTTCAGAATGTTCGGTTATATACTAGAAATGATTTTAATATTATCATAAATGCAACATTTGTTACACAATTGGATAGATGAATATATTGTAGACTATTTTTGAGGTCTGGCTCTTTGATTATATACAGGTATATAGTAAAAGGTTTGACTGTAGTTAAGAATTTAATGTAACTTATCTACTACCTCTGAGCAGGGGCTGATGAAATATTTAAAAGTTACTGACTACATTTTTTTTTTACATGCAGATTATCCCTTCTTTTAAGTTTTTTAGATTAACTTTAATTGTTTTTTTTTTATCAATAATGAAGTTGGAAAGAACCCTCGACTATGTCCTATAATTATTGTTTAATTAGATGAAATTATTTTCATTTCATAAATTTGACTCTCTATAGGCTACTGAAACTTAAAACTACAAGGGAGTTTAGAATTTATTGGCCGCAATTTTTCGTTTTTTTAAGTTTTTACAGATTGACGTGGTTTTAGAAAGCTTAGGAGAGGCAATTGCCCCTATCGGCTACCCCCCCCCCCCCACCCGTGGATCCGCCACTGCCTCGAAGTCGCGTAAAAATGGGAAAAGGTTTCGAAACAGTTTCCCACAAATTTTGTGGACCTAAATCAAATTGTATAATATTATACCTTATCATACACTATTCTTACTCGACTTTTACATCAAAATTGTGTACGTAGTACTTAAACAAACACTGATTTTCATTTGCAAATAATTTTTATAAATTTTTTATACTATACAATAAAATTCACTTTTGTTAATGCTTGTAGCCTATGTAGGAAAACAATCTTACAACCACTGATAAACTATGAAAATCACTATCTAACAGTAACTGTCAAGTTGTTCGTACCTCTATCCGCACTCAAGTCAATAGTTCTGAAGTTATTTCTACCCTTTTATAACCCCACTATTCATTAATATTTATCAATCGACCAATACCATTGCGTTACCGGTATAACCAGTCAAAATAATGTCTATCAACCCATTATTATCAAATAGTGAACTGTGCTACTATCTATTATAATTTGTCCGCATTTCCAATAAAATAAATAAGAGTTTTTGAAGTGGCGACAACACCTAAATACAGGAAAGACGTTTTAATGCGTGTTTAAAATCTTCTTTCATAATGAGACGTTTCTCTGATAAAGTCTTTCCAAATGTTTTGCGTAAGAATTTTTTATTATCTGTTGGTAATCGCAACCCATGACTACCGCACCCCCTCCTTTCATGTTCAAAATGCCATGTCATGACACATGCAACAAAAGTGTTATAATGACATGACACATTTAATAAATCAATAATCACAGTGGTACTCAACTCATTGTCCTAGCATTTTCGTAAATAATATTCACAAAGTAAAATTTGTTAGATGCAGAAGAGATCAATGGAGTCCCCCGTTCGTGGTGCCCATGGGCGGCGGTAGTCACTTACCATCAGGTGACCCGTCTGCTCGTTTGCCCCCTATTCCATAAAACCAAAAAATAAAAAATGTTCGTGTTAAAAACCTCTTTCGAGGATTCGGTAGTTTAAGTAAACATAGTGCAAATATATAAGTTTAGTAAGTCAGTAGTTGAATTTAAAGATAGAAAACAGAAAAATGGCAATTCTACTTGCTCTCTATTAAAAATCTCGTTATCGGAGATCCATTTGGAATAGGAAATTAAAAATAACAAATCTGATTCTCAGTGGAACAATTTCAGACAATCGGAACGTTGAGGCATAGTGTTTTATTTTACTGGTCGATCGTTCTCCTAGCGAACTGCTGACAAATAACAAATCTGATAATATCGTATAAAATCAATCGCGTAGAGTGTTGTTTTAAAAAACTTTTGTTATAGACAACCCTAAAATGTTGCCAATGTCCATATACTGATTGACATCCTGTCAGTCGTCTTTGAAACAAATCAGGATATGAATGCTACCGGATGGTACAAAGCTCCCGACAAAGAATTAAAGCAATTACTTAGCTGTCGATCATCGGCGTATGAGTCGGCAGTAAAATGAAGATAATTTTAACCTATTGTATACCTACACATTTTTGCAAATCATGAATGCGTTTAGCTCTTCTACGTGTATTATTTTTGGTGTATATTATTACAATCACATATATTACGTTTGACTAATTTCAGTGCAAAGAAAGTACTATAAAACATAAATTTTGTTGGTGTAAAATAATTATTATAATTCATGTACCACAAAGTTAATAGTACATGAAACTATTTATACTTGAGTCGTTTTTAATTTAGAGTAATTATAATGGCGTTCTGAAGACCCTATTCACCAGAAAAAAACAACACTATGATAGCACTAATAGTGATATTACTAAACACAAAATATGTATGTTTTTAAATTCGATTTAACTACTAGAGTTTTAAAGCTACTATCGTGTCCCAACCGTCATGTGTTTTACGAACGGCTCTCGGCTTTCTCCGTGTGAGAACCGGGCACAATGCGGCGGAACGTGTTGCGCCCGCGCACCGAGACGTCAACCGCGCTATTCTTGACGTTAATTAATTACATTATTTCACGTGCGAATCTAATATGGGTGGCGTTAATTGCTCTGTACTTTTGTGTTGTGTGCTGAGAATTAGAAAATTTCATTTGTAACCAGTACCCACTTTAATTAATTTTTGGTAATAGTTTTCCACAGTACACAGTAATTATGCGGTTTTTATTATTGTTTTTAAAGATTTATTATTAAGAGTCTAGAATGAACAAGAATACTGAATGAAGAAGACCTTTTTTAAAATAAAAGTTTGGTGGTAAGAACTTCAGTAATGATTGCAAGAAAAAAAGAACATCACCTGCACATCACTGCTAATCGATTCTTCCTTCTTGCCAAAGAGCTCTGACCGACGACGGCGACCTTGACGGAAATACTAGATTACCCGGTTAGGGCTTCAATGTCAACCTGCAAGTAAGATCTTGCTCGCTCAGACTCGCACTTTACTATCTTTGGAACAGAACAATAAAATTATAACAAATTCAATATTCTAAGGTCATATATTTCACCCTACCGCCTCAAAGGACCTGCGTTCGGTCATCCGACCCCGTTCGGTTATTTCAGCTCAAATATGAGTACCTGGTGACCTGCTGGAACTGTGACAATCTTGCTGGCATCTCTACAACCCTGTGGATCTAGTGGTTAGTGTTCCTGCTTAGTTGACTTTTGTTAGTGTGACTGCTGAGCCAGAGTTCGTGGGCTCGAATCCTACTAATATTATAAATGTGAAAGTTTGGATGGATGGATAGATGTATGGATGGATGGATGGATGTTTGTTACTCTTTCACGCAAATACCACTGAACCGATTGCAATGAAACTTGGTATGTAGATAGCTGGAGACCTGGATTAACGCATAGGCTACTTTTTATCCCGATATTCCCACGGGATCGAGACTTACGCAGGTAAAACCGCGGGGCACTGCTAGTAATTAAATAAAAAGAATTGTGTCAGGACACGATAATTTGTTTTGTGCCTAGGTGTAGGTAAATTATCTTTATTAATACGTATTTAGTAATTTATAGGTAAGTGTGTTTTTCAGGAGTCTGATTACCATAGTGCAGGTTCTGCATAGTTTGGGACGCAGTGTGTGAGGTCAAGTGAGGTGTCTCAAGTTACTATTATTATTATTCCCGGTGTATATTTGTTAGTATTTCGGTGTGGACTATCCTACTATCCAGCAAAAGAAGCTAAAAAAATATTTTATTGCGATCGTTATGACTTTTTTTTTGTGGTTTCCCTTATATTAGTCATGACAAAAATTAGACTACATATGCATAAATAATTAATTTTTCACGTGCACACGGTCAAGAAATTGAATAAAAAGTTAAGCGCACAGATTTCGCGCTATTCAGAGCGATAAGTGACGTTCTCGTTTTTACGATCGTAAAAAATGTAAAAATAACAACATAATAATACTTCTTTGTTCAAAAAGGCTTTAACTATTGCGACCTTGACCGACGAAAGTAAAATGCTGAAACTGTTCTAACCAGTTACTCATTTAGGAAAATGTGCTTCTAAATTTGAATTTTCACTTTTTAAGAATAAAAGGCTACTATGGCACAAGCACAAGCCGTGCGAACCCAAGTCCTAAAAAAAGGCTACTTTATACTTTTAAAGTGGCACTTAATAACCTGTGCTAAGTAATTAGCGGGTAAAATACTTGTGTGACAAAACACTGTGTGACTTAAGTTAGCTGGATTACGGATTCTGACCAAAATGTTTTACCGGGCTCAAGTTAGGTGGATGGGTTAAGAAAAATGAGTGTTCGTATTGCTAGTTTCGTAAAAACTTGATAAAGTGTGTAAAGAGTTGCTCTCAAAGGCAATAAAAACAAATATAATTCTCTTGCTGACAATATAGTATGTCATTTTGGAGCTTAGGAGTTGTTGCACAATTTAATTTTGATGGAAATCCACTAAAACGTGGAAGTACGTTTCCCTGGACTGACAAAAAACAAATCTAACCTTATGATGTTTGTTAAACATGACGATTGACATTGTAGACTCCATACCCAATTGTTGATGCAGGTTTTAAAAATAGAACGCTACGATGTTAATTATCGCCGTTGTGTGTGGGTGGCGGTGCTGCCCTAAGCTGCTTCAATTCACCTACAAAGGTAGTGTGGCCTACTTCGCAACTTAAACAAATTACAGCATCATAAACCATATTGATAAGTATTCATATATACCTAAATGTTTATAATCAGTTTTGGTACACATTTAATTCAGAGCATTTATTTTAGTTGACATTAAAAATGACATTAAAAAATCTTATACTTACGCCTCAGAAAAAAACCTGTTACAAGCCTACAACTCTTCTAATTTCTCTCTTGTAATCAAGCAACATGTCCCCACTTGTTCTTAATAATGATAATTCATATTATTAAGCACCTGTTTCGTAAACTCTCCGTAGCTCCTTGTCTATGACAATATCGAACGTTAGGTCAATCAACTAGTGATAGGTCAAAATAATAATAACTTCACACATCTCACACACGGCCGTCTGATCCCAAACTAGGCAGAGCCTGTACTATGGCAACCAGACTGCTGATAAACATACTTAAATACTTCTAAATACATACATATTATAGATAAATTACACAAAGATACGGAACAAATGATCGTGCTCATCACACAATTATTTGTCCTGGGTGGGAATCGAACCCACGACCTCTGGCTTAGCAGTCAGGGTCACTAACCACTAGACCAACAGGCCAGTCAAAAAAAATTAAGTCACAGTTACCTACGCTTATTTTTTTACAAGACAATCTTGTTTGCTAATCTTACATAATCTGTATAGATATAACCTTGTATATAGTCTATGAACTGGAATTTATAAAATTTATTTGAAATTGTCAAAGTAAAATTACTTTTAGTTAACCTTGATAGACCTGCTAACAAACTTGTTGATATAATATATGACAACTTACGTCAATCGGTAGCTGTCAAGCAATGACATAATTCATGTCAAATATTAGAATGAAAACTTTCGTGAGAGGTATTCATTCATTGTCAAGGGGTGGTATTCTTAGTTTATCAGTGTGGCGCCTGACACCGTTCGTGTCGGTGTCAGTGAGGCATCCCAGATATACACACGTATATCTAATATATATCTGTAATAAACATGACATGACACAATTTACTTTTGTCGAGTATACATCGGCTTGAAAAAAATGCGTGTCCTTCTCAACATCTGAACTTCCCATAGACAGCCGAAAGCTGATACACCTAGTGTGACCCAAAAAGAAGAATAAGACAAACTGGTAGCCTCACAGTGTTAATTGAACGGCATGAAATCTTTAAGCAGATGTAGTTAGTGTTGATTTAGAAAAGGCTTTTATAACAGTGCTTAGTTTTAGTAAAAATATTTAATCATGATTATCTTTTTCCTGTCTTCCGACTTTTGTAGACCATATTCATCATATTTGAGTAAACAAAGAATGGGAACAGATGAAAAATATCAACCAATACAATAATAATTTAAAAAAAAATAGGAAACGAAAAACAACCGCTTTAGGGTTTGTTTTATAGCAATTTCTTTTCCTTTCAGGCACCAAAAGATACTGATAAAAGTACTCGGTACAAACAGACTAAAAATAGGACTGCACGTCAGAAGTGAAAACATAACTTACATATATATACTTAATATATATACATACATCTGTATATATATATAGACGGTCACGCGAATTTAATGCTTCTCTTCATACCAAAAGTGCTTAACGTGCCTAAATAAGTTTTCACACACATCAGTATATACCTATGTATCTGAGCGTGACGGTCACGCGAGTTCAGTGCTTTTTTCAAAAGTGCCCAACGTGCCTAAGGAAGTTTTCACTTAAAAAAACCGTAATGTAAATAGCTAATACTATAATGTTTTTATTTTCCGAATAATAAAAATAGGAAAAAAATCGATCAAAAGCCTTCCATGTTTGAACTAAATGCATTTTTTTTTTTATTTTTTAGAAATATTGGATCCTTTATTTTATTATATGCATAAATATATCAATAGGTTTCTCAGTCAGTATTGCTTTTACAATAAATAGGTAGTTCTCCGTGGCGGTGGCAGGATTTTCACACTTGTAAAATGGAACTGTAATAATATTATTTAGACCACGCAATAAGATCTACATTCGTCCTCATAAGAGTTAGAACTTTTTACTATATTTTATTATTCTCCTGGTGAGTGCTGCCAGTTTGTAATAATCAGGGACTTATTAAGTAGTACTTACAAGAAATAAAAAGAGAAACAAAGGTCCAGGTGTTAAAACTAAATGAATAAATAGATTTAGACATATTAGCTTAATCAGAATATTGCTCTTTATTTTTTCCAGTTACCCACACAAGCGTTCCTTCATTTCCTAATGCACAAATATGTTGATCGTAGTAAAAGGGCAGCGGTACATTCATTGCGCCCGCGCCGACCGAGCGACGCCGCGACCACGCATGCGCGGAATGCGGTCAGCCGGTGTAAACATTTCGTTCGAATTGAAGTAAGCCCTTTAAATTAACAAAAAAATTGCAACGTACCAACGTAATTGTGTGATTTGATATATTTTGTTCAGATTTGATAGAGAATGGGTCAAAAGGGTATGCCGTCCCTGGATTGTCAGGGCGCACGACATGGTATGATATTGCTTTTCGGAGCTACGGGAAAAAAGCGAACAAACCAGCGAGGCTGGTTTCATTCAGAGGAGTAGACACTTTTTAATTACATATTTTACAATGTAATACATTTATTTACACCTAATATACACCACATTACCGACCCGACCCGTTAGTTTTCATTAGAAGTCAACCTCATTACAGCTATGAACATTAACGCTATAAAATCGATACTTATCATGTTAAACTCATTAATATTAACCAGTACTTAAATAATAATAATGTATTAGCCACAGAATAATAGCCAAGGCATCAAACATGATCAAGAAGTTACAGAGTCTAACTCTTTCCAGTACACTATCGATATGACAAGTCTTTTTTTTGCCCCCACGGCCGTCGCCCCACGGGGTTTTCAGTGGAGCGGTGTGTTGGAATCGAACCGACTAAAACCAAACGGTGTGCCGTACTGCGCCTAATATAGAAGAGATCAGAAAACAGCTTTTATTAAGACATCCGGATGACAAAAGTAGTTAATATGGTTAAAGGGTTAAAGAATGTACGTGTGGGAGAGCCATGCTTCGGCACGTATGGGCCGGCTCGACTCCGCTGGTTACCACGGCCTCACAGAAAACCGGCCGTGAAGCAATGCTTGCATTGCATTTCGCCGCATGAGTGAGGTTACCGGAGGCCCTAACCCTTCCCCTTCCCTTATTCCCGTCCTTACCCTCTCCCCTCTCTTCCCCCCCTCCCCCTCTTCCCCCCCCCCCCTCTTCTCCTACTCCCACCTTAAAAGGCGGCAACGCACTTGTGACTCTCGAGTTGCAGGTGTCCATGGGCGGCGGTTGTCATTTACCATCAGGTGACCCGTCTGCTCGTTTGCCCCCTATACCATAAAAAAAAAAAAGAATTTATTAGATAGATAGATAGTACTCTTTATTGTACACCAAACACATGATATAAATACATTAAAAAAAACAACTGAAACATAAAATGCACAATGGGCGACCTTATCACAATAAGCAATATCTTATTCTCAATAAAAATAAAAATATGTCACTTACTTGAGAACAATTATAAACATAAATTAATAATATGTAAACTGAAGTAAAAGTTTGCTTAAGTACCTAATAATTATGTTTCAACTAGTTTTCACCACCTTAGATCCTTCTATGAACAGTGTTAAAAAATAATAATATTGTTACGTTTATTTCTTTGGCTGTTAGTAATAAATCACAATTAGGTTTTTCTATTCAGTTTGCACTGCACACACTCCTCCATCTCTGCCAAACAGGAAATGTCAATGATTTCTTAATACTAGACAGAAAGAAAAAAACAATAGCATTCTATAAGGACCCATATTTGATGGGAAGATGACCGTAATTTTGACAAATAAGGTTTGATTAGAATTTATTACTGACAAGACATTTTCTTAGCGATTCCTTTCAAAGGACAAATGTTTCTTAAATCATGGATTCATTCTTATATCATGGAACGCGAAAGTTTAAAAGTTAGTGTTTCTTAAAGTATAGAATTATGATTATTTTTTTAAGACAAGAAGAATGTTGTAAGTAGTGCCTGTCTCTTAGTTAAATTGCGTCTAAACCATAAACTTAATATATTAACGAAGTTTATGGTTTAAACCATAAACTTAATTATTACTAAGTTTATGGTTTAAACTAATGTATTTGTTTTATAATGAGAGTCAAAAAGTCTTTATAAAACATATAACCTCTAATTTAGAAACTTTTTGGTAGTTTTGTGGTCTTTACCTATTGCAATATTTAAAAACATCAACATTTTATAAAAAATATAATTTCTAAATTCAATTTTATGTATTGTTGTATTTTATGTTATATTTTTTATGATGGTAATACTGCATTCCTGCGGCTTGGGCCTAGTCACTCCACGTTATTTGTACCGTGTGACACAGTGGCCGTGGGACACAATACTATCATTATTTTTATTAATCCTTGTAATTCGATTAGATCAGATACTAATATAGTCGATAATATTAGTTTATTTTGTTTAGATTTTTCTACTGCCTCTTTCACAGAGATTCTTTTTACACCGAGTCTTTTGCCCATCTTATTCATATAATACAGATCTTACCCATAATATGTGGAGACTTTATCTCTGATGTTTCTAATACACCATGATTATTACCTGCAATAACAAACAGTATTAATAAATCAAATGACAGCAAAAATGGTCCTGTAGACAAACGACCTCTTGAGCTATTGAATGACTAAGATAAATTAAGTCGCTCGATCACGTTTGTGGTGTTGTATGTAGATTGAAGTTGGCACAAATAAATATCAATATTATCAATCAATCGGCCTGTCGAAGTCCGCGGCCGGGAAAGGCTAGGGACTGGTTGCCATGTTGCAAAATTATATAACCCTAAAATATGCAAAAGTAAAGACAAAACAGTTGAGTACCTTTTCACCTCTATTTGTCAACCTATTTTTTGTTTAGGAGCTATTGAGGAGCGTCAGGGCTATCAATAAAAAAATCGAAGACAGCATTTTTGCCTGCCTTCGTCGGGGCTTAATTATCAAAAGACAAAATAGTTGAGTACACTTTTCCCTCTACTTATGAACCTGTTTTTTGTTTATGAGCTATTGAGGAGCGTCAGTGCTATCAATAAAAAACAGAGACAGTATTTTTGCCTGCCTTCGACGGGGCTTAATTGTCAAAAGACAAAACAGTTGAGTACACTTTTCCCTCTACTTGTGAACCTGTTTTTTGTTTATGAGCTATTGAGGAGCGTCAGTGCTATCAATAAAAAACAGAGACAGTATTTTTGCCTGCCTTCGACGGGGCTTAATTGTCAAAAGACAAAACAGTTGAGTACCCTTTCCCCTCTATTTGTCAACCTGTTTTTTGTTTAGGAGCTATTGAGGAGCGTCAGGACTATCAAAATAAAATAGGCAGTCATGGGACTACCGACAGAAGTGAAAACTTAAACGAAACGACGAACTTAAAACGTCACATTAGCAAGTTGGTGACATTAATTAATAAGGAGCTGATAGAACTCAATGTTTAGATTGGCGCCCTCTAGTGAATCTATATTTGTATTATTAGCGTGACGGTCACGAGTTCAGTGCTTTATCCCCATAGCAAAAGTGCACAAACGTGGCTAAAGAAGTTTTCACTTCAAATACCGGAGACAGTATTTTTTCCTGCCTTCGACGGGGCTTATTTGTAATCAATAATATAATGAATTGCGTTCGAATTCCGACCTCTGGAAGAACGATAAATATAAAAATAACTGTTACTATCTAGAATCCAAAAAAAACTGTGGCCAAATTACTTGAATCCTACTGCACTTTTTTAGTTTGATCAACTAGTAGGTAATGAATATATAGCATGCTTTTATTAGCTGCACTTATAAGTGTAAATATGTAAACAAATTTTGGAACTTAATTTTAACCTACTTCTAACTGTCTAATCGAAATGAAACTTTGTAGTTATATGTAGTTTGGATGACAATACTATATTTTGGCATCCTAAAGTTGATCTGATTATGAAGTCAGGAGGTGGATAGTGAAACTCTTCAGTGGCTACTAGTAAACCACTCGAGTTTTCGCTCATATGGTTCGTTTTGACGAGTCGAGTAGATTGGGCTTGTAACGAAGGTCTGATGATGAACTTTGTTTTACTATTTATTTATATATACTAAACTTTAATTATAATTTTGTTTATTAAATTGATTGCAGACATGAGTATATACTCGTATTTAATGTAAAAGCACTTTGTTCTAGACAGGTTAGGAATTTCTTTTAAATTAGCGCCATAATTTTCTGTATCGAATTGATATGAGTAACCTCTATAAATTTAATTTTATTGTGTGAGATAGAAACTATTAATAGGCACACCTCTCAGTATTTGTGTCCTTTGTTGTAGCCATTTTTAAAACGATCTGCAAACAATATCCCTGCAGATTTTTATGTAGATTTTTTTAGAACTGGATTATGACCGTAGTTTCCGACTACTAAAACTCACTGTGTTTGATCTAGTTTTAAATTATATATAACAAATCTTTTTTTTAACTCTTTTATTTTATTGGTATATTTTAATACTTTGACAACAATATATTACTTAATAGACAAATGGCAAAATATGATATTGTTGGTTAATTTCTAACATCTAAATTTGAACTAAAAATAGTAAAATTTAAAAGGTTCACCCCGACCCCTACCCACAAAGCTGCCGTCTCCCCTGTTTAAGGCGACGGCCGATCTCCCTGATAAACGTAAGGGCATCCAACCCCCAACATCCCAACGGCGACGTCTCGAACGCTAGTGACACAAACAAAATAATTTGAGGTGACCACAAAATCCAATTTTTGTATTATTATTATTTTACCTCATGTAAATCCATCGTAGACTCCCATATGGTATTTTACTTGCTCCTGAATATCCTGGCAAGTAGCTTGTGTCGGCCTACTGGGATTTGATGAAAGTTTTTGCTTAGGAGTATTAAATGTACATGTGTACATAAACATAATTCATACCTTTAAGTGCAACTTTTGTTGCTGACTGTATCAATTCTTATGGTGAAGTATCAACATGAATTTGTTTAAGCTTGCCTACTTTAAATTACATGCTACCGGTGAAGTGATTACTGAGATATCGGAAAAACCTTGCGATTAGGCATGCGAATGTTTATCTTTAGTAGGGTAACATTCAAAAATAGAAAAGTAGGACAAATACAAAAATATAGTAATTGTTTTTTTTGCAAGGAGAATTAGCTTTATAAGGCCAAACACGGTTACTACCTACTTACTTCAATTATTTCATATTCAAAACCTTTAAACTGTTTTTTTCTCCAGAGTTACCCTAAGTCCACCAATAGGATTGCTTAAATTTATTTTTTTCAAATTCAGCTACTAGTCTTATAGCTTCAACCAAGCTACACAATAGTAAAAAATTAAGATTTCATCTAATATACATACAAAAAATCAGCATATTAGAAGTCACTTTGTGCTGAGCAGAATTTGTTAATTGAATTCATATACAACAACAACAGACACGGAAAGATGAACGAAATGTGGTGAAAAGAGTTTTATATATGAAAGTTGACGGGGCAAGAGTAGAGGCCGACCACAGAAAAGATGGATAGACTGAAATGTGTAAGCGAGTGTGTAGTGCTTAGTCCCTGTAAGTGGCGAAGTAATGAATGAATGGACCCCAAATAAATTTGCGAAAAGGGTAGGCAAATGATGATGAAGAACAGAATTAGTGAGTCGGTATTTTACATCTTTTCAGCCTTGAATAAGATAATATGTTCTAAAAATAAGGTGTGCTGTTAAAGTCTAAACATAGTGGAGTGCGTTTATTTAAAGTATACTTATTGACAAGCAATCAAAGAAAGACAGGCTGTGGTAGTCATCTGACTTCTTACCAAAAAGTTACATAGAAGGCCACTTCTATGTAACTTTTTGGTAACAAAGAATGCCATACAACTGACTGACTGTCTAAATTTTATATGTTGTTTAGTTTTAATTTTTTTTTTTTACCGATATCCGAGAAAATTCTAACGGGTGGTATTGCTAACACAAAGTGCATTCTTTGCACTTATTTACGGTTATACGCAAATTAAGTAGTAAAAATGTCTCACTTCGAGGAAGAATGTGACTGTCATCCGCCGTTAACTTGATTTTTTTGAGATTTTTACGAGGACCTTTTTTTTCAAATAAAATAGGCCATTTTATTAGATAAAGAAGGAATAAATTTCACTTGTTGATGTAATAAAACTGGAGTATGGAAAAACTAACAAAGTAACTACTACGAGTAGTCCTTTTTTTATTTTTTTTTAAGTTTAAACCAACATTTTTCATTGTTTTGGTGTGTCAACGTAGCATTTTCTTTAATCTACGTTTTACATAAGTTGAATTTTTTTTTTGTCTGTCCACTTATTCCTATACTGCCACTAATAATGCAATATTTCGAACAATTTTATAAGTCCGAGGACGGTTGACGATGTTGTTCAAAGTTTAACAAAAATACACACATAAAAAGACATAAAATACATACATATTTTTTTGAAATCTATCCAACTGATAGTTATTTTGGATAATTCTACGAAGTCATAAGGCGCATATATCTTAAAATAAATCCGTTTTATTTTTAATTTTCGAAGTGGAATCTTCTTTAGCCTCATTTAGCGATTTTTGGTAGGGGTTTGGATATTTTTCCAAAGTTTTAAGTTTTCACTTCCGTCGGCAGTCCTCTTGACTGCCTTTTTAAAATATACGAATTGTACAGAATTGACGGTATATTAACAGTCCATATTTAAAAGGTAACAAACAAGGAAATCGAAGGATCTTATTAACAATATTTAATAGTTTTTATAATACTCAATGCGACAAAAGTAAAACAAAAAAGAGAACGTATATACTTAATATATTTTTTTTTTTTTTCCAAACTTTGCGCAACAAATAATAATACTTACATAAACAAATATAAATAAACATATAAAAGTTAGTGGGACATAAAAGTTTAACACTTTATGAAACAGCGACAAACAAATTGTATTTTAGCGTGTAATAATCGCGTAACAATCACTTAACATGCATGCAAGTTTCCATTTAATACAAAGAAATGCAAGATGCTGTTGCGTAAAAGCTCACGCAGTAAAAATATACACACTAAATATTGTATCCATAGAGCCCACTTAAAAAAATATACATTAATTTTATAGACACTGATAACTACTTCTATAAAGCCTATATATTTTTTTTAAACGGACTGCCGAATCTGTGTAATGATTTTCGAGAGTATGTATGTAGGTCAGGTTATTTATTATATATATACAACTATAGATCTATAATTAGATACGTTTTGGTAGGAGTGACATAGGGAATATCACTTCGGTTTTTAATTAGTATTTTAACAGAGTCGGTTTTTTAGTTAATCCCGGTAATATTTATAAGGGACGATGTTTACCCGACGTTTCGACCGAATTGCACCGATCGTGGTCAAGTCCTGATTTACACATCTAATATGATACAAGTCACACAGTACATTTCTTGTTTACGTTGATATCTGAATAAGACGTATTTAATTGCACTAGAATACTAGATATAATATTCGCACAAAGCCCTTATACCCAATATTATTATCAAATCCATCAAATCAAATCAAAATCATTTATTTCAATTGACTGCACGGATGGCGTAATGATTTAACTAAGAGGCCACTAGGCCGCGCCGAGTGTTGTGGGTTCAAATCCTACACGGGACAAAAGTTTGTGTGATCCACAAATAAGGACTTCACATAGTGGTGTACATTTTATGTAAAAAAAAAAAATAGTTGACCCGAGTCTGGGTGTTCTTTGTGTCCGTTGTTTGAATGTCTGTGAAACTCCCCGCGACAGAGGAATATTCTATCTAGTCTTAGTAGTCTTTAAAAAAAATGAAACCTAATACAATTTTTGAATTGTCAGTAATAGTAGTCAGTCAGACTAAGTCAGTCAGACTAATGCCGCGTTCCAATAAACAAGAAACGATTCGTTTTGCTTCGGACGGTAAAATTTCGTTGAATTTTCAATGAAAATTTTACCGTCCGTACGCAAAACGAATCGTTTCTTGTTTATTGGAACGCGGCATAAGTCAGTCATTAAGCTACTTGCTTCAACTTTCATTATACGGCCGAAACGAAATAACAAATAACTTCGAATTATTTCTGTTTAATATTCAAAATACCAATGAATTAATAGATACTTTAGCGTGTCGTCATGTTCGAGACAAATGTTTAGCTTCCTGCGTTCCGGAGCAGAGCCGAGACTTAACGAGATTGCGAAGTGAAGCTAGGGTTGGCAACCATTGAAAACTAGAAATATTTAAGGTCCTTCCTTGGTAAGTCTCTCCTACACTTCAAGCGCTTCAAGTTATATCTACATTCACATGTCCTACATATTTAACACAAAGCCAGAAATTTTGCAATGAAATGATTTAGAAGTTTGTCTGCCAGTAAGAACTCGTTTAACATTTGCAAACTTTATGGCTTACAGTCATTCCTGGAAAAACACAATTTGTGTGATTACTTCGCGTTTGGAGCAGAACACAAAATGTACCAACATGTATTTATAAAAGATAATATTTTTTTTAACCATAACGAAATCTTTTAGCTTTTGAAAATAGAATCTATATTTATTTTTATCTCTAAACAATGTTATGAAAAAATTTGAAAAATCACATGTAAGCAAACTTAAAACAAAAAAAAACGTTTTTAAAATTCGAAAGGAAGTTGATTTCAAGACATGAAAATATTCGAATATTATTTATACAGGCAACCCTAAAACTTATGCTATGCATTGGTTTCGTATTTTCTATCTAGATTTCATTAAGAGAACGACACTTCCTATTGAATTTTTAGTAATTAAATATACATACTTTTAACGTATTTGGGATGTTGACATGCCTTTCGATAGATGTTGAATTTGTTTAAATGTTTAAATCTTTTTAAGGCAAAAGCTATTGCAAAGATATTTGCACATAAAATCCATTTTCCTTATAATGTTGCTAAATATTTCGTATATCAAAAATTATATTTATATTTAATTATGTATTTACACGAGAATTAACGCGATCACGAAATAGGTATTACATACCTCTGGATTGCCTGACGTTTGGACCAGGTTGCACGGGCCGTGGTCTTAAAAAAATATATTTATATTTTATACTCAATTATCTTATGGCAGAATTTCTCTGTAATCATTTATGTATAGAATGCGATATAATTACTTTAACCCTTATTGAATAACGTAACAAATATTAAATGGGTAAGTACTACGTAGCATGACGATTGAAAAGCGGTGCGTGCCTCACCAACAAGACATTAGTTTTTTGATGTCGTTTTAAGAGGTGATCCGCATAGAGAAATATAATAATAATAATAATTACTTTACACATCTTACACACGGCCGTCTGATCCCAAACTAGGCAGAGCCTGTACTAATGTAACCAGACTGCTGATAAACATACTTACATATTTCTAAATACATACACATTATAGATAAATTACACCCAGACACAGAACAAGTTATCGTGCTCATCACACAATTATTTGTCCTGGGTGGGAATCGAACATACGACCTCTAGCTTAGCAGTCAGGGTCACAAACCACTAGACCAACAGGCCAGTCGATCTTTATATAATAAACACAAAAAAAAAATATTACGCATTATAATATCTTGATGATGCACCAATAATTACACATTGTTTTAGTTAAAAATATGGACCCTATGACATCATCGTGTATCAATATGGCATTTAAACAGATGTGCTAAAGCCATGCCATGGTTGAAGAAGATATTTCATTAACTGTTTTAATTGTTCCATTGTTTAAACTAAAACAAAGTAAACTTATAGATCATATACATGTGTATATAATGTAATCACATGTCGAGAATTCGCTCCGTACACTTTGTGATGTCTTTTGGTTATAATTCGGTAACCATTAACAATATTCCTTTCACTTAAACACACATTTTAAAAGGCAATACTCAGTGGTCACGTTCATAGTGTTTCTAACAAATATTGTTTTATAGATATGTACGACACTTGAATTTTCTGAAGTAGGTAACCGTGTACGGTGAGTACTGCCTCTTCAGACAAACCTTGATGATGGGTCTCATCACCACGGTACAGCAGTTAATTGTCAAATCAATTCAGATCTTTTTGAAAAAACATCAAAACGGTAGGGTTTGCGTATTAAGGTTAAGTATTCAGCGTATGTATCATGGGGAGTGCTCCGAGGAATTGTTCGGACTTATACCACGTTCGTTCAACATCATCACCTGGATAATTGGCAATCTACCACTGTGCGGTTCTCCAGAATTTTTTTGCCTCGCACAACCAATCTCTGGAACAAATTGTCGCCTGCGGTATTTCCGGACCGATACGACCTTCAAACCTTCAAGAAAAGAGCGTACTCCTATCTCAAAGGCCGGCAACGCACTTGTGACTCTTGAGTTGCAGGTGTCCATGGGCGACGGTAATCACTTACCATCAGGTGACCCGCCTGCTCGTTTGCCCCCTATAATATAAAAAAAAATGTAAACAAATCATGCTTTTCCTACGAGTTGATCTTCGGAAAACTTTGACAGTGAAGCAATGCAAGCATTGCAGTCGTGGCTATGTAAAGCTGTCCATACTAGTGCACTTTCATGTTTATCTTGCGTTTTCACCTGTCAATTCAACTTGCGTCAAACGTATGCAATGCAACATTGGTTGCCTTAAGTCGTCTGTGCGGCATATTTAATGTTAATTGCAAGGAAAAGTCGCAAGAAAAGAAGAAACTAGATAATCTTCTAAAACTCCAACGTTTTAACTTTATTTTCCCCATGTTGTCTGGTAAGTCTCAGAATGACGCACGGTGGTGGATTAAGATGCGCTGTTATCAAAAAGTTTAACAATTTGCTCTATTGCACGGGCTTTGGTTGCTCAGGCATGCGGCAGAGGAAGACGCAAGATGAACATGAAACATACACTAGTGTAGATACACCTTTAAGGCTTTGAAACACGGCATCATCACGAAGTAATAAACACAATCGCTTAATTTGTATGGTGGTCCTGTGTAATCAGTCACACAGTTGCAAAATGTTCTAAAAAAAACAATTCATTGAAATGTGATGTATCACTGGCTGTAGTCCAGTGACCAATCGCTATAGACTAAATGTTGTGGATCTCCGCATTATTGTGACACACAAGCGATCGCGACGTGTCATTTCCTTTTGTTTGACACTATACTTTTGAAGTGGCCAACTATTTCATAATTGAAAAGAAACTTCATTCGACGACGCAACAACTAAAATTTATATAAATCATACGTTTTTCGATACTGAGGTACTACTACCTCTGTTACAAAACATCAGTAAATTAAATAAATTGAAGTATCTTATCATGGAGAGCCCCTATTATCAAATTTCGCTGTTCCGTCTTACGCAATTGTATCGACTACTGACTCCGAGTGCAATACAATCTGTTGCGTCATTATTCTTTTGTTACATTTAGGGTTGACAGGAACACTTAAGAAAATATAATATATATTTAAGTAAAAACAATATTAAAACAGTTTGGCGGTCAACACAGGAACACTTTGATATAACTATTCAATAAAATGTAATTGTGTTAATGTAGCCGTCTTGTTATTGTTTAAAGCGTTTTGGGTAAACATTACGGGCTGTATCCCAACCATACCTTACCATGCAAGTAAAACGAATGAAGGAATGTTGACATGACAGTTTCCTTGCGCAAAAAAAAAGTATTGCTATTTAAGTTGAAAGATTTTGACAATTAAGATCAGTCATACTTAAAAAAACTAAATATAGTTAGTTAAGAATAGTAAATCAAAAAGAACAAATTTGAATGTGAAAATAACACGTAATAAACCATCAAGACCTTGATTTCCTTGATGATATTTTATTTCAAGTGTGTAGTGTCAATAACTGTGAACATCTTTAACTGGATATATATATATACGTCGTTGCATATTTATACTGCACTTCATAAATATCATCACTACTATGGTACAACCAACATGATGAACAAAATATTTTTTTATCGTAGGTGCTCGCCAAAGAGACAACCCTATTTTGATGTTTTATGTACCGATGTCACGCCTTTCCATGATACAATACAAATAACTACAATGCCAATATGCATGCAGTGATCGAACGTGACATTGACGGTTTTTTTATACCAATTGAATCTGTAGTCCAGTTTATATTACAGACTAGACACATTTAAATGTTTGCGCACTTTACGTCAAAATGTTTTAACGATTTTTATACTTTGTTCAATTTATTCAAAAATGTTATTACAGGCAAACAGGCTAAACGATATATGTTATTATGCTTTTTAGATGTGATGACAAAAAATTATAGAGGTATGCTTACGTAATAGGAGCGAAAACGAGTAACTAGTGGTTTTAATATAAGTAAACAAACGAAATAAAAATCTCTACATGGTCTAAGATTATAATGTCATTATCTATACTAATATATAAAGCTGAAGAGTTTGTTTTTCTTGAACGCGCTAATCTAAGGACCTACTGGTCCGATTTGAAAAAATATTTCAGTGTTAGATAGCCCATTTATCGAGGAAGGCTATAGGCTATGTATATAGCCTATAGCTTCTCATCACGTAATGACCATAAACGCAGGTGAAACTGCGGGGACGGCTAATCGGTCGTGTCATTACTGACAATCTCGATACGCCGCCAATGTAGTCGCGGAGTTTAAAAATGGCGCAAAAATAAAATAAACATGTATAAAATAAAAAGAGTCATACTAAAAAGCAATTTATACAATATAATATTAATGCATAGTACTGAAAAGTAGGCGATCCACTTTTATACCCTCCGCAGTCCGCCATCTGCAGGGTTTAACAAGAATTTTATCATTAAGCGGCCAGTCGTTAAAAAGAAATCTCAAATTTTCAAATACCAAATGCTTTATTACTTCCGCGTAAAATGTCACGAAATTTGTTCCCAATAAGTGGGTGTCACAATATCTAATACCTACATATGAAAGTATTGCAATGTATTGTTGCATATGCAAGCCAAATTCCTTATACTGCTTGTTCTAAATTTATATAATTTATATGTATAAATACATCCTGTCTTTTCTACGGAAAGACAGTGAGGCTTGTGGCTGAGTGGTAACCGAGTAGGTTAGCACATTTCAATATTAAGTAATACTAGCCTGGTTAGTCTTAGGATGGGTGACCATTCTTAACACATTGAGACCGCTCCCAGCCTCGGGGAGCACGTTAAGCCCCGACGGCTTAACGTGCTCCCGGTTGCTATACAAACATGTGGCATTAGTTACGGGTAATTGGAGCCTTAAAAACTCCAACAAACTGGTCGAACTACAGAGCTTCGATATCGCCTAGTACTTGGGTTGTAGAGGTCTGATGGCAGTCGCTTCACGTAAAATATCGAAGTTCGGCCGTAGTTATACTGAAAGCTGACCCCAACTTAGTAGGGAATGTAGGGAGGATGATGATGACATCCTGTCATTTCTACATTCGTGCATGGAAAACACACTTATAATAGGATAAGAATTATAAGGCATTCGGGTGATATGACCAGGGTTTTGAAGTTAATTAGATTACGGCTACCCTAAATAACATTCTTCATATCTTACAGTCTTTTCTTTTCTTCTTTTCTGTATATCTAGTATAAAGTGCTGAAATAAAATTGTCTTTTTGAAGTAGGTCAAATAAGAGGTTTTATTTATAATTAAAATTCAAGGGATATAGCACTGGAAATAGAAAGATCCAGCCTAGAGAGCTGAGGTAGTAGATTCTTAAATGAAAGCTTTTTTTGTGTTTATAAATATGACTACAACGAAATGTTCTTAACTACTCCTTCAGGACCTATTGGTCTTGCTTCTCTTCATATTAAAAAAAAATATGGTAACCACTAACCACATCCCACCATAAGAACTTGAATTAATTTACTAAAGGGGTAGGCATTAACAATTGGTCTAAGAAAATGACGTACATTATATAAATACAAACATTCATTATCTACTTTAACTTTACATTATTTTTCAAATTTTTGTGACCAACTTAAAGATACAATTGATCCACCATTAAAAACGATTATAATCTCTTCACAAACGGTGGAGATATCACGTAGATAACAAACATAAAATTTCTACTGAATTTAGAACCTTTTTGTTATCGATAAAAGTCATACGTCAACGTTATTACACGAATCAAATCGCCTTGTAGTATTCATTGTTAATGTAAGTTAAATATTACGAAACTAATTCTGCTTAAGTAAATTTCAAAATCGTACTCAAAAATAAAATATTTTCGCTAATAATTCAGTCTGCTAAAGTATTTTTTTGCTGCGATTTCTTTTTGTTGCAAATATTTACAAAACACGCGAACACGTTATGAACTTTTGCTGATGGCCGATGGGTGAATATTATAACTATAGATAAATCAGCCTTCGTTGGCCGTCTAAATAAATTAGTCATTGTTTTATGTGCATGCAACGAATGACTGAAATTTAGCTTCACGGACAACTGCGTATGTGTACCACGATCACAAATAAAAATGTGTGAGTTGAAGTAATGATTTTATGACACACTTGTAATTCCCCGCAGTTCCCCCTGGCTTTGTGGTCACTACTCCAGTCCTAAGGATCGTAGCGTGATGTTACATAACCTATAACTTTCCTCGATAAATGGGCTATCCAATACTAAAATATTTTTTAATTCGAACCAGTAGTTCCTGAGATTAGAGCGTTCAACCAAACAAACTCTTCAGCTTTATAATATTAGTACAGACATAGATAGTATAGAATACTTAAGCTCTGCTAAAACGGCTGATATTATTATAGTTAATTATAACTGAACTCAAGTGAACGTTTTCTTAATTTCTTAAGTGTTCTAAACGCATTCTTTTAAATGAAACCTTTAAAAATACCAATGACTTCGATAATTTAAGGTAATGTTTTGTGTGTGGCACGCATACTTAATGTAACTGGCATTAAATGAAATCATAAATAAATGCGAAAATAACCATAATTATATGAACCATGGTCATGTGAAACACTGTCATAAGGTCAACGTGTACCTAATTTTATGCACGTTTGTCCAAATTGGACAAAAGATGAACAGCCCGGCAAATACAAAAAATGTATCCTTTTCAAGGCAATTTTCTAATCTCTTTTTTATAAACGCAGATATTTACAAAAAAAAATACGATTTCAAATATATTCATGTTTCTCAAGCCCGACCACACATACTCGTATGTACGTACACTTAGCGACACTTTCTTTAACGCTATGTAAGGAAAAAGCGCTCAGATAATTTTTTATGTCTGAAGTGTTTCAACGATGAAGATATCATTAGATCCGTTTTAGTTTTTTCGACTTGAGCCGAAAGTGACAGGACATCAGCAGTGTTAAAAGAATACATTTTATAGTTTCTTCACATACTGGCGAGATAATGATTTTATTTATTTTTACACTCTTTATATTAACTTCACTTGTATGTATGTTTGTTTGTATGTTTGTAAGCGACTCCTTTGGGCACGATTTTGACCCACTTTAAACGGCCAGATTTCATTCAAATTTTGCACACCTGTCAAATACCGATGACAATGCAATAATTTGATTATTTTTATTATTTTTTTTAGTTGAATTTTCTATAAAAGCGTGTTTTTTAGTTTTTTTTTAAATAAAATTATTGTTTGTCTATAAAGAAATATTTCCCAATGCTGAGTCTAAAATAGTCTGTTTTTGATCGTAATTATTGCTTCATACAGATATACATGCCGTAGGCATTTTTATCTGTCAACCTTTATGTGAACAGGAATAAGTGTGCAGAAGTAAAATTAAATACAAGGGTATATGACAGAAGAATAATTTAATAAAGTTGTACTACTTTTTTCTAAGATTTATTGTTATTTAGAATGACATGATCGAGATGAAAGGCAGTGATTTTAAGATACAGATAACTGACTTGCATTACAAATTACTTTTTTTTCAACTAATCCCCTTTTTTTGTATCCGCTTTCCTTGTAGTTTTATCTTTGTCTTATATGTCTCTGTAACGCCATTCATATTTACACTAAGCTATTGTTCTACAAAGAAAAAAACTTAAGGACCCATTATAATCCTATTTTGTGGTTCTGGTTATTCGTAAATACCGCATGTAAGGGAAAAAGTGAAATTTATTGTCATTTGACAAGTCATATCACAATAAATTAGAATATTAATTCTCTAAAACATTTTTAAAACTTTCTATTTCATTATGCATGTTCATCAATGATTATATAATCCAAGAAACGTAGCACAGTCTATCATGTGTTTAGTCAAACGGCGTGGAACAAGTTACGAGGCTCTAAAGGTAACATGGCGTTGTGTAACACGGAAGATTCGCCCCCAATCTTCATTCTTTAATTGTTTGCTACAAGTTTTACTTGTATACTAATATAGGGCAATAGTTTTCTAAACTTGTTTCAGATGTAGCCCAAATTTTATTCTCGACAAAAGATCTGGCTAGGTTTTGAATTTTTTATTTCAATCAGCTTGCCAAAGTACAGTGCGAATATACAACTCATGATGCCTGAATAGATTTTTTTAAAGTAAAAACGTAATAGGACTGATTGTCCTAAGCCCTGAAAACCACGATCGGACCGTGGTTTTCAGGGCTTAGGGCTTATATAACCCTGAGCAGGTGGGTTGTGACTAGAGTTGCCAGATGGTCGAGATTCGTCCCGATTGTCCCGACATTTCATTTTATGTCCAGACGAAACGATGAAATACAATATGTCCCGACAAACAGCTTCTGGTAAAGTTTTTTTATAAATCAAAATTACCGCGTGGTTTAAAAATCGCTTCTCTCACCTAAATTATGAAATTATTTTTTTTAAGAATGCTAGCATAGAGGGTCACACATTACTAGTATTCTTGTGAACCCCTCCAGCTAAGCGAAATGCTTGTGTTAGGAGTTGGTTTGCGTCGGTAGTGCACTGGTTGGGGTTCCAACTACTTGATTGCAAGTCCGACACCTTAGCCATTACGCTACCGGTCAGTACCGAAGTTAGACATAAGGCTTGTTATATTTGACATTATTTTAATTTAATAAAAAGTAAATAGTTAAGTTTCATTTGTAAATTGTAATATCTATTTATTTGTCCCGACAATAATCTCAAAATCCCGATCTTTTAATATTTTGTCCAGATATTCCAGTCTTCCCTTCTGGCAAACCTAGTTGTGACTTGTTTGCTTGTAGAGTAATGCCTCCATCAAGCGGTAGTGAGCGCCTATTACAATACGTTAGACTTCTTTGCACAGTCTTATGCCGTTTGAGACGCTTGGTCATTTTAGGTAGGTGGCTCGGGTCTGCTAATTAATTTCGCTACGTCTCAAGTCTTTGGTATATTATCGAGAAGTGTCAGCTTTTTACTCTTACGGAAGGTGCAATCCAGTTGTCGTGAACATTTTGCTTGAAACGAAGATAACGAGAACAAGCAACATTTGATGTAATTTGTAAAATTATAGTATATGAGAAAAATATAGTATCGTGATATTTTTGAATATTAATAAATATATGTTGGTATGTAATAGCATTGGATTTGCTGCCGCTACCCCGCAGTTTTAGGAAACACATTCTTATAGATTTCAATACATATAGAATATAATATACTGCAAATATACTGATCTGTAACTTATTTGTCTATGGTACCTAAGCTTACTTACTTGATCTAATGTCGTTTGACGTGATTGTTCCTTGTCAGTACCAATATCTTAATTCTGAAAGATGATTACCTGAAATGGAAAAAGAAATCTTAGATTTTCAATAATAAAAACTAAACTACTTATTCTAAGGTAACAAACTGACTTTTCCCCGGAGGCTTCCTTCTTAGGGTATACCTGGGTCCCTCGCAATAGATCCACTTGTGACGGAAGACCGTGTGGTTGTAGTCGGTTCCGACATACCACTTCACCGTTAGCTCCGGTGAGGTGATGATGAGGAAAAAAAGTAACAAATTGACTTTGACAACTTTTAAGTGTTTAAATTGAGGTTTTGGCTAATAACTTTTGGAAAAAATTAACAATTACAAGAGTCAAATGGCTAGAACCGATGCCCCTGTGGTTGAACGCAATATTCCTTTCTATACTTCTTCCTTTTATCTATTCTTCATCTAAGAGTAATAACCTCCTCTAATCCCACTAATATTATAAATGTGAAAGTATGGATGGATGGATGGATGGATGTTTGTTACTCTTTTACGCAAAAACCACTGAACCGATTGCAATGAAACTTGGTATGTAGATAGCTGGAGACCTGGATTAACGCATAGGCTACTTTTTATCCCGATATTCCCACGGGATCGGGACTTACGCGGGTGAAATCGCGGGGCACTGCTAGTAAAGTAGTAATCCTCAACTAGTCGGCCGTTTCACATATACTCTTAAATAACCTTGTAACTCTAGTAATTCTTAAAATAGAGCATTAAATAGTTTATATTAAGGTAACTGACTGAGTTTCGGATAGATATCAATTTATTCTTAAGGTTCTTAAAATTCTTAAATATTTCCCAAGTGAAATCGGCTGAAGAGCCGGTATGGCCGACTCTAAAGTAGGAAAGTGACCCTCGCAAACAACAGATGTGTCCTCTCACTGCGTGCAAACTCTCTCCTAGTTGACAGTGCAATTATATGTTCAAAAAAAATAGTCAGAGGTATCTCACCTATAATATAGGTTACCTCTAAAAACATTTCACATTGAAATAAACCTGCCATGTCTAGAGTTGTCAATGTCTCTGTGAAAAATTCATAATGTTCATTTTGTGGTAAAAATTTTAAAGTGTCTGTCAAAAGTTATTACCCCCACAGGAAGTGTCTGGCAACTGTATATGTTTGTTTATAACAATATCATATATGACATATGTTTTTTTTTTATGGTATAGGGGGCAAAGTAGCAGACGGGCATTGTTTCACGGCCGATGTTCTGTGAGGCCGTGGTATCGAGCGGAGTCGAGCCGGCCCATACTTGCCAAAGCATGGCTCTCCCACGTAAAATCTATCTATGTAAAATGTAAAAACTAGTCTTGCTACTTTGACGTAAGTTAGCATGGTTTTTTCCACCTTTGATACCTGCTACCTGTAAAACGGCCCCATTTTCAGCTTAGCGAGTATCCATTCCTTTCTATGTTTATGTTATACTACCGATTCTAAAAATTTCATCTTTCCTAAATTCACGTAAGTCTGGGGTGACTGGGATTTTGGACTACTACTGCTTTTGTTTATTCATTTTGGCACTTGCCTTTTAAAAAAAAGACAAATCGCCAATTTAGTAATGTAATTATATTAAGTCCATTCTTAATTTAAATCTGAATGTCTTGTCATGAAGGAATGTAAAGGCGGGTTTGCAATTGCGAATCGAACGCGTGCACAGCATGCCGTGCATCGCGTGTCGATATGTAATTATGCCGAGTGCTTGCTTTTATAACCAACGAAGCGTACCTATTTATCTGCGTAAGTCAGTAAGTGACAACCAAGTGAACGTATGGTTTTGTAATCATATGAATAGGGATAATTTTATAAGTGGCAATGACACATGAAAATTACTATGTTCATAAAAATATGCTATTAGTAATGGGTATGTTTCATCACACATGCTTGGTATAGTTGGCATGCTTATTCACATCAGACTTATGCCGTGTACCTACTTCTCGTAGGCTGTTTAATGAATGGTTCATAGGTTCTTGCATAATAAAGACATATTTTGTTTGTAAAATTAATCCATTACAGTCCATTGTATATTAATAGTAAAAAAAACACCTTATTCATGAACACTTATTATCTTAAGAATTGATTTTTCATATAAGACCCCCGGTATGTATATAATTTTATAAGGAATCAAATATATAAAGCGTTAACTCAAAAGCATTACGTTTTCGGTCATTTTGAAATCAAGTACATATATGTGTAAAAGTGTATGTGTATCTGTAATTGTAATGTATTGTATTTTAAACTCCAATCGTGCTTCGAATAAAAGATAGAAAGAGAGTGACAGAGAGATAGTGAGAAACAGAGAAAGAGAGAGAGAGAGAAAGAGAGAGAGAGAGAAATATATATAGTGAGAGAAGGAGAGTGATAAGAAAGTGGCAGAGAGAGAGAGAAAATTGTAAACTCCGGTCGTGTGCCGAAGCTGACACACACACTTTTTTCTTTTCTTATTAAGAAATTATCTTATAAGGTATGAAGTAAAATAAAAAAGAAAAAGAAATTTAATTCCTAAAAGAAAAATAAATTCTACATGTAATTAGACACACGTTTTTAAACTTAATTCTTTGTAGTAAAAATGAAGATATACATACATATCTACTTTCGGTGTTGCTACTCAAAATGTAATTTATTAGAAAAAGCAGAGTAGCAGAGTACAAAATAATTGGTAATATAAAACATGATGTTTCAAAGAATTTCGCTTAAACTTCTTAGAACAAAGATAATTTTTACTACATTACAGAACTCAATCTCAATTGTTCTAATATTCATTTGGTTATAACTATTCTTCGGTGTTGCATTTTCGTTCCCAAATTAGCAGATGTTTGTGGATCCTCTTATATTGGAAACAAAATTCCAAAATCAAGAAAGAATTTTGCTAAAACTATGTCGTCATGTATATTTTATCCGTTAGCCGACATATTCTAATGGCGTGAGTTTTTTTGCTAAACGTTCATTTAATGCAACAGACGGCAGCACACGCCCTCGAATTATTCCAACCCACTTTCACCGAGACGCAACTATCATGTTCAATAAAACAAGCAACATTTGACAATTTGATCTGTCCGTCACATGCTTGTTTCGTAACGACTCGATACACAAATTAAATGCATGTAAAAAAATTGTTATGTGATTTTCAAATCGATTGGAAGTCGATTATAATTATGTTGAATTATGAAGTGTGTAAATATAGCTTTAGAATTTGTTATCTGTTTATATGTCAAATAGTAAAACTTCTTTATTTTTAATCCCCGACGCAAAAAGAGGGGTTATAAGTTTGACGTCAAAATCTGTGTGTGTGTGTGTCTGTCTGTGGCATCGTAGCTCTCAAACGAATGGACCGTTTTAGATGCGCTTTTTTTCATTTGAAAGCCAGTTTCCTTGCGGTGGTTCTTAGCTATGTTTGGTTAATATCGGTCCAGTAGTGCAAGAGTATTAGCTCTTTTCCAAAATGATGTAAGGCATTTCGTAATCGTTGAAGGGATTTTCGAGTCGGGGGGTGTTTTAAATTTATGATTATTGCATTATTTCTGCGTATATTGAATATTTCATAACCTATGAGGGGTATTTGTTTGGAATGCATATACAATACCTATTTTCAATGTAATGCTCCGGCAATTTTACTGGTCATCCCGTGAGTTTGATTCTCCAGTCATCGCCATCTAGGGTATCTTAACCATGGAACGTTCTCTGATAAGCAAAGAGCGAACAACCACTTCTGTGATTCATATTATTATGTAGTCGTACGTACAGTACGACTCAGTAAGTATTCGTTATAAATACTAGCAACACCCCACTTGCCTCTCATTATGCTACTGTCATGAACTTTGGCAACTCTAAGTATTCGTGTGCTTCGCCCTCAGAACCGCACCCCATTCCATGAGGTTTTTAAAAAGAAGGAAATTATAATTGCGTTATCCGTCTCATCCAAGCTGTCATCAGTGCCTCATTACACGAGTATTAAAAAAAAACAAAATGGTGTGTTAATTCGGCAGTACCTACTTATGTGACAACATAATTATGTCACTAGGTTATTAATAGAAATTTTTCTAGTCTAATTTTTTAGGAAATCAGAGAAAAGTGAAAGTGCGTTATGCGGTTATCATCCTGTTCAAGGTGCGTGGTTAATTGACGGAGACAGTGTGCTGCAATGCAGACATTATAAGCTGTTTTATTAAACTCGTTTTTTTATATTCATTCATTCCTATACACACACACAAAAAAAATTCAAGAATTTTAGTGGTGCATTTGTTATGTAATCTAGTTGTGCTCAATCGCCTAAAATGATATTTAAAAACATATATTTAAAAAATAATGCTCTATTAACAATATTATCGACAATCTTTCTGTTGAATGGATTTAAAAAATAAAACGTACCGGGATATGTAGGTACACAAGATTTGAAACATTTTGCCGCGCATTCATGGAACTGACACACCATTACAAATTCCGACTATTCCGACAAATGTACATATGTATATACAGTTCTATATACACATTCTATGTACACCTTACAAATATTAGAATTTTTATTGTAGGTAACAATAAAAAATTCTTTTTTATTTGATCAGCAAATTATGCAATCACGGTCCTAAATCGCATATTACGTCTATGTTCTCATTACTTTATGTGCAGTCGATGGTGTGTAAAATATTACATATCACCTCCCATGGGAAGATTACAGAAGAAATGCAATATTAAATATTCACACCATCCATTGTTACATACAATTGAATGTTTATTCATATCCACGTAATTAATTAGTTAATTATTCTATTAAAAGACGCAATCATCCAGCGCGTTCCGAATGCACCTGTAGTTGCGTGCAATAGATTGATTCTATGATAAATAACTATACGATTTATGAAATAACATAGCATTGCAAGGATACTCTGAAGTTATATGTGTATTTAATTATTATTTTTTTCTAGTATTCGCCAATTGGTTGAAATTCAACTATAATCATTACTTTTATTTTGTAAAAAGTGATAATAAAAATATTTTTTTTATTGCTAAAGCTTGTCAATGGCTAACATAATAAATAAAGTCGGTTGGCATACTCAACTGCTTTGTCTTTGCAATATGTCTTGTCTTTTATTTCGCAGTAAGTAAGGTCGTTATAGCCGATACATAGTTTGAAAGCGGTTACGCGAAATCAACACAAGTAAGTGCTTTATAAAAATCTTCTACATAATAAAGCACTATCTAATCAAGTAGTAAGTTCTATTTTCCTTTACATTTTAGCATGTGCAATGTGGTACACATTTGTTGAAATATATTATTTAATAGACCATAAACTATTCTAAGAAACATACTTAGGTAGGTACTAAAAATTTACCAGTTTTATTTAATAATTTCGTTGACAACTGTACTCTTTTGTAAATAATCTTCAAAAATAATCAAAATATTTTCATCCCGTAACAAGGGACGAACGGGAAAGAACATTTTTAGGTAATGGGGCCAAACCCAAGGGGCGAACAGGTGCGAGACCAATTTTTATCTCTTTTTCTACACAAGACTATGAAAATACTGCATGTTATCAAGCATTTTTTTTTTATAGTATAGTGGGCAAACGAGCAGACGGGTCACCTGATGGTAAATGACTACCGCCGCCCATGGGCACCTGTAACTCAAGAGTCACAAGTGCGTTGCCGCCCTTTAAGGTTGGAATAGGGGAAGAACGGGAAGACGGGAGAGGGGGATTAGAGGGGAGGAGAGGGGGGAGAGGGGAAGGACGAGAATAGGGGAGAGGGCAGGGTTAGGGCCTCCGTTAACCTCACTCACGTGGCGAAAAGCAATGCAAGCATTGTTTCACGGCTGGTTTTCTGTGAGGCCGTGGTATCGAGCGGAGTCGAGCCGGCCCATACGTGCCGAAGCATGGCTCTCCCACGTAAAATCCATCTGCAAGACTCTTGAGGACAACATAAAATGTTTGTTTGGCAACTGCAGCCAGTATCTTTAAAAAAACTGTAGGTGTGTGACTACGACAAAAGCGATGGCTATGTTTAGTATTATATAATTATAATACTAAAGTACTTAAACAACACTGCGACGCGACATAATATGATGTATGTAGGTACATTACAGTCAAGTACAGTAGATTCATGGATGTAGGTATACTGTCGAGTAATATCCGGTTGATTTTAAACCAAATAAAAAAATAGGCAGTCATGTTCAGTCATGTGTCGCAGTTCGTCGTACGAAACGACGAACTTAAAACGTCACATTAGCAGGTTGGTGATATTAATTAATAAGGAGCTGACAGAACTCAATGTGTAGATTAGCGCCCTCTAGTGGATCTATATATGTATTATTAGCGTGACGGTCACGAGTTCAGTGCTTTTTCCCATGGCAAAAGTGCACAAACCTGCCTAAAGAAGTTTTCACTTCAAACATAGATAATTAGAAATATTATTATGTTATAAATCTCGACCTATTAATGAATTCGTATATAAACCATATGTATGTCTATTTAAAGACAAAAATTGAATGCCCTTTCAGAATTATTTATTATAAAAAAAATTTTTGGAGCTATTGAAACCATTAATTATTTCAATAGCTCCAAAATATTTATTTTTACAAATATTATAATAATAGTCAAATTCAAATTGAATAGAGAATGATTTAAACCGATTTTTTGTGGTGTTTTGTATATTGTTAAAAAAAGTCGTTTCATATTTTGCGTTCGGAACCCTAACAACTTTAGCCGTATAGATTCCCTTTGATCCTGTTAGCGCTGGCTGTAAATAGATCGCCCTATTGTGTTAGACGGTGTGAAAGTTCACTAACTTATTGGTCAGACATCCGACTAAAGGTCACTGCTTTCCACAGGCTTTCGTTTCACGTACTCACACCTTTCGCATTGATATTAATTATTAAGCCTATTAATTTTGAGATGAATTAGAATTCCGAAATAACAAAGACTGTAGTTGTTAAAAAAAAGTAGGAACAGTTGTTCGTCAAAATCTGTCCAATAGATTTTGTGCGATGCTCGAATTAACTTACTGACTTTTACAACTTTTAAATGAAATGTAAATTATATTATTAACAAGCTTTTACATTTAAAAAAAAAGACGAGCAATGACAGCCGCCTTTAAAATTGGTTGCAGTTATTCAAAAAAAAAGAAGTGACATTGGCTGGCTCGGTTGCCATTTAAAAAAAATACGAAATAGGAGATCGAATCGAATATCTTCATAGTCTCACCGATGTTAAAAATTATGTAGAAATTAAGGTAGTATTAGATACTACTATAGGATAGTGCAGGGCAATTTATGTATTAATTGGCTAATATGATAGAAAATATTGGTCCCATTCATTCAATTTTAATGTGCATACCAGAAGCGTGACCTTCTCACAGGTCCTAAAGCCTTTTTACATAGAGAACATTGACTTATTACGTTATTTAAGGGTCGAAATAAAATAAATTCAAGGATGATGAATGATTCTCCACAATTCAGCATATAAAATGATTGGTCATAAATAAAGCAGCTCAAGTTACACTGGCCGATATTACGTTCCATTTGCCACCAAACATCGCATTGTACAAAGCTATTCAAATGTTTACGGCTATCAGTTCTTAACTATCATCGTTATCGATTGAACGTAATCGAAAATCGATTTTACAATCGAATTCAAGGGCGTGTCAACGGTTTCCCATGGTGAATTTCGACATTATATTTCCGGTTGACCGGATTTCCGTTTTTTTCAATGCAAATAAATAAAAGGCATGCCGGTCTGCTTTTAGTTACATGAATACGTGTAACTACATATATTAAATAATACATTTACAAGTACGCATGCGGGACGCCTAAATAGTTATTTCTTTATCAATAGTAACTTTTGTATGCTATTGTTTTTAAATTTTCGCGGCTATACAGTTTTTTATTACTTTTACACACACAGTGGTGGTCACATTTGTAGAACCCCTTGGTGTGACGTCACATATTTTGCAATTTTACACTCAGAAACTTTTGTCCTTGTCACACAATGTCACATTTCGTTGACCCCCTTCCCTTAACGTGTGATGTAATATATGGATGGCCCTTTATGATGTCACTATTGACACTGCTGTTAAATGGCTTGGACATCAAAACGAAGCAAAAGTGAATTTACTGTAAAAAAATAAAATACACTACTGATTCAATGCCTAATCGATTTTACTGATATTGTTTGCACTTTTAGTAAAAAATCTACGGCAGATCACGCAGTTACTTGAAATACAGCCTGTAGATATTAATTTAATTTAAGACTGCAAATAAAACGAACTGCGTATGACATTATTTGAACCTCTGTTAAAGATTTTTTTTTTATAATTTTTATAGATGGCTATAAAAATCAAAATCTTTATAAATCTTTCAAATTACTTACAAAATCAATATATTGCATTGCCATACATATTATATTACGCTCATCACAATAAAGAAAAGATCGTATATACACGTAATTTTATTCCACTAATATTATAAATGTGAAAGTTTCGCGGTTTCACCCGCGTAGACCCAATCCCGTGGGAATATCGGGATAAAAAGTAGCCTATGTGTTAATCCAGGTCTCCAGCTATCTACATACCAAGTTTCATCGCAATCGGTTCAGTGGTTTTGGCGTGAAAGAGTAACAAACATCCATCCATCCATCCATACTTTCACATTTATAATATTAGTGGGATTAGAGGAGGTTATTACTCTTAGATGAAGCATAGATAAAAGGAAGAAGTTATAGAAAGGAATATTGCGTATAAACACTTTAAAGTTGTCAAAGTCAATTTGTTACTTTTTTTCCTCATCATCACCTCACTCACTTTTACATTTATAATAGTGGGATAGTGGGATTATAAGTGTATAACAAAATACATACATATAAAATGTATGCATGAAATAATGCAATAATCAAACGTAGAAAAGTGAAAATTTTAAATGTCAGATTACGCGCGTTTTAATTAATTTCCAGCTTAAATGACGTAACCTATCTTTACTTAGGTATAACATAATCGTTCTAAAGATATTAGCATGTTTACAGTTGCAAATATAATTAAATCATCAGCTAATTTGCATACGCCAAAATAATAACAGTATTTCTAAGAGTCGAGGACAGTTAATCATTTGTTGAATCAAATTCCTTGACTAGAGCGGAATCCAAAAGTGAGTTTTATCACTCGCGTAGGTATCTAAAGTTGTTCAGTAAAATATTAATGTATTCGTGTACCAAGTGATCGCCAATGTTTTAGTTGTGTGACCTTAGTCTGGCATTTGAGATAGCTGCCGTTTTCGAATATAGTCGATAACTATTAATATCGCGTATTGGTGTTTCATAACAGCAATATTTGCAATTTTATGTGAGGGTATTGATGGGCTGCATAATGTGGTTTCGTTTGCTTCCTATGCGATACTAAAAAAATACTCAGTAGGTATAACCGTTAACAAGGACTTTCAACACTCTTTAAAAAAAATGAAGGCATGACCTTCATCTTTGCGTGATTTTAGTGCGTATAAGAGACGCTGGCTGATTTTTTTTAATTCTTAACGAATCTTATTACTTTAAACGAGCAATTATTGTATGTATGTATTTATATATGTATGTACATATTTATATTTCGGGTGTCTCGGCAACGGCTCCAACGATTTCGATGAAATTTTGTATACAGATAAAGTTTTGCATTTTAAGTTCAACTGCATAGTTGTATTTCCGGCAAAAACGCAATTTTACAAACAAAAAATTAATTTACGTAAAGCTACCGAACGAAGCTCAGTCTCCCGGGTAGTTTTAATTAAAATCGATTACAAGTTTTATATTTTCGCGTTCCATGATATAATTATGTATTTACACGGGAATTAACGCGATCTGGCACTGGCCGTGGTCGAAACGTCAAGCAATTCAGAGGTATGAGGTATGTAATACCTATTACGTGATCGCGTTAATTCCCGTGTAAATAAATAATTAAGTTGTTATATACTTTTACTGAAGCTAGAATTTAAAAAAATACTTCTTGTACTTGTCAAATGTCGTAATATGTTTTAGGACTTTGTAATATTATTAATATTTACTTGGTTGGTGATCGCAAGTGCGTGCCGTGCGTAATGGCACGTAATACTGTTACATAAAAACGAAACTTTTTAATAAATATATTTTGTATTAAATTAAAATTAAGTATAAGCAACATAAAATCATTAAAGTACTGGGTAAACCCATTTACCTGCTACCGACAGGAGAAGAAAGTGATGATGATGGAGTGAGTCAAATCGAAATTAATACAACTACAAATACTTTCGCAGTTCTTGAAACATTTTTATGTTTTTCTAGGCTAGCCCAAAAAAGCAAACAGGCAGGCAGTATTCCATATTGTAGAACAGAACTTAGTGGAATAAAATATACCATACAGTTCCAAAATCATTTTATTTTATACTGCTTTCACCCTGGAAAAAAACTTCGCAGACTTTGTTGCCATTACCGTGTTAAAAAAAATAAAAACATTCTAATCTCAAAACTGACGTGACATTTCGAGATACAGGGTAAACCAATCCACACTTTTTGGTAACAAGTGTATAATTTATGAATTATTGAATGATCAAACATAGTAGTGAGTATTTTGAGCTATGACATAACGATACAAGTTGCCATCTCCACTTGCTAATACGCACTACATGTGTTAATTTATGTCCAGGCCCAGCCATGCCAAATAAGTATTGAAATGATTATCCTATTGTGATCACAATTGATTATATTTTGTATGTTAATTTCATTGATTTATAAGATAATATAATGTTAGTGTTGTTTTAAGAAAAAAAAAACCATATGAAATACTTTTACTTACAATATTTTCATTTATAGCAACACTCTCTCTCTCTCACACACAGATTGCAATCTCTTGAAATTTACAATTGGTTTATAACTTTGTCATTAGCAATTACTGATGTAACATTTTCTGTGTGAGAGAAGAAAAAACGATTCTATAGGATGATTGTTATCGGATTGGATATTTTTAATGAATACACTTGCGCGTCATGCACTACTGCTCTAAATAGTAGTGTATAACGCAGACGCTGTATTTCAGGATCTACCCATTTGAAAAGTGTTTAACTTGTCACGCTAAGTAACGGAATGGTAACTAAGAATTTCTCGCTCGAAAATTCTACAAAACAATATGTCACCCGGGAACGAACCTACAACCTCAGCATCGTATTCATTAAATATTGCGCCACCAAGGCAGTAGGTACTATATGAACGACGTTGTGGATATGTACATTATTGACACTGCATTGCTAAGTATGCTGTTGAGGACAAGGTTTGGTAAACAAATATATTATGAATTTTTTACGGGTCGAGAGTAGGCACTTTTAAATGTACTGATTTTTAGTATGTATAAGACTTTAAAACTGGCTTTAGCATTTTTTAGTAATGTGTGACGTAAGTATAACAAATATTGTTGTCCTGAACGGTTATGTACTTAATAAAATATTTGTTCTCAAGCACTCGCTGAAAATTGAATCTTTATAGGTCAATGTAACCATTTAGAATAGAAATGTTATCTAGTATAAAATCAAAAATGTCACCCGTGAAGATCGATAAAAATCATATTCTTTATGGTTAATTAAAAAGTATACCATATATAAATACAGTTGTTAAAACATATGCACTCCGTAGCTGTCCTCTTGAACGGAACTTGCTGTAAATACACTCTTCTAGATGACACCCATACGTCACGTCAATGTCCAGTAACAATAAGAAGCAAACCCATTATTTTCTTATTTGTACTGCACATTAACGGTGCACACATAATGGTTTAATGGTAAAAATCTAGTTTTTCGCTCCAAATTTCACGGCCGTGATCATATTGTGCTCGCCATCTTTGCGACATATGGTCTACTAATCTATGGTTGACCTTCTTACCCATTGTGGGAGAAATACCGTCTCTAAATGCAGACAGCAATGTCCTCACTAATGGCCGAATTTCAACTTTCAAATTAAATGCATTTGAAATAACAATAGGTAAATAGACTAACATCACATGTCATGAAAAGAATATTTAGTAAAGCATTCGAAATTAAAAAGGCGAAAACATTTGAAAAAAAATACACACATTTGTGCGCGCATCCTACATTTAAAAAAACTGAACAAGACTGACAAACCTGGTTGGACAACTTAATTGGTTTTTATGTTCCTATAGGTGATATCAGACATCTCCCCCGAATGTATCCCTACGTTGTCGTCGTGGGGGGGCTTGCGCGGGTCAATGATCTCTGGGGCTGTGCCGGTAGAGCCACTCATGCCGGATTGGCCCAGAGTGAGACTCCAGACCAAGCGGGATACCCGGTGGGACCCTTTCCAGGGTCGCCCAGGGTTGCTCCGCTGTCAAAAGTGGAGGAACGAGGACGGGCTCGGCGTGCACTCACACTGCCACCGAGCAGGCAGGGGAAGATTTAGTTCCCTTGCCACCGTCGGCATATCGTAATCCCGAAAGGAGTCGTGGTCATGTCTCGCGACTCCGATCGGGGGCGAGGGTCTTGGCTTGGCCGCCTGGACTGCGAGGAAGAAAACCTCTCTAAAAAATTTACCCCGAATCCCGTGCTCTGGTGTGTGGCCAGGGGATGCATGGCTGATGGGTGGTTCAGTCGCAAACACACTCCCAGCCGAGGCACCTGCGGACCCCTCGGTTGGGCACAAATTCACGCTTGCCCGGGTATTGGGGGATCTCTGCCCGGGTCGACTTTTACTTCTCCCCCACTCGTGGGATCAATTATGGCATCAATAACTAAAAACTAAAAAGAAGGTGAAAAGAAGGAGGGAAAAAAGAACAAGAAGACGGTGGAAGAAGCACCTTTAGGCATCAAAGACCTAGAACGTGCAGCGGAAGCTGTATCACGTGGGACAACGCTACCCATGGAGCTCCCAGAGGTTGATTTGACTCCTGGAAGCAGTCAACAGTCTGAGCGTCTTCGCTGCAGGGCTGCTGTACCTATGGAAGGGAGGGGCGACTCGGAGTCTGATTCCGGATCGTCTATGAACTTATCTATTGGTACAGATAGCCGCAAGCGGAACCTTTCAAGTTCCAGGGCTGGTGCATTAGACGAAATGCCAGCTGCCAAAATCACAACTGCGTCAAGAGGGCGCACTAGGCCGCGTCTTCAGGCGCCTGCTAGCAATAGCACCTTCTCCAGGGCAGAGCAAGCGGCCCTCACCCGCACAGAGGGCGAACGCGTAGCCGAAGAGGAGATCACGGATCTCTTACTGAAGATTCGTGCACCTCTAGAAGGAGGTTCCGCTGACCTCCAAACCAGAACAAATGCAGCGGTGGGCATCATAAATATGGTGGCCACAAAGTCGCGGAACCTGAAGGGCCCCTTCGTCCGAGCCCTTAAGGACTCGTCTTCGGCAGTAGTGGGAGTCGTGGAGACTCTTATTGCAGATGTCGCACGGTTGCAAACAGAAAACGATCGACTCTCAGAGGAAATGGCCGAACTACGTGCTCAGTTCGCAGAATTTAGAGCCAATGCGTCGAAGCAACATGAGCTACCCTCAACGTCGCAACAGGCCGCCCCATCGATTTCTGCGTTTCCGGATGCCCACCTGCGTCAAATTACTGACGCAGTGTGGCGCATGATGGATGGTCGCCTTGCGGGCCTGGAAGCAAGGCTACCTCCTGAGCCCATTGTTCGGCCGTCACTTGCTGCTTCGAAATAAGCTCGACCTCAAGCGCTTCCCAGTAGCCGTACTGAGGCAACGTATGCGGCGGCAGTAGTAGCAAAGACGCCACAGGAGGGGAAAAGGAAGAAGGTGCCCTCTCCCTCTGGGTCTGCCCAGGTGAGAGATTTCCCACCCCTACCTGCGCATACTCCTGCTGCCCCTAGCGCGAGCAGTGCTTCTACTCTCACCCCCGGCCTTCACCTCCTGCCCCTTCTAACGAAGGCTGGCAAACCGTCGAAGGGTCAAAGAAAAGAAGGAAGAGGGGAGGAAGGAAAAAGAAGGGGGCTGCATCTCGAGGACAACAACGAGGAGCAACTCCAGTAGCAGTACCCGGTGGCAAAAAGCCCATAAAGCTCTCGCCTCCAAAGTCGGCGGCCGTTGTCATTACGGTGACACCGGAGGCGGAGCAGCGCGGCCTTTCCTACGCAGAGATCTTCCGCAAGGCCCGCGGAGTCATCCAACCCGGGGAACTGGGAGGCGTCGGTGGGCGTACCCGCAAAGCACAAACGGGGGCTCGCGTATTAGAGTTTCCCGGAGCGGAAGGCGCGGAGAGGGCAGATGCGTTGGCCGAGAAACTGCGGAGTATTTTTGCGACGGTGCAAGGCGTGAAGGTCACCAGGCCCACCAAGTGCGCGGATATCCGCGTCTCTGGCCTAGACGATTCCATCACGCCAGCCGACATCCGAAGTTTTATTACTTCTACGACCGGATGTGCCTCGGACACGGTGAGGGTCGGTGCAATCCGCCCTGGCTCTGGTGGAGTTGGCGCGGTGTGGGCCAGTTGCCCTGTTGCCGCGGCCAAAAAACTCGTTGAAGGAGGTAGGCACCTTGTGGGGCTCAGTGCTGTCCGGGTCTCAGCTCTGAAAGCCAGGCCCATGAGGTGCTACAAGTGCCTGGCACCGGGTCACACCCACGCTGCGTGTACTAGTTCCTATGATTGCAGTGGACTATGTTTTCGCTGCGGTCGTCCGGGGCACGTGTCGGCAAATTGTTCTGCCGCTCCTTACTGTCCCGCTTGTGCTGCGGCTAATCTGCCCACCAACCATATGACGGGGCGTGAGGGATGTAGGCCTCCGAAAAGAGCATCTGTGTCACAGGCGGGGGTTAGCCAATCGACCCAGGCTACCCCTGCAGTTGTTTCTCGACCACCGTCGCCGATGGAGGCTGTAGAGACGATCCAGTAAATGGACCAAGTCTTCAGCCTCATCGTCCAGACGAACCTGAACCACTCTGCCGCTGCGCAGGATCTTCTCCTGCAAACTATGGCAGAGTGGCCAATAAGCTTAGCCGTAGCTGCGGAACCCTACTACGTTCCTCCCCGCCCAAACTGGATGGGTGACTGGGACGGTTCCGTGGCGATCGTCAGCTCCTCAGTGCCTCATTCCCCGCCCTTGTCGCTAAGAGACAAGGGCTCTGGATATGTTGCCGCTGAATGGGGGGGAGTCACGCTCTACGGAGTCTATTTCTCCCCCAACCGGAGTCTGGCTGATTTCGAGGTCTTTCTCAACAACTTGGAGACCTCGATGCGGCGTCAGTCGTCTGGGCACGCGCTCGTGCTCGGGGACTTCAACGCAAAGTCTACTGCGTGGGGGTCCCCCAGGACGGATGCCCGTGGCGAGGCGGTGGAAGAGTGGGCAGCATCAGTGGGCCTCTGTCTCCTCAACAGAGGCTCCACCAACACGTGCGTGCGACAGCAGGGGGGGTCGATAGTTGACCTTTCGTTCGCTACCCCTGCTCTCGCCGCACGAGTAAGGAACTGGTGCGTCCTGGAAGAGGTTGAGACGCTCTCGGATCACCTCTATATCCGATTCGAGCTCTCCCGGACCCAGGACACCAGTAGGGGTCACATGGCGCGGCGATCTCCCCGATTTCCGCGATGGGCTGTGGGAAAACTAAATAGGGACCGTCTAGAGGAGGAAGCCATTGTCCAGTCTTGGCTATCTCCTCCTCTACCTCTGACTGAGGAGGTAGACGTTGGGGCTGGCCGCCTTCGCGATGTAATAACGCAGGTATGCGATGCAGCCATGCCCCGAATCCAAGGTCGTCGTCCTCCGAGGAAGGGGGTCTATTGGTGGTCCCAAGAGCTAGCGGACCTCCGTGTGGCTTGCATTCGTGCCCGGAGGCCCTACACCCGCAGCCGGCGGCGTCGCCGCAATGACGGGGAGGATGACCAGCTTCACGAGGAATACCGCGAAGCACGGAGGACTCTGAAGCTGGCTATAAGCCGCGCCAAAGAGGAAAAAAGAAAGGAGATGCTGGAGGGTCTCGATCGTGACCCCTGGGGTCGCCCATATCGTGCGGCGCAACAAAAGCTCCGCACGTTTGGCGCCCCCCTTACGGAGATTCTCCAGACCAGCTTCCTGCACGAAGTGGTTGAGGGTCTTTTCCCGCAACGGGTGGAGCACACGCCCCCGTCGATGGCCCCCTGGGCCAGAGAAGACGAGGAGATGGCAGATGAGGGTATTTCACCCGTCAGGGAGGCGGAAATAGGGGCGGCTATTCTACGGATTCGTTCCAAGAACACCGCCCCTGGGCCAGACGGGATCCCTGCCCGAGTTTTGGCCCTGGCCCTTGACCACATGTCGGACCACCTCAGGGGGGTGTTCGACGCCAGCTTAGCGTCTGGACACTTTCCTGACTGCTGGAAGAGCGGGAAGCTGGTACTTTTAACGAAGCCGGGACGGCCTACTGACTCGGTTGCGGCCTACAGGCCCATCGTGTTGCTGGACGAGGCGGGTAAATTGTTTGAGAGGGTCCTTTCTGCCCGCATCGTCCGGCACCTTTCCGAGGTTGGCCCCGATTTGTCGGACGCTCAATTCGGTTTCCGAGCGGGGCGTTCGACGATCGGTGCTGTGTTGCGCCTGAGGGCCGTGACCGAAGAGGTAGTGAGCGGTGGCGGCGTGCTGTTGGCGGTGTCGTTGGACATCGCCAACGCATTCAATAGTCTGCCATTCAGCTGCATCAGGGAAGCACTCCACTATCACGGGGTGCCAGGGTACCTGAGGCGGCTAGTGGCAGACTATCTAGGGGAGCGTACCGTCATGTACGAGGACCGAGATGAAAATTTGAGACGTCGGCCCATGTCGTGCGGTGTTCCACAGGGGTCTGTTCTTGGACCACTCCTGTGGAACATGGGGTACGACTGGGCCCTTCGCGGTGACTTCCCCCCTGGGCTGGGCGTAATATGTTACGCCGACGACACTTTGGTGACCGCCCAGGGGGTAAACTTTCAGGAGGCAGCGCGCTTGGCCACCAGGGGAGTCTCTCTGGTGGTCAATCGCATTGAGGCGCTGGGCTTGCGGGTGGCCCTGGACAAGACGGAGGCCCTTTTATTCCATGGGCCTCGTCGTGGTCCACCCCCTGGCGCCTCAATCGTGGTCAACTCGGTCCTCGTACCGGTTCGGGCCCACATTAAATATCTGGGCCTGATCCTTGACGGTAGGTGGCGCTTCGACGAGCACTTCCGGCAGCTTGCTCCAAAGCTGGTCGGCGCTGCGTCTGCCCTGGGACGACTTTTGCCCAACTTGGGTGGACCCAGCGTCGCTACGAGACGGCTGTACACGGGGGTTGTCCGGTCAATGGCACTGTATGGTGCACCGGTGTGGGCGGAGGCTCTGACCGCCCAGAATAGGGCGCGCCTCTGGCGCCCTCAGAGGGTTATGGCGGTTAGAGCCATACGCGGATACCGCACCGTGTCAACGGACGCGGCATGCGCGTTGGCCGGAACTCCCCCGTGGGATTTGGAGGCGGAAGTGCTCGCCGAAGTATATCGGCGAACGGCTGAGTTCCGGGCGGGAAGCGGCAGTCGGCCCCCGCCCGAAGAGGTACGCGAATGGCGTGAGGCCGCTCGCCGAGCCACCATGGCTCGTTGGTCGTCCCGGCTGGAGGCTCCACGTGCTGGCTTCGCCACCGTGGAGGCGCTCCAGCCGGTCATCGTCGAGTGGGCAGGGCGGCAGCACGGGACCCTTTCCTTCCGACTGACGCAGGTTCTTTCCGGGCACGGCTGCTTCGGGAAGTACCTGCACTCGGTCGCCAGGAGGGAACTGAGTCCCGCCTGTCACCACTGCGACTGCAGTGAGGACTCGGCTCAGCATACGCTTGCGGTTTGCCCCAGTTGGGCGGAGCAGCGTCGGGCCCTCACTGCAGTCATCGGAGAGGATCTGACGCTACCGGCCGTCATACGCTCCATGGCCGGTAGCGACAGGAATTTTACCGCGGTCGCGACCTTCTGTGAGGAAGTCATCTCGCAGAAGGAGGCGGCGGAACGGGTCCGGGAGGATGATCTCCATTCGGATCTAATTCGCCGCCGGCGAACCGGGCGGCGGAGGCGTGCTTACCAGCGCCTCATGCCGCCCTGAGTGTGGCCGCGGGTGGACGGGACGGGTTTTCCCCTCCACCCGCTGTAGTGGCCCCCCGCGAGGAGGCGGCGTCCGCGTGTGCCTGGACGTCGCCTAATTGAGAGAATTTTACCCGAAGGTGGTGCCCGCGCTTTTGCGGGCAGGCGCTAGGAGGGTTCCGGATGTCTTAATAAAGCTGTTCCCGGATCCCTCCTACTTAAGGCGCAGTACGGCACACCGTGTGGTTTTAGTCGGTTCGATTCCGACACACCGCCCCACCGAAAACCCCGGTGGGGTGACGGCCCGAGGGGGTTTCCACACGCCCAAAAAAAAAAAAAAAAAAAGGTGATATCAGACATTTCACTCGAATCAATGATCAATCGAGTGACGCTTCATTTTTCTTCCATTCAATATTTACACGGCTTAGCTGGAATGACCGCAGACAAAATGGCCGAATTCCAGGGAACGTTCTCTCAGTGTTCAGATTGTTAATTTTCCGTTTCTGCAGACGAGAATGAAAGATGGCGAGTGCCAACATTCGACATTGGTGGATTGGTTTATCACTTTGAGTGAAAGATGCAAAATCAAAGACAGTAATGGAGGAAAAATTAACAATCTGATTTCATCTTATTGGCAAGTAGCACCACCTGAGCTTTTTGGAATGGTTGGCGACTAATGAGGGACACCGATGGTGCTTCCAGTATTTATGTAATCCTCTGATGAGGGGTACCTGTACATAGCTAGAGCGTGTTGATCACCTAACCAAGGCGATAAAAATGCACGTTAAAAAAGGAACTAAAGATTACACTGATTAGTTGATAATCCAGCAGTTAGATTTTAAATCCCATGTAAAGTGAATATTGATTTTTCTGTTGAACGGGTTGCATATTACATTTTAAAGTGCAGAGATAATATATAATTATCAATGCAGTAAAGATAACACACTGCTACTTATTGTTAAATGAGGTGCCTTTATGTGGACAACTAGTGGTTATTGCCTAGAAAAACGTGCTCTATCATAAACCATGTTATCACTGAACATGTAGTAAGATAGTATTCAAACTCTAGTTTATTATGTAAAACTGTTTTCATAATAAATAAGTAGAGGATAATGTAACGCGCCCTTGGCCCTGGCAGGAAAAAAAAATGTAAATCTAAGGAAAACATTTCAATGTTATCATAGCATTGAATTGATATCATAGCATTGGATGACACCTACGTGATTTACTGGCAACATTGAGGAAAGTTCTGAAATCTTTGTGTGTTGTTGTTCTGGTGTTACTGTATAAGAGGAAATAGCGATCGTGTCCATACATTGCATTGTATTTTTCTTTGTATGAATAGATACTCTTAAAACTCTACACATAAATATTTAGAGTATCCACTATTTGAAGTTTGACAGTCTGAAAGTGTTTTAGTAGCAATCATAGTCAGCCAGTCAGAATTGATTACAAAACCTTTTAATCATACTGTTATATACTTCTTTATTCTACTGCTGTCAGTATCGGAAACAGGCGGTTTTCCAACCTCATCGATAATTCTGTTTCACGCTTTAGCGGATTAGTAAATCAGATCGTTGCTTCAAAATCATGCCATTTATCGACTGCATCTTAAGAATAAAGATTACTATGATACGTCATTGAATTTGTATGAAATCAATTCATATATTTTCACTTATATCTAACAGGGATGTCACAGATATGAAATTTCGTATCTGGATACGTATATAGGTGTGAATAATATTATACTGGTTTCGGAATGGGATTCGGTCTACCGGTATATTCGGAATCTAATATACGGATATTTTACGGTTATGGAACCGAATTACGGATATTAGATTATTAAGGAATTGCAGTTGGAAAGTACAGATAGTAATGATTTGGCTTTATTTCTACGGAGCTCCATAACATCCCTGATATCTACACACATTTTTGTTGACGAGCATAGTTACGTTTCACTCTAGCATTGAGACATAATAAATAAGTAGGTCCCAAGAATGTCACGAGCAAACTAAGACAAAGCGTTTGGTTTTGTCTTAATGAGTAAGTTTTTCATCGAGAATGTCCACGCTGTGATCACATCTTCAACATCTACCAGAGGTACAATCTGAGCTACTGCATCCCGTTTTAGCGGCCTGTCACGTTTCATTGCTGCTAAAACATTGACGAATATCCAAGTATTAAACTAAACTATATTTTTTCAATTAAGAGGCGTGACATAGCATTTTGGCGGCACTGGCAGGTTGATTGGCTGCTAATGAGACTGCTTGTTTATTTACTTGAACATGGATCATTCGTTACTATTGAGTCTGTTGACCCCTGTGTCTCGCTCTTATCATAGCAAACTCCTTTGATATTGAGAATTTTTTGCGTTGTGTACTTTTTGGGATGGGTAAAAAATGTTAAACTCGTGTAGTAGATTTAAAAAAATATAACATTCAAAATTCAAACATTTATGAGCGGCCAGGAGCGCAGAACTTCCAGTGTACCCAATGTATACATTTAGATATGTTATAACCTACTTTTTATTTTTAACCTAATTATATATATACAGATGTGTGTATGTGTATGTATATGCAAATACATTATGAAGTTATGTTTTCACTTCTGACGTGCACTCCTACGACTGACTGTTTTTTTTTAGAAATAAAAATTGTCGATGCCAAAATGCGCGTGACTTTTAGATTTTTTTAAATGTTTTGATTTCGAGGTAATAAACCTAACAGTGAGAATAAATAGCGATGAATATGTGGACTAGTACTGCATCAATTAACCTAAACAGCTATACATATATTTATATTCCTTTTTGGCCCTCGACCATGCATTGTTTTCCGGTGTAACGTCCCCAGTCCTACTTACCTTACGAGTTTTCATTTAAAAGGTTGAATAAATATTATTATATCTAAAGCTCAAAGCAGTACAAAATTTCATAAAATTGTAGGCTTAATACTCTAATATAGGCTCTACCGCAACATACGCTTGCCTCAAAAGAATATAAACGTAGGTTAGGCCGTATGATTATTACCACTTGTGCCGCTACAGTCAAGACGAAAGTGAAATGAAGCACAACCTTGTTTTTTACTTTTTTCCTTGCGAAGCTTAGCGAACGTGCTTGACACACTTAACTAACTTACACTTGTTTATCGCTGATTTTAATTTTAATGCCAATTGTGCGCTGTCACTTCGTACGGAATTTGACCATTAGGTACCTATGTGGCGTTTAATTGACCAGGCCGTCATTCTATCTAATGAAAAGACGTCCGGTTTGCAGTCCGTGATCTGTCACCGTGCCACTCAAAAGCCTTTTTTTTTCTTATTCTTTTATCTTGTTATTTCGTGCTTTGTTCTTTTTTTTGTAAAAACTCTAAAATTTTGATAGAACAATGTCAAATATTAATGTATTTCACCTGGACTGTACCGTTAGAGGTTTAAATTCTTTCTTTTTTCCTCTTCATTTCTTTCCTCTCGCACATGATTGAGCGATACTAATGTGGACCACTGGTTCATATTAGCATAGAACAAAGATTTGCAAATATAATTAAGTTGAACTTAATTGTAACCGGAAAGACTGCATTCCCAAACTAATTTGTTGGTTTTTTCCAACTAGTATTCGATAGGATCCTCTAAAACTCTTTGGTTTCTTTAATCGCATTATCATCCACAGTTCATCCACGGGTTACAAGCAAAACTCAAATACCATTCATTTTAAACCCAAATATTAAATAATCAAAGAGCGATGATGGACAGGTTAGATTTAAAAGAGTTTAAGCACAGTTCAACAAGACAAAGAAGTGTAAATCGGTCTTAAATATAAATAGTTTCCAATAAAACAATAAGTTCGTCACCAATATTTGACACTATTACTTAGTAAACATCTCCAAAATGCTTAGTCACTTGTCACGCTATTTAATATCTATAGATATAGAGCGAGATAGCTAGGCATTTATTTTTTTTAAAAGACTGAAAGTATTAAAAAATCAAGGCATAGCTATTTAGAGAGTGTTCTCTCTCTAAATCGCTATGTCTCGATTTTTGAATACTTTAATAATAATAATTATAACTTATATTCTCTCTCTCGCACTCTACTGTACGTTGACTATTAAATTTTAACTTTAAGACGTTGGCAGATATCAAACTATACCTACCTACCAAGACAAACGGATATTATCTAACCCAGTCAAATGAAACCTACCTTTTTTGTCGTCACTAGCAAATAGAATCTACCTACATCCGTCATCATTATGTCACTATTATAGCACATTAAATAGATAATTAATAAGATAGAAATGGCTCCTTATTTGCCAATTGGAATAATAGCAAACTCAGAGCAAAGTCATTGACCTATTGTGCAACCAAATATACTCAGAACAACGCACGCCTTCACCATACCAAACCAAACACAATTGGATCGAAGGTACAGATGTTTGCACACTACACACGATCTTACCACGCTGTAATTGTTATATTGATTTAAATAATAAGTGTTACAATATAAAAATAAATACTTTATATCTTCAGCTGCGTAACAAATTGGGATGTTATGGACGTTTTGTGTGATTTAAACTCCTTCGATCTTAGTTTCACAATTTGACTTTAACATTCCTACAGATTAATCTTTGGTTTCGTAACTTTTATTGTTTCTCGGTTGTGAATTCGATGTAAGAACACTTTGTAGTATTCTAATCTACTTGTTGTTTGTGCATTTTCTATGTAGAATATAGCAAATAATTTCAATTTGATGGACGCAAACCGCTCCCAACCTAGCCTATGTCCAACGGTGGACGTTCTATAACTAAAATGATGATGACGATAATGATGAATTCACATTTAAGCATTTAATAGTGAGAGAAAAAAAACAATGCAATCTATGGCAATTGGCAAGCGATTATTGTTACATATAGATATTATCATTACACACTGTTGAATGACAAAAATTATAGGAAAGGGCAAATATCTGTAAGCAAAGCATATTACTTGTGACCTTATAGTTCGTGACCGGTTATAATAGTACTCTGCTACTAACATCCTACTCTATGTGTTTTGTAAGTACAATTTGTACATGGAAATGAAGAAACAAAGGGTTTTGATATAATTATCGTCGCCCTATTTTACTCTGGATTCGAATGTAGTAAGTTTTATCGTTCTGGCACAATCCTTTGTATAATTACGTTGCAGTCGAAACTCTTAACGAGACAAAAGAACTTTTAACTAATAAAATCAGTGAAAAGCACTTTTGACCAAATAATAATTTTGACAGTATTGACCTTTTAAGAGTTTTGACACTACATATATATTTATAGTATAAAGGACCCATAATTTAAAATTACGTTTAATTCTTCTATCAAAATTGATTGTTGAACCCAGAGCGTAGGAAACAACTTCCGTACCATAAATATAATCCTTGTTTCGTTGGGGGCTTGAGATACATTATACATAGGAAATACTCTTTAAAGATCTATTAGTGTAATATTTAAGGTTCACAAATGACTCCATCTATCCTTATAGTCGTCAACGTGACGATATTTAACATGCAATAACCGCGCGCGCAATCACATAAAATGGAATCGAAACGATCCTGCGCAATATACTATTTACAATAGAAGCAGCCTAATTTGGAATAAGCTTTGCTTTTATTACTAATTTGGCTTATAACAAGGTAGTGGTATAGTACCTAGTTAAAGAATACTCCATGTATTTCTAGTTAGAGGATGCCTGCGTCCACTGTGGACAGTCGTTACGCGGAAGACCGATGAAATACCAACCGCCTTCTACTGAGCTCACTCCTATTTATTACTATTTATACACCCTATGCTTTTTGCGATTTCGGCACACCACCTCCGTGATGACGGTGGTAACGGTAAATAATCATAAATTTAAAACATTGCCCCCTAAAATATAAAAAAATAAGAGTCGGGGGGACCCTTATTTTTTTTATATTTTAGGGGGCAAACGAGCAGACGGGTCACCTGATGGTAAGTGACTACCTTCGCCCATGGACACCTGTAACTCAAGAGTCACAAGTGCGTTGCCGGCCTTTGAGATAGGAGTACGCTCTTTTCTTGAAGGTTTGAAGGTCGTATCGGTCCGGAAATACCGCAGGCGACAATTTGTTCTAGAGATTGGTTGTGCGAGGAAAAAAAAATCTGGAGAACCGCACAGTGGTGGAATGCTCCCGACTCGAAAATCCCTTCAACGATTACAAAATGCCTTACATCATTTTGGAAAAGAGCTCATACTCTTTAAACTGCTGGACCGATATTAACTAAACATAGCTAAGAACCACCGCAAAGAAACTGGCTTTCAAATGAAAAAAACCGCATCGAAATCGATCCATCCGTTTGAGAGCTACGATGCCACAGACATCACGGACACAGACATCGACGTCAAACTTATAACAGAGGTGTTTTTTGCGTTGGGGGTTAAAAATGGGGTAGTTTATAGTTGAAAATTATATTTACAGACTTCAGCTTAAAACCTACATTCGAAGAAAAAAATTGCTTATCTGCAGGTAAGATGCAACACAGTTCCACATTCGCAGATTTGCACGGATACGACACTATAAAAATTACTACGGACAATAAAAAAATACTCGTGGTCCTACCACAGTTTAGTAGGACCATTGTCCATACAAAATAATGATGTTTTTGTTACAGTCCTACTGATTGAACTTGGGACAAAAAAAATTTTGTCCGTGGTCCTACCAGTAGGACCACGGGCAACAAATCATATTTTTTACGTATTTTATTACTTTTAATCATCAAACTAAACACCAAAAGTAAACGATTACACAAATCGTTTGACAAGTTTTAAAGAATCTAAAGTTTTCACATTTGACACTCGATTACCGTATTGCAATTTTGCTTACAATAAGTAGAACTTGTATTTTTATTTCTTTCTACTTCAAAATGAAGGAGGTTCTCAATTCGACTGCTTTTTTGTGTATATATTACGCGATATCTTCGCCATTTGTAAATCAATTTCAGTGATTCTTTATTCAATTGAATTGCATGTACTCAAGGTTGGTCCCATTTGAATTTGAAGTAAAAACTCCACGTCTAGGGGTGGAAAATTGAAGGACGAATAATACTATTATAATTTATTATGATATAGGCGCATTAACGTCGGTTATATGCTAATTATTATAGAAGAGTAGGGTTAGCAACGGGTGATGGACATTTGTATAAAAAACAAACCAAAATCTTAAGTCTCTCACATTTGTAAGAGTTTATTTTTTTAAGCCCCGACGCAAAAAGAGGGGTGTTATAAGTTTGACGTGTCTGTGTATCTGTATGTCTGTGTGTCTGTCTCCACAGACAGACACACAGATAAACAGACACGTTATCTCTCTCTTATATCTATTCGGAGCTATGATGCCACCATCATAGCTCCCAAACGATTGAACCGATTTGAGTGCGTTTTTTTTTTGTTTGAAAGCTGACTTGATCGAGAGTGTTCTTGTTGTTCTTGATTACAGTATATAGAACTCATAGGAGGCATTACTGACAGTAAAGAGACTTTGTCTATTCTGTTGCCCAGTCGCAAAGTTGTTTGCCATCTTAGTAGCACATATAATACTTTAACTTTCGTAAGAAGTATACTAATTGATCACAAGTTGGTTTACTTCTTCGAGCATCCTCTTAACAATTTCGATTAACGGCACCTATTACGACATCAATCGACAAATATTTCACTCAAACGCGAAATCTCTCGTTTGTGATCGATATTGCCCAACTATTTACTTATTCAGGCGACGAACGTGCTCCGTCGTTTAGGCAATGGGTACGAAAGCTTTTGCACAAACTGTATTATTTAAGCAATAGTATTAATACAATAACAAGCGATTATAGTACAGCACTGCAATGTTTATCAGTTGTTAATTTTGAATATATGTTCAATACACGATTAAAAAAATAAAAACGTTTAAGCGCTTTAACATTTTGAACGAATTCCTTTCAAAACTCTGAAAGGTACTTTATTAAATTATGTAATTTTGTTTTTAAATGGTAAACAAAACACTCCAATAAAATTATTTTATTATTGAGGGTAGTTAGAGCACTCTTTTATTGAAATTAAGTAGCTACACACTTGCGTGGAGGCCGAATGTGCCGTTCACCTTACGCATTCAATTTGCCAATTTGCATACATATTATAATACATAGATCGATTGCACTGTAAACTGAAAGTTCGCTCATTTAAGATATACACTTTAGATCACTTGCAATGTAAAAAGGGACAGAGGTGAGAATAAAAAAAAACAAATAATATTATATAAAAGTGTGTCACAGAAGACCTACAAAAGTATGGTCGACTACATAGCTTTGAGGTGTGATATTGAACAGATATTAAAAAACTAAGTGTTAAAAAAAAATCATCCTCCGCGCTTTTTCCTCACTAAGTTGGGGTCGGCTTTCAGTCTAAATACGATACGGCCGAACTTTAATATTTTACGTGAAGCGACTGCCATCAGACCTCCACAACCCAAGTACTAGGCGATATCGAAGTTCTGTAGTTAGACCAGGTTGTCGGACTTCTTAGAGCTCCAACTACCCGTAACGCAATGCCACAGATGTTCGTATGGTACCCGAGACCGACTGTTTAACGTGCTCTCCGAGGTACGAAGGGGTCTCAATGTGTTAAGAATGGTCACCCACCCTAGACTGACCTGGCTAGTACTACTTAGCTTTGCAATGTGCTAACCTCGGTTACCACTTAGCCACGAGCCCATAAACAATAAATATTTTTTTAACAAAAAATATTTAGCAGAAAAAATTTACCAACATTTTAAAAACGTTTTTACTGTAATGTGATTTTAGCCTCTCAACTTGTATATTTATTAAAAAGAAGTCTCTAGAAGTAGTCTAGAGAGGTCAAGGTCACACACTACCAGGAGTTTGTTAGTTAACCCGCCCAACTAAACTTAACTTATCACGATTAAGTTAATCGCTTATGCCAAGATTCAAACGATTTTACTTTATCACTTTTACTTAGCACCTATTCTTATCCGAAAATCGTGTCTTTATAAAAATTATCTATACGCTGGATTATGATATTAAAATTATTATTTACCAACTGGTCGTCACTAATTCAGTAGGCAAATTCATTACACGCCTAGCCGATTTCCCTTTATTAAATATACATGGATACGCCTGCGGGTCACCACCTCACTGGATCTCACGGTCAGGTTGCATGTTGCAATTAAACCCATTGAAATTTCTCGTCACGGAATAGTTTATTAATGGGAGATCCGTGTATAAACGAGGTTAGAAATTGATGAGAATCCTGCAAGATTTTAGCCGCTTAATTCTCAAGTAGGGGAAGAGCTGAATTATCTGGAAAGATACATTCTTTAATGTATTTGCATTATGAATATGATTTACCTGACTTCTAATTATATATCTCTAAAACAATTCGCAGCGCCCTCTCGGCCTGCTTCTGCTAGAACAACGCGGGGATCGGTAACCCTGCCCATCGCCCAAATATGGTTCTTATTAAGTTAGGAATAATAGGCGCTGCCCACAATTTCAGCCACGTTTGGTCCCTGCTCGCTCCTAACGGTCATAGCGTGATTTTTATTTATTTAAATTTTATGCACATAAACTACAGAGGCGGACTTAATGCCTAAGGCGTTCTCTGCTAGTCAACCTTCGGGTCATGCAGAGAAAACAGGAAACAGGTTCATTAAAAATAGTATAGTTTATTAAATATGCAAAACTAAATATCGGCTAAAAATACTTAAATAAAATATTTAGAATTAAATTCATATTTATATTTACATCATAAACATACTTAAACGTATGTACACAAACATAATAATTATATACATTGATACACACACTCGTACGTCATACATACATATTAAGACATGTAACGATTTAGATTATAAATTGGTGGCTAGTTGATTCTGCCAATTGTTTAAAAAGGTACTCTGTTACTTTAAATGAATATCTACTGATTGGTGACCATTCTGATTTCGAAGGGAAGCGCCTTCCAAAGAAGAACCGACAAACTCCAAAGTGTAAGAGGGACAAAGAAGAAGAAAATTTCTTTAGGAACGAAGGTTTCTACCATGTTTACTACTTAAATGTTGGAAATTTGGAATTAAGGATAGAAAATAGGGTTGTGAGGGCTTGCAACATACGGCGCTAACAAATAGGCAACATCATACTTACGAAGATTAAATACAAATTGAATGCAGTTATTAAGAAGACGATCTAACTTATCGAGAAGATCTGCTGCAGATTCAGGTCATAATACACCATAGCCGATTATTGGGAAGACGAGAGTTTGCACGAGCATTGTCTTGGTTTACGTGGGAAGAAAATTTTAAATAGCCTTTAAACTTCTCAAGAATTGAGGTATCAAATGCAATTAGAATTTTTAAAATCAACTCCTGTGCCAGATATTGGAGCGCCCACCCAAAGAAACAAAAAATACAGGTTAAGTTTTCAATAGTCCACATACTTGTGATAAAGATTGCATATTTGCTACACAAAACATATTCAACGCTAATTTATTACATTTATATGCCTTTCTGCAATGCCTTTGAAGGTTTTAAATAACACTTCGACTGTACAATCTATTTTAAAATGCTTTTCAACACGCTAAGGGACTATTACCAACAGTGCACGATATAAGGTTTGTTCATGTTATCAATCGAGTTCTCATTAATACTTCAGAAACTTTACCATGGTCATTAGATAAATAGTTTTATTATGAGTAATTAATATTATCGTTTAACTCTCATACAAAAAATAAAAAAAACATGACATTTAAAATAATCACAAATTTCGCTATCTAGTAACTGCGAAAGTGTGACAAAAGTGATTATTACAACGATTCGATAAACCACTTTTCCGTAACGATTATTTTTTTTATATTCTTTACACAAACACTTCAATTTCTTCAATCCTTTATTATACTACAGTCACGTAAATAACGATACGCAATAACGATAACTCGTTAACTATTAAATAGTTTACGGTGTAATACCGAGCACTTTGATAAAAGACTTCTAATCGTTCATGTAAAGCGACTCTATCCTTATTGAACAGTGTTCTACGGCGATTATTTTTTATTACTCCATTTGTGATGCAACTAACGCCTTGAACTTTACCGCAGGTTGCACATCAAATAGTTAAACAATGAACTGTATAGTGCTGAAATGTACCACAGCAAAATAGCCACAGCAAATGAATTTTATGGTTAGTTGAATACAGACAATGAAAAATCATAGACCACGAAAAACTTCTGATTGGTGAAAAGCTTAATAATTGTTGACACAGTGGAGGTGCAACATGTCAATCAAATTACATACATAAAAAGACTTAAAACTACCTAAAGGAAATATTGAGGTATCCATAACAATTCATATGCTGACCAAACTATTTATAGTCCCGGATTGATTTCCATTCTACGTATCATATAATTTATAGGATATCAAAATGTAGACAAGCTTCTGTGACTTGTAATGAATTGATTAATATCAATTGATTTCCAAATGTTACCGGTAAATGTGTGCATGACATATCTATACAACAATATAAACGTAAAATCAGCCATTATCGGTAAATTATCACATACCTAAATATGTACTTAAATAATTATGACATGTTAATTTACTAAAACAAGTAGGTAGTTTGAGAGTTTAAACAAAATATAAGAGGATTCACGCTCGACTCGGACGCGCTAAATGTCAAGGTGAACCGTAAGATGTCGCTATTAAAATAAAAATGGCGGACAAATGCGGAGATGCGAAATACTTAGCGATGATTTACGTTTTTGTCCGTTTATTCTTTTATTTCAAATTTGAAATGCAAATAAGGATTTAATTTCTCATTGCTATTTGGATTTCTTTGCTTATTCCGTGAGTGTCGTAAAAAATATTGGAATAAGAAAGTCTAAACTATTTTTCCAACGAAATGAGCAGTTTTCTTTTAGGGGTTCGAAGAACAAGTCACAAAAACTAGAAGGGCCCTCGCATTTTTAATCAGCAGATAGTTCTCGGCCGGTAGTAATGAAGCTGTATAGCAGTGCGCGCATTCAACGATTTTAAATCGATCGTTAGGCACTGGTTTGATGTATTAAAAATAACTGCTCGATTACGGTCGTCAGACGGTAGTGACTAAACTATCGATCGATAGATTGATCACGGTCGTCACACGGCAGCGACTAAACTATCGATCGATAGTTTGATCACGGTCGTCAGACGGTAGCGACTAAACTATCGATCGATAGTTTGATCACGGTCGTCAGACGGCAGCGACTAAACTATCGATCGATAGTTTGATCACGGTCGTCAGACGGTAGCGACTAAACTATCGATCGATAGTTTGATCACGGTCGTCAGACGGTAGTGACTAAACTATCGATCGATAGTTTGATCACGGTCGTCAGACGGTAGCGACTAAACTATCGTCCGAATAAAAATCACCAGTGCGCGGTGGCTCCAACTTCGTTACTAGCCTATAGGCTAGATACTCCAGAAATGCAACTTCGTTTCCAGTTGGAGTAGGCAGTCTATCAGTATTTGATATATCAAATAACCGTCAAATGACTACTAGTACACGCGACCAAGCAATTTCAAATTTTAGTATACTAGTTTTAATTTTTCTATCCTTCGGGAACAGTGGGTACTTTTTTTATGGAGGTCCCCTATGTCTCTGTATCCCTAGAAACATGTAGGTATGCAAAATTTTGTGATATTCGGATGAACGGTACGGCAGCGCATAAACAAACATTAATTTTCATATACCTATGTATTAACATTAAAATTAAACTTTAAACAGATTTTATTGACATAAAAATGAATTACGTTGATTATCTACATGTGCATTTATTGATCACTAGAGATCGCCTCCTGGTGGTCGATATTCGACCATAATTAATATTATATATTTTTACCTATTAATTTTCAGTATAAATTGAACTGTCAATAATAGACTTTCCGTACCATAACAACATATATACTGGACGCGTGTAATTTTTAAATTTGTAACGCATATTGTTTAAAAAATTTAGCTTTCTGCACTTGTTCTATAAATAAACTATAAGTCTTTCAAATGTCACGTAGTGACATTCTCGACATTTTCTTAAAAATGCATACAAAGAATTCTCTTCACTTATTAGTATATGATGGATACTAGACACCCAACAAAGGCTTTATAACAAAATAATAATAAGATACAATTAGTAGGAACTAATATTGTAGCATCTAGATGGTAAATAACTTAAGTTTTGTGCAGTCACAAATATCAATCGTAATTTTACATGTTAACATTCTTGTTGAATTCTAAAATAAAGGACAATCATAAAGTAAAATGTGCCGCGTCATGCATCAAGTAAAACTGCATGACGTGTTATAGTTTCGAGTTTTCCAATAGTATCCAGTATTTCAATCATATGCTTTGTGGGCCTTCGTATACAATATTATTATTCGAAGGCCCACAAAGTATATAATCACAACACAAATTGTTGCCACACTAACTAAATTGATACCATTCTATTTTTAAAATCCTTAAACTTACTTCAGATGCGATAAAATCTGACATCCTGTTACCTTGCCTGTAAATCCTGATGATCCACTTATAAACATTTTAAACATATAAAGATACGATAAGTTTTTTCGTATCTCATGATTATAACACTTGTCTAACGCATAGTAACGAAAAGGCACGTAACAAAATTGAAGCGCTGGCACACGTAAAAATGTCAAGGGCTGTGATTGGTTCGGCAACTTTTCAAGATCATCTTATGAAACTACATCGATGCCTAAACGAAACACTTTGTGCTATATCTAAAGTCACTAATATCTTATAATAAACAAGCCGTTCATAGTGTGATATTTAATTTCTCAATAAATGGGCCGTCAAATGCCAAAAGACTTTTTCAAATCTGACTTCAAGTTCCAGAGATTAGCGCAAACTAAACCAAACTCTTTATTGGTATTAATTAGTCGCATGCTAAACAGCAGACCAATTAGCCTATGCTCAAAATAAATTATTTCCCCAGGTTGGGTAATGAAATAACTTGAAATAGTGTGAAAATTGTTGTCCAGTTTTACTTAAATGTTTTTAATTTATTTTATTATCGTCAAATTCACAATAAAAGTGAAATATTTGACAACAGTAAGGAGTGACGTCATGTCATTTTGACGTGTCATGTCATTTTGACGTTTACTAAAAAGATACTGATTTGACTTGACAGTCATCTACCGAATTGCATATTAACGATAATCTTATAACCTCATAGTTACAGGCTATGCTATATAGTTTCATTGCCTTAGAATTGCTGATACGACAACCGATTTAGCCTACAGAATAATCATTACCGGTTTGTCAAACAAGTATTTTCTGCTATTTAAGAGGTTACAATTTTAAATATGCGCGATTGTCGTACACATCTGTGAAGGTAAGGTTGATATTTTTTTAAATAATGACCTATTCACAACAATCACAACTAATGTTCTTGGTGACATATTCACAACCAATTCTAACAACTGCTCTTGGTGCTTATAAGTTTTGCAATAATTAAGCAGCATTTTGCTATACATTAATCTACGAGTATCTGTCCATTGCAACTGCCCATCTTAAGGTTATGTGGCAGAAATTGCAACAAGCGACAAAACCGCCGATTGTGCCAGTATTCAATGTTCATTTTTTATATTGTAACCTATTTTTTCTACGGTGTACAATAAAGAATATTGAATTGGGTTGTATTAAAGCAAATAATACATTATGATAGCTAAAAAAGCAGTTCTAAGTGTATATTTTTTATCTAAGTACTTACCTGTTTTGAATATATTATTAAAAGCTTTAAATATTAACGTAAACTACCGTTTGTAAGCTAATAATGTTACGGAATCGTTACAAATCAGTTGTCAGCTACTGCCAACGTTCCAAATAATTGCTCATCAATATATATAAAAATCAATGCCACTTTTCGTTGTAATTTTATAACTCAAGAACGGGCTCACCTATCCAAACCAAATGTTTAGGCTTTGTTCGGACTATTTAGTAGATGGTTTATGTGAAGTTTGCACAAAATCGGTCGAGCGGTTCTTCATTTATCACATTTATACGTAGCGAAGCACGTACCGGGCCGTTAGTATACTATAATACAAACACAAAATATACACGATAAAGAAAATGTTTAATTCCAAAACTAGAAAAACACAGTCAAAACTAGTCTCATTGAACTAAAAAGTAAAAATTTTAAAACATATGGTGTATTTTCTGCACACACTTAAAATTTTATGGTCCTTCGTGCTGCCGACTAAACAATCAAAACAATAAAACTGATAACTTGTATATCGAAGGTAGATTATCCATAGATATGAATTGATTTTAATTATTTTGTAATTAATATTAAGTTTCTACAATTGCCACTTATGAAGATTCCTTCATAAGTGGCTTTCGCTTCTTGACATAATTGATTTGACGAATACATTATTTTACCATAAATATGCAACAAGATTCGTGATAACAAAGCTGTGCTTAAGATTCGTGCCAGCTACCTATTATCAATGCAATAAATACAAAAAATAACTAATGAAATCGAAACGTAGTATATAAACAAACAGTAATTGCCGAAACAGGTAAGATTACCATGTAAAGTAAACATTAGGGTTAAGGTTTTATACGATGACTGTCCTTGCCTCCTAATCAGCCATGTAACCGTATATTTGTGAGCTGAATATTGTGTTCGTCTTGTTTTTCAACCAGTTTGAACTACGGAGGCAATCTTAGCTACGTACTTAACTACTTACTGCTTAGGATACCCACAGCCTTAATAAAAAAAAATTGTCTTTGGTAGTGATGTGTTTATTTTAAACTATAAATACATAAAGTTATTTGTAATTAAGTTTTTTTGTATTAAATGTGTTAAAGAGTATGAGAGTTATAATTATAAATAAACAAGGAATAACGGTATTAAAAATCTATACTCTCAAGAATTTTGAAAAAGAAATTTAACCAGTTATATTTGAAAATACTTAGTACAAAAATTTAACTTGAAGTGATGACTAGACAGCGCCTTTAATAAAATTGAAGGTCAATCACCCGCGATTGACTACTAGATAATATTAATTACATTCCGGAACTTTTTTTTAATTTTTCGTTTTTTTTCGTTCAAAAATCACAAATAGCTCCAGCCATCAAACAGATACGCACTTTGCCATTTATTGATTTAAATAATATCATGTAAACTGGAAATTCGAGGTTTGTGTGGTCTTTAATCTATTATCATATTTCGGAGGCCACAAGATAAAGATAAATAAGCGTAGAACCGTAGTAACACCCACTGTAATTATGTATTTAACGCACAAACTTTGTTTTTGTTGAGGATTTCCTTGACTATTATGTTTTAAGCATTAAAAATAGCTTCTAAATATCGTAATAGACGTGTCTCGCATTTATCTACATATTACGTACATACGTAAACACGCATTATATCAGAATGTATTGTCTCATTGTGAACATGAAACACATTACTGATTGATAACATAATATGGGTAATATATATATTACTTGAAAATGTATGTCATAATCTGTGTCAGCTTGCTGGGAACATTTATAAGCAAGATGACTACAATGTAGATTCAGTTTTCTAAGGGGTTGAAGAAGGTTTCTAGTATAATGAGAATTTTTTTTTATTTATTCTCCTACAAAAATATTTTTCAACAGTCATAACTAGTTCTATACAAATTCATTCGAATTTAACCCGTACACCAGTAAGTGGAAAGATGTTTATACCTTACCTACTTATTACTATACAATACTAGCTGCGCCTCGCGGTTTCACCAGCTTAAGTCTTGAAGCCGTGGGAATAAATAACAAAATAAAAAAGGCTATGTGTTAATCCAAGTCTCCAACTATCTACATACCAAGTTTCATCAATCAGTTTGGTAATTTTTGCGTGAAAGGGTAACAAACATCCACACATCCATACATCCTCACAAACTTTCACGTTTATAATATTAGTAGGATAAACACAAAGAAAAATCAAGAACTCCACAATAAATATGTAAGTATAAATACAGTGTGAATACGTAACTAAACTAAACTTACAAATGATAATTATTGACACATTGAGTATGAAAACACTAGAGCCCGATTTCTGAAAGGCTGATGAACGCAAAAAAATTAACTGAAATAAATTTAATTATTTCAATTTATTTCTTGTCAAGTACCTTTAAGTAAGTATTTTGAGTTGCTAATAGCATGTGAAAGTGCCTACTGCACTTTGATTTGATTATCGAATCCAAAGAGCAATATTGCTATTAGATCTTTCGAAATTTTACTGTAAAATCTTATGTCAAATGCCATTCGAATATTCAAATTGATCATATATTAGTAATTTGTTTTTGATCAACGGCTTAGAAACTCGAGTTGATTTGACACCACTGTTAACATGACAGCTGCTGTTGTTTTTTGAACAATATATTGATCAGCCTATCAGAAACCGGCTGTAAAGATCGCCAATAGCTCCTAAACAAAAGAAAAATAAAATCAGTTGAGTTCTTATTCATTAATAGCTTTTCAAACCATTTATCGTAACCATACATGTAAAGGAATAGATTATTTATTCTACAATATTGTCATTCCGGTAATTAACGGGCAGCAACGAGACTTGGTAGAGTGTAAACCTGCTAAATCCATTGTGTATGAAATATATTTCTATAGTTTTGTTTCGTGTACAACATCTTTTTCCCCTGAGGTTTTCTTTTTCAATAAAAGTATGTTATTGTTTTTCGGGTTATAAATAATATTACTAGTAATTATAATAATTTCCCCTTAATATTTTTAATAATAAACACAAAACTAAAAATAAAATTATATAAAATTCAGTAACTAATAATTGAATCTAAATTACGTATGTCATAAACATTACCTTTACATTTATGCGTAGTTAAAGTTACTGAAGAACCATTTAAATACTTACTTGTAATTATTAAACGAGTAATAATATTTCTAAATATCGACTTTATCATCAATATAGTTAGTTAATACCGTAAAGAGGAAAGTGGCCGTTAATATATGAACAGCTTTAAACCTTAACTTTCATATTACGTCTGGCAACTTAACCATTTCTAAGCAGTGTGCAAGTTATTTCTCAGTTCTTTGAGATCGTTGTACAATGATGTTATATTCTTATATCTTCATGTATAGATTTAGATACTCTTTATTTTATGTTTCATGTTATATTTTTGATAGCTGTAAATTTGTTTTAATTTATTAGTTAAACCTATCCCTGGCACCAGCGATCCACAATTGAAATTGTCAATTGTTATATGTTATACTTGATCTTATGTTTATTGTTTTTCGGTTTCGTTTTAAAAAATAAACGATGTATTATTTAAAAAAAAAAATTATAAATTTACTTCTTATTAGAACTCTGACTACCAATTCAAGAACATGGGCGTGCCCAGAGAGGCACCCCCTGCTTTTGTATTAAATTTATATTAATGTTTAAGTAACATGTTTTATTGCCTTTAAATCGACAAAAGAAATTGTCCTCCTGGGCCAAATGCACCCAGCATTTGGGCCATGCCAATGAACACGCCAGTAGTATTGTGTTGATTTTCGTACTCTACTACCACCTGTTGGTTGAGGGTACATCCGATTATCTTAAATTGGAGCAGAAGTTTACTATTCCCTGCCTCCCTCCGTATATAATACGAGTATATAATATGACATCTCAAGATCTCTGCAGCACAGCGATTGATGTTGAGAAATAGAATCTATTAATACTACCATCGTACCAACCAAACGTCGTTTCACTTTTTTATTAATTTCTCCAAAAACGGCTTTTAGTTTTTTCTTTAACTACTAACGAGATGATGACGGCTTTTTTGTTTTCTTATCGAACAAAATGGCAAAAGATTTTGAAATTCTTTTGCCTTTTCAATTTAAAAAAGGCATAAACTACTCAAGCGCACACTGTATGCTATAAAGATATCATGTGACAGTATTTATTTCTAAGAATAAGCACACACCTTGCTTAGGGAGTTCTAAAGACTTGCTAAAATTATTCTAAAAAGTTGTAGATTTAACTCTGTAATATTAGCGTTTCTTTGCCACTGGGAAAGATTTTAAAATTTTAGTTTTTTATTGCATTTTTACAATTAAAATAAAATTAATAAATTGCTTTTTACATTGTTTTATTTCCTATCCGACTATCGCGTGTTTGTATACCTGCTACAACTCTCTACTAAGTCAATGCCAAAAAACTGTATTTTTTTATTTAAATCTAATCATTATTATTTTTATTTTTTTGAGTTGGGCACACTTGAAAATCAATCAAATCAAATTCAAAGAATGAAAATGTTCTTCGGGTCAACACCCCGATTCACGCGTTGATGAATCAACGAATATTAATGTAATAACAAAGGTAATAAGTAGAAATATGGAGATGCAGATCTATGTTACTGATGTAATCAGTTTTAGATATAACACCCACCCACACACGCTAATACATCTTCAGATGTGTATTGGTGACCTTTACAATGTACGCTATTATGATAAATGGCATAACATGGACATAACATAACAGGGAGAGTGATGATATCTACAACACAAGGTAAATGTTTTTATTAAATAATTTTGATATTATCTCCATCCTAAGGTTGTCTGGTAGAGATCGCTTTTAGCGATAAGACCGCCCATTGTACTCTCAATAATTTTTTCAACTGTATTTTATTAATGGTGTACAATTAAATAAAGAATATTCTATCTATATATCTAAATCTTTTCCGTGGGTACCAGTGTTCAAGAAACACAATAAACTGTTGCATTGTATCCTGGTCATTTTTAAATATGCATACCTAAGTGTTATGGTGTACAACATTTTTTTAAATAAAAAAATAAATTTGATTTCATTTAAAGCACAACTATTAAAAAAAGCCTGTGTATAATTACCAATTGCCAAAGTACAATAATTACAATTACGTTGAGAAACATCGATTTTAAAAGTTTGTTATTCTCATTAACAATGCGCAGAATATAACTGCTCTAACTACTTTTGTGCATAATAATATAATAGTTTAACAGATTATCTAAAATATCATTTTCTCCATTCTACAACTCCTATGATCGAAAATGCATTTTTTTATTTTCTACTTATCTTCAACATGCTATTTTAATCATTATTTCGATGAAATATACGAAATCATATTTCGGCATACCAAATCTCCTGTATTTAGTGTACGGAGTAATATAGGTACCCAAGACTCATTTCCCATCCGATATCGACTACAAGTATTAAGCGCACACATAGTCAGCCCTCCAGAGATTGGTTTCTCCTCACAACAGTCATAATATAACTTAAATACTACTTATTGTGAGCAGAAACCAATTATATTACATAAGGCATAATATTTTGTTCTTTCCAGCTAATTTCAACAACAACTTTCAATCAGCTTTTAGCTGACGCATGTCTCTCCGAGTGTGCACGATTGCCGAAATACAGGAACCAGAAAAAGGACAATCGGAAATGTTAAACCATTACTCATTTACCGCATTTCGCTAACGTATATAAACATTATATATTACAACATACGGCAGATGGAAAACCCTTGAGTCGCGTCTAGCGAGCGAGCCGGTTTAGAAGGGGTCAACACTTTCACGGCGCATCCGCCAACATTTTCGTCTCACATCAAATATAATATTCTCTATCGTAATAGGTATGGCAAAACAAGATAGAGAGTCCATGTATTCGTCTTTTACATTACCTCTTATTGAGTACAAATTTTAATGTCAATTGTTGCCAAGGAAGCAAAAGAAACAGTAAATTCATATTTTAACATTTCATTCCTTTTTTCTTAACTATTGTCAAATAAATCAACTTTATTCTGATATTCAAATACCTACATAACCACCTAATTATATATATACACACGAATAAAACATAAGGCCGTATGGATTTGACTCCCAAAACCGTCAAAAGAGTTACTGAAAAGCAAAATGATACCCTTTGTCACTCCCACAACTGAGACGTTTCTATTAACACCATATGTGTGGAAATCCGTAAAACTATAATTTATTTATGTGGACATCCAGTAAATGTTACACTACAGAAATCACAAAAATTGATACAATATGGTAATTAGTACAAGGTGCACAACTTTTTAAGGAGTCACAGCATGCACAACTAAGTAGACAGTAGCACATTAAGCGCTTAGGCTATACAGAATTGTATGTTTTTTAGCAGAAGAGACATACCTTAACACAGAAGTATAAGTCATATTTAAGATTTTATTAAACATTAAGTTATTATACATGCAATTAAGTTAAGATGTTATGAAGTAATGAAATTATCAAAGCCACTAAATACTTAGAAACTTCTTCATCATACACAATTTCTATCTCTCAACAACTTCAACGCACTTGTTCTAAATTTAAAAAAGCGAGTGTTAAAAATATCTACGTCACGGCTGGATACGGATGATGACTATTTTAAATTTGTTCTTGCAAGAGGCTGAAATACAATCTAGATGCTGAAGCATTTCTTGTCACTCGACGCGGAAATCTTCGGCAGTCGGGTAAAAAATTACAGGCTTAGCTTACTTTTTTCTGGATGAAAAGTATTATGTGTCCTTTCCTGTACTTCTGATAACGTGTACGTGAAATTTTGTGATGATCGATTCAGGAGCTAAAGCATGAATCAAACGAACCCATTATTATTATAGTTATAAGATTATGAAGAGGTTCGAAATGGTAATACTTGGTGTGTGTTCCGATATACACTGAGAGCACTGTAAAGTATGACGTCAATTCAGTATACTGCGAAGCCGTTCCTTTATAGTTAGCTATACTGGTTACTGTTTATAACGGAACGCAGTCCAGTATACTGTCAGTTGTCAATTCAAATCGCATAATAAAAGTGACAGTGTGACAGCCATGTGATAGCACTGAGTGCACCTTACCTCGAAAACTCCAGTGCTCACAGTACAAAAATGGCAACGTTTATGACGTCATATGTTTCCCTACGATACTGCGGCAGTATACTGTCAGTCTACAACGAAACGAATCTCTCCCCAGTACGAGCACTGAACAGTGCTCGCAGTAATATCGGAACATACCCTTGATGAACTATTTTTACTGTGATTTTTAGTGTTTAACAGTATGGCATGCTTAACTACTCAATAAAATATAGGTAGAATGCGCACATAAAAACTAATATTCTACCGTTGAGGCCATTTGCAATTAATGTCTAATAATATTAAACACAAATTGCTGCAGTGCGCTAAAAAATGTGAAATATGTGACTCAAATGCAATGAATGCTAACAATAAGCAGGTTCTTAGAAATAGCAATAGGTAGGTAGATACTTGATACATAATTTACGCTATTGACGGCTGTTAATATTGTGTAAGGTACATTGGAGTAATTTTGATCACTGTTAGATATAAAACTAAAAATCTTCCATGTGGTATATTCATTTTTCGTATCAGGAGTGTGTGTCAGAGGCCTGGCACACACTCCTTGCGACGTGGCAGGTTTTCCCTTGATAAAGGGTCCTTGTCGGGCACGAAACTAGTCGGGCCTTATCGAAATAAAAAAGCTAAGATATACGTTCAGTCTAAAAAGAAGACGTCCATTCGTCCATCCATCTTTCCTTTTTGAAGGTCCTCTACTCTTATAACCGTAACTTCCACATATACTTCAACACATTTTGCTAATCGCTCCGCATCACATGTTTAAGCATTATATCCAGGTTATGAACTATAAAATACTTTTTTGCAGGCTAGCTTAGGGCTAGAGTCGGCTAGTTCCCTAGCCTACCCTAGCCCTAAGCCTCTCTAATTTGAAGATGGATTTTGGTGCGCTTTGCCTCTCAAATATTGGGCCTACTTTTGCAATCAAAAGGACACAAATATTTATTTACAACTAGAGATCGCGTGGTGGTCGAATTTCGACCATGGTTTATTTCATTGGCCAATATTAATTGACCTGTCATTGTATAGACTTTTGTACCATGACAGGTCAAAATATTTGGACACTCATAGCTGTATGTACCCGTTTTTGCATTTTTTTTAAACTTTGTAGCAAATATTGTTCAAAAATTTTAGCATTCGTCACTTCTCCTCTGTATAAACTATAAGTGTGCGAAATTCTCCTCCGTCCAAATTTCGTAAAAAGGGATCCAAAGTTTTCGCTTCACGTATACCGCTAGATACCGCTTTCAGCTAGTAAGCTAAGATGTTAATAAGTTAAGATCTTCCTCAGGAAATGCAAAAAAGCATTTTCTAGGTCATAACCTGGACATTCATATCCTGTATTAAGTATTTCCGTACTTAATATAGGATGGAAGGTTTTTGCAATACGTACAAGCAAAAAATCCTTTCCTATAGCAAAGGTAACATTAAGGTAGAAAAGGTAAGTCTATCCTATTTACCATTCTTCGGGGAAGTAAATGTAATTTTCCAGATTTTTTTTTTTTTTTTTTAATATAAAAAATACTAGTAACGTGCGTAACACATTATTAGTATTCTTGTTAACCCCTCCAGCTAAGCTAAATGCTTGTGATAGGAGTGGGTTTACGTCGGTAGTGCACTGGTGGGGTTCCAACCACTTGATCGCAAGTCCGACGCCTTAGCCATTACGCTACCGCCGCTTTTTACACACCTACACATTATTAAACAATTACCAGAATATATTTGTGTTACACAGACAGTGTGCGCAATGTTACTATGTGCTAAAACTTAACCCCGACTATTTTTGTACTTAACTTGGATTTCTGTTTTTATTTTTCCGTAGTCGGGTTAGTTTTTTAAACTTTTTTTTTATTGGTCCGAGTGGTTAAACGAGGCAATCAGGTATACCTATTTATTTTTCCTCTTTTTCTCAGGAACCTGTGGACGCATCATAAAGTTGAAATTAATACCAAATACTTGTCTGCAGTCCCTTAAAGCTGTAAAAAAAGCTGTTCTAAATCAACGTAATCAAAAACTACGCTCATTTAAGCCTTAAATTTGAACTTTTCGCAGGTAAATCAAAACCTATAGGGTGCTTCCCATTGACTTAGAAGCATGAAATTTGGTAAAAAGCAAGGTCTCACAGCACAAATAAAAGAAAAATCCGAAGGTCGTTAATTTGTTGTAATATTTGTCTGTCTGTGTGTCTGTCAAGACCCTTTTCCTCAAGAACCTAATGAGGCACCAAGTTGAAATTAACATCAAATAATTATGTCAGTGGTCCCTTCAAGCTGTAAAAAAATCAAGCTTCTAAGTCAACACAATCAAAAGATACGGCCGTTAAGCCTTAGATTTTAACAAATTTGAACATTTCGCAGGTTAATCAAAAGCTAGGGTACTTCCCATTGACCTAGAATCATGTAGTTTGGTAAGAATTAAGATTATTTTTTTATATTATAGGGGGCAAACGAGCAGACGAGTCACCTGATGGTAAGTGACTACCGTCGCCCATGGACACCTGCAGCTCAAGAGTCACAAGTGCGTTGCCGGCCTTTGACAGTGCAAGTAAATCAAGACACTAGAAAAAATCCGAAACTCGTTAATTTGTTGTTATATCAAATAAAAATAATAGTTTTTGTGATTACGAACTTATATTTTGCGATTGGAAAGTTGACTTTGTCGTATGGGAGAGTATTTTTTAGAGCCGCAAAGTTAAGTTTGTCTTTCGCAAAAGACGGGCAAAAATCATCGAGAATTGATTCCCGGATGTACTATCGACATATAAGTTGGTTTGCTTACAAAACCCCCACTGCGCGAGTCAGACTCGCACTTGTCCGGTTTTTTGGTGAAACGTGATAATCTCTGAAACCATACCATAAATAGTTCTTCTAATTTCTTTTTGTATTTTATAGTCCAATTTTTGAGAAAGTTTATAGATTTTCCAATCACGACCCTTATGAGCGGAGCAATGACCATACTGCGGGGAGGGCTAGTTATTACCCAGTTTTTTAGCCCTGGGGCAAATATTTTTTTGTCAGACCTATGAGGCAATTTTTTTTGTCCACCGATGTGCGCGCAAAAATACATTAAAATTAATATGAAATTACTTTAATAAGGTAATACTTAGTAAGTATATAAGAGCCAGGGGTGCAACTGCCACCCCCTGGGTCTAATGCAGGGCCTATGGCCCCCTCTCCCCCTGATACGCCTATAGTTAGTATTATTTTAACTCTCGATGTGTCTATTAATTACTATGGGTAATGCTTCCAGGTCTTTGCTTTTGCTAATTTGTTAAAGAACGTAAAATCCGAAGTTTGGAGATTGGAAAATAGTGACCGTAAGTTTTTTATGACTGGCTTTTCCTCACAGGCTTTCTACCTAATGCATGGCATAACAGGCATTAAATGTATATGTAAATTGTAAATGAATTTCTTTTGTGTTTCAGTATTACCTAATTAAATTATTCAAGATAGAGAGAAGAAAAAAGTAAAGATCTAAATATGAAAAAAGCTGAAAACCAGAAAGAAATACAGAGTAGACCCTTAAGTGTCTTTTGAAATACGTTGATAGACAAAATGTTTTTTAACATATACATCGACCGAATGAGTAAACAGGTTTTCTGTTTAATGACCGCGACTTTAGGTACCATCATATATTAATAGGTATATAGAATCGACTTTCGAGTAGCGGAATCTTCTATCATTCCTATGACCTCCCTTATATATCCTCCTTATAACATATGTATGATACATTTGTAAGTTTTTAATTTGTTTTCCGCTTAACAACAACAACACTAAAATAGGGGAAGTAATTTACTCCACAAGTTTATTACGTACTAGCAGCGCCCCGCGGTTTCACCCACGTAAGTCCCGGTCCCGTGAGAATATCGGGATAAAAAGTAGCCTTATGTCGTAATCCAGGTCTCAAGCTATTAACATACCAAGTTTCATAGCATTCGGTTCAGTAGTTTTTGCGTGAAAGAGTAACAAACATCCATACATACATACATCCATACATCCATAGATCCTTACAAACTTTGACGTTTATAATATTAGTGGGATTAACTAATAAAATGAAAAAAAGATGTAGTACATTTGCAGATACTTCATTAACTTTATTATAACTATCTAACTTAATTACAGAAATACAAAGCCAGAAGTTTCCTAGTACAAGTAGTGTTCTTATAAAGTATCGGATCCTATTTATTATTGTTATACAAGCCCTTTACGATGATGGGCCATGTATTTATGTGTATAGAGATATCATATTAATAATGTAAATAATTTTCACCCGCCACCTAAAGAGGTTTAATAACATACCTGTCGCGGAAGCGCAAAGGAAGAGTCGACCCGTCCTTCCGGGCGTTTTCCACTTTTCACATTCACTACCCTTACACTTGTCTTAAAATATGTGAACCCAAGACATAAGTTAAAAAAAAAACACAGGATATTAAAAAAGTAAACAGTCACACAGTTCCAAAGAGTCTTTCATTTCAATTTTAGAAATAGAAAACAAATTAATCATGAACGGAGATACTATAATCTAGATTCGAATTTTCGAATTTAACATCGTACGTCACTAAGTAGTGCGTTTAGAAACCGGTAGCACGAGGCGTGCTCGCAGTAAAGAGGTTGATTATCAACTGCAGGTGAGTGAGTGAGGCGTCGCCGTCGATGCCGGCGAGAGGCTGGGTGTGTTTGGGGCCGCGTGTGAATGTAAAGATTTGTCGATTTAAACATATGTTAAAGCCAGTTTAAGCCGGACATTAAAGGGCTAAACCAGGATGGTCAAGTAGAACTTCCTTCCTCCCTTAAAGGAAAATTGTTGACTATAGATCTCTGGAAGCAGGTAAATTGAGGTGAAAGTTAATTATAAAACATGAAAAGCTAGAGAGCTTTGGCCATAAATCATCCTTGTGTGGGAATTAAAATGTGGTTAACAGATAATAAATTGCTTACCACGTATCAAGTATCTGAGAGAAATGTTAGAGCACTTACTCAAAAGCGATGTCATATTATCCTTAACTAGCAGGCTGCGTATATTACTTACACAGTTTATAACAATTAGACCAATGTATCCACTTAAGTATTTAAAATAGAACACCTTAATTTAAAAAAAGGAATGGAGACATTGTTGCTGAATATTTCAAGAAGATAGGATTTAAAAGCTTAATGCGTAAGCTCTTCAGCAGTTGCGTGATATTCGGACACAAAGTGACCTTTATTATTAGGTAATTTCTTCATCTTCGTTCTCCGTGTTTGTTATTGAAAAATATGGAATAGCTCTTTATATTGAAAACATTTGGTAACTCTAGCAATAGAAAGTTACAGAAAGTTAATAGCTAGTAGGTGTCAATTAACAGATCTGGCTAAAGTTGTTTTATAAAGACAGAACCTTGTTCTCATTAATACCACCAGTACTCCACTGACGTGTAGTAATACAAGGAATTCTGGGATAATTATCCGATTGTACGATTGTCTGCACTTTTTTATTCCATGCTCTCTTTTAATTTAGAAAATATGAGACCTTATTTTCACTACCTATTTCGATTGAGATGTGTATTTCTTGAAAGAGATCTTTTATAAATATAAAAATAACACTTATAGCCGAACCGGAGGGCTTAACAAGGCTGCTAGCATTGTTAATAAATATGAAGAGATGATGGCAGTTCTGAATACATAGGATAGCCAAACACTCTGACATAATGGTGTACAGCGCAATATTTAGTTAAAGTATGGAACTGTCGACATAATAGTATACAATTCGTAATATTTGATTAAAGTATGAAACTGTCTATGTAAATATTACTTTAAAGTGTCTCCATAAAGTAGGTTTAAGCCGGACATTAAAGAGCTAATCCAAGACGGCCGAGTAGAACTTCCGTCCTTTCTTAAAGGAGAATTGTTGGTTGTAGATCTCTAGTATTTGAAAAATTTAAAATTAAAGTATAATATATACATGTAAAGAGGAAAAGGCCATTATCAAACCCTTGCGTGGGAATTAAAATTAATTTCAATCCACCTGTGAACGTAAATAAGTTATGTTCCCTCCTTTATTTGAAAAAAAACTTTTTTTATTACTTTTCTTTTTATTAAAAAACTTTTAAAAAATAAACAGTAATGGAGTTGAGTTGAGTGGAGATACATTAGTTTTATAAGGTTGTAATGTACATTTATGCAACCACTTGTCTTACTTTATTAGGTTAATTTTGGAAATAATGAATTTCGACTGACCTGTTGGTCTGGTGGTTACCTACTGAGCGTGACTACCAAGCCAGAGGTCGTGGACAAATAATTGTGTGATGAGCACGATCATTTTGTTCTGTGTCTGTGTGTAATTTATCTATGTATGAATTTATTTAGTGATATATAAATTCATACATAGATATATGTTCACCGGCAGTCTGGTTACATAATACAGGCTCTGCCTTGTTTGGGATCAGACGTCCGTGTATGAGGTGTGTCAAGTTATCCTACTAATATTATAAACGTGAAAGTTTGTGAGAATGTATGGATGTATTTATGTATGGATGTTAGTTACTCTTTCACGCTGAAACTACTGTACCGATTGCGATGAAGCTTGGTATGTAGATAGCTGGAGACCTGGATTAACATATAGGCTACTTTTTATCCCGATATTCTCGCGGGATCGGGACTTACACGGGTGAAACCGCGGGGCGCTGCTAGTTATTTCTAGTTTAATTTTTACTTTAATCCTGTCCGCTTATGACATGTCCAAATAGCGGCAAAATGTTAATCGGTTAGGGCTACAACTGTCTAGTATCGGGGATAAGGCATGACTTCTAACTGTAGGTCTTGTAATGTTAAAACGCATGGGCGAGTAGTTTGAGGTCTGAGAATTATTATGGAGCAACAATTAATCAGATCCATTTTTAGTCTAGAGAGTTTCAAAATCGTTGTTCAAAGTTATTCACAATAGACATGAAGACGTTTGCTATTATATTATTAATAGACCTAATCTCAAAAGTCCATAGTAATGTCTAACATTGTGACAACATAGTTACTATAACTTTTCGATGATTAAGATTGCCTTCAAGGGATTGTTTCGGTAAATGGCCAGGATTTAATATATAGCTGCTCCTCTATGAATATGAGTTAATTCATGAAGCATCTATTTCTCGACTTTTTTATTTTACCTATTTAATTAATACGAGCTAATATTGTAGATAAACTAACTCCAAATCTTGAGTTTTTCTTTGTTTGATAAGGGACAAACAGCGCCGGCTCTAGCCCTTGACGATGAGCGAGATTAAATTTTAGCGCCCACTTTTATTTTCACTTCATATTCACATTTTTCTTTATTGTATATTGGAATAAGCGTTTGTCTTCCAACTCACCTGATGGACAGCTAAGATGAAGACGAAGATGGTACACGCCGACCCAAGGGAAACCTATTCACTCTACACTTGAACATTCCAGGATTATAATTGACTGCAAAAATAGACGCAGGCAGTTCATTCAATTTCGACTATGAAAGGAGGGAACCTTAGTAATAGGATAAAGGAATGGTGAGGGTTCAATTAATTCGAAGAGAGCTTTCGCACACTCACCGAAGTGAATCTTATAAATACGATAAGCAGGCGACTTTACGACAATGCTCAAGGCTATGTAGAGCAAGTACATCGTCATTTATAAGCCTACGGGCACTTCGGTCAACAGAGTCCATAGCTTCTAGTTGGTATTTAGCTGAGGCATCAGAAAAGGTGGCTGCAGTAGTCCATGCAAGATCGTACTGTATAAATAACTGTAATACATAAATTGTATTTTATTTTCATGTTAAATTTTTTTAAAGATCTACGATCTACTGCGATTTTTATATATATAACTTGATGTAGCCGTTTCGTGTAATTTTTAACCGACTTCAAAAAAGGAGGAGGTTCTATGTTCCACTGTATATGTATATATTATTTTTTGTATGTTTACCGATTCCTCAAAGACGCCTAGACCGATTTGGACAATTCTTCTTTTGATTGAAACGGTATATTTCCCAAGTGGTCCCATGGTCATCAGGGTAGGATCAGATGATGGGATACTGGAGAATTCGAGGGATCTCTTCAAATTTTATAGGCACACTTGAAGCGGTTTGGGTATTTTGTGATGCATTGAAGTCGGTGATATTATAACACATATTGTTTACAATTTTTAGCTTTTAGCACTTCTTTTAATATAGACTTAAAGTATTCCAAATTTCAGGTTCTTCCATTGCAGATTTTTTTAAATGCCTCCATATAATTATCTATACATATTAATAAATAGATTTTATTAATACTTGTAAGTGACCATCAACCAGTAGTGGTTAGAGTCAACCTCAATACCACTGAAAGTATAAACTTCGGTCTGTTTTACATTTTTCGAAAAAGAGTTAACTTTCGCAATGATTCATAATATACTTGTTTAATGTACCAACAAAGTTTAGGATAATCATAAATTTAAAATAACCCCATCTGGTAAATCCCATCAACGATTAGAAAAGAGCTGATGATCTTGGAACGGCTGAACAGATTTTCTTGAATTGTATCTAAGAACACCGAGAGTGTTCAAGTCACCAATTCAAACGAATGTTTGGGAGCTACGATGCCACAGACAGACACAGACACGTCCAACTTATAACATCCCTCTTCTTCCGTCGGGGGTTAAAAATTAGTAAGATCTTCTTTTTTATATTTTTCATTTAAGTAGGTATTATTCTAACGTAGTGTTTGTATACTCTTTGGGTATTATATTCTACAATTTACGATAAAAAAATGTTAGTTGGTACTTACGTAGTAACTACTTAGTAATCTGTGCTTACGTACGCAATAAAACTTGCTCAGAAGGGTTAAGAATCTTAGACAGTGATCTTTATCCACTGGATAAACCTGTGGCCTATTATGACGTAGCGTATGTAAATATAATCCTTCCTTTAACAATCACTTGTGGAGCATCCCAGCCGTAAAATGTCCATTGTTAAAGATAGGTCACTACTAATGACAGAACGAATAAGAAGACGCTAAGCTTCCGCGATGGAAGACTGCCGTTGTGGAAGTTATTGGGAGAAATCTTTAATTTTTTGGACAACACTTATAACACAATTTAATTAAAAACTAAAAACACTTAGTCTCATCTATTTAGCTAAGCACACTAATTGAGTGATCCACATATCTTTTAACGTTAACTTTCTACATTTTTTTACTGAATATACCATTTTGTACGAGACTATTAAAAAGTAAACACCAACTAACTTTTTAATTTTGCCAAAAATTTGCAAAAAATTGATACAGGCTGTTCAATCTTATGCACACGACATCACTTTATCTACTCAAATACCTACTTCATTTGTTGATCTGCGGGTCTACGTACAAAAGCGATGTTTCTTATTGTTTCTATCGTATGGGAATCGAGCGAGTGGGAAAACTAAAATAATCTAAACAACTGAAAACTCCGTCCACCCATATACAGAGAGAATGATCGCACTTAACCACCACTATTAGCGTAGTAAACTAAGGGTATTCTTTACTTTCTTTAGGTAAATGTACATAAAAACTTGTGCTTCGAATTATTTAGCACGGAATTACATACAACGATTGCCGGTATAAGTCAAGAGTCAAGTTTTAGCACGGAATTAGGGAAACTCGATCAGCCAAATGGCGATTATTTCTATAAGTTAAAGGCTACGCCGCAAAATAAGTTTACATCCATCTTGTAATCATCGTCTACAGAATTAAACTGTTTCCATTCCTACTGTCACCTTTCTACTTTTTCTGAAAACTGACATCAAACTAGAAAATGCCTTAATATGGTACCTTTCATTATAAACAGGTAAATAATCAAGCTACATTTACTCTAAATATTGATAAATTGTAATAGGCGTTCATCATTCATCTAACCGGATAGAAAATGACGATGAAGACGAAGATGGGACACGCCTATTCAAGAGAAACCTATTCACTCTAATCTTGAAATTAATAACTTTAGACATCTCACACACGGCCGTCTGATCCCAAACTAGGCAGACCCTGTACTGTAACCAGACTGCTGATAAACATACATATATGTTACTAAATACATACATATTTTAGAAAAATTATACCCAGACACAGAACAAATGATCATGCTCATCTCACAATTGTTTGTCCAGGGTGGGAATCGAACCCACGACCACTGGCTCAGCAGTTAGGATCACTAACCGCTAGTTTTCTCATTTAGTGTAAAAATGTTCTCCTTGTTTATTGAAAATGTATATGGAGTGTAAATAATTATAAACGTATACAGAGAGACTTCCATCTTTCTCTTCACACCATCTATGCATATACATACTTGCCCATAATTACTAGGGAACTGTCCTATTTCCCAAAAATATGTAACCCTCTTTTTCCACCGATTTTCTATATTTTTATTTTTTCTTGTTTTGTAGTTTTTTATAGTTTCTTTACCTATGGTTTGATCTTAGTGTCTTTCCCTATCTACAAAACAGTGCAGTACCTTTCTCTCGTCTGTTTGTCAACCGATATTCTTTTGTTTAGTAAATATTTACGAGCTTCAGTGTTATCAATAAAAAAAATTGTAACTTTTTTTAATGCACAGTTCAGTACCTACATGAGGGATATTCATTTAACATCGATATATCGAATTTACTCGATGTTTTCCATACGATATATCGGATTGAATCGATGTTTCGACTAATATTTATTCTGTTTGATATATTTATTTATAGAAACATCGAATCTTTGCTTTTTGTCAAATTTATTAAAAAACAAATTCTGACTAATAATTACAATAAAAACAGAAGTAAATTTTTAACACAAGTTACTTGATGATTTCAATTTTAAATAAAGCATTCATAAGTCATTAACAGGTAGTAACATCAACAAAGAAATAGAATTAAAGGATTTTTGCAAAGTTAGTCATAAGATCAATAGTTCCCGTTGCGGGACACAGCGTTTTTATTTTGGGTTCAATTCGGACATAGGCGCTTTACCTTCGGTTGAGATTTTATGTCTTATCACTTTATCACATACCTACTACTTCGTCCGCGTTTGCAAATTTACTCCGTTTTGTAACATTTTTCATTGATGCTCCGCTCCTATTGGTTGTAGCGTGATGTTATATAGCCTATAGCCTTCCTCGATAAAATAGCTATCCAACACTAAAATATTTTTTCAATTCGAATCAGAAGTTCCTGAGATTAGTGCGTTCAACCAAACAAAAAACTCTTCAGCTTTATAAATTTAGTATAGATAAGTCTATGAAAATTAAAACTTCTATAAAAAAATAAACCTGTATGCGTGGTATGCACACGCCATCTATTGTTACTTACAATCAACTTTCTTTAGTCATAAAGCCGCCACCAGATGGACCTTGTCCAATAAATAATTATATTTTAAATAACATATTTAATTAATTACGTGAGTACCTCACACAGTATTTTTGATTTCTTTATATAATTAAAGTTACCAGGTGATGAGGTTTAAAGAAAAAAAAGTATGTAGCAATAAAGTGTATTTTCTCATCAATTACAAACTATTCACTTCATATTTTATAGTTTTTCAATGCATAAGTATTATTTTCAACAAAATTACTGCTTCATTTTTACTTAACTAAGAAATTAAATAATATATCTACTATAATCCAGTCCACAACACTTTCAGGAATACAAAAATTATACAACCTATTTTGATAGCAATGCCATATATTTATGTCCAGCCACTAAGAGCAATAAGTAATTATTGCTCTTAGTCCAGCCATACTTATCTAGATAGACAAGCATGGAAGTTTGTTCTCTTACTATAGTTTTTGCCTGTTGGCAGGAGCAATAACAAGGTCCTGACAGTCACTCCAAAACGGACTATGCTACAAGGGAGCTCCTATACATAACAATTACTAAGGCTTTAACTCGGTTATTGAATGCGTTTTATTAAAATTATATTGTACATCCTAAGGACACAACAGTAACACACTGATGTAAAGGAAGGCATGTCCATTTTTAGGCAATTTTTTTGCTAGTGCAGTATCCAGTTTAGTTTTTAGAACACAAACAAGAACAAGACAGTGTCCATTCAGATCATCACCGTTGGTAATAGCTACCACGATTCCTTGAGCCCTATAATTGAGGTTTCACATCCTTATTCAAAATTAGAGCTGGGTTTTGCATATCAAGCTGAGATTGAGCAATGTCACTGAGTGCACCCTGGATCTTCTCTAGCAGGATCTCGCCTTGGCGAACTACCTAGAATTTTAATTATAGTATCATTAGAATTTAAACTGTGTAACAACTTCTCACATCTTCTTTGTTGTATGCTAATAAATTGTGCTTGTATTTTAGGATTTTTCAAAATTACGGTTGCACCTTGCAAAAGTAACTATTCTATGCATAAGTGATCAATCAACCAATTGTTTTTAATTCCTGAAAATTTATCTATTTCAATTAATACTTATTCATAAAGTTATCAAATAAAAATTTTAAACTTTACACGAAAATTGTATGAGTTCATTAATGAGCTTCAGAAGTAGTAAAATTCATAACACACCAGGCGATTACTAATTAACATCACTGCCACATAAATACATTTTGATTCAGGAACAGTGAGATTTCATTGTAATATTTCCTGAAAAACTGTCTATCAATGGGATATAGAGGTCATGAAGAGATGCAGCATTGAGTGGTATATCAACACAATATAATGATGATCAGGACTAGGCCTGCCATCACATAAATTGCCGACGCCAGACAAAAACTTCAAAATCCCAGACACGGGTGAAATCGAGATTCTTTCTTAGGACACCTTCAAAAAAGCGCCGATTCCATTCGCATTTTTAGCTTGTTAGTTTTACCCGGACACTTTTTGAAATCCCCACCCGGACGCTCCCCGGATGCCCTCTAAACTAGGACAAATTCGGGGAAACCTGGACGCAGATTGCAGCCCTAATCAGGACATACCTACATGCCTGTATATTGACTTACCTCTTCTAATTGTTCTGCTGCCTCTTTATTTTCAGCTTCCAGGCGCCTCAAACTTTGCACCTGCAGCTCCGTAGAGCTCTCCTCACTAGGGAGTGACTCAATCAGTGTATCTATATCCTTAGCACAGCGAGATATCAACGTAGCAAAGAGCATAGCATAATCCTCTTGATTCTGTTGTTGTTGTGGAGTTTGCGACCCGCTACGGTCGAAACCAGGGAACTTGCTAGGCGTAGAGAACTGCTGCAATATTCCAATGCTATTGCAGAAGTGTTCAGCTTGCTGTAAAAAATGTAAACAGTTACAATACCTATACTATGTTTGTTTTTAATAGAAACTTAGTATAGCCCAAAAGTTACCTGGTTTATGGTGTCTTGCAGTTGTGTGAGGCGGTCTGCCATCTTTCAGCTTTAATCAATCGAGATTTTAGTGTTAAAATTAAGAGAAAACCCAAAATAAAGTACGACAAGTAGACATACAATTGAAAGAACGAAAAGTTTTGACACTAATTAATGATGCCAGCATTGCCAGCATTTGAACTCGTTAACCTCTAAGCGTGTTTTTATTATCTACCTTACGATTCCTCTTTCCTCTAAGTGAGAAACATCACTTGGGTGCGAGATTTTACTCCATAAGTAACGAATGGCATTTTTTAGAGAAAGTATGGTACTACCTTACTTGTCGCAACCAACCTCTATTGATATGAGTAAAAACTTAAAAACATCTTAAAATCTCCTCACTATCTCAATTTTATCTCCTCAAGTTGAGGGAAAAAACTCGAGATCGGCAACACTAACAGCCTTTGACAAATCCCCTAATGTTGCCAAACTAATTATAACAGTATGAATGCATTGCTGCTTTTATAGTTGGGAAATGATCGCACCTTCATCTAAGACCTGAATGCTGAAGTCGTATTCTACTGCAAAATATATTTGCAGTGGAGTTTTCTTTAGAAAAGATCAAAAGAAGAGAACATTTTTTTCAGGTTGTCTACAAGACAAAACCATTGACTTTAATTAACTCTCTAACATAACGAGAAAGTTAACGTACCTAAGAGATTAGATCTCATAGTCCTGATTGAACATAACATATAAATCTTTCACAAAAAAAATGTTTCTGACAAAGAATTACCTTAATTAACATATCAGCTGGCGTACAGTCCACTTTACAATAATCAATTTCGATCATTTTAGTACTAGATAATTCTTTACCATAATGTTATTTTATATTAATATGTTTTATCCCTATGCCAATTATAGTACTTAAATTAGTGAAGTAGCACTTTGACGATCATTAAAATATGTTACAGAGTCGGTCCTTTGAGTTAATCCAGTGTATAAAATTTTTACATTTACAATTTCTTTGGCAGCCTCACAAAGAGCAATATATTTTGCCTCAGCAGTTCAGCACTGCTCAATGTAACACATCACTGTTTGCGAGCTTGCCAAAATATAGTAGTAGCACCACGAAATCCACCGAACATCGAGAAATAACTTGTGAAAGTGCGACCAATGGGTCCATTGTCCCAATCAGTATCTGCAATTTGTTTATAATGGCGTGGCGTTCCTAACATTCGTACCAATTTGTGCAAAAATTCGCATACAACTGATGCGATTTTTTACATGTTTGACTATCTAATTTGACCAGACTATTAGCAGATTTCCTGATTCGTTAAAGGCACCGCTGATCTCTTCTCCTAAGGCATATACTCTAAGACTAAATTAAGCGATTAACAGGTTCAGAAGCAAAACTGCTATAGCAGAAAACGGTTTTTGAACTGACAAAATTATTGTCAAATGTCAAAATATTTAACTGACATATAGATATCAATGTCGTTTACCTACGAAAATCGTGAAAAGTGGTGAAAAGCTGGTACATTGTTTTTAATAGATCTATTATTTATAAAATGGGATTATATCAGTTTTAACTTCTGCGAAACTTCTAAAGTTCATATTAGACCCTCACTGTGAGCAGGTGCGTCATACATTAAGATCATTTAAGATACAATATGAAAATCTTCGAGTCCATAATAAAATAATATATTATTAATATTTTTCATATTATGAATTATCAAGGGGTGCGGTTTCAGGTGGCATAAGTGGAACTATGCCGGAGCATTTGGAACTCCAACACCTTGTCGACCTGTCGGCGGGAAGCGGCGATGAAACACTTCCTAATTTACTTGAAAACAAAAGGCCTTTGATAAAGAGATGCCCATACCTCGGTCTGATACTGGCGACACTTTCATCATTGTTTTTTTCATTGTGTTCGGTCATTGTTAAAAGCCTAGACAATATTCATCCAATGCAACTGGCAATGTTCCGTTTTATGGGAGTTTTGTTACCAACTGTTCCTATAGTTATTTATACAGAGCAGCCAATATTTCCTGAAAAGAAACGGCTGCTTCTAATATCACGTTCACTTGTTGGTACATTCGGCTTAGCATTCAGTTTTTATGCGTTCCATTACATGCCATTAGCCGACGCATCTGTTATTGTATTTTCAGTGCCTGTCTTTGTTGCATTATTTGCAAGGATTATCTTAAAAGAACAGTGTGGGATTTGGAATGTAATATCTATTGTGTTAACTCTTATTGGAGTTATATTAATTACCCATCCACCATTTTTATTTGGTGATGACCCAGATGCTGAACACAACCCTAAATATGATAGTACGAGAGGTGCTATAGCTGCATTCCTCTCAACCATAATAGGAGCTAATGCTTATGTTCTACTTCGTATGCTTAAAGGGTTACATTTCTCCGTAATCATGACAAACTTTGGTGCTATTGCAATATTACAAACGTTTTTGTATTCGTTAATATTTGGTGTTTTATGTATGCCCAACTGCGGCACTGAACGTTTTCTTGTTGTATGTTTGGCACTGTTCAGTTATTTAGGCCAAATATTGTTGACAATGTCATTACAAATGGAACAGGCTGGTCCTGTTGCCATAGCTCGCTCTGCTGATATAGTTTTTGCGTTTTTATGGCAGGTCATGTTCTTTAATGAGATTCCTGGTAAGTTTTCTATCTGTGGAGCTGTTTTAGTTTTGAGTTCAGTAATGCTGGTTGGATTACGTAAATGGGCACTGGCATTACCATCTGATTCACAATTAAAAAGTAAACTAGGTGTGCTGGCACGATAATCCATAAATATTTAGTCTCACTTGCATAAAAATATAATAGAATAACTGCCAATTTATTTTATTATTTTCAATGATATAATAATTGTTGCTATACATTATTGCTAAGATTTAAATTTTTTTGTTTTTACATGGGCTAAATATTTATGATAATCAAGCCTGCATTTCAATGATCCACACAATCTATAAAATATATTTATTTGTATATTGTATATAATTTACATTATTTATAAATCATAACTTATACGGCATATTGAACAAGATGTCTAATTGTTTTTTAACATTTATTTTTTATTTAGATTCTAAGAGTACTTTGATTTATTGAAATGTAAATCTGTGATCCAATTCTCCAAAAACTCACAGATCAGTAAAATAGATATGAAGATTTTTTATTTTGGTGCTTAGTTTAGTTTCAATTATTAAAATGCAAATCCGTAATCAATACTCAGATCATTACAATGAATATGATATCTTTAATTTCAAGATTTTAGATTAGATTACTTTTCAAATTAATTTTTATAAGCATATTCTGATTTATCAATCCCTAATTCTCAAACCAGAATTGCAGTATTTCTGTTTTCAAAGATTTCGTCATTTCACTGCAGTTACAGAAGTGTTTACTTTAAATATACATATATAATTAAATATAGACAGACACAATAAGTATTATAAATTGTAATTTAAGTCAAACTTTTCACCCTAAAAGACTGAGTAAGTCCACTCTAACTTGTGTTGTGTGTTTGCCTCTAATCTTTATTGGCTTTAATATTTAGATCTTATTCTATAGTTTATTGTTGTCAAACCCTTTTTCATGTTATTTATTTAGTTATGTTGTTGTTTGCAAAGCCTATTCTTGTAACGCTGGTGAATCCAATCACTCTAAATGTTACATATCATCACTGTTGTGTTGTTCCTTATTGTAAGGAAGCGTCCGTATGAAATTATTTTAACTGTTATATTGAAATTATATTTTACATAGTATTAAAAAAAATATTGTCATAATCACCTAGTCATTTGTAAGTAATTGCATACTAGTTATATTAATCTAGATATTTTTTGTTACTAGATGCAAAACTGATATTTTTATAGGATCAAATTCATCTGGACATGAATCTATATTTAGTTTAAGTAGCTTTAAAGTTAATGTAGCGGAGAACTACTTTGTTTGAAGGTCTATTCTAGTCATTGTTATCCTAATTCATGGCACAATAGTGTATAGTTTTAAGTACACGGGTGATATTTCATTCTTTTTTCCTTCTTTTCCTACGAGAAAAACATAAAATCTTCGGAGATTATATTTCTTCCTTGCGGACTTTTATAGATTGTTTTAATTGAAGCGACACTCCATCTGCTTTATTGACGATGGATGAAAGATCTAAGTTTGAAACAAAAAAAGATGATGCATATAGAAAATGGTATTGACTTGGTACTAATATTATATGTGTTGTTTAGATATCTGATTCATCTATGTATGAGGGTACCAGGTAATAATATCTTTAAATAATAAGCAATATATTTTTGGTTATGTCTGTATTTTCCACACGGTACCAATTACCTATTTACTGTATAGGTGTCAGTTGTCATTTTTATCCTACTAATATTATAAATGTGAAAGTTTGTGAGGAAGTAAGTATTTAATAGTATAATGTTTGTTGCTCTTTCACGCAAAAACTACTGAACCGATTGCGATGAAACTTGGTATGTAGATAGCTGGACACCTGGTCACAAATGAAATCAAGTCACCGAAAACCAACAGGACCTACCTGGTTGTAATCTGTTGTCGGTGCAAATAATTACATCTTTTATGTTACCAACCCTTTGTTTTTGTTTGTGAGCTGTCATACATAACTTGAACGTAGTGACCTATAAAGTCAGGCATAAAAAACCAGGACCGGAAAAGGATGTCGCTATTTATGTGTTCCCGTAATAAAGGACAGAACATTGTCGCCTGTTCGTAAGGAATAACTTTTGTCTGTTGTACACACCTAGTGAATAACCGGAATAATTTGCAGCGCTTCAATTAAAACACGATTCATTTATTTGCTTAAATGGAATCGCGAAAAAACCGGACTTTGCAACCTCTGACCCTGCATAATTAATTAAGCTACACTCTGATTGATTGAAAACTTTCACACGATATTTTTAATAGTATTAAACTGCTTTTACATTCTGATGTGCTGTGCCACATGTAAGTAACCATTTTAATTCAAACGACCTGTGTATGAGTACAATCAACATTAATAATTGATAGGTAAATTGAGTTCCACGCTTTTTTTTATTGGTATGCGTCTCAATCTAATATTTTTTTCTGCTAAATAATTGATGTTGTTGACTGTACATAATTGATTGGATTGTGATATTTTTACTTCTAGTCATAAATACTATGTACACTGCTTAATTGATTAAATATAAAGTTCAAGACGAGCCAGGAACACTCTTTTATTATATTCCTAAAAACCCAACCGAACTTAGAACTTAGTGGGTAGGCAACTTGGTAGAAAAGTAACTTGACCACAATTTTTTCACCATTCTTCTCAGGGGCGCAACAACGGGGGGCGTCCAGGGTGTCTGGACACCCCCTAAAAACCTGTGGACACCCCCTTTGAGGGTGTCCAAATATCCCCACATAACTCAGAAGACGATGCGCCGAGGAGTCTGCGGAAAATTTTAATAAAAATGTAATTTTTTCGCCGTAAAAAGAATGTTTATCGTAATACCAAATTATTTTAAATAAGTCAATAATATTATATTAAGTGTTTTGATGACCTTTTTTTTAGTCCTCATAGAAAATTATTTTGGACACCCCTACTTTTTGAGGGTTGTTGCGCCCCTGATTCTTTTACTAAATTTGTGTGCTTAAAGTGCAATGCTCTTTAAAGATTATTTTGTATGAAGTAGAATAAGTACGTGAAGAATATGGTATTCAAAGTTTATCACATTAAGTATTTTCCCGGTGAATTACTGTGACCGTGTTAAACGCCCAAGGCAGTGTTAACGTCCGGGATCTGTACTCCCACTTGTTTATCCAACCAGAGGCATAAGTAATTTAATAATATTGTATTTAAAAAAATGGTATTATTGGAAATTATGCAAGTAGTGTGAATTTTAAGTAACTAGCTGCACCCCGCGGTTTCACGCGCGTAAGTCTCTCGTTAAGTTTTCTTAAATTTTCCGCAGAACTTTCTTATTCTTTTCTTTCATAAGAACCTTCTCCTGACAATAACAAACAAAAAAAGAAATAGCGAAATCGGTCCAGCCGTTCAGGCGTGATGCCGTGGCCGTGACCAAGGGAAATAGGGATTCATTTTTATATATATTGCTAGATTGGGGAAAATTATTAGTCTGATTGATAATTAATTATCTAATGGAATTTCAAGAGTAAGGTCTCTACTTTTCGTACTTCTCCTTTTTCTTCTTTCTGCTGGATAAAAACAAATTGTAGAGATGGGTGGATCTCTTCAAAATAAATTAAGTGCTTCTTCTTCGTCTTCAGGTGGATAAACAAATACAATGCCCAAATCGCCAATATCTTGAATATCTCGGAAATAACCAAATTTAGGATAATAGTATCAGGGACTAAATTAGCTCCAAATGGGCTCTACTTTAACCCCTTAAAAGGAATGAACCGTATTTCCTGTTGCCTTGTATCAGCGGTGTACTGAATATTTTATTTTATTACTGGCAGTTCCCGCGCGGCTTCGCTCGCGTTTATATGTTTAGATATTTTTCGCAGAACCCTAATTCTTTTCCAAAGTAAAAGTAAGTCCTAAGTTACTCCTTATAACACTAGCTTTCTGTCAGTGTAAGTCCCGTGGAAATCGGTCCAGCCGTTCTGGAGATTAGCCGGAACAAACAGACAAAAATTTTAAAAACTGATTTTTAGGCATAGGTATCGTGCAAATAACTGTATGGGCTTAAAAATCTGTTGTTGACATTACAAACAGACACTCCAATTTTATTTATTTATATTATTATATATTGATTTTCATTCTATTTTCCTTGTCACTTTCTATCAGGTGAGTCTAGGGCTGCCATCCGTCCGGGTTTCCCCGGATTTGTCCTAGTTTAAAGGGCGTCCGGGTGGGGTTTTCAAAACGTGTCCGGGTAAAACCCGGACACTATGTGCCAGGGGACACTTATAATTGTTAGATGAATCGGCGTTTTTTTAAGGTTCCCGGACAGGGAAAGAATCTCGATTTCACGCATGTGTCCGGGGATTTTTAAGTTTTTGTCCGGCGTCGGCAATTTAAGTGATGGCAGGCCTAGGTGAGTTGGAAGATAAATGCCCATCCCATTCCATTTCACAAAAAAAAAGAAAGAATTTCTGCGTCGCTATATCTTAGAAATGGTCATTCTTAGGAAAATAAGTGTTAGGACTGTTTTTATGGGATCAATGGAGACTTTTCACATTTCACAATGGTGTTCCCAACATTCGTAGGTACCAATTTTCAGCTATATGCTAATTTTTGCAAGCTGCGTGCTATTTGTTTTTATTTAGCTCTGCTATTTTTCGAGCTGAGCTAACTTGACTGGACCGGACCGAAGTGCAATCCAATCTATGTCGTGATTTGATAAATGATTTAAATCGAAGATCGTATTATAAAAGACCGATCTGCTATAAGAATAAGACCAATATATTTTAGTTTATGATAAGACCGATGCAGATCGAACATCCCTATTACTGGCTGCTGAGCTGACATTTGACATAAGGCGGCAATTTTCTAACCTTCAAATCAAACAGTAAACAGTTTTGAAAAGTATAGTTTTGTTCGGATAGGCCTATTCCTACAAATTTTGTTGTCATCACTTGCATAAAAATATGAACAATTCTATACGTTGGAAAGTACCGGTAGTAGCTGAATGCGTTTTGGGTCAAATAGAAAAACGAGTTGTGGGAGTTGATAACAAAGATCGTTAGTTTCGTTTAGTTATGTTTATAAAGTTTTAATTATCATAAACTTAAATAATATCATTGCTATACTTTCAAGTTTTGGACGACGAACTGCTATCTCTGCATTCAGTGTTTGGGAACGTGCTGGAAAGATCTCTGGATATATTGGAGAAGTATCCCACTTTTACTGCCTATACTACAAAGACAAAGTCGAGAGTCCTATTGGAAATAAAAGGAGAAAACGACCACTGTTATCGAGTATTTCCTCGTGTTAACTACTGTCCTTGCCGTTCATTCAAACATCAAGTGTTAGAGCACAAATCTCAGGTGTTCTGTAAACACGTCTTAGCCGCTAGAATAGCCTTAATTCTTGGGCGTATAACAGAACACAAAGTGACCCAAGACCAGTATTTGATGTTATTACGGTCTATGTACGATATTGCCGAAAACAATGGATGAAGGAACATCACAGTACTATTTTACAGCATCTATGGACTCTGGGAAGACTTTGTGTAGTTTGTTAAAAGCTATACAGTTTCAAGAGGTAGGTAGATATATATTCAAATTCAATATCTCGAAATCGAAATAAATTTCTAATCTCTGTTACCTGATAGTCTGATATTCAATACCTGAAAACACTTAAAAGATGAGATATATCTTTAACTAGCTGACCGGTGCAACTTCGTCTGCATATGTAAATTTTCCCTATTTTTGCAACATTTTTCATTGATGCTCCGCTCCTATTGGTTGTAGGGTGATGTTATAAAGCCTATAGCCTTCCTTGATAAATGGGCTATCAAACACTAAAAGAATTTTTCAAATCAAACCCGTAGTTCCTGAGATTAGCGTGTTCTACCAATCAAAAGAACAAACTTCAGCTTTATAATATTAGTATAGATTTCTTCATTCCAGTAGAAGTTTGTGTAAAGTAATGTTGTATTACTGGGACTTTTGCTGATATATTGGGATTGCCTCAAGTTTGTGACAAAATTTTTGAATGATTTAAAAGACCATACATTTAATGAGTTGAGAGAGCCTCAGTGATCCTGACTGCTAGGCCAAAGGTGGGATCGATTCCCACACAGGATAAATAATCATGTTCATTTTTCTTCTGTGTCTAGATATAATTTATCTACAATATGTCATATACAATATACATTTAGTAATATGTAATTGTTTATCATCAGTCAGTTACAATAGTACAGGCTCTGCCTAGTTTGAGAAGTCTATTCCCAGTTGTGACTGGCTTTGTCACCACACAAAAAATAATCCCGACTGTAACCAGTCGTGATGTATAACACATACTTTCCCAGGTGACAAATGAGAAAAAAACATCTCAACTATCGCCAGTGGGGACGGTTTTGGCACTCGCCAGGTTCATTGTGGTCACAGTTCTAACCTAAACCTAGCCTTTTCTGTTCAATTGACCTACCCTATTAATAACAATTTTACAAAATGATGATTGATAGACAATTTCAGAATGACGATTGATAGACAATTTAAAAAAATATTGTACATTGAAGAACTTTCATTCAGTATTCATTTATTTATTTGTGGAACATACGTTAGTTTAGAGATACACTAACTAACTAACTAACACTACTACTAACTGTTAGATAAGTAGCCAGATGTCTACTTCTATCTGTATGTTGCTTGTGTTTATATCATTAGGTGTGGTTTGTAGTGAGGGTGAGTTTGTCTGTGGTATTTACTTTTTATATTTATTAATATTTCAGTCTGCTGTATTCTGTGCCCTTCCTGAAGGTTTGAAGATCACTGTGGAAGAGGGTAAATGTGTACAAGCTTCTGCCTATGTTCCCTCTGACAACTTCACCGAATATCATGTCAGAGACGATGTGGATGTAATGTTTAAGGTAAAGAATAAATATTTTTTTTATTCTAGGTGGTTGACAAGAACACATGCTTTCTAATAGCACCCTCTGTCCTTAAGGAAATTTGGTGACCTTACTGCTTAGTAGAAAGGCTAGACTTCAAACTATTATACTGTGGGGGTTTATCCCTAGTTAGATGGTTCCATATATGAAGAAGTCTGTTGTCTATGCTATACCTATCTGAATTATTATAAACCTGATATTGTAAACCTAGTCTCAACATTAACTCAATCACTGTTTTAGATAAGTATAGCAGTATTGGCAGAATGCCTCAATATATTTGGGTCTCTAGAAGAATCGAATTTGAAGATGTACTACAGAGGTGAGGGATCACCTTTACTCTTAGTGTAAGTTTCGTGTGATAATGATATTACTTATTGTTTTTAACTTAAAAACAATGCTTAATTACGTGTATACCCATTATAGTATCATTAATTTCGAAAAAGATTCGAGAAAGCAATAAAAAAAATATTTTTAAAGTTTTAAACTAAAAAAGTAATTATTTGAAGATAGTTTTTGTAAAGCAATTTGTTTGTTAGTGATAACAAGTTTTAACTAAAACAGCTGAAACCAAGTATAACCCTCCAGTTGTGGTACTTTTTTTAACTTTCTTTGTTTTTTTTTATGGTATGGCAAACAAGCAAATAGGCAAATGGCAAATGACTACCGCCGCCCATGAACACCTGCAACTCAAGAGGCACAAGTGCGTTGCCAGCCTTCAAGGCGGGAGTAGGGAAAGGGGTAACCTCACTCACACCTCGCTCAGCCGGTTTTCTGTGAGGCCGTGGCTCTCCCACTGGCACCTTTTCACGATCGAAAAGGCGCAATAAAATTATGTTTATGTATATTTTTAAAAATTTTGGTGGTAAAAGGTACATTATGGTAAATAGTCACTATATAGTCACTATATAGCCTATGAACAATTGTAAAAGCAACTTAGCTAATCTAAGAAACTTCACCCCTTTTTGAAGAAATACAGGGTGTAAATGACACCGTATTTCGGTACAGTGTCACTTACACAAAACACCTTTTTTTATGATTTTCCTCTCTCACAATGACTTTTTTTTTTGCCTTAAAGTGATATCACAATGAGTAAACAGAATATTTTACCGAAAAAAATACCAAAAACTGCAATGTAATCAATTAACCCGTTGCGTGTTTCGTGAACATACGTATGTGCATCGATTGCAGGTGCACCACGTGTCACGTGTACATAGGGTGTACAAATTAACTTTGTGACGATTTATGAAGGTATTCCTAACTGAAATATTTTTTTATATAATGGTGGTATACTTGTCTACGCATTTTAACAATTTTTTTGAATGGTACCCTTGAAATAAATATAAAATAAAATGATTTGTTGATTTTTCAACAGTCCGCCATTTTTGCGTCGTCAGCTAAAATTTTGTGTAGTTTGAAAAGTATTTTAAAGCAGGAAACGGTTAGTGTTTTTACTTTATTCTTATATCTAATTACTGATAAATATATGAAGAATAATTGTAAAACTACATAATTATGTATAATTACAAATAACAAGCAAAAAAAAGTGATATACTTTTGAAAACAAAAAAAAAACTTCTTCAAGCGCGAATATTTTTACTGTTTTATATTGGAAAATAAAATCAAAAGTATCTAAAATATATATAAGTTTTTTGATAATGTATATACAAATATATTTTCATAAGTAGTTAAATGTGTGTACGCTTATATAAATCGTAATTTTGTTTCCAATATCATGTTCTTCAAATTTCGGCGGTCGAGGTGCCGGCGGCGGGACGCCATTATGTGACGTCACATAAGTACAGTCATTTACAGTTTATTTTTCAAATTACTATGCAATATTGCACGCAATAGCGTCTTATTATATGTCTTAATTTATATGACTATTAGTATAATAGTAATAATTATGTCAAATAACACATTTAACATGGTTTAATGTTCCGAAACAATTGAAATAATTTTTACGGAATATTATGTTGATTATGTTATAATATATATCTATCCTAATATTATAAAGCCAATGAGTTTGTTTGTTTGGTAGAACGCGCTAATATCAGGAATTACTGGTTCTAATTGAAAAATAATTTTAATATTGGATAGCCCATTTATCGAGGATCGCTATTTATCACCAATAAGAGCGGAGCATCAATGAAAAATATTGCAAAAACGGGGAAAATTTACAATCGCAGACGAAGTTGCGCGGGACAGCTAGTTAAGTGTAATTTATAGATTTTACAAAACTAAACTTTGGGGCTAGTTCAATGCAATGGCGACCTTTATATTTAAAATCTCACTAGCAGTGCCACTACACAAGAATCATTAAAATGAAATAAAAATGCTTTATTTTTTTATACCACATCGGTGGCAAACAAGCATACGGCCCGCCTGATGGTAAGCAGTTATCATAATCAATGTATTTGTTTATAAAAATTATACATATCATTTATAATTTTCATTTGGATAATATGATAAAAACAACTTTTAACAATATTTACAGTAATTTTTCATCAATACATATGATTACTTGTCCTGATTGACTGATTAATTAATGCAGAGTCTAAACCGTTACAAGTTACAAACTTGAAATTTTGGCCCTTGATGTTACTTTGATTGCACTTTTATGTTGTAAGCATCCACTAAGAAAGTATTTTTGAAAATTTTACCCCTAAGTGGGGTAAGAAAAGAATGTACGGTTGTTTGGAAATCCGACCGTTTCATGTTTTTTTTTGTCTGGTGTCTCGTATTTCACACTCGTCTGTTAACTTTTCAGGTCGTCAATCCACCTGGGAGGCGCGAGTGTCCTACCTTCCATTTACATATGCTTCTTTTCCGATCTATGGCTCTATGCCCAGTAGTTACCCTGCAATAGGCTGATTAATTGATATAACTTATTGATATAAATAGGAATACATTAGGAAACATGTGATTGTGACTTGCATATAATTCGCAAGTAAAACAGACGGCGCCACCTATATTTTATATTTTAAAATAAAAAAAACTTCCGACTAACTCTGTTAGATTAATTACCCCAAAATAACAATTTTACGCATATTCCTTGTTTTGTACAAGGAATATGAGTACATTTGTTATTTGGCTTACGAATTTAGTAGCTTTCTTTCAATATAAAATGAGCAGGTAAGTTTAACATGTATATAGTATTGTTTATTTCATTATTATCATTTATTTTACTTGAGTTACATATCAGAAGAGTGTTTATTTAATAAAAAATCAATTTTTTTTATCTCGGGGTAAAAATACTTCCAAGTCGTTAAACTTAGATATTTGGCCTCCATACCACTGAAATTTGATACCAACACAAACATAGTCTTACATAAAATAATACACTTAAATATACATCTATGAACTAAATATAATAAACGATTACGAAATGAACATTAATTAATCAAATGATTGGCGTCAGATGTGACAGATAATATTTATCACTATTAATGAAATTGAAAATTGTATGTTGTTTGATTTTGTTTGAAGAGCCCACATTTTATTTCTTCTTTACTCCCTGTTCCCGCCTCTTCAGCTTTCATTGAACGTTTTGATAATTAATCTGAAGTGGCATAAAAAGAGAAACAGATTGTCTATAATTTTGATTAAAAACGAATTGCTATTTCATATTATTTCTATTTTAAAACCAGTTATGAAATCCAGTAATACATCAAAATATTAACATGACGTGCTAGAAGTTACTTCAATCAAAAATATTCTTTAATACAATGTAAATGTACAGGGCAAATACATTTAAAAAAAATAAAGTGACAAAATTGATTGTTTAAAAATGAACTAATAAATACCTAATGCATTATATACTAACACATTTTTTGGTTTTTATTTGTCTAATGCTTTTAAAACAAATCGCAGACATACAAACATAAATACATAAGTACAAATCGAATAGATAACCTCCTTTTCTGAAGTCAGTTAAAAAAAAGACAGACATACAACCATACACACATAGATACAGATCGAATACAGAAACCAAATCGGTTAAAAAGTACTTTATTTTCTGCTAAACCTTAGTAGCGGGACGAGGATTTGGTAGTGTGGACATTAGGTACTTGGAACTACCACATAAAGTCTGTCATACCAATCGCTGTCTTATAAAAAAATGCGATTATGTTCCTTATGATTAGAAGAGAAGGGTTCAATGTACCTATATATGCAAGTATTTCTTCCAACACATGAAATTAACATGTGACAGTTTGAATTCGTTATGTTTGCAGAGAAAAAAACTTCGAAGTGTTTTGAACCCTGAATTTTAAATCAGCGCTCGAATGATATCACTAATTTTCTTACGTACTTAATATTTATAACTCGTTGAATCACACTCGAATCACACTGCAGGTACTTAAGGTTAACGTCAGCGTAAGCGCTCGGACTGCATGCATTTCACTGATTAGACAATATATGTATAAATACATACAGTTGTATAGGTGGGTAAGAACAAACAAAAATAAACATGAAACCATACTGAATTTTCAGGTGGCACAAACATAAATATGAACATTTAAAAAATATTTAGGTAGATCGTGTGCTTATTTGTTTAGAAGTGTAAAAAAGTATATGTATACCTCTATATAACTTGGTAACTTAACAGCAACTCATTAATGTTCATAGGCCACACTAACTGCTTAGCATCAGGTTGACCGTGTTTTTGTTTGCCTTATTAGTATCAAAATCAGAATAATTATGTTACTAAGTTTAACATTTTAATTTTTTTTTATATTACATATAATACATACATGTATAAAAAAGTACATATCTATTTTAAAAATATACTCCGTACTATAATCATATTATTATATCATAATAATATTATTGTTCGATGTAAGAACACACATTTGTTACACACAGTAAATAAAAACTTCTCTGAACGCTCTTGAAATAGTAACCTTAAACCATACGAACTTCAATACAACAAGTCTTTTTATGGTCACCTGTACTTTGGTGTGCAACTACGTCACAGGATTGGCCGTTTGGCGCGAATTCGTAACCAAGGTCATAAGTCGCGTCGCCTCGGTAAATAATGGCGGACCGAATTTTCGATCGCGATGTTTTTTTGTTTTATTTGTGTAAACAATGAGTTTGAAAGTTAAGTAGTGATCGTTGTGTATGTGTTTATATGTAATCTAAGAAGTTATGGTGGTATTAGAGTGGATGTGATATTAGTTTGGTTTTTATAAGTGAAAATATTGGTGGTGTTAGCTAAAAAAAGTTAAAAATAAAATATATTGGATTGTTTCGCCAACTGGTATGTAATTATAATTGTTATAAATATATTATTCTAGTAGCCCATGTAACTGGGATTAAAATGAGATATAGTGTATTTCGCTAACATAATGCAATATTACGTAATCATTGTTTTTTTGAAGTGTTATGCCGTTAAAAGTCGTTAGCGCGAATTTCAAATCATTTTACGTATTTTGCCTAAAAATCACGCGAACACGTAAAAGGTTAAACAACATTTATGCAATCAGCTGCTTCGACGGCGCTGAGCGCTTAAGGTTATTCACCGTACCGTACAGTAAGCGTGTTGCGTTACACTGCGTAGCGTAAAATCAAACTATTGACTGTAAATCCTTAATCTCGCATTTTTATGATGAACTGACTTTTGCATTGTGATAATTATCCAAAGAAAGACCTTTTTGTAAGTTATTCGCGACGGCGACACGCTGCTGTCTCTATAATCAATTATTCCCCAGCATTTGGATATTCTTGACATATTTAATTCCAAATTTTGTAAATTTCACAACAAAGCATATTATGTCATCATTCATCAACATTGGTGTGATTTGTTATACATTTTGAATTTTACACTTATTTTATGTTAATATTTAACTTTTTAAGTTGCACGTAATCTCGTCTTGTATCACCCACATTGCCATGTTGTGTACACATATTTAGGAACATAGCTAAGATCGAAACTATTAGTTATAGCTATTAATAAGGCCAAGTATTGTGTTATCTTCTGTTTTGTGTGCCTAAATAAATAAAATATATAATATAATAATAACTTGACACATCTCACACACGGGCGTCTGATAACAAACTAGGCAGAGCCTGTACTATGATAACTAGACTACTGATAAACATACATAGACCAACCACTAAACCCAATTATAGTCAATATATATAGAACATGTTTCTTACAATTTTATTATTGGTTTTTCATTTCCAGCCTTCAGCCTCAATCAGTTAACAATGTAATGACAGATTGTGAGATATGTACACAGACAGCGGATTCAGTGCTAGAACTTCGTGATGAAGATGCAGAGGAAGTCGCCAAGCTGGTCCTAAAAGCACCCGCGTTCTTAGGCCTTTTGGCAGATTTAGAGCGGTCATGTGATATTATTGAGTTGAACCTGTCCCCGGAACATCCCAATGTCAGCATTATAACTTATGGAATGCAGGTAATTGATGACATGGTATTTGATGCAGGGGTGTTAATGAAACAAGTCTTTACTTAGTTCCTTAGAAAGCTTAAGAGATCATATTGTTACGAGCTGAGGTTCCCTTTATGGCTTCCTATAATCATCAATAGATGGCACTGTGCGTCTCAATTTAGTTCAGTGTTTCTGTAAATATTTCTAAACTTACTAACTTTACTAGCTATGTTGCAATTGTTTTCTCTATTGTTTATATGTTAATATGAGTGGGTGAGGTGAACATGTAGCATTTTTTTAACATTGGAAGTAAAAGAAAAATATTTTCATAAAATTTCAAAAAATCACTTTCATAAAGATAAGATATTGAAACCGTTTCCATAGAACTATGTAGTTGTCATAAACATCTTTAGTGAATATTTTTTGTTATCATTTAAACTGAATACTTTAATAGTCTGCATTTCAAGATCAATTAGGCAAATACACTACTAGTAAAGTGGGTCACTGTTGGGGCGATTCCTATCCTCTACTTTCGTTTAATGACGTACCACAAATACGAATTATAAAATGTAAGTGCCCAGTAGCAGCTGGTTAGAGATCCTCTGATCTACAGAGCCGAGCGGCGCGCGTATACAGTCACACGTTACTAGTACTCTTAATAACCCCTCCAGCTAAGCTAAATGCTTGTTAGGAGAGTGTATGTCGGTTCGAACCCAACCACTTCTTCGCTTAAAAATATTGAATGCAGCATAACTTAAGATTATGAGATTATAGTCAAACCTAAGCGTATTACGAATTTAAAATAATATACAGCAACTTTATTATAATCATAATATCTATTTCCATTATTTCAGGATCGTTCATGTATCGACATGCCAAAGTCATCCGATATGGTGCAAAGCTTCAGTTGTGAACAACCCGTCACATTGAAGTATCAATTACATCATATTCGTCTTATAATGAAGGCCCTCGCTATATCGACGAAGGTTCGTTTTATAAGTAATATATTATCTATAATAAGATTTTAAGCAAGTACATATCGTTGTGACTTTATGATTATGCGTCTACGTATGTGTTAAGGCGGAAACATACTATTAAAACCCGATGCAGCGCGCCATCGAGTGGTCATAGTGTTGATACTAGTCATAGTAAATGATAGGATTTGATTCGACTCAACAATTTTAATAGTATGTTTCCTTCTTTATTTTGTCGTATCACGGTTAAATAAAAGCGTGTGTCGTAACGTACTACCAATTGCGGAGTGAAAGAGGTCTGATGACGTGGTTTGAGGGAATGAATTCAATACATACATATGTATATTCTAAATACAACATATTTTATACATCACTCCAAATGGTTCTCTTGTTTTGTAGGTGGTATTGAGGTGCAGTTCCAATGGTCTACTCTTACTCCAATTGAAGCTAGAAAAAGAAGACCAAAGACAAATGTTTTCAGAATTCTACATAATTCCTCTATTAGACGATTGAAGTCTCATAATATTATCTTAAAAAAGGCATAAAAAACAACTCTTGTTTCTTATTGATTCCGTGGGTAGCAATAAACTAGCTACGGCTGCTAGTGATAAAACGTTGTGTCAACAAAACTGGTCATTCGAAAACAAATTCTTTCTCCTTTGGAAAAGAGATTACGATTATAAGGCTGCCTGTTCCACCAGGGATGCAAGGTCAAAGCTGAGCTTCGAAAAACTGTTTATTCCAACCAAAGCTATGTCATGCGGCTGTACGACAGAAGCTAAGCGAGGAAGACGTGCGATCGCAGCTAAGCGCAGAAGTGAGACGGGAGCAAAGCAAACACAAATGGACGCAAGATAAGCGAGAAAGATGTACGCGAATTAATCGATAAACGCGGGGTTGATTTATACCACAAGCGCGCCTCCCTGGGGCACATTATCAGCATCCATTCGTATCTCAGGGCCTCAGTTCCACTCGCTCGCATCCCTCCTTCAACGAGTTTCTAAAAACCTTTTGGTGAACCTGTTAACCAACCTACCAAAGCTAAGCTATGAAAATCCATCGGACCTATTGGTGGGTTTTCAACCAAATGTCCTGATGAAAGTTAGGCCCTATGCTACCTTAGATAGAACTTAGGCAGTCAACATGACGTGACGTACCATTATCACTGACCCTGAGGAGTTTTTTCATCACATTTATTTGGCTCACCAACAGTTGAATACACTTAAATATAAGTAAATAATATACTTATATATTAAGTAATAAGAAATATTAGTAAATTTAATATACTTGCTTTTATGGTATAGAAAGGGCATTATTAACGTTATGTAATAATTATTTTTCTCCAATCACTAAAACTATAAGTACATGTAAATATGGAAAAAAGATGTTTTAAATTAAAAAAACAGTTTTGCAAAATATATGACTATATTTTCGTTCCTTCAAAAATGACATACAACTTTTCAGGAATGTTTGTTAAGTTTAACATCGCTTGTAATGCAAGTATAAATATGGGCTGCCACATATAAATTATGCCTAGATTTTATAAATATACACTGCAGTTTCTAATTCGGTGCTCATGATTTACCTCAAATTATCAAGTAGCGCCAGGGAATGAAAAGTTGAGGAGCAATAGATATCGTGGTATGTACATCTGATGCGGTAGGATGAACAAAATCTGATGAAGAGAGATTTATGTATGGAAGTTGACAGATACAAGTGTAGAGGATAATCAAAGAGAGATGGATGGACTTCGTGTAAGAGGATAAGGCTGGTAAGGATGCAGTGAAATGATGAATGGTAGAAGAAAACAAATTGTGCCAAACCCACATACAGTTGGCAAGAAGTTGATGATATCATTAAGCTTAGGTAACAAGAAGCTTCTCAGTGATGTGACCAGTTGCAAAAAATGGTTCCATGTACTTCTACACGTATGTGTGTATGTGCGGACTGATTATTATTACATAGGTATAGGTTATTTATTATTATGACTGCTAAACATTACGCTTAAACATTTGATTGTCATGAATAAGGGCATCTTGTTTCCATTGAGCAAACATTCTAAATACCTAAATCAAAAGAAATTACAGCCTTTAGTAAAATGGGTATCGTGACATCATTTTCTGCATCGAATTAGAAACATCTTTGTCACTACATTGTTATATTCGATATCAATTTATTTAGCATCAAGCCGATAATCTATGCATGCTAAGCAGATCTTATTAAAAGGGCCGGTATTCATGCTAAACTTCTTAGCTCTTCGAACTGCAAATTTGATATGCATGTTTTAATTCTAAATGTGCTCCTTTTCAGCTTCGCTAGAATTTCATGTCGTCAATCACTTTGAAATCAAAACTATTATGTAAATATACTATTTTCTATTATATTCGTCTAACCCAGAAGATGTATGTAATAGTAAGTTAAGTAAAGATAAACCAAAAATGTATGAGACGACGAGACTGGATAGTGAGAAATAATTTCTCAAAAAGTGAAACAAAAAATAAATGGTTGTCCTTCGTTATGTGAGATTGATTATTATCTTCTCAGCCATGGCGCTCTCCCCAGTCGAAGGTTTGACGAGCTAATCAACGTTGGTAGAAGCCGTTGAATGAAGGCGGCGCATGGCAGCTCTAAGTCTGGGGTGAGGCCATGTTCAGATGTCAATCATGATATTAAAAACTGTGTTTCTTATGGTATAGACTCGTTTGTATTTTTTGTTATATTGTCAGAGGCGAAACGAAGTTTAGCAACTGACCCACCTGCTCAGAGCGTGAGCATGACCAGACTACCGGCTTAATTTCGTTTTAAAAACCAACAAACATGTTACACAATTATTTGTTAATTATTATGATTGTTATCAATTCCAACAACAATTTACAGTTAGTCTTTATAATCTAATTTCAGACAACTATAGTGTTTAAAAAACGAGATTTCGAATTACGCTTTTCATTCATATACAACCTTTCTGTCGTTTGATTTGAAACAGGTTTTCTTTACCTGTAACATGACATTTAAGTGATTTGTGGAGGACTTACGTCCAATTATAAAAATGTACTGCACAATAGAAATGCCCATGCAGAAGAATCTGTACATAAAAATGCCCAATTAGCAAAATATCCAGGCAGAAAAAATAAATAAAGCCAATTGCGTAAAACGCAGAATAACGAATAGACGCTCTCGTCTATTCGTTATTCTGCGTTTTACGCAATTGGTTTCAGTGTGGCTCTCCACACTGAAACTTCTTGTACGAGCGATATTCGTGTTATATATTTGTATAATTGGACATAAGTTCCGAAAATCGTTTCATTTTATTATTCTTTCGTATATTTTGCAAGTTTAGGTATTAGTTTTAAATATCTGTTTTCCTAAATATTTTTTTTTGTTGTCTTAACACAATTTCGAGCGTTATATATATATTTAATTAATGGTGGGCATGTTTTTCCTACAATTGGTTGTTTGGCAGTGAAACATTGAATTATAATCGTAACTTACATATAAACATGAATAAGTACACATATAATACGTAACATAGATTTGGCTAAGCCTTGATAATTATCAATAAATTAATGCTAAGATATAATTTATAATTAACCTATTGCACAAATAAATAATTGCGGAATTTTGGCCCACTAAGTTGTAACGGCCATGCAGCTAAATAAATAAGATTTAGTATAGGTATTATTGTTTCCAAAAGTCAGCTAAAGACTGTGATATCTTATAGCGAAGCTGAAAATTAATATAAAATTCAACCTCAGCTTCACTCGGATGTCGTGTTCAGGCTTGGATCTGACTTATAAACCGTTTCTTAATTTATAGCAGTATCATTCGATTCTTGAGAGGTGGGCTGTAATAGGCTTGGAATATATCGGGTGAAAACATTTGTAGATCTGGTATCAGTTGATGAAAGTAAACTATATACACGCTCAGAACAAGCAGTTTGCGAGTTAAACAACTCGCTAGCAGCAGAGCTCGAGGTCTGTGTCTCTAGAATGTTTTTCGGATGTCAAAAAATGTTTCAGGAATTTTCGCTAAATGGACTACTGTAATATGTATTTTGACCTTTTTAAGATGGCTAAGTTAAATCCAACCCTGAAAATTAACTGAGACTAGAACAGACTTCGGTCCTTATTCGCTATTGTCATCAGTAAGGTAAACATGGTGACCACAGGTCTTTCAACTAGTTACAATCGATAGAACTATGCTGTACACATTTCCCTAAAAGTTGATAAAGGAAAATATGCAGACTTGACATTAGGTCGAGTCAACTGTAAACATAAGGTGTAATTCATTCTAGCAAATAGTTGGTTCTAATAAAATGTACTAAAATGTGTCTGCAAACTTATATTACACAAATTACTTTTGCAGTACTTACACCAAAGACTTGTTCTACGCGTGATTAGTTAACACCTCATGCTATCCCTGTTTATCTATCTCCTTCAGAAAAAGGGACCACGAGATTCGAGTTCCTCCTGCAATTGAGTTAGAACTCGAAATGGAAATTAATTAATATTTTGGCTATATAGCAATATATATATTTTGCTACAATCGTACTGTGGAGTAACACGTTCTGATCAACCTAACTTTCAACTCGATTTTATGTTGTGTTTAGATTTGAGATAGTGTAAGCCTGACCAAAAAAATAAACGTCAGCTTTTGTAAAATAATAAATAGGTCTGTATCTACACCCAGATTCAAATAAGTCATTAAACCCACATGCCGGCTGCATACGTTTGGTTAGCCGATGACGTTTTACTTTTGCCGGATTCGGTATCTAAATGCAATCTAATTTGTTTTTCATTTGTATTTTTTCGATTAGAAACGAAATTAAAATGAATCATATCGTTTGTAAATTTAAAAATATTAAACATTTACAAACGATATGATTCATTTTAATTTCGTTTCTAATCGAAAAAATACAAATGACCGTTTGAATTTCTAAGTATTTTTACCTCGGCTTCTCATACAAGGAGGTGGAAGGTGTAAATTTAAGATTTTAAATAGGACATATTTTTTATTTTGAAACTATTCACTCACTTTTTGAGAAAATCCATAAAACTAACTTAATAAAATTTAAAAAAAATTGTACCTTTAAAATCTTTAACTTAGCACATTCCACCTACTTTTAAGAAAAACAGAGGTAAAAATATCTGGAAATTCAAACGGTTATAATTTATAAATAGATAGTTTTTTCCAAAAAATATTATTGTAACTGTATGCTAGAGTCATTTAAGTAAGTGTTCTATTTTTTCAAATACATCCTGTATAATATGCAAAGCATGTAACATTTAAAGGTGGTTCAAAAATGCATGTACTTTTAAGATTAATTACTGACTTTGCAGGTGTTTAATGTTTTGGTCAAGCTGTCAAAATTTATTTAAGCTTCTACTTGCTTATAAAAATCTACCATACAAAGACCCGCTTTATAGCCACACGTTTTCCTTCTGTACACATATATCCATGGCAATCTCAAATACTGTACCTCTAGCCAAAGAGTTAACGTTACATTCAACATTGTGTCTGACACAACATTAGCTATTATACATATACCAACACTTTAAACTATTTCGGGAAGGCGATAGTTTGAAAACTTTTCAGTACAAAATTGTTCTACATACTGGAACTTGACCTCCATGGTAAACTCAACGCCATCTTGTCGTCAGAATCCAATGAAGAACACTTTCGCCCTTTTTACCTGTCCTCTTTCTTACTGTGTCATTCAGTTGTTATTAACAGTCGTTCAGTTCATTTAGTTGATGCACTTATGACAAACTGATGAAAATATTTTAATGTCAAAGATCCATTAAGTCTATAGATTTATTATTAAATAGATAAGAGAAGATTCTCGACACACCAAAAGCATCTATGTGCGATGTACCTACTCTTATCAAATTATAATAAATCTAACGATTTCCATTGTCCTTACACAAAAGCTGCAGGCACAGTACAAAAACATAATGCCGTTCCAATCGCCTCCATTACTCTTGCAGTTGCTCCACAGTAGGGGTGTTGTTACACAAATGTGTACTGGTTGTCTACCGCCCTTATGTCGTGGTGCGCCCCACTAGCCACGAGTAACGCTTCCAGCTCTGCCCTGCGCATACGCACATCGCTCCCGTGGGTCACCTCCAACTGAAAGTTACGGACTTCTTTCAAGAAAGAACAATATGTTTTTTTAATTGAAAATATTAAAATTATATAAGGGGCTATAATGTAAAAATAAACGGAAAAGAATTGGAGGGGGGTCTGAGATTAAATTGATAGTCAGAGCTAAAATTAGTTCTACTGCGATACATGAACTGCTACAACCAACGATTACTGATACAAGCTGTATATACGAAAGCATAAATAATGTATTAAAAACTTACCAAAATGAACTTGCAACACAACACACAGACAAAAAAAAACGGAAGAAAAAACACAGCAAAATAAAAAACAAAGCCATTCCATAGAATAAAGTTTAATAATAAAAAAATTACAACAAAGAAATTAAAATTAAAGCTCGGAAGAACATGATTTTGTACAAACTATAAACAATATATTTATATTCTAATTTCATTGTTAGTACATTATAATAACAGTCCATTTTATCAAAACTTGAGTTACTATGATAAATAAAATCTACAACGAGAGTTATTTTGGCTCTAGTACCTGTTCAATGGCAATTCTTATTATAATTGAATGCACTGTATCTTCGATTACGTAATTTTTACTTGGATAATTTTGATAAAGTTCTCCAAGGAGTCGTTTAAGCATTGCCCTTTACTGTGATTGTGGTCTTTTTCAAACTATCAGACATTGTGGCATTATTGGACAAGTTTAAAAGTGGACGAGATCAAAAGAAATGCAAGTATTTTTTTATACTACAAATATGAAGAGACAAAGAGGCACATAGTGGAAACATTAGCAGCATCTGTGATCTTGATGGAGGAAGAAAGGGGTATTTCCCTGCATCCAGATCTGGCGACCATACAACAGAAATACGATCCTATTGCCAGTAGTTTAGTTATAAGCTCATAGTTATTTGCACGATACCTATGCCTAATAATCAGTTTTTAAATTTTTTGTCTGTCTGTTTGTTTTGGCTAATCTCCGGAACGGGTGGACCGATTTCCACGGGACTTTCACTGGCAGATAGCTGGTTTTATAAGGAGTAACTTAGGCTACTTTTTATTTTGGAAAAAAGAATTAAGAGTTCTGCGTAAAATAATTACACGCGAGCGAAGCCGCGCGGGAACTGCTAGTCCACAATAAAAGAAGACATCAGTGTACATTTTGTGGAGATAACAAATGGTTACTTATTTACTGGACAGTCTTTTCCAGTAAAGTGCATTTTTATTTCCATCATTTATAGAATGGACAGCATTTTGTAAGTAAAATACTGAGATGGCTTTTGTCAAAATTATCCAAGTGGCAGGTATTATATTTGCAGGTATTTTTATTTCCATATATTTTTGTAAATACACGCATCATAAGTGTCTAGGAATCAAGTACATTTTTAACTATAAAAAATTATCCAATTAATATTTACCAAATCTAGTCTTCCAGACTAGCTTCTTACTTTTATTCCTAATGTTTAAGTTTACAACATAAGCCTATACTTTGCAAATTGTGGGAAATTAACCTAAGTTAATGTCGTCAATTAAATGGCAAAAATGAGATTTTTTAAAATTTTTATTGTAAAGATAAAAAATAATAATAATCTGTTTCCACCATTCCACGAATTACACAATCACAGCGATTTCATCAAAATCACTTTGAGGAATGGCCACCCACGTTCTTTCTAACAAGTCAAAAAGTTGTGCGGTTTGCACGACATCCATACTCGGCAGTGCTTTTATTTGCCATTTCCCATTCGTGCTCAATTGGGTTGAGGTATGGCGACTGAGAAGGCCACGGCAGAACGTTGATGCGAGCATCGGCAAGAGTGCGTGTTACGACTCTGGCCGTGTGTGGACGTGCATTAGTCGAAACAAATCACCCAACCGGTTTCGCAAAAGGGTGATCACGTCTGAAACTATCCTTTCCGCATAAATCTGAACATTGAGGTTGCCCCTGATCCAAATGAGATCGGTTCTTCCACCGATCCAAAAACCGGCCCAAACCGTTCCCCTTCCATATGAATGAACTTCCTGACAACATTTCAAACGTTCTTGACGTCCAGAGGTCCTCCAAACTCGAGTACGTCTTGTATCCGGCTTCATACCAAAACGAGATTCATCGGAAAGCAAATACAACGCCAGTCTTCTTCCTCCAACTTTCTGTGTTCGCGAGCCCATTGTAAACAGGCCCTACGATTGCAGGGTGCTATACGTGGAACTCTCAGGCCTTCGGGAACGCAGACCCACTTCACGTAAACGATTTTGGATGGTTTGGTCGCTTATTAGCAAGCCTGAAGAGCTGTGGAGCCTCGTAACCAACATCATGGCGGTCATGGTACGATTCCGTCGAACAGTATTTTGGATGTCGGCTGTCTGCGAGTGGTGATACGAGATAGTCCTCCATGTCGCACGGCCACGTGGCCCGCGATACGATAGCGTGTCCAGAGGCGGCTTATGACATTCTGTGAATCGGCTTGCAACATTCCGGCAGCTCTTATCATCTCTTCTCGTGTCAAATGATGTCGTCGCTCCATGTCGATGCAATTTTTTCAGTTCCAATGTAAGAATTGTAATGGTTTTGTAAAAACGCTATTACACACTTATAGGAATCCTGATTGACAGTTGATTTTCTATTCATAATCAAAATTTAAAGAAAATTCTTTATTCAAATAGTAAAATTCACTAAAAAGAATCAATAACAATCCAAAAAAGTTAAAAATAATTCTCAATTGCGGTGATACTCTAAAACGTACTTATCCCTAGACACTTTTGATGTGTGTATATTGTATTACTCGAGCCAAAATATTCTTTAAGCCCCCTAACTATTTTAGGGTACACTACTATTAGACACCTAAATAACTGGCATATAATGTTAGCTCTCTAATGAAATCATACGATGATGCAAATCAAACTATACAATACATATAACTAAGTTAAATGCGATTATTCAAAACATTGTGATTCCTTTACACCTATCTCCATAGGCACTTAAGCTTGATATATGTAAGTTTCATTTTTTAAATAACTACATTTATTGTCAATCAATAAATAAAATGCAATACAGGAATCAATGGCCGTACACAGCTATACTTAAATTAAATGTTCATTTAATTTTTTTTTATATAAAACCGTTACAGGTTTAATATACATAAGCTACTTTTAAAGCTATGGGACGTAGCCATCTTAGATTAAAGCATGGTGACCGTTATTGGCAAAGATTGGCGAACTTATATTAAAATAAGTAAATATTAAGTTCTGTTTAATATTGTAATAATATCATAGGCCCTTTAGAAAATTGGGCAAACTGTGCGTATAAGTTTTTACATAAAATTCTCACAAAGTTCATTAAAAATTTTATTTCAAATATAACTATAAAAAGAGAATTAGCTTAGAGAAAAGCTACTACATATTAGTATAAGTAGATTGGTAGCTATTGCTGATCTGTTAGGTGCCAAAGATAGGTTGACATTATATAAACAAACGACTCGATGCTTACACGCAGTTTATATCTTAAAGCAACAGTAGTAATAGTCATTAGTATGCGTTTAAAATACTTTTGATTACCGAACTAAAGCAGTGGTCCAATTTTCTAAAGTACTTAAGTGTATGAGCATGAAAAAAAACAACGCTGAGCAAATATAACTACTACAAGCTACGTACTAACAACATCGATAACAACGAAAAGAAAAGTGAAGATGAAGGTCAAATAAGGGTATTACTACAAAACTGTGTTCAAGCAACTTTTCAGTTACTCTTAACTACGGGATATATAGCAGTCTCGCTCTTTTATTTGTCGAGAAAACGAGAATTCTACATTTGTCTGACGTTTAAAACTCAATTTTATCTACTATAATTGTTTGAGATTATTCTGTGTGGGACTTTTGTTTGGGTAAACTGAATATAGTTAAAAACGTCTTACAATAAAAATCAGTATTTTAAAGTTAACATTTTGAAGACAAGTTTTGTTGTGACTTCTTAACAGGGGCGCAACAACAGGGGTGTCGAGGGTATCCGAACACCCCTTAAAAACCTATGCAAATATCCCCACATAACCCAGAAGACGATGCGCCGAGGATTTTGCGGATTTTTTTAATAAAAATGTGAATCAAAATAAATTGTAATTAAAATGTTGTTCGCCGTAAAAAGAATGTTTATCGTAATACTAAATTATTTAGTAAGCCTTACAATACTTTGAAATACGTCAATAAAGTATTTTGATGACCTTATTTTTTTAACACCCCCTACTCTTTGAAGGTTGTTGCGCCCCTGCTTCTTAAAAACAATATTTTCATCATGCTTAGAGAGTAGCATGTGTGGAAGTACCCTACGTTTTGAGAAGATTTGAGAAAGCTTAAATCAACAGTAGCGACTTCCAATTAATTTTGAAAGACGGAGACGGAGCGGAATGAGTTATGACACTACATATTAAAAGATACCACAAATTATATAATTTTATTTAACATAAGTTTAGAATCACGTCCAGAGTCGCTATGGCATGAGTCTAATGACCAAGTAACAGTCTTAATGACAACTAGATATCAGCAGTCACAGCCATGGAACTAGATCTGTAGAAAAAATCTGATATTTACACCATGATGTCTGGATTGAATTTTAAAATGATTTTTTTAAAGTTAAGAAAATAATCATCGCGTTCTCACCTGACAATAGCTGTTGTTATGATTTTAAGATAAAGGGTGAGAATTGAACTTTTATCAAGCGGTATTCAATAGTATTATTTTCAAAGAATTAACCAAAATTAATTTTGCTTTAGCCGCACAAACGTAGTCCGATCCGTACTCTCATTTTTTCCTATAAATTATAACCCGTTACATAATGCCATGTTTAAATTTTGTTAAATACAGTTGATTTAAGTATGAATCTTTTGTGGTTAAAAAGAGACAAATTTAAGAATGGAAGCTTTCATAGCGTCTTTGTATTCTTTGTTTTTTAAAGCTTATGGCAAAGGTGTTCGGTGGGAATATATGCCTCTTCTGTATTTTGACAATGAACATATAAAAATAGGAATTATGGCTGGCGTTCACAGAGTATTCAAATTAAACATTGTGGATATAATTATATTATTAAATTAAGATAATATATTGTGTTATGTATCTATACGTGATTTTTTTCTTCCGTAATATTTACACGGGTAGTTATCAAGAAATAGGTTTATTGTTATTTTTTTATATTATAGTACAGAGACTAATTTAAAAAAAAAAGCTAGCACTACTCAAAAGTAATAAATAAATTTCAGTGACAGAAACAAATCAATACAATATATTTCATACATTACATTAATTGAGCTAATACCTATAAAGGGTGTATATGACAGTGGAACACTTACTTAAGTTATAAGCGTTTTTCGTTCGTACGTTCTAACTTATTCATTGAAAAATAGTTAAAAAATTACCTATATAAATGTTTTGTTTTATGTAGTGTGTACTAAAATGTATGGTTGGCAACCCTACATGTGAACGCCAGCTTTACTTTATAGGTACATTTTTATACAAAATCACCAAGCACGAAAATATTTATTCAAATATGCAGTGAATTTGTTTGAAATATTTGTATTCTACAATGATAATCACTGAGATAATATGTGATGATTCTCGATTGTTTACAAACATGATTGTAATGTCAATATTGACGATATCGAATACCTTCATTATGACAAATTTCTAATTTAATATTGAACAAAAGAATTATAGAATAAATATATATAAATTGGTATAGAAATCTAATTCTATACAAAAGTTATGAATTATATATAAATAGACCCCGATAGGTTGGTAGGGTAGGTTCGTGAATGGACCATTTTAAATGCAAATAAATACACTAAAGCTAAACCGACACGTCTCATTGTATATTATTTAAACGACCTTTATTCAAATATATCCTTTAAACTTAATTTTTATAACATTTTTTTTTAATATGCTAAGACCAATTTACAATTTGTTTTAATCTCACTACAGAGTGATAACTCTACATGACCAAAATTGTTAGAAACATGTCAGGGAGCATCCTCCCCTAGGTGAGATGTGGTGCAACCCCCTCCCCTCACGTGAGATTTACGCTTGTAGTTTTTTAAGGGTTAAATATATTTTCATAAAACTGAAAAATAATAAAGGTTTACTAATATTACTTAAACGTGAAGTGAGATTATCAATTATACCCCTCAATTCAAATGAGATTAGATGGGATCTTATGAGACCCCTCCCACTAATTTTGGGATCACGTAATTAATGGATGCCCCCCTTACATGTAGTCATAGTGAATTATCACTGGGCTCAACTACGCAACAATCGAGAACCATAAGGTGACAACTAAGAGTTGCTCACTTGTTGCCTGTTGTCCTGACAGACGACGTACTCGGTGAGTGTGACGTCAGCAGCGCCGCCGGACTCCAGCGGGATGGGATTGGCACGGAAGTGTTCCAACATGTCGTGAACGTTTGGGAACCAGAGGTGTTGGACTCTGCATTGGCCGGTTTCTGAGAGAGTCATACGTAAGTGTTTGGCACGACCCTGGAAGGTAAAGTTTAAATTAATTACTGCTGGTACGAGTTTACTGACGGAGTGAGTGATATACCAATTTTGGCTGACCAACAAAATAAAATGTAAAGTAATAATAAAGAACCCTTGTATAAAAGGTTTTACGAATCTACCACAAGTGTGCGTATATTTTTATTATTAATTAAAGCGATGTTTCACGATACATCGGTAACAACAACAGGCCAGCGCCTATTGTTGTCTGGTAGTAGTTCCTAGCCAGAGATCCTTGGTTCGATTCCCACCTCTCATCTTAAAGATCGAAGACCATTTTTTGTCAAGAACGCAAATTTATGTCTAGCCCATAATTACCACGTTAATCGGTTACTAACTAACTTTTAAACTTTTGCGTTCCAAGATAATATAATTATGTTGATGGGAATTAACGCGATCACTTTTTTACTTTTAATTTGTCTGACGTTTCGACCAGGTTGCACTGGCCATGGTCACTGGTGCTCACACTCCGTCGTCGAATCCGTGAGAAGGTTCTTTATCTACCCGCATATTGTCTACACTAACAGTGTCCCTATTCTGTAAGCAAACCAATGTAAGGGACACATCGGTTCTGATGTTTATCCGACTGCGCGTCAAAGCGAGGTTGTAGGTATGTTTTTTATCACTGGATTCTACGCTGTTAGATAATTTCAAACCATCTTCCCGATTGAAAGTTTTTTTTGTTTCTTAATTTTAATCGGTTCACGTGCAACTCTTTGAGTAAAAGTGACGTTAATCGTTTCCGTTGAGACGGGCCATATGCTTGTGTGCAATATGAAAAGAGACCTGGAAAATTTAATGGAATTTAACTATACCGTATACAAGGTCGGTAAATACCCACCTGAAAGTTAAAGGTGAGCACATATTCTCCCCGCCGCGTCTCGCTTTGCCGCACGAGGTAGCAGCCGTGGCCCGCGGCGCCGCCCGCCAGCACGCAGCCCGCGGCCGCCGAGCGCGCTAGCGTGCCGTGGAACCACGGCCACTCGCCCAGAGACACGCGCGACGACGACTCACACGCCTCTTCCGCTATTGGACCTACAAACGAATGCCGATCGAAGCCTTTCTCAGTGTAGAATTCTCATACATGTGTACTACTAACTATGAAGACAAAGAAGAGCGACTTGCTTTTTATTATTGAAGATTTTATTTAATTAAGTACTCTTTCTTGAATATTGAATACATTATCACAACAAACGAAAGAAGCACCAAGACCTATATTACTGTTATTTTAAGACAATAAACTTCTTTTAAGATTTCTTGTAATCTATAAGGGGGCATCCATAAATTACGTCATACGAATTTTATGATTTTTGGACTCCCCCTCCCGTCCTTGTCACAGTTCCACCCTTTGTCACAATTCGTTGACCTCCCCACCCCTTGTCACACTTCGTTGACCCCTTTAACGTGTGCCGTAATTTATGGATGACCCCTAAGTCAAGAACTATTTTCTGTATTTTTTTCAAAATTTTATGCTCAGTAGTGTCGGAAATCAATTTTCATCTATTGTCTTAAATTCTAGAAGTAGTCTTAGAATAAAACATGAGATAATACATAGCATTCATATATGGTTAGCTCAAAAGTTTAAATAGATTAACAATAATAATCGATAAGGAAAAGTGTCATGGCAATTAATGCTGTCAATATTGATATTTCTAATTTTTCAACTTCCGCGTTCCATGATATAATTACCTATGTATTTACATGGGAATTAACGCGATCAGGAAATAGGTGTTAAACCTCTAAATTGCCTGACGTTTCGACCAGGTTGCACTGGCCGTGGTCACAGGCTAACTCTTGAGTCGTGACCCTATTTCGTGATCGCGTTAATTCCCGTGTAAATACATAAATATTGCTATTGACGGCAAATAGCGTGGCCAATGGGAAGAGGTCTTATAAGTAACTACCTTTTGCCAGCGGTTTCACTGGCGTTAACGTGTTTTTAGGGTTCCATTCCTCAAAAGGAAAAAAGGAACCCTTATAGGATCACTTTGTTGTCCGTCTGTCTGTCAAGACCCTCAGGAGCCCGTGAAGGCATCAAGTTGAAATTAATTTCAAATACTTGAAGCTGTAAATCAAGTCAACGCAATCAAAAGATACGACCATTAAGTCTTGGTTTTTAACTAATTTGAACATTTCGCAGGTATATCAAAACCTATAGGGTATTTCTCGTTGTTGGTCTAAGAAGAATTAAGATTCGGTAAAAGAAAAAACCCGAAAGTCGTTAAATTGTTGTTATATCACATAAAAAAAATGTTTTTATCATTACAAGCTTATATTTTGCGGTTGGAATGTTCACTTTATCGTGAATCGATGTATGGGAGAATATTTTTAGAACAGCAAAGTTAAGATTGTCTTTCGGCAAAGACGGAAAAACATATTCGAGAATTGATTCCCAAGATGGACGTACTATCTACATAAAAGTTTGTCTGCTTACGGCACCCTCGGTGCGCGAGTCACTCGTCCGGTTTTTCTCTCGGGATCAGTATAAATTAACGTCTCTTTTAAAAGGTAACAAGAAGTAATACTCACTGTTATACAAAAATTCTGTGTCTTCAGTAATATCAGTAGCTAAATCGACATTACTAGAACTAGAAGGTAAGTCCCTCCTCGGTGGCAGGTCTGGGGGAGCTGGTTCTGGTAGCCCTGGTAGCGCGTCGGGCGGCGGCTGCGTCGTTGGAGGTGACCGCATACAGTACTTGATAGTTGCTAACCAAGATTTCATATCGTCCACATCTGCTGCTTCTATTACATATTCCATATTGTTGTCAGCCTAAAAACATATACATATAAATATGTTAGGGCAGGTCCAGGCTTGGTATCAACATTGTAAGTGAGGTGGAAGTTTATTAGCAGAGTAGTATGAATGGCTAGTAAGAAATAACTGTAAAACTTATGATGAAAATGATGTTTAAATGTAAGTTGATCCCTCATATAAGTTAAACCTATTGCTGCTTTTATCACATCAACCTAATACCCACTAATTAATTTGAAGACTATGTGTTATTGGTTGATGGTAACAGAATATGTGCCATGTGTCTACTTAAATGAAAGTAGTTGATTTGTAATTAGGAGATTGAGCTTGTGGAGCTGTGTGGGGCTGAAATGGTCCAATGAACAAAGTGGCAACAAATAATCCATAATTTAACCTTAGAATAGAATATTCTTTATGGTACTAAATGAATGGCAAATCTCATTGTACTGGTGACTAAAAATGCTATACAATGACAGATTCTACCATCTTTCAACTATATATTAATATGATTCTGCTGACACCTATACTAACATTTTTAACCAACTTCAAAAAGGAGGATGTTCTCAATTCGACTGTATGTTTTTTTTTATGTTTGTTACCCCAGAACTTTCGACTGGGTGAACCGATTTTGATGGTTCTTTTTTTATTTGAAAGCTGGTGCTTCCCGTGTGGTCCCATTTCAATTTGGTCCAGTTCTGACAATGGCATCCATGAGAAAACCATAAGTGTTTTATGGAATAGATTTTTTTATTAAAGTCGGTTTTTTTTTAAAGAATTATAAGTTGGAGAGTGTTTGGTTGAACGCACTAATCTCAGGAACTACTATGTGGGAAAATTTACAAACGCAGACAAAGTTGCTGGTACATTTATATTTATAACAACCAAGTTCATCTTCATGGTTCATTTTTGACTGACATACAATAGTGAATAACTAAAATAATATATCAAAAAATTAAAAATTATTATTAGGAAGAAAAAAATGCTCATGGAAGAGGAAACCTCCTCTGTGTTTTAAAAGTGACTGTAATATTTTCTAGCTAAATTATTCATAGCTAATAGTCATTTACAAGTTGAAGAAGTAATTATTATTGTTTGATGAATGTAAGAAGTTGTTGGAATAATGTTTGTCACATTAAAGGGAAATTTGCCTAGTGCAAAATAGAAACAGGAAGAAATAATAAACAAGAATGTACATAGTTTTAACATGTAGTAGTTTTCTCATAAAAATTTTAATTTGTGTCTGGTCACATATATACTAATCCGCGTAAGTCCCGATCCCGTGGGAATATATGGGTCTCCAGCTATCTACATACCAAGTTTCATCGCAATCGGTTCAATGGTTTTTGCGTGAAAGAGTAACAAACATCCATCCATCCAAACTTTCACATTTATAATATTAGTGGGATAACTTAGTATTATTTTAAGAAATTATTATTTATTGACTTTATGACTTCATTCACTCAAATGGTTTGTTTTGATGTTTAGTAACCACACCAGTGGCGTAACAATATGGTGGCAGAGCGGGCAAAATGCCACGGGCCGGCGGCCCGAGGGGGCCCAGGCACCAAAGGCCCTGAACACAGGATGCACTAATTACAAAATGAATTTAAAAAATATTAATTTTGTATTTATTAAATATAAGTTATCTAATTTAATGAACCTAATGAAATACACAAGTTATATAAATTAATTATCAAGATTTTAACATATCTGTGAAAAAAAATGTAACGGCCAAGTGTGAGTCAGACTCACACACATCCGATGAATTTTCCTCAGATGGTATAGTTATGCCACTGGACCACATTAATCCTAGCAATCAAAAGTGCTTCCGTTGTTGCTAGCGTCAAAATTGTCATATTCTGAATCTATCTCACACAATGCAACAATAATAAATTTGGGTAGGTAAGTGGGTACTGGGGCATCTTATGCACACCTATAACTTGCAATAGACTTTCTCCTCCTGTTCATCAATATTTTCTAATTTTATATAAGTACTAGCTTTAGCTTGCAGCTTCGTTCGCACTGGGATGGCTTTTTTTAGTGGATATTGATGCAGTAGGAAATACATAATTAAAGTATTTTTTTATATACAACATTAGGGTTTGTATTCCAACTATTTTGCCTCAAACGGCCACTACTATGTATTGACAAAGGGCAGTATAATGAGTTGAAACCATAGTTCTCAGGTAAAATTTAAAGTAAATGATATAGCTATAATACCTACTTATAAGATTTATGTGGACTAAGAAGTTGAATTTTATTTTAGTGTTAAAGTATACATAATTATCTATGTTTGAGTTATAGATAATAATAATAACTTGACACTGCACACACGGCCCTCTGATTCCAAACTAGGCAGAGCCTGTACTATGGTAACCAGATTGCTGATAAATATACTTATATATTTCTAAAGACACACATATTATTGATAAATTACACCCAGACACAGAAAATCATGCTCATCACACAATTATTTGTCCTGGGTGGGAATCGAACCCACAACTCTGGCTCAGCAGTCAGAATCACTAACCACTAGACCAGATAGATATGTAGGACATTTTACACACTACATTATATACTGATTAAAAGCCAAAAGCGCATAAATTTCCAAATATAAAAAATAATGTGAACATTTTTGTTTATTCTGAATAATTTAACTTTTTGAGTTGTTACACTATTTTATTACTTTTCTGTTTCTATTGAACAGTACTTTTTACAATAGGTATATAAAACATATACAATACATAAAATAACTTAGTTACCTTCAATACAAAAGTGTTTTCATGGTCAGGCATCTCTAATGCAGTTGTTTCCCGAGCCTCCGAGATGAGAAAACAAAACACTCCACTTCGAGGCTTCTGTGCCTTTGGCGGCGAATAAAATTCCAACATATAACCACCAACGGTTTTTACTAGTGCCAGTCTGCATTTCTCCCATTTTTGTGGCCCTGAAGGCTGTTCCAAACTCTCTGGAGTTAAATAATTTACCAAGCCTTCTTTCCTACATTCTACAACTATCTTAGCTAATTTAGTCTTGTTATGTTTGTTCAGATTAGTCGAAAGTTCCACTTCGTCAGAGTGCTGCTTATGAAATAATCCCTTCCCACGCCTTAAACCCTTGAAAGATAACCTTCGGAAAAAAGGTTTATGTAGAGTTTTGGGCGAGTCTGTGTCTTCTGAATAGTCGCTTTCATCGTGTCCAGTGTGCGTGCCATTAGGGAGTTTGTGCAGCGCTTTTAGTTTTCCAATTTCAAACTCAAAGTGTTCCGAGAAACATTCAATGAATTTCTTCAATAGATCCTTGTGCGAGGCTTGAGGCCGCGCTGCGGTGTCGTTGGTACCTGTTTGCACGTACTGTAAGCAAGCCTTGGCGAAGTCCTGGGCGGCGGTTTTGGCCTGACGCTCGCAGAACTCGACCCATCCGTCGGGATCGCCGTCGGACGGGCCCGCCATGGCAAGCAATTTCTTTAGCAGCTCCACTTGGATGGCGTATATTTAATGCTTTACACTAAACACAATAACTTGGCAAATTTGATTCACTATCATTTGGCCTGATAACGAATTTCATACCAAATTTGTAATCAAAATAAAATTCACGATGCCTATCTATCACAAGTTTTCTCGCGAAAACAAGTTTTGTTGCCATATCGAAAAAAATAGTGCGTTAAAAAATTATTTAGTAATTATTTTGTAATTTAGATTTTCAAAAACGTTTGTTAACTTTTTTATTTAAACCATGATTATTTGCAATGAATATATTTTCAAGATATTTTCGTTACCTATATCCTACACATCTGTCTGTTTAGAATAGAAAAGTTTCTTAAATTGAGTAGCAGATGTCAATGTAACAATAATAGTTAGATTAAACTGTTGGTGGTAGCAGGTTTTTTCTAGATGGCGCTACTATATAATTTCCAGTCAAAAATCTAGATACCGCTGTATCCGCTGTTTTAGTTGGATACCGTTCTCTGCTCGTACTACTCGACTTTCAGATTAATAAAGTACTCTGTGTACTCGACTCGCCTCGCATATATTCATACCGCTGCAAAGTTTACGTTACTACTTTTATGGAACTAGAGCAAGTGTTCTTCTGAAATCCCGAAAAATGCTCAGATTAAATAATGGAAAATAAAAATAATAAGTTTAAACTTTTTTTCGGGTGGCATTAACCTCAAGTAGTGTTACTGTAAATTATATAGACACTAAAAGTAGTTGTTTATCGAAAGAGAGATATTAATCGAAAGAGAGAGCCAACCAAATTTAGTTTTACTCACTTTCTACCTAGATAAATTTCGTACATTCACAGAAAAAGCTCAAAGATTTTTATTAACATACTAGACTAGGCCTGCCATCATTTAAATTGCTTACGTCGGACAAAACTTGAAAAAATCCGGACACATGGGTAAAATCGAGATACTTTCCAGAACACCTTAAAAAAAACGCCGATTCCATTTAAATTTTTAGCTTGTTAACGATCCATCTAACAATTATAATTGTCCCTTGGGACAGAGTGTCCGGATTTTACCAGGACACTTTTTAAAAACCCTCTAAACTAGGACAAATCCGGGGGAAACCGGACGGATGGCAGCCCTATACTAGACTAAAAATAATTTGAAATTCAACTCCCTATTTCTATCATAAAATACAATGGTACTTAATGTACCACTAGTCTATCATCAGATTCTAGTTATAACGTCTAGTGATAAAGAAAGAGGATAAAGGAAGATTATAAGCTCCAGTTATCTTTTAGAGAATCCGAGGAGTATTAGTGTTCGTAGCAAGCAAATATGCTTATAGGAATTCTTCCAGATCTTCTTCAGGAAGATGAGTCCTACGTTTTTGAAGCCAAAGGCTAAGTGGGAACGCACCGTTATTGTAAACAACACTACACAATAATTTTAAATATTTTAACTAAGGTGGCGAACAAACACACCAACAGATTTTTTTTGATATACCATCAGAGTCATTTCCTTTTTAGGGTTCCGTTCAACAAAAAGAAAAAAGGAATCCTTCTAGGATCTCTTTTTTGTCCATCTGCCTGTCTGTCGGTCTGTCAACAAGACCCTTTTTCTCAGGAAACCGTAGAGGCATCAAGCTGAAATTAACATAAAATACTCATATCTGCGCCCTCTTCAAGCTGTAAAAAATTAAGCTTCTAAGTAAATGTAATCAAAAGATAGAAGAAATCAAAACTTTAGATTTAGAATCATCACTACATATTATAAAACAAAGCCCACCGCCGCGTCTGTCTGTCTGTCTGTTCGCGATAAACTGAAAAGCTACTAAACGGATTTTCATGCGGTTTTCATTATTAGACAGTGATTCATGAGGAAGGTTTAGGTGTATAATTTGTACCCGTGCGAAGCTGGAGCGGGTTGCTAGTGAAATATAAGAAGTAAGATCTGACAACACAAGTAAAGGAAAAAATCTGAAAGTCGTTAATTGGTTTGCTTACAAACGTTTAGGTAATTTGTAATCAGAAAAAAAAAATGTGATGACAAACTTATGTTTTGCGCTACGAAAGTTGAATTTGTTGTATATTTAGAACTGTAAAGTTAGGTTTTCGGAAAAAAATTATATCGTCACGGGTGGTCTAGGTGCCCTGAACAATAAATAAAAATAAATCTATATCTACATATTACAGTGTCCACAAATACTTGTGAAGCACTTACATGCGTCATCAACATCAAATATTTTCTCATAAACTCCGTCTAGCATCGATCGTAAAGTGTGCGTGCTCGTCTCTGTCAAATTTCCAATAATCTTATTTTGGCGCGCATCAGCCACTCCGATGACGGATATATGGGAGCCATCTTGGTTGCGAACGACGCGCATGCGCGCGGCCGTTCACCTGAAGCGCGACGATAGTTTTACGACATCCCCTATATTTTGCGACGATAAAAATAATAGTAACACCTTGACCAAGCCGAGAATATCGGTCAAATTGTTTTGTGTACGCTTAACATGAATGACACAATCGTTTCGAATAAACGAGTAATCATTCAGTAGTTCATTCTCCATGAAATGTAATGCCTAATAAAACTAAGCTGCTAATAATTAAGCGAATTGTGAGATTAATATGTTTATGCGTCATGTTTCTTGGTTAACTATGAAAATCAAACTCATTTAAATAATAATAGTAATAACTAGATGTGTTAATCGCAATAATATTTAAAAGGTACAATACCTCTTGGTTACCCGACGTTTCGATCGAATTGCACCGATTGTGGTCACGAGTGGATAGATGAGAACTCAGCGACGCCTCCGTGAAGTGCTAATATGTATCAACGTCGCGAAAGTTCAAAAACAATTAATAACTACAGGACAAGCATTAGGTATTAGCCACTGAGGGTTCAGGAAAAGATGACAAACAGCTCCATAGTTTAACTACATACGTACTGTATACCTACACTTAAAAATGTTTCTAATAAACATCTAAATGATGTAAAGATTTAAAGACTTTAACCGGTTTATAACTACATATATTATGTACCAATAGCTGTCACTAGGTGAAAAATTATACAGAGAACATTTAATTTATACGTAAGTAAGCATTCTTTGTAGCCACAGGTACAGCAGACGTGTTTATAGCAATAAGGTCCATGCTACTACAAAATATCCATAGCAAATATGCGTATTATATAAAAAATCACAATTTTTTCCAAAATTGTCAGCGCTTTACGTCATTCACGGCCTACGGTTCTACTACACGACCCTAAAATATGATCACACCTTTCTGTCACACTCGGTATAGGTATAACTAGCTGACCCGCGCTACTTCGTCTGGGTCACATAAGAGGGAAAGAGAGAGATAAAACCTCCCCGTTTTTGAAAAAAATTTCATTGATGCTCCACTACTATTGGTCGTAACGTGATGTTATACAGCCTATATCTAACACTAACAGGATTTTTGAATTCAAACGAATCCTGAGATTAGCGCGTTCATCCAAACAAACAAATTCTATAGCTTTATAATATTAGTAGATACAGATATTTAAGTTTATATACACGTTATTCAATTTTGTTTGACCCCCTGATCCCAACTGGTGACGCCTTGAACTTCAACGTATATACGGAGTGCGACTATTGTAGGTGATAAAACGATAAATTATGAAAAAAACAAAGTGTGTGTGTGCAACACACGGCAGAAGTAAAACTTCTGAATAAATTAACCAACGAATTTTAATATGCAAATGCACAAAAATGATACACGCGAATGACACAAGAAAGCTTCGTAGTACGCAGGCGCAAAGACACGTGCCAGCATACGGAGATTATAGGAAACACTGTATACTTGTATTCTATCTCATTCTCTCGCAGGCTAAACCCTATTTGTGAAAATGTTTGTCTCTTTTTAGTGCTATTCATTTGTATTCTATCTTATTCTCTCGCAGGCTAAACCCTATTTGTGAAAATGTTTGTCTCTTTTTAGTGTGACTTAAGGCTTCGTAGTACGCAGACGCAAAGACAAAGATTATAGGAAACACTGTATATTTGTTTTCTATCTCATTTTCTCAAAGGCTAAATCCTATTTATGCATGTTTGTCTTTTTTTAGTGTGAGTTTTTCGTTTCATCGAATTTCAAATCACAACGATTCTAAAGAAATTTCACTTCAAAAACTTTAAAATGTTGTCAAATGTCTGCTAATGAATTTATGTTATCGTTGTCCTACTATTTAGTATTTATTTTCAAAAGTTCCTTGTTACTCTTTAGCTACGGGAGCGCCACTTAATTAAAGCTTTCTGACGGACACATTTATATACAGAAACTAGACTCCTGACCTGCCCCTTCTTTACCTACAGGGTTGGCGGGTGACATCATCGGTGTTGTAAGCGTATAAAGACACCGATACCCACTTCCAATATGGTAGGCCTTGTAATTAGTTAGATACAATAGTCCAAGTTACTAAACATTCCTCCACAAAGTATTATCCATGGTTTCGACGTTAACGTTAATTACTTCTTTTAAATGTTTTTATTCTTGGAATTTTTCGTTTGAAGAGGCTGTTTGGGAACAGAATTAACGGTGTGCGCGCACTCCTGCGCAGTATTCGAACGCTTCCAGTAAACAAACGCTACTGTTTCATGTTTACAGTGAAAGTTTTGTTCTGGTAGGGTCACCATGACTATATTTAGTGCATCGTAACTATATGCATATAGGTATTTAACAAAAATAACTTTCAATGCCGTATAATGTGTAGTAAGTATAGTTGCTTTTTATAAACATGAATATTTATTTACTTAAATTATAGCACTCTAACTACTTTTCGCTTAAAAATTGTATAACACATAACTTATTATTAATATAACAATTAGCCATTTAGAGCTGTGCTCATCCCTTACGAATTTTATGATCAGAAATGAAAACAATTTAAATATAATTTATAAAAAAGTGAATGAATTTAAATAAAATAAATTAAATCTTTTTTGTACAAATAATAAAAGACACTTGATTATTAAAAATAGATTTCCAAATAATAAGTAGTAAAAATTGGAAATAATCTTCTAATTATAAATAATAATAAAATATACCTATAGTTCACGCATAGGTACACAAGTGACCTCTGATCCTCTTCCGGAAACCGGTCCAGGTATCCTCCAGGTCGGCCGGTAAGCACTGATGTAACATAGTACGATCCATGTATATAATGTCTTTTTACCTACATTCATATTTATTTCTACTATGTAAGTTGGCGTTGATGCTCAGCAACAATTTTTTTTCGAAAAAGATTTGAAAATAATCTTATAAAGTGGACAAGCAAGCGCCTACCGCTGTGATCGCTCAACAAGACGCAGGCAGGTGCTTGGTAATAGACATCACAATTACAGCAAACTTTACTATCTTCTTTTTTGCAAAAATAAACAGCAGAGGAAGTTAAGGAGGAAAGAAAGTGAGATTGAAATAAACTGTCCGAACTTTCCAACGATATTTGGTGTATGTACGAAGCCGTTTTTCTGGCGGTGCATCCGGCGGCGCACGAGTGGCCGCTGACAGACAAATGGTCTCAGGAAGACCGCGTCGTTATCGCTGTCGTCGCCTGCGCGCATTAAACTTAAATAAAACCAACGCTCGCTACTAAGAGCTCATGATTTTTCACTGCTTCCATGTTACAGTACCTTTGTGATATTTTTAGTTTTATATTTACAGTTGAGGTCGTTGTAGTTTTGATTTTCCAAATTTAAAATTGTTCTAAATTCAAAATTTTAAAACTCGAGGCTCAAATAATTCTGGAAGAAATTGCCGCGTATTATAAGACCGCCAATTGATATGACAAAATATGTTTGTACTATTTAATACTGTGATGGTGACAAAGAGAAATAAATAAAGGTATAAAAAAAGCTGAAGAGCATTTTTGTTTAAACGCGCAAATCTCTGGAATCAGTCAGAGTTGAATAATTCTTTTTGTATTAAATAGAGTATTAATTGAGGAAAGTTATAGAATATATAAAATCACGCTACGATGCTTAGGAGCTTAGCTGTTACCATAAACTAAGGCGCGGAACGTATAGTTATTTATAATCATGTTTATTATAGACTATACATGAATCCCAATCACGAAAGTTTTTATTGTTATTTATAATGTTTTTTATTATTATTAAGGCACATGCACTTACAACCCGCCTCATGTAAGTGGTTACCAGCAGATTCGAATGCTCTTTACATCGAAGTATCACTTGCGTGTTGCATATTGCATGCGTGTTGCAATTTTCGAACAATATTATGTTACTTTGTCCTCACATTAAATTGCGCTTATGCAATGTAACAAGTATCTTGTAAAAAAAACATATTGAAAAAGAGTGTCCTTGGAGTTTCTTGGAGTTCTTCTCCATAGGATCTACGTTTTGGAACAGGTTCACAACCGACTTATACTGACTGAAAATTCAAAAATACCTACAATGGGTTTACTTGAAATAAATTATGTTGATTTTGATTAACTCTTTCTCTCTCTTTAAAGAATTCCAGTGATCCAAATAACAACACAATATTTTGCAAATATCCAATGTTGTATACCATCGATATTCTGTAGGGTACAAAGGTAGGTATATCAGAAGTGGGATAAGTTGAGATTCAAATCGTTGTTGCCCCGCGTCACTCGCCGCAGCAACTAACATCATTAGTTTTATTTGAATAAATTGAATTCTTGGAATGCTTTCCGTAGGAACAAAACGATATTTTAACGGTTTTTTTTATGAATTTCGCAAAAACAACATAATATGACAATAAAGATCCCTGTGGCGCGGCGGTAGTGCATTCGACTGCCACTTTGGGGTCGCGGGTTTGATTCCTGTGCAGTGCAAATATTTGTATGCATTAATATCTCTATTTGCATTGTTCTAGGAAGGTTCTGGGTTTCTATATATAACATGTATGTCATCATCCTCCGCGCCTTTTACCAACTAAATTGGGGTCGGCTTTCAGTCTAACTACGATACGGCCGAACTTTGATATTTTATGTAAAGCAAGTCCCACAGACCTCTACAACCCAAGTACTAGGCAATATCGAAGTTCTGTAGTTAGGCAGATTGTCGGAATTTTTAGGGCTCCAACTACCCGTAACGAATGTCACAGATTTTTGTATGGCACCCAGGACTAACGGTTTAACGTGCTCTCCGAGGCACGGAGGGGTCTCAAAGTGTTAAGAATGGTCACCCATCCTAGACTGACCTGGCTAGTATTACTTTACTTTGTTATGTGCTAACCTACTCGGTTACCACTTATAGATTAAATAAATTGTATCAAAATATAGTTAATATTGTAAAACTTGAAATTAAAAAAAAGTGTGAAAGTTGTCCGAACTAATATATGGATAATTAGTATACAAGTAGTATCGCGCAGAATCCACAGACGGCGTAAATAAAATAAATCAACTCATGGTCAGCATTTTTCATTGCGCTAACACTTTTTCCGTCTAGCCGATCTACCGAGCCTCTGAAGTGTAAGTAAGTATTCTAGAACCAGTAGCTCTGCTTAGTTTGGGTCTGAATAGTGCTATCTTTTCGGCCGCTATGGCAACTAAGTTTCGCAACCAGTTGTGAAAGAGGATTTTATCTTCTTCTCTGGTAACTTGCGTAGTCTGGTAACTTCTCTGGTAGGTTGCGATAGAAGATTTTTTTCCTTCCTACGCTACCGGTTGCCTGCCAGGAATAATTTTGCTCGCAATAGCAACCGAGTTTCGCAACCAGGTGCCAAGAAAGAAGATAAAATCCTCTTTCACAACTGGTTGCGAAACTTGGTTGCCATAGTGGCCGAAAGGAGTGCTATGTATACCCTTGTACCAAAATAATATTATGGTTAATATTCTGTACTGTTTTCTGCGAGCAGCTAACGGGGTCTAAGGGAGTTTACTCGCTCACTCGCGTGAATGTGTGTGTTGTGATCCGTATTCATGCGATCTTATTACAGTGGGGGCACATAAAATAACGGTTTTACCACTTGTTTTTTACCATTTCAAGCATTAGCGACTATTCATCTCTCATACACATTTATTTAACGGGCCAGTCAAACGTAAAACTCTTAAATGTTTTTTTTAGATTTGAGTACCCAGTTGAAAATTACTCAATATGCTTCGACAGTATAAAAGTAGCAAATGTTTCTCAATATAAACTCGAGTCGTTGGAAGGGCTCTTTCGTAACCGCAACAATGTAATTGAGAAAGGTCAGTTTCATGTTTAGAGCCACCGTGCACTTGGTAATTTATAATCGGACGATAGTTTAGTCGCTATCGTCTGACGAACATGATCAAGACATTGGTCACTTGTTACGCTACACTACACCGATTTGTAAGTAAAGATTCGCACGTGTAGGCCAGGAGAAGCCAGAAAGTTTTTATAAAACTGGTTTCAATGGTTCCCTGGACATCTCTGTATCTTTTTTTTTATGTTAGGTATAGGCAAACGAGCACCTAATGGTAAATGACTACCGCTACCCATGGGCACCTGCAACTCAAGAGTCACAAGTGCGTTGCCGGCCTTTAGGATGGGAGTAGGGGGAGGGTGGAGGGAAGGATGGAAGACGGGGAATCGGTGGAGGTGGGTGGAAGAGGGGGAGGGAAGGGTTAAGGCCTCCAGTAACCTCACTCACGTGGCGAAAAGCAATGCAAGCATTGTTTCACGGCCGGTTTTCTGTGAGGCCGTGGTATCGAGTGGAGTCGAGCCGGCCCATACGTGCGAAGCATGGCTCTCCCACGTAAAAACGTATTTTCGATAGTTTGACCGGTTGATTTTAAATCGTCAAATGCACGCACTACTATACAGCTTCATACTGATTGCCAGAACGATCACACCATCGGCCGATAAGAAGTCACCAGTGCGCTGTGACCTTTAGTGTTGTCAGTATTTGAATTAGTTCGTTCATGGTCGCTTATCTGCTAATTGGAACGCTATTAAGTGTGTATGCAAAGTCAATTGGAGATCGTATTAAGACTATTCAAATGGAAGAGACTAAACTCTATCTTATTTGTAAAGGTACAGTGATAAACCGCATCGACATCTTACGTGCAAGTCGTGCGATGAAGTGATGAGACTAAGACCCACTGCTTATGTTCCTGAACTAATTCACATAAAAAACACAAAAAAAAAATTCTTCATCATTCAAAAGCTCTGAAATTTCGTACTAGTCTTACCCAGTGGCGTATCTATACCATCTGAGGCCCGTGACAAATTCATCGGATGGGGCACAAGTTCACTCTTGTGCCTCGTGTGCTTAAGGCCTTGGCGTCGGAGCCGGGGGCCCCTTAACGCCATGGGCCCGTGACATTTTGCCCGCTTGAGTTGTGGTCAAACTTATCGATTTGAGAACAAGATGCATCGTGGCCAGACCATAGAATTGACAACTCCATGATGTGTACGACCATTTCATGAAATAGTTTTATTTCATGAAATCGTCGGTAAGATCACTTAATATGTACTTAGTGGGAGCACGGCTAGTTTAACATTTTTTTAATTTTAATTATTGGAGTGAAAACGTCTTTAGCGGCGTTGTGCACTTTTTGGGATGGGTAAAAAGTGTTAAACTCGCGTCAGGACACGTGACCCTGATCGAAAATTCGTCAGACGGAGCCGAGTTTCTTATATTTAAAAAATAAAACATTCGAAATTCAAACATTTATGAGCGGCCAGGAGCGCAGAACTTCCAGTGTACCCTATGTATACATTTAGATATGTTATTACCTACTTTTTATTTTTAACCTAATCACTACATAGTATAAAACTAAGTCGCCTCCCGCTGTCCGTCTGTCCCTATGTATGCTTAGATTTTTAAAACTACGCAATGGATTTTGATGCGGTTTCTTTTAATAGATAGAGTGATTCAAGGGGAAAGTTTATATGTATAATACATGCATAATATACTAGAGAAACACTGATAATTTTAGAGGTTTCTAATGTGATGTCGTAAATAAACACATTTTTTTGCGCTTACATTGCAAACGCTGGCTGAACCCTACGAGATAGATCAAAATAATGTACTACAGTATTGTACAACTAAAAAAGGTCTACAAAAAAATCCGCAATGGTATATGTCTATCTCTTAGGGATAACCCACAATAACCATTTTATATCCTTTACTTTTTACGAGAAATAATGGCTAATTCACGAAGCGATTTTAAGCAATACTGCATTAATCCTTATCCAATTAAGTACCTTAAATACATTGTAAATTTAATATAGATCAATATGGTCCTTTACAGCATGCAATTTAAATGAATATTTTCGAAGATATTACAGATTTAATCCAGCGAGGCAAATAACAATTATCACTACATATTAAAAAACAAAGTCCCCCGCTGCGTCTGTCTGTCTGTTCGCGATAAACGGAAAAACTACTGAACAGATTTTCATACGGTTTTCACCAATGGACAGAGTGATTCAAGAGGAAGGTTTATATGTAGTATACTTGCATATTATTGAAGAGAAAAGTCGAGAAATTTAAAGATTTGTAACGTCATGTCGTAACAAACAGATTTTTGTGTACTTACATTGCAAACGCCTACTAAACCTTACGAGATAGATCAAATTAATGTACTACGGGACTGTATATCTCAAAAAGACCAATAAAAAAGTCCGGAATGGTATATGTTTATCTCCAAAGGATAACCCACGGTAACCATTTTTATCTTTTACATATTACAAAAAAATTATGGGTTATTTTTCAAACTATTTTAAACAATACAGTATTATTCCTTTTCCAATTAAATACATTAGATACGTTGTGCATTTCATATACATCAAAATTGCCTTTTCCAGCATATTATTACAATGAATATCTTAGAAGATATCAGAGATTTAAAAAACGGGGGTAGAGCGGCTGGCGTGCCGAACCAATTTTGATTATTCTTTTTTCTTAGATAGGGAACCTCAAGGTTGGTCCCATGTCAAGGAAGTCAGGATCTGATGATGGAATCCTGATAAAATTGAGAGAAACCCTCGAAAATTGTAGGAACGAATAGTGTTTCGGTTTACTTTTCATTACTTTATGAGGTTTTTGCGTTTAGAATCATCATCATATCATGTAGCGTATAAAAATCTTCACTACATATCACTACATATTATAAAACAAAATCCCCCGCCGTGTCTGTCTGTCTGTTCGCGATAAACTGAAACTGAAAAACTACTGAACGGATTTTCATGCGGTTTTCACTAATAGACATAGTGATTCATGAGGAAGGTTTAGATGTATAATTTGTACCCGTGCAAAGCCGGGGCGGGTTGCTAGTTATATATATACAGATGTGTGTGTATGTATATGCAAATACATTGTGAAGTTATGTTTTCACTTCCGACGACTGACTGTTTTTTTTATAATGATTTGAGCCTTACTCTGTAACAAGTAACAACTGAAGACATCGATAAAAACCGATAGTCATCCCTACTAATAAAATGTACTAAGAAAATAAACAATTCATCATAGCTTTACGCCCGATTTATAATGACTAGTACTGATTGTGCTAAGCACATCTTGACAAATGACTCACCGCGCATTAATTCTTTGCATTCAGTACCCAAATAGATTGCTACATTAAACAACCTATTAACTAATCATTTGTTTTATTTTTTAACTCGACTATTTCACAGCGTACGTGGGTTGATCTTTGTACACGACTAAACTCCACCTATCATCGTACTGTCTCTCACTCAATAATTATCTTACACTATACGTGAGAATGAGACAGCTATGTGTGTGACAAGCGCGTGCAGTCTCTGCTACAAAGGTTTTCTCCCACAGAATATTTCTAAAGTTGATACAGATAATAGAATAAAATATTATGAATTATTATGTTTTTATGTTCCGTTTGAATATCATTCGACAGGATAGTTTGGAATAAAAAATAATATGCTAATAAAAATAAATTAGGTTTGTGAAATATTTTTATAATACCATCCGACAGTTACATACCTACCTAGTAAGTTTTTTAAATGATCCATGTTTTGATGCTATCATCATAGGAAGAAGTTTTATAAGATTTTTTTCATACATTTATATTTAACATGTACGCGAGGTGTTAAGGTATTGTAAATGAAAGAGATAACAGTGTCCAATGTTGTGGGTTCGTTCTCCACACGACGGACGGACGGACAAATTGATAAACTATTCATAGCTTTTATGACTTACGTATGAAACTTCTATTATATAATTTTGAATCAAAATGTGTTGAGTTGTTGAAAAGGAAAGTATATTTGTAATTTTCTTCTGTAATTTGACTCTGATTAAATATTCTTCTGTAGAAAGATGGTGAAATTTTCTCTGGGTTACTATAATTATGGATCGGGAAGCCATATGACATAGATGACAAATTATGTAAACTCTATTTATAGATTTATTCAGTGGCGTAACAGTAGGGTGGCAGAGCGGGCAAAATGCCACGGGCCCGTGGCTCTAGAGGGTCCCTGGCCCCGACCCCAAGGCCCAAAACACACGAGGCACTAATGCCGCGTTCCAATAATCAAGAAACGATTCGTTTTGCTTACGGACGGTCAAATTTTCGTTGAAAATTCAACGAAATTTTACCGTCCGTAAGCAAAACGAATCGTTTCTTGATTATTGGAACGCGGCATAAGAGTGAACTTTTGCCCCATCCGATGAATTAGCCACGGACCTCAGATGGTATAGCTACGCCTCTGGATTGATAATGAATGAAAATTACGTTGCTAGATTTAATTACTTTCATAAATAAGCATAGGCATAGGTAAATAGGTAGGTACACTTAGAATGTAATAAGATTAAAAATTAAATTAATTTATTAGTAAGAAGTTGGAGTAGTCTTCTACTCGCAACACAGAACCTCGGTGTTCATTGTTTATTGTCAGTTACTCTACAATGCGTACATAGAACTTAATCTACATAATTATAATACACACACGATTTTATTCAAATTAACTTGTCTGTTTGTTACCATTTTGCAATAAAAATATTGTCATCTTAGCTCCGTTAACTATTACTGGTTAAAAGACGAGAATGTTACTTACTCTTGAACACGTTGTACCAACAGAATCCTCTAAAAACACGAGGAACTTGTAGTGAAAGTAGGCCTGCCAGCACTTAAATTACCGACGCCGGACATAAACTACAAAAACCCCGGACACATGTGTGAAATCGCGATTTTCCCGGACACCCTAATTTTTTTATGAAAACGCAGTTTCATTTACATTTTTTTAATTCATTTAAACAGCTTGTTAACTATTCATCTAACAATCATAATTTTCCTCTGACAGTGTCCGGTTTTGAACCTTTTGAAAACCCCGCCCGGACGCTCCCCGGACGCCCTCTAAACTAGGACAAATCCGGGGAAACCCGGACGGATGGCAGCCCTAAGAGAAAGGAAAAAAATATAGGTATTAAAATGGGGACGGGTATGGGAATTTACGCGATCACGTAATTCCTTTGAATTGCCTGACGTTTCGACTAGGTTGTACAGGCCGTGGTCAACTGACCAACGAAAAGTTAAAAGTTAGTATGGATGTAAAGAACGAATGACCCCGATGAAAATGTTGACCCCAGAAAGCTTCTGAATGGTACATTTTCATTATCTGGCTATTACCCCCAAGAAAAAAATGATATCATCCGTTTCGTCCTATTTGCCTACTATTAAAATCTTGGGCGGCCCAAAGCTATTAAATTTATTTATCTACGTTGCATATTTCACGGACACATTGAAATAGATTTATGATTATATTTTAATTTTTCGACAAATGTTCTTTTAATAACAGAGGTCATCAATATCAACAACTTTATTTTGAAAATAAAGTTGTAGCTGGTGAAATAAACATTGTTTTTACTGTTTTCTCTTAATATTATCTAATAAACTTGTAAAATATTATTGGTGATCTAAATACAGTACACATGTTAAGGTGATAGGTACTTAAGATGAAATATTTATCTACTTAAGATAGTTATTACTCAGTTGCTGACTTTATGAGTATGTGATGAAACAATCACTACATATTGTCACGCCTCTGTGAATTACTATGTGGTGGTGGGTGAGAAGTACGCACTGATTTACAATGAATGTATTTTTAATTATATAACTGACAGACTAGAAAGGTCTTCGGTGACAGGGTTCGTGCAGGACACACGGACCACGGAAGAAATATTAAGTTGTTCAAGATATTTGAGATTTATGTCTAACTAGAAACCTGCCCCGGCTTCGCACGGGTACAAATTATACATCTAAACCTTCCTCATGAATCACTCTGTCTATTAGTGAAAACCGCATGAAAATCCGTTCAGTAGTTTTTCAGTTTATCGCGAACAGACAGACAGACATACAGACAGACGCGGCGGGGGACTTTGTTTTATAATATGTAGAGATATGTAGTGAAGATTTTTATTATATGATTTTTTTTCATCATTAGCTCAGCTACATGATATGATAATGATTCTAAGCGCAAAAACCTCATAAAGTAATGAAAATAAACAGAAACACTATTAGTTCCTACAATTTTCGAGGGTTTCTCTCAATTTTATCAGGATCCCATCATCAGATCCTGACTTCCTTGACATGGACACCACCCTTGAGGTACCCTGTCTAACAAAAAAGAATAATCAAAATCGGTCCGGCCCGCCAGCCAGCATGTATACTACATATAAATTTTCCAAAAAACAAAGTCCCTTTGTCCCGTTCATTTTAAAATATTTGTAAAACAAAGTCCCCCGCCGCGTCTGTCTGTATGTCTGTCTGTCTGTTCGCGATAAACTCAAAAACTACTGAACAGATTTTCATGCGGTTTTCACCACTAGATAGAGCGATTCATGAGGAAGGTTTAGGTATATAATTTGTTAAGGTTTTGTATAAATTAGTTGAAATATGATGATGATTGCTGAAGATGTGTTTTATTACGGTGGCGGTACTGTGTCGGTACTGTGACTTCACTGATATGTGTGAATCGGCCTTTATTGAGTACGTTCGCGACATCATATTAATATAGATACCCTAATGCCACTGATGACTTTACAAACATTCAAAGAACGGACACAAAGATTACACAAATATTTTAAAATACATTGTGGTTTATAATGGGAAGCTATTATCATTGGACTCTAGCAATTGCTTCTAAATATTTCAGTGAATGAAATTATTTATTTGCTCGTATATTGTATTACAGGTGTCAGTTTATAAATATAGTTCACAGCATATTCTATCCAATGGGACGTGCAAATTGTGTAAAATGTATTGTATCACATAGCAACATTAATTGAATTGACAATAAAAAGAGTTACAACTAGCCGTCCACGCAGTGTCACCTGCGTTTATGGTCACTGCTCCGCTCCTATTGGTCGTAGCATAATGTTATATGACCCATAGCCTTCTTCAATAAATGGGCTATGCAACACTAAATGAATTTTTCAATTCGAACCAGTAGTTCCTGAGATTAGCGCGTTCAACCAAACAAACAAACTCTTCAGCTTTATAATATTAGTATAGATTACAGAGACGTTGGTATGTGTGATTTTTTGCTATTTTTGAATTGCTTTTAGTTTTGACATCGGAAACTGTTTGAAAATCAAATAAAACTTTTAGTACATGCGTTCTGCATGATATGATTTTCATTTTGGGTGTAGACAGACAGACTGAGTTGTGTCAGACAGTCAAAATGTCCCACTCAGAAGCTTTCTGGGGTCAACATTTTCTCAAAAAAGGTCATTCGTTTCTTTACATCCATTGCAGTACTATCTTTTAAACTTTCGCGTTCCATGATATATAATTATTTAAACGGGAATGTATTAGAGTTAGCCTTTGAGCACAGTCAGAGCAACCTGGTAGAAACGTCAGGCAATTCAAAGGCATGCAATATCTATTAATCGTCCCGAATACCCGTTTTAATAATTATAAGTATATCCATCCTATATTTTTTTTCTTTCACTAGAAGTTCCTCATGATTTAGAAACTTGAAAGGGTTCTGTTGGTACAACGTGTTCAAGAGTGAGTAACATCCCCGTCTTTTAACCGTGAAGTCAGTAGGTGAAATCCTTGGACACTTGGACAATTTTCTTTTTTTATATTAGGGGGCAAACGAGCGACGGGTCACCTGATGGTAAGTGACTACTGTCGCCCATGGACACCTGCAACTCAAGAGTCACAAGTGCGTTGCCGGCCTTTGAGATAGAAGTACGCTCTTTTCTTGAAGGTTTGAAGGTCGTATCGATCCGGAAATAAACATAATTTACACACAAGTTTGACTGGCCTGTTGGCCTAATGGTTAGTGGCCCTGACTGCTATGCTATATGGGCTTGGGTTCGATTCCCACCTGAGTCTGGGTGTTCTTTGTGTAAGTTGTTTGTATGTTTGTAAAGCCACACAGGAGTAATTCCTAATGCGGAAGTTGTCTTTTTTCAGAAAATGAGAAAAATGAAATGAGAAATGAGTTTTAACAACCTTATCAACATAGTCTTATATTACAACAGGTCAGAAGGGTGGCAAGAGAATGGAATAGGCTACCCGAAGTTAAATCCCCGTTAATCAATTGCTTTTGAATATCTGAAATTACATCGACATTGTATTACGTGTGCCTTTTTGCTATTTTCGATTATTTTTTTGGTTTTGATATCGGACACTGTTTGAAAATCAAATAAAATTTTGAGTAGTCGTTTACTGTGACTGTATTTTTATTTATTCATCGGATTCATTTGAATGCCATCCTTCTAAAATACGCTGCGATATAATATAATAATATCAACTGCACAGGTTTAGGGCTGTGATGCTCCATCTAAACATATACAACCAAATTTCAAATCATAACATTCGGAATTTAAATTAAATAATTTAAAAAATAATAAATTATTTGTGGCGTATAAGACAGCTGGTTACAGGAAATACACGATGCGGGCGGCATCTGCGAGCTATTGCAGTCTCAGTTCTGTTCCCATGCGAAACTTTTGGTTCCCTTACCCAAGGTTTGTCTCCCTACCCTTCTTTATTTATACAATTTTACCTTCTTCCTTCTTTTCCGTCTTAATACGACTACATTCCCAAGGAGGGTAGGCGTCAGGCAGGCGGCCAGTCATAAAAAAACCAGCCAAATCTCTTTGCAAAGTGTGTAAAACTCATTGCACCGACCCTAATGAAAATTGGGAAAAAAGCAAGAAGACGATGATGATAGAGGTAGTATATTAGCTTGTTATATGTCCACCTCTATGTCTGAAAAGCTATGCATTTTCTTTTTTTTATGGTATAGGTGGCAAACGAGCAGACGGGTCACCTGATGGTAAATAACTACCGCCGCCCATGAGCATCTGTAACTCAAGAGTCACAAGTGCATTGCCGGCCTTTAAAGTAGGAATAGAGGAAGGGGGGATTAGGGGACCAGCAAGGGAGAGGGGGAGAGGGAAGCCGTTGCCGGCCTTTAAAATGGGAGTAGGGGAAGTGGGGAAGATGGGAAGGAGGGGGGGAAGAGGGGTAGAGGGAAGAGTTAGGGCCTCCGGTAACCTCACTCACTCGGTGAAAAACATTGCTAGCATTGCTTCACTGTCGGTTTTCTGTGAGGCTCTGGTATTACACCGGTCGAGCCGGCCCATACGTGCCAAAGCATGGCTCTCTCACGCTTAAATTTCAATCGATACATATTAAATATTTAGATACCTTACTTATCATCGTTTAGGTTGGATACTTAATAAATATCAGCATCCATAAGTATGTTAAGTGTGTACATGCATACTCATAAATAAATGATTCACAAAATTGTTTACAATAGCATTCCTACCTGTGAATCAGTAGGTGCAGCAATTGTTTATCGCCAATGATCAGCTAGCTCTCATCTCTGTACTTATTGTAAGTGTAAACAGACCGCACTTATGTGCCGAGTGATGGCTAAAATCATAGTCTAAAGTCAATATACCGTTGAAATATATAAGTTACAATAATATGCCTAGTTATGTTTTGTCTATAACGGATTTACAGACTGTGCTTCATATGCTGCAAATCATAGCATGGATCTTGACGTAAATGAATAGGAACAGGTCAGAAGGTGGGCTTTACACCAAAACCTTCCTCATGAATCACTCTGTCTATTAGTGAAAATCCGTTCAGTAGTTTTTCAGTTTATCGCGAACAGACAGACAGACAGATGCGGCGGGGGACTTTGTTTTATAATATGTAGTGATACGCAACATTTAGTCTAGCGAAATCAATGTATTACTAATTAAATGGTTTCGTTAAACTGTCTTCAGACATTTTTTTCTTAGCTATTAATATCTTATATCGTGGGAGAGCCATGCATCGGCACGTATGGGCCGGTTCGACCGGAGTGATACCAAGGCCTCACAGAAAACCGGCAGTGAAGCAATGCTTGCATTGCTTTTCGCCGAGTGACTGAGGTTACCGGAGGCCCTAACCCTTCCCTCTCCCCCCTCTGCCCCTCTTCCACCCTTCCCCTACTCTCACCTTATAGGCCGGCAACGCACTTGTGACTCTTGAGTTGCAGGTGCCCATGGGCAGCGGTAGTCATTTACCATCAGGTGACCCATTTACTCGTTTGCCCCTATAACATAAAAAAAAAATATAAAAACAATATTTTTTACACACCATAGAAAATCTTGTGTTAAGAGTGGGTTCATGACGTGTGTATTGCCACCACTAGATTAGAACTTAGACGGTAGATAGATGGCCCACTTTCCACCATTTGTGAGGAATCGAATTCCTCTGATTTAGATATTTTTTTATTGAGTAATGAGTTAGGCGTTTGTCTTCCAACTCACCTGATGAAAAGTGGCCATGAAGACGAAGGTGGTATACGCCTGTCCAAGAAAAACGTAAAAGTCAACCCATAGATACTACGGGTTGAAAAGATGTAAAAAAAAATATATATACATGTATTTTTTTTTACATCTTTTTCTGTAAGACCACGCATAACTTTGTTTGTTTCGGACGAAATAGAAAGTGACGATGAAGATGAAGGTGGTAAACGCCTGCTTTAGAAAAACGTAAAAATCAACCCGTATATATTTTTTTATTTATATCTTTTTATGTATGACCACGCATAACTTTTTACAGGGTAGTCCGATTTCTATAATTATTTTTTTATTGGGTAGGGCATACTTTGATGTAATGAAAAGTGATGATAAACACGAATATGGTACACGCCTGTCGAAGAAAAACCTATTTACTCTACTCTTGAACATTCCAGGTTTACCTCTAATTAGTTAAGTAGTATGTAAGTATTCAAACTAAGTATAAAAAGTCACTTTTAATAGATTGAAACCCTATTTAACCGACGAAAAAACGGCAGAGATTCACAAGTCAACCCGTAGGTATATATATTTTTTTTGTATGACCACGCCTAACTTTTTACAGGGTAGTCCGACTTCGATAATTCTTTTTTTTTGGGTAGGACGTACTTCGAACCTGCTGATAAGTGACGATGAAGACGAAGATAGTACACGCCTGTCTAAGACAAACCTATTTACTCTACTCTTCAACGTTCAGGAATTACCTATAATTAGTTAAGCAGTAGGTAAGTATTGAAAGTATAGCCTACGAAAAAACGGCTAAGGTTCATAAGTCGAGCTTTTCATCAAGCAAAGTTTTTATTGGTTCGGACATACTTCGAAGTTGGTCCCTTTCTTCTTTCATCGGTTTATTTTTAACCGACTTCAAAAAAGGAGGAGGTTTTCAATTCGACTGTATGCTTTTTTTTTCTTTTTTTATGTTTGTTACCACAGAACTTTCGACTGGGTGAACCGATTTTGATGATTCTTTTTTTATTTGAAAGCTGGTGCTTCCCGTGTGGTCCCATTTCAATTTGGGCCAGTTCTGACAATGGCATCCATGAGAAAACCATATATAAGTCTTTTATGGAATAGTTTTTTTTGTTGAAGTCGGTTTTTTTTTAAAGAATTATTTTGTTAAAAAGTTTTTATTTCTACACAATTGTGTATTATTTGAAATCGATTGTCAACCTTATGAACATTAAAAACGCATAAGTACTAATTTACATCGCGTATTTGACATAAGTAAATAGACCAGGTACCTCAATATACGTGATGTTAGCACCGTTTTTGTCACGATCAGATCTATCGGTTGTTTAACACCGAACATTGAGCAAAGTTTTTTTGCTAGTAGGTATCTATCATCTTGTGATGACATAGGCTACCTATCATCATCATTTACTAAATTAGGAGTCTATATCTTTCAACTCTGCAGGGTAAAGGTCTGTATTCCATTTTGACTGGCCTGTTGGTCTAGTGGTTAGTGACTCTGACTGCTAAGCCAGAGGTCGTGGGTTCGATTCCCAACCAGGACAAATCATTGTGTGATGAGCACGATTTATTCATAATATGTATGTATTTAGGAATATATAAGGATGTTTATCAGCAGTCTCAATAAACATGGTAAAAACCATCGTACAGGCTCTGCCTAGTTTGGGATCAGACGGCCGTGTGTGAGATGTGTCAAGTTATTATTGTTATTTCTACAGTTTCCGATGTCCCTTATACATAATACAACTTTTTTAATTTCTTTTCTAAAAACATGAGAGAGCGTTAGGTATAAACGGGCCTACGAGAATTCTTCTCAGTATGAATTAGATAACTAGAATTTATAATTAGAGATTTCCAGGTTACAGTACCTGGCAATGTTTCACTCTCTGAACTAGAAAATTTCTAAGAAAATGCAAAATAAGTAAATATTTTTCACGAAAGCTGCATGCTTTAAATTTGTCTGCAGTTAGTTTATTCGCTAACGTATATGCAACTGTACAATATTGAATTTTAAATTATAACTTAGACTCAACAAACCGCCTCTGGATAACATCTTGAAGCTTGTGGCAGACACAAATAGGTACATAAGTTTAAGATTTAAATCAAAACGTACATCGTCGATAACATTCGTCTACCTAGCGGGGGGAATACAGGTAATGTTGAACGGACAAACACTGCAGTACATAAATTCACATGAAAATAAATAAAGTGGATGAAGCGAGGCGAGAATAAAAGCTCGCGCGATTGGGCGGTGGGCGGTTGAGGGCGGGCTCGGCATCGCCGACGTGCGCCGACGACAGAAACGTTTCTCTCGCGCCGCCGTCTGCGCGCGCGCCGCATAACTTGATTAACGCACAGAAAACTGATTTATTGTGTCGCGTTGAAAAAATAATCGGCCGTCGGTGAAGAAATGTAATGGAGGGACAAGAGTGGCGGGGCGAGTGGCAGCAGCCGCGCCAGCTCGACGGTCAGTGATCCTGCCTAGTGTCAATGCATGTCTTTTGTGTCCGTCGTTACGCAGAACCGATCAAATGCAAAACGACCATGTCGCTAGTGTTGGTATCTCGCCGTTGTTTTGCCAAAGCCCAGGCTCATCCCGTGGAATGTTTTGGTAAAGCGACAGACTAACTGTCAAGTGATCTTCCACCTGAAAAAGTGATATAAGAGATATAGAGAATTCAGTGATTATGTTTCAGTGTTCAAGTAAAAAAAATAAAAAATCTATTTATTTGTACGTAAATCATTCTTTCTTCTTTTTTAACTAAGTGTAGTTTACGATTTATCACGAAAATCGATTATTGGGCCATAAAAGAATCCGTACAAGTAATTTTAATTTCATATTCATGTACTTTATCTTGTTTTTCTTTTTTGTAACTTAATTGAAAATATAACTTAAGTGGACCCACCAAGACGATGGCACAAAAGATTTGCTCTAATTTTTTGCATGCTTAATGACTTGCATGGATTTAGTGATCTCAAGAAAACGCCGCTGCACGTATGTCATTCAGCGAACGACGAGACTTTTTTGTGAATTTAGAATTCTTTAAACGTTAATGTCCCATAATGACTGCTATATTACATTTGATTCCATTTTTACGTTTATAAAACGAATGTAATAAATATGTTTAATGAAAGACAGATAATTTTGTAAGTGGTTTGTAACGAAGTATTTAAAACTTATTGTATTAATATTTTCCTTTATAAAAATAAGTCATATAGGTAGGGCCCAAAAAGGGCCCTGGTAAAGCCTATAGCATATTTAAACTTGTTATAAAATATAACTTAAAAGCAGTTTGTCTATGACACAAAATAAAATCACAGTTTTTTTAAATATATAAAAAATATTCACTTTTCAAAGACCGATATAACCTACGTAAACTGGTTGCAAATAGGGATTAAATTTTAATCCCTATTTAGAACCATTTATTTAATCATTAAATACTTACATGTAAATCAAAACGGTTGCCAAGTGTATATAATAGGATTTCTATACCGACTTCCCTTGGTGTACGCGGTATAAGTAGGTACACGGATATTAAGAGATATGTTTTCAATAATTTATATATTTTTTTAAGTATCGATGTAATTCGATCGGTGTATCGATGTAATTCGATCAAAAAATGTCCGGTAAATAAATGGCCATCGTTATAAATTATATTAAAACGATTAAGTCCTTAATTCAGAATTCCAATCTACTCAGGTAAGTAATGAAAAAAACTATACGTATTTAATTTTAAAACGATCATTGTCTCAACCCTTTAAGCGACTTTTCATAGTAAAACGTGTGGCGAAATAAACTAAACACCATCTACATATTATCTACACAACACTCGTCACCCACAAAGTATAAAACATACCTTACGGCTTACCGCCAACTAATCTACTAATGTAGGTAGATAATCGTGGCTCAAATTCTTTGCGTCGTAATCGTGCCTCTTTGATAGTGTTCATTCATCCATCTATCATCGGAAAATGTGCGAGCGCTGGCGACGCGACGCCCGCGCCGATGAGTGACGCCCAGCCTGTCGTGTCGATGTATTCTCATCTTTAGCGTGGGTACTCTTTCATCTTTTTCAGTAAACGATGGTTAAATATATAGTCAGTAAATAACTTAGAGCTTTGAGGTAAAAAGTTCTCTGAATAACTGTAATGATAAATAAATCAATTGAATGTGAAATGGAAAGGTTTAAATCGTGAAGTAATGCGTTGCGTCTAGCGGTAGGATGGATTTAAATGGTTAAATTTAATTTAACAGTCTTCATGATATTCAGTGTCTTTATTAAATCTTGAAAAATTTGATTCGTTTCACGTTTTCAAGTGCGTTATAATTTTTTTATTCTTTAATGAACGTTATCAGGAAATGATTTGACGTTTTGTCGGTGACAAATCTACAATCTACCGGTTTGACGTTTAATAAAGAGAAACTGATTGAGTTTGACAAGCGACTACGTATTTTAAATAGTTCGAAATATTAATTAAAATTGTTATTAATGCTCGTTAATAATGGACGAACTGGGAGGACAGACGAAAAGTGGCTTCTTCATTTACTAACACAAAACTCAGGCTTATATTGATTGTGATCTTTTGTAAAATAAAGCATCTTTCCTTTATTCTAAATCTATTGCTTTAGGCTCTGTGCTTGAATTTATTCCGGGAAAATCAATTAATTAGATTTGAACCCGATACCAATTATGTTAGACGTTGTAGAACTCACTAAACTGCTTCTAAAATTGTCTTATTTTAGTCAAGAAATTTTAGGGATCCTATTCTGGTTTTTTAACTAATTAAATTTATAATTTAATTTGTTTGATTAAGACTTTAGTAAAGTACATTGAGATTGTGTTGACTGTGTAGTTGCTAAGATGACGTTCAGCTTTAGTTTGATGGTTCTCTAAACATTTCAGACATAGCACGGTATGTAAATTAACGAATTATAGACTAGGGTACAACTTAACGAACTTTAGTTGTGTTAATCTAAATTGGATACAGCTGAATATGTCCAATGTTTTTATAATACGAATCGTCGTTTAGCAGGACCTAACTAAATCTTAGTGATTTTTAGGCTACTTTAGAGTTTTGGAGCAATAGAATCAACACAAATATTAATCGAAAACTGGAATTATAACAGCTAACAAACAAATAGGCAAGTAAGGCCACGAGTAATGCCTAGTTAAAAATAATTCTAAATTCAAATTTATAACTGTTTTTTAAAACAGTAAAACCAGAGAGTAGAGCAGGGCCAACATGTCAATGCAGATTGATGACCCGACAAGGGTGGGCGATGTTTTTTGTGGTAATTAGCCGACCGGGCAGGCTTGGAAAAAACATTAGCTACTACATTTGAACGTTTTAAATCATTTTGTTATTTCAAAGTCGCCTAATTACTATTAGTTCGTTCATGTTGCACTAAAGAATTTTTAAATTATTTTTATTCAAGAACGGTTTCAGTGAGTCATCCTGTGACTACGGCCAGTACAACCTGGTGGAAACTTCGTCGGGCAATTTAAAATATCCTTACTAATATTATAAATCCGAAAGTAACTCTGTCTGTCTGTGGCCCATTCACGCCGAAACTACTGAACCAATTTAAATGAAATTTAGTAGATACACAAATAGTCTAGAGCCTGAGAAAGGACATAGGCTACTTTTTAATGCGAAAAAAGGGGTGTAAGGGGTTGAAAAGTGGGGATGAAAAGTTGTATGGAAGTATTGTCATATTTAGAACTAGAAGCTTGAAACTTATTTTTTAGGCTGTCGATTCGTTATAAATACACTATTCCACGCAGACGAAGTCGCGGGCACAGCTAGTTTTATATATGATGGATTCGCGTCCCATGATATACCTACCTATAATTATTTTAACGGGAGTAATTTTATTTAGTACTTCTCTGTTATTGTTTTCCTTTGGATAAAACCGAAGAAATAGAATCAGACCAGAATCGTACAAAAAGATAAAAAAAAAAATTTGGCATTTAAAAAAATCTTACGTTGAAAAATTACTAAATCATTAAGAACAAAATAATTCCTCTTACTTAAAGTTATAACGAACAAGTGAAGTACAAAATATACGTAGACCTCATAAGCACTTCATTTCAAGAGGGGTTATAAATCTTCTTAAATTTTTAGCGAATGTTTCAAAATGTCTGGCCGCTCCACTCAAATGTGATACATGTGTGCCTTGATATGTTGTGACTACGTTCGTTGGCAAACGATATTCACAAGTAAACTTAAGGTATTTTAAGTAGTTTATTAAATATATTAGGTATAATAAAAAAAACGAAATTGCATTAAAAATGCAAATAATCGATATTCTTTAACCGCTTGATGTTTAAACAGTTATAAATGTATGATTAGTCCTGCTTAATACTGTATGTATATTAAAAAAATTGAATCTTTTTAAGAACGGAAAGTTGAAATTCTGTACACAGGCATTGAAAGAGTGTGGCCGAGACTAAAGGGACTATCGACTATCCGTTACACTACACGTACGTTTACACACTAATGGGACTATAAAATAATGGTACATTTAATTATACATCATCATTCAAATTTTGATCAGATTTAAAAACATTAAAAGAGTACCTACACACTTCATATAATATATTATGTGTTATTTTTGATACTGACATTTATTTACACAATAATTTAGCCTACTTACAACATTAAAAGGATAACATACACATATACATAGACAATGACAGATTTACAAATTGTAGAAATGTCATTCGCTAGTTATATCTTAAATCAGAAATCAAATATACTTAAATACTCAGATACATTCAACCACCTTGACAATTATAATCTAAAAAATGTCAAGCAAAAATGTGCCAGCTAATGTAAAAATATATTTCAGGCAAATAAATTGCACAAGGGGATTGTATAACGTCACTTTTATGAGATAAATGAAGAGTCAAGGGTTGTAAACTAAACTCATAGATAAGATAGAGGCCACGTGTAGACATGGAGTCTGCAACGTGTTAACTTTTTTTACCCCTTGTATAGTACAGTTATAAATTCATCATGTTTTTTGTTTTAACGTCTGTAAGCAACAACCTGGATCCAGATTTTTTTATACATATTGCAGATTATATTTTAAATATTTGAATAAAAACGTCAGAAATACAACATACAAAATAGCAGTGATAGAAATCACTTCGTTATAATGTATTATAACATAGTGATTTCTATTACGGCCATTACGCGAAATACTACGCGAATAAAAACTCAATGAGTAGAAGTATTAGTGGTCGAAAGTCATGTGCAAGAATTATGTATGTATTTAAATACCAAAACATAATATTATTAAGGGTGTAGTATACAGTAATAACGCATTATTTTATAACGTGGAAATATTAGTACCAAATCGACGAAGGTAAGATCAAGTGATTAAATTGGAGTAGAAATAACTAAAACTCTGTGGCGGCTCCTACTCCTAGCCGCCCTATGTTTCAGGGAAGGCGGTTTAATCCATGGTATATCAAAATCAGGCCCCAGCAGCTCCTAAGCTCCTATAATTAATTACTGGTTACCCCATCTAAGTGCGTATGTAAGAATTGCGCTGCAAATCGCTAGTTAGGTGACTGGCTGCCTTCCTAGGCACCCTTAGGCGATCTATGTATATTTTTTCATAGTCACCAAAGAGCTCTTAATAACACTGTATTACTTTTTTATATTTCAATTGTTAGTGATTTTAATAAAAAAAATATTGGGTAGGTCATATCTGCAACATAGTTGAATGAAACATGAAAATAATTAATTCCACTCCAGAACTTGTCTACCCCAGCAGTTATCGATTCTGCCGTCAATATGGCCAGCCCCCTGCCACTTCACCTTGCTAATTCTTTCAGCTATGTCGGTTACCTTAGTTTTGTGTCAATTTCTTTGTGTTACGAATGTATTTAGCCTTTTTTTCTGATCGTTTAAACACTTTTGTTATAAAAAAAAATATTGTTTTTTCGTTGTTACACTTACATTTGTACAAAAAGGAACGGCCAGTTTATAAATAAGTAAAATAACTTTTAACTGATTTGTACGGATTTTCGAAAAAATGTTCAGACAGCTTTTAATGGTTGCGTTAATTATACCTAATAGAAATTCTATTTTTTTATATTGATAAAGCATTACGTTTTCGATACGGCTTGTAATATATCATCATATATTACCTACAAAATATTTACTGGAACAGTTGAATCAGCAAGTTTGTAAAAGCATCCTTAACTATAGGTACATATATACAATCTAACATACACAACTTGACCGCAAATATATCTTGGTTTTTATGTGTTCAAAGATATTATACTTGATAAATGTGTTCATGTGATAAACTATGTTCTAAAGCCATACACACTAGACAATAATCCTTATAATTAAGCTACTTTAAAGTTTAAAGATGTAGATGTGAGCTACTGAAAGAATATGACCATTTTAATAAAATTATAATGAATTAAACAACATTTGATTAAAATAAAAGGAAGCAAGTTTCGGTATAGCATTGTCTATTGGGTGTGTTTCATGATTCTCTTTTGCTGCCAGTAATTTCTTAACAGCAATAGCCGAATTAACGAATCAAGCAATCCACGCAAAATAACGCAACATCTGACGCAAAGAGAAATAGTAGAAGTATTATCATCATTACGAAGATAGGCCTCACCCAAAAACTTCAGCAATCCATTCATCCATCAAGAGTCCATTTTGACGAGGTTGTCAAAGCAGAATAATTATAGTTAAACCTTTTCTAGTTATCAGTAGATATTTTTAATCAGTAATCCGTTTAAATAGAGAAAAATAGCCGTCATATTAAAAAGGCAAATAAAACCAAAATAATATGAAATGTAAGTGTGAAGGCACTTACACTCCTAATCGGACCACCTACCTACAGTTTCAATCAGTAATCCACCGTCGACATGCCCTTTCAAAATTCTCACGGCCCACAAACAAACCATCTATTTTGAGTGTTCAAAAAAAATATGAAACAAAAAATATACAGGATTACGAGAGCCGGTAATGAAAACAAACAATTGGAGCATAATTCACGATCAGAAGGAGACGGACGGTGGACGCAGCTGTGTTGCCAACATGATGGAATAAATTTTGAGATGATTGAAATATGAATGGAATTAAAATTCACATGCGGTTTGTAAACGAGGTCAGTTTTGTGTACGTCACCGTTGATGGCGCTTACGAGCTAATTAGTATGTGGATTATAGGATTTATAAGTGATTGTAAATTGTATAAAAATATTTATCTTTTTCAGAATTTGGTTCGAAAGCTTTCTTTCTTTCTTTTCTTTTTAAAAAGACAACTCTCATATTAGGTATACTCCTGTGTCGCGGGGGTCTTCACAAACATTTATACAACGGACACAAAGAGCAGCCAGACTCGGGACAACTATTTGTGGATCACACAAATTTTTGTTCCGTGTGTGATTTGAACTCACAACACTCGGTGTGGCTTAGTGGCGACCACTTAAACCATTGCGCTATTCGTGAAGTTTTTTGTGAACTTATTATTATTACTAGAGACCGCGTGGTGGTCGAATTTCGACCATGGTTTATTTCATTGGCCAATATTACTTGACCTGTCATTTTATAGACTTTTGTACCATGACAGGTCAAAATATATACTGGACACTCATAGCTGTATGTACCCGTTTTTGCATTTTTTTAACTTTGTAGCAAATATTGTTCAAAAATTTTAGCATTCGTCACTTCTCTGTATAAACTATAAGTGTGCGAAATTTCATACTCCTCCGTCCGCCCAATTTTCGTAAAAAGGGATCCAAAGTTTTCGCTTCACGTATTAATACATAGATAATGTTCCAACGAATGCATAAATAATGTAACTGACTAGGAATCATTGGATAGGACAAAGAAAAAGGAAAGAGCTAAGACACCAAATTACACAAAAAGTAAATAAATTGATATGAACTACTATGACTAATTATTATTAGTCTAATAGCTGTGTGAAGTAAACTTACGGAGGGCAGGTATAAGACCCCTTTTTGTTTTGACTAGTAGTAGTACTATGTCAAAGGATAAAACTGAAATTAAACTCGGAAATATTAGTCAGCGTTCTCCTGAATTAGAAACTTGTGAAATAAAATTACTAATCATTTCTGTTACTCTTTGCCAAACCTCGGTGTTCCATATCCGATCACAAGTCTTACAACTACAGTAATGTATAAAAAACAAACTATAACGCATATTTATAATTCCAATTCATAATTTCTAATAAAATTCTTGGTCTAAAAAAATAAACAAAGCAATTTATTAATTTCTTGTTTGTTTTGAAATTCGAATTCACATTTGAAATACGATTAAAATCATATTGGAATAGTGCGTGAGATAATATATTGTCTGTGGAACGGCGCGCCGCGGCGCTCGTCTTCGACGAACGGCGATATAGCATCGTAAGTAAAATAAACATTCCCGGGTCCTTTGTTTGTTATCGTAATATTTTAATTTTGAACGTGTTTGTTATAAGCACCGGTAGCAGCTTTAAAGTATCGCTATGTATAAGTGATGTTAGTTTGGTTTCGTTAATAGAATCATTTGATTTCAGTTTACAGTTCACAAATATGATTTAATTTCACAAATAGTTGAATTAGAATAGAGTAGTGGTACATTACTTACTATTAAGACAATTAAATTATATGTTTGTTCATATGTTGTAGTCTCTACATATTGTCAAATATTCGGTAGGTAATTTGAGCCTACTTATTTTATTTATTTATGCAAATCAGATACATACACACACTTATAATTAGTGGCTCTTTTAACTTTTATTCGATGATTATACTCACTAAAAGATATCGCTATTATTGGTTTTGTATTCAAGGATTTGGTAAAAATATCCTAATAGTTAGAGAGAGAGAGAGAGAGAGATTATATTTCCATGTAACCAGTAACAACATAGTTTACGAATTTTGATTAGGTATTCAAATATTTAGTATTTTTTTGTAATATATGTATGTTATTTCGTTAATAAAAATACTAGGTATCTTTTAGTTTGCTAAAATTTTTCGCATCATTCCTTAAAAAAAAATTAAGCACCTTATCTTCAGAATAAATTTCGCCTATAATAGATATAAAAAACTACGTGAATAAATAAAACGTGCGTAGGTACTGCATTTGCTACAGAATTTTAGTTGCAATAATCTGTACTTATTGTATAAGAGGAAATCGTGTCCGTGACTGACTGACTGATCTATCAACACATAGCCGAAACCGCTGAAAGGATTGAGTTTTAATTTGATACAAAGATAGTTATTATGACGTCAGTATCCTGTTAAAACAGATTTTTTGAAAATTCTACCCCTAAGGGTTGAAAAAGGGGTTCAAAATTTGTATGGAGAAATCATATTATAAGAAATATGTGTCGATTAAAAATTTCACAGGATTCCTTTTGTCAACAAATAAATAATTAGGTGTTTATTAAACCGACCTCCTCAGGGGTGAAAAGAGGTAAATAGTATAAAAATCAATATCGAAAATCTGAATGTTTGTCGGGACGTTGATTACATAAAATCAATCAATTAAAACTAAAACGCTAAAACTAAAAGTTCTCAACAAAAATCAAACTCGGCGAGCGAAGCCGCGCCAAGACATTACATCGCACTTAAAACAAATTAAGTTTTTTTAAATATAATCACTACAAATTATGGGAAAGAATGCAGTTACCGAACACCCCGATAGTTACAAATCACCAATGCTCATTGTAAACAGAGCTATGCGTATCGCATACCTCGTTCATCGTCTCATTCTCGTGTCGGTCCCGTACAGTTTCCGTATACCCCGTGACGTTATTCTGGATAAATTAGCCCAATTAGTTCCGATGTCGAAACCCGGTGCGTACGCGCCTGTGTTATTCCTTTTTCAAAAGATAGGGTTGCTACTTGCTTAATGGCGGTTATTTATTGGTCGATATTTTTCATACCGTGTGACTTAATTTACTTGGTCTGGTGGTATTTTTGTCGTAACTAATATGCGCCGCATCGATTTAGTGATGGAGTGAGACGCACTAGAAACTTCATGTATTTTTGTGTTTGTGTAAAATGATCATTATTAAATGTTATTTTTTTATTTTGGGATAGAGGGCAAAAGAGCAGACGGGTTACCTGATGGTAAGTTACTACCGCCACCCATGGGCACCTGCACCTCAAGAGCCACAAGTGCGTTGCCGGCCTTTAAAATGGGAGTAGGGGAAGTGGGGAAGATGGGAAGGAGGGGGGGAAGAGGGGTAGAGGAAAGGGTTAGGGCCTCCGGTAACCCCACTCACTCGGTGAAAAACATTGCAAGCATTGCTTCACTTTCGGTTTTCTGTGATGCCGTGGTATCAATCCGGTCGAGCCGGCCTATACGTGCCGAAGTGAATGATTACTTGTTGCATTTTTTTTAAGGGAAGCATTGTTTTTTTAATCTTTTTATTATAATTACAAAAAACGAGTAGGTACTTAATAGTGTTCTAAAAACAAAAAACAGAGTAATTATTTGGAAATTAAGACATTTATATTTGTTGTGAAGACATATTGGAATAAAAGAATGTCTCTCCCGCCAAATTTTCATCTTATTTCCAACATTTTTAAATTCAGCTTGACACTCGCACACACTAAATGACTCTCATGTTTACCAATAAACATGATGGTAGAATACTAAAGATAGAAATAAAACTATTTGACCCAAATCCCACTCTATTGTCATACATTAAAGTTTAAATCAGCTTGACCTAACATTAAACTAAGTAAACTCGTGTGTGGCAACCATTGAATATAGTAAGAACGTTTGATTTACGTATCGGTCAGGTCATCACTTCCCGCGCGTCGTCATAACTTTATTCTGTGGCATCACATCAATTATCCAGGGGATTGTTTGACGCCACCAAGTGTTTGTTTTTCATACGATTCGCTTGTAAAGTTTAGGTTTTATTGCTGAACATGTTCGGATTGAATTGTGGGGCGCGCAAATATGAAATGACACCTTAAGATCCTGCTTTTGGTATCTTAAATGCGATGTATTTTGGGTGCTTTATCAAGATGTTTGCCTACGTTTGTAATAGAAAGTAAATTAAACAATAGCCCTTCTTTTTGCAAAATCTACAAACTGAGTGTTTTGACGATTCGTGGCGATAATTATTTTCTACAGGAGTGATTTTGAATTTTTTTTCTTTTATAAATAAAGGATAGGTACTAGCAACGTGGGTTACATATTACTAGTATTCTTGTTAACCCCTCCAGCTAAGCTAAATGCTTGTGTTAGGAGTTGGTTCACGCCGGTAGTGCACTGGGTGGGCTTCGAACCCGCAACCACTTGATCGCAAGTCCGACGCCTTAGCCACTTACTACCGCCGCTTCCAAACTATAATTGTTTTAAAACTATAATTCGAAACTATAATTGAAGTCAGTTAAATCATCTTTAAGTCAATCACATATGTAAATAAGTCCTTAATAAACAGCTTATATCTAAATGATCGAGATATTTATATATGAAAATGAAGAAATCTACCTAATCCTAAATCAAATTTATATAGTGGAAATTTTGGTGCAGTCCCACGGGAATCGTACATTTTTCCGGGATAAAAAGACTATATCTCTGTGCCAAATTCAATCCAGATCCGTTGAGCCTTTTTTGCGCGAAAGAGCAACAAACATCCATTCATCCATTCATCCATCCTCACATACTTTCCCATTTATAATATTACTAAGAAGTAATCTTACTTTTCCCAAAAGTACATATATGTTAAAAATCAAACAAAATCATACATATTGTTTATCGAACAACACTAAAACCTAGACAGCTTATCATTTAAAAAACTTCACCAGGATAATCGTCTATTTTCTACAAATGTTAAATATAAGCCCAATTATGTATACACCATAATATTTTATAAAAGTAAATACCATGAGCTTAGGTAATGGAGTGTCACAGGATCCGTTAACCAACAACGAGACATGGGCCACAAATCACCATTAGTGTTACCGGTGGACCATGGTATTATTGAGACAAGCTTTGTTTTACACTTCCAAAATAGCACCGTTCAAATACTTTTAAAATGGCACTGAGCTTTAAAGCAAGTGAACTTTTGATTTATGAGGAAACAAAAATGATATTAAATTAATCATTCTGTACAAGTAGTTGATACTGTTAATATAGCAATGAAAGTCACTTAAACAAGCCACGAAACATACTTTAACTGAAATATTGTAATATGATACAACTTGTTAAACTGAAACATTGTAACTAATACTGGACAGATTATGAGATTAATGAATTCTGCGATGTTTAGCGACTTTTCTTGCAGCCTGAACTTGGACTATCTGCAACGAAACTGTAAGTCTGAAGTATTTGCCGTGAGTTCCTTTCGAATAATCCGACTATTACCTAGTTCTTGTAATTGATTATGCGTACCTATTCTTTTGAGCATACTCCTCTAAAAACCTGCAAGAAAAGTTTATACGGGAAAGAAGGGTTACTAAGGGCTTGATAGTTGTGATATCTCAATTCACAGGTATCTTTAATTTTTAGACCTATTGAGGTATCAAACCGCGAGTATTAAACTGATTCCTCGCTAAAGCCTCCGTTCATTCCTTCCTAGCGCCCACGCCGGTAATTTCCAAAACAGCCGTGCCTGTACAATTGTTGATGCTAGAACTCTAGATGGAATTGGAATAAATTTTAGTATAAATATACTGAATTAACACAGGTATGTTAATTAAAGGAAAATTTCTGTATGCCAGTGTGTAAGTTAGTTAGTTTTGTTACATCTTTAAATTGTAACTGCTATGTGGAATACGTTTTATTTTGCCACACAGCTAGAAAGTATCTTGGATAGATATAAAAGATTGCGATAAACTGAGAACTTCCTTCTCTTTTGAAATCGGTTAAAAAGCAGCAGCAGCATTAATACAGGAACCGAACCATAGGGTGAAATTTGGCACAAAGATATTTTGAATTTCGAATTCGATTAACACATAGGCGCAAGGGCTCCAATCTCCATGTTAGCGAAACCACGAGAAGTTAATTGTAGAATCAGTCTTTTATTTTTTATATTTATAGTGTCAAATAACTGACGGCTATTTATACAAGGACACCGTCAAGTGCCCCGTGTGCATATTTGCCAACATAGTTATAAAAAAAGGCTTACTATGACGATTTTAATATCACAAATGTAGGAGTCAATAACACATTTATCATACCAATGCACACATCTAGAGCCGTAGTTTATATTTGTGGTTGAACGCACTGATCTCTGGAATGTCCAATCAGATTTGGAAAAAAAACTATTTGCGTTTGATTACCCAGTTCTTAAGTAACCTGAGCAGGGACAACAAAGGTAGGTGAAGCTGTGTAGATCGGTTAATAGCAAATAAAATGTAAACAGAGATGGTATCAAACGCATAGCATATTTGTGAATCTCCGAGAATAGCGGCTAGTCCGACAGTTGGCAGGCCAAGTCGATCAGCGATCACAACAGTCAGCCACATAGTACAATGCCATTCCTAGAACGCATCTGGAAGTTGGTGTTGCATACAGCATAACTACATAAACATTGACTCTTGAACACGTTTGCAATCTCGAGATAGTCTTTCTAACTACTAACTTATAAATAGTAACAAAATGCAAAAAAGGTAATTTATTTAATTATACAAATGGTCGTCCAGAGTTCAAAATTCGACCATAATTCGTAAAATGATTGAAAGTTTTTTTAATCTTCATTTTTTTATTGATAACACTAAAGCTCGTCTATGGCTGCCAAACAAACAAAAGAAAAACAGTTTACAAATAGTGAAAAAAAAGGTACTAAACTGGTTTGTCTTTGTCTTTGATTATTGATAGGTAAACAATCAAAGGTTTTTTGCCTATTTATATATACTAGAGATCGCGTGGTGGTCAAATTTCGACCAAGATTTTTTTCATTGGTCAGTATAACTTGAGCTGTCATTGTATAGACTTACTTAAAATGACAGGTAATCACGTATATACTGGACGCGTGTAATTTCATTAAGCCGTTTTCATGTAATTTTTAAAGTTGTAAGACATATTGTTTAAAATTTTTAGCTTTCTGCACTTCTTCTATATATAAACTGTAAATAGTCTAAAATTCACGTTACTACGTTCCGAAATTTTCTTAAAAAGGTATTCTCTTCACGGATTAATATAATGATTACGTAGGTACATATGGAGCGCTCACCTCTTCAAATTATGTTTAAATTATTATTATACCTCTTACTAAATATAAATATGTAGAAACGTTTCTATAAATTCTCTAAAAGTCTTTTCAAATCTACTCTAAGATATCCTTGTCGGTGTAGAGAAAAAGTGGTCAAAATTCAGTTTGATTTAGTAATGATATGACAATTATCTATCAGAAAATCGCCTAAAAACTCTATAAGAACACGAGTGAAGACTAATTTAGTTCAGACCTTTGTATTTCTAATAATTAACTATCATGATGCCTGTTATTTTGACCTGAATGTAGATGTTTAATAAACACTGCCGTATTTTCAACAATTTCATTGGAATTGTTTATATGTATAATCTTTGCCAATATGATCACCCATCTCTCTCATCGACTGCTCAATCCATCCCATAACCAATGTTTTTATTTTTTTTTCTACAAATCATAAATATTATAATTTATTATTATGATGAAGACGCAATGCTGGCTAGTTCAATTTCCATTTTTCTTTGGACCAAAGAAAAATCGAAAGAAATATCCGAATTAGAAAATGCAGTCAAATCGGATGACCATTTTTGTATGGGATTTCTGTATTTTATTGAAAGTTGGCACAGACAACTTTGGTAGGTACGGTCAGCAAGTACATAAGAGTGTAATTAAGAAAATGGACTGCATAGGTTTTACAGAACAGAAAAACAATTATTATTTATGCAATTCTGAAAGAATTGTTCAGATTCTGCTTGTTTAGGTTCGTTAATAATAATAAACGTTAATAATATTATGTATGTATTGTCATATAGTGAATTTTTTTTAGTGTCACATTTTTAATTTCTTTTTGTCTTTAATAAAACTAATTTACTATAGAATAACAAATTAATAAACTTACTAACTATGCCCGTGACTTTGTTCGCGTTCATGTCAAAAAACAGGAATATGTCACTTTTAATAGGCGTTGTACTTCTTCCTGAAAGGGGAAAATCCTCCAGGCAGGATTTTTTATACTGCTATGGCGGTAAAGCAACGAGTACAAAACCTGGGCTATTGGTGAAACCATATATCAGACTTAACCGACTAAAACTACACGGTGTGCCTTACAGCGCCTGTAATGAGTGGACTGTCAGTACTGCGACGTTTTGCCTCCAATGGTCCACCCAGCGCCAGCCTGTGGGTTGCTAGCGAGCTCCGTCTACTAACTGGGAGTGTCACGGGAGACACTGCTGCGGGTGAAGAACATAAAATCCGTCTCATTCACTCTTACAGTACGTACGTGAGCGCGAGTGAAACGGTTCCACTTGGAAGTTCCTACCGGATCCACTCCTCTTCCTAGCGCGAGATGTTCTCCTCGCAGAAGATCGTATGTAAGCTATATAAATCGATAACTATAAAGAAAAATTCTAATAATCTTTAATATTTATAAAAGTTACCTAATTTAAAAAAATCGTACACAGCACGGTCAACGTAAAAAACATGCTCGAGTCAACTTTTCCAAATCATAGCCAAATTGCCTGCTTTCAGTTAGCGATTATAGTATTATTAAGTAGATGCCATAATTCGTTAAAAATTAATAAGACTAGTAGGTGTAACGTCTCCAAACATCTATTTCAAGCATGTCACTCGAACTTTCATAAACATCTTCTATTAAATCATGATGTTTGTAATATAATATAAAAGTGAGTTATTTCTGACAGACAAGTATTGTGTAATTAATAAATACTAGAGATCGCGTCGTGGTCGAATTTCGACCATGGTTTATTTCATTGGCCAATATTACTTGACCTGTCATTGTATAGACTTTTGTACCATGACAGGTCAAAATATATACTGGACACTCATAGCTGGATGTACCCGATTTTGCATTTTTTTAACTTTGTAGCAAATATTGTTCAAAAATTTTAGCATTCGTCACTTCTTCTCTGTATAAACTATAAGTGTGCGAAATTTCATACTCCTCCGTCCACCCAATTTTCGTAAAAAGGGATCCAAAGTTTTCGCTTCACGTATTAATATATAGATAATCCTGATGATGGCGACCGTATAATTGCCACAAGAAAATAAGATGCAGTTTTGTTGTGGTTCAGCCGTGTTTGCTGAAGCTATTCCTTGCCCCGTCTTCACTTATTTTAACATCAGCTTCTGAGCCATGTGCGTACATTTTAAGAATCCGAGCGAGTGACGTCCGTCGATCGGCTTGTTAATGAGGATCGCAAGCAATGTTGACAACAACTCACTGATCAAAGTACTCTCCCTCCGTAGCTAATTCGTTAGTACTTCCTTCCAACATTGTCTATTTGTAAGCAAAACGGATTTCAACTCGAGTGTGCAATGATTCAGTGAATCGTTTTTCTTTGAGTTCCTTTTGCGAGAACAATAAACAATGTGCCAGTTACTTGTTTATAGTTTCCACGATGCTTTCATATTCATACAATTGCCATGAATCCTGTTAGTGAATAGATTTTAGGATTTTCAGCTTCAAAAGCTTTCTCATTTTAGTCATAATGGCTTATTAGGTGGCAGATAAATAGCACTACAGACATACAATGCTGTATCACTGTTACTGACTACAGTCTAGTGCTGACTGTTTATTGTTTCACAAAGGGACATGAACGGGGAGTTAATGGTGATAAAATGTTTATTTCATTTTTTTGGGGAAAATAAATTTGGGAGTTCACAAAGTTTTCCCCATATTATGAGAAACATACTTGTGGGAAATATGTATTAAGGTTACTTTTGGCGTCGTTTTTTGTAACAACAGCCATCTTTATAAGCGATAACTTAACACCACGGATTAGAATCAGTAACAAAATGTTTTGGTAGCTGTATACAGGGTGTATATGACAATGGAACACTTACTTAAACCACTGAAAAGCCATGACTTTAGCAAAGTTAAAGATTTTAAATTATATAATTTTTTTTATTTTGCAATTTTTCATTCCGTTACTAAGAAAATCCATAAAAACTAACTTCGAAAATGAATTAAACTTCGAATTAGTTTTTATGCTTAATAGCTAAGCAATAGTTCCCAAATAAAAGATATGTACTATTTAAAATCTTTAACTTTACACATTCCACCTACTTTTATGAGAAACGGCGGTAAAATACCTGGCAAATCAAACGGTCATAACTAGTTTTTTTAATATTTTTTCTATAACTGGATGCTAAAGTCATGCCCCATGCATATGCAATACAATACAAAATACGAAAAGACTTTTTCCCCGACTTCTAATCACTACATATTATAAAACAAAGTCCCCCGCCGCGTCTGTCTGTCTGTCGGTTCGCGATAAACTGAAAAACTACTGAACGGATTTTCACTAATTCGGTTTTCACTAATAGACAGAGTGATTCACGAGGAAGGTTTAGGTGTATAATTTATACCCGTGTGAAGCCGGGGCGGGTTGCTAGTTAAAGTAAATAAAATTACGGTGAAGCTAGACACCTTTAGAGGAATGTAGCTTACGTTTCTCTGGAGGAAGTTACTGAAGCTGTACCACTACTGAAACTTGTGCTCGTATGATATACCTATGTTTTAAATAATGTCAGAAAGTAAAAAAAAAAACCAACCTTGAATAAGTATTTGTATAACTCTCGAGGTCACAATGAAAATGTTTGTAAGTTAAGTGCAATGTCGACCCTTTTCATTATTGTAATACAACACAATACTGTAATTTTTATTATATGTATTTATGAAAACATGGTTATGAGAGGACAGTGAAAACCACATTGGGGTATACCGTGGCTTTAATTAAATTGATGATATATTACAATTTCAAATATCTTTACATATAAAGATATTTAAATGTTTAGCCGTGATGTTTTTGCGAACATAATTGATTATTTTTTTTTTAACATTTATGAGATTTGTATATTTGTTCATAAAAATCCACGATTGTTTGAGAAAAATATAGCAATAACTAATAGAAATAGTAGATTCCTTAATAAATTATATATGCCATACCAATTTACCCAACTGCTTTAAAGACCTCAATTTACATTTGTTTAAACATAAATTATTTGATTTGTTACTAATTAAATGTTATTATTCAACAGACGAATTTCTTAATGAAAAAAATATTTTGTAAAATAAATAGATAATTGTAGATATAAGATTATGATAATGTAAGGAAACAGAAAAGATTTGTACACCAGCAATGGTAGAATATAAGAAACTAAATAAACATAATATAACACCTAATTTACTATATTCTGACAAATAAATTTATCTTTCTTTCTTTCTTAAAAAAAGATATCAAATGTGCCATTAAAACTCTAAAACAGGACTATTAAGAATTTTGTTTTTTTGAACTCACGCATACACACATTCACAAACATACATACTCACGCCTATATTCCCCTAGGGGTAGGCTGATGTGTATTCTGCATTCAGATTTTGCCAATTATAATCTGGTCCCACTTATCTTCTTAACAGGGGACAAGCGTATTGCCGTCAACGGGGCACTTTGTGAATTTAAGAATGGAAACTTGGGACTATATTGAAAGAGAAAGGTAATAACTACCATATAGAAGCGAAGGCAGTGGAAGGAAAGAGGTTGCTTATACAGATGGATTGGGAAGTGTGAGCAATAGCTCGAGTAGCTCAGGGTTGCATACTTCTTTTTTTTTTTGGTGTGGGAGGCAAACGAGCAGACGGGTCATCTGATGATAAATTACTACCGTCGCCCATGGGCACCTGCAACTCAAGAGTAACAAGTGCGTTGCCGCCCTTTAAGGTCGGGGGGGGGGAGGAAGAGGGGGAGAGGGAGGGAAGGGTTAGAGCGTCCGGTAATTGCACTCACGCGGCGAAAAGCAATGAAAGCATTGCTTCACTGCCGGTTTTGTGTGAGGCTGTGGTATCACTCCGGTCGAGCCGAAGCATGGCTCTCCCACAAACGAACTGTAACTCGAACTTTCTATCGCTGGGAAGTGCGAGCCCTTTATCTTATTGCATTTATGATAGTCGTAATAAGATTTTTTTATATGAACAAGTACAACAAGAACTGTGGGTAAATATTATTTCGTTGCAATCATAGATATATTTTCCTGTCTGTGCGTTTGCATACCTATGACTAATATAGTAATAACAACACGATGTCATTATTATCATACTGTACAATATTGGTGTGAGATAATAATGCATTTGTTTGTGGTATGAACTACAATTTGTAGCGAGTTGGGGACGCGTAAATCAAACGTGTGTCCCGAAGTCCCGATGCGCGGTTCTGTAACACACGTGTTCGAAGCAAATAGGGTTGTTCACTGGAGAATTATCTATAGACAAAATTTATATCTAGGGCCGTCTCAAGTCAATAATTGCCTTTATACATAGAACAATTTAAAACGACTTTAAGAAATGAAAAACTTATGAGAGTTTTTTTTTTAATTTGCGTTAATTTTTCTACGTCCTCGCATCTTCGTATTTCTTAACTAATTAGCAAGTCGTTTTTGTAACATAATCGTTCGTAATTATTGTTTTTGTTATTTAAGAGACATGGGCTCATATGCCCTTACTGACTCGGTAGTTGGTATGATAAGATGTGTCCAAAGTATCTTAATCTTAATTTCTGAAATCAAAATGAAAAAAAAAATGTGACCTTTTTGAAAAATTAATAAAAGGTCACACGGTCACGGTCAAACTACATAGGTATATCATCATTTTATGGGGGGTCTAAGTGTCCCTCAAATAACCGCTTGTAGGTACTATCGACACCAAACTCGTATCTATTTCTTCGCTTGTCCTAATTTTAATTGTTTTCCAGTTCGTGAAGCTAGGTGAAATAGGAACCAATTCTTCGATATTCTAAGTTGTAAGTGTAATAACTAAAGGTGCATATTTTACAACTACCATCATATCGTTTGAAATTTTTAAAGACCCCGTACGAGATTTGTAAGCTGAACATTTGTCTTTAGTTGGCAGTAGACAAAATTTTCAGGAGTATACGCCTCATCCATACATTTTCATAACACATTTATTGCATAGCAACATAAGTTATAATATCGACCCGTGAACTATATAAAATTATTCCAGATTGGAAATGGTTATGTAAATATATTTGTTCTATTCTTACAATGAGTTAAATTAAGTAATTCAAGAAATCGAATGACATGAATGTGTCATTGATTTGTGCCCGTTATTTGAATGTTTGTGAAGCCCCCCGCGACATAGGAATATTCCTAATGTTGTCTTTTAAAAACAAAAATAAAAAATAAAAAAAAATAGGACGAGAAGACCTATAAGAAGATAAAGACTTAAGAAAAATAAACCTACACGTTTTATGAATTTTGTATAATATGCCTAGGTGTTCTAAATTAACTGAAATTAGAGTTGCAAGAAATGTTTTTGTGGTTAAATGGTGTCCAGAGGCGGAGGTCAGGGTACTAACAGTTTCAAATGCAGGAATTAAATAGTAGCAAGGCATTCCTGTCTGCCGCTGAAGAGTGAATGAGTAAGTAAATGTCACTGTTTAGTCGTATACAAAACTCCATTCACTCATTTCACTCATTACAATCATTAGCAACACGCACAACAATCTGCGAAATTCATCATCAGAACATATAAGAGTTATGCGATAGAAAGAGAAGCAAGGTTTAGGTTAATATAAGCTGTTGGTAATTAAATCGGTGTGCGATCTGAATTACATCATATTGTATCAAGCAAGAGTCGCTATTTATTTAAATGGTATTGCGAAGAGGTCCTTCTGTACTATTATGTGTTCTGTGCTTCAAGTCGGTCAACTTAGATTCCGCGTCAGATAGAGATAGAAAAAAAAATGTTCAATGTACTGAACCCGTATATAACACAAGTTTATTATATCTATGTTACAAACAATTATCCTGTCCGTACAGTGATTATATTCATATATGTAATAATACATCAACCTCATTTATTACAACAACGTGCAACGAGATGAAGGTCTTTGTGATACTAGTGCTTTGTACTGTAATATTATGTTCACGCAGTTCTCATCAGTTTACGGAGTCTGATTTAAATGAACAGTATGTGCTTGAAAATAAAGAGATTGTTACCGAGGATGACGGGAATGTGCTTCCATTAGGGGCTGCGCTGATACTGGATGAGTGTCCTTTAGGTCAAGTGCGATTAAGTAATCTTTGTGTAAATGTTGATTAAAATCAATGTATATATACCTGATTTATTTATTTATTTTCCCGCGCGGCTTCGTTCGCTTGTACATATTTATATATTTTGCGAGGACCCTTAATTCTTTTTACAAAATAAAAGTAGTAGTACTCCTTATAACACCAGCTATTTGCTGGTGAAAGTCAGGTGGACATCAGTCCACCCGTTCCGGAGATTAGCCAGAAAAACAGATAGACAGACAGACAGACAAAAATTTTAAAACCTGATTTTTAGGCATATGTATTGTGCAAGTAACTGTATGAGCTTAGAAACCTATTATTTTGACATTACAAACAGACACTTCAATTTTATTTGTATTGAAAATTGATGATGATGATTTTACACTTAGCTATATTTATTTACGTATTATCATCTTTTTCCTGCTCTATTCCCAATTTGCCTATGTTTTCCCAAATTCCCAAACACATTGCAAAGGCTTTGGCCGGTTTGATTCATTTATTTATTTACGTATATGAATCAAATAAATGTATTGCTTTATAGTTCATGTACGCGGTTTTAATTAAATATACTGTTTAGTTTATCCCCATTTTGCAGAATTATTTAAGTTTTACCCTTAGTTTTTGTTTTTGTAAAACAGTTTCTTATGGTTTGTTTCATAGATTTTTCAATTTTTTTCACATTTGTTTAATTAAAAAGAACATATTATTATTTCCTATTATAATATATTTACCTTTAGCGATATGCCGAATAGCTTAGATCAAATACACCATAGAATCATTCATAGATACAAAAATTATATTTTATTACTAGCTGCGCCCCGCGGTTTCACTCGCTTAAGTCCCGATCCGGTGGGAAGATCGGGATAAAAAGTAGCCTATATGTTAATCCAGATCTCTAGCTATCTACATACAAAGTTTCATCGCAATCGATTCAGTAGTTTTTGCATGAAAGAGTAACAAACATCCATCCATCCATCCATCCATCCATACTCACAAACTTTCACCTTTATAATATTAGTAAGATTACAAAAATCGCTTCAAATAGTGCCACTCGATAGTTACACATAGGTGCTTTACGTGCATGCATGTAGGTAATATGACTATAGTAATAAAAAGCCAGCCCATACAATGAATGTTCCTGTGAATATAGGTATATTGTAATAGTTGATACAAAAACTGCAATATTATACATTGCAGTTTTTGTATCAACTATTACAATATACCTACAGACACTATAGTGTCTGTTGTTTATGACATACAACGAGTCTGTCGTGCTTAAATTACGTATTTTAAAAATAACTAACTTATCGTTTGTCACAGTACATTTATTCTACTTTAACAAATTAAAGCTACCATAAAAACATTATAGCTATCGAAAGTACGACATTTTATATATTTTTTCATTTCTAAAGCATAGTTTTAGAATTTTTTGGCTACATCTGAAATGTCACACCGCTAGCGTGGGCGCGAAGCGTCTGATAGTACAACTGTGCTTAAAACTGCATAAATGCACAGTTTAGCTGGTGCCATTTTTTGAGCGCCGCGCTCAGCAAACATCTATGGTTTATATAACCGAAGCCGAATAGTGATTTATTTGAATAACTGCATTCAATTAGAAGCAGTTTTACTGAAACCTCAAATGACACTGAGTTGTAAGCTAATAAAGCAAAACTGCTCCAGAAGGTTATTTTTTAATGACATATTGTCGGTTTTTGGAATTGTAATACGTTTTGAAATCTATTATCATATCAAAGAATTCGTCGAGGCTATGATTTATTTTCTTTCTGAAATTCTTGCAAATGTTTGCAACGCAAAAATTGTTGTCGTTACTGGGTTTTGATTTGAGAGATTTTGCTAGATGGACAACATATTAGCATTACAAATGTTAGAAAACTTTTTCCTTTTCATCGTTCTTTTAGTTCAGTTCAATTCTTCAAAAGTCAACAAGAATGGTATTACTTAGGTATTAAGTTTCTCTAAGCAGTAACCCTATGAAACGCAACCGGAGCGATGCGCGACACTGCGACGCGGGAGCGGCGGCGCTCGCGCTCTTTAAATTTATAGCGCTCAATCAATGCGGATTTATTGCTGAGGAAGTGGCCAACTCTCGTCTTTTGTTACAACTTATTTATAGAATTGAAATCGATGTAATTGCTTCTATAATTTACCTTAATTACTGCACGGCGATGTATACCTGATTTCGTCTGTGTATTCTCTATATGACTTCATAATTGGCACACTAAGGGAACTTTTATTTTTTTATCTCTCACTCAATTCGGAAGTTACGTCTTCTTTTACTTTGCTTTAGGTCCTCAGTTTAGTGTTGTTAACTTAGGAAAAGGTTTATTTTTAATTGTGATGACTTAAGTTACGGTTTTTTTTCTTAATACATTTTATTTACTCTGCATCACATTTTGTTATGCTAAAATGAACAAAAAACAGAATTTGAAATATACGTAATAGCAATATTGTATTTTATAAATATGAGCATCATAAGGATTAAATTGTGTTGTGTTGTGAGTTAGAGCATAGTTAAAAGGTGGTATGATGTGTACTCTATGGAATGTACTTAGAATCGATTTTTGTAACCTCAGTCAGCAAATGCATAACAGAATTCAAAATACCCGAAAAATTACAAAAGATTACGAAAATACATAAACCATAATCTTCTTCTTTTCTTCGTTTTCTTCTTCGCGCCGATTCGTATAAGCAAAAAAGATGTTGTATTTGATTATAGAACAACCTGATGGTATAGACCAGCCACCAATATCATCACCAATAAGCTTCATTTGGGGTCCGTTTCTTAAATAATTTAACCATCGCTGTCCATTTCTACTTTTTTTACAAATGAGTTCTAAAATTTCTGTCTGAAGTTTGGAGTTAGGTAAGTTGGTGCACACAGTTGTACCACATACAATTTTTATCCAAAGCTCATAACAAGAAACTTACTTTGATGTTTACGTACTGACGTAATACAATATAATTTGTAATAGAAACTTAATGAAAGAAGAAGAAGGTTTCAAATAGGTCGGCGGTCTGGTTCCGGACCGTGTTCTGCGATATGATGACCTCGGCTACAGATAATAGGAATCAAATAAAGTCTACATATAACTTCACATTTTATTGATTATTGCAGTGAGGCTAGGGCTAGGCTAAAAATGCTGAAGTGGTCACCTGTTGTGGACAAATGTTTAGGATTTTCACAGGATTTAAATTCTTTAAAATTTATGCATTTTTCTGAAGAATTATTTAAGATTTGTCCTGACAAATCTTAATGAACTTTAAATGAAAAAGTCTGTGCTGACTTCCATATACATCAAAAACATACTTCAACATCATCTAGCGAAGACGAGCTGAACTATGTAGTAACTGCTAATCCTGCATCGCGCTTTGAAAGTTCTCGCGCTGATTAGTAGTATGTACAACTGCCGAACATCAGCCGTTGAGCCGCGGCCCGCCAGGCATGATCACCTCGCCTGGTCGGATAAAGGGACATTACACATTCAATATATCACACATATTCAAGTATTTTTTCAAAGCAATGCAAGTTTTTTGTAAAAGATAGAACTAGTTGTAAACGCAAGACTAGTGCTCAACTGTTCATTGATAGATCTTAAATAAAATGTGAACTGTGCTATATATAATTTACTGGTACTATTCACTACCCAGCTTGCTTTACGTTTATAACTCTATATTGATGTTGTTGACATGAATATTGTAGGAATACAGGTACATAAATTTCGCCAAAACTTATGTGCTTACTCATGTTTACAACTATGATGTCGTGTTATGTTCCTTCAGATATGGAATATGGATATGGAAGGATCCTCCGACCTGGCGGACAGCGGCCCGAGGGTTGATGCCTGGAAGTTGTATTTATCCTAGTCGGCGCGAGAACCTTCATAGTGCGATACAGGATCAGTAGTGACTATGTAGTTTGGTTTGTCTTCGCTAGATGGCGTTGAAGTACGTATTGTATGTATGTTGAATCGTTGCAACGTTCCTTTTCTAGGAACACTTTAGATGCATTAGCTGTCAAACATATATGAATGCTCATCCAAACAATGCCTACCTCCACGTTGTCTTGACTACAACGTATTTTTTAAAGTCGGTTCAGTGATTGCCAGATTGATATATATTTATATACTTAAACACTTTTACGCTTATAGTTTCTTGGCAAGTGCATTGAATTTTAGCGTAACTGGAGTGGAACAAATACGACACTTAGAAGTCCACTGTCCATACCGACAATATTTATTGTCCTAGGTTTCAATTGACCTACATTCATTCAGGTCTTTATTATTATCATAAATCGTTGTTTAGCACGTGCTGTGTGTAATTCAATCAAATAGAATCTTAAGAGTGCTATCTTGTGATGTCTAGTATCGCAGCCATTTCAAATACAACATGATCAAGTTGATATTCAAATAGCTTGGCATATTCAATCCTACTAATATTATAAACATGAATATTATGAGGATGTATGGATGTTTGTTACTCTTTCACGCAAAAACAACTAAGCCGATTGCGATGAAACTTGATATGTAGATAGCTGGAGACCTGAATTAACACATGGGCTACTTTTTACCCCGATATTCTCACGGCACCGGAACTAACGCGGGGCGCAGCTAGTAGAATATATTAGTACTTCAATGCGGAGAAAAGATTGCTTTTTTTCGATCTATCATTTCTCAGCAAAAGTGGTACAAAATGGTGCGTTTTGTTTACAAAAGCTTGGCATTATCGACGGTCCCTAGCAATTCCTTAGAAGCATTCAACTTCTAGACAGCGCCCTCAGTAGATTGGAGAGAAATGGTTTTTTTATCGGTTTTATAATGGTTTTTAATCTGCAAAATGATTCGAGTTTCTGTTGTTTTCTATTGCTGAGATTTTAATTATTAAAGAATAAAATGATTTCACTAGGTTGGGCCTGTGTCGTAGGTACCAGTGAAATTTAAAATTTAAATTTACGAGCGTTATAGTGTTAAAGATTTTAGACTTATTATCAATTAACAAAACTTTAACAGTGCTTGGATTTGTTGATGGATGTGTGTGTTTGTATGATTATGCGTCAGTTTATTTCACAGTTTCAATTTTGCTATTTATTTCTTCGTATGACAGATTTCGAAAGAATGTTGAGGCGGTTTTTTTGAATTGACTAATTGTGGTTTCTTTAATATCACAGAGACGTGCTATTTTATTATAAATGATTTTTTATTATTCGTGTTCCGCTCGCAACAGACTGTGGTTGCCGGTGGATGCCGAAAGGTTTCCCTGATAAATAGTTTACAAAAGGGCCTTAAAGGTTCTTATAAGTTCATACACTCTCTATCTACAGTATTGCAAACGTCGAGAGGCTATGATGACCGCTTATCTCCTTGTTTGTCAAGAACGTAGACCATACTAGTATCTTGACAACACCGTATCCAGAAAATAGTTGCACCCGTGAATGAAGTTAAATGTCAGTTATTTTATCAACAAACTGTAGAACAACAACTTATAGAAAATTACTATAAACTTTGGGATATTTGAATTTTTTAAATACATTGATCGTCAGGTATTGGAACCTAACTGAAGAGGAATCTTGTTACAAATATTTTACTGTTAGTTTATATAAAGGAGGAGGAAATTTTCAACAATATCTTAGGAAAGAAAAACAAAAAAAAATAGTTTAAAAAATATCTAAATAAAATGTTACCTAAGTGAATAAACTTTGTGTTCATATAGTACGGACCTACCTTACAATAAACAATAATATAGTAATAATAATAATAACTTATTTAACTCATTCTACAGTACAATATTCCCCTACAATATTTCTTGGAATTCCCTGACACCTGCGCTGGTATAAACTGTGTTGCAAGAGCCAGTGTCTTCCCCGTCATTCATGGTAACAATTTTCGTCATTCTTAATTTATAAAGATTATCTACTTTTCTATCCCTAAAAACAGTTTTTAACTTTTTTTTCAGCATATATGCAGTCTACACACTTGGTAAAGCGAACTTAACAAAAAAAATATTTGCTCACAAATGCCAAAAAATTTAAGCTTCACATAAAACAAGATAAGAATTACGAAATAAGAAAACACATAAATTCTTTACCATTACGCTTGCATATTAGGAATTCTTTAATACATATAAGTTTATAAACTTGTTAAAGCATCGGTAGGTGTAATAAATGATGCATAAGTACTTTTTCCAGTGCAACATATCTTGTTGATTTACTCACAAAATGCCACATTAGCGCCCATGGCAGAACACAAATAACTCATAATATGACAATTATGCGGTATTCAATGTGTTGGCGAAAAAATTTATTATTTCCGACTACATGTACTGGCAACGCTGAAAGATGATTCAAATAATAAATTGTTTTGTTACTGTTCCAACAATTTGTAGTAAATTGTCATGTTTAATTTGAAGAATTTTGATATTTAGCCTAAGGAAAACTCAGTTTTGACGATTAAGGAAAAATTATGCTTTAAATATGATATTATTATGTATGAATACCGCGGATGACTATTACCAGTAAAATCAAGTTGTTGTTAATATTTCATCTAGTTTTGTTTCGTATTTAATTTGTTTTTTAACATTCCAAACTCAGCCAATTTAATAGCAATACCTACCTACATACATGCATCAGAATAATAATAGACCACGTGGAACCAAAATAAAACATTGATTGCGTACTAAAATAAATTTAAGATCATTGTCGTTTCTACGCAAGGATAGTTTTCATCACCCGTCTTATTTATAATCCCTGTCTTGACATCGCGCGATGAAATTATTGCGGCCATTTTGTACGCATTTTGAGTTTTCCCGCCATTATACCAATTAGTTGAGTGAGATGTCCGCTGCAGGGTGGACGCTTTATAGTTTTTATGGGATTGTTTGTTATGTTTTTTTGTTAGTGTTACGTTTTATGCTTACAAATGTGGATGTGATTAAAGTGAGCACATAAGAACCGTCGGCACCGTGTATCCCATCAGTCCCATCGTCAATTGAATAATTCTTAACTTTATTATGATTGAGGTTCGAATATTTGCTATTTATTGAGTGACTTATCGTCATCGTGACGTGTATTCAAATCCCTAAGCGAAGTGTAGTGTAGATATTTTTAGAGAATCGTGTGATTGAAAGTTTAAATAATGGTAAGTAACGTATTTTTCTATAAATTGTGAAAATTCCTTTGAATACTAATCGTAATCAGTGGCTGTCACAAAACCTACGAATTAATGTCACACAGTAAGTTTAATTGTGATATTAATCAATAAGTCTATTGTAGTCGACTGCTGGACTAAGGTCCCGTCCAATGAGCGCTATAGCACCCGGTCCTCTGCCTTCCCCACCCAGTCCACCCCAGCTATCTTCCTTACATCGCGTAATCGTCTCACCTTTGGTATACCTAATCGCGGTCCCCACTCTAGGACCCATTTGCTGTAACGGTCATCGATCCTTCGCCAAACCTGGCTAGCCCATTGCCTCTTCAGTATGCATATTAATAAATTAAATTTTGAAGACTAAATATAAACAATAAAAGAGGGGCTCGTGGCTAAATTGTAACCGAGTAGGTTAGCACATTACAAGGTTAAGTAATACTAGCCAGGTCAGTCTTAGGATGGGTGATACATTTAACATGTTCTTAACGCCGTCGTGCCTCGGAAAGCACGTTAAGCCATCGGTCCGACGTCGGAGCCCTAAAAAGTCCAACAACCGCGTCTAACTACAGGACTTCGATATCGCCTAGTACTTGGATTGTGGAGGTCTGACGGCAGTCGCTTCACGTAAAATATCGAAGTTCGACCGTATCGTAGTTAGACTGAAAGTCGACCCTAACTTAGCTGGGAAAAGGCGCCGTGGATGAAATATAAATAATAAAGACGTATTGTAATTGTAATACATACAAAATGATGAACTACACTTTTACGATTTAGAAATACACTTTTACAAGAATTCCCTTTCAATTTCATTTCTTGTTCCAAGACCCAAGAGACCACACCAGGCTGAAGACAAACTTTAACTCTTCTTTTGTGTTTCTTTACAATCATTTTTTTTAGAATATTTCTTATAAATGTGTCAACGATACGTTCAACTTAGCTACTCACTCATAAACTAACACAAATTTCGAATTAGGAACTCTTTGGGAATCGGTAGATGTATATCTAATGATGTCATATTTTGTCATTTGTTTTCACAAATTAACGGCAATTAAAAAAGTGTCTGTTGTGCATCGAAATGGATTTGACTAGAGAAAATTTTCGCTCAACAACAATGCTACGATAGACTTCGATTGGCATATCATTTCGAAGTCCCACCTTGTGCCACTGTTTACAAATGGTTTAATGAGTTTAAACGTGGTCGAAGCAAACTCAATAATGATTCTCGAGAAGGACGTTCGGCTAATGATAGAAGTGGATAGAAGTGTGACATATCAATAGATTCGGGCAGCTTTAGGCATTGGTATGAGTCAAGTACAAAAAGTCTTACATGAACATTTAGGCGTTAAAAAGCTTTACTAGATGGATGGATGGTAAGCGGCGGTAGCGTAATGGCTAAGGCGTCGGACTTGCGATCAAGTGGTTGCGGGTTCGAACCCCACCCAGTGCACTACCGTCGTAAACCCACTCCTAAAGCACACAAGCGTTAAGCTTAGCTAGAGGGGTTAACAAGATTACTAGTAATGTGTGACCCACGTTGCTAGTAACCTTTATTAAAAAAAAATACATAATTTGACGGCGGCAGATCAAAAACGCCGTCGTTTGGATTGGGGCCGATTAATGCTTGAAAAGTATGACGGAGGTGACTCGAATGCTGTATATGACATCGTCACAGATGATGAAAGCTGGATATATTGTTACGATTCCGAAACCAAAAGACAATCAATGCTATGGATGTTTCCATTAGATGATTTGAAAGTAAAGAAGGGCAGCAGTAAAATGAAAAGATGATTGCCTCATTCTTTGGACGGACGCGTCATTTCGCAACAATCATTCTAGAAGATAAAAATACTGCAGATTGGTATGTCAGTCATTGTCTACAAGTAGTCTTGGAAAATATCAGACAGCAGCGCCCAAGAATGCAATGGAAACAAGGATTCTCCTTTACCACGGCAACGCTCCAGCTCCCTCCGCGAGACGGACGGACAATCGAATATTTGTCGATCGAAAGTGTGGAGCTAGTGAGCCATCAGTCAGTTATTTATTTCCAAAAATAAAAGATAAACTTGGAGGAAATCGTTTTGTGAACCCTGAAGATGCTGTGGCTGCGATTGAAAAAGGTGTAGAAGAGATCCCTAAAAAAGAGTGGGCTCACTGCTTCAGTCAATGGTTCTATCGCATGCGACGGTGCTTAGAAAGGAACAGATACTACGTCGAAAAGCAATTGGAACATTAACAGGCTTCTATATCATTCCGTTTTTTGTTTTCGTTCAATGTAACCCCCGTATATGTGTAATATGTATTTTCGACTATTACTTGGACCTACCTGGGATGTGCCTTACAGAAATTCTCAGTTAAATAGCCCTACTTGTAATCTTTACAATTACTGGGCCGCCAGAACTCTAGAGAGGATGTTTACGATTGTTAGCAGCAGAGTATTTTTACTTATTAGAATAAAACAAAAACCACATCTTTATAAACTTCCGTCAGAAAATATGTATCAAATAATGAGAAGCCCTCTGTAGAGAAACACTAGTTCCCCCAATAACGCACATCTGCAATCTTGCCATAAGCTCTGGTATTTTCCCTAATGCTTTGAAAAAAGCAATTGTTCATCCAATCCATAAGAGCGGTAATAGAGACTGTGTCAACAATTACATACCCATTCCAGTGCTCTCTGCGCTATCGAAAATTCTGGAAAAAATCCTTAACAAGGCACTTAAAAATTACCTACAAAAATTTGATGTTCTACCCAAAAATCAGTACGGGTTTCGTTTGGGTATTTTCACGGAAGATGCCGTAGTATGCAACCAGTATCAGTACAGTAAAAACTTAAACACAGTAAGGTTTGTAAACATTTATTGTAAAAACTGCTTGAGACAAAAACATTATTAATATTGTTACCTAGAGCTCTCTGTACCCTCAACTTGACGGTAGAAATCTTTAGATTAATAATTATTCTATTGTTTATTAATTTTCGATATACATAATAATATCAAATCGAATAGGGCTACATTGAGATTCAGATTACTTTTTAAGTGCAAGGCTTATCTATCGTCTTACGTTATTAATATTCATGACAGCTGGTATCAATCACTCTTTTATTTGTACAATAAATGTGGATTGTAGCATTATTTGGAGACGAATGTTATCTATCGATAAAACAATGTATCATAATTCAAATCAAGACTACACTCATAAGTATATGAGTGTAGTCTTGATTTGAGACAATATTTTAAGGGATGAGTAGTAACTCTTACCCTAGTTTTTGCAGCGAGCGAGCATTAAATATTAATATTTAATGCTTAAGAATGATAACATGCTGCTACACTAATAAAATAAGGGATAGATCTCTTGGATTATGTCACTAATTCTTACACCAGTTCGGCGTCTAATAGACACAGGTATAATAAAAAAGAAGACTTCGTAAAAAGCGAATTGACATTCCAAATTGAGCCAAGCCTTACACGAAAAATCTAATTAAATGTAATAAATGATCAAGAAAAGACACAACCAGTTTCATCTTATACTTAATCCACCTCTTGGTGAATGGTATGCTGATGCCTTCATTAAAACTAAACGTATCTTTCTCAAGTTGTATGACGAGGTTTGATTGACCTGATTTGCGAATTCTAGTTTTCTGCTTCATTTTGCTGGACGTTGGCGCTTCACTGTCGACTTGTCAGAATAAAATATTGTATTAAAATGGATAGATGAATGACTTAATTGTAAATGTAATTATTTAATCTTTCCTACATTTGACCTAAAATGGATCCCATACATTTATGGAATTCATTTTTGGTCGACCTGCCAACATAAAAACTAACATTGATCACTATACTATTGGATTATTGACTATATGTGTATCATTTTGGAGGGTTATGACCTCTGGTAACCTTACTCACTCGGCGAAACATCCGTAAGTGCCGAAGTATGGCTGTCCCACGATTAAAAATTTGATACCTGTGTTACTTCAGGGACCGGGTGACAGACTCTCAAATGCAAGAATTATTTCATCAAAATATTATACTTAACGAAAGTACGACATTTTTTGCCTTCTTTGCATTTCTAAAGCATAGTTAAAAATTTGGAAACTTTTTCGGCTTCACCTGAAACGTCACATCGCTAGCGCGGGCGTGAAGCGTCTGATAGCTCAAATGTGCTTACTACTGCATTTAAGCACAGTTTAATTGGTGCCATTTTTTGAGCGCCGATCAAACATCCATGGTATAAAATGTGGTGGAAATTGAAAGGTAATTTAAAAATATGTTTTTTTCTATGCAGGTCTCGTATCTTCAAGCCAGTGCCCGCGCGGCGGGTTTGCCTTGTCACAGTCTCTGGTGGAGAGGCTCGGGCGTGATCATGAACAGCCTCCTGTGTTACCACCCTTGCATCATCCCATCAGAGACGTTAGTATATTTGTTTTCTTCTTCCACTTTTTATCGACAAGAAATTAACTAACAATTGACAGGACTAATGCGAGTGGAATCCCGTTCTGAGGGTTCCGTTCATTGTTATATTTTATCTATGTCTTCAATTAATAATAATTTACTTTCTTACTGAAAAATCATAAGTCAGGCAAACACAGAACATTCTGACCAACTATTTATATATATATACAGATAGTCTAGAGCCTGACAAAGGACATAGGCTACTTTTTAATGCGAAAAATGGGGTGTAAGGGGTTGAAAGGTGGGGATGAAAAGTTGTATGGAAGTATCGTCATATTTAGAGCTAGAAGCTTGAAACTTATTTTTTAGGCTGTTGATTCGATATAAATACACTATTCCACGCGGACGAAGTCGCGGGCACAGCCAGTCTAAAAATAAAGATGTGTCCGATATGGAGGACAAGTCGTGTTTGCGAAACTTGGGTTAGAAAACAAAGTTTTTCTTGAGTTACTAAATTTTTTTAAAATTTTGTTGTAGTTTTTTCATATATTGTTACTCTTCTCCTGTTCTTTAGAGAAATTGTCCTGATCCTTATTTACCCTATTATATTCGTCCTCTATTTACCCTACTTCTTTTTTGAGATATAGAACCCTAAAATAATAAAACTGAAAGCACGAAAAACCACGAATATAAAGGAGACAATCAAACGATTTCTGCTCGAATTCGAGCCGATTGCTTATATTACTACTTATGATTAATATGCTACTCTTGTTGGTACAGAATGCAGTGTGCTTACGCAGTACATACTCGCCGTTGCAAGCGTTGAGCGAGAGTACTTGCCGAGATCCCGGTGCCCAATCCGCGCCCCCTCTGCAGCCGCCCCCTCGAGTGCAGGTATTCATTTAGTACCTACCAGGTAACATTTACGAAGGACATATAATAATAATATATTTGCCATCTATTTTACTGCGCTACCTGGACCCAGACTAAGCAGAGCTTTTACTATGGTTTTAGAACACCGATAAACATATCAGACTACGTTCACGCGTATTTACATTTTTTTAAATGGAACCTGTGACTTTTGACGTTGAATGCTTGGCCCCCGGCCGCGCTAAATATATAGTTGTAGAATAAGATAGGGGTCATAGCACTGTAAACCTCTAATATTTCTCCTCTTTTTTAATTTAAATTATTTACATTTTTTTTTATAATTATTGAAATTCCCACGTGATAATATAACAGCGTGTGTCTAGTATTGGGCGTTTCTTTTTATGAAATAGGGGGCAAACGAGCAGACGGGTCATCTGATGTTAAACGACTACCGCCGCCCATGGGCACCTGCAACTTAAGAGTCGCAAATGCGTTGCCGGCCTTTAAGGTGGTGGCTACGTTACTTTAAGTCATGTTAAGGCTTTTGTAAAACTCTGTAAATCGTCATTAAGGGTCAACGCGCACTAGTGATTTAATATCAAACCATCGACCGATTAAAGGCTGATAGTTTGATCTTCCTGGCAATCAGTATAAAGCTGTATGGCAGTGCGAGCATTTGATGATTTAAAATGGACCGATCAAACTTTCGAAAATGACTGCCCGATTCCTAGTTGATCAAACTATCGGCTAAGCTATCGGTTATTACAGTTATGTATACGAATACACGTTAGTGTATGAAGAACGATGCGAGCGCGCGCACTGCATTCAAGTATCATCTATCAACTATCGCCCGACTGTTGGTTGATAAGTCGATAGCACAGTCAGCCCAGCGAAGTAGGTACGTGTGTGCGCGCACTTCATAAACTAAACGGGTTACTGCAACCAGTGTTCTGTCTGCTCCTGGCTTACTTGTGCGATTCTTTACTTACAAATCGGTGTAGTGTGCCCACCACCACAAGACTGAACTATCGACCAATAGTTTGATCACGCTCGTCAGACGATAGCGATTAATCTATCGTCCGATTAAAATACACCAGTGCGCGATTAAAAATAACAATGCACCACATATATGTGTAAGAGACTCCCCTTTGTACTCGTATATTTACCTGGTGGTATGACGACATCAAAAAACGTTTTTATACGATTCAAAACATTTTATTTACCTGTAAAATCACAGCGATTAAAAGTAATGTGACGTGCCATATCGTGCACAACTCTAGGACCAACTTTCACTACATAATGTGTCGTTGTTTGGTTAAATTTAGAAAGATATTTAACTTCTCTGTCATTATAACAAGCCCGTTGAAAAGAAATTAAAACTACATATATTCTTTCATATAATAATAATTAGCCCGTAGCGTAGTTGATTTGAAAAAGATATGTCCTAAGCTCCGTTTGAGCTTGCGACTCATTTACAGCCAATTTATTATGACATAAGTGAAAGATGTAACAGGCACACGAGCCACATAAAGGTAAGCCGTTATTGACGGCTATAAATACTCTTAACACCCGTGGTGTTAGCTGCGCCTTGCCAACTCCGAGATAGGAGACATTATAGCCTTTAATGACCATACCTTCCCACTGCTCTTACTCCTATTAAAATATGCTATTCTATAAACCCTTTGATTTCCTTCTGCCCTATAATAGTTCAGTTGTTCTATGTTATTTGACTCTTCCTTATTCCCTAAAGTTTTTCTTGCACTATATTAAATATCTATTTCTCACTAGGCATCGAACCAAAACGTGACTCTCCACCCTGCGGTATCCCGATGTACCGCGACCCTGGAGCTCGCGGCGCTATGGCGCAGCTTCCACGAATTGGGGACAGAGATGATCGTGACGAAGGCAGGCCGACGAATGTTCCCCGCACTGCAGGCCCGTCTCGCTGGGCTGCTGCCCAACGCTGATTATCTGCTGCTGGTGGATTTTGTGCCGCTCGATGATAAGAGATACCGATATGCTTTTCACAGGTAGGTTTTGCATTAAAAGTGAGAATGACAAAGGATAGCTTATAATAATAATAGTCATTTATTGCAGACCAGCGATACAGTCCATAGTATTAGTGTATTACTAACAATTTGCTTATACTTATGTTAGTATTATTAGTAAATTATGCCATTAATTACCCAATGTTTTTGAATAGGGTAGTCGAATAAATGAGCAATAACTTTCAGAATACTGTTGTTGGCGTTCAGACGCTGCAGCACTGATAAGATAATAGTTACTTCGTAAGCTGCAATAATAAAGCTGTTTTATAAGTCCTTTTAACTATCCTTATGCGATTCGTTACATCATTCTCTTTTACCAATGATGTTACAAAACCAAAATGTGTCTTTAGACTTCCTCTAGGGAACTTAGTAATTTTTCCTCCAAACAAATCTCTAGGCCAATTACGAGTACCTAGTTTAGATTTCTGAGAGTATATAATAATTAAGTAGTTTTATGTATGTTGTATGTACGATATGTTTATGTGTATAGATCAGTTGCTTCTTACATACAAAGAAATATATATCCACTTCCGAATTCATCGCGTACGAAGTACGAAGTAAGAAAGCTTTTTTTGTTTGAATGCGCTAAGTTCTAGAAGTTCCAAACTGATTTGAAAATTTCTTTTTGATTTTGATAGTTCAACTCTTGAGGAAAGTTATAGGCTAATAAATATTAATTATCCTACGACTCTTAGGAGTGAATAGTGACCATAAACGCGGGTAAACTGCGGAGAACGGCTAGTATTTTATGAGTCCTGTTTTTGGAAAGCATGGATGTATGTTTTACTTTGGTGCCTAAATTTTTTATGTATTAGTGACTTTTTAGTGTATTAGATTTTTTTTTGTATATTAGTAACTTTTTCATGTATTATTAACTGTTTTATGTAGGTATTTACTTACGCTGTGAAAAAGTTAAACAATCAGTTTTAATCGTCATCTAGCGACTAAAATGATTGATGAAAAAATTATTTTGCACTTTTTTCTTCTTTTTTATTCGTAACTCGTGTTGAGTTGGTACATCTTCATCACTACATATTATAAAACAAACACCCCGCCACGTCTGTCTGTCCGTTCGCGATAAACTCAAAAACTATTGAATGGATTTTCATGCCGTTTTCACCAATAGACAAAGCAATTCATAAGGAAGGGTTCGGTGTATAATTTGTTAAGGTTTTGTGTAAATTGGTTGAAATTTGATGATGATTGTTGAAGATGTCTCTGCTACCAGTGCGAAGCCGGGGCGGGTTGCCAGTATGTTATAAATAAGAATAATTACTTAATGAGTAATGACGGACGGACACTTAATTTTTTTACAACAAATTAAATTATTATAAGTTCGGTTGTCTAGATAAGATCGTCGTGAGAGATGAGACTGCCTTCAATTATAATAACAAAGTTGTGTACATTTAAGAGAAGTCAATAAAGCTAGACTTAAACCAAAGACTGCTAATATTTAAAAATGACATCAAAGTAACTTTTCTTTAAATTAATATATAAGAATACCTAGTGAAAACTTTTGTTAGTGGTATTCATATTAATTAAAGATATAGGGTTTTATTCGCGTTTACCTACTCGCGCTTGACACCGACGCGGTAGGTACCTCCACATAATATATTACATAATATTTATTTGTATAAACACGTGTAGATACATATATGAACATGAAAAGTATTAAAAAAATATTCTGGTTCAATTACGTGCAATATACCTACACGGGAATTAACGCGATCACGAAATCACTAAGCCAGTCAGCCTCTGACCACGGCCAGTGCAACCTGATCGAAACGTCAGGCAATCCAGAGGTACATAATACCTCTTTCGTGATCGCGTTAATTCCCGGGTACATACATAATTATATCATGGAACGCGAAAGTTTAAAAGATAGTATCATTCAGGTTCAATGGGGTTTCGCCGTATCATAGCGGCGTACAAATGTTAAAGAAACTGAATTTTAAAAATTAAGAACACAATAAAAATATATAAAAAAATAATTATGTCAACAATTTTAAATGCTAAGAATGAAGATAAACTGATACGAAATGTCAACGGTAAATGTCCATCTGAAAATATAATAAAAATAAAATACGTCATTATAATTTTGAGCTGGATTTTTATTTGTGTAGTTCGAGTTGGGTGGTAGCAGGAAAGGCGGACCCAGTCTCCCCGCCTCGCATCCACGTGCACCCGGACTCACCGGCACCCGGCTCCAACTGGATGCGGCAGCTCGTCTCCTTCGACAAATTAAAACTCACGAATAACCAACTTGACGACAATGGACATGTAAGTTAGGTGGAATTGTCTTATGTTTTCAAATCTCTAGGGTACACGGAGCTATGATATCTCAACCAACTATACGTATGCAAGGCACTCAGAAAGTATTGCGAAAGTAAAGTACCTACAGTTACGCAAAGTTTCCTGCGTTTAAATCAATTTTCCAAACACTTTTTCCAGCCCGAAGTACGAGTTCTTCCTTATAGAAGAAGGAAACCGAAACCAAAAACCAGAAACCAAGGTTACCAAATCAGATGTGTAAGGAGATACTGGGTAAACTGGGTAATGCCCAGTTTACCAATCTCTAGGCCTACGTCTTTTAGGCCTCGGTGAGGTTGTGCAGAATCAACGCAAAAGTAACTAAACCGATTGTCAAACATTTTTTTTTTACACACAGATAAGATAATAGTTACTTTGTGCTTGGAGCCTCTTATGCTATTTAGAGTCTATCAAAAGATTGATTTGGGTTATAGGTGACATATATTTTATAATAAAATCATAGTGCCAACGTCGGGACAATAAATGAAAAAAAATCTGATCAGGAAAATAGATACAGGTCTATTATTCAATATGATTATTATTTACCATTACAAGTAATTCTAACTAATTATATTTCCAAAACCAATGTAAATAAATGGCTAGTACACATTCGTAAACGTATTTTTGCATGGCCTTATAAATATAAAGTTTAGACTTTATATTTTCTAGGCTTTATGAAGATTACATTTTACATGAGTAATATTTATATGATATATAAATATTTATTACACATGCAATATGTATTGCTAATATTTACCTTTTCGGTTACCCGATGTTTCGACAAAATTGCCCCGATCGTGGTCACGGGTCGTCTAGGATACATTACCGCTATTGTTATAATAAGCGGCGGCCATAAGGTCTACCGCAGCTCAGCTCTCAGCTCTCGCTCTAGGGAGAGGAGCGGTCACTCTAGGTACAAGGCAAATGCGAAATGCTAGATGCGGTGGCAAGGAGCGTCAAAAAAGCCAAATGCGAAAAACAATTTCCAGCAAAAAATGAAAACTCGCTGGAAATACGTTTCGTACAAAAAAAACGAATTTTAATGCAAAGTTGGATTTTCTTATATGATTTAAAGCGACCGGTCGCTAACACATGATTCACACTACAATATTTCTGGGGCAAATCTGATTCAAGAAAAACTAGACTTGAAGCACTCCTTAGACATCAAGGCCAATCGAAACAGACCCGATAGAGCTGAAAAAAATGATTGATGCGATTTGTTTCCATACATTTGGACTGCCTTGCGGGAGCGTCGATCAAAGAGCGCAAAAGTCATTTTCGCTCTATCACGATCAAGAATGACGATTTGCTAAATAGACGTTCTGCTATACAGACCATCTGAGAGTTGAATGTTTGGCTACATGGACATTTTGCTAATTAGGCTTACTGCTCATTAGGCATTTCACGCTGTTGGACGTTTTGCTACTTAGACCTTCTGATCGTGAAGGGAGCTCCGGCACAGGTTATAATTGATAAATTTTAAGTGAGATTTTCTAAATATTTTAATTCACTGACGGAGTCTGAAAGAGATATGAACACATCTGTCTATAGATAATCTTGAACTCGATGCACCGCTACCAGCCGCGGCTACACGTGGTGTACCTGCCTGGCGAGGGGCAGAGCACAGCACCGGGCACTGTGCCTTTCCGCACCTTCGTGTTTCCTGAAACTGGTTTCACAGCTGTAACTGCATATCAGAACCATAGGGTTAGTATATTGGATAATCTTCATCTGAGAAGGCTCTTCTTAAACGAAAAAAAAATATCTAAAAACGTACCCAAGTAAATGAATTATTTGTTAAAAGAAGAACATTAATAAAGGCCCTTTTTCTCTTAGTGTTTCAGCTTATTGATATGTAATAGAAAAGAATATTATAATTAATTTGTTTTTAAATTTTTTGCAAAACTGTTGCTATTTTTAAAAGTTTAACTTGGTACTTTTTTGATAAATTTGCCAATTTGCCTTTGCGAAATAGGAACCATAATGAAAAACATTATATATTAATGACTTTTATTTATTATTTCTGTTTTGTTTCTACTTAATAATGATCCGTTATATTGTAGCCATTTTATTACAGATAACACAACTGAAGATAGCGAGCAACCCCTTTGCGAAAGGTTTTAGAGATTGCGACCCCGACGATTGGTAAGTTTATTTAAATATCTGTGAGAAATCGACTTTAAGTTACAATTAAAGTTTTTTCTAAAACACTTATTAGAGTAGCGATCACAGTTTCTTATGTTTATTGTATCACAAGATTATTTGAGCACCACAGAGATGGGATAATCAACTCTACATGTTTTTGAGATCACTTTCACGTCTCTACTGTTTTTATGATGTCAAGCATTTTTTTTTTGTACACTCTAGATTTAGCTAGTTTATTTTAAACAGCCATGAGTGGTCTTCTCATTGCAGATAGACCACCAGAGTTATTACACTTAACTTTGATCTCCCATAAAGTAATTTGAACCATCTCCACAAATGATTCATTCTGTGTTTTTACAAGAGACGTCTTCAGATATTAACGAGACATTAACGATCGGCTAAGCGTACCCACATTTCTGATTTACCCCACGCCAAAGGGCTATGAATCAATTTAAGTATTTACAAAGTTTTCAAGCGACGCCACGGTCTCATTTCAACAGCCGGTGACAATTTACTTTTACGACGTGCCCATAGAGTAAAGAGTTACGCGCGACAGTTATGGCGGACACGGCTCGTTTCCCGTTCCCGCCAAAATAAAAAAAAATATTCTAACCTCAAAATTTATACTCTTAGTGTTTCCAGTAAATTAGTTTGAAGTGCAAGTTCGAAAGATATAAGTTTTAATTATTCTCTTACCTGTGACACTTGGTTTTAATTTAGGAGTACGAATATAAGTTACAGTTTATTTTGAGCAGACAAAACATGAAGAAAATTATAGAAAAATTAAAATGTAAGCGATATTGAGTATTATTGGCTGTAAAGTTTTATAGTGATAATGAGGTGTCTTTGCCGAGGGTACTGGTAGGTATATACACTATCTGGGGTTAAATAATATTGATGACAGCCAGTAGATTCTTCAGAAGAAGGATTAACATTACCTGTCACATGGTCTCTCTAAAGTCTCTAAACCGTTTAAGTATAAAAAAATTAAAATGGTGGAGCAGTAAGCCTAGTTATATTATATGCACTGTTATAAATCGGTATTGTTCCCCAAACTAAACATTATCTCTCCTTGTTTTTATTACTCCATGGTCTTATCCCGTATATCCGATTCATCAAAACAGAGGATGCTAAAAATATCCCTAAGAATATATATATATATATTGAGTAGGTAACGTCATATACCCGTGTTACATATTAAGCAATACGTTTAAAGTAAATAGACAGTTATACCTAAAGTGTTACCTGTTCAGTATCAAACCGGGGGCGGCGGGCGTGTTCTCTAAAATTTATAATTTTATAAACTTCCAGTCCAACAGATGTTTATCAATACTGCGGGCGTGTAAGAATGCATTTTATATAAAACTGTAGGTACAGTCAGTAACAAAAGTGTGCTACCATTTATGAACTGGTTACGGATTAATTGGTGATGGTTTAAAAATACGTTATTAATTTAGTGAACTGTACTTTCGTTCTGTAGGTAGGTACTATACTATTTTGGTTTTTGTTATAGCATAGAAACGGTGTTTGTTTCGTTGATTAGGTGTATATTTTTTTTAAACCGTACGTATGTCACTTGTCAGCCTGACAAGTACGCCTGTATCAAAAATTACTTTAATCGATTGGAAGAAGGATAGACAAACGTAATATTCTTTCTAATCACAACAACTAATATAAATTCTTAATTATGCATCATGCAGCATCTTTATTTTTCATGATTTTTCGAAAACATAAAACATCTAGAACTTCTTACTTCTATGCTGATTACCATAAATATTACAACTAAATTATTGACAATTAGGTCAGATTTTTTAAATACATTTATTTAAGACTATAAAAATAAAGATACATTATGCTTTAATTTTACATACATTCCGTAACTGACAACAAAAAAGTAATACCTAACTTCTATCTAAATTTAAAATCAACACAAATAATTTACTTATGTTAATAAATTTAATTTTAGATAATTTATATAAAAGTTATTGGTCAAATTAACACAGATGTGTTAAATAATTAACATAAATTAATTAACCATATTTATTTAATACGCAAATGCACAAAAATTACACCACGTTGACATTGACGCATTTTCTAAAGGCTTCGTAGTACTCAGGCGCAAAGACAAAGATTATAGGAGACACTGTATACTTGTATTCTATCTCATTCTCTCGCAGGCTAAACCCTATTTATGAATATGTTTGTCTCTTTTCAAATATTATAGGAAACACTGTATACTTACTTGTATTCTATCTCATTCTCTCGCAGGCTAAAACCTATTTATGAATGTTTGTCTTATTTGTCTCTTTTTCAACGACGATTCAACATGATTCTAAAGAAGTTTCACTTCAAAAAGAAAATATTTATAAAAGTCAAAGCACTATTGTTCTTTAATGTATGTCGGTGTAAACACTCGGCGCAGCGCGGCGGCGCTCGCACAATGTTTTGTTTACAAAGCGTTTAACTACCGTTCTGGCCACTGCATTGGCTACTACCACGTGAATAAATCTCACCCGTCAACTACTCTCGCAAATTCACCATTCGAGAAAGCTTTAAATGTGATTTATTTCATAATCAACTCGCTAAGGAACCAATAGGCAATGATGATTAAGAATTTGTTTACTTCTACTGTCAGAATATTTGCCAATCGTAAGCAGATTGAGATAGTTAAAAGGAATATGACAAAAACATATTCATAATCATTTTTAGTTATATTGAGCATAAAAGTCGTCAGTTTTCTACACTCAATATACCTAACTAAAAAATGGAAAGTCATTCCTATTCAAAAATGGAAATAGAAAGTCATTCGTGTAAGTATACCACAATACAACGTCAATGTTTCCTAGTGTATACGAAGGGCCTTTAAATACTTATTGTCTTATAACTTATTTATTAAAAATAGAAATCAAAAACAAAAAAAAAAGCGTGTGTGTAATTTACACACGGCAGAATTGAAATTTCTAAATTAATTAACCAACGAATTTTCATACGCAAATGCATAAAAATGATACACGTCAATGATACACCACGTCGACTATGACACATTTTCTGAAGGCTTCGTAGTACGCAGGTGCAAAGACACGTACTAGCATACGAAGATTATAGGAAACACTGTATACTTGTATTCTATCTCATTTTCTCTAGGCTAAATTCTATTTATGAATATGTTTGTTTCTTTTTAGTGCTGTATCTTGTATTCTATCTCATTCCCTCGCAGGCTAAATCCTATTGTATCGTGATTGTCTCTTTTTAGTATGACTTTTTTGTTTTATCGAATTTTCAAATCACAACGATTCTAAAGAAGTTTCACTTCAAAAATATGTAAGATTATGTTTCAAATAAATACTCTACTAAAAAAAGAGTTACTTTTCACGTAAGACACTACTTTTGCTCTAGTTTGTAACAAAAAAAAAAATATACAGGATGAGGATTATGACAGGAGCTCATTTGCCTAACGTTTAAAAAGTTAACCGGATCAAAAAAAATAATGCCAGCGGTCTCTGATCTTGCAAAAAAAAAAAACAATTAATTTTACTATTTTTCACTAAAGTTATGTGTATATTTGAGATTAAATGTTGTACTAAACAATAAAACTATTAGGTAGGTATCTTTCTATCTTTTTATTTTATTTTATACCTTGTAACAAACTTACCAAAAATACTAAAACATTGTATTTATCAAAAAACGTCATGACTTCACACGTCTAAAATACGAAATCGAAGTTAAAAGAAAAAAGAAATGTATGTAGTATGATGTATGTTAGTATGATGAAATATAATCGGCTGTTTAAATTTAACTTAAAGGCATAATAAACACAAAAACGATGTCTAAATATTAAGGGTAGTTATTGAAAATGAGCATAAACTCGCTAACAAGTGAAGAAATGTTCTCAAGAAAGCCGCTAGAAAGACATTAAAACTAAAAATATTATAATTTAGTAAAATTATTTATCATGTTAAATTTAACCAAACTATTCGGTTTAATAGAACATTTCTGTGATTAGTTTATCATATCAGATACAATTTCTACTAAACGAACATTAATATGAAACTAAGATAAGCGCTGTCATCTGAATTTCATAAACAGTCATTCCTCCAAATTGATTAATTACTTAGTTCTGAGTAATCGTCACATGTACAAACAAAGTTAGAACGGGACAAAAAGAATCATAAACTATTTTTTGTCTCACACTTCCTGGTACAATCGATTAATAACACTGGGACGTACAAATGCCATTTGTCGTAAGCTGTCAAAATAAAGAATTAACGTGTCGACCGTAATATGACTCCACCTACTGGGCGGGTGGCAGTATTACTTTTTTATTTGTATCTACTGGCCATTAATTTGATGAGACTTTAACAGTTAGTTAAAGGTAGGGTTTTAAGAAGAACTCAATTTAGACTTTTTGAAAGTAGCGAACATGCGATATTTTTATTTTTGCTTTAATTTTAAAGAACTCCATGATCTCTGTTAAAAAATTAAAAACAATCTCAATTATTGACAAAAAAAAAATAGTTTAAAGTGACTGTAATTACATTTAGGCGCGAAAACGGATTTGCAGCTCCGATGACGTCACTCGTGTCTATCACTGTTCATGAATACTTTATTTTTGGAATGTTAGTACCGACTCTCGAGATATTATTTTTGTGTAAGTACGTAAGTGACATAATATAAAGCACTGCAAACGGTTTTGAGTGGACCATCGTAATCATCCATCAATATTAAGTAGACACAACAATGCCACCTATAATATTACCACCTATAATATTTATCCTACATCCTATTAATATTATAAACGTGAAAGTTTGTGAGGATGTATGGATGTTTGTCAATCTTTCACGCAAAAACTACTGAACGGATTGCGATGAAACTTGGTATGTAGATAGCTGCAAACCTGCATTAACACATAGGCTAGGCTAGGCTTTTTATACCGATATTCCCACGGCATCGATACTTACCTGGGTGAAACCACGAGCCGCAGCTATTAAGCTACTTATAAAAAAGAGCAGCTTGAAATCGATTCGATCGATTACTAAGCAAGCTTATGATTATTAGGTAAATGAGTATTTGGAGTTATGTACTCATATTGTGAATATTTTGTTTTATTTACAGCCCTCCTGAACAAACTGGTCAGCGCGGGGCAGGGGCTCGGCGGCGAGAGTCTGCTCCTGCTGATGTGTGTCCTCAACTGTCTCAGCCGTATGCTGCCGAGCCCAGCGCTTGTGGCCCACTATACTCACCGCACTCGCACCCTGTCCGGTAAGTCTAACAATACACAAGTGACGTAGACTTCGAGTAATGTCACTTATCTGAGGGTAAGCGACATAAATTAGACTTACTCGAAGTCTTTATTAATTATATATCTATGCATCGCCAACATTTAGTTAGTATACTTACGCTAGTATACTAAATTTATGGAATTAACGCATTTCGTTTAAAATTTGATTTATAAATGATCTGGACACTAGAGACAACACGATTTAAAACAAAAATGTTAATATAAATTTATAATAAAAAGTTTTAAAAGTGATCTAATACGATGTAGTTTTTAGGAAGGCAAGTTACAAGTTTTTCTAATTATACGGGAAAATTGTTTTGAACCGTTTGAAATCTTTTGAAGTGAAACTTCCTTAGAATCACAACGATTCTTGAAATTCGATTTAACGAAAAACTCACAATAAAAAGAGACAAACATTAATAAATAGGATTTAGCCTTCGAGAAAATGGTAGAATTGGACTTATTGGTAGAATCGTCTGAATAACACTTTGTAAATGTATGTAGATATATGTGTATGTATTTATCTAGTATAAAATAATATTTTATTTAGTTTATATTATGTATTGTATTTTAAGCAGTTTTATTTATGTTATATATATGTTTCTAATATCGTTCTTCACTTTCTAAACTTACAATCGCAACTTTAATTATAATTATACACCTGCCACGCACGTCTCTGTATCACCCAAAGGTTGACTGGTAGAAAATGCCTACGGCATTAAGTCCGCCTCATGCAATTTATCTGCAGGAAGTGTTATAAATAAAAATAAATAAAATGAGATAGAATGCAAGTATACAGTGTTTACTATAATCTTTAAAAAGAGACAAACATATTCACCAATTTAACAAAGTATTTCCTATAATCTTTGTCTTTGCGCCTGCGTACTACGAAGCCTTAAGTCACATTAAAAAGAGACAAACACAATACAAAGATTTAGCCTGCGAGAGAATGAGACAGAATACAAGTATACAGGGTTGCCTATAATCTTCGTATGCTAGCACGTGTTTGCGCCTGCGAACTACGAAGCCTTCTTGTATCAGTCACCTGTATCATTTTTGTGAGGATTAAAATTTGTTGGTTAATTAATTTAGAAATTTCACTTCTGCTGTGTGTAAATTGCACACATATTTTTTTTTTATTTCAGACGAACTTTTACCCGCCGCTTCGTTTAAGTATTTTCTTTTTCTATAACTAGAGATCCATCACTTTAGAATAAAGCCTACTCTATGTCCATTTCTGCACCCCTGACTACGTAGTAGTATATAGAAAATATCATGATGATCGGTTTAGTAATTAAGCCTTATATGCTTACATTAATAGTTCATTAAGAAACTTACGTGTAAAGATGGGTATTAAAAAGATATTGAGTAGTTATTAATTCAAAAGATATTAAATAACGTTTATTGAATTCCGACAAAATTAATACAACTACACAAGTTGAATTAATTTTGTTAAAGTCATAATATAAAATATATCAGACTAGCTGTTGCCCGCGACTTTTGAGTTGAGTTGAATGAGTTCTTCCTTCTTCTTCTCTTCTCTATCCCACGGGAAGATAAAAAGTAGTTTATGTGCTATTGCAGACTATAATCTATTTCTGTGCCAAATTTCATCCAGATCCGTTCAGCCGTTTTTGCGTGAAATAATTACAAACATTCATCTTTCCATTCATCCATCCTCACAAACTTTCATCTTTTATAATATTGGTCATAATTATAATCCTGACAACGCCTGCACATTTTAAAAAGCAATGTGCATCAATGCAGTTCAAAAGTAAGGAGTTTTATATAAAAATCACCAGGCGTTCAATGATTTAACAACAATATATTTTTAATTTGTTTCAGGTATCAACCACACTCGGGTCATAATAGCGCTTACAGTGCTTACTACGCTCATAGATAGCTGACCAATAGATCGGCAAGCAATAGTGGTAGTGAATGTAAAGACAACAGCCGGTTACACACACTATGCAACAGAGACAACTAAACGCGTCATTGCGTGGCACGGAACGTACACCATCTCACAAAAAAACATAAATTAGTCAAAATTATTTAGTAAATTGATAGTTTTTTTTTTTTATTAGGATTATTGTTTTTTAGAGATGTAATTATTGTGTAAAGAATAGATGAGATTTTTGGCAAAACTCGATTGTATATAAATGTCTATTTGATAATATTAAACGGTTTACCTAAATGAAAGTGCTAATTTTTTTATTTATGTGCCATATATTTGTTAGTCAATGGAAAAATGGATTAACTTTGTTGTAAAGGTTATTCACTTGCGATGTTCTTAAAAAATATTTGCTGATTTGTGACATTTGAAAGTGACGGCTATATGTCAATGTCAATTCAAGTTAAGTCAAGTCAAGACCAATTAAATCACGTGCACAGCATGACGTTGTGGTCATGAAATGATCGTACAATCTCAAACATCTTACAACCCTGTAAAAAAGCCGATTAATATATATCACGTATAAAAAAACACAAATATTATGTTGTGGCAAGTAGATAAATACTGGTACTGGTACATTGGATTCGATTCATTCGATTTTTTTCTGTCAAATCTGCAAATATTCATATCAAAACATTGCTGTGAATATGACACTTGAATAACTAAAAAAATTATAAATTTGAAAGGCACACATTGCGGAAGCTAATGAAGTTTGGAACAAAATTTTGTTAGATGGTGCGATGGAACAGAATGAAGGTTTAAAAGTAAAATAAAATATATTAATATATGTGTCTATATTTAAGGTATAATATGGTTTAAGTAAATGTTGGCTATGTATATCGTCGGCCTTATAACGTATTACGGGACTCCAAAAAGTTATGTATTTTGTAGTAAGTATTAGTTCTAGCGAAATACATTAAAATTAATTAAAGATAATCGTTTTTCGGCTCATTTGTATACTTATCAAAACGAGAACACAAAATTTTTTGCCTTTTATTTAGATTTATAAAAAAAATGGAGTGACGCGTTTGGTGGCCGTCCGACGACATGTACAAGATTGACCGTTTAGAACATTCAATTGTTTTTATGGTATTCCATTTTTGAATTCACACCAGTGTGTTGTGGCTAGAAAAACGGATATTTTTCACAACTTACAATTTATTATAAAGAGAATTAATTGAAATAAAACTATTTTTCACGGATTCTATCGCGATTCATTTGGTGTTATTTTACTATCTATACTGATCCCGACGTTTCAGTTGCTTTTCAGCAGCCATGGTCAGGGGGAGATCGCGATAGAATCCGTGACAAATAGTTTTATTTCAATGTGTACTATTCGCGTAAATAATTAATGTCAAATAGAAAAGAAACGTAGGTTCTACAGTCCCATGGAAGTGAATGAATGTTTAAAAATGGTGATCTTGTACATATAACATGTATAAGTGGGATGAAGAGTAAGATGGGCAGTTTTCTATTTATTAAGGCCGTTTTTTCTGTATAATGTAGTGACGTAAACACGTAAAAATGAACGAAAATGATGCCCATATTGTAAGAGGCTAATGTTACCATATTTAGTAACCAAAGAAAGAATAGATAATTATACCAAAAATGTTATATTTACTAACAATTCGTGTATATGTTTATATTCAATAGTGCATTAAAATACGGCAATAATAAGTGCCTTTTGTTTCAGTAATCAAGAAAGATATTGCATATACATACTTTTATGTTAAATATAAGTTTGTGTATGTTATGTTCTTTAAGTGAAATCGTTGAATGTATAATATATTGATGATTATAATAACCATGTATGTTATTTCTAATAAAATTTACTTTTTATTAATTATTGTAAATGTATTACAAAATTAAGTTACCTACCAGCTTCTCTCAATATAAAATGTAAATGAAGTATAAATCAGTTTCATGTTTTATTGTTCTCCTAAATCATAATATTATATAAATTCGATTTAGTAATTAAACATATTAAGTTTAATTACTAAATTAATTTTATTTTTTAAGTCTCCAAGTACGTAAGTCTTATTCCTAGTAATTTTTTAACCTCTAAAACTAAGCTAAATCATTGATTGACAAGAATACCAGGGAGCAAAGCTAACAAACATAACCTTCTGATCCAAGTCCAACGCTTCATGAATATATTTTTTGAGGTTAGATGTAGGGTGAATAGTCTCTGTGTATGAAAAAGAGTCCATGAAAGCCTTTATATAGGCGGCGCTACCGTCGCCAGAGAGAGTGGAAGCGTGATAGATGAAACCACAGCGTTGAGATTTCGTACTTTTTAAAATAGACATTGGTGCCGATTCTATTGTAACACTCACCAAACCAAAACCTGACTTAATTTCTTTATATGAAATCAACCCTGTCTTCTTCGCAACAAGGTCTTTTTGTTACTGGCATCTATTTCTCAGCGCCACTAAATTTCACTAATACCTGTCAACGTATACTCAACTTTATTTCCACGCAGCGAGAGTCCCCATTTATTCAAATGCCGTATAATTACCATATAAAAACTTGTTCAAAACGAACTAAGATGACGTTATTTTAATCGACACCTACGAAGATGCTTACTAAAAACATAGAGCAAAAGAGATGGTATTCAACGGATAGCGGCTTTCGCTACGTAGTATTAAAGTTTATTTAAGCGTGTCAGACTTTAGTCGACAAATAAATTGCTTATTTCGATAGCGACATATGTTACCTACTTGTTTAAATATATAAAACCTTATTTCATAGCGTACAAGGTTTACATTTTGCATGAAGAAAATTAAGTCAATTATAGTCAAGAGAGTAATACAATAGAATAGACACCATTCAACGTGAAAACAATGATAACGATAAATTAACAACTCACACAATTTTGAATGTTTTTCAGCATTGCTCGTTTCATCAACTACTTTAGTCGTCAAAAAAATAAATAATTTAATTTAGCACATTTGTCTTGACCCAGACAAGCAGGCCTTCAAGTGTAACAGCATATTTTTGCTCCATCATTGTCGGTCAATGGACTATACGATTTATACTCTACATAACATTATTCTTTGAATTATTCTTCCTTTCGTATTATTGGATTCACACCCAATCAATTTCGGCATTTTCACTTAAATTGTGAACAAATTAACAATAATTTGCTCACAATTTAAGTGAAAATGCCGAAATTGATTAAAGGCTTTCTATGACGTTTTTTTAATAGGTACGTCCCTGCCATAAGTCAGTCAAATGCTACATCGTGTTCTTGCTATATCCGTACATAACTCAGTAATTAGTAGGTATTCGCGGTAATTTTTATAACTTACGTTAATTGATTCTTTTCCAGCTAAATATTAACATTTGCTTACTACACATTTTTTTTGGTTTTAATTACTAAAATAAACAAATTAATGACAGTGCAATTGCAGTAAGAACCTGACCTACTGTTCCTACTGACTCAAATCGAATTGTTTGGATTAGTATTTTTACGGGAATTAACGCGATCACGAAAAGTATTACATGACATACCTCTGAATTGCCTGACGTTTTGACCAGGTTGCACTGGCCGTGGTCACAGGCTGACTGGCTCAGCGGTGCACGCCCTCTGTCGTCGAGATTGTGAGGTATAAGGTTCTTCATCCATCCGCACATTTTCGATATTTTTGATGTTTTGGTTTCGCCATGTACCGTCACATACTAAGGGAACAGTGTCCCTATTCTCTTTGCAAACCGATGTCTGTTTAATTTTCCTTGATATTGTTGTTAATATAACAAAGTAGATACAGTCAAAATGTTCAGAACAGTAGGTAGTGAAAAAAAAAGATTTTTGGATTTAGTACATCGAGTTCTCTCATCTATCTAGTAAAAACCTTATTAGATATGTAATTGATATGGTATGATAGAAAAGCAGAGAAGATGAACATCTCGAGATCGATGAGAGTGGGGAGGCCCACTCTCGTCAAACCTTCTTTCTCTCTTGCTCCATTTTTTGATAAAATCAAGCAACAACATTCAAACTACGTTTAAAGACGAACGTACATAATATAATTATTTTAGCTGCAGTGATATCAGGTACATGGTCATAAGGAATACTTGTCTAAGAAATATCATATGCATGGCCAACACATCTTTTCATTTTCTCTTGAGGACACGTAGCTGCTTACCGCTGATGTTCCACCGAGGGAGGAGGTGGGCAAAATTTGTGACATGCTTTTTTTTTTTTACGTGTGCATCGGATTAGCAGAGGACACAGTAGAGAAACTGTTTCTGGATTGACATGCATTTATGTGTTCAGCCTGTAATCCTGTGTGATTACAGATAGAAACTGACTGGAGAAAATCAAAGCCATAGTCGGTCTAGAAGTGTCAGGGTTTATCTTAGTCATAAATAACACAGTTAAAAATATTAAATGAAAGTGTTTCCCAGTTGTGATATTTTAATACTACAATGCTTGAGTCTCAATTGATACTTCAGTTCCAGTTTTTAATTCACACGGCATCATCAGCCCAAAATATGAAGAGGAGATTTTATATTCAAAATATAATATATTCCTAACATCAATTACTTCGTTTCTATGTATATGAAAACTATTTTACTGGCAAAATACTATATTTATTATAATGTAACTAATATACCAAGCGATGCACTCTTTTTAATTTTAATGGAAATGTAAAATGAATGCATCAGCCATCGTCAAGAGCCAAAATGTAACCAAAGAATCATATTTACGTTAAGCTTGCTTAAGATTTAGTAAATATATTTGGATATTTATTGAAATCTATTAAAGTTGGTACAAGTATATAATAAACAAAGACTTATATTGCGATAGCCTTATCTATTCGTAGGAAATGTAAGTAAACTAGTAACTTATGCGTAAATACTATGAAGGTGTAACAAACCGTAACATTATACTATCGTTGACAATACTGAGCTCTGAAAAAGTGGATTCAGGGTTATTGTAGATGCGATCTTCTGCTTTTCTATATACAACCAGGTCCAGGCGCTATGTAAATTAACCTGAGGATGGATAAATATACTATCCATTGATTTCTTTAAATGTAGCAACACCGCTACTGAAGAGAAGGAGTCGCGAAGCAATAACAAAGAATTACAAAGTTTATGGCAAAATTTAAATTCTCTCCTACAGAATTTCTGATGAAAATGGTGTGGATTGGTGTCGACTAGAATGTAATTTCATATTAAGACCGTTCTGCTGGCTCGTGTCATCGCAGGCCAGTGCAGCGCAAGTCAGTGCAGTGCTTTGATTCCACTGCTAAGAATGTCTCTTTTTGTACCTAAGTTTGTCACATAATTACTAATTTAATATAATACAATAAAAAACCCGCTATCCATAAAACATTAAAACATTAGTTCAGAAATTGACATGTGCAAGGGGCATATCGCTCAATTGCCCCTTGCACATGTCAATTCATCACCATATTTACATCCTTCGTTTTAAAGGAATTGCTGCCATTGTGCACCACATTAAGGTTTTCCACCCTAATACTTCAAATATATTATTATTTCTCCATATACTTATGTAGTTATATCATAATTAATAAACTGTGTTCAGTTGCTATATCCATTTAAAAATAATAAATTACATATTATACTTCAACCAAATTATTGTATAATTTAGTACAGTATATAATACAATAAAAGTTTATTTACAAAACATACTATTATCTTAATTTATAAATTACATCAGAAGGAAATAGTACTGCATTTGTTCAGGAAGCTTTTCAATTTCTGGGGTTCTAAAATGTGATTTTTCTGCTACGGTGTAAGTCATTACATGATTTACTGTGGCCGAACCGGGCTCATCTCCGCGGTCTACGTATAGTTTGGATGAGATGGTTTCTTCAAATTCTTCACCAACTAACTCAGGTTCAGGTTCATGTTGTTCCTCGAACGGCAAAATAACAGTAGAGGCTGCAGGAATAGGGTCCATGGAGCAGTAAGGTGGGTAATAGTCAGGAGAATAAGATACTGCATCGTAAAAGTTTTGGCGTTTGGTCACAGGAGGACTGTAATAGTTTGATACTGGGGCTGGTATTTGAGATTCATATGGATAGTTATAATAATAATTGAAGCTTGGATAAGATTCTGCATGATGTTGATGGTTGACAACTGGATGGGCCAATGGAGAACGTGGTATTTGTTCATGCTCTGAGTATGGGTAGATGTAATATACATCTTGATCTTGATCGTTATTTACGGCCTCTACTTTTTTTGTAGTGTTTTTCATATTCAGCGCATCTTGCAATAAAGAAGCCATTTCGTCAGCTTGTTCGTTAGCAGAAATAGCAAGGTCAGATATGATTTCAACATCAGGACTGAACTCAACTCCATATTTCTCAGCGATCTCTTGAGCAGTCATCATTTTGTCTATGGCTATATTCTGATACTCGTTGTTGGATTTGATATGCTTAAGTAATCTTGTTATTAACTGCGTGCTGGCCATTGGAGTTTCAACTGATCGCCGTTTGCGCAGTTTATTGTTTTCAGTATCTGTTTCTTCTTTGTCCTTTTCGGTAGTGGTTAGCGCGTAGGAGAGAAGGTTTGCCATTTCACTCTGTATGGCTAGAGTGATCTTTTCGGCGATTTCTTTAATGTCTTCTAGTTGTTCTTCTATAGATTTTTCTGAATTAGTGGCTTGAGTCATCATGGTGACCGAGGATGTTGGATATAGGTGCGTATCAGGTAGTAAAAAGAAGTCGATCCAGTCTTTCTTGGCGTTATGAAAATCTGTAACGACCTCATCGTCTAATTCCAATTTTCCAATTGTTGTTTCTTGGCTATCAGTTAGTTCCTTGCTGTTTTCTACATTAGCATATGTAAATGAACCCTAAAATCAAAAGGTGTGATAAAACTTGGTTGGACTTTGTTAAAGTTGAACCACATGAATAAAAAATATATATAGGTTTGAAGGTACTCGGTTGAAGATTATATTATTATTTGTATTGCTTAGAAAAATATAGAATCATATTTATTACGCGACATGGTTGAAAAAAATATTGTATAAACAATTACCTGTATGATCAGAGCGATGATCAAGTACAAGAGTGCCATGATGAACGTTGTGCCTCTTACACCTGTCGCACGTACCTTTATATGTAATATTATCGCTGTATTAGGAAATTATTTTGTAATTTTTATAGTGCTTCAAAGAGAGATAGAACATGTAATTATATTTAGGCAACATTTCATCGCTTTATTTTTAACTTTCTGAACACTTTTATTCATTAGTAATGTTGAGTTGGATATATAAATAAAATCCACACTGAAGCAATTTCACCTGTCAAGCTGTATTTATTAAAAGAAAAGGTTTAATTATATATAGTGCTAGTTAAACCCTGTTTGAATATTATTAATTCTCATTGCGGTTAAATGTTTGTTTAAAGTACCTATACTTACCTATCTGGTACTTATAAACTATATGCATTGTATTTGTATTGCATACAGTGGACGGCGATAGCCTGATGATGATGATTGCATAATGATTATATAATTACAAAAACCTGCATAAATCGTTTGATCAACAGTTTTTGTTTATGAAAGATATACGGTTTTACCCACGTGTGTATTTCGGGAATGAACGTTGCGTTGTCCTTGAAAAGTCGGGCATCCCCGAAATGCACACATGAGTAAAACTGTAGAGCTATCTATAAAAATAAATAAAACTGAAGTGTCTGTTTGTAATGTCATAATAACAGCATTTTACCAAATGCATGCAAAAAATCAATCAGTTTTGTTTTAGTAGCAACTTCTTTGCAAGTTGTCAACTGAACCAGGTGTCACTCGTTTTTTTGTACGTTCATTCATAAAGTTACGTGCTAGAATACGTGTAAGTTATTTTTCTAAAATAAAAACTGGCGGAAATGTTATGACAGCAGAAATGTTTAGGAAAAAAGGTATAGGCACATTAGTAGTGCATAATAATAATATATTATATACATATATGTATATATATATATATTCTATGCGTACTATACCAATGTATACGTACGGGTAATATATGCGTCCTTACCGAAATATTTCTGCTGTCTGTTATTGTAGAAAAGTAACTTATAGATATATCATGTAACTTAATGAATGAACGTACACGTGGAAACGAGTGATACCTGATTCAGTTCACAACTGGATATTTCCCAGCAATACATGTTGGCTGTTTATATTCCAGTAATACATGTAGTGCATACATGCCTAGGTATAAATGGCGAGTGCGTACGGGTTACTTTATTGTAATTCGTACGGACTGTTTTGTAACTCTTGTCCAATCCAAGATGAGCGTACGGCAGGAGGTAGTCAAGACGTGACGTTTTTTACTTTTAAATAGATTTGACAAATGTGTCAAAGTAGTGGCAGTCATGTCAAGAAATGTTTCTTTTTGACCGCAATCCAATCGTTCCCATTTTGAATAATTTTTTTCGGATTTGACAATTGGATTTCATTTTGCAATAAAATGCAAAGTGTTAAGCAGAAAATTATATTTTTACGACTTTAAATAAGTAAATAAATATTGAATGGAAACAGTGTAGGCTTCCTTAGAAGAAATTAAAAAGTTTTTAAAGGGTTCAAAAAAATCGCGTTGATACCTGCGTTGGTCATCAAGATTATGTGTCATGTGGAAATAGGAATGCATTACTCAACTACAATTAGTTACATCAATACGAATAAATAAAATTGATGTGTCTGTTTCTAATGTCAAAATAATAGTTTTTTTAAGCTCATACAGTTACTTGTACAATGTATTCAGGAATGGGAGCCGCTGTTTACTGAAATACAGGCAATCAGCCTAGCTCAGTACCAGAAGCTACAACTACTTGCAACAAATACAAAACTACTAGTGCATGAGAAAATTTGTGTAAACTTAAAAATGTTTGAGACAATAAATGTTATTATTATCTTTATTTATCATAAAACTTATTAATTACATTTTTAAATACTTATAAAACAAAACATATATTTAAAAATACAAAAAATAGTATACCACCGACATCGGGTACAGGGACCAAGACACCGGTGGTTAGGGCTCCAAAGACAGGAACCTCCTCACTTTATTATTATTACTTCTGCCTAAAAATCAGTTTTTTAAATTTTGTCTATCTGTCTGTCTTTCTGTCTGTCAGTTTGTTACGGCTAATCTCCGGAACGGGCGCACCGATTGCCACGGGACTAGCTCGTGTTTTAAGGAGTAACTTAGGGTACTTTTATTTTGGAAAAATAATTAGGGTTCCGCGCAAAATATATAAATATGCACACGCGCGCGCCGGGAACTGCTACTTAGTACGTAAACAAAAACCATACTATACTATAGAACTTTATAGTAATAATTATACCTACAATTTATATATAGGCATATACATATATGAGCTTAAAGAGAGGTGTTATATCAATGATTGAAGATTTGTTCAGTGGTTTGGAGATTATTAACTTGTGTCTGGGACAAAGTAGCAAACAAAACACACAATATAAAATTAAGCATTTATTGAATATAAATAATAAAACTAATATAGATCATACGCAGTTTTTTGGTTACTATACGTATGCACTGCAAAAAAATTGATCATAATTTTAAGGACACTTTTCACTTTTTTTCTGACTTGACAAAAAATATAGGTACTTATAGAATTTTCTGAAAGGAAAACCTATAATTTTTAATTAAGACTACACTAGTCGACGAGTCGAACTCGTCACTGGGAGTAACTAATATACTCGTAGATAAATATATTTTACTGAATAAATCGGTCAAACAAGAAGCTATAAATCAATTTAAAATAAAAATATTTCAACTACTGAATAATTAAATTTACGAGTCCTTCGTCATTTCGTCCCAAAACAGACTCCGTCCATTAGGACGAGTTTGTTTCGCCCCATTCTTACAATTATTAAAATTTTAGGTGATTTAATACAGTCAAGAAGTAGACTTTTCGAACTATTAAAAGAAAGAGAACGAAACAAGAATTTTGATAATGAAAAATAATAAAATATTAATTAAAAAATAACAAATCTAAACAAAACCAAGAATGGGACAAGATGACGAATGAAAACAATATTAATTTTGGAATTCGTCGACCCACTATTCCGCTATTCTCATCAGGGACTATTCAGAAGATACATAGACAAAATCGAAGCTACTTATCATAGAGGTTATTAAGCTCTTACTAAAATAAATTACAATGTGTTTTTGGAGTCAACTCAGCAAAATAAAGTAAATACACCCATAATTCGAGACATAAATAAGTTACAACATATAATCTATTCGTTAAATATTTCAACTAAACATATGTCGCTTCCGGATGTTTTGGGTATGCATGTGACGGAGGTACTGCACTTGGTGGACTATAAGCCGGTGGTGGGAGATAACCTGGGGACTGTACGTAGACTGGAGAATAAACTGGAGGGGTGTAAGCTGGTGGTGGGTATGGTGGAGGATATGGTACTGGAGCTGGCGGATAGACCGGTGGCGATGGAGAAGGGTACGGTATATATGCAGGAGCTGCAGGATATTCAGTATAGTAGTAATCTTTATGACTTGGAGCATAAGGTTTAGGGTATTCAGCAGGTGTTGGAGGAGGATAAGATGGTGGAACTGGTGGTGCGTAATGGGGATATGGATGAGGGGTTGGGACTGCTGTTGGGACTGGATACGGATATAATACAGGTTCAGGAGGTGCTGGATGTTCGTAACTATAGTACGGAGGTGGTAATGATGTTTTAGAGACGGTTACTGGTGAAGGAGGCGGTGGCAGGGGAGCTATAGGTGGTGATACATATATCACTTGTGGTACGGAGTATGGGTAACTATATACGGGTGTTTCGTATGCTGTAGTTGCTGGTTGGTACTCTGTTGATGGTGATGAAGATGATGTGGGTGTTGATGATGAGCTTGATGAAGGCGGTTGTAATTTTGACAGGATCGCTGTAAAAAATTGTTGTCGATGTTCAAAACTTCAAGATTAAGTTAGTAAGTGAATATGATAAAATGAAAGATGATAAATATATGCTTAGAAACCCTCTCAGGTGTATTACTCCTCAAACCGTATTAGGAACTTTGAAAACCCTACATAACTTCAAATAGTTTGGGTGAAAATTTACCATTCCTGCTAAGCCAATTGTTATTAGTTTTGACCGCCAGGAAAACTCAGTTGCAGCAACTAGACTAGATGAAGCGTTGGTGGTGGTAAAAGTAATCATCTCGAATTTTATTATTTGGGACTTTCAAGTAACTAGAGAAACCATGGTAATGTCATCACATCGTTAGTTTGACTTTCCTGTCAGTCTTAAGAAAAAATATTTCTCGGTATTCAGTTCTTTGTTTAGTTATATACCAAATCGCTTCATCAAAATATTAAATACAACACTCATTAACTAATTGCATTCCACACGAACTTCTTTGTCGGCACAAAACAGTCCGTGTCATTCAAGCACAATATTGTTATGTGATTCACAAAATTTAAATAAGCATAATTTATATCGTCGATAAATTACGAATATCTTATTTTAATATTACTGATGTTGTAAACCAGAATGTGACATAATATATTTAGAGCAAAATGGAACAAAACTTTCTTTTTTTTCAATCGAGTCTTCCGATAAAATCGTTATTAGATTACCGTCTAATTGCCAGACGTATATCGTAGTCACTTCTGAAAACCATGGCACGGCGGTTATTAAACAATTTGAGAGTAATCGGAAGCAAGTTCCTTTTCGAAACGAGTCGAGGGTGAGCGGTACAATTGTAGGAAGTACAGAATACGTAATAGTATGCACACGGTTACTTTCTTCTCCAACACGGTGATGAATTTAGATCATTATGCAAGCGGTGGAACACACTTATGAAGATTAAGGGCTCCCATAAAACCTAGAGGTTTTATACTTCTTAAGAGTTTTGTAATGATGACTAATTAACTTAAATTAACTAATTAATGTGTAGACCTTTTTGCCTAGAGATGATAGATTAATAAATCTTTCAAGTTATTCTAAGTGACGGTAATCAGCACAGGGCTGTACACTTTTTGCCATTTTTTTAATAAAATATAGAAAATCTGTACTACTTTTCGGAAAAGGAAAGGTATATTATTATGAAATATACTTACATGAAGAATAGAGGGCACTTATCATCTGGTTCATTCGGTCGTGAAGTGACGCCATCTAAAATAAATGGAATTACATGAAGTTCTTTGAACGAAGTGGAAGGTATTATTAGGTTGGTAAGATAGGATACGCCTATTTTAATGTTGGAATATATTTTATCTGAATATTAAATGTATGTGTGTCATAAAATTTTACAGAACTAGCAACCCGCCCCGGCTTCGCACGAGTAGCAGAGACATCTTCAACAATCATCATCATATTTCAACCAATTTACACAAAACCTTAACAAATTATATACCTTAACTTTCCTTATAAATCACTCTATCTAGTGATGAAAACCGCATGAAAATCGTCGACAGTAAGAAAATAATATATAAAAATAAATGATACCGTTTGTGGCAAATAGGTAAGATCGCTAAGTCGCTAATCGACTTGGTTTTATACTATGTAAAAATCAATTGTAATCAAAGAAATCAAAAAGCAATTTTAATTATAATTATATACACCTGGCACGAACGTCTTTTTGGATGTGATGATAATGCAAAGGTTGACTGGTAGAAAATGCTTACGACATTAAGTCCGCCACATGCAATGTATCTGCAGGAAGTATAAATAAATAAATAAATAATCGTAGATACTAACGTTCTGACTAAAAAAGTACAAGAATTCTAATTTACAAATCCATTGCATTTACCTGTGACTGATGCGAATTGGGACAGCTGCTTGATGTTGCGTAACTCAGCCCTATTGATAACGCACTCAACTTTATTATCAACCAAAGCATTTCTATAACTTTTTCGACACAATAATTTTAAAACTGAGACAGTTTCAACAACGCTGACATTCACCAACTTACACAATATTACTTCATTTGGTACTCAACTATCTTATTTAAATGATTCCGAATCGTAATCAGATGCAAGACGTGCTGGTAACGAGAGATAGATAAGGAAGTTTTTGATAAGGGTTGTCTTTGGTGCGTGAGGATAATAATTCATAGATATGCTAATGAGAATGAATAATAGTGGTAGCACCACTATTATCTGACATTTTATAGTATAATACGTACATGTACGGCTATATATTTTTTAAATTTAAAAACTTTTTGGATGTGAACAATGCTTATTTGGGGTTTACTAACTTTTAAACTTTCGCGTTTCATGATATAAATATGTGTTTACACAGGAATTAACGGGATCACGAAATAGGTATGACATACCTCTGAATTGTCTGATGTTTCGACCAGGTTGCACTGGCCCGTGTAAATACTTAATTATTCAGGGTTTGCTATCGTTTAAATGTTCGTACTCAGAACTGTTACTATTTGAGTGCGTTTTGTGCTTTAAAATTCGTATATTTTTGCAATACTTTTCTCAGTACTTTCTACAATAGATTCGCGGTGATGTTTAAGAAAATAAATAATAAAATAACGAATGCACTTCCAAGTGATATTTAATAATATTGAAGAAATTACAAATTTTCGTGAAGATACACAAGTAATTAAAATGACTAAATAGAAATAATTATTGTTTAAATGTGCTTTGTGTCAAATTTCATGAAACTACCTACTTGAAATTTTACATGTTCAACAATTCTTTTGGTGGATAATAGAATATAATAATATAATGTTTATTTTAAATATAATCATTTATATCATATTCAGTGACTTCGGATACATTGGAGTCATTATTTCGCAACGGTGCCTGCGTACTCCTCCTCATCATTCTATTTCTATATTTTTGAATCTTGGAAAACATTATTTCAATCCCTAATACAATCAGGGAGAGCGTTGCGCCAAATAAAGTAAGAAGCAGTAAAGGTGTTACATCTCCTAGTTTTACTCTCTCAGCAAGTAACGCTGCTCTGCAAGGAGGTTGCGGAATCCGTAGACGAGTGACTAGTCGTTTTCCAAGACCAGTTTCAAGTATCCATATTCCAGCTATGCGAAGCACTCCAGTCCATTGGCCGTTTTTGGATGAAGTTATCCAAGATAACCTCTGTGAAGTGCAAGATTATCAATTTGTTAATAATATTATAACAATAAATAAGGTGATCAACCGATCTGTATGGATAGGCAATGTTACTTTAGACCGGTCTATAGATAGCTTTGCCTTTCAACCGCAGTACACTTTTCCAGAAAGCGGTGGTGTCTGAATTTATCTTGTCATGCTCGGATGGCATGCCTATTAGATAGTATAGATGGAGCTGTAAGTAAAATTTGGGCCCGTGGGATTTTAGTTAATTTCATTCCGACATGTCCTCTAAATCGTTCTCTTTTGCCGCGTTCCAATAAACAAGACGCGACTCGTTTTGCTTACGGACGGTAAAATTTTCATCGAAAATTCAACGAAATTTTACCGTCCGTAAGCAAAACGAATCGTTTCTTGTTTATTGGAACGCGGCGTTTATCGATTTAATACCCGTAGAAGAATCCACACGTTAAGAAAAGGGGAATAATCTTTAACATTAACTTGTCTGTTTTGGAATTTAATGGGCTGGTGTTCCCCTCATCTTTTCAGAATGAATATGCAGCTCTCATCAGAATGTCAGAGTTATAATTCAAGATTGTGAATACTCGAATCTTGAGCTAAAGCAAGCGACGACTTACCTCAGGAATGGTATCCACATGTTGTAACTTGCAGATGTGGTCATCGCTAAATGACTTGAAGTGTGGGTAGATTTGATTATACTCGCTGTGAAAGGCAGTGTTACCTTGTTCGATCAGCTCCAAACCCTTTTCTAATCCTACGTAGAATTTGGACGTCATCTTTTTTTTTTTTAGGTATTCTAGATCATCCCAAGAGGTTTCTACCTGTTTAAAGATAAGAAGTAACTCAATTGTGTTTCTTTTTGTTAATTTATTGTGTTTGTACAAATTAACATAACATACAATAACTTACATTTTGAAAACCTTAGTCTAGTGATCTGTTAGTAATTTTTAACCCTTATGTTAGCGGAAAATATCTTGATGGCATAAAAAAAATATTGTAGACAGTGTAAGTTACGGGTGTGTAAATATGGCATAATAAGAGATAGTATAATATCACTTGAAATAACGATCACATCATAAAATTTTCATATGCTTATTATTATATTATATAATGGTCACTGTTCTAACCTCTGTGCGTTGTAGAACCTCTCGGGCCGTCACCCCACCGGGATTTTCGGTGGGGCGTTGTGTCGGAATCGAACCGACTGCTAAAAATCTCTCTATAAAAAATACTCTCTGAATCATGCAAAGGTTGACTGGTAGATAATGCCATGTGGCATTAAGTCTGCCTCGTGCATTGTAAACTGCAGGAAGTTTTTTAAATAAAAATAAAATAAATAAAACCACACGGTGTGCCGTACTGCGCATTAAATAAGAGGGCTCCGTTAACCCAAATGATTCAATACCAGTAGATGGTATCTGACGCTTCTAAATTATATTAAACGTTACTTATAGATTTTGAATATTATAGTAACTAAAAATACTAAAAATTATACTAAATGAACATTAGTTCAAATGTGCATTATAGAAAATGTCCATTAAACCATATAAAATTAGTTAAAATGAAATTATATTTAAAAAAATCATTATATCATTATGTTCGTTATATTAAAGAAAAGTATATGAAATGAAATTAGGTCATTTGATCATCAGAACTTTTGTTATTATTTCAAACGTTACACATCCGTAAATTACAGCGTACCGAAAAAACTTACAAACATATCTTTCTGTGGATACTTATCACGATGCAAAAGTCAGTTATCATAAAAATGCAAGATTAAGTTTTGAGGTTGATTTTGCTCTACTTAATGTAAACGTTAAAGGTTCCGCGTCGTAAAGCTGCTAGCTATCAGGCTGATTGCATAAAATGTTTAAATATTATTATTCCATTTAAGTATTTATTGATTTTTTTTCCGTAACATGTTCTGTTTACTGATGTTAAAAGTAATATTCTTTAACTAAAACATGTAAAATTATTAAAAAATGAATTTAACGGCAGAAAATTCCAATGATTTTAAACTAAGAATGATGATCTGAATCCACTATTTCAGTTTTCGGCACTTATACCCTGTATAAGTGTTTGAAGAATGTTCCATTGTTATTGAAATAAAAAAAAAACGAATTTTAATTTTGCTATGCTAATTGCATCTTTTTTTCAATCGAAAAAATCTACCTCCATGAATTTTAATACTTCTTTAAACCATTATTTATTAAAATGGATAAACTGTACATGGATTATGCAATCTTGTTTTGCCACGCCTATTTCTTTTATTTAAATGATTAGACAACTTACATCAAAGAACAAATATCTCATATAATCATAGGCTTCACTAGCGATGGCATATTTGGAATCTGCGAGTGCTCTCAGAGAGTCTGGCCCTCCTTTGCCAGTGCTCATGAGCGCAGACACAATGGCGGATGTGTAGTACGCATGCACTAACATTGCACTCACGGAGAGGACGGTGAAAGACCAACGACCTGATACGCCTTGAGGGACTGCACTCGCATCTGGTGAAAGAATGTCTTTATGGCACATGGATTCTAAATGACAGGTTTAGGCTAGAAATGGAGATTTTAGTTAAAAAAAAACTGCTCTCGATAAGAAGGTAGATACAAGTTTACAGGGTGCTACTACACATATTTCACTACTAGTTATCTTTTACATTAAATGGTTTTTATTTATGTTTACACTAAAAATATGTTAATAAGATTATAGCAAATGAATTACTAGCTCCTAATTAAAAAATGAAGACCACCTACCGATTTTTTTTTACTAAAACAAAAAAGAAACGAGGAGTAAAAATGGGAATATATTAATATTTATACTATACATACAAAGATACATACATAAAAAGATAAATACATGCACATATACATACACATTATAATCTATATTATAAATTATTAATGTTGTGATGATCCTGCTAAATTTTGAGAGAGGAGAGCTCGTACCTTCGCCTTGAACGAAAGGCGACTTGGTGCTTTTCTGATTTTCTGAGGAAGAGTCAACAAGTGGTTTAGGTTAATCCTCCTAACCAGAAGGGATAGCAATATTCTAGGATTAAAATAGGTGTAGTGGAGATGAAATATGTTAGGCTCACAGATTACGGGCTGCCTGATAGGTTTCGTTTCTGAAACATTATGTTTCTGTTTAGTCATCGGATCAGACAAAAGTCACTGAACCCCGCTAAACGATCATCATGCAGGGTTTTTTTACTCCTTATCTTGTAGTGCCACTGTAAACTAGAAACTGCAGTACTTTGGAAAAGTTTAGGACCCGAGCGTCAGCTGCTTTTGATTTTTATGAAATTATCGTTTTATTTAGCTGTACTAACATGATGGAGCGTGAAACACGCTAAAAAAAACTTTTTTTTCATCGGTTTCCGTTTTTTCCTGACCTATCATCAAAGGTACCATTAGTACTATCGTCTGTCTTCATTTTCGGGAGAATATCACTAACACCCTGTATAATATAATTTTGACCTGTAATAGCACGATAAGTCTCTACAATGATAGTGCAACTTACACTGGAAATAAATGGCTTGATTTATGTTTAAAAAATGTCAGTGCAATACAACTAAAAATTGAAAGTTGAATGAATTGTGGTCGACCAGACGATAACACTAGAATTAATAAATCACCTTGTTGCAAATAAGTCGTAAGTACAGTATAAAGAGCACCGTCTTGTTCCTTGCGGCTTTTGGATGTGATACGTTGCACCAAAGCCAGTACACACATCATGGCAAGACAGGCCCACCAGACCGCGGGTGAGAATGGTTCCAAATACATGTTCGTGCTGCTCTCTCGTTCTGATAGATAAATGAAGCCTACCCTGTTGATGAAATAGGATTTCAAGTTTTCAAGGAAATTATAATTGTCCACGTGAGACGGGTTTCTTACAACAATGTTACGATCCACAAAGTAACTATGTACGAAGTGGACCGCACCCGAGCAGGGACACCGCGGGTGCCGAAAGACGCGCGGAAGCTCTTACGAGCTAGCGACAGCACTTATAATGTACTATATAATAATACAATAATCTAAGAATACAATATTATAATATTTTGCCAAGTACAGCATCTATTTATCAATTACACCAAATTCCCGGGCTGAAAAAGCTTGAACCAATTTTGTGCTACTCTTAATGACACTGCATTAGGTCCATAAACGTCACAATTTTTTAAATATTGTAATCATTATTGTCATAAAACTTTAGAATCATCGAACTTCTTCGTTAGATTAACTCATTTTGGCGGACAGAAAAATATTTGGAAAATGGCGGGAAAGTGTTTTTTAATTTTTTTTTTTCTTAACGGCCTATATTTATTGATATTAAAACCAGCCAGGTATATACAGTAAAACCAAAGAGATTTTCGTTCAATTTTAAACATACAAAATACGAAAAGATTCTTCCCCGACCTATTTATTATAACTGGTTTTGGGGTAACGAGAATCAAAAATACTACACACACCCCAGCGGCTGATGACGATGATTTACGTATGTATAATCTAATATTTTATTTAGTTTATATTATGTATTGTATTTTAAGCTTTATTTTTGTGATATATGTTTCTAATATCGTTCTTCACTTTCTAAACTTACAATCGCAACTTTAATTATAATTATACACCTGCCACGCACGTCTCTGTATCACCCAAAGGTTGACTGGTAGAAAATGCCTACGGCATTAAGTCCGCCTCATGCAATTTATCTGCAGGAAGTGTAATAAATAAATAAAATAAATTTACATTTCGTCTACCATGTTTGTACTATCTACTATCTTTCAACATTAGCAGTATGTGTCATCCTATTGTATATTATTCCTTACGGCACATTCTGTCAAAATATTTTGAATATATTTTATTCAATAAATACCTGAAAGGCCAGATAGGGACGACGTAATCAAGTATCAAGATCCTATCGCACAGTATCCTCAGAATTCCTCCAGATAGATCTGCTTCCCCATTGGATAGCAGTATGATCATGCTGTCATTTTTTACCGTTGCTGCCCATAACTCGTTCTGAATTAATAATTCCCTGGAACAAACCTAATATTTTGAAAAATATCCCTTAGTCAACTACGAGTAAAACTATCGATGGTGACGATCGTGGAAGACTGTGTTCTAAAGATCTCATTTCCTTGATTAAGTAATGCTCTATAAAGTTTCTTATCTTTTTAGAAAAATAATAAGCAAAAGTAAGCAACTACCGTAGCAACGTTGTGTTTTTTTTATGGTATAGGGGGCAAATGAGCAGACGGGTCACCTGATGGTAAATGACTAAAGTCGCCCATGGCCACCTGCAACTCAAGAGTCACAAGTGCGTTGCCGGCCTTTAAGGTAGGAGTAGGGGAAAGGTGGTAGAGGGGAGAGGGGGGAGGGGAGGGTTAGAACCTCCAGTAACCTCACTCACTAGACGAAAAGCAATGCAAGCATTGTTTCACTGCCGGCTTTCGGTGAAGCTGTGGTATCACTCCGGTCGAGCCGGCACATAGGTGCCGAAGCATGGCTCTCCCACGATGGTGCTTCTTTTTACAGACAGACAGATAACATAGGTTCACAATTTGACTGTATGTTTGTGAGTGTATGTTATGCGATATTTTAGTAAAATATCTCCAAAGTTATGAAATAAATATTCGAAAATATTTTCCGGACCAATTTCGAGAGGATAGGGAAAGATTGAAGTTAATTGTAATTATTTAAAAGGTATTTACTTTTTGAAGTTACACTATATATATACTTTTCCCCGTGACCGCGTGGTCCGACTACTTCGTCCGACGGATCGGTCGCCTCGGACTTTTTTTCCTGTTGGTTCGACTGATTGGTCGCCTTGGACTTTTTTTCCTGTTGGTTCGACTGATTGGTCGATGCGGACTTTTTTCCCTGTTGGATCGACTGATCGATCGACGCGGACTTTCTTTTTCTGTTGGTTCGACTGTTCGGTCGACGCGTACAGTTTTTTCACGGTGGTTCGACCGGTCGGACAACGCAGACTTTTTTTCGTATTGGTTCTATTTTTACGACTACACAGAATAACCAAGTTTTCATAGTCCAGAGATCCACTCATTATAAAGGAATAAAAACAGTTTTTACACATACAAAAGGTTGTTTCTACCACTACGCAAGAGCTATATGGAGACAAGCTCAGAAGTTTACAGTGACACAAAGTCAAAAAAGGATTATGGCTCTCACTACTATGTTACCTTTCTTACCATCATCTTTGATAAGGGATGGTTGGGCGTACATATTGGGTGACATACCAGATGATGATAAAGGCCTGAAAAAAATCGTGCAATACGTGGAGCATCAATGGTTGAAGAATGACAACTTTTTAGTTCAGTGGTCCATCTTTGGAGAGCTTATACGAACAACCAATTATCTTGAAGGATGGCACTCTAAAATAAACGAGAAGGTTGGAAGAAAAGTTCCAAATTTGGTTAATCATTAAAGAATGATTCGGATTTTTACGTAATAGAAATGAAAGGTGGCATCTTAGGAAAAAGGAAGTTATTAAAAGAGACGACTTCATTTTAAAAACGAATTTGATCCAAACTGACAATAATTGGCGAAACGATTGGCGTGGAAGGGCTCGCTTTTTAAAAAATGATCTTTTGACTTTTGGATTTTTTAACCGACTTCTTAAAAAAGAGTAGGTACTCAATTCGGATGTTTACATATATTTTTTTTACGTGTATTTGGGCATAACTCATTTTGGTTCAAGTTGTTATAGAAGTACCTATTCTTGTAAGTTTGGGCTTAACTTATTTGTTTATATTTATGAACTGATTTTATTTGAAATAGCTTCGAATGCATATTCCCTACCTTGAAATAGACGTTTCTCCCTTCTTTCACTTATCTCATTTAAACGTCACTGTTTTACATGAGGAGGATATAGTAGGGATACTCGTGTTTGCTTTAGAAACATCAGTTACGTTCACTCAAGGAAAACTGAATAACTGAATAATAGAATTAATTCAAACAATAAAAATGCTTTGTTTTATTAAGTAAAAACATTGAGATTTAAACTATCTTATCTGTCTTTTTGAATGGCTGTATCTCTCCTCTAGCACATACATAATCAAATGGTTAGAAAAGGGTAGTTTTGGGATTTCCGTAATCTTTAAAAGAGACCCGCTTTTCACGATCAGTCGAACCAACAGGAAAAAAAGTACATGTCTTCCGATCAGTCGGACGAAGCTGTCAGACCACGCTTCCTCAGAGAAAATAACAGTCCGGGTCATCCGATTGGTATAGTCGGGTTCTTACATCGAACCAACAGGAAAAAAAAGTCCGCGTCGTCCGATCAATCGGTCGAATCAGTCGGACCACGCGGTCGCAGGGCTTCTTTTGGCGCGTTAAGGAAAAATGATGAGAGTAAATTTTTACGATGCGCGCGCACACCGTCATGAAAAACCGACACCCTGAAGTTAGTTAGTCAATTTATTCTTATTATTATTTTATATATATATTATATTTTATATTAATTTACTATTATTAGTAATTTAGTTTTTCAAAAAAGTTACTAACTTCACGATAGTGATAAAAATGGTTTTTACATATTACTTTGAGTGCGTGTGTAGAAAGAATTTGAGGTTAGTTGACGGTATGTATTATTTATTATGACATAAATAAATTTCATTTATATAACTTCTTACGTGCGTAAGAATACACACACACTTTTTATTTAATCTTTATTTTTGTTTTATTTTTAATACGAGTAATTTAGCAAACAAGTACACGACAAGGATTTCCAAATCTTTTTTTTGTTGCGATCCTATTGTCGCACCGAGACGTGAGACCATGGAACATATTTGGCCTATGGGATTTTCCTGCACTGGATTTTTCATATTAACGAAAAATTCAAAATTACCACCACTAATAAAACTGCTATTTACTACTACGCAAGGCGTAAAATTTGTTAGTAATAAAATCAGAATGCCAGAGGTTTTCTCATACGTGTTTATCTAATATTAGTAAATGTGATGTGTGTGTGTGTGATTATGAATGAGAAAGTTATGAGATAGAACGTTAATGAAACTTCACACTGTTCAGTGTGGGATAATTATTATTTAAAAATCAATATTTACGTATTTCAAACGTTATACATTGCGGCAAAAAGATTCTGGAGAACTGCATAGTGGTGGATTGCCAATTATCCAAGCGATGGCCCATCGCTTTCATCATATTTCACCCATTCAACTTTCATCTCCATCGCCGATGGGGATGAAAATTTTGTCGCTTTGAACAATGGCGGAATACTGCGGCCGGTATAAGTTCACTAAATAAATTATGGATGTATTCAAATATCTTATCTTTGCATTGTGATTTATTTAAATTATACATATTAATAATCTTATTTATTTTGGTATACAGATAGGGTCCAAGAAAGCAAAAATATTTATCTACGTACGCATATCTATAAAGTGGTCTAACTCTAATAATACTAACTGCGCATTGACTGCTTCCACCAAGAGCATGGAAGTTTGAAACCCGCTTCGGATACCAGGGTCTTGATCTGATATAGACTCGTCGCTTAACCACTCCATGAACGTGCCATTGTATCGCACACTGGAAAAGTGGCCCATCTGCATAAAAGAATAGCGTCAGTACGATCACCATAAAGGCTCTTTCTTAGAACATTTAAATTTAGAAAGCCCCTTAAGAATCTCACTCGTCACACACTTACAAGGATAAAAAATGGAAGCAAACAACATTGGAGTCATACGAAGTTCATAAGCTGAGGCCTTATAAATTTTAGAAGCAAGACATAAACAGCTTTCTATACGCTTTCGTTAGCACAGGTTACTGGGTTGGATCCTCGGATTGGACAAATTGTTAAGTATATATCTTCTTGTAAAATGTGTCTCTTCACAAATTCTTAGTAGCAGCACGGAGTATACAAGAGTGCCATGGGCAAGGCATTCGATTCCCTCCCTAGATGGGAATATTTAATACACATTTGCCTACGCCTTTCCAAGTGTATATATAAATATAATAAATAAATATAAATGTAAGTTAAAGAATTACTACGTACCGGAATTGCAATCCTTATTGGGTATTTCTTCAAGTCCTGTCGCCTCAAGATCCTGTCCCGTTCCTGAGTTACTACGAAACCTTCTGTAGTAGTCCAATACGCCCATGGATGGATAGTAACTCCGTCTCGTGGATGGATATACGTATCAGAAAAATATAGCACGGGAGAAGATAGTGACGTGGAAACTAAAATGTTTTTAATAATAATAGACTATTGTTGTAGGTATTTTTTAAAAATAATGATATACAACATAAATAGTTTTGCCATAAATAGCATCATAATAAGGATAGGTACTCGACATGTAACGAGCTAGCGATGCAATCATGCTACGAGTGAAATCTTGCTGTAGTTAAGTTTTCGCAGTTTTCATACGAATTTTTCATCGAGCTGATCCTATGGCATAAAGCAGGGCCCCGCGGTTTTAATAGCGTAAGTCCCGATCCCGTACGAATATCGGGATAAAAAGTAGCCTATGCGTTAATCCAGGTCTCCAGCTATCTACATACCAAGTTTCATCGCAAGCGGTTCTGTGCTCATTCATCCATCCATCCAAACTTTTATATTTATAATATTAGTGGGATTATTGCGGTTTTGAGTTTAATCCCCAGTCAGGTAAATTGTTATAAAACATTTTTTGTTCAGATATTCTCAATAGGACTCCTTGGTCTAAAATCTGGGAGTATAAATACACTTGTTCCTACCATTTGGGTATTTCCCTATATATGTAACTACTAGTAAGGGGTCGGCAACGCGCATGCGAGCCTTCTGGAGTTGCAAGCGTTCATAGGCTACGGTAACCGCTTACCATCAGGCAGGCCGTATGCTTGTTTGCCATCGATGTGGTATAAAAAATAAGGGCAAAAGGATCCTAGCTAATCCTTACTTCCTTACTTAATATTATAAATGCAACTGGATAAAAAGTAGCCTATGTGTTAATCCAGGTCTCCAACTATCTACAAACCAAGTTTCATCACAATCGGTTCAGTAGATTTTGCGTGAAAGAGTAACAAACATCCATACATCCTGACAAATTTTCACGTTTATTATATTAGTAAGTTTATTCTCATAATTACTTCCACTGAATACACAATCTTATAGTTATTTTATTACCTGTACCATTTAAAAAGTTGATCGCGTTTGAGGCAGCAAGTTCTAGGAAAACTACATCAGCATCATACCGAGTCTTGCGTAATGCATTGGGCAGTCTGTCGCCAATCACTAGCCATTTGTACATAGCGAAGAAATGTTGCTGTTTCACCTAGAGATAGTTGCAATGTAAAAAAAACTGTAAAACATCATTATCTAGCTGTTGTTAGTAGTATTAAAGACTGTGTGACTTTAGTAATGGTTGTAAAACTAGCCTTGATAGGAATTCAGAATGTATTTGACATGTTCCAAGGTATACCACTGTTAAACTAGGTTCTGCATAAAAGTTGTGCATTACAACAAAATTATTGTTTAAAGATGTATTGTTAAAGAATCATTAAGAAAGTATTTGGTCAATACTCAGGCGAGCAAATTGTTGCATTGTTTATTAAAAAAATATTTAATTTTAATGGATTAGTTTTATATAATAATAATAACTTGACACATCTCCCACACCTCCGATCCTAAACTAGGCAGAGCCTGTACTATGGTAACCAGACTGCTGATAAACATACTTATATATTTCTAAACACATTCATATTATAGATATTACTAGAATTATAGAAATTACACCCAGACACAGAACAAATGACACATAACACCATATTTGTCCCGGGTCAACTCAGCGGTCAGGATCACTAACCACGATCAACATATACACACGATAACACAAGATCAACAGGCCAATCAAATATATTCCGATAGCTCCGTGCAAGTAGACTTTATTAAAACTACTAAAGATAGAAGATGAAATAGTTGATACTAATTTTTATACTAAAACAAGACTTTATTGGTACTTCAGGGTACATGCTTTTATTGCTAATCTTATTTTAAACATATAGGTGTTCGCGATAATAGTATATAATTTAATATTTTCTACAATAGATGGCGATGTAGTGAAAAGTTACATCACGATATGGTTTTGAAGCAAGTACAGATGCAAGTATATAAACTAGCTAGTATACTTCAAGAAATAAATATACAGTGTTACATCTATCTAGTTTTATTGGGTTGCGCTACCAATAATTTAGTTGGACCACAGTTGTATACATTAGGTATAAAGAAACCATTGTGTTTCCGTTCCAGTTAAAATTAAAAAACTCAGCGATGATAGTGCTTGTGTAAGAATTATTATAATGAATATAATATGTAATTAAGCCCCTGGAAATTCAGGAGAAGCGACGAAGACTTGTAGCCAGCGCTACGAGTCTTCGTCGCACAATGTTTAACATTTTCGTCATTGGGAGCTCTATGCAATGTCAAATTTTCTTGGAATTTTAATAAAATACAATAAGTTACTTGCTGTTCATAAATACATAAGCGCCTTAGCGTAGCGAGTGATGAAAGGACAAGAAGAGACAAAATTCTATGAAATGAGGGAAGGTATTGTAGATGAAATTTCGTAAATGAAGGCTTGCGAGACCTGCCATAATAAGTATTCTGTTAACCTTCAAGAAAAGAGCGTACTCCCACCTCAAAAGCCGGTAATGCACTTGTGACTCTTGAGTTGCAGGTGTCCATGGGCGACGGTAGTCACTTACCATCAGGTGAGCCGTCTGCTCGTTTGCCCTATGCCATAAAAAAAACTTGTGTCTGTTAGGCGACTACCAAGTCCAAAGTTCCCTTACAAGTGTTTTAGTAGTAAGAGAAATTGCCGACTTCGTTTCGAAATGAGTGAGATATGAAGTTGAATCAAAAGTAAAATAAGACAAATAATAAATATGTGACCTTTTCTAGCATTTCATCTTCATTTTCGTGTGTGATGTAAAGCACTCCCTGTAGCTTGTGGTTGTCGATATCATCCAGAATGGACGGATTACAGGAAATTGTGGCACTTAATCCGTACTGGGATACCTGGCGCGTTAATTTTATCCGATCTGTATAGAATTAGACTGCTTTAATATTTAATTAAGAAGTAAAAATTGTTCCTCCATCCTTCTCCTGGTTTCATTATCAGACCATCGTTACCAAGTCCATTTTATTGAAAAATTATAATAAGCTAAATATACTTGAGAATATTATAGGACTTAATAACTACGAAGTCAAAAGGACAGCTACTACTTGGCTTTTACAACTAGACCACGAAGGCACAGAGGCATTACTAAGACATTTAGAGTGAACAGCATTAGTTTAGCATCCAAAGGTTTTACTCACTCTAACACACACGCACATTCTCACGCACACACGCACACATACACATACACACACACACACACACACACACAATGTTACAATGTTATCTTTCAAAAATAATAATTATGTTTAATAGAAAAAACTTAATTATAATAAATCTAATATCCTAATATAGCATGTCTACTACTGCGTATTCAGTGTCATATAGTTTGACTGAGCACTGTCTCCCAAAATACAGGCTCTAGCCTAGTTTGGGAACCAGTATCAGAATCTTTTGTAAATGTCATTATAGCATAACTTTTGTTTAAGTTGTTTAAGACCCTGTTTGTAAAAAATCTTCGGAGACCAATAAACATTATTATTATTATTCCTCTATCCTCAGATCAGCTCCAAGTTCCAAACTACATATACCTAAAAAGTTTCATTTCGATACGACAGTTAGAAGTAGGTTAAATTGATTTCCAAGATTTATTAACATTGTTAGTTAGTTACAAATGAAGCTATTAAGAGCGTGTTAATAAACATTGTTTCTTGATACAGTTTGGTTTGTAAATTCGGCGATTGAAATAGTAATCTAGCCGTAGTAGTTAATGGTTTAGTCGTCTGATTTGCGATCAAGAGGTTCGAACCCCATCCAGTGCACTACCGACGTGAACCCACTCCTAACACAAGAATTTAGCTTTTCGTGGAGTTTAGAAGAATACTAGTAACAGGTGGCGTGCGTAATTCGTATTATTAAAAAATCCTGCATTTTTTCTTTTTAAACCGACTTCAAAAACGGAGGTTCTATGTTCCATTGTATACTTTTTTTATGTATGTCCACCGATTACTCAAAGACGCCTGGACCGATTGGAAAATTCTTCCTTTGTTTGAAAGGATATACTTCCCAGGTGGTCCAATGGTTATTAGGTCAGGATCTGATGATGGGATCCTGGAGAAATCGAGGGAACTCTAGAAATTTTATAGGCACACTTGAAGCGATTTGGGTATTTTGAGGCGCATTGAAGTCGGTGATACTTTTTTAAAAGATAATATATGTCATCATCATGGGGGCAGGTAACTTTGCAAAGGGGTTTGGCGGATTTCTTTTATGGAATGTAATAGTTTTCAGACGGGAGAAAGGAACGACCTAATTAAGGGGAAGGAAAACGATTAGGGCGAGGGAGCTGTATGTAAAACTAGCTTAATAAACCAGCCTACGGCACGCCTCATGGTAGGTGGTGCTATTTATTTTCATCATCGCAATACCAGTGTTGTCTCACGCGTTACAAACTCTTTCATATAAATGCAGCTCTGGTTACTACTACTGGCAACTCATGAGCAAGCGGAAATACAGTACTATGCTTTGTAAAGCTGGTTAACTCTAGTCGTCTCTGGTAGGGTGAAGGTACTTCCAAAGTCCGAAACTTGCTATTCCCTGAGTCTATTAGGCATCACTGATGACTGTTGCAGATAGCATTAAGAGAGTTTTAGTGAGTAGTTTCATCTCGTCTCATGCCTGTTGGTGAAAGCTACTTTAATGTATTTTTGAAGTGAAAACTTCTTTAAGCACGTTTGTGCACTTTTGCTACGGGGAAAAAGATTTGAATTCGTGACCGTCATATATAGATCCACTAGAGGGCGCTAATCTAAACACTGTCAGCTCCTTATTAATTAACGTCACCAACCTGCTAATGTGGCGTTTTAAGTCCGTCGTTTCGTTTAAGTTTTCACTTCTGTCGGCAATTCCATGATTGCCTATTTTTTTTATTGTGCAATAGAATAGGAAAAAGCTTGTAAAAGAAAAATACAGGTACAATCGGCTGGATCGAATTTCGACCATAATTCATTAAGTTTTAACAGTTTTGTTTTTCATCATTGACCAGTATAACTTAAACTATCAGTTTATAGACTTACCGTACTATGACAGGTCAATATATACTGGACACCTGCAGCTTCTCGTAGCTGTTATTAAATAATTTTTAAACTTATAACATTTATTGATTAAAATTTTTAGCTTTATAATTTCTTCTCGGCGAAATTTGGTTAAAAATGCGTGAAATCTATTCACGCATTGATATATAGAGAATATTTGACAAGGAAAATATTCTTACCAATAGTAGGCCAACATGACGTCAGTATAATAACACTACCCACTAGTTTGTATTTGAAGAATTCCACAACGGCTTGAATTAGCATGTTTGTAGAATACCAAATGCTATCAGAATGAATTTAGTTTTGCTTGAAATGAATTTTGTTCCGTAAACCAAGTACAGTTTAAAACAGTGAGGTATTTTATATAGTACACAATACATATGCACTCATTTGTTAATATGGTATGTTTACGTGTAGGTATAAGGAAAATTATGTCCTTATTAATTTTATAATGGATTGAATTTGACGAGTACAATGATGTATTTTTTAAAGCGCATACGTGAAATCGTGGAGTGTTTAAAGTTGAAATTAAAATTTATATATTTAGAATATTTGTTTTAATATATAAAACACTAGTGGACCCGCGCAACTTCGTCTGCGTCACATAAGAGAGAGAGAGATAAATTTTCCCCGTTTTTGCAAAATGTTTCATTGATGCTCCACTCTTATTGGTCGTAGCGTGATGTTATGGAAACTATAGCCTTCCCCGATAAATGAGCTATCCAACACTAAAATAATTTTTCAATTCGAACCAGTAGCTCTTGAGATTAGAGCGTTCAACCAAACAAACAAACTCTTCAGCTTTATAATATTAGTATCGATTTAAAGTCTTTTACTAAGACGAGAAAAGCGGATGTTAATTGCCTGAACAATTATTTTAACATTAATTTGTTATCAAATTTTCATGCAACCATCATTGACAAATAGTCTATTCATTAATATAATAATAATTAACGACGAACAAGCATTGAACAAGACGGATAAGTTACCAATATGTTTACAAAAATGGTATGGTGGTTAGTAGTTTTCTTCTCGCCTGTACGAGCGCATACAAAATGCAGCGATAACAATTGGGGCGTGTATCACTTAAATTACAGTTTATACCAGTACCACTTACATTAGTTAAGTGCCACTTATGACTCACGAAATAAAAGCCTTACTTTACAACCAGTATTTTTATTTAGATATAAATAAATAATATAAATATAAACATGATCAATAATATTTACAACTACATAAAGTAGGAGGGGGTAATTCTAGAGGTTTTGGTTCTAATGTGACTGGAACTGGAGGGGGTACCATGAATGCCGTCATGGGCATACCGGGAGGAGGCGGCGGTGGTGCACATAATGGTGGGGGAGGGGGTGGAGGAACGAGAGATATAATGAAAGGGGCGGGAGCGGGAGGTAATGATGGAGGAAGACAACATTGACATGGAGGTGGTGCAGGAAGGGGTGCTGGTAACATTATGGGTGCTGGTGCAGCTGGTGGTAAAAACGGACAGGGAGCAGGCAACATGATTGGTGCTGGAGGTGGTGGCAACATAAGTGGGGACGGGGGAGCCGGCAACATAAGTGGGGATGGGGGAGCCGGCAATATAAATGGGGACGGTGGAGGTGCTGAAAATATCATCGGCGGAGGTGCCGGTAAACAGACTGGTGCGGGAGCTGGAGCTGGCAATATCAGCGGAGTTGGCGGTGGTGGTGGTAAGCACAATGATGGGGGCAATGCTGGTGGTGATATTAAAATTTGTGGTAAAGGTGGTGCTCCACAGGGTGGTGGGCCAGCTGGCATTAACATGATCGTTGGCGGTGGTGGGGGTGGGGGTGGTAACAGCAGCTCTTCGCATTTTCCACATAGTGGCTTCTTTTTTTCTTTATCTGGAAAATATTTTTTATTTAAAAATGTGGATAATATTTTCACTGGATTTTGACAGGGTTTGTTTGAGGCTAAAAGCGTTTTCGCATTCGCGATTTAGCAATGCTTTGCAATTTCTTTAAATAGAAAAGAGATTAAACTGAATATTTAATGTTTTGTCTATCACTGATTTTTTTACTAAATGTATATTATATTTTTACTTACCAAGCAGCTTCGTTTCGAGAAGAGGTTTTAATAACCTGTAACAATTTAATTTTCATGAATATAATTTATATTTACATAAGCTAATTAAAGTTATATGAGCTGATCTACTATTCTCGTAACCCCCTGATAACTCCCTTTAATAAGCATCCTTATCATCATTAAGAATGATCTTTGTTTGTCTTTATGAGAAGTATATGTTCAGCAGTTGAAGACTGAGTATAATTACACTAGTTTACCTATGCTCATGAAATAAAACATATACGGTTACTTTACTCTACACCTAGGAAAAAATATTTGAAAAAAATCATGACGTAAATTTTTTAAGATAATTATTAAAAAGAAATTTACAATAAAACTACATCTAAACAAACAATAGATAGTTAAAAACGAATAGTTCTGGCTTTTTTTTAAATATTTCCATCTGTATCTCTCACAATAGACCAACAATAGTCACCAACATATTTTGGTCTCAAAAATCTTGATAACAGAAGTAACAATCAGTTCGTTGTTTAGTTGGCTCTCTCCATATCATTGGTTTACCAAATTTCAGTGATCTATTTTTACCTAAATACCTCCTGGTATGGATACGGCTAAGGACAAATTTACAGCACAAATCACATGAGGAATCCAATTTTTATCTTGCAATGGTTTTGCTACAGGAAAACCACGATTTAACTAAACAATTTTGCCACAAACCTAACAAAATCGGTTTAGATGTAATTTACACACTCTGGATGACATTTTTATATGAAAATACGATTCTTGAATCACCTAGTTGCTTACAAAATAGAACGATAAACGCATTAAAACATTTGCAGGTAGATAAAAAACAAAGACCTTAACAAAGAATTGTGACGTGCTACGAAAAATAAATGAATATTTTTTTAACTACCGCCCGTAGCATACATAAATAATATGATGTTTCATTTCATGAGCAAACATTTTTTTTTGTAAACAGGTGTTATTGTTTATATAAACTATTTGCGAAGTCTATTTAGAAAGGTCAAGATATTATATATTTCTAGAAAGCAATTAACTAAATACATATATGTATTACGAAACAGTCTCTTCTTTTAGTACAATAATGAAAAAACACCTCTCAAGTTTTGTGACACAAGAAGATGAAGAATATATAAAAAGATAATAAAAAAAATGAAATACTTACGCGGCTAGAACTGTCTTTTTACATTCTTTCATTTCTTTCAACGCCTCCAACTGTAAGAAAGTATAACAGGTCACTTATTTAGAAAATCTGATCAATGTGGTTAAACAAGTTTTTTTTTTTAAATAAACTACACAACTAATTAGACACAATGCTAATCAGAGCCTTTCATATAAGTGCTGTTCACGTGGTTCGAGGACATCACTTTATTGCAAACTCCTCCAATATCTCTAATGGTTAAAAACTTGTTGAAAATACATTCATATATATATAACTATTAGACATGATCTTCTTCACTGGTTTCGTAAAATTCGTTAAGAAGTAAAATTAAAGCAAAAAAAAACTTTTTTCGTTAAATCATTATTAACTGGTATTTTTTGTTAGTATATTATAATGAACACAAATATCAATCACAACTGTCATTGTTCAATCAAAAGTCAAGTTCATTCAAAATATTCGTGTTATTCTAATGCGTAATTGAATTAATTATTCAAGGAACATTAGAATGAATTCTATGCTCAATAAGGTCAATAGCTAATGCTTTCAATGATATCTATATTTAAATTATAATTTAGTAAGACCGTACCAAACACAGCGCCTTCTCGTCACAAGCCGTGATGTAACATGACGAAATGAGTATAAACCCTATGGAGGACCAAAATATTTTTTGACCCCCCATCTTATGAGTCCACGGAACTAAATGCGAGTACTATATGCGATACAATTAAAAAAGCATTTCGTATATAAAGAGGTTTTAAAACGTGATTATCATAACAAATATTATCTAGAATTTACATAATTATTACAATTGGTAAATTTTAATTCTTTTTCTTGATAAGATCGACGTGTTGATAACTGTGTTAATGTTAAATGTTTTAAAACGTCACAATTACTATCGATGATTTAAATTTAAATTGATTACTTTTATATTACACAATTTAAGTTGCCTTTGTCAGGGAGAGATATGTCCATACTTTCATTATCATAATAATTTATAACAATTCATTTTTACTATGGTTTGTTGTAAATAAGATCAAATTTTTTAATTTTTTTATGGTATAGGGGGCAAACGAGCAGACGGGTCACCTGATGGTAAATGACTACCACAGGCACTTGTAACTCGAGAGTCACAAGTGCGTTGCCGCCCTTTAAGGTGGGAGTAGGAGAAGAGGGGGAGGGGGGAAGAGTAGGAAGAGGGGAGAGGGGAAGGACGAGAATAATCCTCCGGTAACTTCACTCACGCGGCGAAATGCAATGCAAGCATTACTTCACTACCGGTTTTCTGAGTTTTTTGTTTTCTGTATCACTCCGTTCGAGCCGGCCCATACGTGCTGAAGTATGGCTCTCTTACGATAATATTCTTGCTGCACCTGAAATACATAGGGCATACTGATATTCTGCACTCCTGGCCACTCATGAATGTTTGAATTTCGAATGTTATACATTTTTAAACCTATGAAACTCAATCATAGATTAATAAAAAAAAAACAGACAGCACGTCAGATGTGAAAACATAACTTCACAATGTTTTGCATACACACACGCACCCACATCTGTATATATATAATTAGGTTAAAAATAAAAACTAGGTAATAACATATCTGAATGTATACATAGGTTACACTGGAAGTTCTGCGCTCCTGGCCGCTCATAAATGTTTGAATTTCGAATGTATATTTTTTACATAAAAGAAACTCGGTTCCATCTTACGAATTTTCGATCAGGTTACGTGTCCTGACGCGAGTTTAACATTTTTTACCCATCCGTAAAAGCGCACAACGCCGCTAAAGAAGTTTTCACTTCAAAAAAATTAAGTTGAACAGGTTGCAGTTCGTCGTCCGTACCAAAAATGGGATTAACGCGAAAAGATTTTAGGGCGATGATTTTTATGATTTTAAAAGTTCACTGACTCCGCTAGGCTGCACTGCTCGTCTTCAAAAAGCTTTTCGGAGGGAAGCACCTCATTTGAGCACCGTAAGACGTTGGGACGCAGAATTTGATCGTGGCCGTGTTTCTCTCCGTGATGAAATTCGTTCGTTCGTCGGCCCTCAACTGCTATTATTGAGCAAAATGTGGCTACTAATTTAAGAAAAAACCGGCATATCACCTATGAGGAGATTCGAGGACATTTGGGGATTGGTATGAGCCAAATTCAATAAATCTTACATCATCATTTAAAAGTTATAAAACTTTGTTGCCGCTGAATTCCTCATGAACTCACCCCACCCCACTGTACAACCCCACTTGAAGAACAAAAGACAGTTAATGCTGAGTATTACATCACCATTTGTTTGCCCAGTGTCATTGAAAAAGTTAGGGAAAAACGACCAAGAAGTCACAACCTATTGCACCATGACAATGCTTCGGCGCACACCGCGAACAAGACAAAGTAATTTTTGGCTTCTAAAAAGGTAGAGCTAGTGACCCATCCCACACATAGTCCAGATCTGGCATGATGCGATTTCTTTATTTTCCCAAAAATTTAAGATGTGATAAGAGGTATGACATTTACGGGGCCGGAAGAGGCCGTGATAGCTTTCAACCAGTACGTGAAAAACTTGCCCTTAGAATGGTCCTCATGTTTTCAAAAATGGTTTGACCGAATAAAAAAACTATTTAAAATGTACTGGAGAATACTTCGAAAAGCAGTAAATATATTGCTTTACATGTAAATTGTTTTATTAATGAGTTACGCAAAACTTTCACGTGAGTGTACCCCACCCCACGTATATCAGTAGAAAATGGTTTTTACGTTTTCTTCAAATATTGAAATAATAAATGAACAATTTTTTTATTAGCATTCTGTCACTTTAGCTACTAAAATACGGAAAAGAAATAATTTATTAGCATTTTAGTTGCGCGTGGACAGACGAGCTAATAAAAATCGCAGGCCGTCGGTGGATGCAGGCCGCTTCCAGCCGGTTTGAAATGATGATGACGATTATGAATAGCGTCTATCCTTAGCTGAGCGTTATTTTATTGTCTATATGAACTAGAGACAGCCTCGTTTATCAATGATGTCGAAGTTCGGCCATAATTAACCATTTTACTTAAACAAGCAACCCGCCCTGGCTTCGCACGGGTAGCAGAGACATCTTCAACAATCATCAACATATTTCAATCAATTTACATAAAATCGTTACAAATTATACACTTAAACCTTCCTCATGAATCACTCTGTCTATTAGTGAAAACCGCATGAAAATCCGTTCAGTAGTTTTTTAGTTTATCGCGAACAGACAGACGCGGCAAGGAACTTTGTTTTACAACATGTAGTGATATTGTATTTTATTTCATTGACATTCTTGTATCATAAAATAAATCAAATTATTCATTTCCAATAAACATACGAGTAAGTTGAACTGTTATGGTATTTAATTTCTGTATATGTTAATATTATAACACATTATTTAAAATTTTAGCTTTAGATAAATTTTAAGTGTTCCACATTCCTCCGTGAGCTAAATTTGCCTAAAAAAGCATTCTCTTCACCTATTGATAAATACTCCAATGTCTTTGTCAAAATGTACAAATTTTCTCATATTCAATGGGCATGCCAGTTCTATAGTGTTTTAGATAGTTCTTCAAAAATATCGGCCAAGATCAATGAAGGTTACTGTATGATTTTGTGTTAATTGTTCCAAAACAAAGGTGTAGGGTGACCGTGAGACGTGTTGAATCTCATCGAAGAAATAAGATAAATAAAACAATAGCGTTTTCAGTACCCAACCTTATATAACAGAGTTGTATTAGCTCGAATGTTTTATTAAATCAGTGAGCGAGCCATAATGGTGGGATTAAAGAAAAGCAGTCATATTTTTAATCTTCTCTGTCTTACAACTGTAAGTAATCTTGATTATTATTATAAAATTAAAAGTCTGTTTGTTTGAACGAGATAGGTAGGTACTTTTAAGACTAAATAAAAAAAAACATTGTTCTTTATATATCCTGTGCTACAATTTGTAGAACCGCAGTAGTAACTGTTTTCATAAACGCCAACGCAAGTTTGAAAGTACGTTGCACTGCCAGTGATTTAAATAAATTCTTTTTAATTTTAAGACTTTTTCGTTAAACGGGGACGACGAAATGAAAGGAATTTTAAAATAATTAATCAGTGCTCTGCAGTTACTGTAATCTAAAGCAGCCTTTTACTAAAAAGTAGGGCGCGGTGGACTTACTTCTAAATGTTGGTTGACGTGCAATAAAAAAAATACCATTACACACATGCCAATAGACCACATATATTTCATAGGTAATGCCCTTTGTATGCTTTAGGTTATTCCTATATACAAGTATTGTTAAGTTAACATAGTCGGTAGGTATATAATCAAAGGAAGGTAGGCATTAAGTCAAGTGATATAAGTGCATCGCGATTTTGCAAAGGCCGTAACGCGCGATGGCCGTGAGAGTGATAAGGGAGTACTGTACGATCTCCTTTGAGGTGGCCAGCCTATTTGCCCGTCTTTGGGTTTAGACGCGCTAGGGATTCGCTAGATCGGAGCGAGCTTCCAGTGCCTCAAGAAGCAGAGTCATAATGGGAAGAGTGACTGGAGAGAGGGCGTGGAACCCTCTCCTCCCGGATGAAGCAGGTGCTTTCCGAACACGGTTCGGCAAATAACCGTGTCGGATCAACCGGCAGCCAATGTCACTGTTCCACCATTGTGGTGACTGACTCAACGACACGGCGCTTCACACACTGGCGGAAGGCTCAGCCTAGGCTAGCCAGCGTAGAGATCTCGTCGCGGCAGACGGTTCTGCGGGTGAGCTCTCGCTGCCAACCATGTTTCTGTCCATGGTCCGGAGTGAGAGCGCATGGAATGCTGTCGCCTATTTCTGTGAGGAGGTATTGTCCGCAAAGAGGCGGCAGAATAGGAGAGAGTTGTACTCACTGGGGGCCGGAGGGGATTCAATGATCTTCGGCCACTGTCGAAGCGGCCTGCGGGTGACAAAATTTTAGGGAAGTAGTCATCCAAACAGATACAGACCCGACAGGCAGCGTGCAATATTCTGCGCGGGCTTCTCAGAGGAGTATGACCGACATCGCACCGGGTGACGGAACCCATTTTGGGTGAGGTCGGGGGTCACGGAAGAATGCAATGGCGATTCTCGCTTCTCCGATCATAGGCAAGCAGCAGAACAACTGGGTGGTTTCTAGTCTGTAACAGTCCGATAGACCCCTTCGCCCCCAAAACGAAAAATGTGAAATAAGTGCATTGTAACATAGAATAAATAGTACGTTACGAAAGCTCAACCCAACATTTTTTAAGTAATGTTAGCAATGCTGTCAAAACCAATAGACTAAGAATAATGATTTTTACCAAATGTTATATTCTTTTATAATTTGTAAAAACATTTTAAGTCTATCCAAATTGTTATTTTTATTAATGTACCTACACATATTTTATCGTTAACTGCATCGTAATGTAAAAAAAAATGTTTAATGTTTTTAATATATACTTAAATGATAGATCTTAGTTAAACAGTCGTAAACAAACATGTTTCTAAACATCTGTTCTTCTAAACAACCAAGTTTCTGCAATAAATATACGCAAACTCAGCAGTTTAGTTGCTTTACACTCATATAACTTGTAGTAATCAAACACCCATGATTAGTTAATACATAGAAGTGCAACTTGACACTATGCTATTAAAATAGAAAGAAACAAGCAATCAACTCGTACTAACCACACGTACATATACATACATATTGACGTATGTACAGAATATGTCTCAGCGCCAATTAGCTCTATATGCAATCAGGAAACTATATCTCAATCTCAATTGCAGTCCATATTGCAAGCCTACGTTCAACAGGACTCTCAATATGCGCCATAGCACCCGGTCCTCCACCTTCCGCGTCCAGTATGTCCCAGCTACCTTCCTCAGGAAACTACATAATAATATGTACTAGGCATTGAAATAGAGTATTGATTAATTCAGTCAGTCAGTCTGTCAGTGTTAGTTCAATTCGTTATTATGCAATTCGATCATAGATAGGTTAGATAGATAGGTACTCTTTATTGCACACCAAAAAAGTATTATACAATCTAGAAATTTACTATTAAGTAACAGTACAATGGGCATTCTTATCGCAGTCTGCGATTTCTTCCAGACAACCTTACGATGAACTATACTGTATGGAAGTAGGTAACTCGCAGTGCACAACGACTAAACATAATAAGAAAAATATACAATTTGTAAATAACAGTCTGTTTAAGTCTACTATTTTTTTTATTATTATCTAAGTAATACACGTACATACATATACATACTTATAATTATTCTTACGAAGGTAGGTAATGATCATATGTGTAGGCATTTACCTAATATTTGCCAGCCACTAAGTATGTCTGAATGTTTCTTATGCTCGTAATTTATTTGTCATCCTTGTCATTCTTAGAAATTTAGTTACTATCGAAGACTATGGATTATTTTTGGTATATTAGTAAATGATTAGTGCTGGACCTTTAGAACAGTTAGAACAACTTGCCTGGTAGTAGCAGTTACCGGTGCTAATTACAGCATCAGTGGCGTCAATTGTGCGTTGGCAATCCTATCCCCCTCTTGAGGTAGTGCTTCTAACAGCGGCCTTTTGAAGGTCCAGGCTTACTGGCCAGTTGGAGGCTTCAATTCAAACAGAAATCTGTTTTACCCTTACTTGGTTTCTAACACTTCCTTATTTATTCAATAGAATCTCTAACGGAATGCGCTCAAACTTTCCGTGATTTGTGGAGATTTCCACTAATCGTAATGCATTTAATTTACCAAATAAAAAAAAAATATTGCGTAGTGTGTGTAGGAAGTAATAAGTCATTTTGCTTGATCAGCTCAAAAAGAACATAATTACGTAGTAAGACTTCTAAAAGGACACAATACCGGTAGTATTGTATTTTTAAACGTGGGAGAGCCGTGCTTCGGCACGTATGGGCCGGCTCGACTCCGCTCGATACCACGGCCTCACAGAAAACCGGCAGTGAAGCAATGTTGCATTGCATTTCGCCGCGTGAGTGAGGTTACCGGAGGCCCTAACCCTTCCCTCTCCCTTATTCCCGTCCTTCCCCTCTCCCCTCTTCCCCCCTCCCCCACTCTTCCTCCCTCCCCCTTCTCCCCCCTCCCCCTCTTCCCCCCTCCCCTTCGTCTCCTACTCTACTCAAACCTTAAAGGGAGACAACGCACTTGTGACAAGAGTTACAGGTGGCCATGGGCGGCGGTAGTCATTTACCATCAGGTGACCCGTCTGCTCGTTTGCCCCCTATACCATAAAAAAAAAAGTATTATATAAATCATCTCATTTCAATTTTCAGGTGACGTCCACTTACGGCCTGAACCTGGGGCTGCTTGCGAATGACTTGACGCGTTTAGCTAGTCCGGTGGTCTTCAACAAGATCACAAAACACGCACCGGTCATCATCAACATGAAGTCTGATTTAGCCAAACATATAAAAACACCGCATATTCAAACATTGTTTGCACCGAATACTAAGTTAAAGTTTACAGAAATTAACTCACTTATTGCGAAGTCCGCATCAAGAAAATTACCACGTTCTATCGAAATACCTGCCCTACCTCTAGTACCTTTATTTGTTTCAATGATGCCAAATTTAAATTCGGTATTACCTATGTTTCCTTCTGCTTTCAGAAAAGGTCATTCTCTGAATCGAAATGCTTTACGTAAAAGAAGACTACTGCTAAAATAGGGCAGTCATAAATAGATAGTCATACAAAATAATTATAATCTCGCAAATGTTATTACTGATTAGAAATTATAGCTTTAGTTTTTAATTATAGTGTAATTTATTATTTATAAACTTAAAAACAGTGACAAACAATAATTTTTATTTAATTTTAAATTAGCAAAGCAATTACTATCAACTACGATGATTCCAATTAGTTAATTTGAAAATGATGTTACGTATTTGTGTTACTAGAGGAAGGGATAAGAAAAGGAATGAGCGATGCTGTGGAAACTTCCACGTACAGCAAAAACAACGTCACAATGAAAGCTGTCGCACCGATTAGTATAATTTCCCAAGATCAACCGTTGGGCCGCAGTTCCCCAGTCATGATCACCTAGCTTGGTTGAAGGAGGAGGTGCTGGAGGAACATAACACTCGTTCTACTGGCACTGGCACGCTCCACGAGTCTTGCATAGACAACTAACTCATCGACACCATCGTCCTCCGGTCTTGGAGAGGAGTGATTTTGCGATGATCCTACATCCGATTAGTATGTGTACAAATTCCCAACATCAAATTTTAGGCCGCCGTCCCCCGAGCATAATCACCTAGCCTGGTTGGAGAGACATAACACACGTTCCTTCACAAGGAGTATCGGAGGAAATTAATATTAATAGTAGTGGTTGGAAAGTGCGCGTTTGTTACGGTTATAAAGTTTATAATGAAATAAATATTAAAAACATGAAAGGAATATTGAGAAGAGATTATACAGATGTGAAAGGATTTAAGAGAGAAAGAGAGGATGAAAGAACGGCTGGGCAGGGGCTGTGTGGAAGATGAAAGGAAGTGATTATATAGACAACGGCAGACAGAGGAGTGTATAAGTTAATCAATATATTACTGTTATTTAAATGTTAATTTACTTTATTTTCTTCACTACTCACACTTCTACATTTTACTGATACAATAAACCTTAATGTCAGTTGCCGGCCACCGAAGCTTATGATATTGAAAACATCCGAACGGCTACCGACTTTGTGATAAACCTTATCACACTATTTGTAAGAACTTCCAAGTTTTTTTTATAAAGACAATGGTACCAGAGATACTACTATGTTTATAATGCTCAAGTATGCTGATGATTTTATTTTACTAAAAGTCCAAAATTGTATGTTAATTAATTATCTACTGATTATAACTGATTTATGGCAAATAACATTGTTATTACATGCTAATAAATTGTTTAATGCAATTCAAAGAAACTGAACGAAACGACCTTCAAATCGTGTCATTGGTTTCGTAAAAATCGCACACTAGATCTAAAAAAGTATTAACTCAAAAAAGCACTTTTTTCAGAAAAGGCGTAAAACTAATTACTGTTCTGTATAGATTTATGCTATTTATATATATTTTTTATGGTATGGCAAATGAGGAGACGGGTCACCTGATGGTAAATGACTACCACCGCCCATGGGCACCTGCAACTTAAGAGTCACAAGTGCGTTGTTGGCCTTTAAAGTAGGAGTAAGGGAAAAATTTCAGAGGAGCAGGAGAGGGGGGGAGGTAAGGGTTAGGGCCTCCGGTAACCTCACTCACTCGGCGAAAGCAATGCAAGTATTGCCGGTTTTCTGTGAGGCCGTGGTATCACTCCGGTGGAGCCGGTCCATACGTGCCGAAGCATGGCTAGAAGAAAGATATTGGAAAGGTATTGAAAATTGGATTTCCCTATTGCTTAACAATATATATATATTTGTTTTATTATTTTGAGTTGAGCCCGTGTTGGTCAATTTAGCGTCTATCGTCGAGTAGTGGTGATACTTTTAAATCTGTGTTATTGATCGGTAGGTATTGAGATAAGGAATCCGATGGTGTGCATATCTCAAAAACTTAAATTTTAGATCTAGGTGTGCGATATTATAAATGTTAATGGTTTCGTTCACGTATGTATTTCGGGGAGGCTGGTCTAGTTTGGGATCCGACGGGAGTCGTTTATCAAGAGGTGAAGCGACCGGTGGCCGTGTCAGGTGTCACACTCGACTGATTCACGCCTGAGTAAACCGTATACCGTCTTTAATAAATATGAATACCACTCACAATTTATTTAATTCTACTAAAACGTAATATAGTTGGAATAGAAACATAATATCGCTTAGTAATTAATATCTTTCCAACTATCTTTCATATATCGAAGTTGGATATGCAAAAATTACTATATACGAAACATGAATAATGGCATTTATAATTTGTTGTTAGATACTTTTAATATACAACACTCGAAATATGTAGCAATCAGTCACATAGAGGAAAGAAAGGAAAAAGGTGTTAATTGTTTTTCTTTTATTAGGTAAGTACTTTTTTTATCTTACTTAATCTCTAATCTTCTCTAATTGAAAATAGCCGCCGTATTATTCATTTAATACAACGATCTCAAAAAGTAAAAGAACAAGTAATTGGTCTAACAACCCAGAACTTACTTGCTTTAAACCAAAAAACCAATAAAAAGACAGGACGGAACCTATATCATATCACAATTAAAAAAGCTGTCACTCCTGCTAAACTTGTGGTGATGTTGGTATAGATGATTGTTATTGACGTCCTTTGCGTAAAAACCTAATTTGAACCTTCAGGTTCTTTATCTCCAAGAATTAGATTTCTTATAGCAAAACTGTCACTTAAGCTTGTTTTCCTTAGCGTTGGTCACGAGAACATTGATCCCTTTCACAACCATGTCCTTCAGCTTGACCAGGTAACCGATGAGCGGGTAGGCGAAGGGTCTGTCTTCGGATCGGCAGGAGAAGCATGGCTCCGGAGTTCGAGGCTTCACCAGCGAGTGCTTCAGAAGAAGACTGCTCTGAAAAGGAATGTTAATTATAGTTCAGAGTTTGCCAGTTCAATATGTGGAAAAGATTCTGTAATACCTTGAATAATAACATTTAAGACGGTAGCTATATGAATATATATAGCCCAACACACTTTTATATGTCAATAAAGATCGTTGTAGTTATGGTAATTGCGCTGCTCTTAATTCTAGAAGATAAATACACGTAGAAGAAATTATATTAAAGTAAAGAGTAAAGAGATCACATTAAACACTAATACATTTACTTTTCACAAATTAATTAAGTGCAAATTGACGCACAGCAATGTGTGCCCAAAAAAACAATTAATGAGAAAATATGCAGCCTATTATGCGCTCAATTACAATCGGTGAAAGCTTATTTTATAGAAATCGCTACAATCAAATAATTTGAGTGCTGACGTACAAAAATATGCAGTAAATTAAATTATGCAGCGGAGTGTAAGGTGCCGCTTAGCGATACATGTATATATATTTATAAAAAATATACTAAACCTCCACAGCAGTCAACGCAAACACAATCAGAGCAGTCCACATCAAATGTCTTCTTAAATTCATTTTCGTAGTAGTTTTTTAAGATTAAGAACAACACTAGGGCACTCGCATAGCAACTGGTATATAGCCATTGCATCTTACTGCCTTATAGACTGTTCGTCACCAGAGAGAGAGAAAAAATCACGTATGGTTGATAAGGTGAGACTAACATCTCGATTATTTGTGTTCTGTTGTGTAATCGTGACCTTGTCAAGAAAGTCCTAAGTGGGCCGTGTGGTCACCATGCTTTTGAGTTTTAATATGGACATGCTAATAATAACCGGTCCTTTCTATATTTTTGTAGGTAGAGAATACTGACGTAACGTTAGTAAAGTTTCCTTTATCCTCGACAACTTTATCTTGATTGCTACTAATTCAATAAATGACGCCGAGGCTCCTTGATGTTTCGGGGAGTTACCAGGGTTGGTCAAAACTTTGAATATCTTGGGCACTGTTTACTTGGACCTTAGTCTGAGTAATTGAAATGAACGATTTTTTTTAACTGTTGCAGTTTGAACATAAAGCTTGTATTTCTTGTTATTCTAATATATTGCGTAAACCATCAATAGTTCTTGATCTATCCTTAAAATAAAATATTGTTAAGAAACTAAATGATTTAGAATCTACAAATTGTTCATGAATCTGTGAATTAACAAAAGCTGTGTGATTCAATGAACATAGGGTTTTTGAACTACTTCAAGGTGTTTACGACGCAAAGACTATGACTAAGACTTTTATTTATTGTATTTTAATATAGCATACTAAAATGTTTGTATTATCTCAGAGATTAGCACACAAAAATTATATTTGTTTGCCATTTTATTTGTTAGGGTTAATGTAGTAGAGAATCGATTATAATACCTATGGTGGTACACTTAGTAACCCTTTGTTTCGGAGCTCCCAAGGGTCATCACCTAACCGGGGCTAAAGGTGAGGTGGTATGCGAGAATCGTACTGACTTAAATCACACAGTGTACCGTCAAAAGTGGGTTTATTGCAAGCGATTTGGGTATAACCTAAAAAGAAAATCCCTGAGACGAACTAGGTAACCCTGCAAAAATCCTATAATCTAGTATTTATTAAGATGAGTAGGGCTTGCAGATCTTATTAGTTGTAAATGTAAAGAATTTTGTTCCACAAGTAAGCGTCCATGTTAACAGTGTCCTGATTTGCAGAAAACTGTTAATGATTTATCAGTCGTTTCCTACAAAAAAATGCATTTAACAATAAATTATTTATCACTAGCTGTTGCCCGCAACCTCGTTCACGTGGATATTTTAGTGAAATCTCACGAACCGTACATTTTTCGGGGATAAAAAGTAGCCTATGTGCTACATCTATCTCTGTGCCAAATTTCATCCAGATCCGGTTAGCCGTTTTTGCGTGAAAGAGTAACACATCCATTCATTCATCCATCCTCACAAACTTTCGCCTTTATAATATTAGTAAGACTATTTAGCTAATACTGTGTAAATTAATTTTTAAATTGATTCCTAAACCTTAACCAACTGGATGGACATACTACTTGCAGTCAAATTTGCTGACTGTTCGTGCATTGTTTGAAGTGTGCACGCTACGTGATGTTTCGCAGTTGAGTGTAGACGAGCGACAATGTCTTGACTGTGAACACGGACGGATAATGCTTCTTTACGTGGTGATAGCATACATACTGGTGCGTATCTACTATAGTGTTGCAATAGCGGAATAGTTATCAGTTGTTTTGAAATCATGATCGGAAGTTTTTGTAAGATAGTGTTTTACTGATTGGTGTTTAAGTGGTGATTGTGGTGAAATTTTTCAAGAAACGTCATGCGAAGGTTTTTGAGGGTTACTTATTTTGTGTGCAGCGTTAAGAGCAGCAGTTAGGCAGTGTTACCAAATGTTTCCCAAAAAATATCTATGTTATTCATCTGTTAGTATACAACATGAATTTTAATACATGCAATTTCTGCAATCTGAGTCCGCAATGATTTTTAGTCTAAATGGTTGGTCTTTTATAAAATGTTAAAATTTATTTTGTTATTCTTGTATTTGAGTTTAAAAGGAAAATAAACTGACAAGGCATAGCACCGTAGTATTAAAAAAAGATTTGAAAGAAGCTAAAAAGATATGCGCTAAAGCTACTAAAACACTTTTATTAATAAAACCAACATCGGTCTCCATATGAATGGCTGCACGTAGATTGCAGGAATTAAATGAATTTAAATTCGTTCTGTGTATACTATTTCAATTGAAGTCTTCTATATTCAAGGGTTTTGTCCTAAATAATTTATAGTAATATAATAATTATTATAATTTAGTAAAACAAGCTTTGACGGCGAACCGAAATTAAGAGAAAAAAAATCTATTGAATCATGTGAGCCCAAACACTGTAATTGGATACAAAATTGGTGTAATTCGGTTATCTCATGTATCCTGTTTGTATAGTAGATTGCATTGTGTAATAGGATGCAATGTCATTATTGATGTTATAGCGTAATAAGTACGTACATACACATAGAGATACTTAAAACAAATCATGTTTGTGGTAAACTGTTAAATCCTTATACGTTAAAGTTAAAACATCTGTTATTGGAATTCCCATGATTTTGTATAAGTTATGTGACTTGGTGGTATAAAATAAATTATCCTAATTGGCAGCCCTACTCGAACCCTGCTCGCTCGGGTTTACTAGAAGCCACTGAAGAGTTAAACTGTCAACTTCCTGGCTTCATTGCGTTTACAAAGTTTCATTTTGATACGACATTTAGAAGTAGGTTAAAATGGACTTCCAAAATGTGCTTATATATTTAACTAGCAGCACCCCGCGGTTTCACCCGCGTTAGTCCCGATCCCGTGGGAATATCGGGATAAAAAGTAGCCTATGCGTTAATGCAGGTCTCCAGCTATCTACATACCAAGTTTCATCGCAATCGGTTCAGTGGCTTTTGCGTGAAAGAGTAACAAACATCCATCCATCCATCCAAACTTTCACATTTATAGTATTAGTAGGATCAGTTACTTAGTAACAAGTAACGCTTATAAAAGCGTGTTAATAATAAAGCTGAAAAGTTTTTTTTTGTTGAAGGTGGTTTTTGAAACTCTTTTTGCATTTGATAGATAAACGCGGTTAAAAAATAACGTTTTTAGTTATTACGTTACTATAACGTTGTTTAGGCAAAATAATAAGACTAATCGTACAAATTAGAGCTTGGCCTACACAAAAATCTTCTTTTAAGTAGCTATGTAGACCCATTAGATACATGAAGGTGATGAAGATAACATAAAGATTGTTAAAAACCTTCGTAACTTATACATATATGTTGTTGCCACATCAATAACTCTTATTTATTTTATTAAAAATAGGGGAAAACTATAATAGATGATAAAACAGTTCACTATTTAATAAAAATGAGTTAATAGACATTATTATGACTAGTTACACCGCTAACGCAACGCTATTGGTCGGTTGATAAATATTGATAGTAGTGGGGATATAATAGCCATGCTAACATTATAAGTTGTTAAGAATCACTTGAGTGCGGATTGAGGTTGGAACAACAGCGATTACTGTTCTTTACTTAGACTGGCCTGTTGGTCTAGTGGTTAGTGATCCTGACTGCTAAGCCAGAGGTCGTGGGTTCGATTCCCACCCAGGACCAATAATTGTGTGATGAGCATGATTATTTGTTCTGTGTCTGGGTGTAATTTATCTATAATATGTATGTATTTAGAAATATATAAGTATGTTTATCAGCAGTCTGGTTACCATAGTAGGCTTTGCCTAGTTTGGGATCAGACGGCCGTGTAAGAGATGTGTGGAGTTATTATATTATATTTAGATCACTAAATATCAAAATCATTGATAGTTTATAGCAATAGTTGTGAGACTGTTTCTAACATATACATAAACACATACTTTCACGCCTGTATCGCCGCAGGGGTAAACAGATGCGTATTAAACATCCACATTTTGCTAACTATAGGTTGGTTCCTCTGACGTAATAAAGGGTAAGCCTATTGCCGTCAATCCGACAATTTGGGAATTAAAGATGGGAAAATTCGTAGTAATTATATAAGTTGGTTCCACTCACATAATAAGGGGTAAGCCTATTGCCGTCAATCCGACAATTTGGGAATTGAAGATGGGAAAATTGGTAGTAAATATATAAGTTGGTTCCACTCACGTAATAAGGGGTAAGCCTATTGTCGTCAATCCGAAACTTTGGGAATTAAAGATGGGAAAATTGGTAGTAATTATATAAGTTGGTTCCACTCACGTAATAAGGGGTAAGCCTATTGTCGTCAATCCGACACTTTGGGAATTAAAGATGGGAAAATTGGTAGTAATTATATAAGTTGGTTCCACTCACGTAATAAGGGGTAAGCCTATTGTCGTCAATCCGACACTTTGGGAATTAAAGATGGGAAAATTGGTAGTAATTATATAAGTTGGTTCCACTCACGTAATAAGGGGTAAGCCTATTGCCTTCAATCCGACACTTTGGGAATTAAAGATGGGAAAATTGGTAGTAATTATATAAGTTGGTTCCACTCACGTAATAAGGGGTAAGCCTATTGCCGTCAATCCGACAATTTGGGAATTGAAGATGGGAAAATTGGTAGTAATTATATAAGTTGGTTCCACTCACATAATAAGGGGTAAGCCAATAGGCTTACCCCTTATTACGTGATTGAAGGCAATAGCCTTCAATCCGACCCTTTGGGATTAAAGATGGGAAAATTGGTAGTAAATTTATAAGAGAAAGTTAAGTAATAAGGGATGGCAGTGGAAGAAAAGAGGTATTGCTTATACGGATAGATTAGAGAGGATAGAGCATACAAGTTTGCGACTTGAATATGGAAAACGACGGGTTACCAAAAAGGTATCGTAATACCTTATTAACATATATTATCGCGATTAAGTCCCGATTAACATTTTTAATATGTTAAAAACCTTATTTCGTAGAATTTTATCAACAAAACATATTTCAAAATGTTGCAGAATTTCACCTTTTTTTGGCATTCATGTATGTATGAGAGTTTCTTTATTCCATCATAACTTCTAAATGCCTAAACAAAATGTTGGATGTATTCTTAGACTCCTTACTGAATGACACTAGCTATAATTTAAAAAAAATGATGCTGTATGGCTCGTAATCAGTTTTTAGCAGGGCAGTTGTGTTTTTAAATTAGTAACTTGTTTATAAATTGATTTGTTTATATTTTGTGATATATATCACAGAATTCAAATATTACCAGTAAATATTAGCAGTATTTACCCTTTACTTGTGATGGATATCGAGAGATCTAAATGGGAAGGCGGCTGCCAAAGTTTGCTACCAGGTGGCGCTACTAGAGTGTGTGACATCGAGTGGTGTGACTAATTTTTCATCAAGAACACTCCTTGATTTAATTGTTTAGTTCGCATATTATCAATTACATATTTTGATTGATTTTAACAAAATTGTATTTTTTGTAGTGCATTTGGATGTAAAAATATAGGAACTTTTTTTAAAACCTAAAACTGAAAAACATGCACATAACGAGCTGCAGCTCGGAAAATCTGAGCACTTACTTCAAGTTAAAAATCAGAGGCAGAAACTGAAATATGTTCGGTGAGGTTAGCCACGAGGTTAATGATCTGAGTGTTGAAGATCAAATTTTCTTTACATTAATGAAACTAAGAAGAAATAAGCAGGACTTGTCAAGTTTTTTGATATTCATCGTTCTTCTGTAGCACATATATTTGTGACATGGATGAATTTTTTACACCAGATGTGGGAAATGTTAGATATATGGCCCAGTCGAACACTGGTAGATTTTTATGTGCCACCTAGTTTTGCTAAATTATATCCGTCAAGTAAGGCTACTGTAGATTGTACAGAGATTCCTATACAAAGGCCTGCAATCCCGCAGCTCAGAAAATAACATGGAGCTCGTATGAGAATCGTCCTACTGTAAAATTTGGAATCGAAAGATCACCAAGGGGACTCTGTTGTCGAATTATAATCGGCACGTAAGTCTGTATTTAATTGAAAATTATTGTTTTGAACGTAAAACATTAACCTGAAATAGAAAGAAAATCAATTTATTTGTTAATACCTTAAGCAAAACATCATTGATCTGTAACAGTATATATCTATACTGTTACCTATCAATGATATTTTGCTTAACCTATATACGAAATCCTTTTCCTTTCCTTTAATAGATTTTGATGCTTCACGTTGTCGTAAGAGTGCTGTTAATAATATTATTTTTGTGATTTTAAGTATCAAATATAACCTCTACAGTTCTACACACCTCTGTAAAAAATATACTGTCTCAAACTCTAGTAGCGCCATCCATTCAGAGCTTTGTGCCACCTTTCTTTTTAACAAAAAACAATATAAGCGCTTAGGTCTTTTCCTCACACAACTGAATATTCCGAAATTCAAAACTTATAAGGTTAGGCAAGTACCAAATATTGCTATTACGAAAATTATATACGTTATACGATCTTTAGACGCTGTAACAAGTTTTATATTTTATCAGCAGTTTAACAACTAAGTTTCTAAGCTTTAAAACACGGACACAAACAAAAATTAAATATAATCTTTGATGATATCTGCAGATTTCAACATCAAAGTTTAAAATGCAACCTTGTGTTAGTCAAATAACTATATGGCATTTGGAATATAAATGACCCCTTAACAAATATTTTGTAATATTTACTAAGTTGTTTTCAAAGGATGCAAACTCTCTTTTCTGAGTCTTTGAAGTTAAATATTTAAAATTGTGTACCCTAGTAGTAGTAGCAGTACTGTCTAATTTACAAGTTTTCATCGCAAGCGATTCCATTTTAGATTATGTGCTTATTGTGTAAGAATTATTCTTAGAATTAGTTATTTATGTGTTTAAAATTATTAATTATGTAAATTAAAGCTAAGAGTAATTATAAAAAGAATGACCTTCGTGTACCGCACTGACAGTGAAAGGTAAACGAAAGAAGCTGCATTGAATGAGAAGTAGAAATCGAGCGACAGCGCCGTTCAATGTGAATACGCGTTTTATTTCATATTTTATCTAATAGCAAAGCTCTCATTCGTATTGCACATAAAGGTTAAAACATATAAAAAATATGTAGAACTACGTAAATATTGGACTTAATAAGAGAAGAGAATCATAAATTCCGTTAAAATCCATACAGCAACATGTGTGTCGTGCAAATTTTAACTTTAACACCTGTTTAGCGGAGAGATAAGTAATTTTAATAGCGTATCTCGTACCTTAAATATAAATAATATTTATTTATATTGTTTGCTACCCTATTTTTCTCACGTAGTGAGTACTGACCGGTGGTGGGGATATTGTTATGTAGGGTCGAGATATTTGAAATGAATAAAACAATACGATGTTGTAATCAATTCATAATTAAAAATGCAATCAATAAAGGAGTGTGTGACACAAAATGGACTGGTTTTAGGTTTTCACTTACAGCCTGTATCACGTTCAGTGTGCACAATATCGAACTCTGAACAATATCAATGTTATATTATAGACAATTTGATGATTTCTAACATCATAATCAAGTCCAAAACACTCGATGCAGTGACTTGTGAATTGGCTTTACGTCAATTCCTTTGGTTATTCGTAAATCCTTATGCATCCTTACATTTGTAATTAGTTTGTATACAATTTTTTAAGAACATAAATGTCATATAATTTATTGTTCTTCTCTGTATATGATTTCAGGTCAACCACGCAGTAGGTGCGCCGCCATTACGTCTGACCATCGATTGCTCTGATGAAAGGGTAAGGTGTACGTAACAGTTTCGTTATATTTCCCATTCCTTCGCATTGCATTTAGATGCCACGAATTGTACGCTTTGACAATTAATAAGAAGGCAAGTTCTAGATCTAATTTGAGGTTTCGTCGATTTGAGCAAATCAATCACATCTGAATTCACAACTCAATGCTGGACAGGGGGTTCCGTTTATCATGAGAAAGGTTAGGTCATAGTCCACTACTTTGGTTTACTGCGGGTAGGCAGATCCCACAAGCTTTCGAGAATGTTCTAGAGAATTCTCAGGTATGCGAGTTTTAATACAATATTTTCCTTGATCGTTTAGGCAAGTGATAATTAATTTCTAATAAACATATAAGTATTTCGAACAGAGGTAAAAATGTTTAAACCACTCAGCTATTACAGTTAAACATATTCCTGTATAAAAATTTAAGAATATTTTAGTCTTTACCATGTTGTAGTTATTTTAGATAAGATAAGATAAGATAACTTTATTTGTCTAAACATGTGTACAGATGGTGTTACAGTAGTTAACAAATTAAAGTTTGTCATTGAGATATGCATTTACAGTGTAGTAGCATTTGCTTAACAATAAATTCGACAAATTATTTTTAAACATATTTGTATTCAAGTCTTTGTATGAGTTCGGAACCTTATTATAAATTTTTGAAGCCATACATAAGATGCTTTTCGTCAGTAGAGCAGTACTTGCAGGATACATACATAGCCTCTTATTATCGCGTCTATTTCGTACTGTAACATGAGATAGACGAAGAAACAGCTGAGGATTGGTTTTAACAAAAAGGGCTGTTTCAAGTATGAATAGTGAAGGAAGAGTTAATATTTTATATTTTTTGAAATAGGGCATACAACTATCAATTCCTTGTAATCCAAACATTGCCTTTATGCAACGTTTTTGCTGTTTGAAAACGAGTTCCTTATCCACAGAGTTACCCCAAAAAATTATGCCATATCTTAACACAGAATTCATACCCTACATGAGCGTAGCCGAATATCTGAGTATAAGGAGCAAGTGCTACTGCACGTCAGGGTGAAATCGGTTGTTAATCAACAGGTGAATAAGCCTGCCGGGGTTCTTAGGTTTTTCCTTTCTAGGTTATATACGAAGCCCCGTCAATAAGACCGCGTTTGGAAATACCGGCACAATTGCGAAAGTGGGTTTGTCCTTATTTAGTGTACTAATGAGCTGTATAGTGATATAGGATAAGTACAAACGACGTAAGTTAGTAAAACGCGAGTCCCACTCTCTCCCCGTAGTTTAAATTTAAAGACATTATCGATTTTAACCATGCTAGACGGAAACTGGAAGAGATTACTTTAAGCGATAAGGCCACCCTTTGTACATTATTACATACATACATACATATTCTCTGTAAAACCCTGGTCTACAAATAAAGTGTAATCTATCTATCTAACTAGACCAGACCTTAGCAGATATAATAATAGTTATTAATTATAGCTTGTCAATTCTATTGCAGGAAACACCTTACAGCTCCTTGCTTAGATCAGACTTCAGCAGAAATCCTCGTGTAGACATTGATTCGTTCTGCAACCTCATCCACAATGCCATCCCTAAAGCCATTGAAAATGGAAAGTTTGTCCTTATTGATGAAGATTTAGATCAAGAGGGATTCAGTGATACACAAGTCCCTATGGCAATTGCACCTCCAAGAGGGTTTATACCAATGCTGGGACTCAAAAAATTTAAGGGACCTAGGCTACGAGTTCCGAAATTGAATGTTCCAAAGCTACAAGCGCACCGTGGTCTTCACAAAGCTCCTAGAGTAGGGTCGTCAAGTAATATTACACCACTAATGTTAAATGAAGAAGAATCAAGCGCAGAGAACATGGAGAAATTAAAAAAAGGCGTCCAGAAAATGTTACATTTTGTCAAGGTTTTAGGCAAAATTGACCAGTACCTATCGGAAAGAATACGAATAGTTGTCGATAAAATATCCAAAACATTCGCTGAATAGCATGTATCTGTTTTATTTTTAACCTTTCCCAATACGAACGATGCTTTTATTGAAATTCGTTAGTAACTTCATGAAAATAAATGAGTAAATTTTAACATATTTATGTGACTGTTATTAGAATTAACTTAAAATATATATTATAATCATTTCCGAAGCAACAACTTTTTTGATATTATCGTTTATAGACTTTTTAAACTTAATTTAATATTGCAATATTGACTTAGACTAATAGTAGATATAAATTGTCTTGAATATTCGAAATAAAAATTCAACTTCAAAATTTATTTAAAATTAATGAACTTACGAGTACAAAGATTTTTTTACTTTTCAGTTTATTTACTTTACCTTTCAATTATTATACTGAGATTTATTCTGAAAAACCAGGTGCTGCACTGGTAGGTTCCAGCCAGTCAGCAATGGAGAAGGATTGATTATTTATTAAGTGTAGATGCAATTGTTATTTATGGAATTTAGGGACTCTAGCAAAAATCTATGTACAGAATGTTACAGAAAGGTTTGATCAAATTTTAGGAGCGTTATGTGTAGTCGACAAAAGCTTAGGTGATTTAGCTTGAAAAAAAAATGGATTGTAAAAATCATTTTTTTTTCCTGATAATGTTTTTCTAGTGTAGATGCACATTTCTAAACAACACTGTAAATAACAATTTCAATTAACTTTTTTTTTAATTTTATTATCCTGACATTTTCAGAAAAAAATCTGAATATTCCATCGACATCCTTGGTATTAACTACCCATAGTTTTATTCATGTCAGCCCTCTCTCATACGAAATATTAGCTTTATCAGTCAATTTTCAAGTTAAAATTTGTCATTTTGTAAATAAGATTTCTTTGTTAAAAATCATTTTCTTTTTCTAAAACTGTTAGTACTTTATGTTATTTACTGGGTCTACTATGCAGCCCTAAAATATGACCACATATTTCTATAACAACTTGATTATAAAAATCGAGCCCTATCTATGGAATCCAAAACGGCTCGACCGATGTTGATGAAATTTTCAGTCTATCTTCAGATTAGCTCAGCTGTGAAGTTTGGTAACGATGGGATCAACAGAAATGTATTTATTTTTGTTTTTTGGGCAATTAGTGCTACCCGTGCGAAGATAGGGCGGGTCGCTAGTAGTTTATAATAAGGTAGGAATGTCCGCCAATTAACTTTCAAAAATATCTTTATAGATTTAAGATTCATTTTTCTATGAAAATTTCAAGGCTTTAGGTGGCTTCCTAAGCCAACTGTTATGATTTCTTACAAATGACGTGGTATTTGTGTGTGTACTTTACGCGGAGAAAAGATACTGCTTAAAATTTGTGCTATTCTGATCCACCGGGTATTCTTGTGATTAGCATAGAGTGAGTGTAGTGTGTAGTGAGTGTGTAAAAGCGGTTGGAATCCCCGTCTCTGTAATCTTTCAGAATGTAGATAACGCTCTGACACACACCTCCATTCGATCTAAATCTAATCCTGATCGGCAAGAGACATTAACGGTTGTACGTGTATAGGAATTCTCTTTAAAAATATCTAGGTAAAGACTTGAAAGGTATCAGTATGAGATCGAGTCTCTTATTCTGTCTATCTATCTGTGTATGTCAAATAGTGTGATTGTCCTTTACGCTGAAACTTCTGGACCGATTGCGATTAATTATGATTTAGGTTGTTTTGGATTTAATAATTAATTATAATTAAAATCTTTCCGAAGAGTTACTTGTGATTTTAAATAACTTTTTTGTTAGTTTTATTAAATGTTTTGTTAAAACCAAAATTTCGTATAACTATTAAATTTGATTATAATCAATAAAATAAATAAATTCGAATAAATAAAAGTTGTGAATACAAATACTCCTGATCACAAAGTAACGAATGGGCAATAAAATACTTTGCTATGATAAAATAGTCAGGAGTTAAAATTTTAATATGAAACGCATTTTTCACCATTCTGATTAAAAAGCAGAAACGCAAGTGATTTATGGCAAATTACCTACTACTTATAAAACGGAATGTACATTAAGGTACACCTTTTATATCAGGTAGTTATGGAAGATGCTAAATAGTTTGCGTTAATAGTAGGACTTATAGGTATTGATCAAAACAGTTAACTATACCAACCTTTTTAACAAGCTGCTTTACCTGTCAGAGGCTTTTTACTGTTATTATTCTAAGATTCACTTTGGAATTCATCTTGCAATATTAACAATACAGTAACAGCACAACAATCGCATGGGTCATCGTCGTCATTATCTTCATCTCAGCATTCGGTTTTTTTTTGTACTAAATGCTATAAACAGCGGTTTTGCGCCGCTGTTTCCTCAACGGCTGCGCAGAACCCTAATATGATTTAAATATAAGCAGTATAACCAGAAATTTGTAAAAAACATTTAGAAAAAGAGTGTCCTTGGAGTTTCTTGCTTGTTCTTCTCCATAGGATCTACGTATTGGAACAGGCAACTAGCTTCACGACTGACTTAGTCTGACTGACTCCTACTCCTGATAATTCTAAAATACCTATTATTGGTTTAATTGAAATAAATTGTTTTGATTTTGATTAGTCATCCCATTAATTAGATTTTTTGAAATGAAAGTCGGGGATAAAAAGAATCAAATTCCACTTCCTATGTTTTACATAAATATATCTACATAATTTATTTTTTCGGTGCACCGGATAAAAAGGGACTTTAAATTAAGAAATTTACGATAATTATTCTAAACTTTGAAGGAACTTAGCCGTCAAACGATTTAAAAAGAATTGGCTCAGTTCTCGGAATCGTTACCGGTAACTCTTAGGGTTACCCACGGTCGTTTATTTTTATAACTAAATAATTAGTAAAAAATAACTTATACCAATTCAAGGTTCGCTAATTACATTATTAAAGGCGTGGAGATCAGTTTATCTGTATATATCTTATATAACTGTAATATTATGAAAGTTACTATGTCCGTTTGTTTTCACACTTATACCGCTAAATCAATGTTGAATGAATTTTGGTATAGAGGTAGACGGGACCTTGGACAACAATATAGGCTACTTTTTGTAGTGAAAATATAAAAAATCAAATGAGAGTATCTATTATCTTTGTATATAAAATAAAAAAAGAGGCAGTCATGGGACAAACTTAAACGATACGACGAACTTACAACGTCACATTACTCTCCTACTCACTCACTCACTCTCCCTCCTTAGATTCTCTACTCCCACTCTCCCCACTGGCCCCACTCTCCCCACTCGCTCCACTCGCCCCACTCGCCCCACTCGCCCCACTGTCCCTCCCTAGATTCTCTACTCCCACTCTCCCCATTCGCCCCACTCACCCAGGTCGTCACACTCACAACACTCTCACTCTCCCACTCTCCCTCCCTAGATTCCAGTCCCTCTCACCCCACTCTCTCCACTTGCCCCACTCTTCCACTCTCCCTCCTTAGATTCTCTACTCCCACTCTCCCCACTGGCCCCACTCTCCCCACTCATTCCACTCGCCCCACTCGCCCCTCTCGCCCACTCTCCCTCCCTAGATTTTCTACTCCCATTCTCCCCACTCGCCTCAATTGCGAAACTCGCCTCACTCGCCCTCCCTAAATTCCCTACTCCCACTTGCCCTACTCTTCCCACTCTCCCCATTCGCCCAACTCACCCCACTCACCCCACTCGCCCCGCTCGCCCCACTCGCCCCATTCGCCCCACTCTCGCACTCTCCTTTCCTAGATTCTCTACTCCCATTCTAACCACTCGCCTCAATTGCAAACTCGTACCACTCGCCCTCCCTAAATTCCCTACTCCCACTTGCCCCACTCGCCCCACTTTCCCCACTCGACCCCCTCTCCCACTCTCCCTCCCTAGATTCTCTACTACCAGTCTCCCCACTCGCAGCTCTTGCCCCACTCGCCCCCACTCTCACTCTCCCACTCTTTCTCCCTAGATTCTCTACTCCCAATCTCCCCACTCTTCACACTCCTCCTATTCGCCCCACTCTCCCCACTCGCCCCACTCGCCTCACTCGCCTCACTCGCCCCACTCTCCCACTCTCCCCACTCGACCCACTATCTCTCCTAGATTCTCTACGCCCACTCTCCCCACTCTACACACTCGGCCCATTCACCCCACTCTCCCACTCTCGCTACCTAAATTCCCTACTCCCACTTGCCCTACTCTTCCCACTCGCCCCAGTCACCCCACTCTCCCCACTCGATCCACTCGACCCATTCTCCTCATTCTAATTTTTTTTTAAATATATTGCAGTCGGACACATTTTCCATACATTTTCAATCAGGGTCCACGTGACCCTGAAATCTGACGCGGGTTTAACATTTTTTACCCATCTTAAAGTGCCCAGCGCCGCTAAAGAAGTTTTCACTTCAAAAATGTTTGACATGCAATTTAGACACACTTATTTTAAAAAAAGAGTGTGTGTGTGCAATTCACACACGACAGAAGTGAAACTTTAGAAAAATAGCCTACGAAAGAATGAGAAATAAAAAGTAAAATCAACACAAATAATTTACTAATGTTAATAAATTTAATTTTAGATAATTTCTATAAAAGTTATTGGACAAATTATTTTATTTTTATTTTATTCGATAGGTACAGATACAGACAACAGATCAAGATATACAAAGAATGGTCTTAATAATAAACAGTAAGCAAACCTGAAGTCCAGTTACAAATTTACAACTGTACACAACTTCCAAAACAAACAATACTTCGTTTTCAATAAAGGTTAAGGTTGGATTTAAATGTAAATTTGTAAACAATCAATTAAGTATAAGTGAAATATGGAGAAAAAACAACTAAAAAAATTTAATACCAAATGCACAAAAATTACACCACGTTGACATTAACATATATGTTCTATGTTCTGAAGGCTTAGTAGTAGGCAGGTGCAAAGACAAAGATTATAGGAACTTTATGGTAGGAACTTTATCGTGATGCTTTTCGTTTCATCGAATTTCAAATCACAACGATTCCAAAGAAGTTTCACTTAAAAAAAAACAATATTAATGAGAATGAAATAAAATAATAACCTAATACCCGTTTTAAGTACACTATTATTATTACAATATTAAAATAGAGATACCCTATTTTATGAAATTACAATAGTTATGGAATAATTAAAAAAAAATGATTCAATTGTATAGAAAAATAAAGTTTTAAATGCGGCATTTTTTTTGGTATAGGGGGCAAACGAGAAGACGGGTCACCTGATAGTAAATGACTACCGCCGCCCATGGGCACCTATGGGTAACTCGAGAGTCACAAGTGCGTTGCCACCCTTTAAGGTGGAAGTAGGAGAGAGGGGAAGGACGGGAATAGGGGAGGCGGAAGGGTTAGGGCCTCCGGTAACCTCACTAACGCGGCGAAATGCAATGCAAGTGTTGCTTCATTGCCGGTTTTCTGTGAGGCGGCCGTGGTATTGAGCGGAGTCGAGCCAGCCCATACGTGCCGAAACATGGCTCTCCCACGTAAGCATCATCATCTTTTGGCAAAAGCAAGTGATTACTCTTAAAAAATTTACACATTTCAAATATGTATAGACATGCAAGTGTTAACAACTTGTGCTTTAGAAATAGGGGACAGCAAGAGTCAGACCATTTTAAATTGAAGATAGATCTGATGCACTTCTTTTGAACTATAAAAGCTCTTTGAGAATCACTGGATTTTCCCCATGTTGTAACACCGTATCTTTAAAACAGAGCATATAGGGGTATGATAAACCATTAGAGCCGCCTGAATATTAGTTAAGATTTTAATTTTACGCAATGCAAATATAAATTTATTTATTTTTGAAGTGAAAACTTCTTTAGCGACGTTGTTTACTTTTTGGGTACAACATGTAGAATTATAAACAATAATATATATAGGATACGGCGGTACAGCGAAAAGGGAAATTAAGTGTTGACATCTCCTAGTGATAGATAGTAGTTTTTGACTATTATAGTAATCATCTAGGTTCACTTTTTTACCCAAGTTTGTTTTCTTTTACTAAAATAGTATTTTCTTTTAGCAGTCAATGTCGTTAGATTGAGCGAGGCTGCGTATTAAACTGTAATTAGTTAGTAATAATTGTATCACTTTAATTGATGGTATTGTGACTATCTCTCTGCCCGCAGTAGACCGGCCACCTTAGGAAGCGGCTTGCGCTCGCTGCTCAGAGGAGTGCGGCCGACGGGTGATAGGAACGTCAGTCGAGACAGGTCAATGCCTGTTGGCGGTTGCGGAAGAATGAAATGGTGATTCTCGCTCCCCTGATCATGGGCAAGTAGCGAAACACAGGAGTAGTTTTCAGTCAGTAAGAGTCCGACAGACCTCTTCGCCCCCCAAGGGCGGAGAACGTCCAGGAGGATATTCCAACCCGTCACCCAAAAAAAAAGTTACTGTGACAAGTACAACCGACAAAAATAAGAAGAATTTGTATTAATGTCCAGAAATAGAAAGTAAGTATAAAATGGTTTCTCTGATAAAGAAAACTAAAATATTCGATCATCATCGTCATACTCGTCAAATAAAATATTTTGCTGTAAGAGCGAAGCGGATGTTTCATACTTAAATGCAACAAACCAATGCACTGTACGAAAAATATACAAAAGCCTCAGTGGAATTGACTTTTTATCGATTTCAATTTATTTAGTTTTGCTTGCGTAACGATGTCATCCATTGTTTTATTCTCAAGTAGGTAAGTTAAAACGATGTTTGTTTTATTTATTGGTTGTGTGTTCCAATTCGGTTTGATAAAAGGCAAGTTAATAGTTAGTGTAGTTAATCAATATACGAACTGTTTGAATTAAAGCATGATTTATTATTTTAATCTCGCGGTGAATTTTTTACTTTTGTGGACAAATACTTTTGTTATTTTTAGGTTTATCAAATCATATGCAACCGCAGCAATTGGAATTGTCGTTAAATAACGTAAATAAATTATTGGCCAATCTAGATGATGATATCGCTGTCGAGAGAGAACTACTATCTCAAATAGATGAGACTGATGGCGCTCGAGGTTATTGGGCGTTTTATTGTTTAGTATATAATAAACAATAATAATTTAATTTACAGTATCTTACATAATACATTACCTGCACGATTAACAAGATCCTAGATAATTGCAAATGCTAAATGAATTGCTCCACAGTACAAAACCTGCTTCGTTTTGTTGAAAACATCAACTTTTTTGTGTGTTAGCTTGCCTTGATACCTTATCTGTAACTGGGACGTCACTAGATATCTCAACAGGTATCTAAATAAAATTAGAAAAAGGTGTATCTAAAATTTAATACCTACCTACTACATACCTACTAAGTTTGGTTAAGAGTCAGCTTTCAGATACAAGTTTTTCATGGCTTTATTTCTATGAAGATGACAGGCCTGTAATTGTTTCCCTGTAATATTATACGTCATAGCAACAAATACCTAGCATCAACGGATATTGTTATGGAAATGGTTTTAGTAACAGCGTAGATCCCTGTGGGATGTCTATGTTTATCTCCATTCTGTGTATTCGTGCTATGTTCTACTATGGCCTTAATGATAGAAATTTCAATCAAATCAAAATCAAAATCGATATTATTTCATTACAGGTCTTTTTATAGTAATTTTAGTAGTAAAGTTATTGTACAGTTTTTGCTACCTGGAAACCCCTTTTTTGCTATTCAAATCATCTTAGGAAGTGGATTTGAACAGTAAAAAATTTATAATAATTTTACTAGAAGCTACGGCCTCATGAGATTAACTTATTAAGTAATAATATGAAATTTATCTTAAGAATTACATTGAATGATGAGTTGTAAAAGCATCTTGTTGCGTAAACTACTAATCGTAACTTAAAATAAACTATTACAGTATAGGCAGACTCGCCATATTGCTAGTCATGATCGAGTCCCATATTTCTCTGCAACAGTATTTAGATGAGTTCTAAAAAAAGACTTAGTCCTAATTTCTTTTTTACATTATGTGATACCCTAATTTTCTTTATCAAATTTATTTATTATTAGTAATCAAATAATGTATACTAACAATACTTATTAATAACATTTAAATATCGCAGTTCAAGTAAATCATAAAACAAATTTAAAACCTGAAATGCCCGAATTCATTCAAATTGAGCAAGAATTAAAAGAATCACCTTTAATACGAGATCGCATTTATTCTCCACGGCCTAATAATATCCACATGACATCGCAACCAAGAGATATGCTTACATGGACAACTGAAAAAGATAAAACCATTGTGCCAGACCTACCAGTCCTTGAGAAAGAGTTGACCTTCGAAGATCCATTCTTAGAGTCAATTTATCCAGTGAGCCCAGTCAGTAAGTTTTAGTTGTTCAATCTTTATCGCATTTATACTATTAATCTTAGATTCAAAAACAGCAAGATTTTTATCAGTGTGTCACGACTTCTTCCCGTCCGGGGATGACAGAGACTTTAGCGTGACATGACTGGTCTAGACTAGACTAGACTTGGCTAGAGTGGCCTGTTGGTCTAGTGGTTAGTGACCCTGACCGCTATGCGTATAGGTCGTGGGATTCCTAATGCGGGAGTTGCCTTCGGAAAAAAATAAATAAATGATAATTGACATTTACTACAATCCTGACCAACATCTGCGGCCTCTTCCACACACATCAGGCCTTTCATACACGCTCGCTGATTACGGGTGTTTTTTTACCTGGCTATATTTCAGTATTCTACCGATTTTAACAGTATACGTTTTTGGAGGCCTACCCGCACCGACTCGCCCATTTTCAGTATGTATGTAAACATTATTTCAAAATTTGGCATTTGTATTGCGGTTATAACGTTATAGGGTTTCCAGGTTATCTGGTTTTATAATATATGGATGGAAGTTGAGGTGGGTAGATGATGATGATGAGAAAATGGGAGATACTTATAAAAACCATATTATTTGCTCCATAATATTTTTAGAAGTAAGATGAAAAAAGTAAATAAATTGAAAACTAATAAATAAATGTCGTTTGTATCTTCCACCAGCGATTACAAAATTAACAACAACCGTAACACAAGCAACAAATATCGCAATAAATCTTTTTAAACATCCAATAAGGAAAAGTATGGTAAACTTTATGGAGGAAGAAGGAGTCAAATATGTTTGTGCGTTTGTGAAAAGTCTATTTGAATTATTAATTCGAAAAACAGATGAAGATGTAAAAGTCATGTTGGATGCATTTGCAACAACCCTCTTACGGTAAGCAATCCTCACTTATATGTATTTTAATTGTCTGTGGGACAGCCGAGCCGAGAGAGTGTGCTTCAATACGTATGGGCCGGCTCGACCGGAGTGATACCATGGCCTGACAGAAAAACGGCAATTAAGCAATGCTTGCATTGTATTTTGCCAAGTGAGTGAGGTTACCGGCCCTAACCGTTCCTTCTCCCCTTCTTCCTCCCCTTCCCCGTACCTAACTTAAAGACCGGCAACGCACTTGTGAATCTTGAGTTGCAGGTGCCCATGGGCGGCGGTAGTCACTTACCATTAGGTGACCCGTCTGCTCGTTCGCCCCTTATTCCATAAAAAAAAGTAGGCAGTCATGGGACTGCCGGCAGAAGTGAAAACTTAAACGAAATGACGAACTTAAAACGTCACATTAACAGGTTGGTGTCATTAATTAATAAAGAGCTGACAGAACTCAATGTTTAGATTAGCGCCCTCTAGTGGATCTATATATACATTATTAGCGTGACGGTCACGAGTTCAGTAATCAGCAAAAGTTGTCAGCTCTGACGAAAGTTTCTCTACTAAAGTTTACAGTTCACTGGAGTCCCTCTCGCTCTCGCTCTCGCTCTCGCTCTCGCTCTCTCTCTCGCTCTCCCTCACCCTCTCCCACTCCCTCTCCCTCTCCCTCTCCCTCCCACACTCCCTCCCTCCCTCCCTCTCACTCTCTCTCTCTCTCTCTCTCTCTCTCGCTCTCTCTCTCTCTCTCTCTCTCTCTCTCTCTCTCTCTCTCTCTCTCTCGCTCTCTCTCTCTCTCTCTCTCTCTCTCTCTCTCTCTCTCTCTCTCTTACGCTCACGCTTTAACTACTCAACCGATCGTCATGAAATTTTGCGGACACCTTGTCAGGGGGTACAGAAAGTACAGCTTACGAGGAATACTCGAATTGATTGACAAAATATAACGCGAGCAAAGTCGCGGGTATAGACCAATGCTTTATACATTTTTCATTCATTCACATATTGATACTGAAAAACTTAATAATATTTATTTCACGGCTTTCATCCAATATTCCAGGTGATATATTTACATTTCAGAATGGTTGATGCAAAAGAACTGCTCTGTGCCGGTAATATGTTACAGGGCCGATTAAGACATTTAGCAACACTAATTTTACAGCTTTCACCAATTACTTCTAAAAGTAAGTTGAATGTCTAAAAAAAAAAAGGTAAAAAAAATATTATCCTGCTGTAGTTATTTACCTAACAAAAATGTTGAATGAATTACGAAAATTTGGAAGAAGGGAAGTATTATGTTACACTTCTTCCAAATATTCGTAAAAAAGAATATAACATTCTCAATTTTAATTTTATATTACAGAAATGAGTAACGCAATGCTTATTGCTCTGAGACATCGACTAATAACCTATCCTGATGGATTGGACTTACTAAAGACGTATGACCGTCTCTTCAACATAGAAGAAGGAAATCATTTGTTAGATATAGCTATAGCAGCAGATAATTATAATGTGAAGAGTTACGGTAAGGTAGAGCCAAAAAAAGTATGGATATCTATATGTACTTATGTACCTGTCTAAAAACAAATCATAAAATGTGTCGTAACACGATGACACACATGATGTATTAGCAGGAGATACAAAAAAAAAACAAATTTGAGATTAAACTATTGTAACCATCAGAAAATACAGTCAAAATATACATCCATTATTGAATTTACTGAGACCAACGTTGAGAGTAGCTTGCATAAGGTGTTTGGTTAAATTTCTTGATGTAACAATGGATATGTATATTTCTATTTTTTATGGTATAAGGGGCAAACGAGCAGACGGGTCACTTGATGGTAAGTGACTACCGCCGCCCATGGGCACCTGCAACTCAAGAGTCACAAGTGCGTTGCTGGCTTTAAGGTGGGAGTAGGGGAAGTGGGGGAGAAGGGGAAGAGGGGGAGAGGGAAGGGTTAGGGCCTCCGGTAACCTCACTCACTCGGCGAAATACAACGAAGGATTGCTTCACTGCCGGTATCATTCCGGTTGAGACGGCCCATATATGCCGAAGCATGGCTCTCCCACTGTAAAATGTTTATACTGGAATGAAATTGTTGCAATAAGATCTTTTTCTAAAATACTTTTTGGAGTTCTGGAGGAATGGTAACCATATTCTTCCGAGGGAGAATCTTCTGACCATGCTCTGGAAAATACAGTTTATTACAGTTTAGCATGATGTAGGCGCTTTGAAGTTAGTGATACTTTTTTTAAAGTTAATCAAATCTTCAGATCTTAACTTTTTTACGATCAGGAACACGGCAATACAAGACACCATGTCAATATCGATCACTGTCCATCAAAACGCAAAACTATCCTAATGGTAGTCAATCCATAGGTGTCCTTTAATTGTAGAGAAGTTAACGTTGCTGTAAAGAAATGTTGTATGAAAAATTAAACAGCCAAATTATACCTGCCAACCTAATCTCGCCGCTCTCCCTACAATAAAATTCTAACGATCCTACTCACTCGAAGAAAAACAATTAGCAAATAATCAGTACGATTAATAATGTGGTCTTCTCCAGAGAAGAGATTTTACCCGAGTCTTGCGGACCGAAATAGATGAGAAATCTGATATTTGCTAACACTAACCCTAATATTAATATTATGATCTTCAGGTAAACCACTTGCTATTACATTGGCTGAACGATGTTTACGAGTTTATGTGGCACCAATTGTTCGCCAGTGTGGCTCAACCCAGGTTCAGTTGTTCTTAGATAAAGTAAATCGCGCGTATGTGAGAAGATTCCTGTCTAGGCGATCAATGCCTGATAATAATTTAAATGCGTCGATTGGTAAGTAATTTGGTAAAGTACAATATAGAAATCTATAAACTATAGTTCACCTAATCTAAGAATTCGTTTGACGTTTCATACTTTTCAAGCCGAAACTACTTTGTACTGGCGTAACTTTTATTTATTTATTTGTTTATTTTTCTTTTCACAACCACTCATTAATAATAAACTAACACAATTTCAAAAACCTTTTCTTACGGAAAAGGTTATTGAAATTGTGTTAGTGAGAAAGAAAGACATCATGGAATTATGAAGATATTTTTTATTTTATCACAAGATGTACAATTTTAATTAATTATTTTTATTAATTTTAAATTTAAATTTAAATCTTTTAAACAAAACAAAATAACCAATATAAACAATAGATAGCTTTTTTAGACTTCGTTTCAAAGTCACTTAGTTAGGTCTTTTATCGTAGTGTTGCGACTCTTCAAATTCACTTGTATACGAATAATCGTAAAAATGTACCAATAATCGAACTTTTTAATAACGAGCGTTTTCAATGCAGGCGTCTTTTAGTATTTAATAATAATACTTAAATTTCAGATGACATTCAACTATCAACGAAAATTAGTTAATTAGACCCAACCCGCCTGTCTAGTGTGGTATATATGTAACTGTAAAACCCCGAACTTTTCAGTAAATACTAAGATTTTCCAGTAAAACTTAAGATTTACCAATTCTTGATGGTAAAAGTCGAAACTCAAAATCAATCATGTACAATGTCGTTTAGGTTAGGATGAAACTGAAAAGCACGAATAATTATCTTTCTCTTATAAAACTCTGACATTTACCTACACACGTTGGTATGTACTAAGGTTTTTGTAAATTATCTATAATATGTATGTATTTAGAAATCTATAAGTATATTTATCACGTGAGATTTGTGAAGTTATTATTTTATATTATTATTATTTACTAGTAAAACCTAACACATTCTAATATACAAGCTTATACAGTAACATACATAAATCTGTAAAAATGTAATCGATTAGTAAATAAAAAGAAATGATATCGATATCTCTTAAGAATCGGATATTGTAGTAATCGATTTTTATGACCCCATCCCTATTCTTCAAATTGTCAGAACTGTCAAACGGTACTTCTTAGATTTGATGGGCTATAGTACTCTGCTTAACTAATATTATAAATACGAATATGACCGATCATTAAGTAAATTACATAAAGGTGTCAGGGATTCAAAAAAAGAACGTAGCCTTTTTTTTTACCTAAAAAAAATAGTTTAAAAAATACTTAAAAAAAGATTAATAGCAAACCGAAATAAAAAAGCACACAGCAAAATAATTTTTGCTGTGTGCTTTTTACTACATTTTTTATAATAACTTCTTTTACTTATTAATTATTAACCACCGTGCGTACGTACTTTAATTTATTTTCTTATTTTTAAGCCTTTTATTGTCATCGGTCCTTGATACGTGTGCAAAATTTCGTTACATAAGCTTGGAAAAAGTACTGATTTCGAGAGATAGAAAATTAATTTTAACGCAAGTGTGACCGCGGCCTATAGCTAGTGCTTAATATTTGGTTTAGAGTTAGCTAAGCACTTTGGTATATTATTATTATTTCTCTTTATTAAACTTAAAACTTATAAATTACATTTTTAAATATGTATAAAACAAAATATATATTTAAATATATAAAAAATAGTAGACCACCGACATCGGGTACAGGGACCAAGACACCCGTGGTTAGGGCTCCAAAGACAGGAACCTCCTCACCATACGGGCCGTGTCGAGGAGAACTGCTTTCTGCATCAGTCCCTTGATCCAGCCGTCTAACGCGAGCCTCTTAAGGTGTTGATCGAGGCTCTTGGCTATTAATCCATGAGCAGATATGACAATCGGAACAATGATCGCCGAATCAACATCCCACATATCGACAACCTCGTGAGACAAATCCAAATATTTTAATTGTTTTTCTTTTTCAACTTTCACGAGGTTCCCGTCATGAGGAACAGCGATATCGATAATCATTGCGCGGCGCTCTAATCGGTCTATCAGCACTATATCAGGTTTATTGGCAACAATAGTTCTATCAGTGATGATAGATCGATCCCAATACAATGTGGCACGACCATTTTCGAGAACTGGGTCGGGCACATACCTGTAATATGGCACCTCTGAATTCACAAGATTGTATTTAAGGGCAAGTTGTTGATGTACAATCCTGGCCACTTGATTGTGTCTATGCAAATATTCCCCGCTGGCAAGACGAGAACATCCAGAAATAATATGCCTGATAGATTCACCGGCACAGTGGCATGCCCGACAGATGTCCACCGTACCATCTTTCAGAATATATTTCCGATAGTTATTCGTCATAACAACTTCGTCCATAATTGCAAAGACAAAACCTTCGATTTCTCCGAAAAGATCACCGAACCGTAGCCAAGATGTAAAGGCTTTAAAGTCTATATCAGGCCCATTGAGGGCCCGAAATATTCTCTAAGGTTGTATATCTCGCGATTGTGTAGGGTCTTAATGTTTAAGAGTCCACGACTTCCAAACTTTCGCGGGATATACAACCTCATTACCGATGAACGTGGGTGGTGCATTCGGAATGCAGTCAGCAGTGTACGGACTCTCCTATCAAGGGCATCTAATTTGTCCATCTATGTATACCAAAGGAATACATCAGAACCGGCATGACCCAACCGTTGCAGGCATGCATTTTGTTACCGCCTGATAAAAGACTTTTAAGTACTTTTTTCAGGCGGCCAAAGAAGCTTTCCTGCAGCGCTTGTTTCATATGAGATTCAGGTATTCACAATGATTGTGATATACCTACATACTTGTAGCTTTCAGTGGCAGACAGAGATCTGAGTTTTGTTGAATCTGAAAGTGCGACTCCTTCAGATTCTACTATCACGCCTTTCTTTACATGCATGACTGCACACTTGTCCACACCAAATTCCATCTTGATAGAGTTACTAAAGTTTTCAGTCACCTTCAGTAACGCTGTCAATTGCAAATTAGTGGGGGCAATAAGTTTCAAATCGTCCATGTACAGAAGGTGAGATATAACTCGATTGTCTTTCTGCAACCTATAGCCTAGTCCTGAACCCTCTAACAGCGTACTGAGAGGATTCAAAGCTAGGCAGAACCACAAGGGACTCAAACTATCTCCTTGAAATATACCCCGCTCGATCTTTATTGGTACATCGTTTGCCGCAATCTGTCGGCATCCTGGATAGCGAAGTGCCGTTCTCCACTGCCCCATACATGACTTCAAAAAGGTGCAAAGAGTTGTATCAATTTTGTATAACTCTAGCACTCTCAAAAGCCATGTATGTGGAACTGAATCAAAGGCCTTCTTACAGTCTATCCAACATGTCGTCAGATTCTTACGGTGACGACGTACCTGTTGGCTAATGGCCATATCTATGATAAGGAGCTCTTTAGTGCCACGGGTCCCGCTTCTACATCCATTCTGAGAAATAGATATGATCGAATTTTTATTTAAATACGTAGTAATTTTGAGTCTCAGAATTGATGTTAGAAGCTTATACATGGTTGGTAGGCATGTAATTGGTCTACAATTTTTGGGATCCATGGCACTACCAGATTTATAGAGTAAGTGGGTTACGCCAGTTGTCAAAAATTGGGGTAACGAGCCGGAATCCAGTGCTGCTTGGAACTGAGATGCCAAACGAGCATGCGAGCTTTGGAACCATTTAAGCCAAAAGTTATGCAGTCCGTCTGGTCCAGCCGATTTCTAGTTTGATAATGACTGGACTGCACAACTTAAGTCACTTGTGGCTATGGAAATTGGTTCCATTACTTGTATAGACTCGCATGAGCGCCCGACATCTCGTATCCAATCACCTTCTGAATGAGTGACAGGCACCGACCAGATGTTACGCCAAAATGCATTTGTAACATCATCATCTGGGAAATGCCCATCACTCACACAGGGATCCGATTGTTCCCATTTTCTGTAAACCCACCTCTCATTTCTTTGGAACATACGATTCTGATTATACCGATCTGTGCGCTTTTTGTATCTTCGAATCCTATTTGCCCATGCATAAACTTTCTGCTTTAGAGAGTCTATGCGCTCTGTGACACATGACATATATTGTTGAGGACTAATGTCAGTCCCCAAGAATGCCTGTTTCACAAAGCGCATCACTCTCGGCCGCGTATTACCCGATCTAAAGCAGATTAGCTTACCGATGAGTGTCCTGGCCTCAGCAATACGACGCTCGATTCTACACTGCCAGGCTGGCACAGCAGGCTTGGGTCGAGTAGTAGCGGTATTTACAGAGAAATGTACTCCAGCTACTCGACATGCTGCGACAGCCGCACAGTAGAGGATAGAGTGTGTATCAATAAGATCTTCGCTATTGTCTAAATAGTCAGGCAATAACGAATCCAAGGCACACACCAGCGCTATATTTCGTCTATGAATGGGCAAACGGGATAAATGGGGTCTATTACTGTAGTTCACAAACCGGTATTCCAGAATCGCATCCTCCATATCCATACAACGAAAGGTTAAGGAGCGCCTGCTCCTTAACCTTTCGTTGTATTGGGTACTTACAGATATAGCTTCACTATCCACAATTTCATCAACATGTAATTGCGGTGCCAATTGTGGTGTGTGATTGGTCACCAAACCCACAACTTGCGATGAAGAAGGGATAACAAATCTATTCCGTACGGTAGAGCGTAGCCTCTCAAGTACGGTATCATCCAGCAGGTGACAGCGCTGTATAGCCCGTACCTGATCCGAGAGTCGTTGTGCTGATGCGGTGACAGCTGGTTCAAGCTCCTGAAACAGAGGCAGTAATCGAACACGGTACGCAGTAAGGTTAGTTCCCAACTCTGTAGCCCGATAATATGCCCGCATGACGTATTCATTCATTGAATAAGTCCATTTCATGCGGCGCACATCACCAACGGCAGCGGGGGCCCTATTCGAGGTCAGTGGTTCTCGGGGTCCTAAGCAGGACGGTGGCCGGCCTCTCCCCTGCCGACGCATAGGTGTTGGCGACGTCGGTGGGGAGAAGTACTCGTCGCTGGAGCTTGAGCTCGACGCCTCGCTGTTTGCCGATCTTACCGAAGAGTGTATTGGCAGCTGTGAGGCGGAGCTGTGCGACGAGTCCGGGGATATTTGTTGTGCAGTCCTCTGTCTGGCTTGATATCTTGTAAGCATTTTATTTTATTGTAATTCATATTATTTTATTATTGGGCTATTGTCTTATATGACATCTGTCATTTTCTTTGAAATTTTTTCTTCTGAACTTTGCATGTTGTGTCTGTGTTTTTTTTGTATATTTTAGGAATCCCATTTCAAATATTTATTTTGTATTTATTTTACAATTTATTGCGATGCATACAATATGTTTATCGGGATAATATTTTCTGTAAGATAATATGACGCTTACAGGTTAGTGTTGCCAGGTTATTATTATTATTATCAATCAAGCAGCCTATCATAGTCCACTGCTGGACATAGGCCTCTCGCAATGTGCGCCACAGCACCCGGTACTCCGCGTTCCGCATGCAGTCCATCCCTACTACCTTCTTCAGATCGTCGTCCATCTGGTTGGTGTCGTCCTACCTTACATTTACAGATTCGCGGTCTCCACTCTAGGACCCGTCTGCTCCAACGGCCATCAGTCTATGTATGGACTTCGTAAGAAATCTCCTTCAGGAAACCTCAAACTGTGGACGTTTCGGTTTCAGTCTTCCTAATAGATTGATTTTTCATATATTTTTTTAATTTGATTTAAAAAACAGTTACAGTTTTGAAAAACAATCATTCCTTCGTTTTGTTTCAGATACGTTTTTAATGACTTTAAATGCAATGACTTCACAGTTCATTATACTTACATGTTTGTCATTGTTACAGGCAGTAACCTGACATCTGATATACCAAACCGTCGATCTATGAGTAAAACCTATAGACATGTTAAATCAGAATACAAGAAAATGATACGCCATTACATTTTAAAGCATCCAACGATATTTAAAACATTTGCTAAACATTACAAACAAAGCGAGGAGCGAAAACATCGCCATTCAAAACATAAAAATCATCACAATTCTCATCACAAAAGACATCACCATAGACACAAACACCATCATGAAAGACAATCAAAAAACATTACCTCAAAACAAGTAATACATGAAACTAGTACACATACGACAAAAAGGAAGGCCCTTTTCCGTGTTGTTTCGATGGAACATAAAACTACAAAAGTCCAAAAACGGTATAATATAGTCGAGAAATTAGCTAGAAATATCAATAAAATTAGCCCTAGTGTTTTATTTAGAAGAAGTGAAAAGGGAATTGAAGAATACACGAACGAAAAAGAAAATATTTCCTGTTACCTGTCAAGAGAATCTCCGTCTCCAAAAGTATTTTCCTATAATAACACTATTTTGGAGAAGATAATAGGAGAGTCTAGTTACAGCGATGATGAAATATATTTAAAGACAATGTTAAAAGATGCATTTTTTCATGGAAATCACACATGACCCTCAACCGATGGTACTGGAGGAAGAAAAAAGAAAAAACAACTTAGGATACTATTGTTTAATGATAATGACTTTAAATGAACAATCCTTATTTTTAAGATAGCACAAGATCTGTTTCTCAATACTTATTAATCGATTGATTGTTGATTGATTGACAATAATCAATTTCATTTATTCAACTTCATTTCATATATTCAAGGGACCTAAATTTGAATTACTTGCTTCCATTGTGGCACTTACAGTACATTATAAGAATTGTGAAAACCGTACTGTGGTATATATTGACTTATTAACAAATTCTATAGACAGCTCCAACGAATATGTACATAGATAGTGCTTCTAAAGAATGAATGCTATTCTGAAAATAAGCTGCGTTAATTCCCGTATATATACATAATCACTACATATTATAAAACAAAGTCCCCCGCCGCGTCTGTCTGTCTGTTTGCGATAAACTAAAAAACTACTGAACGGATTTTCATGCTGTTTTCACTAATAGACAGAGTGATTCATGAGGAAAGTTTTAGTGTATAATTTGTACCCGTGGGAAGCCGGGGCGGGTTGCTAGTAGATTATAAAAACTAGATACAGATTAAAAAAAATGTAAACACTTCTTCAGGTTCAATTTCAATGTAAAAAAAGTAATAAAAATAACTTCACAGTATTGTATTACCGTTCTTATCGATATCAATTTACTTATTTTAAGGTTTCGTTAAGTAATACGTATACAAAACATAAAATTTTGTTTTGATAAAGAAATGTGTTTTTTATGTATAAGTTATGTTGCACTATTCTATTTAATAAAAACTAGTGAGTGTTATTTATAGTGTTAAATAAAGCTTTAATTTATCATTATATTATTTATATAATACTACCGTGAAGCTATTAACTTAACACTTTCACTAAAATCACGGTCACCGATGATTTTTTAACCAGCAAAAGAAGAAGTTCCTTAATTAGAAAACTGTTTCTTTTTTGTGAAACCTTGAATGCTACTATCGTGGATTTGGATACAGGCAGTGCCAAATGGAATATGAACAACTTAAGATTTGCACGAGAACTAATTTAAACACGTTTGTTACAACACCTTAAACCCTAAATTAGGTAATATTTATTTCAATATATAATACAATTATTGCAGACGCGGCGTCGTTAGATCCGATGCCACCACAATTACTGGAAATTGAGTTAAGAAAGGTTAAAACACTATTAACCGATGTTAATAAAAATGTTGCTACTGAAAGGAAGTTCCCGATCCCGGTTCTTATAACAAATAAAAAAAAACAAACCATTGAAGAACTTGGGCTAGTTCAGACTGAACGTGATTTAGAAGTTATTGATTCGACCCAAAATCCTGTTAACCCTCCATACTCAGAAGCAAAAGCATTACAGCTACTAAAAACCCTGTGGGAATTGCCGAATGAGAAACTTGCAGTGCCCGATGCCCCAGAGTATGAACCAGACCCTTTGGATGACAAAATTTTTAGTAGTAAGTTAGAATTAGTATGTCTTTCTTCATTAGTTTTTCTTTTTATCAAATGAACTCCGAAGACAGCAATTATTAATTATTATAATTATTAACAATTATTATTAAGAAATATCAAAACAAATTATTGTGGTTATTGGAATTAATTTTCTCATTTTATTGAAATAAAACTAAGGTATTAGGCAACATATCAGTAAATAACAGTAATAAATTGATTTATGCTAACTCTATATTTATAATGTATCTATGTGACATATACCTTTTTCTTTTTTTTTTTTGTGTGGAAACCCCCACGGGTCGTCACCTCGCCGGGGTAACGGTAAGGTGGTATGTCGGATTCGAACCGACTAAAACCACACAGCATTCCGTCACTGGTCTTCTTGCCGGGGCCTCAGGTGTACCCTAGAAAGGAAATCCCATGAATATTATTTGAAAATTAGGGAACCAAATAGGTATTATATTTCTGTAAGAATCATGAAGCCATCAATATATTAGAATAAACGCTTATGTGACTGATCTTCATATATAAAAGATACTAGCTGAACCCCGCGGTTTTACCCGCGTAAGTTAAGTTTCTTTCATAGGAATCTTCTCCTGACAATAAAAAACACAAAAAAAGGACTTTGCGAAATCGGTCCAGCCATTTACGCGTGATGCCGTGACCATAATCAAGGGAAATAGGGATTCATTTTTATATACATAGATAGATAGATTGGCGCCAGACACAGGCTATTTATTAAAGATTAAAACCGTAATCTTTAATAAACAGTCATTAATATATATTTAAAGTACACTCGCTACCCGGCCTCATTGGTTCATTAGTTTATTGCAAACAAATAACATGGCATGAAATGTTTATATATTTAAGATAATATGGGCCAAAAAAAGCCCGGAAAAGTGATATTTCTGCATTTACGTTGGTGAATTTGAATTTCGACTTCAAACAAAGGAAACGTACTAAAAATAAATGACTCGTGTACTTAGGTGGGTAAGCCAAAATTTGAGTCATAAGCTTCTATAAAATTAAGAAGAAGGAAGGAATTATATCAAATCTAGTATTTTTAGGTATATGTGTTACGCTTATTTCGATTAAATTTTCTCAACAAAGCTTTTGCATACCGAGTACCGATAAAACCACATTGCGTAATCTTCAGCAGCGTCACGTTTTAGCTCTATACAAGGTGTCTTTAAACAGTTTACCAGGATGTGACAGTACGGGACGGACAGACAGACAGACTTCTATTGCACAACCAGCCACCCGAAGATATAGATAGATTAACTATTTAACATATGGAGAGCGTGATATTGTCCAACACATTTGATGGTGTTGATTCATCCCTCGAAAACAATGGTAGGATCCTCCGACAGGCTAGTCGATCCAGATGACCAGGAGGTTGAGGTTGTGTTGGGAAGCTGTAGAAATAAACTAAGTATAAACTTTCATTGTGCGATACAGAATCTGTAGCTAAAGTATGTATTGCTGTATGTAGATGTTGCCACAATATTTTAGTTATCGTATAAATAAGCTTAGCAATATAAATGCTGATAAATGTATCTAATTAACACGACATCTTTATTTACATTTAAACAGTATTAACAACAACAGTAAAACCTGAAAATCCTATGGATAAGACACGAGAGAAGAAAGCTATGCTGTTATATATGAAGAAAAATGATGTCAGTTATTGTTACGGGTCTACAATAGGATTATTTGACATGATAATAAAAAAGCCAAACGACCTTTTAGAACTGCTTGTAATTGCATTTGAGAATACAATTTCACGGTAAGATGTTCTAGCATTAGGAACTTCAGTATTTTAATATTTTTTATGTCGATTTATGTTAACTTTAAGCACTTTTTTTATTAAAATGTGGTTTACCGCAGAGTGCTACCACTATTTGACAATGGTAGAAGTACTCTTTAATTCTTGAAGCATGTGTACGCGATGCAGCATTCAGACATTATATATAATAGTATAAGGTAGATTATAAGTCAGTCGTCCAGTTACCGCCGCTGCGATCGGCACGTGTTCTATCGCTCTGTAACATATTTGTAAACCCTATAGCTATTCCTTCAAGCAATAATATATCGTAATTTCAAAACAGTGTCACTAGTTTTGTTCTCCTGACCCATACAGTTGGTCACTTCGATCCGGATCTACAGTAAAATGTACCATACACCGAGAAGTAGGGTGAGCTCCAGGAGATCAGCCAGGAAGGATGAGGAAGCAAGAGAGGGTCAGTCTTCAGCTCAAGAGCCACCAATATTACCACCTAGTAAAGAGAAAGATGTAATTGAAGACCTTTTTAAACAAAATGAGAAAAAATCGGTACGGAATACAAAACTTGAAGGTAGTGTGGTAAAATCGGAACAACCGTTATTCGACGTTCAAATGATGCCTGTAACGTCTCATCAGGTCTCGAGACCAAAGTCCAAGCGGTCTACATCTTCTTCAGTGCTTGCACGAAAAAAGAAATTAGAATTGGAGGCGGCAGAGGCAAGGGCCAAGATTGAAATGGAATTGATAGAGAAACGTTTAGCGGCGAACCTAGCAGAAATTGACGACGAGTGTAGTGTACGGTCTGATTACACTAACAAGGAGGTAGAAGAGTGGTTGGAGCGCAGCCATCGAGAACTAGAAGCACAGCCCGTCCACGACAAGGGTCAAACATCGGACGTGCCGTGCGCGCCGGTCAAACAGGATGCCGGCACCGAGGGAACAGTTCAACTCCTGGCCAGCGCACTTAAGGATCTTGCAGCCGCTTCTACCAGCAACAATCTTAACTCAAACCTGTTAAGTAGAATTTGTACACCAAAAGACTTACCGTTGTTTTGTGGAGACCCCATGGAGTGGCTTCATTTTAAACAGGCGTATGAAGAATCGACCAAGGTATGTAATTTCAAAGAGAATGAAAATTTGTGGCGCTTAAGAAAGTGTCTGAAAGGATCTGCTCGGGAAGCTGTCTCGGCCCTGCTGATAAGTGCAACCTCGCCTGAGACAATAATGTCCACACTTGAGCTGCAATTTGGTAATCCTGACGTCATATTGTCACGCATTTTAGCAGATCTCAAGAAGTTACACCCAGTGTCCCAAGAATATCATAAAGATATTGTGCCCTTTTCCATAAAGGTGCGAAACTGTGTAGCTGCTGTCAAAATTATCGGTGAAGAATACCTGAACGGGATAAGCATGACTACGTGTATTTTATCAAAATTACCATCCGTTTTACTCTCAAAGTGGGCAGATTACAGTTATACATTTATAAAACAAGGCAGAAGACCAACATGGTATGACATTTCTGAGTTTTTAAATGAAGAAGCTATGAAAGTATCGTCAATGGCGTTATTATTCACTAAAAATATTACGGATGCTTCCTACAACAAGAAAAAGTACACAGAAGTTAATACGCATACAGTGGTATTAAATAAAAGCGGCGAGAATAATGTGAAGTGTCTGTACTGCCGTATTTCAAAACATAAATTACACGATTGTAAGAAATTCCGTAAAGCGTTACGCAAAGATCGATGGAATTTTGTCAAGCGACATCGGTTATGCTATAAATGTATAGATGCCACTCACAGCCGCGAAACCTGTCCAGCGGTAGCGTGTGACGTCGAGAACTGTGGACAAGCCCACCATAAGTTACTACATTATAGCACGCGCCAAACAACGAACGACAATAATAATCAGTGTATCAAAGACTTTACTGCCGTCGAATCATCGTCGTCAGCGACACCTCCTGAAACTGTAAATCATGTTAAAAACAGCGAGTGCAAAGTGTTGTTAAAAGTAGTGCCTGTAAGTGTACATGGACCGAACGGTATTATAAAAACGAATGCGTTATTAGACGATGGTTCTACCGTGTCCCTTATCAGTGCATCGCTTGCGTCACGAGCCGGTCTGCGCGGGCGCCGGCGGGAGACGTTGCACGTGTGTGGTGCGTGGGACAACAGTGCGCTTGTATGCGACACAGACCTCTTAAACGTTTGTTTATCGAACTGTTACGGTGAGAAATTTGACATATGTGTACGTAGTCTTCAGAACTTTAGTGTACCTATACAAAATTATAATTTAGTTAATTTTAACATGTATTCTCATCTCTCTAGTATTAAAAACGAATTTTATTGTAGTACCTATGCACCTGAAATATTAATTGGTCAGGATAATTATAATTTAATGTTACCTTTAGAAATCAAAGTCGGTAAATGTAACGAACCTTGTGCCACTCGTACTCCACTGGGATGGTGTGTTCATGGTCGAGCACCTGCATCGCTCTCAAAGCACGCGTGTAACTCCACGCTGCATGTTACCGAGGTTCTATCAGGGTTGGCAGACACTCCATCAGAAGACCTACACGAAATGGTAAGAAAATCATTTTCTATCGAACATATGGGTATATCCGGAACACCGCGTCAGAACTCTAATGACCTGCGCGCTCTGGAACATCTTGAACAAACGGCAAAATTAATCGATGGTCGATGGTACGTGGGTTTACCGTGGAAGGATGCCAGCTGTCGGATGCCTGATTCAGAACTTACGGCTTTGTCTAGGCTGCATAATTTAGAAAAAAAAATGTCTTGTAACGCGCAGTACGCATTAAGGTATCGCGAACGTATAAAGCATTTATTAAACAATAATTTCGCTGAGGAAATTTTAGATACCACAAAAACAAATAAAACATGGTACTTACCTCACTTTGGTGTAGACAACCCTAACAAAAATAAATTACGTTTGGTTTTTGATGCAGCCGCGAAAGCGCAGGGTTTATCACTGAATGATTTCTTATTAACGGGTCCGGATTTGTTAATGTCATTATTGGGTATTATGTTGCGTTTCCGCGAGCATGACATCGCTGTTGTGGGCGATATTAAGGATATGTTTTTACGGGTTAAAATATTACAAACTGATCAGGACGCCCTAAGATTTTTATGGCGCGACAACCCTGAAGAACCCATAAAGACATACAAAATGACATCCTTAATATTTGGTGCGAACTGTGCGCCCTTTATTGCACAATTCATTAAAAATAAAAACGCTGAACGTTGTGAGTCATCGAAACCCGCAGCGGTTCGAGCTATTCGCGACCAGCACTATATGGACGATTATATAGATAGTCAACCAAACGAAATAACTTGCATTCAACTCGCTCGTGATATTATAGATATACACCAACAGGGAGGATTCGAGATACGTAATTGGTTGAGTAACAGCTCGAAAGTTTTAAATAGTCTACCTGAGGAGTCGCTCGCCAGTTCGGCAGCTACCGTAAAGATCGGAGCACAACATGAAGGTGAGCGCGCTTTGGGAATCATATGGTATCCTGATGACGACACTTTGGGGTTCGTCACATCATTTAAACGGATCCCTGAAGTTTTAATGAATGGTACAAAATGTCCTACAAAACGCGAATTATTGAAGGTGATTATGTCATTATTCGACGTGTATGGATTCCTTTCGCCATTCACTATTAATGGTAAAATACTGCTTCAGGAGACCTGGAAGTTAAATATTGGATGGGATGAAAACGTAAACATCGATATTTATGTAAAGTGGAATAAATGGTTGAAGTTATTAAAAACAATAAGTAGTATTCGTATACAGCGCTGCTACCGGCGATCTAATGCACAGATGTTTTGTAATAATGCAACGGGAGTTGGCGAGACGGATGACTCATTGTCACAGTTCAGAAGCGACTCATTCATTGACACATATATACCTGCGTCGCCGCAGGTACGCACAGAGCGGCCCTATAGCGAAACCGGTTATAATTGTTTACAACTTCACATTTTTTGCGATGCATCGATACAAGCTATGTGTGCGGTTGCATATTGGCGTTGGTTAGATCATAACAAACAGATAAGAGTTTGTTTTGTAGCGAGTAAATGTCGTGTTTCTCCGATTAAACTAGTAACAGTACCCAGATTGGAATTGCAGGCTGCAGTAATGGCTGCCAGGTTAGCGAATACATTACAGTCCGCACATCGAATTAAAACAGCTGACCGATACTTTTGGTGTGATTCCACAACTGTGTTACATTGGATACGTAACAACACACGGTGTTATAAGTCTTATATCGCGCATCGCTTGGGAGAAATCGATGAACTATCACGAATCAACGAATGGAGATACATACCTACATCTATGAACGTAGCAGACCTGGCCACTCGAGAAAATTATGACACTCTTCAGCTGGATGGCGAGTGGTTTAATGGACCATTATTTTTACACGAGACAGAGCCTTCGTGGCCTACTAGTAAAATTATACCTGTTGTCGAAGACTGTACCTTAGAATATGTAAACAATATTGTACCTACAGATTACTTACCTGTACCGGATCCGATGCGATTCTCATCTTGGATACGTCTTCTGAGAAGTATGTCGGTAGTGTTGAAGTTTATAAATAAATGTCAAGGAAAGGTCATTAATGAATGTGTTACCATGAAGGACGCCGAGAGGCTCCTCATACGCTATGCACAAAATGAATCATTTTACTCTGACATATCTGCAATTAAACATGGAGGATATTTAGAAAAAAGTAGTAAGCTACATACGCTGACGCCTTTTCTTGATGAACAGGGTGTACTACGCGTGGGCGGACGTATAGGAGCCGCCGAGGATATTACCTTCGACATGAAGCATCCTGTAATTTTAGATGGAAGAAATCAAGCGGCAAAATTAATAGTAAAACATTACCATGTGCGTGCAGGCCACGGTAATCAAGAGATGGTAGTAAATAACCTGAAACAAAAATTTTGGATTATACGATTAAGGCCTACTGTTAAAAAAATAACTGCTAAATGCATGTTATGTAAATTAAGGAAGGTAAAACCTCACATACCGATGATGGGTGACTTACCTACTGCCAGAGTTGCTCACCACCAAAGACCCTTTACACATTGTGGTGTTGATTTGTTTGGCCCCATGGAGGTTACGGTGGGAAGACGAAGGGAGAAACGGTATGGAGTTCTTTTCACATGTCTCACTGTTCGAGCAATTCATGTGGAAACTGTATCGACCCTCAGTACAGATTCTCTGATTATGGCTCTTCGCAGGATGGCATCACGGCGTGGATGGCCTGCACACTTGTACTCCGATAATGGGACGAACTTAAGAGGAGCAGATGCAGAGCTGAAGAAGTACGCCTCGGAGCTTGACGAGCAATCACTGCAGACCGCTGTGAGTATCCATGGCACCAGCTGGACCTTTATACCGCCGGTTAGTCCTCATTGGGGTGGGGCTTGGGAACGGTTAATTCGCAGCGTCAAGGTCACACTTAGAGTGGTCCTTAAGGAAAGAGCACCTAGAGAGGAGGTACTCAACACGCTGCTGGCTGAAGTGGAAGCTATCGTGAACGGACGTCCGTTAAGTCACGTGTCGGTCAACGTCAACAGCAAGGAGTCGTTGACACCTAACCACTTTTTGCTAGGCTCGTCTTCTATCACACCGCAGTTAGGCAACTTCGATGATTCTGACCTGTTCTTGCGTCGACAATGGCGTATAGCACAGAGGTTGGCCGATATGTTTTGGAGGAGATGGGTTACCGAAGTGCTACCAGAAATGATACCACGCCAAAAGTGGACCCAAGACGGACAGAGACCTCTTCAGGTTGGTGACTTGGTGTTCATCGCTGACCCTAATGCTCCTCGTAACGTTTGGCCGCGAGGTATTATAGAGGAGGTTTTTCCCGGTAAAGACGGTAGAGTGCGAGTGGTTCAAGTCCGAACTCAATTGGGTAGTCTTAAGAGATCTGTTGCTCGTGTCGCTAGAATTCCTATAGGAAGTTGAGTGCTGCATAGTCAGCACTGGGGTGGGGCTTATGTACGCGATGCAGCATTCAGACATTATATATAATAGTATAAGGTAGATTATAAGTCAGTCGTCCAGTTACCGCCGCTGCGATCGGCACGTGTTCTATCGCTCTGTAACATATTTGTAAACCCTATAGCTATTCCTTCAAGCAATAATATATCGTAATTTCAAAACAGTGTCACTAGTTTTGTTCTCCTGACCCATACAGCATGAATGTGGACGTGCATTACACAGTAGTAAGGGCCAGTTTTTGTTATATTCAATTTGAAAATCAAGTGCCAAAATGAATACGTTTTGTAAATAAATTTGTTATATATATATGTATAGATGTATAGAGAAGACAGAGGACAGGTCGACGCCATATATACAGATTTTGCCAAGGCATTTGACCGTGTGGACCATTCCATATTGTATATAAAACTTAATCATGCTGGTATACATGGTTGTCTTCTACGGTGGTTCGAGAGTTATGTGCACAATCGTTCGCAGCTAGTGGCGCTGGCAGGCTTTGAATCTGTGCCATTTATACCAGGCTCTGGAGTCCCACAGGGCTCTAAATTGGGACCATTATTATTTCTAGTGTTTATTAATGACCTTCTGGATTTGATTAAATGTGACTGCTTGGCCTATGCTGACGACATAAAGATTTATAGTGGAATATCTGAAACTACCGATTGCGCTTGAAGCTTCAAAGTGATCTTGATACTCTTCAGCAATGGTGTTTGGAAATTAAAATGTCCTTAAACGTGAAAAAATGTCAGTATATTACGTTTACTAATAAAATTAAATTCATTGATTTTAAATACTGTATAGACGGTGCGTACCTCGATAGAGTGTCTATTATTCGTGACCTGGGAGTCATTTACGATACTTCTTTGTCTTTCCGTCATCACGTGGATAATGTGTACAAAAGCCAACAAAATGTTAGGTTTCATAGTTCGAGTATCATAACCATTTCGTAACAGTTGCAGTATCATCCTACTGTACAATGCACTGGTCCGCAGCACTGTAGAATATTGCTCCACTATATTGTCTCCTTACTACTATACAATACTTACTTATAACTTAACTTACTCTATACAGATAAGGTGGAGTCCATTCAGACTCGCTTTGTAAGGTACTTATCCATAAAAAATGGCATCAGAAAAACTATTCCTGAATACATTGATAGGTTGTCTTACTTCAAAATGATCAACTTAAAAGAAAGACGAGACATACATGACTTAATGGTTCTACACAAAATTGTACATGGATCCTTAGGTGCTGAATTAATTAATCATTTTAATTTTAAAACGAGCAGGCGTATTGTGAGACATCCCTGGATATTTGAGACACCTATAACTACCCTGAATACTACCTTCAATAGTCCTCTTACACGTATGGCAAGATTGTATAATGAGAGAGCCAACGTATCTGACAATGACATTGATGTCTTCTCTATGAAATTTATATCATTCAGACACTTCCTACTCAGTAATGCTTTTTAATTTAATTTTTAGTTTTAACTTTTGTACTAATTTTTGTACAGTCACCCTCAAAAAGAAGTATACGTGGACAAAGTTACATTACAATGTGTACATCCATTATGTCAAAATATTCGAACCAAGTATAACGACTAAACATAGTATCTATAGTAACTAGTCAATTCCTAGTAAACATCGGGTTCAAAACGGTTGTATACGTGTCTGTTTCATAAGTTTGTATACACCTAATGGCCAAGTAACTACTCAATCTTCCAAAATAATGTATACAGCCATTGTTTAATAACGACGTAAACAAGTATGAATCGGTTCAACTTAAGTCCCTATACGTAGTTCTCATCGAAATAATAAAGTGGGTATTCCGATAATATTTATAGCAAAATACAAAGTTTAAGTACCGCTTTTTTAGTAATAACGACTCATATTTTACTATAAATAGACATCGAAAGTAAAAAGTTTATTTATAGTTAAGTTTATGATTTCATCAATGAGACAGAGATTCTTAAGTGTTATCAACGCTAAGGCTTTGGGATACGAGGTTTTGATTAATACATCTAATTATGTTTTTGTGTACTTCAACTTTTCATTGTTTTTATTTAAATTTTGCAAAACTTTTTTTTTTATTTCATATTTAAAAATGATCATTTCTCAATATTCCATACGCTACTATTAATCATCTAAACTAATATTATAAAGAGGAAAGATTTGTTTGTTTATTTGTTTGTTACGATTTAACTCAAAAACTACTTGATCGATTTTAAAAATTCTTTCATCGTTAGAAAGCTACATCTTCACCGAGTAACATAGGTTATATTTATTTACAGAAATAATTAAGGGTCCCTATTAAATTTGAATAATGTGACCCAAGGTGTAAATTTTTTTGTCATAAAAAGGTGTGTCTCATCGCATGCGCTGCGAAAACTATTGATGATAGAACAAAACAATGTACTACAATATTAAAGAACTTATATCTATAAAAAGTCCGCGATAGCATATGCCGATCTCCGACGGATAACTCACAATAACTGCTTTTACTATTAAAATTTTAGATTAAAAAGAATATTTTTTTGCGAAGCTTATCTAACCCATATGGTATTAATTTATATCTAAATAAATATGTTTGTTAAAACGGAAATTTAATATAGAATATTTGTTTTCTTAACTCTATATAGTTTAAACGAATATCTTAGAAGATATGCGATGTGTGAGACCCTCAGTGGGAGAGCCATGCTTCGGCACGTATGGGCCGGCTCGACTCCGCTCGTTACCACGGCCACACAGAAAACCGGCCGTGAAGCAATGCTTGCATTGCATTTCGCCGAGTGAGTGAGGTGAGGTTACCGGAGGCCCTAACCCTTCCCTCTCCTATATTCCCGTCTTTCCCCCCTCCCCCTCTTCCCACTCTTCCCCCCCCCCCCTTCCCCTTCTTCTTCTACTCCCACCTTAAAGGGCGGCAACGCACTTGTGACTCTCGAGTTGCAGGTGCCCATGGGCGGCGGTTGTCATTTACCATCAGATGACCCCCGTCTTGGTGGTCACCCATCCAAGACTGACCTGACCACTATTACTTAACTTTGTAATGTGCTAAGCTACTCGGTTACCACTTAGCCACGAGCTATGTAATATTATGATATAATAATAATAATTTGACACATCTCACATACGGCTGTCATATCCCAAACTAGGCGGAGCCTGTACTATGGTGACCAGACTGCAGATAAACATAAAGATATATTTCTACAAACAAACATATTATAGATACAAACACAGAACAAATGATCGTGCTCATCATACAGTTATTGCTCGAGGGTGTGAATCAAACCTACAACGTCTGGCTCAGCAGTTAGGATCACTAACCACTAGACCTTTAAATTTAATGTCTCTTTGCCAATTTTTCAATAAATACGGGTGTCATTTGTTTACGCCGTTATTAAACAATAGCCGGATAAACAGAGTTACATGATGGATTATTTAGGTGTATACAAACTTATGAAACAGACACGTTTACAACGTTTTGAACTCGATGTATACTTGGAATTGGCTAGTTACTGTAAATACCATGTTTAGTCGTTAAAGTTGATTCGAATATTTTGGCATAATGGATGTACATATTTTAATGGAACATTGTCCACGTATACTTCTTTTTGAGGGTGACTGTACTATTATTATAATTAGATACAAGATATATCTAAGATATGGTTAGACTTCTCGATTTGTGATTTATCTAATGCTTAGAGTAACTGTTATGATTTCACCATAAACAAGTAGTCTCTTTAATGTACAATGTAATTTAAATGTCATGCATGCCTGTGATTTGTTTAATTACTTTGACAATGTTAAATTAAGAAAGTCTCAAGTACAAAACATTGTAGTTACACAGTTGGTATGCTTAATAAATAAATAAATAAATAAACTGATGAATCGTCGTACTTTTAAACCAATTGCTTCAAGAAGTAACTGCCATAAAACTCCGGTACAGAAGGGATTCGTTATGTTCTTTTTCTCGTTTCCATTATCAGTAAAAACATAAACTGGCCAGGGAATTACATTTAAGTGATAAAATACTATAAACTAAACAAAATATCGTAATTTCATTATAATTATTACTTTTCTTGCAAACAATCGTTTTATCGTGAAATGATACATCCATTGAACAAACAAAATCTAGATATTAAGATTACTGAATGAAATAATATAGAAGTTGTAATAATATTCTAGAATGGCGAAAGTAGACGCATTCAAGTGTTTGGGTTATTTGTTAACGCGGCATTTACAAAGTTTCGCGGTGGTTTCAAGGTTCACCCCACTATCGATTATGAAAGGTAAAATTAAACTTTCTTTTTACTATATCCACTCGTTTTTAATTTAAACTGTATTTACTGCTGCTGATATATATTAAAGATATTTCAAAAGTCTTACTCATTTCAACCAACTGATGTTTTGTGAATTAATGGGGATATGGAAAATGAACAATAATTTCATATGAGCGCAGTAAATATTTTATGGCAGTAGCGACCTTCGTTAAGGGTGTTATCAACAGAAGGCAGAAAATATGCAGTAAGAAAATCTTTAGTTTGATCAGATGGACTGCTGGTTTACATGATGGTAAAGTAGCTTTCTAGACCATCGTGCAGCTGTGAGTATGGTCTCAGATAATCAAAATCGGATTTTCTGTGGAAACATAACTATCAGCTGCTAAAAGATGACTTTTTTTCGAGGAACTAGAGAGAGCCACCACTTTTTGGTATCGGCTAGAGAATTCGACGGACGAACGGAGTCCCTTATCCTAATACCAAGTGGACGTTACATCCTCGCAGAAGGACTCAAATTCACGAATTTCCGTTTACAAGGCAGAAATGTATTGTAAAAAAATTATTTTTAGCTAATTTCGTTTTATTCTTTTGCAGAATACGCAATATATATTGGTCGTGCATTAAAAAGAAATAATGCAAGTGCTATGTATCCTCAAATAAGAGAATTAGTCCTGAAGTATGACAGTTTTTTTAATGATGAAGAAGGAGATGAATTATTGGATAGTGTTGTAAAGCTTCAGCACTATTCTAAAAATGAAGAAAACTATGGTAATATAAACGTTTTTAAAACTATTATTTAATATTGCATTAAACAAACGAAGGCAACTGAAATATTTAATTATGATGACTAAAGTCAAATCAGGCAGGGTCCACTCATTTTAGGCCCAGTTTGACACACGGTGTGATTTTAACTTCAACTATGCTATACTTCAACTATAAGCAACTATCCTATTATATAGCCTCATCATATCATAGTTAATCGTCTTACAAGTCTTAACAATAGGTTTTTAATACTATTGACATCATAGGAGTGTATAACTATTTATAGAAGTCTTAAGTATAAGTCATTACTGTTGGCAAAAGCTATTTTGTATGTAATGCCACCTTGGTTGTATGAAAAAGTTTAATATTACCCTCGACTCATGATAAATCATCCTCGGATTAATACAATGGATACATGATTAAAATTCGAATACTTTAATATAATTCAATTATGCGTATACATACATAAGTTATGGTGTAACCATTACAACCGACTATTTTACATTTTAGTTGAGATGGCTGTTCCACTGGCTAGTTCTTTTATTGACGCAGTTCTAGCTCCCACAGAGCGCTTGTGTGGGTCGTACCAACTAAAAACTTTAATTGCAGAAATAAATCAAGCTTATAGGTCACATTTTCCAGATGCCACCAGAACTATTGATACAGTAATGAATTTGAATAGAAGTAAGTGCGAACCATTACAGCTTTTATTTACGTTTTTATTCCTTTTTGGTTTCTTCTCACTTGACTTGAAGTAAATACTGTAAACCTCAGTATCGGTAATGATTTGTGCATGCATGTATTGTGTTACCTGATTGACTTTTAGCTAACACACATTTAATAGTTGCTAAACTGGGCATCTCTGTGATTTTTTCTACCCATTATAGCAAATGTCAAACAGAGAATAGGCTCTAGAAAATGGAAGCACGGAGGTAAATTATAACATAATTTTTTAGGCCACATATGAAAACAATCATAAGGTTTTCGTTTCTTTACTAAACTTAAATGTCTCTTTATTAATTTGTGATATCTATGCCAACATAGTGATTAGCCAGAAATAATTTAAGATCAATAAAATATTAAGTCATTTAGTTTAAAATACAAATCACTCAACAGGCTTTCTGTGACGGAACACCGTGTCGTTTTCAATTCGAGTTCAGCACCTTACGGAAGGGTGATATTCAAAAATGGCGGTGTTTTATCATTTCATAAATGGTTTGATTTACTAAGAAATATTCCCAATGTTAAATTTTGTTACAGGCAGTGATTTAACATTAAAGTCGCCTTTCGAACAATCAATGAGTCCATTTAAGAAGGAGTCAATACCTCAATTCACTGAAATCGTTCATGCATTCATTTTAAAATACCAAGAGCTCTTTATTGAGTTTGCCAAAGATCACATAAATAGCAAGGAACCAAGATTATCATTGGAGACCAAAAAACTATGATAAGTCAGGCCATACTTCAAACCATAATAATAGTCTCAGAAGAAGTCGAAGAAGACATAGGAATCGAAAATTTAATAAACAATCAACAGAAAAACCAATTAACCAATATAATTTGAATTCAACACATTTAAAAAAAATGTAAATAGAATAGAAACGTCATAAACATGTCAATCATGGAAATTAAAAATATGTGCATAACTTAAGACAAAAAAATTGATAATCATGAAAATGTATGTTTGAAGAAAATAATTGAAAAGACTACATTATTGTTCGAAACAGTCTCACAACCACCACAACTGATATTAACTATGAAAATCACTAACCAACAGTAACTGCCAAGTTGTTCGTACCTATAATTACTATGCGCTTAGCTCTTACCCTTTTACAACCCTACTATTCATTAATATTTATCAATCGACCAATAGCATTAGCGTTCTTGGTATAACCAGTCAAAATAATACCTATTAACTTATTTTTATTAAATAGTGAACTGTGTTATCATCTATTATGGTTTGCCCCTATTTTTAATTAAATCGATAAAAGGTTTTTAATGTGGAGATAACATTATTTATTATGATCATGTTGGAACATGTATTAATTTAAGGTAATAATGTTACATTCTTTACCGATAGGTAATGCAAGATTATTCTCTGGTGTTGAATAAGTTTTATTCTAACTTTTAAACTTTCGCATTCCATGATATAATTATGTATCTATATATACGGGAATCAACGCGATTACGAAATAAGTATTACATACCTCTAAATTGAATGATGTTTCGACCAGTGCACCCTGGTAATAATAAAATATCCTTAAATATTTTTATTTAGAAGTAGTTAGAGTACCTATTTCGTGGGAGAGCCATGCTTCGGCACGTATGGGCTGGCTCGACTGGAGTGATACCACGGCCTCACAGAAAACCGGAAGTGAAGCAATGCTTTCATTGCTTTTCGCCGAGTGAGTGAGGTTACCGGAGGCGCTAACCCTTCCTCTTCCTCTCTCCCTTCCTCGCACCTTATTCCTCCCTTCCCCTCTCCCACCTTAAAGGCCGGCAAAGCACTAGTAACTTTTGAGTTGCAGGCACAGAGTACATTTATAAATATGAAAGTTGCAGGTGCTCATGGGCGGCGGTAGTCATTTACCATCAGGTGACCCGTCTGCTCGTTTGCACCCTATAACATAAAAAACCCTACATTTATTTATTTAATACTTAAAATCTCTTGTTATTCATTGAAAAAAAACGTAGTTAAATATAATAAATTTGAATAAAACTTATAATTACGGTGGAAAATAAGTATAAGACCCGCCTGATTCCAGGACACTCGCATGCGAACTTTAAGAACCTATACAGTCCTTTATTGAATCCCATTCTGTAGTCCCTCGGGAACACTTCGGCAAAAAAATTAATCAACAGTCACACAAGTTTACAATATTTCTCACTTTTTATTTTTAGTAACTCTAATACAGAGTAACTTATCAAGGTAAATTTATGGGCTGCGCTGACTTTGTCATTAGATGGACCCAAGTTGGTTTTGGAAGGTACAACATTTTTTAAATGTTTATCTGATTCTACACTTGGCTTTTAAAAACGTGTATGATTCTTTGACAATATGAGTTCGTTCATGTTTAAGCACCACATTTTCTAGCTTTAACCACGATGATCCTCTTATTGCATGTCCAATAATAGCTGTCTTTAATCCACCTTCAATACAGGATATGGTTCCGATTCTATTGTACACTCGACTAAACTAAAACCTGACTTAATTTCTTTATATGAAATCAACCCTGTTTTCTTCGCAACAAGGTCTATTTGTTACTGGCATCTGTTTCCCAGCGCCACTAAATTTCACTAAAACCTGTCAACATATACTCAACTTTATTTCCACGCAGCGAGAGTCCCCATTTGTTCAAATGCCGTATAATTAAGATGACGTTATTTTAATCGACACCTACGAAGACGCTTACTAAAAACACAGAGCAAAAGAGATGGCATTCAACGGATAGCGGCTCTCGCTACGTGGTATTAAAGTTTATTTAAGCGTGTCAGACTTTAGTCGACAAATAAATTGCTTATTTCGATAGCGACATATGTTACCTACTTGTTTAAATTTGAAATAAGACCTTGTTTCAAAATGTACAAGGTTTACATTTTGTATGAAGAAAATTTTGTCAATTATAGTCAAGAGAGTAATACGACAGAATTGACACCATTGTGTACCAAATAACTCTTAAATTTATTAAAATTTTTAAACACCATTAAATAATTCAAACGGTCATATTTATAATATTCAGTTTGTCTTTGAACAATCAATATTCAACAAGCATAAAATTAACATAAAATATTGAATAAATATGGCATTTCCAAAGGAATTGCATTAATATAATACTTTCAAACATTTTTCGACAATAAATCCTAAACTTTACATTGTAATTTCACACTATTAATCTAAAATAGCCATACATTTTAAAAAGATATCATTCATTTTACTATATATTAGATTTTTATTACAGGATTTTAATACAATTTCATGTATGTTTACATCGATAAACCTAGTAAAATATTTGACCATAACGCGCGGCAGAGGGAAAAGATAACAAGGTTTGTTCTTACAGAGAGTAGATAATAGTATTAGCGTAGGACTACCAAGGACTGTAAATGTCACAAGTCTATATCCTATTTTATGTGTCTTTATGTACTCCTTAGTTTTCTTATGGTATAGTATAATTCGTTAGTTTATGGTATTTTAAAATATGACTATGACAGTTTCTTGGCAACAAGGTTATTGTAATTATAGCTCTTTGGTTATTATACTTTTACATTACATTTGTTAAGTTCAATATATTTTCCTTAGAAGTAACAAAGAAACTCAATAAATGAAATAATTCTATTAAAGAAACCAAAACATGAATGGCTATTCTGAGCTTGTTCATTCACCAATACAGAATTTTAAATAAAACATGGAATATAAATAAAACAAGTACAAGGTCCGCTGTCGATGTGTCTCATAATATTTACGGACCCAAACCTTCTGAGAGTCAAAAGCATATTATTACGCTACATGGCCTTTTAGGATCTAAAAAGAATTGGAAATCTTTAAGTATAAAAATAGCATCTACTACAAATGCATGTGTGATAGCAGCAGACGCCCGCAACCACGGAGATAGCCCTCATGACAGTGCTCATTCCTACCTTGATCTGGCTGCCGATTTGTCACAATTACAAGAAACATTATCAATAAAACAAAGTCACATTATAGGACACAGTATGGGAGGCAGGACAGGAATGGCTTTAGCTTTACTTGAGGTATCGTTTTTCTACGTATTAACTTTGAAATAAGCGCCGTTTATTAACAATTGAACTTCTAGGCTACCTTCTTGCTGAAAGATTTATTTGTGGCCATAGTTCACCACATTGATCTAGTGCGGGGTGGCAGACTTCACTTAATACCAATGAAGAGAATCAGGTATGCAAGTATGCACATAAACTTCGTATACTAGCGTAATAGACGAACAGTCTCTTGATTTTCGCGTGACCGAAACTTAAATGTTTGTGTGTGCGAGTTTTACGGATGTGTGAACAAGGTTGCCATCTTCATTTTTTAGGAGATCGTACCATACACTAGGAAAAATCGTATTTTGCCATAAAATCTAGAAAAAAAGTGCGCATTGAAATTTCAATAAAACTATAGCAAATTTAGTCAAATTTTAATAAAACTTAAGTAACTCACTTAAGTACGGAATATTGTTTTAACTATAAATCAATATTTAACATAATATGGTTAGATATTAAATATTTGGAATTAATATATGTGTTTATTTAAATGTGAACAAGAATTTTCTGGACTTTGATTACCAGAATCTGGACACTAATTTGGCAACTAAATTCAATGAAGAAGTTTATTTTTGCCATAGGTTATTGCATAGTGCCATTTATGTTTTTTTTGTAGAATCTGGCCCTGAAAGTCCTTTTATAAAAAGTATTATATAAAACACTATCAGAGTCAATGAGCGTATACGCAGGAGCAATGTATTTATTCTTTTGTAGATGTAGGTAGTTATTTTAATTTGAACAACATCTCGCCAGAAGGCTTGAAATAGGTATATGATCCATATTCCTTAATAATTATGTTGTCCAGCCAACAAAGTCCCATTCACTGTTTCTGTCATAAATTTATTACGGATTCGTGTTTTCATTAAATTGACGTGACTGAATACTTGTCCAGTGCCTAAAGCGTATTGTAGTGCTCCTTATATATTTAGTATAAGTGTCACTCACTTCGAAATTGGTCCACTGGTAAAGTCAAATCTAATTCATTAAAATTGACTAAAAGATTTTTCTGTTCTGTTAAGAAGCTTGAAAAATTTGGAAAGATCGTATATTTTGCGTACGATTTCGAATATATGATCGTACATCGGAGCAGCTCCAAAAAGGTCGTATAAATACGATTTAAATCGTACGGTTGGCAACACTGCGTGTGACTGAGTTTTAATGTAGGGAGATTGACATCACCGCAATATCAATATAAAAAAATCGGCACTATTTAAATGGCTATGGATTGGTAGTATTTTGTATGTTATGTTGCTGTGTGTTTGTATGTATTTTGTTTTAATGACAGAAGTGGAGAAAGTATAATAGAATAATAATTTAAATTTTCATCCTAATATTTTTTTAAATATTTTCTAGCGTTAATTGCTAGGTTCACAAAATCACAAAATTCTAAAGAGGAGAAGAGAGTACGCTCTTCTTCCTTAGGATTGAGTAGCTAGAAACTATGTAAATCCGATATTTTGAAGTGGTGGGGTTGTCATAAAACAAAAAAAAAATGATTATAGGGCAATGTGCCACTAAAAGTGAATAATAGCTGTTGCCTTGCTGTAGTTAATATACGAGTCTTTACCAAGCCGTTTCTGGAACGCTCGATGGAGTTAGTGGCTCACCGTCCAGCCGGTTCGCTAGATGCGGTCAGTCTTGTTAGAGTGGTTGGCGTTAGCGGGTAACGTCATCGCGCGTTCTATCCCTACCTACCTATTTTGTAAACTTTTTTTATGGCACGAGCACGAGTGATGCCTTTACTTATACTTATGCCGAAGTCGGCATAGCAATGAATGCTGCTGATTTGCAGCATATCATTGATATGCAGCAGAAACAGCGTGGGTGATAGCACGCAGCCTTGAAGGAATCCAGCATTCACAGACTTCAAGTCGGAGCCTGCACCGTCGACAACGACCTTGATGCTTCCACCTGCGAGAAAACTGGTGATCCATTTGCATTTCTCGGAAGCTCATTGGAAGGAAAAAAATTCAGTCGCAATAAAGAGTTACTGCCCCGTGACTCATACAAAACTTGCTTCAATGATATGGGCACCTATGGGAACCAACGTAGGCATCCAGTTTAGGCATATCCTAAGCTTCCACAAGCCTATACATGTTACTTACCACCTACATATGATGACGCTCTCTGCACCAGTCTGAAGTGTACCTAATATATTATTGTGCCATTGTTCAACCTTATTATGAAATCCCAACCAATTCAACTCTGTTATTTGCCAAAGTAAAATGTCTACATGTTTTTTTCTGTATATAGAAAAAAATACTGTTTTCATAAATCAATATTTATTTACAAATTGCTGACCCGTCAGAGGTCGTTGTGTCACAAACAGTTGGATAGTGTCCCACTAAAAACCTTGACGTCAAGTCAAGGTTTTTAGTGGGACACTGTCCAACTGTTGCATAATAGTGGTTGTTGTATAACTATTTTCTTACATACGTATACATAAATATAAAAAAACGTCAAATTGACATTAAACCATTTATAAGGCTTGCCCTGTTATGTTTCACGCTTGCGCTACGTATTCAACGCGTATATAAAGTTTAGTGTCGGTACTGTTGACTGTTGGGGAGTTCCTTTTGAGCCAATCCTGGTCGCAGGATAGGCTTAGATTAAAATCTTATTGATTCCTATACACTGTAAATTTATAGTCGTTTTGGAAAATAAATTTTATCAATAAATAGATCGATTTACTATATACGATCGAAATTACTAAACGAATACTTTTTGTATTCGTTTAGTAATTTAAAAATATTTTTCTTGTAAATATCACAATTTATCTCGTTTGCAAACAATAAATGAGAACTTGTGATATCGGCACTCTTTGATCAGTGACCGTAATCGGTCACTACATTTCACTATGATCGATTTCATTCAATGTTGTACACATTACGGAACTAAATCGCGCAACATTTAAAAATAAAAAAGTTTCAGGCGTCATTACGGCGGGACAACCCGGTGCCATTTCAACTCACGCGCAACCGCGCTCCCCCCACAGCCCCCGGCAGTTCAATTCACCACTGGCGATCGCAACCGGATCAACCTTAAATTGTATTATTGCTTACGTGGCCACGAGAAAATAAGTCATTAGTATGAAATTGCCAATGCAAAGTTTAGCAATGATGCAACTGTATGCTGTTGCCTGTTCCTGTTCCGTCCATTATCCATTTTAGCTGCAGTTCATGCGCAAGATCAAGAACGATCGAATATGATATCCTAGAGTGGTTCGAGTAAAGAACAAGAATTTAGCAGACTAAATGTCCCTGGATAGAAATCTTGTACATCTGTAAAGTAGAAACTTGAGGTCGGAAATAAAAATCGGAATTGTATCGAAGCCTGCAGAATCGTTTTTGAACAATTGTTTCGATATAAGGAAGTGATAATAATTTAAACTCTCAATAGGGATGTAACTTGATTATTTTGTAAATACTTACAGTCCGTTCACTGTGTTTGTTTTTATGATTAACATAATCAATACAGTTATTTAACTTAAAATAATTTTGAAATCAAAGACATAATTAGAGCTTGGCGTATGTCGATGAAGATTTCAAGGGTTGACATTTTGCATTTTAGATTGCCCTCTATGTATGAGAAAACGCGATGTAGTGTTTCTATTAATTTGCCGATCGAGAAAGAGGAGGTTGTTACAGTTCCATTAGATTTTTTATCAATTATACTAATAAATCTTCCTCAATTACCCATAATTCACACCACTTTCATAATTTCCAATAGTACCTTTTTTGTTTAATACAGTATTATTTAATTAAACAGGACCATAGATCGTGTAACAGACCAGCCGGAAAACCACGTCAAAAAAAACGCACCAAGTGCATTTCACTCACCTTACTGGTGGGGTGGCAACTCATACATATTATGCAAAACAAGATTTTCTCAACTTTTTCAATTCCTGTCATGTCGCAGAAATTGTAATTAAAAAAAAAAACTGTCAGTCGTAGGATTGCACGTCAGAAGGAAAACACATTTTTTAAAGACTAATTACTGACAAAACTCAATGTTTAGATTAGCGCCCTCTAGTGGATCTATACCATACAATACATAAGTATATATCTAACTACAGTAGTATTGCGCAGAATCCACAGACGCGAGTTTAACATTTTTTACTCATCCCAAAAAGTGCACAACGCCGCTAAAGAAGTTTTCACTTCAGAAGTATCAGACAATTTTTATTAATAATTGCATAATCTGCAATACTTATTGGACATATTTTGAAAATTTGAAAAAAAAAATTACACTATGAATTGAAAATGTACTTAATTTTTGCATATCAATATGATCTTAGCTTAAACTGGCATTAATAGGTGCGTTTACGATAGAGAGGTGATTTATATTCAACCTGTTAATGAAATATTTTGTGTGTTCATTTTAAATATAAATTAAATATTTCCGCTCCTATTTCATCGTGTTTTTTTTACAAGCTGTAGTAAAGACTGGGATATACCCGACAGTACCTATGTAATATATATAAACAAATTAGTTTTTTTTGCAGCCTGCAAGAGTTCAAAGTCTCATTGCAGTAGATATATCTCCGATACCTAGAGCAATTCCTCTCGATTCCGCATTTCCAAATCTCATAGCGGCTATGAAAACCGTAAATTTTGAAGGAGCTGATAGTGGACCTAAAGCGAGAGCCATTGCAATGAAAACATTGGTGGATGCGGGTTTTAACGAGGGGTCTTTGGGTTTCATTTTAATGAGTGTAGGAGAACTATCGGATAAAACTTTTGGATGGAAATATAATATAGATGCCTTGGCGAATAATTTTGGTGATATTGCGAGCTTTCCAAAAGAACTTGAAGGAAAACAGTATCCAGGACCAACGTTGTTTATTGGGGGTGGAAAATCGGACTATTTAAAGTAAGACATTAACTTTTCTAAACTACCAAGGTGATAAAGCCCATATTTGATAAAAATGTATATGCTGCATTCAAAACTCTTAATCAGTCATAAGTACTTTTAACTAACAAAATAAGTCAATTGTACTAACTCTGGCAATGGCCATTAGCAAAGATGAAAAAAGAAAGGAGATCTTAAGGAGACTCTCTAGCCTAGCTTCCTGCAGCTATTGGTTGAGAGCCTTTTGCCACAATCGATGGCTCCCTTATTCGAAGGCGACGGGGAGGAGAGCGCAGACGGGATCCTTACCCGAGTGCCGGCTTTGGCCTTCGACCACACGGGTGGCCCTGGATAAGACAGAGGCCCATTTATTCCATGGGCCCTGTCGTAGTACGGCCCTTTGTCCTCGTACCCGCGATCGTACATTACTTCTGGCAGCTTGCTCCAAAGCAGGTCGGCGCTGCGTCCGCCATTGGGTGGCTTATGGTCAACTTGGGTGGATTCAGCGTCGGTACGACACGGCTATACACGGGGGTTTTCCCAAAATAGGGTGCGCCCCTGGCGTTACAGCTTAGAGCCATAAGCCAAAAGCCGGGACTCCCCCATGGGATTTGGAGGCAGAAGTTTATCAACGGACGGTAGAGTACCGAGTGGGAAGCTGCAGTCGGCCCTCGCAAGAAGAGGTACGCGAGTGGAGTGAGGCCGTGAGATCCCCCGAGTAGGTTTCCACGCGCACAAAAAAAAAGGTTATTTGCAGTCATCACTATTAACCAATGTTTTTCAGATAAAACTACTTTTGACCGATTAATAGTTTTAATTGTAATAAATATAATAGACATTGTGTTGATTAAATGCTGCTCAACGGAAAAAATAAGAGCTTATATAAAGGTAAATGAAATGATAGCGGTAAGCAAAGATAAAAAGTTACGGCACAGCACATTTCTGTTTAAACTGAGCCGCTCGACTGGAGAAGTAACTTCATACTACAAACAGAAACTCCGGTACAGTCATCGCAATTCTATACTGTTACCATAGTGTTACTACTGAGTACTGAATAGTTGAGAGTTGTACTTACGTCTTTGGTCAGATTATTCCGATAAAGATATATAAAGATATTATAGGTTCCTCTTTAATTTACTACTGTGGCAATTTAAGCGTATATGTTCTTCATATATTTACAATATATTCTATGTATGCACAATGCATTTAGAGTAACGCCTCTTTCGTCTATCTATTTATCAATTATTTATGATATCGCTATGAAATCAGTCAGATTCACGATCAGCTACGAAAGACACTGTACGGGATTAATATTTATAGGACGAACCAACGAAAGATTGTTCATATCGCCCGTCTTAGACTGAAATGCATTAGAATTTAATTGTGGTACAATTCAATTCTGTTGCATTTAAGTGAGCATATACAGGAACGGGATAAACGGGAATGGCAATATACTAGCAAAGTTCTCAGACATGTTTAAATTTGTCTCTTGGTCGCTCAGTTGGTTGAGGGGGTTTCAAATCTTATTGACTATAGGAAATACAAAGAAAATTCATAAGCCACCCTACCCATAAATTTAGTCTCTCCAGGACAGCGAAGAAGGAAAACTTAATGGTCATGTAAAACACAAACATTTAAATATAAAACACTTTTATTTCAGACAATATGATGAACCAGCAATCAAAAACTATTTTCCAGAAGCATCACTAACATACATTCCACATGTGGGTCACAACGCACATATAGAAGATCCAGCTGCATTCCTTAAAATTGTTTTTGATTTTTATGCTAAACATTTATGATGTTGTTGCGATAGGCAAGGTTTTTTAAATATGGGTTGTTGATATTTTTTTAATAATTTGCATGTTTTTTGAATTTTCAAACTGTTCTTACTTACGAAAAGTTCATCATGTAATGCAGTCTTTCTCCAGTATAGTAAAATAATGAAATGTCCTTGCAAATAAAAATCAATAGAAGATAGCTTTATCAAACACTTGATTTCTTAATCTGAACATTTTTAGATTATTAAAATTTTCCGGTACCCGAAGAAGTGTGGACCGTTGAACTAGAGTTATGGTTAAATTGTCATAAAAATTTATTGTTATCAGTTTAAGTACCATCAAAATAAATCTATTATCTTTCTCCATCTTCCTATATTTTCCCAATGTATACTATCATATTGACATAACATACCACCTTCTTTTTTACTAGGAAAATGTTAAAACAACTTTTTATTGCCAGAATTCTTTCAGTTTTTATTACTATTTTTTCTACTTGAAATCGTACCTTTTTGATATTTGTATCCAGAATTACTTTGTCTAAATTCTCACAGTAGAAGGAGTGCCATGAACATTTTTAGATTGCAGATTAGTAGGAAATGTGTATCATTTCTTAGATTTTTTAATCTTATTATTGTATACTTATGTTTGTCTATATTGTTTTCATATACTGAGTATTTTATTTTTCAATAGCCATTATCTTAATATTATCTGGCTTTGAATTCACTTGTGTGATTGAGCTGCTACTCAGGCAGACTATCCAATCATCCTACAAGGCTCTTGATATTATTCAGCTTGCCAGCATTTTCTCAATATTTCTTCGGCTATAAAGTGAGGTACCGTAAAGTATTTGTTTCGTAACCAATAAATTCCATGCCTTAATATTCGATGTTAATATAAAAAAGTTAATTTTAAAAATAAAATTACCGCAATTTATAACTTTATTTCATCATATTTTATAAACGTTGTACTTTATAATCAAGTACACATTTTATTTTCTCTACACATAATTTCTTTACGACTCTTCATTTATCCAGACCAACGGTTATTGCCATGGAATAATGCATCCTTCAACATGACTCGTAAATACATTTCTTCATCACTATAACTAGACTCCCCTATTATTTTATCTAGTAATGCTTTATTCCGTCCTTGCTTTGTGAAGTAAGCTGATTGTGCAAATTTTTTATTTAATTGAGTAATATTGCTTTTCTCGAAACGTATAGTATAATTTCCATTATCATTTTTTAAACTACTTTTCGTAAAACTAGGTGTCAAAATATCCAGGTTGCTACTATTTACACCTCTGATGGGTTTTAGCACACTCTGAAAACGTTTTTGGATTTTATTTTGTGTGTTCCAAGATGCACTTTGCCCCGTAAAATTAAACTTCAAAAATTCTTCCGTCTTTTTTTTAGAAATCTTTTGGGTAAATATCTTGTTAAAAATTCTTTCAGATATTTTATTCTTATGTATACTACGGTTGGTACTACGCTGTGATGTACATGTTTTTCGTTTGTTGTGGTTATGTTTGCGTTCTTCACTGTTTCTATAATGTTTAGCAAATTCCTGAAATATTGTTGGAAATTTTACAAAAAGGTGGCTTATGTTTCTTCTGTAATTGCATTTGATATGTTTATATTCTTTACATATCGATTTGTGCAATACTGTTGGAGTCACCGATTTGCTTTCTGTAACAATTTTATTTTGTGTTATTAATACTTATGTTATCATAACGTCGGTAAACTAATTGGTTTCAACGCGCCATATAAATTTAAAATGAAATTGAATTTAAAAAGTTAGAAACGAATAGAGGTTTGTTACATATCTAGTAGTAATTAATCTTTTGTTACTATTGTACTAACCACTATTTAATTGTGAAGAGATATGTTACTTACATTTTTTTTTGATAATAAATAACTTGTATTGTATAACAATGTATTATTTTTACTAAATACAAATTTGGAATACGTTAAGTGTGTAAGAAAACTCGATAGATTCCCCACCATATTGCATATATTTTTATTCTTCAATGGACTTTAATTTATTCATAGTAGAGAGACGCGTTAAAGATGATGATGAAAAAAGAGAAGACAAGTTTCAAGGCGTGTTCAAGTGATGTATGATAACCAATTTTGTGTCACGTGCATCTGTGTGAGCTCACTCACATGAAAATATCTAACGGTATAAATCTTTGTTTATGCTATTTAAATACGTACCAATCAATGAATCCATTATAGTTTTACGAGCTGACCTGTCACCGAGTGGATATTGTGTGGAATAAGCCACATTTATGTCTTTAATCAATGTTTTAAGAAAAAATGTACCACATAGACGTTTAACTGGGGCTATGAACTTATTTATAAAGTTTTCACATATTTTCCTAGTTTGATCCTTACCTGAGAATTAATGAAATAGTATGTATAATAAGTTAGACAATTTGTTTATAATGATCTAATGTCAAATTATTTATAAAGCATCCGTGTTCTAACTTGTTTGTAATATAATAATTAATTTGGCAGCTAACCCAAGGATGAAAAACTGCTATCCAAATACGCTACAAGCCCTAAATTGCCATCTAAATCTCTCCTACTAATAAATCTTGTCACAGCTTAAACACTACACGAAATTAATTGCCTACAACTGACAATACCCACAGAGAATCGGGGTTGTATATAATCTTCTACTTATGCCTGGTTGTATGTGACGCACATGATGGAGCGAGCAGGTATTGTAAGATTTTTTTTTTGTTTATATAAGGCTTTTTTAATATTTGGCAATCAAAGGGAGCTATGGACAAAACCTATGTTCATCAATGACTTACTATTGTAATATTTTGATCAAATCACTCGTGAAATTCACTTTAGTTAGACCAGTCGCGGCCTTAATTAATTCATTTTAATATTAAAATTTGTTATCAACTACAATTACCTCTGGCTATAATATCATAGGCTTCAATAATTACAACACTATCGAGTAACTGGTCACCTTCTTTGTCGGTATACAAACGGTCGTAGGTTAAAATTACTTTCTCAGCATCATTGTCCAAAAAATAGCTTTCATTTAAGGCAATGAAAACTCTACGCATGAATCCTGTGAAATCAAACTTAATTTTATGTAAGTATTTTTTATGTAATATAATTTATTAATTTTACAATTTAAGATTATAAAGTTGGGCCTGCGGGCAACAAACTTTTGGGGAGATCAAGCAACATAGGGTACCAGGGAAACACCGTATTATAGGACGAAAAGGTATTTTCCATCTCAAAAATGGTTTTGCCGAATGTCGTAAATCCAAAACTTTTTTCATAGTTTTACATTCTCAGATAAAAGTACCATCTGATTAAACAGTGAATTATATAATATATTAAATTTAAATAATATATAATGTAGAAATTTGACTGTAGTATTTTCATACCGACTTATTTACTCGGTCCCTGTAAAAAAAGTTTACTGTAAAATTATTTTAAGTTTTCAAACAGTATATTAGTATAATTCATTTTTAGGTTGTTAAGAATATTTCGTTTACAACTAGGTTGTTTTTGAAAAAAAAACTTAAATGTCCGTTCCTTTAAATTTCAATTGACGTTTTTTTTTTGTTACCGAAAGCTGCTGATAACAAGTTAATCACCGTATTAGATTAATTAACTATTCAGTGTTATATAGAGACTCGCCTTTCCCCGTTTCAACTGCGGTTATGGTCACTGCTCCTTTCCCAAGGATAGTAGGGTGGTGTAACACAACCTATAACTTTCCTCAATAAATATTATATCCAATACAAATAATTATTTCAATCTGACTGGTAGTCAAAGAGATTACTGCGTTTAAACAAACAAACAATCAAACAAATTTATTTTTGTCTATTCGTGTCATTTGCGGATTAAAATGAACTACTTTTTGTAATTTTTTTACACTTTTTAAGATTTCTTTCTTTTTTTTTACACACGGCCGTCTGATCCCAAATTAGGCAGAGCCTGTACTATGGTAACCGGACTGCTGATAAACATATTTACATATTTCTAAAAACATACACATTATAGATAAATTACGCTCAGACATAGAGCAAATGATCGTGCTCATCACACGATTATTTGTCCTGGGTGGGAATCGAACCCTCTGGCTCGGCAGCCAGGATCACTAACCGCTAGACCAACAGGCCATTAGTATCAATAATATATATATATATTATCCTACTAATTTTATAAACGCGAAAGTTTGTAAGTATGGATGGATGGATGTTTCTTACTCTTTCACGCCAAAACTACTGAACCGATTGCGATGAAACTTGGTATGTAGATAGCTGGAGACCTGGATTAACATATAGGCTACTTTTTATTCCGATATTCCCACGGGATTGGGACTTACGCGGGTGAAACCGCGGGGCGCTGCTAGTGTCATATATTTTTATTAAAACTTAGCTACCCATTTTATTTTAATTAATATTATAAATGCCAAAATAAGATTGTTTGTTACGCTTTTTCGTCTTAACTATTCCACCGAGCATCGTGAAATTTTATTCACTTTTTTCACAATTATTTAAATTTAATTAACAGATAAATCTCTTCCTATAAAAAAATCGATAAGGTCACCTGAGAAAATTGCGGATTTATTAGATTACTTAGAAACTACCCTAAATACGAAAATTCTACCATAAAGAATTTTTTATTCAAGCAAAATTTATCTTATAAAGTGGTAGCACAGAGTGCTGTATGTCACTTTGAGAAATTTAGACCATTTTAAAATGACCGCGTTAGTTGTCAACGTTGGCTGTATGTACCATAAACTAAAATATATTATACTGAAATAGACAACTCGTTTTTTGTAGGTCAGCGCCTCTGACCGGAAAGCACAGGAACTTTAGTTCCCTCCTTGACCTATAGAGGCCATAAAGCTATAGCTATAATGTATAATTATGAGAACGGAATAAATAACACAAAAGTCTAATTTAATAAGTTTATTAATAACATATTTTATTATTATTTCATTTACAAGACTATAAGGTTTGAAGCATAAAGGAACTGTCACTGTCACCACATACATTTTTATAAAGTGTAGAACTCCTTTTGACTGTGAGAACATTGTTCACTTATTTGCACCAATTCATAACGAAAAATACTTTACTATTACAATAAATCTTTTCACTTTTATTATAAACAAAAATAATTTAAATTATTTACTATATAACAAACTGGCGATTTTTTTTTCTGACATTTAGACAGAGACCAGAGTTGCCAACGTGTTATACTGGTTAACTCACTGACCTCTATTGTACAAGTACGCTGGACTGCATACGTCGATTATCATACTGAAGCCATTTGATTTTCGCCATTTTGGCGCTGATAGCAGACTGGTCGTCCGTCGAACTAATATTAGGGATGGACATAACGCGATAAAAAATATTGCATCACTTTATCGATATAAATGCTTGGTGTAATTTCCTACTTTATAATATGTATACTTACGAAACTACTTATAAAAAGAATTTTACGAAGCTATTTGTACTTTATTAGCATTTAATTAAGAAAACAACTTGACAAACAATTTTTAAGTTCATTAAAATGGAACCCTCTGCGAACTTCAAATGAATAGGCTGTTTTCATAGTGAATAAGAGGTGGCTTTCATAGTAAGACGCGGCTTTCATAGTGAATAAGAGTTGGCTTAAATATCTCGACAGCTATTTGATCAATTTGGCTAACTTACGATGTTAAAAAAAAATTTTGCTCTAAAAATCTATTTGCGAAATTTTGTAAAGATGGGATCACGGAGGTCTCGCTTCGCTCGATGAATAAACAACCTGACTCAATTTTCCTGTTGAAAGGGTAAATGCATGGGGTACGAAAACAAAAACAAAATCAAAATCAAAATTATATATTTCTAGTAAACAAATTGTAGGTATTTTTGATTGTCAGGAGGAGTCAGTCAGTATATGTCGGTCGTGAAGCTAGTTGCCTGTTCCAAAACGTAGATCCTATAGAGAAGAACAGGCAAGAAACTCCAAGGACACTCTTTTTCAAAACGTTTTCTTTTTACAAAGTTGCTTGTTACACTGCTTATCAGCGCAATTTAATGTGAGGACAATGTAACATAATATTGTTCTAAAATGAAAAAGAAAATCACAGAGCTGATAGGCAACATAGAAAATTAACTTAATACTTAAGTGACTATACAGTTCTCACATGTACAATTCAAATTTTTCTAATTAACAAGAAATAAAAAGCCTATCATAACTACAATGTCAACAGTGTATAAAATAACATCAATGTTCTATAAAATTAACAATGTCAATAATAATAATCAAATATCAATAAATCTATACGTCAGATAAGAAACAAGACTATTACCTACTCATTGACAGTGTGACTGTGGAGCAAGACCGGCATTTTGCCAAGCATTTTTTATCATCTAAATAATTATCTACTTTATGAAATGCTCGTTTACATAGCGTGCGTTTTATACAAGTTTTAAAGTTCTTCCCCATAAAAGATATTTGCACTTTTGCTAGCCTGAATTTTGGTTGAACTAATTTATGTCCATCTCTAGTAACATAATTATGTCTTTCACGCCGTTTTGTAAAGAGATGCAGATTTTTTCTAACATACATGATGTTTTTATAAATATATTGACAAGGCACCGTCAGGATATTAATTTCCTTAAATAGATTCTTAAGGAATTCGCGACTACGTAGATTATAAAGGGCTCTGATAGCTCTTTTTCTCAGAATGAATATCGATTCTTTATCTGCAGCACGCCCCCATAATAAAATACCGTAAGACATGACACTGTGGAAATAACTAAAGTATACTAGTCGCACAGTATCAATGTCTGTGATTTGGCGGACTTTCCTTACAGTATATGCTGCAGAACTTAGCCGCTTCGAAAGAGATGTTAAGTGAGAACCCCATTGTAATCTCGAATCTAGCGAGAGTTATAGCAAACGATCTTAAAGCTGGGGGATACTGCGAACGGTTAATATTTTCACCAGTGTTTTTTAACATTCTTTTAAATAATTGTGGTAAAATCTTCATACTGATTCAACATATTTAAACTGTCTTCATCAATCAACTTCTTTTTTTTTCAAATCAGTAACTACAGTTTTCAAAGGAGACACAGTTATCTTCAACCTTTTAACATTTTGCGATAAAACTTTTAAACGAGCACGTGACATGTTGAGCGATTTTTTTATTCGCAGCATGATTTTATTTGTAGACGTAGGACTATTTTCATAGCGGTGGTCGTGGTTAATACTGTCACAAATTTCAGTAATAGTCTTAGATTTCTTTTGAGGTTTGCTTGGGCCTGCCTCTGTAACAGTAAAATATTATGCTGTAGGAATCTTCTTAATTACATAACTTATTACTAAAGTAAAATTAAGAATTGGGTAGTAACCATCAAGAAAAGTACTCTCATGATAGACATTAACAGACCTTGATTTTCTTTTTATCCCAGCAGCTTCAGAAACACAAGGTGTTGGGGTAACCATGTCATCACGTACAGAAGATGTACTCCCTGGAAAAATAAACATATTTTTATCCTTACATCCAAAAAATACAATCCTCACATACCTTACATAGTATAAAACAAAGTCGCTTACTAGTCGTCTATCCCTATGTACGTTTAGATCTTTTAAATTACGCAACGGATTTTAATGCGGTTTTCAGCAACAGATAGTGATTCAAGAGTTTAATATTGTTTTGTAATAATTTGTTGAAATATGACGATAATTGTTCACCACATTAGTATCTACATTGCACCCGTGCGAAGCCCGGGAGGGTCGCTAATAAACCGAATATTTGTAGAATCAGAATGAGACATAATCTCTAGAAACTCACCAAAAAACAATGTAGGTACACTGCCATAGTTTAAATTTGTACGTGAAACATGTTTCACAAAACAGTCATCGGTGATATGTTTACTACACAAATGGTCATTATATTTAGGAGTCCAATTTTCTTTTGTCATGTTTTCCACCCATGACTGCTTAGTGAGTGTGTCGGTGGGAAATCTGAAAGTATAAAGGAAACAAGTAAAATATACAGAATACCGTTGTAAATAGCGAGTTAGAGGCTAGGGTTTATTTTTACGATTTAGAAAATATAATACTGAAGAGAATAATGAGAAATAATTATGAAGAAATTTATCGACACATTATCGATGTGGAATAATCGCAACCCTATTCAGTAACTGTTTATTTTTTTGAATTAATTAAAAAATGAAATCTCAATCCTATTTACATTTAAATGTGATGAAATTTAATAAAATAAGTATATAATATTGTTAAAAAGCTTCAGACATACAATTGAAACATTTGTAGCCAAGAAATTCACTTACTTGTGAAACGTTATTCCGCTGCCTTCTTGGTACCGAATTTTACAAAACACACAAACTCTCATTATATAAACGTTTTCTATAATATTTAGCAAATATCAAACACAAAAAGTGAAGTCGTATTTCACGATAAATAAATAAAGCAATATAGACGCGCCAACAGAACACAACGGTCATTTGCAACAGATGTCAATTTTAGTACCCGAGACGGCCTGGGGGGCGTATCAAAACGGCACAAAAAAATCTGTCTTTTCATATAGAATATTTAGTCCAGCGTACTTGTACAATAGAGGTCAGTGGGTTAACTACTTTTGCCGCGTTCCAATAGACAAGAAACGATTTGTTTTGCTTACGGACGGTAAAATTTCGTTGAAATTTCAACGCGGCATTTATGGTCTCGAGTAATAATTTATTTTATTTCGAAACAATGATTTATTATTTTAAATATGAATGAATAAAAGTTTTAAACTTTTTTTACTTAATATTAATCACGGAATCATTAAGAACGGCAAACCTGGTGAAATGAATATACAAACTTGACAAGTTATATAAAATACCTTAAATGTGTGACAGTAGAATAACAGTTTTATGTATCAGGTGAAGATGACTCTTTTAAAAAAATAAAAATTTGTTCACGAGTTGCCAGGGCATGGTATGTGCCGAGTAATGAAATCCAAGTATATCTTTGATTTTTCTCCAGTATTTCTTTTAATTTTAAACGTTGTACAAACTAGTTGTGCCAGCCTTAGTACAGAATTAGAAGAAGTTATTTTTGTCGTAATCGTTTTGCTATAAAAGAAATAATCGTTAAAAATAGTGCGATCCGTTACACTTTTTTGTGCGTACGCAATTACCCCAAAATCAGTAATAGTCAACATTTTTGGAAAGTAACATTTCAAGGAACGCAATTTCGCGGTCATACGCGGTATGCATATTTTTAATCTTACTTTTAATTTATAGATCTATATAAACCTATAAATTACAAGTAATTCTACAGGAAAACAAAAATATACTAATAAAATGGGTTAATGGATAAAAAATAATAAAATGGCGTTGCTATTTTTAATTTTGTAATATTGTTTATAAATACATTAGGAAATTAAATATTTATCTGTGAAATGTGATGTTTAACAGCACAAACAGTCATTTTCAAATATTATAACAGCGGCCCGTGACATACTTCAGCGACGAAAGTTTAGACGCGTGTGGCGACTGAAGCGTGTGGAATTGATAATATTGGTGACTTATTTTTGACTTCAATTTATGGGCGCATATTAAGAATCATGACCAATATATAATCCAAGTGTACAATTTAATAATTCTAATACGTTTGGTCACATAAATTATAATATTTTGATTAAAAACTCGGTTTTTCATTTTGTATTTGGCAATCAAGTATCAGTTCCCTACCTTCTTTTGTGAAAAAAAAATGTTCATGATTTCTGCATTTCTCAAGGGGTAAATGCGTCTATACAAAATTTGTCACAATTTACCAGATTTAAAGAAATCATGTGTTAGTCTCACTATTTGGCATTTTTTTTATTTAAGTACTTACAGTTAGTTACCTACGAACAGGTTAGTTTTGATCAATATATCAGTTAGTCAGTCATTAAATCTAATTATTTTAAAATACATTTGATATAGACTAGTTTCCCCCAATGCGGGAAAATGCGTCTCAAAATTTGTTAAAAAACGAAACCGATTGTATATCTTTTTACTGGATCTCTAGGATGAAAACAATCAATCAAAGTAGCACACAAATATTTTACAAATATATATTTCATGTAAAGAGTTCTAACAACTTTATGGGTAATCTTAGCTGAATTGTTAAAAATATGAAATTGAAAAGTACGACGCAATTTCCCCACGTGACCTTACCTACCTACCAGTACCGTTTTAATTGCCTACTCTTCCCGGGCTTTAAAATGTGTGTAGGGTTACCTCTTCAATATATATATTTTTAAATAAAATTGATATGTAAATTAAGCAGGTACTTAACGAGTTTAGAGAGTTTAGAGACTAAACTCTACACGAGTTTTATGTTTACGTAAAGATTAATAAATAAACTTCTTCCTTTTTCTAAAATCTAATTATTTTAAGTAAATTTAACTGTTATTAAACTCTTTGTAAGATTTAAAAAATTTTAATATTCTAAATCTTACAAAAATCTTACTAAATAATTTGAGGTAAACAAGAGCAAATAGGGTTAAAAGGATATTTTATTATAATTTCATAAATAGTGCTGCCGGGCTTTTTTTCCGTCTTACTTTATCTACATTTTTATGCTGTACATAAACAAACAAGTCACTGTGAATTTTACAGTACTTAAATAATATGTCAATACATTATCGAATTAAGTTTTTTGTACTTTAAAAGTAAAAGCGTGTGCGGCGATGCAGCTGTCGGCAACCCTTTTTGCGTGAGACTGCGTATAAGGCCCACCGGCGGACAAGTGGCTGGTAGGTATTTAGCGCAAGTGCATAACTTTAGTTACTAAATTATATCAGACTAGCTTTTGCCCGCGGCTTTGCTCGCGTGAATGTAGATTTTGTCAATCAATTCAGATATCCGTCGGGAACGTTACTTTTTCCTGCATGAAAGGCACTCTATGTCCTTTTCTGTAACCGTAACAACATGTGTACTAAATTTCACGACGATCGGTTGAGTTAAAGCGTGGAAGCGTATCAAACAAACTCATTTTCTTATGTATAATATTAGTTACGATGATTGGTATTACATCCATTGTGCTATAAACTTTATACTTACGTTTGATATAGAGTGGTGCAATGACTTTCGCCCAGATTGATAACCTCAATATTCGATTCCTCAGCCGACCTCCTAAGCAATCTAGCTCTCCGTTATCTGCTAGTCTATAACACATGTCTTACGACTTAGTAACGAAGTTTTATAATCATTTTTAAATTGTGTAATAGGAAGACAATGAATAGGTTAATTTAATTTCATTAATTTGCTCAGATTCTTCAAATGGATAAGGGGGCCAATAATTTATAATGCCTTGAGAGTGTGATCGCCTTAGTTGATTTCTGTTCTGTAGAGAGTTTTATAAATATTAGAGAACATTACTATAATGACCATGATAGTGATCAGAGACCATTTTGAAATAAAACAATTTTTAACGGATTCTATCGCGATTTATTTGGTGTTATTTTATTATTTACACTGATCTCGACGTTTCAGTTGCTTTTCAGCAGCCATGGTCACGCAGTCTACCCGTGACTATGGCTGCTGAAAAGCAACTGGAACGTCGGGATCAGTGTAAATAATAAAATAACACCAAATAAATCGCGATAGAATGCGTTAAAAATAGTTTTATTTCAATGTGTAACATTCGCGTAAACTTTCGTCAATATCACAGAGACCATTTTTTTAAATTGCTTTGCGATTGAGCACGTCTAACACTTTCAGGCGAACTGCATGGACCGTAAAAGATTTATGAATGAAATTAGTGAAGTGCAATGGTATTTTCAGGTACTGATTTTCCAATTACCTCAAGATCTTATAACGTTTAATCAATTTTCTAGTACTAGTACTAGAAAGAAAATGGATAGGTTAATTTAAGTTCTTAAATTTCATAAGATTCCTCAGATGGATGAGGGGGCAAACCCTTTACAACGCCTTCTGTTCGAAAGAGAACGGTAGTAATTAGTTTTCTCGAGTTCTACAAAAGAGCTCACAGAGCTTAAATTCAGATCAGACAGCTGCTGCTGTAATCAGCTATTTGAGGTGTGGTGCGGTTTCCATCTCCAGAGGCACTTACTCTACGGTTATAGGCATGGTTGATGAAACACCTTTTGGTCTTAATTCGTTCATTATTTTTCACATTATTATAATAAGGTTGAATTACTATCTTGATTCTGCAGCTCCAAATATGAACGCAAAATGCTGTTATGACAAATCGATTCTGTGGGCTATGTCAGTGGATTTAAATTGTGGTGTAATGGCGTGAATTTAACGTAATTTTTTTTACTCACCCCCAAAGTGCTGTGGTAAGAGCATCGAAAAATATTTCGACTTCATCATCTGTTTTCCTAATAAGAGCTTCAAGCGCTCTGTGCACAGCACCCAGACAATACGAAACATTTTGTCTCTTCATGAAAAGTAGCATCATTTGTTTTGAATGAGTTTTATCGAAAATATTCACTCCTTCTGTGGTTGTTCCTGGAGCTGATAATCGATATAAAAATACACTACTTATTATTATTAAAGTTATTTATAGCCCTTAAAGTTGTTACTACATTTTCGAATTGAAAACTTCTTTAAGCACGTTGTGCACTTTTGCTATGGGGAAAAAGCACTGAACTCGCACCGTCACGCTAATAATACATATATAGCTCAACTAGAGGGCGGTAATCTAAACATTGAGTTCTGTCAGCTACTTATTAATTAATCTTTAAAAATATAATAAATAAGTAAATAAATTTCTTTAACTGGATAAATAAATACATTTCTTTATTTGGAACCGATTCCCGATTACAATAATATCATGTGTTCGATAATGACCGCATTAGTGAAACACTGTGGCGCGGTCACTAACGCCCACCTCCGGATGGGGAGTATTTGTTCCATTTCACTTTTATCTTTTTATCTAATTACATACTATAATATATAATAAATATATATATATATATATATATATATATATATATATATATATATATATATTGGATAAATTTAATCGAAGCTAAGTGTGTAGAGTAGAAACCTGAAGATTTGAAAGTGATTTTTGTGTGTGTGTGTGTGTGTGTGTCTGTGAGTGTGGGAGTGTATGTGTGGTGTGTGTCTGTCTATCTGTGTTTGTGTGTGTTTTTAGTTATTAGTTCAATAAAGTACTTATTGTGTGCGCAATTCATATGGTAAAATAAACAAAAACATAATTGTAATTAAGGTGAAAATTTATAACGCCTATAAGTGCTCAATAGCGAAAACCTTTACTCAAAATTTCGTCGTTCGTAGATGGCATTACTTTCTTCAAAAATGAATACTTCTGATCGGCAATTCACAATTACTTATAAACAATTTTTGAAGTGAAAACTTCTTTAGGCACGATGGACACTTTTGGTATGGGGAAAAACACTGAACTCGCGTGACCGTCACGCTCAGATGACAGATGTGTTAGTTATGTTTTCACTTCTGACGTGCAGTCCTACGACTGACAGTTTTTTTTCTGTGCCTAGTTTTCAGGGACTGCTGGTTTTCTTAACCTCCGTAACGTATCTATCTATCTACGAAAGTTATTATTATTATTGAAGGTCTAGTCAAGTGATCTAGCATTTGCATAGACTGGCCTGTTGGCCTAGTGGTTAGTGACCCTGACTGCTATGGCATAGGTCGTGGGTTCGATTCCCACCAGAGTCTGGGTGTTCTTTGTGTCCGTTCTTTGTATGTTTGTTAAGTCCCCCGCGACACAGGAGTAATTCCTAATGCGGGAGTTGTCTTTAAAAAAAAAAAAAATTGTCTGCAACAACTAGGGTTGCGATTTCCCACTGAGGTACTAATAATTATGTAAAAACTTACTAGTAAATTCAGAGTCATCAAACGGGTCTTTTTCTAATTCTGGCACTACACCTCCTGCTCTTGATATTTTCCATAGCTGTATTAGTTTTCTTGCTGCTTCTTTGTCAGATGGAACAGGGTTTACTCGATTTTGACGTGTGACTTGCTTCTCTAAGTTAAACGGTAGTGTGGTAATTTTTTAACCATGCTGAGAAAATTCAAAAGATTCTTCTGCAGTATGGTTAATAAATTAATAACATAAACCTTACCCACTTTTTTTAAAAAATTGCAAAAGATGAAAATAAATATTTTGTTGTTACGTTAATGATAATGTCAATAAATGTTTTGTTGTTGACTATGTTTTGCTAAAATTATTGATGTAAACAAACGTGTTTTAATTGAAAATGACGAATGCTTTCGTTTATTGTCTTGCATTGCAATTTTATTCGATAGAATTGCCAATGACAGAGGTAAAATTTACCTTCACTTTTAACTAACTACGTTAACAAATCTTGGAAGTCAATTTTAACTTACTTATGATTGTCGTATCGAAATGAAACTTTGTATGTATATGTAAATTGGATGACAATACTATAATTTGGGCTTTGAGCTGATCTCTTGAGTGGAACTCTTCAGTGGCTACTAAAAAACCCCTCGAGTTTGGGCTCATATGATTCGTTTTGACGAGTTAGTTTAGTTTTACAAAACTTTAACTATTAGTGAATATATGTATAAATATACTTTGTGGTAAAAAAATTAAATAGAGAGAACTTACATTACATATATATATACATATGTTACAAATACCAATAACTCTATACCTTTATCGGGTTCTATTTGAGATAGAAGTTCCCTTTCGTAAATTATTTTATCACCAATATTAGCTAGTAATGTATTAACGTGTTTCAGTGACATTTCCAGTAACTGTGGTGGCATCTGTTCTGTCGCAATAGCATCTGAAAATTTGTTATTATTATATTAGATTCACAGAAACTTTAATATTTCTAGAAGGTCTGTCTAGAAGTCACAAATTCTACACTCAAAATTTTTATTTCTGTAATACAAAGGTATTTTTTCTTAAAAGAAAATATATCAGAGTATATGTTTTAAATGAAACACAGTAAAATATAACTTACTTTTATCTAAAACATATTGTAAAATACAACTTAAATATAAAAGAAGCATTTCTTCTCTCGTTTGCAATAAATTTATATTATATTAGTTTAAAAAAAAACCAATAAAACTGAGATTTTTATTTCAAATAAATGTGTTTCTTTGATAAGGAAATATGTAGTCATTGGTTCCCGATCATGGAAACGTGACATGACAAAAGAAAGTTCAGTATTTGTAATTTAATTTTATTAAGTATTTTTTAAAGATTGCCGGTTTGATTATTTTATTTCACTATTAATAAATACATATGTATAATTAGCTACATCCTTACAAGTACTTCACAAGATAAGATTTATTTTACTTTACGTTGCTGGTTGCCATCTGGAAATTAATAATCATTCACGTATTCATTAATTATAATGTCTCAATAGAAAAGAAATAGACTCTGAGTGAAACTACCAGGAGAGTAGGCCCGCACGGAGATATCCGCTGCTTATGTCTATATTATAAAAGGTTGCGGAATGGAGGTTGAAATTCAACAATTAGCTATTTTCTCCTTTAATATATTATAAATTATACATTTTAAATCCGTCAGCGAATTAGTAACTATAAATTTAAAAAATGTCTTAGATGTCAAAGTGTACCGAAATTGCTCACTTTAATAATTCATTGTCGTAATTTTTTTTCGAAAACACATTACCTAAGTTTTTTTCACATAATATTTGTTTTATCTAATTAGTATTATTAATTTCGTTTACTACCACCCAGTTTATAAAATTTATAACAAGTAAGTAGTAAGCAAGTATATTTAAAACAATTATTAAGTTTAAAACAAGTTAATTTATTCTGTTTTTTTCTCACTTCGGTCTGACAAAATCCCATGTTTCTTATTCTCTTTTCGCATATTACGCTAGTATACTAAGTTTACGGTATTTTCAACACCATCATGCGTTTAAGTTATTAATCGTTGTAAGATCCGTTTTATTAGTATTTGCAATGGCCTTAAAAAACAAAAGGTTTCTGTCCTGTATTTGCTTAAAAAATTACACCTCAATATTGTTCTCACGTAATTAGTAAAATTATATGAAATTCTTCTCATTTAATTTAATTTTGAACTTCATCATTTTGGAATATTGTTAGCTGAAGTACAATTACCATGAAAAAACGCATCCATTAACATAGTTTTTAAGTATAATTCCTCGTTGCTGTAACTAGACTCTTCTACTATTTTCTCCAAAATTGTATTATTCACGTGTAATTTTTTTTTGCTGTAGAATAAGGTTTGGAATATGGCAGATCTTATTTAATGTCATATTTTTTTGTAAAACTCCCAGAGTTATTAGTATTGTTGTTATTGACTAAAGTTTTTTAAATTAATGCTTGAGCTACTTTTAATAACTTGGTCGAAGGTTTGTGCTCTATGTCTTTTTTCTTTTTTATCAACATCTGTGGTTGTAGCTTGTTCAACAAAATCCTCGTGTGATTTCGGTGTTTCTTCCTGATCTACTGTTTTATCTACTTGGCTATTTTCCATTTGGTGTGTTTTATTCAAATCTACCTCCTCATATTTATGCCTATGGTCACTACTATGTCGCTGCTTATGATGTCTTAAATGATGGTATCTACGTTTTTGGCTTTATTTATAATGCTTTACAAATGTATGAAACAATTTTGATTGTTTTAAAATAAAATGTCATATTAATTTATTGTAAATTTTACTCATTCGTCGTCGCAATGTCATGCTGTTATCTGTAACAATAATATAATGTAAAAGACCATTTTTACAGCATCTATTTTAACTAAATCAGTAGCCTATTTCAGGGTATCTTAATCTACCGAAACATAATTTATTTATATTATATCTGATTCTTTTCATATCTTATAATCCCACTAATATTATAAATTTGAAAGTTTGGATGGATGGATGGATAGATGGATGGATGGATGGATGTTTGTTACTGTTACACGCAAAAACCACTGAACCGATTGTGATGAAACTTGGTATGTAGATAGCTGGAGACCTGGATTAACGCATAGGCTACTTTTTATCCCGATATTCGGACGGGATCGGGACTGACGCGGGTGGAACTGCGAAGCGCTGCTAGTTGTTAATAATGATAACAGAGCATTATAAAACATGCAAGTCATGATAGCTTAAAAAAGCGAATAATTCAATGACTTAATGTACGGTTTCGTGTATTTGTATTGGTATAGGTCCCGCATCAATGGTTTCCGCGTTTAGACTCATATCCGGTCCATTATGCGTTCAGATATTGCTGAATAGTTGAGCCAGCCTAGCTTCGTTCAGAAGCACAAAATCCTCCTTTTGTGTATATCTAACATGACGGCAGGTGGAAGCTATTGGGAGTCAAGGCGAGGCACTGGCACTGGTCTTGATATTGACAATTGAATTATATTAAATCTTATATTTAAGGTAAATATTCGGCCTTTTAACCATAAGGCATACATTGCACATGGGTGCAGCTATTAGCATATCTATTCTTTTGTGTCGTTCAGTAAGGAAGACTTATACGTTCTGTAAACACCTTACTTTTAAATAATTTTAATGCTCACTTAATTTAAAATAATTAAATTGTTTTATTTTAAAACGATATCCACAAACAACAATATCATTATTGTGCAGATTCTGTATGAAAACCTTTTTTATTATTTCTATACAGGTTTTTTTTTTCATAATGAACCTCGCAATTTACGTAACGAGAATCATTCCACTGTCTAGGAATACTTTCTGGAAGATTTGTGACAAGTTTACTTGTCCTTGTGAAATTCCTACCGTTGTTCTCATTTTCTTTGACTTCTTTGTTCTTTAATATTTCTGTTATATTCCTTTGCCTTGTGTTATCTGTTTATTTATTTGTTCGTTTTTTATTTGATATTTTAGCATGCTTTTAGTAGTTGGCTTTCTGTAATTTGATTCTTTTGGATTGTGAGTTTAATTAGTTGTTTTTTTACGTTTTTGACTATATCTTCCTGTTCTGTAAAGAAAATTATTTGATTTTTCACGTTGTTGCCCTTCTAACATGTGTTTATAAAATAACGATGGACGCAATCACATTTATTAGTTTTTATTTCATGGCTTTGCAACATCATAATTAAGACAGTCTTAATAAATCTGAAAATTTTATGTACCTTTATCATTCTCTTTATCTAATTTAGATAGTGAATTTCTTTCGATACTGATTTGGCCATCAATGTCAGTTAATGGTTCGGTTACTTGTAATAAGGACATTCCAAGTAGTAATGTCCTTATGAGAAGAGCTGTTCTAAATTGGAAAAACAAATTTAAAATTTAGATAATGTTATATTTTTCTTTAACTATAACGAATCTTTAATAGTATGAAATAAACAAATAATACCTATTATTAGAAAGATTTGCAAGATAGTTACACTTAAAACAATCATTTCTCATACTTGTTCAATAAGAAAAGTAATATACGGTGGAAAAATTGCGCAAATTTCAATATCAGAAATCTATCAAAATTCCATTTGACTTATTTTTTATCAGCAATGAATTTTCCTTAACGTTAATGTATTTATTTCTATTGAATTAATTTAATAGTGTGTGTGTGTGTGTGTTAGTGTTGACTAAAATTGCGTTTTTTTTTCAAATATAAAACCTAAAACAGACAAACCAAATTATGGTAGTCAGTAAATACATTAAAACAGACACAAGAAAGTGTGATCTGACCCTATTGAATATATTAGAGTGAATTTCAACAACTATAAATTTTTACCTAATTTTTGTGGAAATTATAGTTTTTTGACTATTTGGTAATTTTATACATTGGTATAATAGAATTACCTTTTTAGTTACATAAAATGTAAGAAGAATTTGTCTAAATCTAACAGTTTCTGAAATATTATTGACACCTAAATTGTTACGGCACCAAAATTGATATCTTGACACCAAAATTAGATATATCAACACCAAACTATATTTCTGTCACCAAAATTATAAACCAAATGAAAAAGCATTTTAAACCAATTTTTGTGTAATAAGCAATTTTGGTGATAATTAAAATACCACCAAAACCTCCAACATTAGAATCATGTAAAATATGTTAATTAAAAGAAATACTAAAAATAATATAATAATTTTATTGGTAATCATTAAATGGAAACCCAAACTTTTTGTTTTTAAAATTTACCCACCAAAATTGCAGGATTTTTGTCAGATTACCAGAAACAGTGTTACTTACTTTTCTGGCAGCGCATCGTAACATCATAAGACACGATCGGCAGTGCAGCGCGTGAGCACCCGACTTAATGGGTCGGGCGATGGTAGTATCGTTCTTTTATGTTCAATCATTACAAGTCTCCTCACGTTTTTCTTTTTCACAAGCTCTCCCACATAAAATGTTTACCATGGTACTATTTAATATAAGATTGTGTAATAATTATGGCAGTTTCATCATGCTCACCAAGCTTGCACCAAGTGAGCACAATTCTAGTAATAACTTCATAGACTAGAAAATCTACCATAAAATCAGTATTAGGATTAAGCGAGGATTGTTTCTTTCACCATGTAAAATAAAAATGTGAATTAAAAAAAGTTCTTTTTTTTCTTTGCTATGTGTCTGCGATTATTTCTTTCTGCTCCTTATTTTATTAAGTTTGATTCATATTTATTTTTTCTTTTTTAATACTAATAGCTTGACATATCTTACATACGGCCGTCTGATCCCAAACTAGGCAGAACCCGTACTATGATAACCGGACTGCTGATAAACATACGTATATATTACTAAATACATACATATTTTAGATAAACTGGACACAGACACAGAACAAATGATCGTGCTCATCACACAATTATTTGTCCTGGGTAGGAATCGAACCCACAACCCCTATGGCAGCATTCAGGATCCACTAGACCAACAGGCTAAATTCATTAATCCTTACTAATATTATAAATGCGAAAGTAACTCTGTCTGTCGCTCTTTCACGCCAAAACTACTGAACCGATTGAAATGAAATTTGGTACACAGATAGTCTAGAGCCTGAGAAAGGACATAGGCTACTTTTTAATGCGAAAAAAAGGGTGTAAAGGGTGAAAAAGTGGGGATGAAAAACACTATTCCACGCGGACGAAGTCGCGGGCACAGTTAGTTTAGATATAAGTAAACGACTCGCTTAATGGTTACCTAATTCATCTAGTTTATAATCATTTACAGGATAGATGGATTTTTCCGATGCCAAACTCGGTCTTACAATAGAGTTCTAACGACAATCCTTATTAGCAAATGAAAAAAAGGACACAGTTAAACTTGCGTTGCACTACTAACTCAGTACTGACTTTGCTAGCGTACTGCTAACAGTAGTCTCTTGTAGGTTCTGCAGGCTGTTCTTCCAAAGTAGGCTCCAATCGGTGGCTCGAAAGAAGAAATCAGGATCAGAAATCTATTTGGCTTTTCCTTTTTTAACCCCCGACGCAAAAAGAGGGGTGTTATAAGTTTGAAGTGTCTGTGTATCTGTGTGTTTGTCTGGCATTGTAACTCCCAAACGGATGAACCGATTTGAGTGCGGTTTTTTGTTTGAAAGTTAATCGAGAGTGTTCTTAGATATAATTCAAGAAAATCTGTTCAGCCGTTCGAAGACCATTAGCTCTTTTGTAGTCATTGAAGGAGTTTTCAAGTCGGGGGTATCTTAAATTTTTAATTTATGGTTATTTTATGATATAGGGGGCAAACGAGCGGACGGGTCACCTAATGGTTAGTGACTACCGTCGCCCATAGACACCTGCAACTCAAGAGACTCAAGTGCATTGCCAGCTTTTGAGGTGGGAGTACGCTTTTTTTTGAAGGTTTGATGGTCGTATGGGTCCGTATATAGCTTCGGTTTTTTTAAGGCAAATGTAAAATTTTAATAAACCTGAAATACTATTATGAAATCCTAATTTTTAATAATATTCTGGGCGTCATTATTCAATGCTATCTAGACCAAAACTAAGCATAGCTTGTAATATGTTTTTTTTATTATAATCAACTTTTTTTTTGTAAATATATAGAGATGGAAACACCCAGACCTAGACAAACGGACATATTCACATATCCAAATATTTGCTCCAAGGGGTAATCGAACCCACGACCTTGACATTGCAGTCAAATGTACGCTATACTCGTAATGCTACGAAATTCCTCAACAAACTATAATGATTTACTATTAAATCAGAGACTGACGATGACTCCCTATTTACAACATGAACGCCTTTAAGAAAAGTCTTAATAAATAAATACATACATAATAAAAAATAAATACTTCCAACCTCGAGGTTGGAAGTATTCTTCTATGTTCCTTTATAGAGCATAATATATACAGCAGAAAGTCGATACGCTTGAGCATATCGACTTTCTGCTCTATGTCTATCAGCCTGATTGATTATTACGACAGACCAGTATGCAGCCTTTTATGTACGCTTTAAGGACTTCATTTGCCGATGGTAATAAGGTTCAGTTTTCCAAAAAAGCTCATAAATTCTCTGATCGTCTGGATTGCAGTATTAGCACTTACCAGAACCAGTTACCCTATAAGTTCTCTTTTCAACATCGTTTCTAGTGAAGCTTTGCCTTTTATAAGCTGGATGCCCGCCTTTATCTAATAATATTCCGATTATAATAATAGTTTTACTAATGTTTTACTCATACATATATTTTTTATTTATTTTGCTTCGGCATTCTTAATAAGTGAGGCCTTTGAATTCCCGATCTTCTGCGTCCTAACTTGCGTCGAGACTTTCCTGCTAGCCAATCAGAAACTATATCTGTAATCTTGAGATTTTTATCTTCAAATGATTTTTGATTAGCTTGAGATTTCACCTGTTTTGGTCTCTCAAGTTTGTTGCGACTCTGAAGTTTAGTAACTGAAGTCTTTGCAGTAGTTTTTAACCACAAACTCCATAGGAGGGATTTTTTATAGTTATCGTTGTTAAACGCGGATAACATTTTCTTTTCTTTTTCAATTTTTTCATCAACATCTGCTAATAATTCATTTAAATGTTGTAACATCTGTAAATGTTTTTGTGGCTTCGGGATTATGGCTAAAAATATTTTTTACTTTAATTTATATTTCAAACACAACACATACATGCTTGGTAATTTAGTAAGAAGTTACTACCTATTACCAAATTGAATTGCAAGACACAAACAATAAACCAACCATCATAAAAGGTAACAAACATGGGATTTTATTAAATTGACTAAATTGACAGTAGAAAACAAAAACCCACGGTTTAAGTAAACATTAGCAAAAAAAAATTGAAATAAATAAAACAGTATTGGGTTTTTTATAGTTTTGGGAATAGGTTATTTTTAAGATAACAAATATTTAATATCATAATGTTGTAATACTTTATGTAGGTTTCAACGTAGGTATATACAATGTGTACATCAGTACATGTGTTTTTTTGCTTTTTATCTTTTACGTTTCTGTTACTTACTGTAAGTAAAAATTAATCGAAATCTATTTTCACAGTTTTAACACGTGTAAACTTGGTGCTGAACACATTGCTCCAATTTCCCTCTGGAACACAGCTGCATATCTCCTCAATAGCTCCTAGAAGCTCCTCGTTGCTTTAATGCAAATTTTTATCCCCTATTTTGACCCTTTAAGGGATGAATTTTCAAATTTCTTTCTTATAGTACGCCTACATCATGTAAAAAATACGTCCTCCAAATTATTATTACCTGTAAATAATACTTAGTTATTTTTACGAAAAAATGAAAATAATAAAATAATACGAAATTCTCAAACATTGTTTTCATTTATTATGACGCCATCTATTATGGCACTGTATTTATGATTTATAACCTTTGCAGTTTTGAGTAAAAATATTTTTTTTATTTGATTTATGGTGTTTTAAATATTCAATTATTTTTTGTGCTCTAAAACAATGAGGATGGTCTTGCAATATTTTTTTCACAAAATTCTGAAATGTACAGAGGTAATTATTGCTCGTATGTACAGTCATAAAATTATATGTGTATATAGTAGTATAGTTTCTTATAATGCCATCTATTATGAAAGTATTATATTATAACGCCAAATACCACTTCTCGCATGATGTCTTGACTTTTATTGTGAACTTGAAGTTGATCAGGCGAAGGAAACACGTGTTCCCATACTAACTTTGCCACCCCTTTTCAACCCCTTGGAGGTGGAATTTTCGAAAATCCTTTCATACAAAGAACACATAAACCAAGTTTTAGGTCTCTACGATCAGCGGTTTAGGCTGAGCGATGATCCCTCAGTCAGTCATTCAGGACAAAGCATTTTATATGTATAGATTAAGTTTATGGTTTTAACATATCACGAGACCAAGTCACAAGCTTGCTCCCTCAGCGCATCAATCATCAAGTGCGGTACCCAGAGTGAAAAAGATTTCAAACCGCCGGACCTTGCACTATCCTCCAAGTAACCACTAAATTGCTGCGATTTAATTGAACGTTCTATGATCCTTAGAGACCGAAAAGTTTCCCTCAGTGCACTACTTATTTTCTTGAAACATTTTTGTTTAGCCACGCTTAAAGTTATCAAAAATTATTACACGAATCTCATGACGACAGAAGCCTACTATTTTAATTTAGAAAACTAATTTAAAAATTTAACAAATTATTCCTTGCCTCCAATTTGTTTTTTTTTTTAATATCATTTAGAGTTTCTGGATATGACTTCAAATCCCAATATTATGATATCTAGTTTGCATTCGACAAAACTTATAGATGGCTTAATTATAATTATCAAACTTCGTATCTCCATTTGGTCAAATTTTACAGCAGAAATAAAAAACTATTTTATTAATTAACTAACTATAGAACATAGACAAACAGCTTTCTTTACATTTAAATACTAATTGTGCTTATCTTTGTTGTAGTTATGATTTATTATCTGAAAACATGATTAAATAAATGGACTTGCGTATACTTCTCAAACATGTGGAATGAACTTACGAAGAACGTGGTTTTATTTTTTTATGTAGCAAAAAACTAAAAAAAAGTAGGAAATACCAGTGATCCTATCTAGAGGACATCTAGATGACATCAAAATCAAAAATTTTAGAGTTACGAAGTTTGAGAATTAAGCTCTACGTATTTGCAACCGAGGATCGAACTCAAACTGTTGTTAGCATCAAGTTATTACATGTAGACCACATTTTAAATGAACATAATCAATAGTACGAGATGTGTAGTGCAAGTAAGAAGTGAGGTTTCAATGGTGTGAAGTTATCCAAATTCTGGAAAAAGTAGAAGTCTGTAGGCGCATGGTCTGGTGAGTACGGCGGATGACGGAAAGTTTCCAACCCCAGCTCTTGCAACTTGGGGACCGTCTGCTGCGCAGTATGAGGTCGCGTGTTGTCGTGCAGGAGCTGTGAATATGAACGATTGACCAAAACCGGTTGGAGATGTGCGAGCTTCTCCATCATTGTATTCAGTTCTTCACAGTATACATCTGCAGTAATGCTCCTCCTGTTTGGTAAGAAGCTGTGATGAATCACACCGGTGCTAGACTACCAAACAGTGACATCACTTTTCTAGGGGTAAGTTTTCTTTTAGGGAATTGTTTAGGTGCTGAACCAGGATTGAACTACCTTCCTGAGCACTTGCGATTGTCAAATAGAATCCATTTTTCGTCTCAGGTAACAATGCGGTTTAAAATTCCTTCGTTTGTGTGACTGTTGAGCAATGCAAGGCACGTCTCGACGTGTACTTCGCGCTGGCGATCATTGAGTTTGTGGGTCACCCATTTGTCAAGTTTTTTTACCTTGCCAATTTGGCGCAAATGTACCAATATTATTTTGACGCTAACGTCAAAAGCTGCTGCTAATTCAGCCGTAGATTGAGTATCATCAGCTACCACAATTGCCTTTAATTTGTCAATGTAAACCAAAGTTTTTGGACGACCATGAGGTTCATTTTTCAGGTCCAAATTTCCAGAACGGAATCGGGCAAACCAATAACAGGCGGTGCGTTGGTTCGTAGTATTAGCTCTGTAAACGCCGTTGATGTTGCGTGCTGCTTGTACCGCGTTGCTGCCACGATGTTACTCATATTCCATAATTACTCGATTTCATAGGTAATCACCTATTATTATTATTTTATTTATGCCTAATCTGGTTTTTTCTTATCTTCTTTGAATTATAGTTCTTTATTTATGCCGTTTAGGTTGTTATCGATTGTTATTGTCAACCAAGTTACTGCTATTGCGTGGGCTAAGATAACCCTTCATTCTAAGCTAAAAATTTAATCATGTTAGATGTCGGTTTAGCCATAGATACAACACACGGTGATATCCCATCGAGCAACCGCTAAGCTAGCACTTACATACACTGCAGCCATGGACGTACCCAGCTTTTAGCCCAGGTTGGACATAATTTGATTTTGTCGGTCCATGCAAATCAAAAATTTTGGTTAAAATTACATTAGTATTACATAAGCTGCCAAAAGCCAAGGGGTAGCTGCCCTCTCTCACCCTTGGTACGGTCATGACTGCAGCTCTTTTGAGACTGTCCTTGGGTTGTAAAGTAAGTGTGCTATATATGATTGCACGTACTCTACTACCATCTGACTGACAAAACTAATTCAATAATGTTAAGGTATAATTAATTAAGTAATATATTAATAAGTTAAACAGGAATAAACTAACTACTAAGCCCTACTTTCACTTCTGACGTTTGTGCTGCTGTAGTCAGTCAGTAAATCTTATGTTTGAGACATTATTTTGCCCTTAAAACTTACCATATATGATTGGGTAAGGCCTATTCATGAACTGAAATATAAATCTTACCCACTGCTTCGCTGATATTCTAAGAAAACCGTCACGATTTGCATTGCATCTGTTGCAGAATTTCTTAAAAGCTGCATAGGTTCTCAAATATAGTGACAAGTCGAGCTAAACGGTCGAGTAGATTAAAATTTTTAATGTGTCAGAAGTACGATTGATAAACCTTAAACTTCGTTACAGTTGCTGATGATTTATTTGATGACTTAAAAAAAGAGGTTCTCAATTCTACAGTTTCTTTTTTGTGTGATGCTACGCGTTATCCTCACCAATTGTGAACTGATTTCAATAATTTCTAATTGAGTTGGTTATGCTCAAGGTTGATCACATTTAAATTTGAAGAAAATATTCCAACTTTAAGGATGGAAAATTAAAGTGTTTTACTAATGCGGTCATTATCGAACACATGAAATAATTGTAACCTGTATCAGTTCCAAATAAAGAATTTATTTATTTATTATAAATTAAATTTACCACGATATAGGCGATTGATTTACTATGATTTTTTAAAAGATAATTATGTAAAGAGTCATCAGCAAACTAGTCAGGTTTGGCAAAGAAGGAAATTGTTGAAGTAAAGACTTTTTTAGCGGCGCTGGGCACTTTTTAAAATGGGTAAAAAATGTTAAACTCGCGTCAGATTTTAGGGTCACGTGGACCCTGATCGAAAATGTATGGAAAACTTGTCCGAGTGTTAAAAAATGTTTTTTTATGACGAAAAAATTTTTAAGACGGAGGTAAGTTTCTTATACTTACAAGTACAGTGTCAGAGAGACATGGAGAGGGAGGAAGAGAGGTCGGAAGGGGTGCGGAGGTGAGAGTGGGAGAGTGGGAGAGTGTGGGGATAGTTGAGAGAGTGGGTAGAGTGGGGCGAGTGGGAGTAGGGAATCTGCGGAGGGAGAGTTGGAGAGTGGGGTGAGTGGGGCGAGATGGGTGAGTTGGGCGAGTGGGGCGAGTGGGGCGAGAGGGGCGAGTGAGGAGAGTGGGAAGAGTGAGGCGAGTGGGGCGAGTGGGGAGAGTGGGCCGAGTGGGACGAGTGGGGCGAGTCTGGTGAGTGGGGAGAGTGGGGAGTGTGGGCGCGAGTGGGGCGAGTGAGAGTAGGGAATCTAGGCAGGGAGAGTTGGAGAGTGGGGCGAGTGGGGCCAAAATGGGTGAGATGGGCGAGTGGGGCGCGTGGGGCGAGAGGGGCGAGTGGGGCGAGAGGGGCGAGTGGGGCGAGTAGGGCGAGTGGGGTGAGTGGGGAGAGTAGGGCGAATGGGGTGAGTGGGAAGAGTGGGGCCAGTGGGGCAAGTGAGAGTAGGGAATCTAAGCAGGGAGAGTTGGAGAGTGGGGCGAGTGGGGGCAAAATGGGTGAGATGGGCGAGTGGGGCGAGTGGGGCGAGTGGGGCGAGTGGGGCGAGTGGGGCGAGTGGGACGAGAGGGGCAAGTGGGGCGAGTAGGGCGAGTGGGGTGAGTGGGGAGAGTAGGGCGAGTGGGGTGAGTGGAAAGAGTGGGGCCAGTGGGGCGAGTGGGAGTAAGGAATCTAGGGAGGGGGAGTAGGAGAGTGGGGCGAGTGGGATGAATTTAGACTTTATTTGTTAGTTCACTAAGTTATAGCATGAATAATACATACATGGCATATGTCTGCAAAACTAACTATCCCTGAAAAAGAAAAACGTAGAATCATTTCTAATCAGATGTTTTTGACAATCGTTAGTTAAATTGTATATACGTCCTTTAGGGTATAGAATATTATAACATTTTATTGCGTATCTTACTTGTCTCTCGGGTAAAAGATAGGAAAACAGAAATCTCTTTCCTATCGAAAGAGATTTCTGTTCAAATGCAGTTGCCCAACTTAGGTTACTCTCTTCTACTTGCTTACCTAACGTTCTTGTCCTAATTCTAACTTATATCATAACTGGGAAAGGAACTCCATTTCCTTGGTTACGTTGTTATTGTTTGGTTATTTTATTGTTTGTTACGCTTTCATGCCTTAACAACTCAGCCTATCATCGTGGAATTTTGCACTCACTTTCTCAAGGGTATATCTAGAAGGTATATGTAAAAAGGACATACTTAGGGTACTTTCATGCAGGAAAAAATACTGTTTGCGAGGGGTAGAAAAATAACTTAAGTGAGCGAAGTCACGGACAAAAGCTGGTATAAGCAATACTTGTTACTTAATGTTATGTAGAAAAATAAGACCACTACTACTATGCTACAATTAAACAAAACAACAAAATAAGCAGTACATTTATTAATTATCACTCAACGGCCATGAATGAATTAGCATTCAATAGGTAACTGTCGCAGATATTTCTGGTTGCAAAGTCTGCGAGTATTGCAGGATCCAAATGTTCATTTACTATTGCGGCACAATGCAAGTCCGTCATAATATGGGCAAGAGATGAATCCAGCTGATAGATAACGAGCGGTTGTTTTGAAACATGCTGCAGAGCTGTATCTTGCTGCGTGGGACGTCCTGTTGCAGATCGTAGTAGCACAATATGAGACTGTATCGGCCGTACTTCAAAGTTATAGTCCCTTATTTGAGTAATGCGTGTCAGTGCACACTCAATGAGCGCACGTGCATACTGCGCTGAATGCGACACTCGACCGAGAAGGGTACGCACACAGGTCTCTATTTTCAGTGACCACGTGCTCAAATTTTTAAGTGCTTGGTCCAATACTGTAGAGTCTTCTCCGGCCATTAACGAATACATGTGTCGCAATACCCCGTCTTGCAGTTGCTTCTCATCCTCAAATTCTGATAGTTCTGCTTTAAGCTCGTCTTTAAACTCCTCTGGTGAACATCCGACACAAAAAACTTTGCCAGTTAAACCTAAATAAATAAAATTTTAAATAAATAGTTGTAAGAGTAACTAATATATACAACTATAAAGTATAACCACTTACCACGATCTTCAAGGATAGCAGCTATTTCCAGAGCAACCAAAATTCCACTTTCATAACCCAATAGATAAAATGTATCCTTTATTCCAGTTTTTTTCAGCAATACCTACACAAACAATGTAATATTAATTTCTTGGAATAGACATGGCACCTTCAGAAAAATTTAAGATTGAAGGTGGTCGACAGTTTCGTGAATGCCACCTTTTTTTGGGAACCCCCACCGGGGCCACCGGTGACGTGGTATTTCGGAATCGAACCGACTAAAACCACACCACCACACCACCTGTGCTAATTTAGTTCCATAAAATAAAATGCGTTATAAATCAATGACACGATATTAATGTAACTTAATACAGAATCATTTAAGGGATGGCTTTTCAGCCTAGGTTTCTTACATGACAATATAGTTATAAAGCCTGAAGCATGACAATTTTATTTAGGAAGTCATTAAAACCCAATATTTTACTACAAATTTATATTTTTATTGATTGTTGGTTATCTACGTTCGCAGAGAAAGAAGAATACTATTTAATTTATTTTTTATTATAAATTATATTATATGTTTCTATTAGTTCGAATGATATGCGTACTTTACGCAACTCTACTCTCTACTCAAATACTACATATTTAACGAAATCACAAACTAAGCTGTACCTCAGCAAACCTCTGTGCTGTTTCTCGAACTGTCTCATGCGGATGGTCAAGTCCGGGTTGCAAAACGAGTGCTGGCAGTTTCAGACGCTCGCAGAAAATGCGAAACCGCTCGTAATGACCCTCCATTCCTGGCACTATACACAGATTGATTTGGTTGGCCTCAAATTCATCGTCTCTCTGTAATCAATTTTATCAAATTAAAACAATAAACGAATTGAAAGTACAGCTTTGACTGGCCTGTTGATCTAGTGGTTAGTGACCCTGACTGCTGAGCCAGAGGTCGTGGGTTCAATTCCCACCCACAATAAATAATTGTGTGATGAGCAAGATCATTTGTTTTGGGTCTGGGTATCATTTATCTATAATATGTATGTATTTAGAAATATATAAGTATGTTTATCAGCAGTCTGGTTACCATAGTACAGGCTAGTTCGGTAGTTTGGTATCAGACGACCGTGTGTGAGATGTGTGAAGTTATATTTTTTTTTTATAATTTTGCGTACATACCATAGACGCACTAGTGACGAGTGTTGGCAAAAATACGATCTCATTAGTCGCAAGGAGTTCATCCGAATCAATGAAATTAAAGAAAACTGTTAAACCTTTTATTTCTTCACAAGGAAGGTCTATAACCTTTTTTTCTGCTTCCAATATTCTGGAAATCAATATATTTTGTAGGTTAGCATGAAATATAGTAAAGTTTCTACCAAAAAATGTTTAATATTTAATGAAAGTAGTAAAAAAATAAAACGTTACTACTTACGATTGTATTGTTAATGATAGAACTTCTTCTTCATCAAATGCAAGGTTATACTGAACTCGCAAGAAAGTGCAAAGTGACTGCAATTTATGATTTGGAACACCTAATTCTTGTAAAGTAAGACTCTTCGCAGCGTTATCTGGTATACTTAAACCTGAAGATAAATATTTTTTTACAGTTCTACTAGTTTCACATTTAATAAAATACTCTCAAATAAAAGTCGACTTAGAAGAGAAAGAAGCTACCGGCAAGACAATGCCAGTTTAAAAACATGAAAAATCAAGGTGTTTTTTCTGCAAATCAACCGAAACCCACAAGATTTTTTTTTAATATTATTATTATTCTCTATATTCATCTTAAAATTAATCAATTACATTTTTAAACATGTACGAATCATAATATATATTTTAAAAATATAAAAAATAGTAGACCACCGACATCGGGTACAGTGACCAAGATACCAGTGGTTAGGGCTCCAAAGACAGGAACCTCCTCACTATACGAGTCGTGTCGAGGAGAACTGCCTTCTGCATCAGTCCCTTGATCCAGCCGTCTAACGCGAGCCTCTTAAGGTGTTTAATCAAGGCTTTTAGCTATCAATCCATGAGCAGATATGACAATGACGATCGCCGAATCGACATTCCACATATCGACAATCTCATGTGACAAATCCAAATATTTGATTTGTTTTTCTTTTTCAACTTTCACGAGGTTCTCGTCATGAGGAACAGCGATATCGACAATCATTGCACGGCGCTCAGATCGATCTATCACCACTATGTCAGGTTTATTGGCAATAATAGTTCTGTCAGTGATGATAGATCGATCCCAATGCAATGTGGCACGACGATTTTCGAGAACTGGGTCGGGCACATACCTGTTTATTATTATTATTTTTAAAAAAGGAATCCTACTGGCTATCATCGAATTTCCCTCTCAATTTCGTCGTTGGTAGCAGTCGTATAAAGCGATCTATAGTAAGGCAACTGAAAACCCTCGGATCGTCCAGGACGGTGCAGATACATTACTCACACTGACATTGTGGGGCCACATTTAAGTCTCTATCTTATATTTCGGGATAAGTCTAGCCTAATTACAATGCAAGTCCAAGTATTTTTAAAGTTAATTTAATTGGCTTATGACAATATGATATTTATGGCAGCTCCTATGCGAGTCCAATTTGCAGTTGACCGGTTTGAATAACAGAATAAGAAAAAGATCAGACTTTTGATACCAATACATCTAAATCCACTTACCAGTTAATGTGGCAATTTGTTTTAGAAGGGAGGGTTTTTGTTTTTGCCCATGTGCTAAAACCACACCGTGCTTTCTTTGCAAAGCATCTTCCACTGCGTCTACCGCACAACGCCAATTTACAGAACTGCTGTATGATTCCTGTACCAAATAAGATACATCTTAACTAATATTATAAATACAAATGTAACTTGCATACACATTGTTCGGGGTACAGAAAAGAACATAGACTCATTTACATCACATCCAGAAAAAAAAAAGAATTGTTTCAGAAAGATACCTGAATGTAGACAACATTAACGAGCGTGTAGTCCCGGATAAAACCTAGTACCTTTTGAAAATTTCTTCAGTAATGCTAGATTTATTTAAAGAAACTTAAAATCTGGTACTATGGTTACAATCAGAGTCCTATATATTTATACTGAGTTTAAGTTATAAAGTACATTTCAACAATACCATTTAAAATCAATACCCTAAAAAAAAGACTTTAGAAAAACGTTCACGGCGATGGCTAGTCTTTGTTTTACCTATTATATTGGAGGAAAGATACTGACTCAAATAGCCACTTTGTCGCCTTTACGGTCCGGAAATACCGCAGGTGACAATTTGTTCCAGAGATTTGTTGTGCAAGGCAAAAAGTTTCTGATGTTGTCCGGCAATGGCGACGCACCAGTTTTGGCAGGGGCTCTGACCGCCCAGAATAGGGCCCACCTCTGTTGCTCTCAGAGGGTTATGGCAGTTAGAGCCATACGCGGATACTGCACTGTGTCGACAAAGATTGCGTGCGCGTTGGCCAGGACTCCTCCATGGGATTTGGAGGTGGAAGTGCTCGCCGAAGTATATTGGCAAACCGCTGAGTTTTGGGCGGGAAGCGGCAGTCGGCCTCCGCCCGAAGAGGTACGCGAATGGCGTGAAGCCGCTCGCCGACCCACCATGGCTCGTTGGTCGTCCCGGCTGGAAGTTCCACGTGCTGGCTTTGCCACCGTGGAGGCGCTCCAGCCGATCATCGTTGAGTGGGCAGGGTGGCAGCACGGGACCCTTTCCTTCCCTTTCCACCACTGCGACTGCAGTCAGGACTCGGTACAGCACACGCTGGCGGTTTGCTCCGCTTGGATGACTCCGACACACCGCCACATCGAAAACCTCGGGGGGGGCGATGCACAAATAAAAAAAGAAATGCAATAAGTTTCTGGAGAACCTCGCAGTGGTGGATTGCCAATTATCCAGGTGATAGGGATGATAGTTTTGTCGGCCTTGAACGATGGCGATACGCTGCGGCCAGTATAAGTCCAAACAATTCCTTGGAGCACTCCCCATGATACAGGCGATAGAGAATGCAGAGTGAAGCTACATCTCTACGCAACGTCAAGGGGTCAAGCCGATCTGAAATATCGCCGATTCGAGTCGCTCTCCGTTGAATACGGTCCACAGGGAAAAGCTGGTACTGGGGTGCTCCAACATAGAGATGAGAAGAATATTCCATATAAAGTTGTAGGCGGTGGGATTTGAGAGTAAGTTAAATACAAGATCTACAAGTTTACTTACGTTATGTATTTCGGGCAGGATAACCACTGTTGCCGGTAACAAATGGCTGACTCGATTCAGACATACATTTTTGCCAGTTGAATTGTCACCAAAACAGATTACAACAAAATAGCTGAAAGACAGAAAATTTTACATTCAGACCATTTTTATATATATTTTATCGCAGTTTTATGGTACATAAAAGAATGAAGGAAAAAGAAAGGAAAATGACGTAAGTCAGTAAACAGAATATAATTTTACGTACCTTAAATCAGGACACAAGTTTCTTATTTCCGAATCCAAATCGCTTATCAAGTTACGATCAATGTCGTTCTTGTTTTCTCCTGCATCTATATAAACACCTTCTAGAGGGCCCAGTCGTATTACATTGGTTAATAAAGAAACTAATGCTTTTCGACTATTCAAGGGGTCCGAAGACACGACGACAGTAACCCCAAGTCTTTTCCAAGATCTAAAATACATATAAAAAAAGAAAATAATATAACAACAATATATTACTAATGGTTGAAATATATGTAAAATTTGATCAATTTCGGTTTTAGATCGGGGCTCTTGACTGAGAGTGCAACCCTGTCGCTAAAGCAGACTGTTCGATACTACACGGCTAGAAAAACACCTATCTATGCCTGCTTCTTTGATCTCTCTAAAGCATTTGACTTGGTCCAATACAATGCGTTAAGGGCAAAGTTGCGAGCTGCCAATGTGCCGGAGGCAATTGTGTCATTACTTACACATTGGTATAATAATCAAAAAAAAAACCGTGGCAGGTGGACAGGCACACTATCAGATGAGTACAAACTTGAATGTGGGGTAAGGCAAGGAGGGCTAACCCCCCCTCGTCTCGTTAATATGACATGAATGGAGGGTCTCAGCAGCAGCAATGTTGGTTGCCACATTGACGGGATATGTATTAATCATACTAGTTATATTGACGACATGGTGCTCCCGAGCCTATCGATCAGTGCCTTAAGAACCCTAATTAATATGTGTGAGTCGTACGCGGTGGCCCATGGGTTCAAATATAATAAAAGTAAAAGCGAACTGATGGTGTTCAAGGCAGGAACTAAGTGCAACAATACACCTGCCATTATATTATGCGGCACTACGTTGAACAAAGTCGCTATGTTTAAATATTTGGGTCACTGGTTCACCGATGACCTCAGAGATGACTTTGATATTGAGAGGGAACGCAGGTCGTTGGCTGTCAGATGTAATATGTTGGCCCGCAGGTTCGCACTCTGTTCTGAACAAGTGAAAATCACCTTATTCAAAGCATATTGTTAATCGTTTTACACATGCAGCCTGTGGGTCAACTATACGCAAATGGTGTACAGTGACCTGCGCGTCCAATACAATAATGCATTTAGAGTGCTGATGGGGTTGCCTCGATTTTGTAGTGCCTCAGGGATGATTACCGAGGCTACAGTGGACGGCTTTGCTGCAATGCTGTCACGATTGCGCGGCAGCGCCAACAGCATCCTATGCATATTGGCAGATCGGTGGGACTCGATGCTAGCGCGCTGGGTACGACTGCACACAGTCAAGTAGTTATTTACCTATTACTAACAATCGTTTTTAGGTCAATTTGTATACTAACTTTTATGGTTCTAAATACCGAAATAATTTTTTTTATATTATAATAATAATAAATTATTAGGATGAAAAAAGAGTCAATGAAGCTTTTTCTATGCAGGGAGACCTTCACACCTTACTGGAGTTTACGTTTGAAGTGGAATATTGGAATATGTAACCGAAATAACACGCTGTTAAAGTTATAAAAAGGAAATCACTAGAAATTTTGCAGCCGTTGGACAACCCAATGGCCAACAGGCCATCCCTAACATTAAGTCATGTTGTAATTTTAGAGAAATCCTTATTAATATTATACATAAATGCGAATGTGTTTGTTTGTTACGCTTTCAAGCCTTAACTAATGATTCCTTTTCCGATCATACTACAGAAAAGGATAAAGGATAGACAAACAAACTTTAATGCGATTGAAGCCATGGACAGAAGCTAGTTAAAACATAAATACCGTATTTTGTGTTGTACATAAGACGAATGTGTCGGAACATGGAGATACAGTTGCTTAGCACCTCTGGCCACAAGTCTGTCGGCAAATTGTAGTCCAAACGGTGACCAGCTACATAGTATCAAGTTGGAACGATCTGCGCTGCAAGTCAACCTGGAGAACAATTTTATATTTTGGTAACACTAATAATTTTTTTTTATTAATTTAAAGTTTCTACATATATAATAGGTTAGTTAACAGTCAAGTCAACAAACTTGTAAATTAACAACCTATCGAAGCCTTATGTAACGCTATTTTAAACTATAAAAAAACTTATTTTTTTTATATATTTACCTGTGCAGTTGTGTTTTAATAGTCTCTCCTTTCATACGAAGCAGCACACGTCCCCTGTGGGAGCTGGCAGTCAATATTCGAAAAGCGCGCGCTACTTTATCTGGTGCATATGTTACGCGCGACAAGGGACGAACATAGCCAAGAGCAATACCCTCGCTTACCATTTTGTGTATAGCCTGTGGACGTTATCAATCGCATATATAATGTAGAAACATTGTTTGCTAATACCCTACAATTATAGCGTGGTTCTCAACTACTAATGAACTTAACATATTCGCGGTATGTAGTCTAATTTATAAACATATATATTTACTGAGTGAATTATATCTCGGGTCGAGTCACTAATAATAACTCAATTTTAGCAACTGTTTAATGTGATAAAGACTAATACAATACATGTATTAATTACACAGCGCTATGAAGTCCTAATCATTAGCATTGCTTCCAATATGCTTTCTAGAAAACCGAATGACATACATATTATACAAATAAACAGCCAGACCCATGGGAATAGACATAAAGAGTGAAGCAGTGACAAATAACGGGGAGAAACTGCGGAGAACGGCCAGTGAATAATATTATCTGCAGTCACACGGTGTGATTGAGAGTAAATGAAATCCGTATTCATACTAGTATGTAAAAGACAACCGCCTCTTAATAAAGACTAAGGGGTGGTTGTCCTATCTAGTTTTGTAGTAATCGTCATCCAAAATGAAGCAAGAGCAAAAGGAATATTAACGATTATATTAATCAGTATACTTACTTTCAAGGTCCCCATATTTTTATATTCAAATATTGTAGAGAAGTCTAAAGAAAAGTAGTTCCTTTCTTCCTTTAAGTGAGACAATCCAAAATTATATTCATCTTTGTTTTGCAGTTGTGAAATATCGAAAAAGAAACCCCCAAAAGTAGTGCACTTAAAAGTTTCCTGCAACAAAGATAATAAAGAGTAAAAGCATACAGAGCAAACCGGTATCTTGAATAAAGTACAAGTACTGCCTAAACTAGCGAGACTGGAATTGGTCTAAAGGCCATAGCGTTTATAACGATAGAAGCAACTGGAAATATGGTATATCTGCATACACCGGAGTAAATGAAAAACCAAAACAAGATATCAACCAGTGATTTAAAAAAATTAACGATTAAAAATAAATTCAAAATATAAATACAATTCGCTTAAAAGTATCTAACTTCAATCTATCAGTATCAATTATATTATAATGGTTAACTGTAAGAGTTCAAATTGTAATAAGTTCTTCAATTGTGCAACAATATTAGCTGGCATGTAAATAAGTACCAACTATTTAATAGTATATTGCTATTTAATTTCGTGTACAATAAATATTATTTCTACTTATCTCATTATCTACGTATCTAGTTATCTATCTGACTGTCTGTAGGTCTATTAAATATTTCTACCTATCACATTATCTACGTATCTAGTTATCTATCTGACTGTCTGTAGGTCTATTAAATATGTATAAAAGGATATCTTACGTCTTTTAGGTTTCCCTTAACGCAGCTTATAACAACATCGCACCCTTTTCCTTTAGATGCTATTTGAACCATTTCTCTAAACGTGTAATCACGTGAACATCCAATGTGGTCAGCTGAAATCATGTCTCTGATACAGTAATGGTGTCTAATAAAGTAGCATAAAAGAAACAGTAATCATATGATATTAATTACAGTTTAAACCTCTCGGACTCGAGATACAGAGTTTGTTCACGAAATAACAGTGATCCAAAAACTACTGACGTTGAAGTGGATAATGACCAATCAATTGATGAACAATCAAGTAACAAAACATGCAATTGAGGAACCAATCGAAAAAACAAGAAAGACAAAATTGTAGATAAGACATAGCAAAAAGAAAGGTAAAGACGTAATTGATAAGATGGCTTATGGAGAAAGAGAGCTTTTGAAATCCATCGAATTACCTTTCAGTGCTGGGAACATTTTTTGCAAGAAATGCTTTTTACGTCTATCACTGACAGTTGTAAATACTTCACAATCTAGGGCCAACGCAATTGATATTATCGCTTGTCCTAAAGCACCTGCTCCTCCATGTACAAACACTGACTTGCCACGGGGAAGTTTGGCCTTGATTCCCTTTAGAAATGACGAATAAGAACATGTATACTTTCTTGCATATTGTGTAGGTACCTATATAACTGTCATTTGTTTATTAAAAATCACTCGTATGGATACACACCAGAATGTAGAATGCTTGCACGTAGGCAAGGGGCACTGTTGCGGCGTCTTCGAGGTTCCAGTGAACCGGCACAGGCCAGAGCAAATCTGACTGTGCTCGTACCCGAGTACTTGCTGCACCACTACACACTATTCCCATTACGGGCTTAAAACTGTAACGAAACAAAACATTACCACACTTGTACAATGATGTTAGGTTGGTAATTTTTTGAACTGATTTTTACCTTTCAGTGATGCCACTAAAGTCCATCCCGTAATTACTAGTAATATTTTGCTTGAAGGACAGGGAACCGTTAGCTTGTTTCATGTCATTGACATTAATTCCAATATAATGAACCTAAGAGCAATTTGTATATAGATATAAAAATAATGTTAACATAACTAAAATATTTTTTTCTTTCAATATATTAAAATATACACACATTTACATTTACTCCGGGCCCACTCAATTCAGGTACTTTGACCCATTTTAATGAATCATAATCACCATAATGTACACCTTGCAACGCCACGTTCTGATCTCCCTTTGCATTTTGCTTCACCGGCAAATAGTATTCGCCTCCCCACTTACCCTTAAAGATAAAGTAGACATTGTTTTAATAGAAATATTAAGTAATTAAATCGAGGGACCAATTATAGGTATTATATTTCTGTAATAACTTTTGTGAGTGCGCCAGACAGAGTGTGGAGTCAAACACCGACGCATTAGGTTGTTTCATCCCTAAAATAGTCGTGCATCCTCAAAATGCACGCGATTAAAACCGTAAACTTTATTAAAAAGTCATTTATATATATTTAGAGTAGGGGCTCGTCGCTAAGTGGTAACCGACAAGGCAAGCACATTACAAGGTAAAGTAATACTAGCCTGGTCAATCTTAGGATAGGTAACCATTCTCAATACATTGAGACCCCTCCGTGCCTTGGAGAACACGTTAAGCCGTCGGTCCCGGTTGCCATACAGACATCTGTGGCACTCGTTACGGGTAGTTGTAGCTCAAAAATGTCCGACAACCTGGTCTACTCCAGAACGTCGATATCGCCTAGTACTTGGGTTGTGGAATATGAAAATTCAGCCGTATTGTAATTAGATTGAAAGCCAACCCCAAACTTAGTTGGGAAAAGGCGCAGAGGTTGATGATTAACTAATTAATTCATGCTTTTTTCAAACAAAATATTTTTCTTACATTTGTCACATGATTATACGCCAACTCAATGTTGCGGAGTTTGTCCTCGAGACCATCAATACTAGTATTATTAATGGTCACCAAGTAGAGCTTATTACGCACTAATTCTTTTCGCCACCAAGAAATGAGTTCCTTGAGACCTGAAGGTGAAGGGTAGCTTGCAATCACCAAAAGTTGGTCATCTATAGCCAAATTATTGCGAACTGAGGCCAGGAAATCCAAATCAGTCTCTTTGCAAACTGATACAGTTGTAGTCTGTTCTGTTCGTGAACTCCCTAGCCCCCAACGAATTAACTGTAAATCGAACTGGTCATCCTTCTGTTGATGAATGGAGAGCACACGACACATTGAAGTGAGTCGTTTGGAACCAGAACAACTTGCATCTTCTTCGTTCACAACAAATTTGTCTTTCTGTAAGACGGCCTTTAACCTCTGGCGTAACTGTTGGTAGGTGTATAATTTATAAAATTATATGAAAATTAAAATAAAATGTAATAAATCACATTTAAATAAATAAAATCCAAAATTTTAAAAATTAATAATCAAATAAGCACTCAAATAATAACATACATTCTCATCAGTTAATAAATTCTGCATAAGTATCAAATCAACATTTCCGAATTCGTAATTATTAGTTGCCATTGCTGGGGTCATTTGTTTGTAGTTAACTTTTATTTTGTAAAGGTTTTTGAGGACATTATTTATTTCCTTGAAGATAGATCCTTCGTTTGTTTCATTTCGTATTCCAACCACATTTATAATATTTTTATTGACATTTTCAGCTACTATTTGGAAGTAAACTTGAAGGGATGAACAAACCTATAAATTAAGTACGAAAAACAGATTAAATTTTAATGATAATGTGTCGTCGCCACATCAAAAACTCTTATTTATTTTATTAAAATTAGGGACAAACTATAATAGATGATAACACAGTTCACTATTTAATAAGAATAAGTTAATAGACATTATTTTGACTGGTTATACCGGTAACGCAATGGTATTGGTCGATTGATAAATATTAATGAATAGTGGGGTTATAAAAAGGGTAGGAATAAATTCAGAACATTGTCTTGAGTGCGAAGAGTGGTACAAACAACTTGGCAGTTACTGTAGTTAGTGATTTTCATATTTTATATAAGTGGTTGTGAGAATGTTTCTTACAAATATAATGCTATTTATCAAACAACTATGTGATAAAGTATCTACTTACATCGAGCCCTGATTCAAAATTGGATACGAAATTCAATGACTTTAATGCCAATTTAGTGTTACTGTCCGGTGGCAAATTTTGAAATTTTATAGACTCCATAATAACTCCACCACATCTAATGAATAAAAAAAACAATGATCATAAATTAAAATGCAGCTACATCAAAGAAATTTCCACTAGAAGTAGAATATTTCCCACGGTCGCTAGCCCTAAGTAACTTTAATGCAATAAAGTTTTTAATTAATTATAATCATATTCATGAATATATTACAGTCCTTTTAAAAGCCAAACTAAACATAGCTTGTACTATGGATTTTAGAAAACTGAAAGATATCCTTAGCTGCATTTTAAATATATACTTATAAAAACCCAGTTCTATGTAAATAGACACAGATATGGATATCAAACAAGCGAAAACCGTCAGGACATTGCAGTCGAATACTCAACCCTACATAGATCGTCCTTAACGGTTAATATTATGCTTGATTTGTTGATTATTATGATTACCTGGTGCTGTCGAATTCATCGGAAACTTGAGCCCACATCAAAACCTTATCCTCTGATATTTTCGACGTCAGAATTGATTTACTATGAACATTGACATCAATAGTCATTCTCCGGATACTGTAAGGCTGGGAAACGCCGTGGTGAGATTGTCGTAGCACGTTTAGCTGCAGAATGCCGTCCATGAACGTCACCCAGTTGTCACGCCATGAAAGCATGCCATTGCTCAAAGATTCGTTAACGCAAGCCATGCTTTGGAAGTCGCCACTACGTAAAGTGCAAAAAAACTGTTAGATCTTGGTTACATTAGAATAAAGTTTTACATTGTAAGCATTAAGTTTATTCAACCCAACGTACCTATAAAAATAATCTCTGTCACGTAACAACTGATAAATGTCTGCAGCACTGAAGTGCATATTTTTCTTTAGATCGTTCTCTGGCATGGCTCTTTCAATGGCATGTATTGCCATTTTACTATCTTTTAAGGGTTTTATAAATCCTGTTGCGACTTTTGAACGGTCTTCTAAAATCTATAATAAAATAACTTTGATAAACAAATTCAAAGAAACACATTTCATAGAATTTCATAAATTTAAAAGAAAAAGTTCGAGTCTTAGAAAATTTAGTTACTTTTATTAGCTTTTACTGGAATCCTATTTACAATTTACCATACTCCACTTGACTCATATCTTCAGGTACTCATGACTTAACAGCTTCAATACCGCCTCCGCATGCAAATATTTGTTCAATCTTTTACATTTACCTCGAACTTTCCTGTTCCTCTCTGTATTGCCACACTGACCCTGAGTTGTCGTCTATCATGAAGCACGGGTTGTGAATACAATTGTAAATTTGTAAACTCCACTGATAGCTGCTTTCTCGGAACATCCATTGTCATAGCAAGGACATCCCACACCAGCGTTAAACTTGCAGCAAATGGATATAATGTATTCCCTGCAAATAACACAGTTATTAAAAATGAAAAAAGTATATCATAAATAATCCGGCAAATTCCAATACATTAATCTTTTGCATTTACCTCTACTGCTAGATTATCTGTTAGTAGAGCCTAGCTTCTCTCTTAGAAGCTGATAATAAAAAAACCTCTTTCATTCAATCTCCTTTCATTACGATGTTTTTTATTCAATTTGTTTTATAAACACATCAGCACTTGCTGATGTGTTACATACTACATTACGTTACATATTACGTGTTATTATGACATTGGCAACCTACTTAGGTTGCCAATGTCATAATAACACGCAAGCTGCTGGAAGTGCTCGTCGAAGCGCCACCTTCCGTCAAGGATCAGGCCCAGATATTTTATGTGAGCCTGAACCGGTACGAGGACCGAGTTGACCTCAATGGAGGCGCCAGGGGGTTTACCACGACGGGGACCGTGAAATAAAAGGGCCTTCGTCTTATCCAGGGCCACCCGCAAGCCCAGCGCCTCAATGCGCCCGACCACCAGAGATACTCCCCGGGCCGTGACCAATGTGTCATCGGCGTAACAGATTACGCCCAGCCCGAGGGGGAGGTCTCCTCGAAGGGCCCAGTCGTACCCCATGTTCCACAGGAGTGGTCCAAGGACAGACCCCTGCGGAACACCGCACGACATGGGCCGACGACTTAAATTTCCCTCTCGGTCCTCGTACATGACGGTACGCTCCTCTAAATAGTCTGCCACTAGCCGCTTCAGGTACCCTGGCACCCCGTGATAATGGAGTGTTTCCCTGATGCAGCTGAATGGCAGACTATTGAATGCGTTGGCGATGTCCAACGACACCGCCACACCACGCCGCCACAGCCCACTACCTCCTCAGTCACAGCCCTCAGGCGCAAAATAGCACCGATCGTCGAACGCCCCGCTCGGAATCCGAATTGAGCGTCCGACAAATCGGGGCCGACCTCGCCAAGGTGCCGGACGATACGGGCAGAGAGGACCCTCTCAAACAATTTACCCGCCTCGTCCAGCAACACGATGGGCCTATAGGCCACGACCGAGTCGGTAGGCCGTCCCGGCTTCCTTAGAAGTACCAGCTTCCCGCTCTTCCAGCAGTCAGGGAAGCGTCCGGACGCCAAGCTGGCGTCGAACACCTCCCCGAGGCGGTCCGACATGTGGTCGAGGCCAGGGCTAACACTCGGGCAGGGATCCCGTCCGGCCCGGGGGCGGTGTTCTTGGAACGGTCCGTAGAACAGCCGCCCCTATCTCCGCCTCCGTGACGGGTGGAACACCGTCCTCCTCGTCCTCCCCGTCGTCTCGGGCCAAGGGGGCCATCGACGGGGGCACGTGCTCCACCCGTTGCGGGAAAAGGCCCTCAACCACTTCCTGCAGGAAGCTGGGCTGGAGAGTCTCCGTAAGGGGGGGGGGCCGACGCGCGGAGCTTTTGTTGCGCCGCGCGATATGGGCGACCCCAGGGGTCACGATCGAGACCCTCCAGCATCTCCTTTCTCTTTTCTTCTTTGGCGCGGCTAATGGCCAGCTTCAGAGTTTTCCGCGCCTCTTGGTACTCCTCATGAAGCTGGTCCTCTTCCCCCTCTTCGCGGTGACACCGCTGGCTGTGAGTGTAGGACCTCCGAGGCAGAACCTATACTATGGTAACCAGACTGCTGATAAATATACTTATATATTTCTAAATACACACATATTATAGATAAATTACACAAAGACACAGAACAAATGATCATATACTCATAACATAATAATTTGTCCTGAGTGGGCATCGAACCCACGACCTCATACTCAACAGTCAGGATCACTAACCACTAGACCAACAGTCCAGACGAAAATCATAATCATAATTTTTACCATTTATAAACCTTGTATTATTCGTTTGTCAATTTGTTACTGTTTTTAATAAACGTGCCGTTGTAACGAGAAGTAAGGCCAAACTGCATTCGCGTACATTGTAAAATACATAGCATATCTCCTTAGTTCTAATATGTTTGAATTGGATACTATTGTATAATAAATCTATTTCATGTACTCATTTTTCTCACTCATCCCAGCTAGATACGATATTTTGGCACCCACTTTAATGTTAGCCAAGTATATTTACCTCTTATCCAATTTCCTCCTAGATATTTATGTTCCTTATCATGTAAGGCTAAAACGAAATCGCAATTGGTAGCCGTCTTTCTATCCGCTGAACGATAAAGTGGCATAGGCCTAAAAATAGATAATATTTAAAGATTAGTCAGATTAAATTGAAATAGTTCTAGAATAGTTAGTTAAAGAGATGGATAGAATAATAAAAAGGAATAGCATTAAAAAAAGATATACATACCATTTCTCAGCGTGAGCCCATTTGACGAAGTCTGATAGGAAAGGTGTTCCAGTTGAAACTGGCATTTCGACTTTTGGATATAAAACCTGAACATTAGAATTATAGCCTTCCAAATACAATCTGAAACAAGGATCAATATTACGAAGATTGATTGACTTCCATGATTTACAGAATAATGATCATACATAAGGATGATAACAAATTACTAAACAGGATGTATTTGAAAAAGGAACACTTACTTACAGCACTGAAAGGGCATGACTCTAGCATGCAGTCACAATAAGGATTATTGCAAAAAATCTATCTGTTTACAAGTTATGACCGTTTAGGTTTCCAGGTATTTTTACCTCCGTATCTCATAAAAGCAGGTGGAGGGTGTAAAGTTAAACATTTTAAATCGTACATATTTTTTTATTTTGGAACTATTCACTCAGTTATTGAGAAAATTCATAAACAATAACTGAAACAAAGTTAGTTTTTATGGATTTTCTTTTCTTTTTTCAAAATAAAAAATATGTACGATTTAAAATCTTTAACTTTAGGGTAGAGTGTCCATCAATGAACCTTTTTGACAACCTCTCATATAGTTGTTTTTAGTACTATGACTATCTTTTTTATAACAAATTGTAGATAATTTAATGAACTTTCTAATTCTGTTTATAAAAATCTACTAAATTAATGTGTTTAGGAGCTATAAAGATTTTTTGTAAAATGAGAACTGGTTCATTGTGAACCTCCAATAATGAACCATAGATATGGTACAGAATGAACCGGGTAATTGACAATGAGTCATAAATATTAAATGAATGAAAGTTTGAACAAATGTTTTAGTGTCAAGTTATAATATTTATTTACATATACATTTATTTACAATAAAATCAACACAAAAAAACTTTTTTTATCAATATTGTGGAATAATAAATATGAATCAGGTAATCAGAACAGAATCAGAACACAGCCCTTCCAAGAACTTTAACAGGACCAGCTTCCCGCTCTTCCAGCAGTCAGGGAAGCATTCAGACGCCAAGCTAGCGTCGAATACCTCCCTGAGTTAGTCCAACATGTGGGCGAGGGCCAGGGCTAGAACTCGGGCAGGAATCCCGTCTGGTCCGAGGGCGGTGTTCTTGAAGCGGACCTCAACGACTTTTCCAGGAAGCTGGGCTGGAAAGTCTCTGTCAGGGGCGGACCCGACGCGCGGAGCTTTTGTTGTGTCGCGGAATATGGGCAACCCCAGGGGTCACGATCGAGACCTTTCAGCATCTCCTTTTTTTTCTCCTCTTTGGTGCTTTGAACAATGAGCGTACATTACTGTTTTCTGCGTAGCTAATAGCTCTATTTATCTTTGTCTAACAACTGGTAAGTCATACGCACTAAAAGAGCTGCATAATAATATGTATTGCTATATCCCTTTAGTAAAATTTTTGCCGGCGTGTGATTCAGTTATTTGTTAGTTAAAATGTCAATGATTGTAATTGTATGCTAGATGCCCTTTCAGTGATTTAAGTAAGTGTTCCTTTTTCAAATACATCTTGTAAAGTATAAGCAAAGTGAACAACGAATTTAGGACTTACTTGCCAATGGCTTCCAGTAACATAACTATATTATTTGGATCCTTTCGTCTTGTCAGTGGTATATTTATGCAGTTAGCTGGCATTGAACGTTTGAGAATAGCTTGGAGTAGTCCATGCGGTGCAATTTCCACTAACACAGCGTTATTAGGCACAAGTCGCGAAGTTTCCTCGAACAGCACCGAATTCTAAATTAAAACAATAATTAATATAACAATGAATGAATATGACATATGGCAGTTACGTGTAGTTAATAGTGTCTACAAAACTCGACAAGTCGAGCGCACCAGACGGCTTACCACGTACAGGTAAAGTAGTTTGTGCCCTGTAATCACGCATCTTTTCGCGGTTCTGTATTGTGTGATAAAATTTCCATATTTGTGGAAGACCGCATACATACGTGGACCTAATGCCAACCTCCCTTCTCTCCAAGGTAATGGAGCAAGTAACTTATACCGGTTATTAACTGACGGGATAATAAGGTTTGCACCAATGCTACTCAGCTGCTGATTTTCTTTTGTATCTAAGAGATATATCGTCATTGGACGCAACCTTTTGAGTGTCTTTTGAGTACCTAATGTTATGACCGTCCATAAGTCAATAATATCTGTATAAAACAAATAAAGAAAATACTACGTATACTTACTAGTAAATTGTTCGTGAGGTACTCTGCAGAACAGAACTTTGCACAAGGCTCATTCCATTTTTCTTGTGGTACAGAACTCGAAAGCCAACGCTCGGTTCTTTGTTTTGGAGTTCTAATTGCGTCTTGTAAATATTTTAGTAGCCCGGGACCTATATTCAATATTTTTGTATTTAAAATGTTATACAAACTGAATAAATAAAATAAGTTACATAAACACAGTCAACAAATCGATTATTATAATATACTGGTTACTAGTAATTGATAATATAAATGAATATCATGCATGATTTGAAAAACACAAGTCATTCTTTCATCTTACCAGCATTAGCTATATAACGTGAGTGGTAAGCGATGTTGGAGCACGGAACTTCCTTAGCGAAGATCCCCTTGCTAGTCAACTCTGCCACAAAATCGCGCATGATGTCTGAAGGCCCAGAAATTGTGCTAGACTCAGGCCCATTATGACAAGCTACTTGAATTTCTGGAGGACATATCTTTGATATCTAGAAATATGAATTAAACATCGTATATATATATATACTAAGACGCAAAACAGTTATTAGAAGTAAATTTTATGTGTGTAATCATTAAATAAGAATGTAACTTACTTGTTTGTAGCCCATACCAACAGCAGCCATGGAACCATGTATGAACTTAGTTTCCACCGACACCAACCCTCGGTAGTATGCAGACAATATCATTTCTTCCGTAGTTAAACAACCATCGGCGTAAGCGCATCCTAACTCACCTACGCTATGGCCTATCAAAATTGATTTTTTTTAAATTTTATTTTGTTTACAGTATATCAGATTAATAAGAGCATTAAGCTATTTTCTCACCAATGATTCCATCTGGCTTGAGACCAAGTTCATGAAGAACGTTAGTAAGTCCGATTTGAATTGCAGCAATTCCAACAAATGAGTGCAGGATATTGTTGAAAATACTCTCATCATGGGAGGTAATAATGTGAACGATATCAAGGCCTTTGATTTCCAAAACTTTTTGGCATCTGAAATTGAACATAAAGTTGTCAGTCAGTAATTAAACAGTAAATTAAACTAAGACTGAGATTGGGTCATGATATTCCAAAAAAAGTTTAAAAGATTGTTACATCAAAAAATGCTTTTTTTTATTATTATACCTTTCTATGGCAGCTGCAAAAATGGGTATGCACATAAGCTGCTCACCCATACCGGCCCACTGCGATCCCATTCCACTGTAAACGAACCACAATGGCCGTCTTGCATTGTCAAAGTAATCCGCTTTTTCACGTAGACAAATAGTTTTCTTTTCATTGTCCGTCTCTGAAAGTATATTTCTTTTGTCTAATACTCATACATAACACATTTTAAAGGTTTTACGCGGCCACTAATCTGACTTTGACTCATTTTAGCATAAAACGTATAAATCAGCAACTAGTAATATATTTTAATAGTTACATATATTATGTAAAAATAAAACATTTTCTTCGGTAGTAAACGTGGAAGTCCGATGAAATCAAAAACCAAATAATCTTCGCAAAAAAAAGGTCACGGTAACTTTTATAAAAAAAAAAAAAACGATCCAAGTGACAGCAATTGTGTAACGAGTGTTACGTATGTTCGTAGCGATAATAGCTTACCATCAAGGTCATATGTTTTCCTTAAGTTTACCGAAACCCACAAGGGGACAAATTTCATAAAGCAACTACAAAACTTACGCAAAATAGTATATCCTCTGCCCAAATGTCCTGAGATGCTCATTCGATGAATATTGTGTAACAGGGCCAACTGCTCAGGATCTATGGGTTTTGATTTTAAAACTTCAAGAATATATTTGACAGCTTCTTCGTGTCGACCAGATATATTAATCAAGTATGGCATATTGGTCTTGTAGCGATTTAGATCCTGAAACGTAGATAAATACTTAGTCCAGTTTATATTTTATTTCCTTACAAAACAAACTTTATAAATTAGACTTTTAAAGAGACAATATTAGGGTGATACTGATGATACGATGATGAAAGAATAGTACTGATTAAGTAGAGAGACAAATGAGCAGTTAATAAATATTCATTAGTACATTTAATCTGATTATATTTTACTAATTTACGATAAAATTAATTCAGCCTGTGACCACGGCCAGTGCAATCTCGTCAAAACGCCAGGCAATTCAGCGGTATGTAATACCTTTTCATGATTGCGTTAATTCCCGTGTAAATATGTAATTATATCATGGAACGCGAAAGTTTCAAAGTTAGTCAAATTAATTCCCATAAGAACATGAGTTAAATCTTTCGAGTTAACTCTTTTAAACTAAATTCGTAGGCTTATTATTTTCAACCTACCTTAGGTTTATAACATCCATGTAGTAAAACATGGGAGTTTACTCCAGTAACAGACATGCCATTTACACCAACGTAAGTACGGCCAAAATTCTGATGTTCAGTTATAACACGCATGCGCCCTTCGCGCAGCGCTGCAACATCTTGTCGAGATTTTTTAAAATGCAGGTTGGCAGCTAGCGCCCCATTGTGATAGCCTAACAAGACCTGTACATAAATACAATTTATCAAGGCATTAAATATTGTTTATTAGTATTATTCTTCTTACATGTGCGAGTAGTACTAATACGCTACGAATTAATACATAAGTAATATAAGTTACGTATTAGCACAGAATAACATAAGTTTTGTCGTATGCAAACTATTATATATATCATAATACATAATATTGAAGTCATATCCAAAAACTAAGAAATATTAAAAAATAAACAAAGTTGGAGGCATGGAATTGTTTGTTCGATTTATTAATTAATTTTCTATGGAAATGGTGGGCTTCTCTCGTTATAACATTTGTGTAACTATTTTGTATTATATTGAGTATAGCTTAACTTAACAAAATATGTTTCGAGAAAATATGTAGTGCACTGAAGAAAACTTGTCCATGTCTATGGACCATAGAACAGTAGTATATGGGAATTCAATTCAATCGTGGCAATTTTAACTTGGAGGATAATGCCAGTTGCGGCAGGCTGATTTAAGTGACTACCGATACCGATAAGAACATTCAGACGAAACGTACAAAAATTATTGAAGGAAGCTGGAATTCTTCACGACCCTTTGAAAGTACGTGCTTCATAAAAGGAAGACTGTTACTGCTGTATGGTATACAGAGGAAGGTTTACCTAGAGTATTAGAAGCCTTAAAAATGAACGCCCAAACTCAACTCACTTGGCTTTTGCATCAAGATAGTGCATCTGCACATTGAGCCGGTAAACCTGTGGACCATTTGCACCAAACTGGAATCAAATTGCTGGAACACCCTTCTTATAGTCTGGATTTAGCGCCATCCTACTTTACATCATTTTCGTATGTAAAAAAATGTTCAAGGGACACAAGTTTTTAAGGAGATATACGACTGTGTTCCAGAGGGGTACCTGAGCAATGTGTTCAGCACCTGGTTTCCACGTATGTACGGAGACGTGTATAACGACCAGTGGAGACTACTTTGAAAAAAAATTACAAAGTACGACAAAACTTATGTAGCGCCCTAGTGTACTTTATTTATTATACCTTTGTTATGGCACATATTCCGGAAGCAGCTTCTGAATACCCAATATTAGACATGACACTACCGATTAAAAGAGGATCACCTCTATTCTTACAAAACACTTCTTCAATCGCTTGTAGTTCAACCTTGTCAGCCTCAGGTAAGGCTGTAACACAAAAAATCCTTAAGTGGCAAAAAATACTAAGTTGATCAAGGAACAGGATGCGTTTATCAGCTAAATTATTGCAAACGTTAACATACCACAAAGCCGTATGTTTTTGTGCGGTATAGTAGTATTAAAAAAAAGAACTAACCGGAACCAAAAGCTTCAACGTATTCAATGGCTTGAGGCGGAACTCCTGCTTCTTCGTAGAACTTTTTAATGAAATTAGTTGAGCTACTGAGGGTTCTGTAGAATCCATATTTTGGACCAGTTTCTGCTTTTAACATACACGTGAACTCAGTTTTAGCATACAAGACTTCAGCGTATATTCTAGAAAACCATGAAAGATACCTATATAAGTAATAACACTACTAATAATTTATTCATATTACGTTCAACAACATTATTACTCCCTTATACTAAGATAAAAAATAGAATCATTCAAGATATGGTTGCACAGTTTAAGAGATATCGTATTAAATATAACTAGCTCCTATACTTAGCAAGCTTGTATGATAGGAGTTAATTAAATTCTCCGCTGAAGTATACATTATCAACCAGTACTTCTGTTGTAAGGCATATTGAAATGTCTGCACAGTACTGTACTAGGGATGTCGAGCTTTCTAACAGAGAGCACCTCTCACTCTTCATTAATTGAGTTGTAGAAAAGTACCGGGGTCTAAAATGGAGCACTTTCAAAGCCCTCTCTAAACCAAGTAATATAATTATATCCGTCCCTATAATATATAGCGTGTAAGTATTACCGACGCTAAAAAAAAAGTAAAATAAAAAAAATATATGAATTTTTCTGCAGAAAATTATAATATCAATATAATATAATAAAATAATATCAATGTTCTATGAAATTAACAATGCCAATAATAATAATCAAAATATCAATAATATCAATATCTATACGTCAGATAAGAAACAAGACGAGTACCTACGCATTGACAGTGTGACTGTGGAGCAAGACCGGCATTTTGCCAAGCATTTTTATCATCTAAATAATGATCTAGTTTATAATATACTTATTTATATAGCGTGCATTTTATACAAGTTTTAAATTTTGTTCTCATTTAGTTGAATAATATTTTCAGATGTTTTATTTTAGAATTTAACGCAGTACCCATAAAAGATGTTTGCACTTTTGCCCTACATTTTGGTTGAACTAATTTATATCCATCTCTAGTAACATAATTATGTCTTTCACGCCGTTTTGTAAAGAGATGCAGATTTTTTCTAACATACTCGTATATGATGTTTTCATAAATATATTGACAAGGCACCGTCAGGATATTAATTTCCTTAAATAGATCCTTAAGGGATTCGCGACTACCTAGATTATAAATGGCTCTGATAGCTCGTTTTTGCAGAATGAATATCGATTCTATATCTTCAGCACGACCTCATAATAAAATACCATAAGACATGACACTGTGAAAATAACTGAAGTATACTAGTCGCGCGGTATCTATGTCTGTGAATTGGCGGACTTTCCTTACAGCATATGCTGCAGAACTTAGCCGCTTCGAAAGAGATGTTAATTGAGGACCCCATTGTAATCTAAGCGATCGAATCTAGCGATATCCCTAAGAAAACAGTTTTATTTACAAAATCTAACTTTTGCTTATTTAATAAGATGTCACATTCACTATGTTTAACGTTAGGCAAAGAGAATCTTATACATTTGGTTTTTTCCCATTTAACACTAAATGGTGGCAGTAAACCAATCATATTACATCGTCAAAGCTATTTACTCGTCTATCTACTTAAAAATTAATGATGTGTTATCAGCAAATGATACTATTTTGGGTTTACTATCTAGTAAATGGGAAGATCATTAATATAGACGAAAAAGAGAAACGGGCCTAGTATAGGTTTCTGCGGGACGCCCATTTTCAATTTGGACTCTAATGAATTGATACCATTTATCTGAACCTGCTATTTTCTATCACTCACGTAGATTTTTAGCAAACCGAGGGCTTGTTTACAAAGTCCGTGATGCTCAAGTTTTATTAGCAACGTTTCATGATTTATGCAGTCAAATGCTTTTGAGAGGTCGCTAAAAATAGCGAGAGTATCCTTAGCTTCCTCCCAGGTGGCAAAAATATGCTGTACCAAGGTAACACCGGCGTCAGTTGTACAACGCCCTTTTGCGAAACCGTATTGTTGATCGTGTAGGATGTTGTTTGTATTAAAATGCATTTGATTGAGCATGATTTTTTCGAAAACCTTGCTAAATAGCGGCAGGACTGAAACAGGGCTATAATTACTTGTATCTTTACTGTCGCCGGATTTAAAAAGTGGAATGATAAAATCATTCTACTTTTTAAATCCGGTGACCGGCAACTATACTGTGTTTAATGAGATCAGGAAATACTTCTTGATCTACACACAGATTAAATATTGACACTAGGTAAGGAGCGGAAGTTTTTTGTTTATGTTATAGGCGGCAAACGAGCAGACGGGTCACCAGATGGTAAATGACTACCGCCGCCCATGGGCACCTGCAACTCAAGAGTCACAAGTGCGTTGCCGGCCTTTAAGGTGGGAATTAGGGGTAGGAGAGGGGGAGAGGAAGAGAGAGGGTTGAGCGGGAAGGGTTAGGACCTCCTGTAATCTCACTCACTCTATGAGCTTTCTGATTCTATTTGTAAGAGCTTAGAATATGTGGTCGCCAATCTAGTCGTTCATCCACTAAAACCGAGCTTTTTTCTTTGATTTACCTGAGATATTAAAAGTTAGTCACAGGTTTCAGGAAAGGTATAGCAGTGCACTCTCAAAATGTTGGTGGTCACATGTAATTTGGGTGAACACACATACACTTTGTAAACTATAATATGGTCCCACTCACGTAATAGGGAGCAAGCCTATTGGCGTCTACCGGGGACTTTGGGAATTAGAGATGAGAAAATTGGCGGTATATTAAAAAAGGAAAGATAGACAAGAAAGGAAGGCTATAGAAGGAAAAGGATATTTCTTTTACGGTTGGTCGCAAACCTGTAACTTGAACTGGCTTATTAGACATGTGTAGTTCCGGAGCGTAATAGTTCCTGGAACTATGTCCGCAGTCGGAACTATGTTAGTTCTTTCCAACTTGCTCAACCTAATAATTTCACAGTTCCACGGAACGATCACGCAGATTGGAGGAGCGACCGGAGCGGTATTGAATGGTGGAACGAATAACGAACTGTCCCTAGATGTGTAACGAATTGGCCGTATGCCGCGAGCGTTGCGCTCCGGGCCGTCCACCACTGTTTCTGTTCCGTGCAATTGTGAATTTTGAAAAGCAGAAGTTACCTTAACGGATGCAACGATTGAAGGTATCAAAGGTGCCTGAGCTGCTTTTTATGTTAACAATTATAAATAAATACCTACATATATAGTATATTATGTATTATGAGGTATAAATGTAACTATTTCATAATTATGTATATATATTTTTAAAGATACAGCCAATACATTAATTTAAAATATTTTAAGTCTAGTTACGCTATTTTATTAACCGACTTTAAAAAAGGAGGAGGTTCTCAATTCGTCGAAATCTTTTTTTTAATGTATGTTTATTACGATTACTCGAAGACGCCTGAACCAATTTTGAAAACTTTTTTTCTTTCCAGGTGGTTCCATTAAAATCTTATCGAAATCGGTCGACCAGTTTTTGAAAAATCAAAAATATCTAAAAATTGCCTACATCATGATATTTTCGTTTACTCCTCGCTGTCTCTTTGGAGCAGTGCGTTTAGTTGGCCTAGCCATATTATATAACCAAAATACATCTACTTTCCACTAAAAATTTCAAGAGGAGGAGATTCTCCCCCGGTGCATTTCTGAAAATGTTCGTTCATTGTGGGGTTTACTTAACAGTTTAGAGGGTTCTAAATTAGATAGAGCTATTCCTACTAAAGTTTTGACTCTGCTGAGAGCTACATATACTTGTCCCTTCGCAAAGTTATAAAAATAATGTGTACTAAAAAAGTTTTCAATTCTGGGTGTAAAATTGCCATGAGTTGGGTTTCCACAAATGGGACCACCTGTTACAAGAACGGGGGGGTCCAAAATTTGTGTGACGTAATTTCCGGATGGCCTCTTATTACAACTTATCATGATTTAGGCACATTGAAGTTGGAAGATAATTATTATTTGTACATTATTAGTTGCCAGTGCTAAGCCTGCAGGTGAGTATGAAAGAAAATCAATTGATATTATATCTGAACCGAAATAAAACTGTTAACTACAATGTCCGGATAAAACTAATGACCTAGATAGTTCCTCGGACATGTTTCCAGGGACTAGTTCCGACAAGGAAAGGAACCGTTCCAGGTTCAATCCAACGTTTGACATGGTTTGCGCATGTCTACTGGCTATAGCTGAGATGCATGAACCTTCTGCCATGGCATTACATTTTATTGCGTTAATAAATTAAAACGCCCGAGGAACGCCATGATCAATAAGTCCCTCGTCACTCACAACTGTACATATCCTAGTAGCCTGTAAACGGTCGTATAGGTAATCTTTATATGTACCTACATATATTGCCAGTACCTGACCACAAACACATATATGTTCCGGTTTTGAAATGAGAGTGTGTATAGAAACCGTATCAAAATCCTTAGAAATATCAAGAAGCATTTGTGTTAAGTATCAATTTTATGAGCTACCATTTCACCTACCCTAAAGCTAATAACTGCATCCTCAGTTGATAAGTCAGATCTAAAACCATACTGATTAGCTTTAATTAAATTAATGTTTCCAAATAATTAATTAAGCAGATATTTATTATACACGTTCCAGCGTTTTAAATAATGCAGTCAGGACGAATATAGGCCTATAATTTGAGACACGACACCACACCACTCTTAAAAACTAGTTTTACCAATGCTTTTTTAAAGCTTTGGGGGAGACGTTTGTCTCAATTTATATATTGCCCAAGAGCATAATAAGTCGGATTACAGTAGTACCGAGAGCTTAATTACTTCATATAGAATATCGTCCCAACGAGTAGCACTGTCGGACCTTAGGGATGTTAGATTGGGATAATTCCAAGTGAGTCACGTGGTGACTTAAGCAGCGGCTACGGTCATTCAAGGGAAGTTTTCTTAACGTTAGTTATGCTAGAAACTAGTGAATTCCCAATAGGAGGAAAGTATTTGTTGACTAAGTTAAGTGACGCTTTTTCGTTATTTGATAAACCAAGTAGAGACTTGGGGATGTAACGTGGGTTACACATTACTAGTAATCTCGTTAACCCCTTAGCTAAGCTTAACGCTTGTGTTAGGAGTGGCTTCACGACGGTAGTGCACTGGGTGGGATTCGAACCCGCAACCACTTGATCGCAAGTCCGACGCGATGTAAATAACCAATTCCTACATGGCCTTAAGATTAGCCTAGCCTTTCCTAGCCTTTGCAAATTCATGACATTCAGAAATGCGCTTAATCTTCCGTAAAAGAACGTTACAAAGTTCCGATACATTTTATAAATATGAGATTTTGAGTTTTTTTTTACTTACGATGCATCTTGTCTTTGTGCTTGAGTAACACGTATAATTATTCATTGATTACCAAATTAACTTACCTTAAGGCATCCTTTGCCTTTTGCAAAAACAAAACATTAATTGCTTCAGACTTAGCGCAGCCATCTGCGTTCTCATCGAAAGATTTTGTCTTACCATCATTGCACAGTTTGATAATTCTGGAAATTAAAAAAAATTAAGTATTGGAAAATACGGTAAACAGTCGACTTACGTGTAACCATATAAAATAATATACCTTCCATAGTGTACAGACGACTGTGGATGCAGAGCTAAGTAAGTACCACCAACTATGGCAGCTTCGCATTCCCCACGACTTAGAGCCAGGTACGCTTGTTCCAATGCAGCGGTAGAACTGCAGCACGCCTCATCAATAGACATCGATGGACCTTTTGCGTTTAGCCAATACGATATACGGTTGGCAAACATTGTTTTACTGCACCTTTTTTGCAAAGCATATAATAATGTTTATAATATTTAAACACTAGTTTTGTGCCCAACGGGGGCCTTTTATCAAGGGATGAAGCGACCTGCCCAGTCAGTGTCAGTTGACTCATCCTCACACCGATGCTGCAGGTTGCTTTCACTTTTGAGAAGTTTTTATTGATAATGTGATTTTTTACAGAACATAATTCTGATACATTATGGATATTTTAACTGCCGTCATTTTAATATTATTTTGTACTTACCCAGCTATACCGAAACCGGATCTTGAAGCAGCTTCGTAAAAACAAGCTTTTTCCGCTTCAGAGAAACATGAGCCTATATAAACACCAATTTTTTTTCCCGATAGCTGATCTGGATTAAGTCCTAAAAATTAATACAAGAGTGATTGTATTATTAAGGCACAATTTTTGTTTTTATAATTTATTACTCATACACAGTTCGCTCTCTCTTAAATAGTGTTTTTCACCGACAATATCATCAGATTTCTGTTGGATGAAGCCTGGTATGATACACGTTATATAGTAAGAAAGCTTAAATATATACATTTTTGCAAACGACTTGACGCGAAAAATCTAAATATAACAAAGTTGATGCAAATTATATTCTCTGCATTTGACAATATGGTCTTATAAATAATTGGATAACATTGTGGTGAAAGCAACATACAGCACAAAATGTACTTCAGTGTCCTCTAGAGAAGATAGTTCAACTATGATTAATAGCTTAGTTACGAGCTGCTGATCAATAAAAGTTTTCGGACTGATTAGTAGTCTCAATTTTCCGGTTCTCCGACTTTCGTAAGGTCTGATCACCTAGCTCGGTCAAAAGATCCTCTCCTTATGTTATGTCCTGACTGCTGGCCGGGCATTTTCTATGTCATACTGTTAAGGAATCCACGAAGTGAATAAAGTGCGGCAAATGTTTGGGGATTCTGTGATTTATTCAAAGAATATAGGAATTGTGACTCTTGAGTTGCAGGTGTCCATAGGTGACGATAGTCACGTACCATCAGGTGACCCGTATGCTCGTTTACCCCCTATAATGTATTAAAAAAAAAATATGAAGACAAATTTTATGATTACACAAAAATGAGCGTAGAAACTTTTGATTAAAACCATTAACGTATAGAAATACATTTGCAACACCACATTGAACATTTTGTTTCGTCCCAAAACCTTTATTTTTTAGATTTTAAGTAGATTTCGAAGAAAGTCTGCCTATTGGTTTTGTACCAGTTGTTGAGTTTTCCAAAAATTTCTTCAAAATTTCCCAAAACAACCGTCAGTGGTATATATATATATATATATATATATATATATATACATCCCTAGCTCATATACTCATATATACATATATTATATATATGTATATTTGAGCTAGGGATGTTTAACATGAATGAACATATACGATACGATATATGTGATCAATTTAAAAGTTCTACACACTAATAAATACTTCTGAATTCATTGACCGCTCTCTAATCATCTAAAAAAATTGTTTTCTTAACCACCGTTTAGTGCATTACCCCACTGCCGCTATCGCCTCCGCTTGCTGTTTCGTGGCATCGCATTTCGTTCCTCCGTATATTTGTTCCCGTCGCATCTCGTGCCGCCCGTCGTCAAAAATGGCCTACGTTGCCGCTCTTTGCGGTGCCTCATGGCGCGCTTAATACATTTAGGTACATTTTGTTCTTACCGCTCGCCCGCCGCCCTGCAATTCAGTGCCGGTGGTAGCGGCGAGGCCAAGGCCGGACACTTAAAAGAATATCACCTCGGTTTCTTAACAAAAGTTATCACTTATATAACGATTAACCGTTTTACTTGCCTTAATAGTTACTGCTCCGCTCCTAAGGGTCGTAGCGTCATATTAAATAGCCTATATAGATATTGTGACAATTTACTTTTAAGATATCTTATTCAAACCACGGTTGAAAAAAATTAAAATCTATTTTTTTACGAAATAATTCATGGATACTTACCAGCGTCGTAAATAGCATTATACGCCTGCTCCAAAACCTTCCTTCCCATAGGGTCCATAGTATTTGCGAGACGAAAGTGCACTTTGAAGAACTGAGCATCGAAGAAACTGAGGTCAGGAACGCTTCCTGCGTGTTGCACAACTTCTGGGTGATTGTACTTGAAACGAACGTCTTCGTGCGTCACCGGATTTACCTGTATATATAATTATATGTTACAAATTTTATTTATTCAATAAATGCACTATTCCATGTAAAATAATTCTTTAGGTGTACAATAAAGTTTATTATATTCTATTAAAGAGATACTTCTCTTTATTACGACTACTCAGTCAACTTTTAAAGGTCTTAGTGAGAATTAGAATTGTTTAACACTTATATCAACGTTTGCAGAAAATATCGTGAGAAAACCTACACCACTGAGATTGTTCTATAATCTTTTTTAACGTTAGTGAAATCCGTCAACAAGCACTAGCCCATCATATGATCCTCTCGTGAGCAGAAGAGGGCCCAGTAAAGCGAACAAATTATTTTGTACAAGATTGATATCACTACATTATAATTCATCACTTGATTTTAATATGACAAGTTTTGTAGTGTACAAAATATTTATGTAAATTAAGTTATATTTTAGGCGATTCATAACTAAAACTGTTTTTGCTTTTGTTAATAAATTAGTCTGTTCGTATATTTACCTTATTATACAACAGTTCAGAAAACTCCTTAACATTATGTGACTGCGGGTAAAGACCAGACATGCCAGAAATGACGATCTTGTTCCCATCTTCTCGCGGTGGTATCAACACTACCGGACGCACATTCTCTTGTAGTGTTGGAGCCATCGTAGCAAGCACTTAGATGCTCTTTAAGGAAAACACTTTATTAGTTTCGTTAGAAGAACGCTTGGTGTAAAAGTTGCCTGGGCAGAAAAGTATTGACCATGTGATAAAATGGGAGTTTGTTAACCTAACTTGAACATTAACTACTAGCTTTTTTCCCGCGGCTTCGCTCGCGTCAATTTATTTTTTTGTCAAACCGAGCGACGCTAACGGTATAAAAGTTATTTTTCTGTCCCTCGGGAACCAGAACAGCTATGTCTTTTAGCACGGTTTTATTAGCGTCACTAGTAACTATGTAACTGACTAACTATGTAAACAAATCGTAGGGTCGCATTATTGTGCTGAATTTTGTGAAATTCAGTATTCCATCAAAGATTATTTTTTCTTTCATGGAGTTTATGTAAAGAAATTTGTAATTTGGGTTGTAAAATTCACATTAAACACGAAATATGTGGGGTACACTGAAAATTTTGCGTAACTCATTAATAAAACAATTTACATAAAAAGTAATATGTTTACTGCTTTTCGAATTAATCTCCATTATATTATAAACATTTTTTTCATTTGGTCAAACCGTTCATGAAAACATGAGGACCATTGATTTAAGGGCATGTTTTTCACGTGCTGGTTGAAAGCTATCACGGCCTCTTCCGGCGCCGTAAATGTCAGCCTTCTCAACAAATTTTTATTTTTTGGAAAAATAAAGAAATCACATGGACCAGGTCTGGTCTATGTGCGGGATGGGTCACTAGCTCTACCTTTTTAGAAGCCAAAAATGACTTGGTCTTGTTCGCGGTATGCGCCGAAGGATTCTCATGGTGCAATAGGATGCGACTTTTTGGTCGTTTTTCCCTAACTTTTTCAAAGACACTGGACATACAAATGAAGGTATACCACTCAGCTCAGCATTAACTGTATTTTGTTCTTCAAGTGGGATCGTGCAGAGAAAAAAAAGCAATAATTTTTTTGCCTACGTTTCTCACCTGCCTCAATTTTGTTGGTTTGCTGTCACCTTCCCACACCCATACATTTCCCATTGTTTCCGGCATAAAACAATATATAACAATAATATATAATAATTTATAATAAAAACTACCATTCAAATATTTCAGAATTCTATTACGCAAATGGTTGGTAGATAAGTGTTTTTATACGATAAAGGAATTTATGCAATACAATATAAAATAATAATTATATTAAGAAAAATAATGGAAAATAATACAATGTAAATTAATAATAATATAATGTTAAGTAAGCTAAATAATACAACGTAAATTAATATAATGATAAATAATGTAGATACAATTTCTAGTTTTGTATAAATTTGCATACCAAAACAAGGCAGAATATGACATTGATCCAAAACCACCCATGTAATACCTGTATTCTATGCAAATAAACATATTTCATTTCATTTCATATCCATGTTTCATCTTTTGACACAACGTCATACACAGCATTTAAACGTCCGTGATCGTACTTTAACAACATTTTTTTACACCAATTAACACGAGTCCGTTTTTGATCTGGGGTGAGTTCATAAGGAATCCAGCAGCAACAAAGTTTTCTAACTTTTAAATGTTGATGTAAGATTTTTTGAATTTGGCTAATACCAATCCCCAAATGTCCTTGATTCTCGCCATAGGTGATACGCCAGATTTCTGCAATTAGTTGCCTGACAGTAGCCACATTTTCCTCAGTGATCGCAGTTAAGGGCCGATCTTCACAAATTTCTTAATGGAGAGAAACACGGCCACTATCAAGTTCTGCGTACCAACGTCTTACGGTGCTCAAATGAGGTGCTTCCCTCCCAAAAGCATTTTGAAGACGAGCAGTGCAGTCTTACGGAGTCAGTGAACTTTTAAATTCATAAAAAAATCATGGCTCTAAAATCTTTTCGCGTTAATTCCGTTTTTGCTACGGACGACGAAACTCAACTTGTGATAAAAAACAATAGACACGCGATTTCCCGCCAATTTATTTTTAATCAATGATTGAGTTTCTTATGTTTATAAAAATATAACATTCGAAATTCAAACATTTATGAGCGGCCAGCAGCGCAAAACTTTCAGTGTGTAACACGAAATTTTTGAAAAAACGAGTTAACATCATTGTTTGCGCTTGTACTGCTAATGGTGTATGTGTAGTACTTGGTGGTGTACAGGATCGAAAACAATTACTCGAAGACTTGATTTTAGAAATATACTTATAATTCTGGTTTCTTGACAATATTTGGTAAATTTAAAATTTATGTGACCAGTCAACAACGAGCGGGATACGCGCTTAGGGGCGCTATGGGTTAGGTGGGAGATATCTTGCATCCCCCTCTAGCGACCTGCGGCTTGAGCGTGAACATCCTTCCCCGTTGGAGGGAATCCTTCAACTGCTCCTCTTCAGTGAAATCCAGCATTGGGCAAAGATGGTTCAGAGCACGACGGGTAATGCCATTGGCGGTCCTGACATCAGCTACCTTGGATATACCAGGATACAATGCGTGAATGCGACCAATCTTCTATTATATTGATAATGACCATATCGCCCACGTGTGGCGCCGGCTCCGGACTGGGATTGCGCCATTTTGTTCCCTACTGGCGCTCAGATATATATTCACGTAGCCACCTCACCCAGAAATGCTGCCTTCTCTGTCCCAGTTGTTCGTAACGGTGGAGTCGGTGGTAGTTGGTCTGGGTTAAGTCTGGTGCGGGAAAAGCGACGAGCGGTTTGCCAACAACGAAGTGCTCTGGAGTCAAGGGACGGAAAACATTGGGATCGGACGTCTTGCGATATAAGGGGCGGGAATTCAAAATAGCCTCTATTTGAGCAAACAAAGTAGAAAGTTCCTCATAAGATAAATGTAGTATGGTGGTATAAAGGAAAATTGCATACCTTCATGAGAACAAAATTTACCTAATTATTATTTTTTTAATTTAAAATTTTATTTAATTCATTACCAGCCCCAACAAAATTTGTCGCATTATCACAATATATTAAACTAGGTTTTGAACAGCGACCAATGAATCTCTTAAGAGTCTAAATGCTTCTGTACTTAAATCACTAACAATCTCTAAATGAAGCGCCTTAGTAGCAAAACACAAATAGACAAAGATAACACATCCGTAATTGAATAGGGACCCGCTAGATTCACTTCAGTTATCTCAAAGGGCGTTCCAGGTTCTAGACGCTGCTTAGGCAAATTACCCATGATAGCAACCATACACTTACTTTTGAAACACTGACAGACTAAATAACGTTTAAAATCAATCAATTTATGTTCACTCTCATTTATGAATTTGTTTACTATACCAACTTGTCTAAGTTCCGGCAATAACATATTTTGTGACCCGTTACCCGGTACCTTAGGCCAATGTAACTCGGTCTCAAATAGAAATGACGGCCCATTCTAAAACATTCGACATACCTTACTATTTATTTTATCAATACCCCTAGAAATAAGACCGGCAGGATTTTGGTCGGTCAGTACGTATCTTCACTTGTCGTTTTGCGTTAATTTATTAATTTTATTTACTCGGTTCGCGACAAACATGACCTTTAATTGTTTATGAGTGGTGGTACGCAGCCAGTTATATACGGCGAGTTATAACACATCGAAGCGCATAAGTCACCCTTTCGCTCAACTGGGCCGACAGTAATGCGCCGCCCTTCGAGATGATTGTCTACTTGTATAGAAAATTTAAACCAATCCGAGTCAATTCGGAAATATGTTGTATCTTACACAATCTATTTTCTCCAAACAAGTTGGTAACATTGGACCAAAATTTTCGCAAATTAAAACACGCTGAATCTAAGATTCGCGTAATCATTTGACATATTTTACGGTTTAACCTTATTTCGAATGAATGGCCGGTGTGCAAATCATCCATATAAAAATCATGTTTAACAATTTGCTTTATTTCTGTGTCGTCACATTCGTTAGCGAGTTTCGCGAGACCTCTTGTACTCAGGTACGGTGCGGACGCGGTTCTTTAGGTAAAAGTATTTAGTTTTAAATATTTAATAGGATCACTTTCGTTCTCCCTCCACAAAATAGTTTGCAAGTGTCTTTGATCTTCAGAAATAAGTATCTGTGTATACATTTTTTCAATGTCAGCAGTCATTACGTAATTATGTTGTCTAAATCGTAACAATATACTAAATAGGTCATCTTGAATGACCGGTCCTACCATCGGTATATCGTTTAAAGAATACCCACTACTCGCCTTTAGTGAAGCGTTGAACACTACGCGAAGTTTCGCGGTTTCACTTTTTTCGCGAAGCACCGGATGGTGGGGTCAATAATAACCTAAGTCCGTTTTATGCGGCTCAGTCAGATGTGACATGATAATGAAGTTGACATAAAGGCTTTTTACGTTCGGCTGTTTACGAAACCTTTTTTCTAGACTAATTAATCGTGACTGAGCCGTATAGAATGAGTTACCGAGTACATCAGGAGAAGTGTGAAATGGCATCTTTATACAAAATCTGCCTTCCGTGGTTCTGTACGTGTTTCCAAAAAAATGGTTTTCACAAAAATCGAGATATGGCTGCCGGAATCTAATACCGCCCGTGCTAAATAATTTTTACCATCAATTTTACTAACTACATTAACGAGCGCTGTGGATAATAATACGTATTGACTAATAGTCGGCGCCGGCCGCAGACAGGCGAGTGGCGGGTGCGTGTCCGACTGAGTCATCTCTAAGGAAGGCGACAGTAAGAAGTGCTGCTCAGTTCCAAGACATGATTTACTATCGGGTCTACAAGTCCCTTATTCTCCACAACCGGCGGTCGATTTCTATGTAATAATGTGTGGTGTTTATATTTACATATTTTACAACCATTTGTTTTACAATTGTACGCGCGATGACCGGGTCTCAAACATGCACAATTTATTTTTCGAAACAATTTCATTTCTTTGTTCTAAATTAATTGAATTATACTTTGTGCATTCTGAAAGACGGTGCCTGCAAACCACACAACAATATAAGCGACAATTATTACTATTCACCTGAGCGGAAGCAACAAAACTAGATTATTTTTCATTTCTATTATTAGAACTCGTTTTACTAGATTTAACGGTTTGTAACATATCAGCTCGATCGCTTTAAACATTTAATAAGTCTTTTAGCGAGGGTACATCAGATAATGAACCTTTGTGTTCCTCCCATTTTCTAGAGGTGACCGCGTCAAGTTTGGTTATAGTTAAATGTATAATCATCGTATCCCAGTATTCCACGGGTTGCTTTAATATTTCGAGGGATCTTAGATGTTTCGTGAGGTTGTCCACAATGCACGCAACGCTTTCCCGGACTCTGTATTAATGCTTTCTAAACCAAATAACGCCTTTATATGATTGCCGATTAATAATCGTTCATTGTAATATCTCTTGCATAATAATTCCCAGACTAGTGCATTATTATTTGAACAAAAGGTCAGGGATTTTATAATGACCGCCGCATGGGTAGTCCAGTGATTAACGCAAGTAATGAAATTTGTTTATCTTATCGATAGAATTATTGATATGTATGTAAGAGATAAATGTTACAGTTACAATTATTATGGTTCCCATCAAAGATAGGCAGCTTTATAACGGGTAGTTTAATTGAACTAAATGAATTCTCACTTTCGAAGCTCTAGTAGCTTTAATGTTTAGGCGTCGATAAACTTTTTCTCCGGATATGACCTTTTTCTATTTTTTCTAACTTACATTGCCCTTCAGAGATTATCGATTAAAATTGACTTTCTGTTTCAGATCGTATTTTCATTTGCTCAACTGGACATTCAGATTCAATTTCAATTCGGATTCGGATTGCAAATCGTCGAAAATCGAAAAACATGTTTTTAATTTACATAGTCGTAATCGTAATTTAGCAATTTGTTGTCCAGTTAAACTTTCCAAGGCATTAATTTCACCTAAATAGTTTTTTTAATCAACCTACCCTTCAAATAACTTCTCGTTTTTATGGGGTCAGCAGGCATATTAAAGTGACAAAATTACGTCGTGTTAACAAATAATAAAAAAGACTATACTTATTTAATGCCCAGGTTCTTGAAAATGGATTATTGAGGAATTTTTACTAAATTTGCAAAATAAAGACACAGAAACAAGTATAATAGATGGGTAGTTGGCAGAGGACACTCACCGGGTTTCCTGTGGCTTATGCTTTTCGTGACTTTTACGGGTTCCACCTTCCTCCTAGTCGCCCAGAATGCCTCCAAATTCTTCAACAATCCTGGTCACAGCACCATCAATGTTTGCGCTTGTACTGCTAATGGTGTATATGTAGTACTTGATGGTGTACAAGAGATTTTAGAAATATACTTATAATTCTAGTTTCTTTACAATATTTGGTATATACAAAATTTATGTGACGAACCAACAACGGGCGGGGTGCGCGCCGCCTTATATATGCATTCGGTTAGGTGGCAGACATCTTGCATCCCCCTCTAGCGTCCTGCGGCTTGAGCGTGAACAATCATTATCCATTTTACCTACACTTTTTCTATTCAAAATGAATCTATTTAAAATGACTGAATTAATGAGCATATTAAAGTCGAATGCATTAACAAGCACTCATATTACCCTTATTCAAGCATACCTAACTAATCTAATTGTGGATTAATTCATTATGGAATTTATTTCTTTGTCATTAGCAACCAATAATGTTAATTACGCAGATTTCTTTGCTCGTAAAATGAACAATATCCATAAAAAATGCGCTCATTAAGTATGAGAATGGGAATCTATCTACCTCTCTATGATGGTGATAGAGAAATAGAGGAATGAAATGACGAAACTAGACTCGATCTTTCCGAAAGCGCAGACGAAATCGACGCGGTTAAGAATTCATTCACCTCCGCTCTTGATGAAAACTAGTCTGAAGAGGTTCAATATAATAATTCAAGTAATGAAATTAAAGTTCCTGGCTTATAATATACTTAGTATTATATCTCTTTGGTGGCGAAAACTATTATTGACACCCGGTCTTCTGCTTACAGGGTACTTATATTGTACCTTTTAATAAAGGGTCTGTTGGTTGTGAAGAAATGCTTATTTTATGTATGTTTATTCTTTTATTGATCTTACCTCACAAATGTAGACAAAATACGGACTATTGCAATAAAAAGTATTTTAATGGTAAGAAAAAAACGGTACACAAAGTATCACACCTAACGATAACTACATAAGTGAACTTATGTTGTTACGAGGGTGCACTTATATACAAATACACAAATGGAAATCAATGCTTTTATTACCATATTATAAGCGAGCTAGTGAATCTATGAATACTTTAAAAATGCATACACAATAATTCTAACACTAATAGAAATGCCTTGTATATAATTTATTCATACTCTTGTGAAATAAGCGACAACTAGCAACCCACCCTGGCTTTGCACGGGTAGCAAGCCTACATTTTTTTCTTGTCTCGATAGATCGATTTCTTGTTGAGTAGAACATATCTTTTAGATTAACATGTAAAACCAAACTTTAACTACAATACAATACAATAATCTTTATTGTACACCATAAGGAACATCTTAAAACGTTTACAAAGACAAAAAAGGTACAAACACAAGGACAACCTTTAGATAGAAAGATGCAATGGATTTGTGTATAGGGCAGTTAACAGATGTACGAGTTTAGCTAAGTAGCAACTTATTTGAATAAAAGAGAATAGGAAGTAATAATTATATATACTATAGGCGATTGTCGTCGCCACATCAAAAACTCTTATTTATAACTATAATAGATGATAACATAGTTCATTATTTAATAAGAATAAGTTAATAGACATTATTTTGACTGGTTATACCGGTAACGCAATACTATTGGTCGATTGATAAATATTAACGAATGGTGGGATTATAAAAGGGTAGGAATACGACGAGAACTATTATCTTGAGTGCGAAGAGTGGTACGAACAACTTGGCGGTTACTGTAGTTAGTGTTTTTCATATTTTATATCAGTGGTTGTGAGAATGTTTCTAACACGATGCAGCATTGAAATATTATATTTTTAATTAGTATAATTTAGGTTTATATTATGGATTATAAGTCAGTCATCCGGTTACCGCCGCAGCGATCGGCACGTTTTTTATCACTCTGTACATTGTAGTCTCACATATTTGTAAACCCTTTATATTTCTTCAATAATATAATATTTTGTGAACTTAAAACCGTGTCACTAGTTTTTGTTCTCCTGACCCATACAGTTGGTCACTTCGATCCAGATCTACAGTAAAATATACCATACACCGACAAGTAGGGTGAGCTCCAGGAGATCAGCCAGGAAGAATGAGGAGACAGGAAAGGGTCAGTTTTCAGCTCAAGACCTACCAATATTACCACCTAGTAAAGAAAAAGAAGTAATTGCAGACCATTTTAAATAAAATTAAGAAAAATCGGTACGAAATACAAAACTTGAAGTTAGTGTTGTAAAATCGGAACAACCGTTATTCGACGTTCAAATGATGCCTGTAACGTCTCATCAGGTCTCGACTGAAGTCCAAGCGGACTATATCTTCTTTAAAAAGAAATTAGAATTAGAGGCGGCAGAGGCAATTAATATTAATTAAAAGATTGAAATGGAATTGATAGAAAAACGTTTAGCGGCGAACCTATCAGGCATTGATGAAGAGTGTAGTGTACGGTCTGATTACTCTAACAAGGGTCAAACAACGGAGGAGCCGTGCGCACCAATTAAATAAGATGCCGGCACTGACGAAACAGTTCAACTCCTGGCCTCCTGGTGCACTTAAAGATTTTGCAGCCGCTTCTACCAGCAACGATCTTAACTCCAACCTGTGAAATAGAATTTGTACACCAAAAGACTTACCGTTGTTTTGTTGAGGCCCCATGGAATGGCTTCATTTTAAACAGGCATATAAAGAATCTATCAAGGTATGTAATTTCAAAGAGAATGAAAATTTGTGGCGCTTAAGAAAGTGTCTGAAAGGATCTGCTGATCTGCTGAAACAAGCCGCTCTGTTGATACAGTCACCAGTGCACTTGATATTAACAACATAGAAATATTTGATGATGAAATTCTACAGCTGTTGGAACGCGTTGACATCAACAAATCAGCAGGCCGGGGTGGCATTTCCCCGGTGTTGATAGCGCATAAATTATATTGTGACTTTTTGTCGTATAATATGTCCCAAAGGTCGCAGGTTGATGTTATATATACCGACTATCGAAAATGTTTTGACCGGATTGATCATGTAACCCTAACGAACAAGTTGCTGTCGAAACAGTTCGCGTCATATGTGGCAAATAGGTGTCAGACTGTAGTATTGAACGGTTACGCATCTAGAGCAACAACTATCCCCTCGGGGGTTTCCCAGGGATCATTGTTAGGACTCCTGCTGTTCATCTTCATCAACAATATTGAATCTTGCTTTATACACTCTAAAATTTTATTATATGCGGATGATATGAAGATAATGAAAGATATATCTAATCCGGATGACTCAGCACTCTTACAGGAAGATCTGAATAGATTTCTGAACTACTGTAGGCTAAATAAGCTTGATTTGAACGTGTCCAAATGTTACGTATGCTCATTTACACGCAAACCTCGTCCCCTGAACTTTGATTATAAACTCTCCGACATCATAGTAACCAGGGTAAGTGTAATAAAGGACTTAGGAGTCCCATTTGATTCAAAACTTCTTATTGATGAGCACATTAACAATGTGGTATCCAAAGCTTTCAAAGCACTGGGCTTTGTAATGAGAATATCAGCAGAATTGAAAACCATCAAAATGTTGTACTGTTCACTCGTTCGTAGCCATTTAGAATATGCTTCTCAAGTCTGGAATCCATTCTATAACATCTACATAGATCGCCTTGAGAGTATACAAAGAAGATTTATGAGGTACATTCAATATCGCTCTCAATGTTACCTACCCACTTATCTAAATTGCATATCTAAAATACATTGCAAGAAATTTCACATTCTTCCTTTAAACGAGATAAGGAACATTGCGGATCTGGTATTTTTTACTCTTTTGCGTTCCATTTCCCACAGCAATATTTCCTATTTTTACAAAACTTTCCTTCTTGACACAATGCTTAGCACTCCAAAATAATCCAAAGATCTGTGATACATGCACCAGTTGTCAGATCACTTCTGTAGTACCCTTTTCTTGTCAGAAGGGAAGAAACATATTGGTCCAAAGCTGTAAAGACCACAATTTCAGACCTCAAAATATATAGGTCTCCAACACAACAGAAATAATGGGCTTTGCAGTTTCCGATGCATACAAGTATATTTTTTTGAAAATGCCTTAATATAAATTACAATACAGAAATAACTGGTGATTTTGGTTGTCTTGAAAATAATTGTCTATAGCGCTACAATAAATACAATGTCAAGAAACCGGTCTCTATTTGTAATGCAAATTTACACAAATGTTTAGATATAATAAATTCTTTTATTTACAGAACTTTTGTTTTTGGTAGGGCAAAGTGTATCTCACTGAATTAGGTATAAGAATGATATTAACGTCACTCCCAAAGGGTTAATGTACTGTAAAGGAAAGTAACCTATCGACATTTTACGTAGACATGTAAATCTACGAACAGTTATATGAAAATTAGGCAATTTGACTTATAGTTTAAAAATAATAACTTGAGACACCTCCCACGCGGCCGTGTGATCCTAAACTAGGCAGAACCTGTACTATGGTAACCAGACTGTTAAAAACATAATAATAAAAGAAAGTTTAGGCATGGGCAAACCGTATCCAGAGGTACAAAAAAAGAGTAGACCGATATACTCAGAATCGTTCATTCCAAAGGGATGAGAGGTGGGTTTATAGAAGGTGGGAGCAGCCTGATTTAGCGAGTGACACACATTTCCCAGAAGCTGAAATCACAAATACATTTTGGCGTAACATCTGGACAATGCCTGTCACTCACACAGAGGGTGATTGGATCCAAGATGTCGAACGTTCATGTGAGTTGATTGATAATATGGAGCCAATATCAATATCTAACATTGATATAGCTTGTGCAGTTCGTTCGCTGCCGAACTGGAAAGCAGCGGGACCGGACAGACTGCATAACTTTTGGTTAAAGTGGCTCCGTAGCTCACATGTATGTTTGGCATCTCAATTTCAATCATGCCTAGAATCAGGTTCGCTTCCGACTTTTATGACCACAGGCATAACTCATCTGCTCTATAAGTCTGGCAGTGCCACAGACCCCAAAAACTAAAGACCAATAACGTGCCTAGCAACAGTTTATAAATTACTCACGTCCATTCTGAGAGTAAACGTCTCATTTATCCAAAAACACCATTATGGCTTACCCTCAGAATGGATGTTGAAATGGGGCCCGTGGCACTAAAGAGCTCCTTATACTTGACACGATCATTAACCAACAAGTTCGCCGTAACCGAAAGGATTTGGCGACATGTTGGATAGATTATACAAAGGGTATTATACAAGGGTGTACAACTCCATCACCTCTTGAGGGTGATGGAGTTGTACAAGATTGATACAACTCTATGCACTTTCTTGAAGGCATGTATGCGGCAATGGAGAACCGTCCTTTGCTATCCAGGATGTCGGCGGTCTCAGGGTCACCCTGAGACCGCCAACATAGAGTACATAGAGACGGCGAGTTTATAAAGATCAGGCGGGGTATATTCCAGGGTGACAGTTTGAGTCCCTTGTGGTTCTGCTTAGCTTTGAATCCTCTTAGCACTTTGCTGGAGGGTTCAGGACTAGGCTATTGTTTGCGGAGAAGAGGTCAGGTAATATCCCATCTCCTTTACATGGACGATTTGAAACTTTTTGCCTGCAACAAATTCCAATTCATAAAATTACTAGAGATAGCTGAAAACTTTAGTAAATATATCAGTATGGAATTTGGTGTGGATAAATGTGCAGTCATGCATGTAAAAAGAGGCAGGATTGTGGAATCTGAAGGGATGGAACTCTCAGATTTCACACACCTTAGATGTCTTTCCGCCAACGAAACTTACAAGTATCTAGGTATGTCACAGTCGTTAGGGGTAAATGAATTGTCTATGAAGCAACCGTTACAGGAGCGCTTCTATGGCCGCCTGAAAAAAGTCTTTTTTCAGGTGGCAACAAGGTGTGGTATAATGATTGGGTCATACCAGTTCTAACCTACTCCTATGGTATACGTAGATGGACTCAAACTGAATTAGATGCCCTGGATAGAAGAGTTCGTACACTGCTTACCGCGTACCGAATGCACCATCCACGTTCATCGATCATGAGATTGTATATCCCGCGGAAATGTGGGGGTCGTGGTTTTTTAAATGCCAAAATCCTCCATAACCGCGAGGTATGCAACCTTAGAGATTACTTCGTCTCCGTTGACCTGGATGTGTATCGGGATGTGGTGGCAGTTGACAACGAACTCACTCCGCTTGCTCTAGCAAAAGAGAACTAGCGCAAACCAGCAGTACTTGGTATTACAGATCGCAAGGAGATATGGAAGAGCAAGGAGTTGCATGGATGTTTTTATCGGGTCTTAAATGGGCCCTATATAGATTTATTAGCATCAGTATCCTGGCTACGGTTTGGTGACCTCTTCGGAGAAGCTGAAGGTTTTGTCTGTGCAATTACGAACGAAGTCGTTATGACGAATAACTATCGGAGATTTATCCTGAAGGACGGCACAGTTGACATTTGTCGGGCGTGTCATCGTCCCGGAGAAACCTTAAGGCATATAATTTCTGGTTGTTCTCGTCTTGCCAACGGCGAGTACTTGCATAGACATAACCAAGTTGCCAGGATAGTCCATCAGCAACTTGCTCTTAAATATAACCTTGTGACTGTCGAGTTACCATACTACAGGTATGTGCCCAACCCAGTTCTCGAAAATGGTCGTGCAACATTGTACTGGGATCTATCATCACTGACTGGACTATTGTTGCCAATAAGCCTGATATAGTGGTGACAGACCGATTAGAGCGCCGAGCAATGATTATTGACATCACCATTCCCCATGACGGCAATCTCTTAAAAGCCGAAAAAGATAAACAAATAAAATATTTGGACCTATCCCACGAGATTGTTGACATGTGGAATGTGGATTCAGCAATCATTGTGCCGATAGTCATTTCGGCCCATGGGGTAATTGCTAAAAGCCTCGACCAACACCTTCAGAGGCTCAAGTTAGGCAGCTAGATTAAGAGCCTAATGCAGAAGGCAGTCCTCCTCTATACGGCACGTATAGTGAGGAGGTTTCTGTCTCTGGAACCCTAACCACCGGTAACTTGGTCCCTGTCCCCGATACCGGTGGGACACTATTTTTTAAATTTTTAAATATATTTTGTTTTTTTATTGTAAGTAAATTTAAAAATATAATTAATATGCATATAAAATAAATGAAGATAATAATAATAAAGCCTCTTTATTTTCCTTAACTTATAGAGTTTAAAATAACTATATTTAACTAAAAAATTATACTTAATTTTTACAATTAGTAAAGTTAAGGCCCCTGGCGGGTATAGGCCTCTTCCAACAGTTTCCAGGTTTTTCTTGACTTTGCTTTCTTAGTCCAGTCATTTCCAGCATATTTTTTGATTTCATCTACCCAGCGTTCCTTAGGACGGCCTCTAGCTCTCTTGCCACTTGGGCCTGCCCAATTTGTAACTGGGTGCGTCCATCTTTCATCTGTCAATCTTGCTACGTGGCCAGCCCATTTCCACTTAAGCTTTATCATGTGTTGTAGAGCATCTATTACGTTAGTTTTTTTCCTTATCTTTTCTGATTTTATCTTATCTTTTAGCCTAATATTTAAGATGCTCCTTTCCATTGCACGCTGAGTCTTCTGTATTCTTTCTCTCTCATTTTTATTGTGGATCCAGCTTTGTAAGCCGTATGACAAGCAGGGTAGTAAACATCCATCCATGACCTTCTTTTTCAGTTTTAGAGGTAGTTTAGACTTGAATAGTTCTTTTAAGTTCCAGAACTTATTCCACGTCATGTTTATTCTCCTGTCAATCTCATCGTTGTTTCTGGAATTTCGAAAAGAAATGGATTTTCCTAAGTATGTGTAGTTCTCCACATATTCTAAGCTTTGAGAATTGTTGACGCATATAGGCGTTTGTCGGTCGTTAGTCGTTAGTAGTTTTTGTTGTGTTTAGGTGTAGTCTTATTCTGTTACTTATTTGACATAGTTCTGATATCATTTCTTCTAGTTGTTTTGATGATCTCGAGAAGAGTACTATATCATCAGCGGAGGTTACTCAAGGTTTTTCCATTTATATTGAAACCTTTATGTAGCCAATGTAGGTCTTTCATTATAAACTGTAAAACAGATATAAAAATTGTAGGTGATAGCGGGTCCTCCTATTTCACACCTATACACATTTCTATTGTTGGCCTAAGTCTGTCGAGCTTTACTAGACTTACGCTTTTGCTGTAAATAAATGTCTTTCAGGATGTTTATATAGGTTTCTGGAACACTTTGGCTTTCTAGCGCTCGCCATAGACTGTTATGTGGGATAGAGTCAAAGGCTTTCGCATAGTCGATAAAGGCTAGATATAGAGGCTGTTGACGTTCCTGGTGTTTAACAATTACTTGCTCCAAAGTATGGATATGATCGATTGTACTAAAACCGTTTCTGAAGCTTGCCTGTTCTATGGGTTGGTGCGACTATATGTCTGGCTCTATTCTCTTATTTAAGCAGGCTGCAAATAATTTGTAGATAGCAGGAAGTAGGCTAATAGGGCGGTAGTTGTTCATATCCGATGGGTCACCTTTTATGTAAAGAAGTATGATTCTCAACTCCTTCCATTTCAATGTTACTTTTGGCTCTTGCAAGATTTACCCAACGAAGCTCTCAAAATCGGAAAACTCATACTGGTGAAAAACATATTTATAGATAAATAGTTAAACTAAAAGACTACATATTGTATTGCTATAAATTTGAGGTATGAGAATGCCTTTTTTCTGTACTGCAGTAATTACAGACCTGAAAATAAAATCACCCAACGAGAGATCTGAAGAGAGCAGTTGCCCTTAGATGTTCTTAAATAAAGCTACCAGATAGTGGTATTAAATTGGGCGGGGGGAGAAATATGGGGGGGAAGAAGGTGTCCTGGTAGTTGAGCTGAAAGGCAACACACTGCTTTGGCCCGGATTTCTCCTGACACGGGAGGTTGGAGGCTAGCCACCTTCAGCCAATCGGCTGCGACGACCCGCCATAGGGCCCCTAGGTGAGAGATCTTTCCTTGTGGGGGCAGACGACGGGCGGGATGACCGTGTCTTCCTGCCTAGCTCGGCCTTTTTTCCGCTAGGGTAGGAGCTCTATATCTCTTCGTTACTTCTGGCGCTCGCGTGCCTTTTGCCGCGACGTCCCCACTTGAGGACTGGAAGGAGGGTAGAAGAACGAAGAGACAAATCTCATACTAATCACTCATGTATAAAAAAAATCATATAAATTCTCCTTCCAGGAAACCCTTCAAGGCTGTACCCCGGGTGAATAACCCAGGTGGTGCGCCGAGTAACCAACCAGCAGCTTCTCGGGTGAATAACCCGAATGCAGCGTCATCCTCCAAAACGGCACCTTCTCGGGTGGGTAATCCGAATGCTGTAGGTCAATACAAGACCGTGGATTAGGAAGGGCAGGATTTGCGGTCTAAGTAAAGTAATTGCGAGCGGGAGGGACTGGAGCTTATCATCGCAGCTGACACCAATACACATCACGTGCTATGAGGCAGCCAGATCAACAATAAACGAGGTGAGGCATTTGTTTCTTTCTTACTTACCACTAAGCTAAACGTAATCAACAACGGCTCAGAACCAACATTCGTTACATCGAGAGCCCAAAAAATTATAGATCTAACACTAGCCAGTGAGTACGCGTCATCATATATTTCGGATTGGCATGTTTCGGATGAGGCGTCGTGCTCGGATCACCGTTGGATCAAATTTGACCTAAAGATGACTCTCACACCGCCCGAAACCCGACAAAATCCTCGCAAGATGGAAGTACGTAAGTATGAGCAAGTTACCGCGGATTGTTTGAAAAACATCGATCTACCAAATGCTCACGGGACCACAGCGGATATTGATAACCATGTAGAAAATCTTACTACTACGTTGATCACTTGCTTCGAAAAAACATGCCCACTTTCGACCCACAGAACTGGACCATGCAGTAAACACTACTGCTCGTGGGGGTGGGGACCAGAACTGGAGAAACTACGCCGCAAGGTTAGGAAGTTGTTTAATAAAGCAAAGAACTCTCGACTTGACCAACATTGGGAAGCATATAAGCAGGCCCGACATCACTACAAGAAGCGGATCAGAACCAGAAAAACTATTTAGCTTTTCTGGAGAAGCTTCTGTACTAACATAGATAACAACAATCAGGCTAACAGAGTCAAAAACATTATGAGCTGTGAAAGAGGTCACAGCTTTGGCTTCTTGATAAAACCTGATGGGACTTATACAAAAACAGATTAAAAGACTCAATACTCAATACTTTATTGCGTTTCACAATGTGTACTTAGGTGGTAGTGCTTAGATTAAATGAGTCATTGTGAACAACATCGGGCACAGCAAAGTAGGAGAGAGGATGATATAATAGAAGCTAAAACAATCATGCAACAATTATGGATTTCTAATTGTGATTGGGACGTTGAAGTACCAAAACAGTTACGTGACGATTGGTTATCTTTTGCTAGTACCTTATCTATATTTATAAAGAATAGCCTGTTATATATATTTATATTTATTACATACTTTCCAATAGATATTTCTTTAGTATTCTTTTGAGTTTATTTTTGTTGTGTTTTTTGTGTTCTATCAGCATAGTAGTTGTTAACTCTTGGTACGAGGAACCTACCGGTAGTTATCGACCTTGTTCCATGAACATGCGAAACAAGCGATAGATGATGCTCCCAACTACCATGTTGGTTCATCACTAATAGGTATTTATGTTTTAGTTTAGCCGTAAGAATATTGCATATTTTAAATAGTTTTCTGTAGTCATCTTTACAACTGTTTTTAGTGTTATTGTTTACCAGTAGTTTTAAAAATCTAATTTTAAGTGTTTCTATTTTGTCCATGTAAGTTTTAAAAGTTAAGTCGAGAGCATAATCTATGATGGGTTCAACCAACTGTTTGTATAAACATTTTAATGTGGTGCTAGGTACCTTGAATCTTGGGTGATAAAATTTCCCTAGTAATATTCTTAGTTTATCACAAATGTAATCAATATGTAGTGACCAGGAGAAATTCTCATCGACCTTCATTCCAAGGTAAGTAACACTGTTTACTTTATCAAAAGGTTGCAGTTATTAAGATTGTTGTGATGACATGAAAACCTGTGAGCTATAATTGGAGGTGGTATACCTGTGGGACGTAGATAAGGCGAATGTATAACAATAAGTTTAGTTTTGTCCGAATTTAGTACAATTCCATTGTCATGTGACCATTTGACTATTGCATCTACATCCTGTTGTACTAAGCGACAAGTCTCCGCCAGGTCGGTGCCGGCGCGAAGCATGCAAAGGTCGTCAGCGAACATATGTGCTGAGCAGTGTTGTAATACACCATGCCTAAATCATTTAAAAATTCCTCGACGGGTTTTTGTAGACTCCGCGATGCACGAACTTCACATTTTTACAGATGCCAGTGAACGTGTATATGACACTGCAATTTATGCTAGATCGATAGACGATAAAGGTGAATACCATGTTCAACTATTGGTTTCTAAAAGCAGAATAGCTCCCATCAAAAATATAACTATTCCTCGTCTTGAATTAGCTGGCGCATTATTGGGTTCCAGGTTGCACACTAAAGTTCTAAGCTCTCTTACCCTTCCAATCACTAGATGTCGCTTTTGGTGTAATTCAACCATCGTTTTGTGTTGGTTAAAGTCGAAACCGAATCTCTTAAAACCTTTTGTTCGTAATCGGGCGAGCCAAATACAAGAAACAACTGCAGGTCACACTTGGGGATACACTGACACCAAACAAATTCCAGCTGACATAATTTCGCGTAGTTTGAAAGCTGATCTCATCGGTGATAGCTCATTATGGTGGTCTGGACCAAAATTTTTATTTAAAGATGAAAGCTATTGGCCAAAAATGTCCATTGAAGTTAAAGGTGCCATTGTTCTAGCATTTTACGTAGTGCGCTGGCCGGCCTGCGTGCCCTCCAGACACAACAAGTGCGCATAATTATCAGCTGTACCCATAAGTTAATATAAGCGATTTACGTGTGCTATTTCCAATGTAGATAAATTCTTACCTAAATATACAGTTTTTCATGTCATTCATTGTAAAATACGCAACCTAAATATAATGTTTTCAAACGAATAATGTTCGTCAAACTATTTAAATCGAAAATAGTAACAACAAGTATTTTTGCGTGTCATCACTACATAGTATAAAACAAAGGCGCTTCCTGCTGTCCGTTTGTCCCTATGTATCCTTAGATTTTTAAAACTACGCAACGGAATTTGATGCGGTTTTTTTTAATAGATTGAATAATTCAAGAGGAAGGTTTATATGTATAATACATGCATAATATAGTAGAGAAACCCTGATAACTTTAGAGGTTTCTAATGTGATGTCGTAAATAAACACACATTTTTTTTGCGTTTACATTGCAAACGCTGGCTGATCCCTACAATATAGATCAAAATAATATACCACAGTATTGTACACCTTAAAAAGGTCTACAAAAAAGTCCGCGATGATATATGTCTATCTCTTAGGGATAACCCACAATAACCATTTTTTATCCTTTACTTTTTACGAGAAATAATGGCTTATTTACGAAGCGATTTTAAGCAATACAGCATTAATCCTTATCCAATTAAGTACCTTAAATACATTGTGCATTTAATATAGATTAAAATGGCAATTTACAGCATGTAATTTCAATGAATATTTTCGAAGATATTACAGATTTAAAATGCAGGGACATAGCGGTTGCGGCGGTACCGGCCAGAGGGCCGAACGATTTCCGGTAAATATATCTTTTACAAGGACCATTAATAAATCGCAGGGTCAAACTTTCAATGTTGCAGGCTTAGATTTGAGAGTTGAGTGTCCTTACCTTTATACAAAGCGTAGTTCAATGAAGGGCCAGATTACTAAGTTTAAAAATTATTTGTTAACTATTTACCTCTAAGAATACATTGAGTAGTATTGAATTTTCTGAATTAACGTTTAAACTTAGTAAATTTGAGTTACTTTTTAATAAGTTTTCTGACTTGCAAGATCAAATAGAGGTTTTAAATTCTAGTAACCTAACCATTGAAATTGATGAGAGGGGTCATTGAACAATTATTTATCACAAATATTGCTAGCGCTCAGAGCTTGGTTCAACGTCATCAATCTAATATTTACACTGTAGAATCATCAACTCCTTGTAATCCTGAAAACCAAGAAATCGGTTTTAAATTTTCACGGATGCAAATTGCTAAATTTAACGGTGAATACTTCCGGTGGCTCGAGTTCCGTGACACTTATGTGTCGGTAATACATAAAAACGAGCGAATTGAACCAAAACACAAATTTCCTTATTTATAACCAATGCACAAATTTCATTATCATATTTAGAAGGCGATGCAGCACACATTATAAGCAATTTGGAAGTTTCTAACGCCAACTATTACACGGCCTGGAAACTGCTTTGTGACAGATACGACAATAAGTGCCAGTTAATTAATCATCATCTAAGCCCTTTATGAGACTCAAGATTACGAAATCTACGTGCTAAGCTGTCGGTCCCGGTTGCCATACGAACATAATATGTGACATTCGTTACGGGTAGTTGTAGCTTTAAAAAGTCCGACAACCTGGTTTAACTCCAGAACTTCAATATCGCCTAGTACTTGGGTTGTGGAGGTCTAATGACAGTCACTCCACGTAAAGTATGGAAATTCAGCCGTATCGTAGTTAGACTGAAAGCCGACCCCAAAATTAGTTGGGAAAAGTTGCGGAGGATGATGTTTAACTAATTAGAGTTCAAGTATTTTTTCAAACGAAATATTTTTCTTACGTGACCATTGATGGTCACCAAGTAGACCTTATTACGCACTAATTCCTTTCGCCACGAAGAAATAAGTTCTTTGAGGCCTGAAGGTGAAGTTTTTACGTCTGTATTAGTTTCGGGTGTTTATTAATCATTTATTAAGAGAATAAGTAATAAGTTAAACAGGAATATTTCACTTCTGACGTGTGTGCTGCTGTAGTCTTTCGTAACTGGTTACGAAAAACTACAGCACTGGTACTGGTACTAAGTGAATCTTATGTTTGAGACTTTATTTTGCCCTTAAAACTTACCATATATGATTGGGTAAGGCCTATTCATGAACTATGAACTAAAATATAAATCTTACCCACTGCTTCGCTGATATTCTAAGTAAACCGTCACGAATTATATAGCATCTGTTGCGGAATTTCTTAAAAACTGCATGCGTTCTCAAATATATTGACAAGTCGGGCTAAACAGTCGAGTACATTAAAAATTATAATGTGTCAGAAGTACTATTGATAACTCTTAAAATGGTGACAGTTGCCGATGATTTATTTGATGACTTCAAAAAAGAAAGGTTCTCAATTCGACAGTTTTTTTTGTGTGATGCTATGCGCTGTCCTCACCAATTGTGAACTGATTTCAATAATTTTTAATTGAATTGACTATATTCAAGGTTAATTACATTTAAATTTGAAGAAAATATTCCAACTTTAAAGATGAAAAATTAAGGAATGAAGAATAATTAAATTTACCATGATGTAGGCAATTGATTCGCCATGATTTTTTAAAAGATTATATAAAGAGTCATCAGGAAACTAGCCAGGTTTGACTAAGCATTTAATAACATTCTAATTAAGCATTAGCTGGTTATGCTGTCTGTTTCCAGTCGCTTATTGTTTTTAAATTTTTCAAAACGTCTCTTTTAGGCTGATTTCATCATTGAGTTTTTCTGACTAGCATCTTAGGATAGACTTTGTAATCGACTTTGTTGAGTTGATAATGCTAACCCTATCTGTGATTTATACTGTTTTTGGACATTAGTTATTCGTCTAAGTCTTCATCTTTAATTTACTTAATTTAGACTTTATTTGTTTGTTCACTAAGTTGTAGCATGAATAATACATACATGACATATGTCTGCAAAACTAACAATTCCTAAAAACTAAAAAAGGAGAATCATTTCTAATCAGATGTTTTTGATAATAATGAGTTAAATTGTATTTACTTTCTTTAGGATATAGAATATTATAATATTGTATTACGTATCTTACTTGTCTCTCGGGTAAAAGAGAGGAAAACAGATTAAGAGATTCATGTTCAAATGGAGTTGCGCAACTTAGGATACTCTCTTCTACTTGCTTACCTAACGTTCTTGTCCTAATCTTAACTTATATCATAAATGGGAAAGGAACTCCATTTCCCATTTATGATATTAGTTAGGTTATCTTTGTTTGTTAATTTGATTGTTTGTTACGCTTTCACGCCTGAACTTCTCAACCTATCATCGTGAAATTTTGCACTCACTTTCTCAAGGGTATATATATAATATATAGAAGGTGCACTGACTGAGGTGACTGCGCGGATGGCATAATGGTACGCCGCACGGAGTGTTTTCCCACACGGGAAAAAATATGTGTAATCCACAAATAGTTGTCCCAAGTCTGGGTGTTCTTTGTGTCCGTTGTTTGAATGTTTGAAGCCCCCCGTGACACAGGAATATTCCTAATGCAGGAGTTAGCATTTTAAAAAAGAAAAAGAGCAGGAAATAATTCTGTTTCCGAGGGGTAGAAAAATTAATTACGCGAGTGTAGTCATGGGCAAAAGCTAGTATACGCAAAACATATTAGTTAACGTTATGTGGAAAAGTAAGACAATTAAACAAAACAACAAAATAAGCATTACATTTATTAATTATGACTCAATGGCCATGAATGAATCAGCATTCAAGAGATAACTGTCGCAGATGTTTCTGGTCGCAAAGTCTGCGAGTATTGCAGGATCCAAATGTTCATTTACTATTGCGGCACAATGCAAGTCCGTCATAATATGTGCAAGAGATGAATCCAGCTGATAGACAACGAGCGGTTGTTTTGAAACATGCTGCAGAGCTGTATCTTGCTGCGTGGCATGTCCTGTTGCAGATCGTAGTAGCACAATCTGAGACTGTATCGGCCGTACTTCAAAGTTATAGTCCCTTATTTGAGTAATGCGTGTCAGTGCACACTCAATGAGCGCACGTGCATACTGCGCTGAATGCGACACTCGACCGAGAAGGATACGCACACAAGTCTCTATTTTCAGTGACCACGTGCTCAAATTTTTAAGTGCTTGGTCCAATACTGTAGAGTCTTCTCCGGCCATTAACGAATACATGTGCCGCAATACCCCGTCTTGCAGTTGCTTCTCATCCTCAAATTCTGATATTTGTGCTTTTAGTTCGTCTTTAAACTCCTCTGGTGTACATCCAACACAAAAAACTTTGCCAGTTAAACCTAAATAAATAAAATTTTAAATAAATAGTTGTAAAACCTTAATAAATAAAATTTTAAATAAATAGTTGTAAGAGTAACTAATAAGTACAACTATAAAGTATAACCACTTACCACGGTCTTCAAGGATAGCAGCTATTTCCAGAGCAACAGAAATGCCACTTTCATAACCCAATAGATAAAATGTATCCTTTATTCCAGTTTTTTTCAGCAATACCTACACAAGCAATGTAATATTAATTTCTTGGAATAGACATGGCACCTTCAGAAAAAATTAAAATTTAAGGTGGTTGACAGTTTCGTGAATGCCACCTTTTTTTGGGAACCCCCAGCGGAGCCACCGGTGAAGTGGTATGTTGGAATCGAACCGACTAAAATCACACCACCACACCACCTGTGCTAATTTGGTTCCATAATATAAAAAAGTTAAAAATCAATGACACGAAATAATTGGAACTTAATACAGAATCATTAAAGGGATGGTTTTTCGGACTAGGTTTCTTACATGACAATCACTAAATATTATAAAACAAAATCCCCCGCTGCGTCTGTCTGAATGTTCACGCGATAAACTGAAAAACTACTGAACGGATTTTCATGCGGATTTCACTAGTACACAGAGTGATTCGTGAGGAAGGTTTAGGTGTATAATTTATTAAGATTTTGTGAAAATTGACTGAAATATGTTGAAGATGTCTTTGCTACCCGTGCGAAGCCGGGGCGGGTTGCTAATATAGTTATAAAGCCCGAAGCATGACAATTTAGGAAGTTATTGAAACCCATTTGAAAAGGTTGCATATTTTACTACAAATTTATTTTTTATTGATTGATGGTTATCTACATTCGCAGAGAAAGGAGAATTCTATTTAAGTTATGTTTTATTTATGCTTCTATTAGTTCTAATGATATGCGCACTTTACTCTAGTCTCTACTCTAACTACTACATAATTTAAAGAAATCAACAATTAAGCTGTACCTGAGCAAACCTCTGTGCTGTTTCTCGAACTGTCTCATGCGGATGGTCAAGTCCGGGTTGCAAAACGAGTGCTGGCAGTTTCAGGCGCTCGCAGAAAGTGCGGAACCGCTCGTGATGACCCTCCATCCCTGGCACTATACACAGATTGATTTGGTTTTCCTCAAATTCGTCGTCTCTCTGTAAACAATTTTACCAAATTAAGAACAATGAACGAATTAAAAGTACAACTTTATGATTTTGCGTACATACCATAGCCGATCTAGTGACGAGTGTTGGTAAAAATACGATCTCATTAGTCGCAAGGAGTTCATCCGAATCGTTGAAATTAAAGAAAACTGTTAAACCTTTTATATCTTTACAAGGAAGGTCTATAACCTTTTTTTCTGCTTCCAATATTCTGGGAATCAATATATTTTGTAGGTTAGCATGAAATATAGTAAAGTCACTACCAAAAAATATAAGTCCACGTTTAATATTTAATTAAAGTAGTAAATAAATATAAAAAAAGAAAACGTTACTACTTACGATTGTATTGTTAATGATAGAACTTCTTCTTCATCAAAGGCAAGGTTATACTGAACTCGCAAGAAAGTGCAAAGTGACTGCAATTTATGATTTGGAACACCTAATTCTTGTAAATTAAGACTCTTCGCAGCGTTATCTGGTATACTTAAACCTGAAGATAAATTATATTTTACTGTTCTACTAGTTTCACTTTTAAAAAGTTATTCTCAAATCAAAGTCGACTTAGAAGAGAAAAAAGGTACCGGCAAAACAATGCTAGTTTAAAAACATAAAAAATCAGGATATTTTTTCTGCAAATCAACTGGAACCCCCGAAAAATGTTTTGATATTATTATTAAAAAAGGAATCCCACTGGCTGTCATCAGATCCCCCTCTCAACTTCGTCGTTGGTAGCAGTGGTATATGTCTAAAGCAATCTGGAGTAAGGCAACTGAAATAAAGCCTCGGATCGTCCAGGACGATGCAATACATACATTACTCACATGACATTGTGGGGCCACATGTAAGTCTCTATCTTATATTTCGGGATAAGTCTAGCCTAATTACAATGCAAGTCCAAGTATTTTTAAAGTTAATTTAATTGGCTTATGACAATATGATATTTATGGCAGCTCCTATGCGAGTCCAATTTGCAGTTGACCGGTTTGAATAACAGAATAAGAAAAAGATCAGACTTTTGATACCAATACATCTAAATCCACTTACCAGTTAATGTGGCAATTTGTTTTAGAAGGGAGGGTTTTTGTTTTTGCCCATGTGCTAAAACCACACCGTGCTTTCTTTGCAAAGCATCTTCCACTGCGTCTACCGCACAACGCCAATTTACAGAACTGCTGTATGATTCCTGTACCAAACAAGATACATCCTAACTAATATTATAAATGCAAATGTGGTTTGTTTGTTTGTGGCGCTTTCACGCCTTATCTACTCAACCAATCACCCTGAAACTTGCATGGGCATTGCCAGGGGTACAGAAAAGAACATAGACTCACTGGCATCTCATCCAGAAAAAAAAAATTGTTACAGAAAGATACCTGAATTGATTGACAATAACTACATTAGCGAGAGGTGAAGTCCCGGACAAAACCTAGTACCTTTTAAAACTTTCTTCACTAATGCTAGATTTATTTAAAGAAACTTAAAATCTGGTAATAGTACCAGATTTTAAGTATAAATATATAAGGCTCTGATTGTGACCATAGGGTCACAATCAGAGTCTTATATATTTATACTGAGTACAAGTTATAAAGTACATTTCAACAATACCATATGAAATAAGAGTCTTTAGAAAAACGTTCACGACGATCGCTAGTCTTTGTTTTACGTATTAAATTGGAAAAGATACTGACTCAAATATCCACGATCCCAAATTTTTATTAAAAAAGACAACTTTTTTTTTAATATTTTAGGGGGCAAACGAGCAGACGGGTCACGTTATCGTAAATGATTAACGTTGCCCATAGACATCTGCAACTCAAGAGTCACAAGTGCGTTGCTGGCCTTTGAGATGGGAGTACGCTCTTTTCTTAAAAGTTTTGAGGTCGTATTGGTCCGAAAATACCGCAGGCAACAATTTGTTCCAGAGATTGGTTGTGCGAGGCAAAAAGTTTCTTGAGAACCGCACAGAAGTGGATTGCCAATTATCCAGGTGATAGGGATGATAGTTTTGTCGCGTTGAACAATAGCGAAACGCTGCGGCCGATATAAATCCCAACCATTCTTCGGTGCACTCCCTATGATACAGGCCATAGAGAATGCAGAGTGAAGCTGCATCTCTATGCAATGCCAAGGAGTCTAGCCGTTCTAAAATATCCTGGCAATCGACGATCCGAGTCGCTCTCCATTGAATGCGGTCCAGAAGGAGTAGCTGGTACTGGGGTGCTCCTGCATAGATATGAGAACAGTATTCCATATGCGGCCGAAAATACTGTCTCGATCAGTTCTAACCAATCCACACAGTCAATCGTTGGTGCAAAGCACAACCATTATTCTTCGAGGCTAACCTGGCCTTACGCTCTAAGTGACCGACAAAACGCGACTTCGCTCGATATATCAACGCCAAGGCTTCCGATGCTGGCTGTGGCAGTTAGGGAAGTGCTCTCAAAGCGAGGTGATACGACAAATGGTACCTTTTGGCGGTGAACAAGCAAACCTGTCTTCGTTGTTTTAAATTGGACTAGGTTAAATCGACCCCAATCATAAACTCCTAAGAAGGTTCGATTTCAGACACAAGTTTGGATCATGTTTACAAACACAAAAGTACCGGTGTCTCAAAAATTAATACAGGTTTAGAGATTAGCATAGTTAAATAAAGAATCTACAAGTATACTTACGTTATGTATTTCGGGCAGCATAACCACGGTCGCCGGTAACAAATGGCTGACTCGATTCAGACATACATTTTTGCCAGTTGAATTGTGACCAAAACAGATTACAACAAAATAGCTAAAAGACAGAAAACTTTACATTTAGGTCATGTTTATATGTATTTTATCGCAGTTTTATGGTACATAAAAATGAAAAAAAAAGAAAGAAAAATGACATAAGTCAGTAAACAAAATATAATTTAAAGTACCTTAAATCAGGACACAAATTTCTTATTTCCGAATCCAAATCGCTTATCAAGTCACGATCAATGTCGTTCTTGTTTTCTCCTGCATCTATATAAACTCCTTCTAGAGGGCCTAGTCGTATTACATTAGTTAATAAAGAAACCAAAGATTTTCGACTACTCAAGGGGTCCGAAGATAGGATGACAGTAACCCCAAGTCTTCTCCAAGATCTAAAATACATATAATAAAAAAAAATACATAACAACAATATATTACTGATGGTCGAAATGTATGTAAAATTGATCGATTTTGGAGTTTTTATAATAATAATTAATTATTAGGACAAAAAAGGGTCAATGAAGCTTTTTCTATGCAGGGAAACCCTCACACTTTACTGCTGGAGTTCACGTTTGAAGTGAAATATTGGAATAAGTAACCGAAATCATACGCTGTTAAAGTTACAAAAAGGAAATCACTAAAAATGTTGCAGCCCTTGGACAACCCAATGGACAACAGGCCATCCCTAACATTAAGTCCAGTTGTAATTTTAGTGAAATCCATACTAATATTATACATAAATGCGAATGTGTTTGTTTGTTACGCTTTTAAGCTTCAAGTTCTACTTACTAACTTTTAAACTTTCGCGTTCCATGATATAATTATGTATTTATATGGGAATTAACGCGATCACGAAAAGGTATTCAGAGGTATGCATAATGTGAATACCTTTTCGTGATCGCGTTAATACCCGTATAAATACATAAGTTCTATTTATATCTGTGGAATTGCCCCAAATTATTAGTCCGTATCTAAGTATGGATTCTACATATCCACTGTATGCTACGCGTGCTATTTTGTTCGTCATTAATTGCGTAAACAAACCTATTTATTTTATTACAGACGTTATTGATATGATCTTTCCAAGTACCGAATTTTTCTAAAGTTATCCCTAGAAATCTGATATTGTCAGTTTCATCTATTTTTTAGTTTTCTGTTTTAACATGTATGTTATATTCTTTAGATTTGTATGTATCAAATTTTATAAATTTAGGCTTGTTATATTAGCACAAAGGTTGTTTGATTCCAACCATTGCAGTACTGATTGTATCGCTTCGTTAACCTCTGTTTCATGTGATCTATGCTTATCTTTGTGTGGTACAATTACTGACATATCGTCAGCAAAGAGGATACTTTGGTAGTTAATCATATCAGATAAATCGTTGATATATATCAGAAAAAGAAGCGGAAAAGGACATAACGTACCATTTTTTCTTACAAAAGTAGATATTTCATTAAGTCAAGTTGTAATTTTAGTTAAATCCTTACTAATATTATACATAAATGCGAATGTGTTTATTTGTTACGCTTTCAAGGCTTGACTGCTCTTCCGATCACACTACAGAAAAGGACATAGAGTACCGTTCTCCCAAGAAAAAAGTACTGTGCCGTATGGATAGACAGACAAGCTTTAACGCGATTGAAGCCGTGGACAGAAGCTAGTTAAAAAATAAATACCTTATTTTGTGTTGTACATAAGATGAATGTGTCGGAACATGGATATACAGTTGCTTAGCACCCCTGGCCACAAGTCTGTCAGCAAATTGTAGTCCAAATGGTGACCAGCTACATAGTATCAAGTTGGAATGATCTGCGCTACAAGTTAACCTGGAGGACAATTTTTTACCACTAATTAAAAAACTTTTATACTTATTACAGGGTAGTTAACAGTCAAGTCAAATGAGTTGCTCTGCATTCTGTAGAAAGTTGTATAACATGACGATTTGTGACGTCACAATTCTCAATCGTTAAATCACTTACTTTTAGGTTCAATAAATGTAAAATTATAACAAACTTGAAAACAATGATGAATCTATAACAATCTTAAGTAACCCTATTTTCTAAAATCAATAAACTTGATTTTTTGAAGTGAAAACTGCTTTAGTGGTGTTGTGCCCTTTTTGGGATGGGTAAACAATTTGTTAAAATAGCGCCAGGACAACTCGCGTCAGGACACGTGACCTGATCGAAAGTTCGTAAGATGCAGCCGAGTTTCTTAAATTTAAAAAAAAATTACATTCTTATATGTGATATGTTATTACCTGCATATGCACCTGTACCTATACCTGCACACTGTATATATATATATATATACAGTGTGTGTGTGTGTGTGTGTGTGTGTGTGTGACGTGCAGTCCTACGACTGACTGTTTTTTTAGACATATTTACCTGTGCAGTTGTGGTTCAATAGTTTGTCCTTTTATACGAAGCAGCACACGACCCCTGTGAGAGCTAGCAGTCAGTAGCCGAAAAGCGCGCCCTGCTTCTTCTGGTGCATACGTTACGCGCGACAAGGGACGAACATAACCAAGAGCAATTCCCTCGCTTACCATTTTATGAATAGCCTGTGGACATTTTCAATTGTATATGTAATGTAGAAACGTTGTTTACTAATACCCTAATACCCTAGTTCTCAACTACTAATGAACTCAACATACTCGCGGTGTGTTGTCTAGTTTATACTGAGTGAATTGTATTTCGGGTCGAGTCACTAATAAAAACTCAATTTTAGCAACTGTTTAATGTGCAAAAGACTACAACACATGTATTATTTACACAGCGCTATGAAGACCTAATCAATAGCATAGCTTCCAATATGGTTTCTAGAAAACGGAAAGACATACCTAAATACATGTTTTTTTGTAAATACATTTATATACAACTAGCTGTGCCCGCGGCTTCGCCCGCGTGGAAATCAGTATGTGACTATAAGTTTTATTGCAGGCAAATACTGCCTATGAGGCGGTAAACCTGCCCTTCCGACCTTAAAGGTGGGCATGAAGTTTCCTCCCTTAATTTCTTAACTTATTTTATTCCCAAACGCAGTCATCTGAAAGAGATTATTACACCTACGAACATTTTTCAAAAAATGTGCTGAAAATGGACGAATGTCCGTCAAAAGATTTTATATTGGTAGTATGTGGTAGTTCCTAAATATTGGGAACAGTACACACCGCTCGCTTCATCTATACATTTTTGTATGGATCTTAAGGCAAATCTTACTCATTCCTCCAAATTTACAGTAGCTTGGATCGTAACTGAAAGCCGACTGATTTACTATGTGATCATCTGTTATCTAAAAGTAAATGTAATAATCATTTGAGTCACAATAAAATACGATATCTATTTTATGGAAACTTATTATACAGTACATACAGTACAGAATTGGACCTGTAACAGTTTTATTATCATCATAATATATTAATACGTGAAGAGAATTCTTTGTACCCCTTTTTAAGAAAATTTCGTAAACGTAAACGAATTTTGGAATATTTACAGTTTATATATAGAAAAAGTGAGAAAGCTAACATTTTTAAACAATGTCTTACAACTTCAAAAATTACGTGAAAAGGGCTTAATGAAATTCCGCGCGTCCAGTATATGTGATTACCTGCCATGGTAATACTTTACAATGACAGCTCAAGTTATACTGGCCAATAAAAAAACCATGGCTGAAATTCGACCACCACACGATCTCTGGTAAGTATAGATGCGTGTGTTCTATGCTGATAATAAATATCTAAAAAAAATGACCATTTATTTTAACGTTATAAGTATTGTATAGTTATTACGTGGGACCAACATATGTCGCTACGTGATGTTTACAATTTTGTTGAAAACTTTGAATTATTTTTTCTATGGATAGATAGAACCAATTCTGATCAATCAAATACTAAATGTTACACCGAATTACACACAATACTTGTGCATAATACGTTTCCGGGATTACTTTGTACTTTTTACGTAACGCCACCAAACAGACAAACTCCACGTTTATAGATTTATTATACATTTATATAGAAGAAAGAAGGTTAAAAAAGAAGGATTGCAATCGGACTACGCGATAACGAATTACAACGAAGTACACATTTTGACTTTCATCCCCTCTCTCAAGGAAACCGTCCTGAATTTCGGGATAAAAAGTATCCTATGTCCTACCTCGTAGTATGAACTCAAATGATGTCAAGTTTTATTTGAATCCGTTCAGTAGTTTCAGCGTGATGCTCAGCCATGATACAGACAGACAGAAAGACAGACAGACAAAAAAATTATAGTTTTGACTTCAGTGTCGATCATAGAGTGCCCCCCAAATTTTTTTTCAAAATATCTTCAATGTACAGAATTGGACCTGTTACATTTTTATTATAAGTATAGATACGCCATTGGTTTGGCTGTTTATATGTATAATATACACAGCCAAACCAATGGGAATAGACATAAAGAGTGGAGCAGTGACAAATAACGGGGAGAAACTGCGGAGAACGGCCAGTGAATAATATTATCTGCAGGCACACAATATGATTGAGAGTAAATGAAATCCGTATTCATACTAGTATGACAAGGACAACCGCCTCTTAGTAAAAACTATCCAGCGGTGGTTATTCTATCTAGTTTTGTAGTGATCGTCATCCGAAAGGAAGTAAGAGCAAGAGGAATATTAACGATTATATTAATCAGTATACTTACTTTCAAGGTCCCCATATTTTTATATTCAAAAATTGTAGAGAAGTCTAAAGAAAAGTAGTTCTTTTCTTCCTTTAAGTGAGACAATCCAAAATTATATTCATCTTTGTTTTGCAGTTGTGAAATATCGAAAAAGAAACCCCCAAAAGTAGTGCACTTAATAGTTTCCTGCAACAAAGATAATGAAGCGTAATTAGTAGAAAAACATACAGAGCAAACCGGTATCTTGAATAAAGTACAAATTAGAATCTCCCTAAACTAGCGAGACTGTAATTGGTCTAAAGGCCATAGCGTTTATAAGGATAGAAATAACTGGAACCATGGTATATCTGGATACACCGGAGTAAATTAAAAACCAAAACAAGATTTCAACTAGTGATTTAAAAAATTTAATGATTAACAATAAGTTCAAAATAATAAGACATAGGCATTGTACTACATACTTATGTAGGATTACATGTTACTTGTAATTTATTTCGCAATTCAATATCCGATTCTAGAGGTCTAATCTAATCAATACATTAAAATAATTAATAAATACAATTTGCTTAAAAGTATCTAACTTCAATTATTATCAGTAACAATTATATTATAATGGTTAACTGTAAGAGTTCAAATTGTAATAGGATCTTCAATTGTCCAATAATATTAGCTGGCAAGTAGATACGTATAGATATACGTATCTATTTATCTATCTGACTGTCTGTCTGCCGGTCTGTAGGTCTATTAAATATGTATAAAAGGATGTCTTACGTCTTTTAGGTTTCCCTTAACGCAGCTTATAATAACTTCGCACCGTTTTCCTTTAGATGCTATTTGAACCATTTCTCTAAACGTGTAATCACGTGAACATCCAATGTGGTCAGCTGAAATCATGTCTCTGATACAGTAATGGTGTCTAATAAAGTAGCATATAAGAAACAGTAATCATATGATATTAATTACAGTTTAAACCTCTCGGACTCGAGATACAGAGTTTGTTCACGAAATAACAGTGATCCAAAAACTACTGACGTTGAAGTGGATATTGACCAATCAATTGATGAACAATCAAGTAACAAAACATGCAATAGAGGAGCCACTCGAAAAAACAAGAAAGACAATTGTAGATAAGACCTAACAAAAAGAAGGGTAAAGACGTAACTGATCAATCTACTGCTATTTTAATGGCTTTGGAGATGGCTTATGGAGAAAGAGAGCATTTAAAATCCATCAAATTACCTTTCAGTGCTGGAAACATTTTTTGCAAGAAATGCTTTTTATGTCTATCACTGACAGTTGTAAATACTTCACAATCTAGGGCCAACGCAATTGATATTATCGCTTGTCCTAAAGCACCTGCTCCTCCATGTACAAACACTGACTTGCCACGGGGAAGTTTGGCCTTGATTCCCTTTAGAAATTACGAATAAGAACATGTATACTTTCTTGCATATTGTGTAGGTACCTATATAATTGTCATTTATTTATTAAAAATCACTCGTATGATACACACCAGAATATAGAATGCTTGCACGTAGGCAAGGGGCACTGTTGCAGCGTCTTCGAGGTTCCAGTGAACCGGCACAGGCCAGAGCAAATCTGACTGTGCTCGTACCCGAGTACTTGCTGCACCACTACGCACTATTCCCATTACGGGCTTAAAACTGTAACGAAACAAAACATTACTACACTTGTACAAGGATGTTAGGTTGGTAATTTTTTGGCCTGATTTTTACCTTTCAGTGATGCCACTAAAGTCCATCCCGTAATTACTAGTAATATTTTGCTTGAAGGACAGGGAACCGTTCGCTTGTTTCATGTCATTCACATTAATTCCAGTATAATGAACCTAAGAGCAATTTGTATATAGATATAAAATATTGTTAACATAACTAAGAAATTTTTTTCTTTCAATATATTAAAATATACGCACATTTACATTTACTCCGGGCCCACTCAATTCAGGTACTTTGACCCATTTTAATGAATCATAATCACCATACTGTGCACCTTGCAACGTCACGTTCTGATCTCTCATTGTATTTTGCTTCACCGGCAAATAGTATTCGCCTCCCCACTTACCCTTGAAGATAAAGTAGATATTGTTTTAATGGAAATATTAACTAATGAATTCGAGGGACCAATTATAGGTATTATATTTCTGTAAAAACTTTTCTGAGTGATATTCATATTTATTTTAAGAGATTGCGCCAAGTGTGGTGCCGAACATCGAGGCATTAGGTTGCTTCACTCCTAAAATAGTCTGGCATCCCCAAAACTCACATAATTAAAACCGTAATCTTGGTTAAATAGCCATTAATATATATTTATAGTAGGGGCTCGTGACTAAGTGATAACTGACTAGGTTAGCACATTGCAAGATAAAGTAATACTAGCCAGGTCAGTCTTAGGATGGGTGACCATTCTCAACACATTGAGACTCCACGTCGGAGAGCACGTTAAGCCGTCTGTCCCAGTTTGAATGTTCATGAAGCCCCTGCGTCACAGTGAATATTCCTAATGCGGGAGTTGTCTTCTTTAAAGAAATATCGATATCGCCTAGTAATTGGGTTGTGGAGGTCTGATGGCTGTCGCTCCACGTAAAATATGGAAGTTCGGCCGTATCCTTAGTTGGGAAAGCCGACCCCAAACTTTGTTGGAAAAAGGCGCGGAAGATGATGATTAACTAATTAATTCAAGCATTTTTTCAAACAAAATATTTTTCTTACATTTGTCACATGATTATACGCCAACTCAATGTTGCGGAGTTTGTTCTCGAGACCATCAGTACTGGTATTATTGATGGTCACCAAGTAGAGCTTATTACACACTAATTCTTTTCGCCACGAAGAAATGAGTTCTTTCAGGCCTGAAGGTGAAGGATGGCTTGCAATCACCAAAAGTTGGTGGTCTAAAGTCAAATTATTGCGAACTGAGGCCAGGAAATCCAAGTCAGTCTCTTTGCAAACTGATATAGTTGTAGTCACTGTTCGTGAACTCGCTAGCCCCCAACGAATCAACTGTAAATCTAACTGATCATCCTTCATTTGATGAATGGAGAGCACACGACACATTGAAGTGAGTTGTTTGGAATCAGAACCACCTGCATCTTCTTCGTTCACAATAAATTTGTCTTGCTGTAACACGGCTTTTAACCTCTCGCGTATCTGTTGGTGGGTGAATAACATATAAAATTTAAAATTATATGAAAATTTAAATAAAATGTAATAAATGAAATTTAAAAATAAAATTAATTTGATATCCAAAATTTTAAAAGTTAATTATCAAATAAGCACTCAAAAAATAACATACATTCTCATCAGTTAATAAATTCTGCATAAGTATCAAGTCATTATTTCCTAATTCGTAATTATTAGTTGCCATTTCTGGAGTTATTTGTTTGTAGTTAACTTTTATTTTGTAAAGGTTTTTGAGGACATTATTTATTTCCTTGAAGATAGATCCTTCGTTTGTTTGATTTCGTATTCCAAGCACATTTATAGTATTCTTATTGACATTTTCAGCTACTATTTGTAAGTAAATTTGAAGTGATGAAGAAACCTATAAATTAAGTACGGAAAAGAGATTAAATTATGATAAAATGCTTTTTATCAAGCTACTATGTAATACAGTATCTACTTACATCGAGCCCTGATTCAAAATTGGATACGAAATTCAATGATTTTAATGCCAATTTCGTGTTACTGTCCGGTGGCAAATTTTGAAATTTTATAGACTCCATACTAACTCCACCACACCTAATAAATAAAAAAACAATGATCATAAATTAAAATGCAGCTACATCAAAGAAATTTCGCCTAGAAATATTTTTTTCCACGGTCACTAGCCCTAAGCAATAAGGTTTTTAATTATAAGCATATTCATGAATATATTACAGAGTGCTTTTAAGAGCCAAACTAAGCATACCTTGCACTATGGATTTTAGAAAACCGAAAGATATACTTAGATGCATTTTAAATATATACTTATAAAAACCCAGTTCCATGTAAATAGACATATGCAAGTAAACAAATTTTTAAATTTGCACGATATGGATATCGAACAAGCGAAAAACGTCAGGAGATTGTGCAGTCGAATGCTCAACCATACACAGATCGTCATTAACGGTTAACATTATGCTTGACTTGTTGATTATATTACCTGGTGCTGTCGAATTCATCGGAAACTTGAGCCCACATCAAAACCTGATCCTCTGATTTCGACGTCAGAATTGATTTACTATGAACATTGACATCAATAGTCATTCTCCGGATACTGCTAGGCTGAGAAACGCCGTGGTGAGATTGTCGTAGCACGTTTAGCTGTAGAATGCCGTCCATGAACGTCACCCAGTTATCACGCCATGAAAGCATGCCATTGCTCAAAGATTCATCAACGCAAGCAATGCTTTGGAAGTCGCCACTACGTAAAGTGCAAAAAATAGACTTGGATATATTACAAGAAAGTTTTACATTGTAAGCATTAAGTTTATTCAACCCAACGTACCTATAAAAATAATCTCTGTCACGTAACAACTGATAAATGTCTGCAGCACTGAAGTGCATATTTTTCTTTAGATCGTTCTCTATACATTCCATTTTACTATCTTTTAAGGGTTTTATAAATCCTGTTGCGACTTTTGAGCGGTCTTCTAAAATCTATAACAAAATAACTTTGATAAACAAATTCAAAGAAACACATTTCATAGAATTTCATAAATTTAAAAGAAAAAAAATATAAAAGAAAAAGTTCTAGTCTTAGGAAATTTAGTTATTTTGCTTAGCTTTTGGTATTTTTTTTTAGCTATTCCACTTCGCTCATATCTTCAGATACTCGTGACTTAACAGCTTTAATACCGCCTCTCACATCATGCCACTAGCACTCTCTACGTAGATTCAAGTTTCAAGTCAAGTTTAAATTACACTATTTTTAAATTAAACAAAGCACTAACGGAAATTGGTATCTTATTCAAATGTTATGAAGAAATTAAAAAATATTGTCACATCGGGATAAATAACATATGCAGTCAAAAAAAGCACAGAGACCTAATATTAAAAGTAACCTACACCCGTTATCGAAGTTTTTGTAATTCACTTCTGCGAAAACTAAAAACAAGTTACGAAAAGAATGAACTCAAGAAAGCTAGCAAAAATCCAAAAGCATTATGGAGAACGATTAAAACAATAACGAATACTCAAAAGATTTGCAATAGCCCAGTTGAACTATTACAATTACATAACGATCCTAGTTCATCTATTAATGAGGTCTGTAAATTCTTTGGTGGGATAGGTAAAAATATGGCGGAAGAATGCATGTTACGGGGTAACAACTTTCATTCATCCGTGCTTAATGCTTTGCGCCGAAAGCCATACAGTGCGTCACATACGTCACGAGGTGGATGAGGTCGAAGTGAATTCCTTGACCTTACAATTACACAATGATTGTGCTATTGAATGGGATGAAATATCGGTTTTATTATTAAAAAACAGTCGTCCGGTATTGGTACCAATTATAACCCATCTCTGCAGTCTTTGCTTGCAAACGGGGGTATTTCCAGGCTCACTCAAAAAGGCGATAATACACCCGATTCACAAGGGAGGGGACAGAAACTGTGTCAATAACTATAGAGCCATATCTGTTCTGCCTACGCTCTCTAAAGTTTTGGAGAAGATTCTTAACAACTGGTTAAGAACTTTTCTAGAGAAATACAAAATTATAGCTGACAACCAGTACGGTTTCCGAACAGGCATATCGACAGAAGATGCTGTACCGGAACTGACACAGCTGATCGCTGGAAAACTTGATAACGGTATAAAGTGTATGGGGATATTCTTGGACATTTCTAAAGCATTTGACAGTTTCTGTTCCTAAACTTCTCTCGAAGATGGAACGCCTGAGTGTGAGAGGCATTGTACTAGACATATTCTAAGATTACCTGCAAAATCGCACTCAGCATATTAAAATTGATATGTATCTAAGTGATGAAGAGCTTTTAACCTACGGTATCCCGCAGGGAAGTATACTTGGCCCTACCCTCTTCCAAATATATGTCAATGATCTGTGCAGGATGAATTTTCAAAACTAAAAGCTATACGCTTACGCCGACGACACGACAATAATTGTTTATGGACCTACTTGGGATATCATTAAAACAGAGGGAGAAATTACTCTCGCTAAAATAATGAACTGGCTAAACTCTAACTTGCTGACCCTAAACCTAAACAAAACTGTTTTCATCCCCTTTACCATCTGACGTAACACCTCCCCGCCTCCTTCTTTTTTAATAACTGCCCATTCATGCACAGACCAATCTGTATCTTGTTCTTGCCCGACAATCAGTAGGACTGATAGCGTTAAATACCTGGGTATGGATTCAAAAAACAGATGGCGCCGCCGTCTCGTAAATACTGTATTTGTGTCCGAGCGTATAAAGAATTTATTTAAAAATACATTAAGGAAGACTTTCTGGAATTAAAATGTTAAAATAGTGAAATAGCTATGCAAATGCTATGAAAAAATGTTATCTCTAAAAACTATGTGCTAATAGTACTAAAAATCTTGGTGAAAGTGACTAACTGTTTTGAAGTGTTAAAACCTAAAACAATTGTGAAGTCACTACTGACGGAGTATGAACATTGAATATAAAAGGTATCCAGTGCTTTTAATTGAACTTTAACAAATACTGACATACTTTTATCAAAAATTGACAAACTAAACAATAATTGTGACCGTTAAGAAAAATATATTTAAAGTTAGGACATACAAACTAGCGCAGCCAGAGGTGGATAGAAGAAACACTAATTTGTTATCTAAGCACCTAGTGTTGAACAGCGAAATTAACTGCTTTAAACTAATACTTGACATTGGTTTAAGCTAGTGGTATTTAGGGCTACCAATAGGTGGCGCTTTTACCAAATAAACATGAATGATGATAATATTACGTTTCGAAAAAGGCGTAAAACTAGCTCGCTAAATGATTTAACCACTGATCATACGACGCTATTTGACACATCATTAGTAAGTCTACGAGATTCGTCAATTAATACTAGCCAAACTGACATAGATCTACAAGAAAAACTGCATGAAATGGCAAATAATATTGAAAGCGCTCATGCGGAAATTGAAAATCTAAATATTGAAAATCAAAAACTGAAATCAGAATTACAAAAGTGCAAAAAAATTATTGAAACATACAAGAAAATTAATTCAAGTGACATTATAAAAATGACACCACTTTCAGGGTGTAAACAGAAATTGAAACAGAATAATAACCAAACGCCTACAAATACTAAAGAGCAACCTTTCACAAAAACTAATCAAACTATGTCCAAAAGAAAAGGAGCTACAAATACTACAATACAAAGGTTGTATACGACCCCTACTACAAAAAGTAATCAAGATATTTTAGATATGCAAAAAACCCAGAGTAACACAGAAAGACAAGACGCTCTGCAAAAAAGCGAGAAGTACGACTTTTTGAAAAATAATATACAATTAACTTCAACACAAAAACTGACACTGCGAACTGAGGAAATTTCAGAGCATTCACAGAAAAAACTTTCACAACAATCAGGTAGCAGGGCATTTTCAAAAAATGGAATCATTATTTTGGCAGATCAGCAAGGGCGCTATGTTCAAAAATATCTACAAAATCTTCTGGGACCTAACTTTATGGTCAGCTGTTTTTGGAAGCTGGGCGCAGATATAGGAGAAATTCTACGTAGCGAAAATACACTAATGAGTAGCTTAAACAAAAATGACATTGTAATTGTTTTAGGTGGTACAAATGACAAAAACCCAACATCATTTTAACGCAACTTAGACTGTTTCCTGTTTGCAACAACAAACACAAACATAATTGTATCTGAGGCACCTTTCAATAGATACTTAAATGAAAAACTGTTAAATTACTCACTTAAATTTACATGTTCCCGTTACAATAACGCATGCTACCTTAACATGGGGTATTCCACTTACTTACCTAGCTATAATTTTCTACCGGTGCATATATCTCAACGGCTACTGAAGGAAATTCTTCAATTTACTTATAAAATAAACTATGAGACGTATAACAAACAAAAACCACACCAAATATGTACAAAAATATGATTAATGTAAGTACACAAACAGATAACTACATGTGACAACACTATAACACCAACAAAACCGCACAATAATTCCCAGTTTTTTCTATAAGTACCTAACTATTCTAAACCAAAATATAGCAGGTTTAATGAACAAAGTTGATTTGTTGACGGTAAAAGTAGATGAATTCCAGCAACAAAATACAGTTATCGACGTACTTTGCATCACATAGCATTTTATACAACAGGGTAATGAAGAGTTACTATACATACCAAATTTCCGTCCTGCCACATTCTATTCTAGGAACATAAAACGGGGAGGAACATGTATATTTGTTAGAGAAGGCATACAATTTAAAGAATTAATAGAGGTGTCGAAACAATCGATTTCAGGGGTCATCGAATGTTGCGCCGTAGAACTGCTGGTTCATCATATAGTTATAATTTGTATTTATAGAGCCTAAGCATAATTATGAAATATTTTATGAGGAACTAGAAAATATCCTAAGTAAAATTAATTTTTCCAAAAAAAAGGTGATATTGTGCGGAGACTTTAATATTGACGTATTAAAATTGAATAATATTTCTTTGGAATTTGAATGTTTCTTGTTAAACTATAACTTAAAACTAGCAATACGGGCGCCTATTCGATTGTCAAGTAAAACATGTATTGACAATTTTGCCCATAACTATCACAAGGATTGTGACTATGAAATTGTTGATCTTTGCTTATCAGATCACACATCTCAATTGCTGAAAGTGCGGATTAAAAATACGTGCCGACTAAAATACTGGAAAATTACCCGCCAAGATATTTCCAGAGATAATCAAATTAATTTTAAAAATCATTTGCAATGCCTTTCTTTTTCATGATGTTTACACAACAAATAGCACTAATGAAGCGTATGATAATTTTATTGAGGATTTTACATTATTTTACAAATTGTGTTTTCCGAAAAAAATAGTAACCGTAAACTCAAATGTTAAAAGTAAATGGATATCGAGAGGTATAAAAATTTGCAGCCAAAGATAACGTAAATTACTATGGAACTATAGATTAAATCCTAACCCCGTAAATAGAAGTACGTTCAAAAATTATACATATTTGTACAAAAAAGTTATTAAACTGACTCAAAAAGTTCAGAACAATTATTATATAAATACTGCACAAAACAAATCTAGAGCCACCTGGGAAATAATTAATAAAGCAAAAATGAACCAACCACAGGAGCAAATAATGCTTATTAAAAATAATGACATTGAAATTACAAATCCAAAAGACATTACAAATGAATTCAATAACTATTTTATTAATGACATTGTGAATAATAATAAGCCTGACATTAATAATAATAATATTAATAATCTCGACACGGCACGCATAGTGAGGAGGTTTCTGTCTCTGGAACCCTAACCACCGGTAGCTTGGTCCCTGTACCCGATACCGGTGGGACACTATTTTTAATTTTTTTTTTTTTTTTTTTTTTTATATAATAATGTATTTAAAAATATAATTTATATGCTTTGTAAAAGTTAATAAAGAGAATAATAATAATAACAATTATAATAATTTGACATTACATTCCTTATTTTTATTACCAGTATTAGAAAATGACATTATTAGAATTATTAATAGCTTAAAAAATACAAATACTTATGGATATGATGGTGTGTGCACTAAAGTCATCAAATTTGTTAAAGAGATAATAGCACCACCACTAACACACATAATAAATTTAGGTATAAATGAAGGCGTATATCCACGTAGTTTAAAAAGGGTCGTTGTGAAACCACTTTACAAGAAGGGTGCAAGAAATAAAATGCATAATTACCGCCCTATCGCTAAAATACCTATATTTTCGAAATTTTTTGAAAAAGTTATGTATAATTCTATTTATGACTTTTTTACTAAATATGACCTTTTTTGCAATGAACAAAAAGGGTTTCGAAAAAACACAACTATAAATATGGCTATTTATGATTTATTATCTGGTGTTATCAAATGTGTAGACAAAAAAACTCCCATTTGCGCGATATACACGGATATGACGAAGGCATTCGACTACGTGGATCACAAAATTTTGCTGGATAAATTATATGGTTATGGTATACGAGGAACAGCACACAAACTTTTGAAATCATATTTGAGTAACAGGACACAATGTACTGAAATTAATCGGATTTGCCTTAAAACTAAAATGGAAAAAAAATACTTGTCAAAGCCGCGACGCGTCCAATATGGCGTTCCTCAGGGAAGCGTACTAGGACCGTTACTTTTCCTAATATATATTAATGATTTACCAAAATGTACAGAACAACAAATGGTCCTCTTCGCTGATGATAGCACATGTGTCATCAAATGCTCAAACTCAAACACATATAAAATTGACATTGATAATACATTACATAACATAATAAATTGGCTTGACAAAAATAATTTGAAAATAAATTTAAGCAAAACAAAAATCATGCATTTCAATCAAAGGTGTGAAATAACTGATATTGATTTGATTTATAAAAATTGCGAAATTGAAAGAGTAAATGAGGCCAAGTTCTTGGGTATAACAGTCGATCGTCAACTCAATTGGAAAGCTCATGTTGAACAAGTGTGTAAACGGCTTAGTAAATCTGCTTATGCACTATCACAGCTGTCGAAGAAAGTTAATAATGAAGTGTTGTTAACTGCGTATCATGGAATGATAGCTTCAATTTTAAGATTTGGTGTTATCTTTTGGGGCCATTCAACGAAGCGAGAGCTTGTTTTTAAAATGCAAAAAAAGTGTATTAGAGCTATTTGTGGATTAAAGTCAACAGACAGTTGTGTACCATATTTTAAATCGCTAAAAATATTGACATTTCCTTCTTTATATATATTCGAGACTATTGTGTTTGTTAAAAGTAATATACAGTTATTTGAAAAACTATCGAACATTCGAAGAGGTCCTGTGCGTGCTCAATATACTAATAAATTATGTCAAATAAAATGTAGGACAGCACTTATGCAAAAAAGTTTTTATGGTATGACCCCAAAAATCTTCAATAAATTACCTGACCGTCTAAAAAACTTAGACTTGATCCAATTAAAGAAAGCACTACATGAACTGCTCATTAATAAATGCTATTATAATATAAATGACTTTTTAAATGACAGATTATTGTAATTGTTAATTATTATTAATTATTTAATTTTTGACTTTTGCTTATTTTCATATTATTATTATTTTGTTAACTCTAATATAATTTATTTATTTCAAAAATGATATATTCCTAATATATAATTCAATGTAATAATTGACAATAATAATAATTACATTTTCAATTTAACATAATGCACAATATTTTAAAGTAACATTATAATTATTTCCATTGTAACATGTAATAAATTAATTAACAATATGTTGTATGTCTTGGTGGCAAAACATAGCGCAATAAGACCTATTTATAAGACCACATTGATTGTATCTACCTATGTTTTACAAATAAATGATTTGATTTGATTTGATTTGATTTGATTATTGACGATGCACTAAAATGGAACAAACATGTAGATACACTAACTGGGGGTGACTTACCCTTCGCTGAAAGGGGGGGGGGGGAAGAATCAGGCCGGAATATCGAGCTGATTGCGTAAAAAAACTAATTATTTAAGAGTAAGAGTTAAGAAAATTATGTATATGCAATATTTTATAATTATTTACTGACGCGGAAGAGGGCAAACTCTAACTACTGGGCGAATGAAGCTACCAGCAGCAGTGCGAACTTTAATGGTGCGAATTATTCCATCCTTTCCCGGATAAACCTCTTCTACGACACCCAACGGCCAGCAAAGAGGATGAGCGTTGTTATCTTTAATTACTACCGCGCCTAATTCGATGGGGTTGGATAGAGTAAGCCATTTCTCTCTCTGCTGTAGAGAAGTTAAATATTCTTGGCTCCAGCGATGCCAAAAACTTTAAGTGAGTTTAGTTACGAGTTGAAAACGAGTTAAGCGGTTATCATGTACCTCATTAGAATCTTCTGCAGGCAGGAATTTAAGCGGAGTTACGTTTAGAAAATGATTAGGAGTTAATGCGCTGATACTAGAGGGGTCTGAGCTAAGAACACATAGAGGGCGGCTATTGAGCATTCCTTCAATCTGAACAAGGATTGTGTTGAGTTCTTCGTATGTGAGTACTTGAGCTCCTACAATTTTATAGAGATGCGTTTTAACGCAGCGAACATTAACTTCTGCGAGACCATTAAAATGTGGCCCGTACGGAGGACTATGTTTAAATTCAATGCGTTGCTCGGCTAATTGGTTACCTATGTAATTTTCATGTGCGTCAGAATCTAATAATGCGTATATTTCATTTAATTTGCGTTGAGCTCCAATAAAGTTGGTTCCTCCATCACTATATATCATAGAGACGGGGCCTCTTCTACTAATAAAACGCTTAAACGCGGCGAGTAACAAATCAGAACTAAGGTCAGAAACTAATTCAATGTGCAGTGCCTTTGTAGTTAGACACACAAAGATACAGATATAGGCCTTTTGACTTTTGATTCCACGGCGTCGAATATGCGTGACAAAATAGGGACATGCGTAAGCTACAGCGGTAAAAGCGAAAGCTTTGGCCTCGGTTACCCGAAACTCAGGCAAATCTCCCATGACGGGGTTTGTGATTTAGGGTTGAGTCTGAAGCAAATGTTGCAACGATGAACTCTTTGACGCACTAGGTTCCTAGCACCAAGAATCCAAAACTTTTGACGAAGCAGTGAAATCGAAAGAGTAGGACCGGTATGCAGGTTAGAGTAATGGTAATAATCAATAAGCGTTTCTGTGAAGCGGTCTTTAGCGGGAAGTATCATAGGGTGTTTCTGATTAAAATTTAGCTGGGCGTGCGTGAGTTGTCCATCGACGCGTATAATATTATCATTGTCGAGGAAGGAGTTAAGTTTCAGAAGCGATTTACTTATGCGTTTATTATTTTTTAATGCGGTTATATCATTAGCGAAATGTTTATTTTGAATATAGCGCACAAGATAGCATTCAGCGTAATCATAATCTGCGGGAGTTATTAAACCTTTGGTGCGTAAAACTTTTGAAAATCGTAGCACATAAACAGTGGCGCGTAATAATTTCTTGAAACTAGAGATGCGGTTAATTAAGCGTTGAAGCGGATATTCGTCACATGGACTCGAGTTTATAAGCGTAGCAAGCGTTATTGTTTTACATTCAAAATTTTCATTTTGAATTGAACAAGGTTGAAAGGGAGCAACAGGCCATATTTTGATAGGCTGTGCGACCCAGTCCGAAGCGTGAAACCAAAGCTTATTGCATGATAAACTGTAAGGCGTTACAGGGCGCGATATAATATCTGCGGGATTATCTGAGCCACTAACATGATACTAGTGTTCAGCGCAAAGTTTAGCGTTAATTTCGGTAATTCTATTTGCGACAAAGGTGTGAAACTTAAAAGCGGGAGAGTGGATCCAAGTCAGCGCGACTGTGGAATCAGAGAATGCGAATATTGAGTTTATCTTACAGTGTTTTGTTAATATTTCATTTACCGAGTCAATTAAATTTGCTAAAAGTAGCGCGGCACAAAATTTTTTTAAAGGAGCTAATCTAGACTTAGATGCGAGTAAGAAAACAGAGCCTTTCGAGGTTTTATCGGGACTAACGCGAATATAAACCACGGCACCATAACATTGTTCACTGGCATCAACGAAACCTAGTATTGAAATGTGAGCGTTTGAGGTAATACCTATGTGTCTGGGAAAAACTAACTTTGAGAGTTGTTTAAGCTCTTTATGAAACTGAATATATTTTTTACGGATGAAATCGGGTACTTCTTGATCCCAATCAAGCGATAATTTCCAGCATAACTGAAGTTTCATAAAAGTAACAACAGGAGAAATTAATCCAATTGGATCATAGTGACGAGCGGTAGCGGCGAGAAGAATACGTTTTGTACACGACTGTACCACGTTATCTGCGGTAACTTGAAATGAAAATATATCTGCATTAGGTTGCCAAAGCATGCCTACAATTTTCGTTGTGGCTTGAGAAATATCAAAATTGACCATATGTGGGCTTTTAATCGAGTTAAGAATTTTATTTAATAAATCTGAATTATTAGAAATCCACTTTACTAATTTAAAACCTCCAGCCGAAAATAAATCTACCATTTCTTTATATATTTTCTTCGCGGAATCTAGGGAATCTACAGACGAGATATAGTCGTCCATATACATGTGATTCGCGGCTTCGTAAGCGGCAAGCGGCGAGGTACGGAGAACTAGACAAACCAAATGTTACTCTATCAAATTCGTATTCGTTAATATCTAAATTAGAATCAAATCTAAAAAGAATGCGTTGAAAAGGTCGATGACCTGGCGTGACTTGTACTTGAAAATACATTTCCTCTTTATCCGCTGACATGGCTATAGGAAACATGCGTAAATTAATTAATAAATCGAAAATATTTTGTTGAAGGTTAGGTCCCGTAAACAATAAATCGTTACGCGATTTTCCAGACGTTGTTTTAGCACTGGCATCTAAAACAATGCGAATTTTCGGTGTGGTTTTCTCTGGACGATAAACGGCCCTATGCGGAATATAATAACAATTACTAGTTTGAGAATCCGACTTTACTTTGGTTAAATAACCTTGGTCAATATAATCTTGTACAGTCGCGTTATAATCAGAGCGTAATTCAAGCGTGTTATCTAATTTCTTTTCTAAGTTTAAGAGGCGTTTCTTAGCGATATTGTGTGAGTTTCCGAGTAATGAGGGGTCATGTTTCAAAGGGAGTGATACAGTATATCTACCCGCTTCGTCGCGTGAATGCGTTGCCTGAAAAATACGTTCGCAGATTTCATCATCAGGACTTATGTGAACTTTATTAGGTACCTTATCAAGTTCCCAGAAGCGTTGCGTTAATTCGTCTAACTTTTGAGTTTGAGAGTGACAGAAAAAAACTTTATTATTATTTTTATGCGTGCTTAACTCGGTGTTATCACACTGAGCCCTACCCATCATTATATAACCGAGCGTTGTTTCCATGGCAACGACTGAAGACGGCGTAAAACTAATTTTATTGTTACCAATTAAATGCGGGAATAACTCATTACGAAGCAAACAATTTATTTCTGAAGGAATGAAAAAACTATCATCCGCTAAGGGCACGTCGCGTAAGTTAGGCAGTCGCGTTATATCAATGCGGCAGTTCGGTAAATAATCTGTGATGTTGTCTATAAATAAAGCTTTGATATGCTAGGTATAGCACGCGTCAAAGCGAGATTGGATTTTAAACATTACAAACCCATACGAGTTACTTTCTGAGTGACCTATTCCCTTTACAACACACGGATTGGGTGAAACAGGTAAATTTAAGCGTTCACAACACGCCTTTGTAATAAAATTAGACAATGAACCAGTATCTAAAAAGACACGTAACTTATTTTGTTGTCCGTTACAGTTAAATGCATACACCTTCGCGGTCGGTAGAAGTACGGAGGTACAATTAATATTTCCATTCTTCAATGACGTATTCATAACAGATAAGGAAACATTAGCATGTTCAGCATTCGAAACTGAGCCTTGTGTACAAGAGCGCGACGGCTTTAAATCGCGTACGTCCACGTCTTGGTTTGAGCGAGACGGCGAGCTATTGTATGCTAGCGGACTCGACTTGACAATTATTTTCATTATCGCGCATTTCATAATTTGTACGTTGTAAGATAAATAGATATGCGTTGAGTGTAATTCTGTGGGAATATGAGGATGCGGATCGAAGGACCAGAGCTTGGGGGTGACTTACCCTTCGCTGAAAGGGGAGGGAAGAACCGGGCCGGAATGTCGAGCTGACACACGTGGCTTGAATATCTTCTCAAATTCCTTTCTTCGCCGTTTCTTGAGTTGTATCACCACCAAGACGTTTTTATTGTTGACAGGGAACACTCGCGTGGGGTTTTATATTGATTTATAGCGATTTAATTAGTATTTAGGAGCGTATTAGCGGGAACTCCAATGCGTGCGCGTCGCGACCCTTTTTGCGAGAGGGGTAGCGGAAGGGGGGGGTGTATGATAGGAAGAGGCGTGTTATACGTTCGGAAATGTGTAAATGAACGTTTAATGCTTCTGTAGTATAACTTTATCCCATAAATGTGTGAATAAAAAATATAATATAATTATAGGGTGAATGGCGTTTACACTAACAACTTGTGTAATGCGCCTCATTCACATTTTTAAGACACTCAGAGAGTCTGCTAACAGTGCTACATTAAATATGGTATATAATGCCTTATGCAAGTCAATTATAGGGTACTGCTGTTTGGGGAGGAGTAAATAAAACCAAATTTCTCAGAGTAGAACGAGCACAAGAGCGATACTTAAAGTTATGACCAAAAAGGCCAAAAAATACCCAACCACAAAATTATATTCAGAATGTAGAGTACTAACAGTGCGTCAGCTCTTTATGCTCAAATCTATTCTTAGGACACATTACCTACCTAACCAGGCACCCCACAAAATACCGCATTTGCTAGACACCAGTTTTATACGCAAAGCACTCACTTATACAAGAAAATCCATAAAAAACTGTGTATTAGAGAGTGGCTACAAAATCAATACTATTTCCAAACAGAGTCTCTTTTAAAGTACCTCTCTTTTAATTCTAACTCTAACTCGATTAATAACTGTTGTAATAGCATAGCAATAGTATACATAAATGTAGCATGTATTCATTAACGTGTCAACAAATTATTATTATATTATTATTATTGTAGTTCACTCTGAGGCGACATCCACAGCAAAATAAACTTACTTAAGCGACACGTAGTGAAGACCAGCTAAACTACTTAATAACTACTAACCCTGCATCGCATATTGAAAGTTCGGATGCTGATTAGCACATAATGTATATACAACAGCCCACCTTTCGGTCCGCGGTCCGTCAGGTGTTTTGTAAATTGGTTGGTTCAAATATATGTTCAATCTTTTACATTTACCTCGAACTTTCCTGCTCCTCTCTGTATTGCCACACTGACCCTGAGTTGTCGTCTATCATGAAGCACGGGTTGTGAATACAATTGTAAATTAGTAAACTCCACCGATAGCTGCTTTCTCGGAACATCCATTATCATAGCAAGGACATCCCACACTAGCGTTAAACTTGCAGCAAATGGATACAATGTATTACCTGCCAATAACACATTTAAAAATGAGAAAAAAGTATGTCATAAATAAACCGGCAAATTCCAATACATTTACATTTCCCTCTACTGCTAGATTATCTGTTAGTAGAGGCTATCTTCTCTCTTAGAAGCTGCGTAAAAATTTTATCTCAATAAAACCATAATCATAACTTTTGCCATTTATGAACCTTGTATTATTCATATGTCAATTTGTTACTGTTTTTATTAAACGTGCCGTTGTAATGAGAAGTAAGCCAAACTGCATTCGCGTACATTGTAAAAAACATAGCACATCTCCTTAGTTCAATTTGCATTGAATTGTATACTATTGTATATTAAATCTATTTCATATACTTTGTTCTCTCACTCATCCCTGCTAGATACGATCTTTTGACACCCACTGTAATGTTATCTAAGTATATTTACCTCTTATCCAATTTCCTCTTAAATATGTATGTTCTTTATCACGTAAGGCTAAAACAAAATCGCAATGTGCAGCCACCTTTCTATCCGCTAACCGATAAAGTGGCATAGGCCTAAAAATAGAAAACATTTAAAGATTAGTTAGATTAAATTTAAATAGTTCTAGAATAGTTAGATAAAGATAATAAAAATGAAAATATTATTATTAAAATAAACTATATCCATACCATTTCTCAGCGTGAGCCCATTTGACGAAGTCTGATAGGAAAGGTGTTCCAGTGGAAACTGGCATTTCGACTTCTGGATATAAAACCTGAACATTAGAATTGTAGCCTTCCAAATACAATCTGAAACCAAGATCAATATTATGAAGATTGATTGACTTCCATGACTTACAGAATGATGATCATACTTAAGAATTTGATAACAAATTACTATACAGGATGAATTTGAAAAAGGAACTTACTTAAATCACTGAAAGGGCACGTCTCTAGCATGCAGTTACAATAAGAATCATTGAAAAAAAATCATAAAAGTACCTACATACAGTATTAATAACATTATTAAACAATGAGTCTTACCCGTTCTCCACCGGGAACTCCATCTATGTTGGATCATTTAACTAGGTGCTCAAAGGCGGAATATGTTACTGGAACGGGCTCACAGCGTGATTTATCAAAATTAAGCAAAGGGCTAAACGAAGCATAGGTTACTTATCGTAAACGTAAACAACCGTTTGAGCGCGAGTGCTTGTGCTCTGACGAAATTAAATTAATGAGAAGTGATTTATCACGCGTTTCATCTCTATTAGAAAAATATATCGACTCTTAAGTCAAATGACCACTAGTATCGTGGAAGTAAAAAAAGAATTGGCCGACTTACGGGCGTCGCATGAACAAACGAAAGGCTTGATTACATCTAACGCGGCAGATATTACTACAAATATTAAAGAAATACAAGTCACCACAACACAACTTGCCTCCGAAAACAGTAACATAAAAAGCCAACTAACTCAGTTTGAAAACAAAATATTAAACAATCAAAACAAAATAAATAATCTGGAAACAAATATTGATAAAATACAATTAGACCCGCATCCTACACAAAATCAACTATGCGTGAACGAACAAATATTTCGTGAAATTCAAAACCGAAAAAAGAGACAAAATAATATAATCATAGGTGGTATATTAGAGCAGAGCACCTGTAGCACGCCGGAGAGAATTTTTAAAGATGAATCTGATGTCTTAAATGTTATCGCAAGCCAAAATAAGAATATAACAAAGCCAAAGAAAATCTATTGGATTGGTAAGTACAATGCTAGTAAAACACGCAGGATTAAAGTTTGCTTTGATAATCAAGACCCAGCAATGGTACTACTACGCAACAAGGGAAAATTACCGGATATTAAATTCTATTCTGATCAAACACCCTCTCAGCAGAAATATTTAAAAAATGAACTAACACGCCGAACAGAAAATGGAGAATCTGATCTCACAATTAAATACATCAACGGCGTACCTACCGGAGGCGGAGTATATATACATAACGATTTCAAATATGACCTCATAGAATTCATAGAATCTACGTATCAAGATGGCAACAATTACCTATGGGTACATATAGAAAAATTTACAATAGAAATTGGCGTTGTTTGCAATCCTGGGGATACCGACTTAGAAAAGTTCTTGAATGCATATGATTCACAATTACAAGAACGCAAAAGAGCAATAGTATTTGGTGATTATAACATTGACTTATTAACAAAAAACAAAACATTAAAAAAGTACAAACAAAGAGTACATGAATCGGGACACAAAATACTGAATAAAGTCAATCAAACATATTGTACAAGAGACTCATCAACGAGGAAATCAATCCTGGACCACGTTAGTACTAACTTGAATAGCGAACAGTATAATTTTTCTTCTCAGATCACAAACAAATCTATTTACAATTAAATAAATGGAAACCTCAGAAACTACGCCTGAAATATGAAACTACAGATTACAATAAACTATTTTTTACTATTGAATCACATGGATTAGAAGATGTTTCGAACAATTATGAAGAATTAGAGACTAAATTAAAACAGTACATAAAAGAAAATAAAATATCCAGAACTAACCCACCGCGAGAGGAATGGGTTAATAACGACATTACTACTGGCATCAACTTTAGAAACCACCTATGGTCGCAACATAAGAAGGATCAAGGAAATGACACATTAGAAAGCGAGTTTAAAGTGATCAGAGACCAGATTGCAAAATTAATACATTCTACGAAAAATTCCTACTTCAATAACCTGTTTACAAGGTATTCTGACAATCCTAAAAAAATGTGGTCTCTAATAAAAAAATTAGCAAATAATAAAATAAATCAAAGTAGTGCTCCGTCAAAGCTTAAAATTGACTCTAATATAGTTACTGACACAAAGGAAATTTGTGAAGGTTTTAATAAATATTTCTCAACCATAGGGTCTGTACTTGCAGAGAAAATACCTAAAGAATGGGCGTTTCATGGCAGTTCTAAAATGATCGAATTTAATGTACAAAATAATATCCCAAGTCATTCACTCACAACATTACAGCTATGCAATGCTGAAGAAATTACTAAAATTATTAAAGATCTCGATTCCAACTCCAGCAGTGGTATAGATAAAATAAGCACCAAAATTTTAAAAAACTTTCAAAACCTAATATCAAATGTGCTGGCAAAATGCTTTAATAAACCTATGACTGATGGGGAGTTTCCTGATTCTCTAAAGATTGCAAAGGTAACACCAATTTATAAATCTGGACCTAAGACTGACCCCGGCAATTATAGTCCGATCTCTGTACTGCCAGTCATGTTTAAAATACTAGAGAAACTTATCCATAGTCGCTTATCAAATTACTTTGATACAATTAACTTTATATCGGAACGTCAATATGAATTTAGACCTAAAAGTAACACCATTGCAGCTACAATTGATCTAACAACAAAAATCAGAGACAATATAGATAATGAGAACATTGTTTTGGGTGTATTCATCGATTTAAAAAAGCTTTCGATACCGTAAGTCATAAATTACTCATAAATAAGCTCAAACATGCTGGTATCCAGGAAAATGCACTTAAAATCCTTATATCTTATTTAACTAATAGATACCAGATAGTAAAGATAGATGACATTGAAAGTTGTACTTTACCTATCACGTACGGAGTCCCCGAAGGTTCTATATTGGGACCATTATTATTCTTAATCTACATAAATTATATTGCAACATTAAAATTACATGGTCATCTGACTTTGGTACGCAGACGATACCTGCTTATTTTATTTCGGAACAAACATACATAGCATTGTTTCACAAGCCCAAGAAGACCTAAGTATTTTATTTGAGTGGTTTCAATATAATTTGCTTTCTATTAATATTTCAAAAACCTGTTACATTATATTTAAAGTTAAAAATAAAAAGATTCCGGATCATGAACCATTGACTATTGATAACATGTCACTAGAACAGAAATTTGTGAAAAATATCTTGACTTAAGACTGGATTACAACCTCAATTGGAATACTCAAATAGATTATAAACTTTCGTCTCTCGCTGGTTTTCTCTACAACATAAGTTATTGTGTACCTAAAAAAATTCGTTTTACTATTTACAACTCTCTTGTTAAAACACATTTACTTTACTTAATGGAAATTTGGGGCAACTCAGATAAAACAAAATTACAAGAATTACAAAGAGTACAGAACAAAATTATAAAGATGTTATTTCATTATCCGTACTTAACACCTACTTATAAAATTTTTGAGGAAACCAAGTTGATGAATTTGAGGCAATTTTATATGTATAATACTTGTATGCTGATAAGGAAAATCTTAAACAAGAAAATTGAAGAAAGTAACTTATCATTAAGCAAAATTTCGGAGATATCTAAACGTAGCAGGCGTCTACCCAGTTTACTTGGATTGCCAAGAACTCGTACAAATTACGCTAAAAAATTATCACTTATGAAGGAGTACATATTTATAACAATTTACCGTTTGATATAAAAAATGTAAGCTCGTTCAACGTCTTTAAATCTCAACTGTCTAAGTACATAGTCGATATTTTTTCTTATCCAAAATTACTATAATCCGGTTGAGAATGAAAGTGTTGAGCCTAGTTTATATTACATATTCTATTGTATAAACTATCTTACTTGTTAACTATGTTATTGTGTCTGTAATGTTATAACTTCTTTAAGTTTTATATTTGCTTGTCTCGGTGACCGGTACTTAAATAATTTAACCAAAATGTTATTGTATGTGGTGGTAAGTGGCTTTTCATTGTCTTTTTGAGAATAAATGATTTACTTAAACCAAAAAAAATATATCCGTTTACAAGTTATGACCGTTTGAGTTTCCAGGTATTTGTACCTCCGTATCCCGTAAAAGCAGGTGGAACATGTAAAGTTAAACATTTTAATTAGTACATATTTTTTTATTTTGGAACTATTCACTAATTTATTAAAAAAATCCATAAAAACTAACTGAAACAATTTTAGAAGTTAGTTTTTATGGATTTTCTTAGTAACGGAATAAAAAGTTTCAAAATAAAAAAATATGTACGATTTAAAATCTTTAGCTTTAGGGTAGAGTGTCCATCAATGAACCACGATTTTTTGACAACCTCTCATATAGTTGTTTTTAGTGCTATGACTATCTGTTATATACCAAACTATAGATAATTTAATAAACTGTCTAGTTATGTTTCTAAAAATCTACTACATTAATGTGTTTAGGAGTCATAAAGATTTTTTTGTAAAATGAAAATTGGTTCATTGTGAACATCCAATAATGAACCATAGATATGGTGCACAATGAACCGGGTAATTTTACAATGAGCTATAAATATTAAATGAATGAAAACAAACGTTTTAGTGTCAAGTTATAATATTTATTTATCTATCAAAGCGGAGCTGTCTGGACTCAAAGACTCTATTGAAATGGCACACGACATCATAAACCGCTTCGACGAAAAGGTAAATACTCTTGAAACCAAAGTTAATAAGCTAGAGAGGGCGGCAGATCAAATACCATCTCTTCAGGCTGATATCCAAAGAAAAAACCAAGAATTGCGAGACAGAGACCAATGGGCTAGAGCTAACAATGCTGAGATCAAAGGTATTCCGCAGAAGAAACATGAGAATCTTTACGAAATTGCACAGAATATCGGTAACCTATGTAACATTGTGGTCAGAAAGGAAGATATTAATTATATTGCGCGTATACCCACTCGCGTCCCCAATGCAGAAAAGCCAATTGTGGTTGCTTTTAACAGTCGCTACACTAAGGAGGAGTTTGTGGCTTCGTCGCGTAAAAGTAAACAGCTCAACATATCCAATTTGGGTTTTTCTGCGTCTGCAAACTTTTACGTCAACGACCACTTGACACCGACTAACAAGTCACTTTTAGGCAAAGCAAGAGCCCTTGCTAGGGATAATAATTTCAAATACATCTGGGTGAAGCATTCCAAGATTATGGCAAAAAGATCGGACACTGCACCCACATTTTTTATAAAGTGCGAAAAAGATCTTCAAAAAATTACAAATCAACATCAATTATCAACTCATATCTATTTACAAAGCATTTACACAGTTTGAGAACCACATTCGAGTTTAAATTACCTTATAATATACACTTTTGTAGAACGTACGGTATGAGTCATAACGGAATGGTCGAACAACTAGTTGAGCGCGACTACTTGCCGCAGCCCGCGCTAATACCACTCACTTGCGCGTACTCGCACCGCTACATACGGGTCATTTTCGGTTCCGCCTGCGCCGGCGTTGACTCGAGCCGCTTAACTATAGACAGCTTTTTGCTATCGACCTTTCTTTTTAAAAATTATTTCATAGTGCACGTAGAACATTATTTAATATTATTGGCTTTGCGCGTATCATTTTTTGTGCTCGCTGTAACTTATGTTTGTATTGAATACTGTTGCTTGAAATGTTTGTTTAAAATAATTATTTACTATTTCTACCGTGGAGTGAACGTTATCAACCTGTTAATCGCTTATAGCTTTTTATTCTCAATCTTAGAATTGTGTTAGAGCTTTTATTTTCTTATGTATATAAATGGCCTCATTTAACATTTATTATCAGAATACGCGGGGTCTGCGAACTAAGACGCATACTTTCAAACGTAATGTATTTTTGAACTCCTATGATGTTATCGCAGTAACAGAAACTTGGTTGTTGGATAGTATAACCGACAGCGAACTTTTTGGCAGTGAGTATTTAGTTTGGCGTAGGGATAGGGATTATAGTAAAACAAAACAAACTATGGGAGGTGGTGTGATGTTGGCTGTGCGACGTGAACTATCAGCAGAAGTTTGTTCGGACTGGACATCTTCAGCTGAAGATCTATGGGTCACAATTAGTTATAAAAAAAAGACCGCACTATGCATTAATTTAACTTTTGCACCCTATATCTCTGTAAGGAAAATCTGGGGAACTCCTACGAAACGCAATTACGAAATTTTACTAACAGTCTTTCATTGATTATAAACACACACCCCGATGACACGTTTGTAATAATAGATGATTTTAACATGCCTAATATTGAGTGGTCAAGTGACGGCACCTACCTGCAGCCCTCTGGTATAGCAGGTGAATTTCAAACATATTTCCTTGATATTCTTTCGGAGTGTAATTTAAATCAGTATAATAATACATGTTGTAACAAATCAAAAGAAAGAATTTTGGACTTAGTGTTGTCTAATATTGATTTATGTGTTAGCGCCTGTGTATGCCCTCTCGTTCCAAAAGATGATCATCATAGATCTCTTGATATTGTACTGAACTACCATCTTGACGTGCCGTTAAAACCTAATCCCAGGAAGAAATGGTTTTTTGAGTCTGGGGACTACGAAAATATTAATACATTTTTGAACGATTACGTGTGGGAAGACCACCTCCTTAGCAATTCATTAGACGACGCGGTTGATACTTTTTATAACTATCTTAACAACTTAATTAATAATTACATACCTCACAAAATGATTTACCCATCAAAGTACCCACTATGGTATAATTCTAGTCTAAAAAAAATCCTAAAAGAAAAATATAAATACCTACGTAAATATCACACCTACGGCAACACATCGGATTACGACTCTTTTATACTACTTTGCGCTAGAGCCAAAGCAGTTGAAGAGCAATGTTATTATACCTACATTGCCAAAACTGAAGATTCTATCATAAAAAATCCAAAAATGTTCTGGTCTTTTATTAAAGCAAACAAAAAGGGCTCTAATACTCTCCCCTCCACTATGTCTTTAGAAGGTCGATCCTACAGTACAAGTGAAGAAATTAGTTTTGCAACGTACTTCCAGTCGAATTTCCTCTCTACTTCAGATAGAAGTTCAAATACCTCAAGACTAACAAATGTTCCCCCTATTGATTCTGCACTAAATATAGGTGAGATTGAAATAAATCCCAACTATGTGCTTAGGCTCCTGGAATGGTTAGATCTCACCAAAGGCGCGGGTCCCGACAATATACCGCCATTATTCATTGTCAAGTGCGCCAAAGGACTAGCTAAGCCACTAACAATAATTTTCACGCGTTCTGTTAAGGAGGGAATTATGCCTAGTATATGGAAGTACGCATACATAACACCAGTACACAAAAGTGGGAATAAAGGTGACATCAACAACTACAGACCCATATCCAAACTATGTCTGTTTGAAAAAATACTTGAACGCCTTATTTACACGCAAGTATACAGCACCTTTTCTTCGGCCTTCATTCCCGAACAGCACGGCTTCATTAAAAACAGATCGACCACCACTAACCTACTTTCATTTATCGACTTCACTACATCCTGTATGGACGATGGCGGTCAGGTGGACTGTATTTTTACTGACTACAGTAAATGTTTCGACCGTATTGACCATAATGTACCTTTACAGAAGATTTATTATGCCGGCATTCATGGTAACCTATACCGGTGGATGACGTCTTATATACAGAATCGTTCCCAGGCTCTTGCAATCAACGGTGTTGTGTCGAAGTGGCATGTAGTCCCGTCAGGAGTTCCCCAGGGGTCGCTGCTTGGTGCTGCCGCTCTTTTATTTAACATATTCATTATTGACATTAATACTTGCTTTCAAAATTCATCATTTTTACTTTATGCAGATGATATGAAAATTAAAAAAAAAAAAAAAAAGTCGAAGACTGCTTCTCTTTACAACAAGATCTCGAAAGACTTGAAAACTATTGTCAGCTAAATAATCTACAACTCAACGTATCTAAATGTTACACAATTACATTCACTCGCAAAACCAACAGCATATCCCACACATACACTCTAAAGAATGACCATCTGAAACGAGTAGATTACATACGAGATTTAGGTGTGATACACGATTCTAAACTTACCTATAAGGAGCACATAGATCACATAGTTAATAAAGCTAACAAAGTCATGGGGTTTTTAAAAAGATCATGCTCCCAGTTCACGGATGTCAAAATAATCAAAATATTGTTCTGTTCCTTTGTCCGTAGCCCACTTGAATATAGTTCGCAGGTTTGGAATCCAATGTATGACGTCTATATCTCAAGATTGGAATCTATCCAGCGAAACTTTACAGGATACCTTCAGTACAAATGTAAAACCCGAGATCATAATTATGAATCAAGGTGCAAAAGATACCATTTACTACCACTTAGGGAAAGAAGGAGCATATCAGATATCTCTTTTCTCGTTAAGTTAGCACAATCTTACATCGACGCTCCACAACTTCTCTCCAAAATATCCTTTTCTTCTTCTTAACGTCCCCCGCTGCAGCACAAATTACAGACAGAATTCATTCTTTTTAAAATCCGTTAGGTGCTACAATAGGTTGGTGGTGAGGTAGCCCTGCTGTAGTTAATATCATTGATTGTAACTGCATGCTAGAGTCATGCCCTTTCAGTGATTTAAGTAAGTGTTCTTTTTTCAAATGCACCTTGTATAGTGTAAGCAACGTAAAGAACAATTTAGGACTTACTTGCCAATGGCTTCCAGTAACATAACTGTATTATTTGGATCCTTTCGTCTTGTCAGTGGTATATTTATGCAGTTAACTGGCATTGAACGTTTGAGAATAGCTTGAAGTAGTCCATGCGGTGCAATTTCCACTAACACAGCGTTGCTAGGCACAAGTCGCGAAGTCTCCTCGAATAGAACCGAATTCTAAATTAAAACAACAATTAAAACAACAATGAATGAATATGATATCAGATCATGAACTTAATATACCAACGTAATAGACGAACATAGTGTGCGAGTGACATACTTAGCCTTATACAGAAACCTAGGTGTGAGAAAGAGACAGAATAAACTTGACAGTGAGACGGGTTTTAAAACATTTAGCCTATACGAGTAATAGTCTCGAGTCAAAAAACTTCCCGTTTTAATTTTGGTATTTTCATAATCTTTCTAAATTTTAACGGGTAAATATAAAAAATAATAATGGTGCCGTATTATCTGTTAGATTGTGGTGTAACGTACAGGAAAAAACCGAAGAAAGAAACGTTTTAAAGCTAAATACCAAAAGTTCAATACTACTTTCAAACTGTTTATTTTTGTAGAATATATACACAAAATAATTTTGTATTACATTATAGTCTATTTTTAGGATATTGTAATATTTTTAAAAATTATTTGTTAGATAATTTGACCGCTTTTGGCACAGTGATTGACTAAAAGCAAAACACAATCTATCGATATGTCGATATATTTTATGTCACATAAAAGAACTATCAAGCTGCGGACATTTCACAACTTCATTATTTTTAACCGACTTCAAAAAAAGGGGCAGGTTTTCAATTCGTCTTCATCTTCTTATATATATTAAAATAATAATAATACTCTTTATTGTACACCAGGTATTAAAAAAACACAAAAAGCCACAACTATAAACAGGTTTGTACAATTGGCGGCCTTATCGCACAAGGCAATCTCTTCCAGGCAACCATGGGACTAAGAGAATACGTCACAAGGAGTTGTGGGGCAGTGTCTGGTGCATATAGATAAAATATGATAAAAATAATATGTCATACATACAAGATACATACCGCATAAGAATATGTTAAATATACAGTAAACGCTTACCTTATATACATAATAGTAGTGGAGTGGACAGAGTTTCCTCGTGTAACGGAAATAGGTAGGATTGGAAAGGGGCAATGATACGGCTAGTTTCCTTGCAGGTAGTGAGCTTTGACCATTTTTTTGAAAACTGGCAACTATTGTGCACGTCTAATACCAACCGGCAAGGAATTCCACAACCGAACAGCTTGAATGGAAAATGATATGTCCATAAAGTTAGTCGAAAATATTATACCTCAAATTTTCCGATGATCTCAAGGATTTGGAGTGTGTTTCACAGACGTAAGCAAAACGTTATTTTAGATACGACGACGAATGTTGTACAAAAGGAAAATAATGTTTGCATTCCGGCGACGGCGTATGGGTAACCACTTGAGCTTTGTGCGATAGGCTAGGCTGGACTTCGCAAATATGACCACGTCTCTGAAGACGTGGTCATATTTGCGAAGTCCAAATATGAATCTTATACAAAAGTTCTGGGGTCTCTCAAGTTTATTCAGTTGGTCCTTGGTGAGATCTGGATAACTGGCATCGCCATAATCAAGAAGGGGGAAAAGGTGGGATTGTGCAAGCGCTATTTTCGTGACAATAAGTAGAAAGTTTTATAGCCTACGCATTCCTCCTCCTTGAAAATGGCTGCTGCAATAAGAAACCGGTGTACCGGGTACCGAAACCAATCAATAGTAAGTATTTCACAAGTCGCGATTCGATTACTTTAATGTGGTTGCTAAACAATTTATGCTCATGAGAATGCATTTTGTGAGGTTGAGCTGAAAGTGAAGTACCAGGAGATCTTCTCAACAATTGATGTCCCTGCATCGGGAAAAGCTATATTTTGTAAAGGGTGAAGAGCAATTCGCCTCCCGGCAATGTGTGTGTAATAAAGGCAATGTGAACCGATTTCAATCATAATTTTTTCACTGAATTGATGAATACTCAAGGTTGGTCTCATTCAAATTTGAAGAAAATATTCCCCCTCTAGGGGAGGAAATTGAATTGAAGAATACTGTTTATTACAGTTTATAATGATAGAGGCGCATTGAAGTCGGTAATCCTTTTTTTTAAAGATAATTATGTAATTGTTGTATTTTTCTGCAAACATTAATATAATAGTTTCATAATTATGCATGTATTTATGGATTGAATAACATAAATTTCATGTCTTCTGTTAAATAAAAATTACTGGGGGTCAAAAAAATTCTATGGTTTGCAGTACACATTTTTCTAGAAAGAGGTTTGAACTGAAAGGTTGGCATTGTTTTCTAATTGTTAAGAATTTCCATTTTCACTTATCTTGTGATAACCTTTATATATTTTGTTTCTTTTTTTAAAAAAGACAACTCCCGCATTAGGTATTACTTCTGTGTCGCGGGGGACTTTACAAACATACAAACAACGGACACAAAGAACACCTAATATAATGGGATACCATTAATATGATAATTTTAACCGATTATCTTCTATCGAAACTTGCCAATCTATTATTAAACTTTCCGCTCCCATTTAATTTGTGTTTAGATCACGGAGTTTTCCATGATCTCATTGAACAAAGTAAAATCATGACACTTTTTACATTTTTAAACTGTGAAGATTAAATTATTCAGTGGCTGTAAACGAGCTTATCTAGTTAGAAATGTCTAGTTATTAGTGTAAACTATGAGTATGATATTAACAAGTACAAATATAAACTAGATGTTTTTGTAGCCGATAAAAATGGTAATGGTCTTTAGATTCTGCTTTTCCTTTTAAATTTTCACTTATGTACTGGTTTTAGTTTTCTTCTGACATATATTCTTTACGTTGAATTTTTTATAAATGATATTAGGTACTGAAATTGATGATATGACATAAGTTTTAATGTTTCATTTTGAAAATACGGAATTGTAAAGGTGAAAACTGTATAGTCAATATTATTAAGTTATATTTTTAAAATGTGTGAGATGTGTCACGTTAATATTATAGGCAACAGCCTGACAGTTCTGAGTATGTCATGCTTGCCTAGAAGTCCTGCTAATGGTGGCGTGTGTCAGGTCGTACAACTCCCTTCAACGTGGTTGATTGACTTGGATGATGGCTGAAACGTGCGTCATGTTGCAATGGGTGCGGTAAGTTTGGCCTAACCAGGACTACTATTACTTAAACTGACTAGAGTATTCATTAGCGGGAGTGTTATTATCTTACCAATATTATTCCCATATAAGCAATATAACTATAAAATTGTAAAAAAAAACATGTTGGAAGAGAGTGTCGAGTATCCTCCTAGACTCTAATTCTGACTCACTTCAACTCCTGACAATTCAAAAATACCTATAATTGGTTTTATTGAAATAAAATATTTTGATTTGATTTTGATGTGACTATATGGAAGGTTTGTCATAATATTAAAAGTATTTTGATTTTATTTTGATGTTTTATTTATTATATGCCCCCACTGCCTTTCTATGTGATATTATATCCCTTTTGTAGCAAACCTTTTTTATTAATTCAAAATAGTTTTAAATGTCACAGTTTAAATGAGGTCAGTTAAGAAGTCCCCGAAACTGATTTACTTGCATAAAATGTTTGATGATAGTAGTCGAAGCGTGGGTGTGTAAGAGCAGCAAATGGCGGACTTTTGTCTGTACTAGAGACAGTACATCGTGAGCTTACTTTACGTACTTAATCAACATTAAACTTGGCAATTAACGCTAGAAAACATTAAAAAATATTAGGATGAAAATTATTTCAATCATTATTCTATTGTACTTTCTTCCGTCATTAAAAAATTACAAACAAAAGCACAACTCATAGCAACAAAACATACAAAATACTACCAATCCATAGTGTAATAAATATTGCTGATTATTTATATCGATATTGCGGAGACGTCAGTGTCCCGACACTAAAAGTCAGTCACACGTCTGTAAAACTCGCACACAGAAACATTTCAATTTCAGTCTCGCGAAAATGAGGAGACTGTTCGTCTATTACTACTAAGTTTATGCATGTAGTTAATAGCGTCTACAAAACTAGACAAGTCGAGCGCACCAGACGGCTTACCAGGTACAGGTAAAGTAGTTTGGCGTCCAATTAGTGCCCAGTAATCACGCGTCTTTTCGCGGTTCTGTATTGTATGACAAAATGTCCATATTTGTGGAAGACCGCATACATACGTAGACCTAATGCCAACCTCCCTTCTCTCCAAGGTAATGGAGCAAGTTAGTTTTACCGGTTATTAACTAACTGGTTAATAAGGTTTGCACCAACACTACTCAGCTGTCGATCTTCTTGTGTATCTCAGAGATATATCGTCATTGGGCGCAACCTTTTAATCAGTGAATATTAATCAATGCTGAGGCATTTTGCGGATGTGTTGCAAGCTTTATGTCCAACATAAGCATTAATACCGTGGTAGACGGGCAGTGCTTTGATTGCATTGTCATAAACGTGGGCGTTTTACAAGGCTCTGTGCCAGCCCCTGGATCCATATCCCTGTTGCATGTCTATGATATGCCGACTATCGAAGGCATTTATTACTGTGTGGACCATTTGTTGTAACTGCACTATTTCGAAATATGCTCGCCTCTGCTTGAATCTTAAAAAGGATCCATCTCAAATTACAAAATTATCTCCCAGCCGTGATTTTCCCTAGACACTGTAGTAATAGTACGGGGATCTTTCAGAGAGGGTCAGTAATACCTAATGTTATGAGCAATAAGCTGCGCTGACCGCTTTTCGTTATCTTGTATCTGTACAAAACAAATAAAGAAAATACTACGTTTACTTACCAGTAAATTGTTCGTGAGGTACTCTGCAGAACAGAACTTTGCAGAAGGCTCATTCCATTTTTCTTGTGGTACAGAAGTCGAAAGCCAACGCTCGGTTCTTGGTTTTGGAGTTTTAATTGCGTCTTGTAAATATTTTAGTAGCCCGGGACCTATTTTCAATATTTTCGTATTTAAAATGTTATACAAACTGAATTAATTAAATATGTTATAGAAACACAGTCAAGAAATCGATAACATTATATATACCGGTAGCTAGCGACAGAAGTTCAACATCGATTTTCTCACTCATGCTTCTCAGAGTATTGAAAGTATTATCAGAGATAAGTAGAATCATTGTAAAATTGAGCATTGAGCACATGTATTTAATGGACCGTGTAGGTTGAATAATTTCAAACTGTGTCTTGGCATCTGATCATCACCTACATTCTTTACAATTTCACTCTTCAACATCAACCCTTAGATCTCCTACTGCACTTATGCCTAGTTCATCAATCATTTAGTCGATGCTTAACTATCGTTTTACGATAGTGGCATAAGTGAGATAATTTTCGAACAAAGTAAAAATTATCTGCAAAATAAAAATGTATTTAAAAATACTTGGCCCCGCAGGTACCGCTGAATTTTACAAAGATTCTACTTATCTCTGATAATACTTTCAATACTATGAGAGGCATGAGTGAGAAAATCGGTGTTGAACTTCTGTCGCTAGCTGCTGCTCTAATACTGGTCACTGCTCATTGATAATTTAAATGAATATCATGCATGATTTGAAAAAACAAATAATTCTTTCATCTTACCAGCATTAGCTATATAACGTGAATGGTAAGCGATGTTGGAGCATGGAACTTCCTTAGCGAAGATCCCCTTGCGCGTCAACTCTGCCACAAAATCGCGCATGAAATCTGAAGGCCCAGAAATTGTGCTAGACTCATACCCATTATGACAAGCTACTTGAATTTCCGGAGGACATATTTTTGATATCTAGAAAAATGAATTAAACATTGTATATATATGTGTACTAAGCCGCTTGGGCGTAAATTTTATGTGTGTAATCATTGAATAAGAATGTAACTTACTTGTTCGTAGCCCATACCAACAGCAGCCATGGAACCGTGTATGAACTTAGTTTCCACCGACACCAACCCGCGGTAGTATGCAGACAATATCATTTCTTCTGTAGTTAAACATCCATCAGCGTAAGCGCATCCTAACTCACCCACGCTATGGCCTATCAAAATTGAAAATATTTTTTTTCATTTTGATTACTTCTGATCACAGTATATCAGATTAATAAGAGCATAAAGCTATTTTCTCACCAATGATTCCATCTGGCTTCAGACCAAGTTCATGAAGAACGTCAGTAAGTCCGATTTGAATCGCAGCAATTCCAACAAATGAGTGCAGAATATTATTGAAAATACTCTCATCATGGGAGGTAATAATGTGAACGATATCAAGGCCTTTGGTTTCCAAAACTTTTCGGCATCTGAAATTGAACACAAAGGTGTGAGTCAGTAATTAAACAGTAAATTAAACTAAGACTGAGATTGAGAAGAGAGAAGAAGAAGAAAGAAAATATAATTTATTGCAAAAACATCAGCGTACATTTTTTTTTTTCTATGTTACCTAAGTCTATGATATTCCAATAAAAGTTTAAAAGATTGTTACATCAAAAAATGTTTTTTTTATCATACCTTTCTATAGCAGCTGCAAAAATGGGTATGCACATAAGCTGCTCACCCATACCGGCCCACTGCGATCCCATTCCACTGTAAACGAACCACAATGGCCGTCTTGCATTGTCAAAGTAATCCGCTTTTTCACGTAGACAAATAGGTTTTTGTTCATTGTCCGTCTCTGAAAGTATATTTCTTTTGTCTAATACTCGTACATAAAACATTTTAAAGGTTTCACGCAGCCGTTAATCTGACTTTGACTCATTTTAGCATAAAACGTATGAATTAGCAACTAGTAATATATTTTAATAGTTACATATGCAAAAATAAAACATTTTACCGCAACCCACAGAAGACAAATTTCACAAAGTAACTACAAAACTTACGCAAAATAGTATATCCTCTACCCAAATGTCCTAAGATGCTCATTCGATGAATATTGTGTAACAGGGCCAACTGCTCAGGATCTATGGGTTTTGATTTTAAAACTTCAAGAGTATATTTGACAGCTTCTTCGTGTCGACCAGATATATTAATCAAGTATGGCATATTGGTCTTGTAGCGACTTAGATCCTGAAACGTAGACAATACTTAGTCGAGTTTACTTTTATTTCCTAACAAAAACAAACTTAATAAATTAGACTTTTTAAGAGACAATCTTAGGGTGATACTGATGATAAGATGATGAAAGAATAGTACAGATTAAATAGAGAGACAAATGAGGAGTTAATACATATTTATTAGTTCATTTAATCTGATAACATTTTACTAATTTACGACAAAATTAATTCCTTTAAGAACATCAGTTAAATCTTTCGAGTTAACTCTTTTCCACTAAATTCGTTGGTTTATTATTATCTTCAACTTACCTTATGCTTATAACATCCATGTAGTAAAACATGGGAGTTTACACCAGTTATAGACATGCCATTTACACCGACGTAAGTACGGCCAAAACTCTGATGTTCAGTTATAATACGCATGCGTCCTTCGCGCAACGCTGCAACATCTTGTCGAGGTTTTTTAAAATGCAGGTTAGCAGCTAGCGCCCCATTGTGATAGCCTAACAGGACCTGTACATAAACACAATTTATCAAGGCATTATATATTGTTTATTATTCTTCTTACATGTGCTAGTAGTACTAATACGTAGCTACATAAGTTTTGTCGTATGCAAACTATAATATATATCATAATACATAATATTGAAGTCATATCCAAAAACTATATTTGGAGGATGATACCAGGTCCGGCAGGCTGCAGGCTTTAAGTGACTACCGATAAGAACATTCAGACGAAACATACGAAAATGATTGAAGGAAGGTCGGATTCTTCACGACCATTCGAAAGTACGGAAACTTTGTTATTCTGGGTATGGGGCCGCTAAGGGAGCTGCGTGTGATTTGTTAAATAAAAATAGAAGATGGCCTATAAAACTATGTGAACTCGATTGTTACATGTCATGAAACCTGGCTGTATTATTTCGACGTTCCTCTTTAGAAACGTCGAAATAATACAGCCAGGTTCGCGGAGGAAAACTTTCGCGTAAAGTGTTGGTGTTTGAAGATGAACCACAGCCGAAGTCTATGAAAATGTACCGGTCCCTGTAGGGTACTGTGTGTAGTGCCCTAAGTGGCTACTTACGGTGAGAGGTGAAATAAAAGTCCACAGGAAGAGTAGAAGAAAGTTTAGGTGTATTAGGCACTGAGCGGAAGTACAGAGAACAGTTTTTATGTGTTTGCTGTATTTGTCACTAAAAGAAAAAAATTGGCTACGGTTGTGCTTGATAAAATGAAAACTGTTACTGCTGCATGGTATATAGAGGATATTTACCTCGAGTGAGAATGGAGAAAATAACTTAGACCTGACAGATATATGTGAATAAATAATAAATAAAATTAAACTGTTCAAATAACATGATAAATAGCATAAAATATGAACACAATAAACAATATTGATATAATATACCATTTAAATCAATGAACATAACAAATAATACATGTATATTATGCAGAAACTAAATGCATAAGTTCGCCAGTCTTATTTAATCTGTGCTTCCTTACGCGGGGTTTTCATTAGTTTAAAATTTTAATGACTGACGGGAAATTAATGTAATAATATTTAAACGTCTTTTATTTAGAAATATAAATTCTCGTTGACGTTACAATTCTTAGATTTATAAAATTATAAATCTAAGAATTGTAACGTCAGAAAAAATGAGTCCCAAAACACAGTTCTCTGAGCAGTTAAAAGAAAAAGAAGCTACAAAGGCACAGAGGTGTGCATACAAAAGGTACGTTCAAATTAGTTGTTTTTGTATAAAGTAGATGCTGTTTAAGTTTTGTGGTAAACTTAGGAACTGAGTTTAAATTTCGTATAGGTGGTGGAAGATCGTTCAAGCACCTAGTGCACCTAATTTAAAACTTCCACGGAAAGCGGTAGTTCGATGCTCAGGTGTAACCAGTAGGTATGAAGAAGCTCGAGTTTTATGCTTGTTATGGTCACTGGACCACGAGAGTTTTTTGTACAAGTACTCGGGCCGCTTAGTTAAAATCACTCCAAAGAGCAATGAAGCGAAATTAAGACTCCTGCGTGATAACATTTTCATCATGTTTTCGTCTTTAAGGAAAGGAGTAATGACAGCGTAGTGGCACATGAAAGCAAAATCTGTCACAAGCATTTTGTACACGTTGCATTAGCCTTTCAGTTCTACTAAGCAGGCATGCTCCGTAAACAGTATCAGCATAGTTCAGCTTTGACAAAATTAATGATTCACACAGCATTACGCGAATGTCTGAGCTGACGTAAGGCCTGATACGGTAAAGCAGTTTTAGACGGAAGAAACAGTTGCAAACAGCTTCTAATATATGAGTTTCGAATTGTAGAAGTCCATCGAAAATTACTCTCAACTTACGAATTTCACTTACCTGCTCTATGTGACAGCCATTAACCCTAAACATCAGGTTTACTACTTTTAATTTTCTCTATTGAGTCCCGAGAGCCCATAATTATAAGTTTCGATTTACTAGGGTTAAGGACTAGTGAATTCCTCCCTGCCGAATCTGATATCTTATTGAAATTCTTATTCATTTTTATTACAGATTCAGTGCAACTACTTGGATGACAGGAAATGTATAATTGAAGGTCGTCAGCATAGAGATGTTAATTACAGTTATTGAGTTGGTAATGTCTGCAGTATAAATAATAAACAAAAGAGGGCCAAGTATGCCCTGCGGAATGCTCCTAGTTACTGGACTGGGTTAAGATGCACCATTGGTACCATGACTGGTATTACCAATTGCACAAACTGGTGACGATTGCTCAGATAGCTGTCAAACCAGCGCACTACTTCTGTGTCACATAATATGTCAGCTTGGACAGCAAAAGAGTGACATTAATGGAGTCAAAAGCGAGATAAAAATCAAGGAGGGTGAGCAATGTCCCCATGCCCTGATCCCTGGTCTCCAAGATATCGTCTACTACATCAATTAAGGCTGTAGCAGTACTGTGCCCTGTTCGAAAACCTGATTGTTTTTTGAGGTAGAATTTTTATGTTCTCTATGTACTTCCTTAGTTGGTTGCAGATCACCTTCTCCAAAATTTTAGACAAGCAAGATGACAGGCTTAGATCTTAAATCTTTATAGGAGCTGGGATTTGACTTTTTGGGGATAGATCTGATTATAGCAATTTTCCAAAGGTCTGGGAATGTACAGGAGGCTACTGACCTATTTATAATGATGGCAGTAATGGCAGTGCGAGTGTGGGGAAGCGTCATGATGAACATATCAAGTGAGATATTGTCTACTCTTAAGGCATTAGTCTGCAGACCTTGTATAATCTTAAGAACTTCAGGCTTATTGGTTTGTTGAAGTTGAAAAAAGTCCGAGCTATACCTGTTATATTCAAAATAGGTTCATTCTGATAAATTAATACTACTAGCACCAGATACCTCTAAAAATTCTTATTTATGGTATCAGGATCATTACAGAAGGATGGCAGCATATGTTCTTTATTGATTTTGTATGATAACACAGATTAAATATTTTTCCATAATTCTTTGGATTTCCAATGTGCATATATATGTTAGACTTAAAATAAGCTTGCTTTTCAGTATGTATTGCTGCTTTGACTATATTTTTAAGGGAGTTATATGTATTAAGGTCGTTTTCAGACATACTGCACTTAAACCGCTGGTGAGATTTGTCCCTTAGCTTGACCATTTCCTTAATTGTGTCAGTAATCCAGAGACATCTTTTGTCTTTAATTAAATTCCTTTTGACGGGGGCATCTAGGTCAAATAATGTCAGAATATATGTGTCAAATGTGTTAACCATAGCATTGATAGTGGAGACTACTTCGAAAAAATACACAAAGTACGACAAAAATTATTTAGCGCCCTAGTGTAGTTTATTCATTATACCTTTGTTATGCCACATATTCCTGAAGCAGCTCCTGTATACCCAATATTAGACATGACACTACCGATTAAAAGAGGATCATCTCTATTCTTACAAAATACTTCTTCAATCGCTTGTAGTTCAACCTTGTCAGCCTCAGGTAAGGCTGTAACACAAAACATCCTTAAGTAGCATAAAATACTAAGTGGATCAAGGAACAGGATGCGTATATCAGCTAAATTATTGCAAACGTTAACATACAACAAAGCTGTTTTTGTGTGGTATAGTAATATTAAAAAAAGAACTAACCGGAACCAAAAGCTTCAACGTATTCAATAGCTTGAGGCGGAACTCCTGCTTCTTCGTAGAACTTTTTAATGAAATTAGTTGTGCTACTGAGGCTTCTGTAGAATCCATATTTTGGACCAGTTTCTGCTTTTAACATACACGTGAACTCAGTTTTAGCATACAAGACTTCAGCGTATATTCTAGAAAACCATGAAAGATACCTATATAAGTAATAATAATACTAATAATTTATTCATATTACGTTCAACAACATTATTATGCCCTTATACTAAGATAAAAATTAGAATCATTCAAGATATGGTTGCACAGTTTAAGAGATATCGTATTAAATATAACTAGCTCCTATACTTAGGAAGGTTGTACAATAGGAGTTAGTTAAATTCTGCTGAAGTATGCATTATCAACCAGTTTTTCTGTTGTAAGGTATATTGGAATGTTTGCAAAGCACTGTGGGATGTCGAGCTTTCTAACAGTGAGCACCTGCCACGCTCCACAAATTTGAGTTGTAGGAAAGTACCGGGGTCTAAAATGGAGCACTTTCAAAACCGTTCCCTGAGCCTTCTCTTAACCAAGGAATATATTTCCCTCACTGTGGGGTGGGGTTGGATGTGTTCCGACTGGCCTTGATCGCCTGAAACATATCCAACCCTGGCGCGCCCTCCTGTCTGGAGGGCGTGCACGGCGAATGGCCATGGGAGCGAGCGCAGGTCATGTAGATCCCCATGACAAGTCTGGAGAGTTTCCCTTCTCGTGGTTTCCGCCTGTTTTTGATCTGGTTCCCTATGAAACAGCAGAAACTGAAACATCCAGTCGCAATTCCATCCTCTACATACCTTACCCATCCTATTGTGCCTTCCGTAAAGCTTCTGCGAGTAGTATGTGGTAGATACTTGCGGACTCATGATCAACTAAGACTGACGGTGAGTGGGGAGGAGGGGCAACCACCCGCATGTTTGTGCCGTATGCGGGAACCCGTATAGGGGGATGAATGTGTCCTGGTAGTTGAGCTGAAAAGCAACACACTGCTTTGGCCCGGATTACCCCTTACGTGGGACGCAGGAGGCTAGCCACCTTCCGTCAATCGGCTGCGGCGACCTGTGGGCTCCTAGGTGAAAGCTCTTTCCTAGTGGGGGTAAACGACGGGCGAGACGACCTTGTCTTCCTACCTAGTTTGGCTTGCCTTCTGCTGGGGTAGGAGCTCTATACCTCTTCGTTACTTCTGGTGTCTGCGTGCCTTCTGCCGCGATCTCCCCTTTGATGGCTCCAAGGAGGGTGGGAGGACGAAGAGACGAATCTCACAACAGTAACCCACGGGTACTAAAAAAGAAACATCTTAGGAAAACCACCTAAAGCTGCACCCCGGGTGAACAACCCAAGCGGTGCGCCGCACAACCCACCAACAGCTTCTCGGGTGAATAACCCGAATGCAGCGACATTCTTCAAGATGGCAGCTTCTCGGGTGGATAACCCGAATGCAGCGCCGTCTTTTAAACTGGTAGCTTCTCGGGTTGATAGCCCGAATGCAGCGTCACCCTCCAAACTGGCAGCTTCTCGGGTGGACAACCCGAATGCAGCGCCATCTAAAACACTGGCAGAGACCATTGACCTCTCCTCTCTGAAGGTAGCAATGCCCATGCCCTTAGGATTCAACGAGGATGAACCCTGTTGGAACTTTGAGGGTGTGAAGAAGAAGTGGGTCTCGAAAATACCGAAACCGTCCAACTGTAACCAAAAGACCATGAGGGCAAAAGCCGGACGGAGGCTAAGCGAGCGCGGCGCCTGGCAATATGTGGTAGTAAGCAGCTTGAAGCTGCTGAAGGGAACTCAAGGCCCCACGAGGTTCTCGTTAGTGATACGCCGACCCATGGCAAATGCAGTAGCCTAGCCGAGGGAAAAGCTACTTCTATATATATATAAATTAATTAATTTACTTAATATATTTAAAATACGCTCCATGTGTCGTCATCCCATGCCACATAATAGGACTATCCGTTCTGTCCGCGACAGTAGCTACCAGGGTGTTGGAGCCATCGCGCACTCGCCGCATCAGGGATGCTATTCGAGATCGAATTATCGCATGAAAGTCAGGCACAGCTCTCGCCGCGAACATTCCCGACGCGCTGCAAAAGCGCGATAGCCCCAACATTACCCGGGAGGCGTTATTGTATTGGATACGCAGAGCATTGTGCGAGCGTTGAGTGTAAGTGACCCATAGGGCGCACGTGTACAGTGACTGGCAGTACGCTCTAAACAACGTTACTTTAACGTATTCTGTACATCGCGCGAACCTACGAGCCAACATGTTACACCTCACTGACAACGCCCTGCATTCCCTCTCTATGTCCATGTCGTCGGACAGATCGTTGGTGACCCAGTGTCCCAGGTACTTGAAACGCGTAACTCTAGTAAGCGGAGCGCCCTCTAAGGTGACTGTTGGGACTGTATCATAACATTTGTTACCGGCCTTAAATACCAATAGCTCACTCTTAGTCACGTTGTACCTGAGACCATGAGCCACTGCATAATCCTCACATATACACAGGAGCTTCCTAAGAGCACTGATAGATGGGCTCAGCAAAACGATGTCGTCCGCGTAACTGATGTTACTAACGCATTGCCCATCAATGGAATATCCAACACTGGCTTTACTGAGCTCACATATCAGCTGGTTTACGTAAAAAGCTTGGGTGAACTAAGTCCACCTTGCTTCACCCCACATTCCAAAATGTAAGCATTCGAGAGGACTCCAGACCATTTTACATAGTTGTACTGGTTGCTATACCAGTACCTCAACAACGGAATCAGGTCTCTAGGCAAATTGGTGTCCTGTAATAGTGTCCTCCACAGGCAGTCGTATGATACCAGGTCGAAAGCCTTGGAGAGATCCAGGAAGCAAGCATACACAGATGTTTTCCTAGCTGTGTAGTACTGAACAGTGTACTTGAGACAGAGGATAGCTGTTTCCGTCGACAAATGTGGTTTAAACCCAAATTGGGCGTCGTGTATAGTTAGATGAGTATCCATCTGCTGATCAATCAGACCGTCCAGTACCTTTGCAATTATGGTGGCCAAGGAAATAGGTCTGTAGTTACTCTTGTCACTCGAATCTCAATTCTTATTCTTTACTATAGGTAGAATTATAGTCTTTACTAAATCAGCTGGAAGATACGAGTGACAAGTACATAAATTAAATAGCATTGTTATGACTCCTGGTAAGTGCTTCCCAGTGCTTCTATGCTCAAACTATAATGGCCTTCCTTCCTTCATACGTTTTATAGCATTACGAATTTCCTTGGCTGTAAACCTTGTGAGCCCGTCTCCGGACCCCCCGGCAACCTTCAACCCGTCAGACGACGGACCAAGGGGAGACTCAACCCTAAAGGAGCTACTAAACAAATTTGCGATTTCTTTAGGGTCACTTACACCATCTACACTCACAGGCAGGTTTGACTTTGGATTAAGGCTGTTTGTAGATTTAAAGAAACCACAAAAGTTTTTTTGCTTTATAATAACTTGCAATCAAGTTCATTTTCATTTGGTCTTTATTATTCTGGCACCATTTTAATTTACTCTTAAAAATCTTACGACTTGCAACCATTTTTTCATCTAGTAAACCGCATTTTGGTCTACCACCTATAGTCCAATTTTGAAAATCCAGACGAGCCTGCCCGTGTGCAGACTTCACATATTTATACCATCCTGTCTTATAACATTTTTTATATTTAATCCCCTTATCATAACTAGCTATTGCACCCTTTTGAAGAATATCCACAATATCTCTATATAACTTATCTATTATGGTTTTATGTTCTATATTATTACATCTACTATCACAGCAGTTTCCAAAGCATCAGTTAGGATCGTCCTAGATGGGGCAAACGAACTGGGAACGCAATTCAAAATCAAAATCAAAATTATTTATTTCAAGTAAACCCATTTTAGGTATTTTTGAATTGTCAGGAGGAGTCAGTCAGTATAAATAGGTCGTGAAGCTAGTTGCCTGTTCCAAAACGTAGATCCTATGGAGAAGAACAGGCAAGAAACTCCAAGGACACTCTTTTCCAACATGTTTTTTTTTTACAAAGTTATTTGTTCCATTGCTTATAAGCGCGATTTAATGTGAGGACAATGTAACATAAATTAATATTGTTCTAAATTGGAAAAAATTACAGAGCTGCTAGGCAACATACAAAATTAACATAATACTTGTGACTACACAGTTCTCACATGTACAATTCAACTTTTTTTTTAAATAACAAAAAGTAAAAAGTGTATCATAACTACAATGTCAACAGTGTATAAAATAACACTAATAATGTTCTATAAAACTTACAATGTCATTAATATAAATAATCAAAATATGAATAAATATCATTGACAGTGTGACTGTGGAGCAGGACCTGTATTTACCATACCATTTTTATCATCTAAATAATGATCTAGTTTATAATATGCTCGTTTACATAGCGTGCTTTTTATACAAGTTTTAAATTTATTCTCACTTAGTTGAAGAATATTATCAGGTATTTTATTATAGAATTTAACGCAGTACCCCATAAAAGATGTTTGCACTTTTGCTAACCTAAATTTTGGTTGAACTAGTTTGTGTCCATCTCTAGTAACATAATTATGTCTTTCCAGCCGTTTTGTAAAGAGATGAAGACTTTTTTCTAACATACATGATGTTTTCATAAATATATTGACAACAGGATATTAATTTCCTTAAATAGATCCTTAAGGGATTCGCGACTACCTAGATTATAAATGGCTCTGATAGCTCTTTTTTGCAGAATGAATATCGATTCTATATCTGCAGCACGCCCCCATAATAATATACCATAAGACATGACACTGTGGAAATAACTAAAGTATACTAGTGGCGCAGTATCTATGTCTGTGAATTAGCGGACTTTCCTTACAGCATTTGCTGCAGAACTTAGCCGCTTCGAAAGAGATGTTAAGTGAGAGCTCCATTGTAATCTCGAATCTAGCGATATCCCTAAGAAAACAGTTTCATTTACAAAATCTAACTTTTGCTTATTTAATAAGATGTCAAATTCACTATGTTTAACGTTAGGCAAAGAGAATCTTATACATTTAGTTTTATTCCCATTAAGCACTAAATTGTTGGCAGTAAACCAATCATGTACTCGATGAATAATATTATTTTCTTCGTCAAAGCTATTACTACTCGTCTATCTACTTTAAAAATTAATGATGACACATCATTAATTTTCAGCAAATAATACGCCCGTTTTCAATTTTGTCTCTAATGACAATTCATTAGAGGCAAAATTGAAAACGGGCCATTTATCTGAACCTGCCGTTTTCTGTTACTCAGGTAGGATTTTAGCAAACCGAGGGCTTGTTTAGAAAGCCCGTAATGCTCAAGTTTTAGTAGCAACGTTTCATGACTTACGCAGTCAAATGCTTTTGAGAGGTCGCAAAAGATACGGAGAGCATCCTTAGCTTCCTCCCAGGCGGCGAAAATATGCTGTACCAAGGTAACACCGGCGTCAGTTGTACAACGCCCTTTTGTTCATCATGTAGGATGTTGTTTGAATTAAAATACAGTAGCATTTGATTGAGCATGATCTTTTCGAAAACCTTGCTAAATACCGGCAAGACTGAAACAGGGCTATAATTACTTGTATCTTTACTGTTTTCGGATTTAAAAAGTGGAATAATTTTACTATGTTTAACGAGATCAGGAAATAGGTACTCCTTGATCTACACACAGATTAAATATTGACGCTAGGTAAAGAGCGGACGTTTCAATAATACATTGGCAAGTTTTGACCGACATTCCCCACAGATTTTCAGTGAATTTTATCTTTATATCCTTAAATGCTTTTAATACTACTGTGGGGGTTATATGCTTGAAACTAAAAACTACGGGACATGTACAAATATTTTTTCTAAGAAGAGGGATAGAATGAGCAGAAGAGGAATTCAAAGATGCCGTTGTTGTAATCGGAAAAAAGAAATCAACAAATTCCTGAGCTACGTCCTTGTCCGAGCTTAAGGTACCACGCCCTATCTGCAGTTCATAATTATTATTAGGTATTTTAGTCCTACCGGTTTCGTTATTAATTATTTTCCAGTTAGTTTTTATCTTATTTTCAGACAGTTTTATTTTATTACTAATAAAATTTGATTTAGCTATTTTACAGACTTTCCTAAAGGTTTTGGAATAATTGGCGATATACTGATTAAAAGATTCACTCTTCACGTAAGGCCTTAGAGCATAAAGTTCATATAGTTTATCTCTACTTTACCTAATACCTTTGGTTGCCAAATCACTAAAAACAAATTTGGGGTATACATCCTTAGTTTTCTTTGGAAAGAGATTATTGAATTCATTGTGCACTACCGAAAAGAAATCTGTGTAGAATTTGTTTACATCAATTACGTTACTATTTAGTAAAGCCAACCTGCTATTTAAAACATCATCAAATTTCTTTAAGTTTCCAGATGTTTTATGCCTAGATTTTATTTGCACCTTCTGCAAGGGTGTGTTGGACCTGTAGGTGACGATCAGTCCACTATGATCTGAAGGTAGATAGTTTACAATGGCTTTTTCTAAATATTCGCAAGTATAGAAAACATTATCAATACCAGTTGCAGATGTCTGAGTTACTCGAGTTGGTGACAAGAAAATATTTGTAAGATCAAACGATTTAAATAGGCTTAAAAATGGAGTTGAACTTGTATTATGTTCCAAAATATTTATGTTAAAGTCACCACAGATAATAACAAATTTATTATTCGTAGACACTTTCGCCATAACATCTTCCATTGTAGTATAAAAGGTATAGTAGTTTTGATTATTTGGGGGCCTGTAAACGCACACTATAATATGCCTATCTAGCTCAACACAGGATAATTCAACACAGTGTTCGACCGAAAGTCTAACAATATCTTTCCGTTGTTTATCTTTAATACCTTTCTTAATTAGAATTAAAGATCCCCCATGCAACATAGATTTAGGGTTAAAACAACTGGCCACACTATAATTATTATAATTAATTATTATTTGGTCTTCCTTTAACCAATGTTCTGTGAAACAAGCAATATCATATTGGGTTTTTTCTAATAGCATTTCTATTTCTAGAGATTTAACATAAAACCCTTAAATATTTTGGAAGAAGAATTCACGCGTGTAAGCCTTCAGGCCAGCCCGTACCCACCAAAAGGAATCTTTCAGACGATTCCTTTACTCCACCGGACAGTGGCAAGCGTCTTAAATCCCAGCCCACCACCAAAGGCTCTGCGAGTTACTCCGATGACTTAAAGTCGAACGACTACTGCGTCACCGTAATGTTGGAGCCATACCATGACCTGGCCAGATAGCAGACTGAAGACGTTGAGGGACGGCTGAAGGGCGCACAGCGGCCGCTTCGTTGCGCCGCACTTCGGGGAGAAAGCCTTCTACAGTGAGGGGGTCTTCAAGATGTAGTGCAACGATGACTATGCCCTTGGATGGCTTCGTCAAGCCGTGGTCAAGCTGAAAGCACCGCGCGACGGAACCAGAATGATCGTCAAACGTCAGTCTGAGATTCCAAAGCGCATCATGGCGGGACTCCTGGTGCCACAGGTAGGTCCGAAGGACACGTTGAACCGCATCCGCCTGCGGTTGACGTGTCAAAACAGCTGGTACAAAGTGTCCACTTGGACGCTCTACCGTGCCGAGCTCCAGGAAGAGAAGAAGAGCCTGTTCCTGGTACTCGACATACCGGAAGAGGACGTGTCGAAACTCAGGGCTAGCAAGCGTAGAGTTTACTACAAATTCGGTCTCTAAGTTCGCGTCCTTGACGACCGCCCTCAATCGCTGCCGAACTTTGACGGTGAGTCCCAGGAGGTCTCCGGAGACCTAGGCAGTGGCGCACAAGGGGAAGGCCAACTTGATCCCAGCAAGGGGTCAAGTGTTAAGGAGGACTCACCAGAAGTGAGTCTCTCCGAGGAGGGGAGCGATCTGGACGAAGCTGCCTAGCATGGCAGCGATAATGGCGCTGTTAGCTCCCCCCATCTATAACCACGCCACTCTGCAAACCAACCTCCAGCATAGTCAGACTGCAACGGCTACGGACATGACGATGACATCTGCCTACTTACCGGGAGACGCGGACATCCCCACCCCCGAACTGGCTGCGCTTGTAAGTAATTGTGAGCCCCCGCTCAAAGACAACCTTACGTTAATCACTTGCTTTGAACAAACATGTCCACTGGACCTTGCAGTAAACACTACTGGTGGGGACCGGAACTGGAGAAACTACGCCGTGAGGTTAGAAAGTTGTTCAGTAAGGTAAAGAACTCGCGATTAGACCAACATTGGGAAGCATATAAGCAGGCCCCGACATCACTATAAGAAGCGGATCAGAACCAGAAAAACTATTCAGTTTTTCTGGAGAAACTTCTGTACTAACATAGATAACAACAATCAGGCCCACAGGGTACAAAAATATCATGTGCGGTGAAAGAGGACACAGCCTTGGCTTCTTGAAAAAATTTGATGGGACTCATCCTCAGAAACTTCATAACTGTTAATGACAACTCACTTCCCAGGATGTCGAATATCAGATGAGAAGGACACATGGGAAGATAGTAAGGAAAATCCACCAGGTGATTCAGACGGTCAGGACAGTCTTCATTCCTAAACCCGACAAAGGAGATTACACACAACCGAAGTTATTCAGACCCATCAGTCTCACATCAGTCTTACTTAAACTGCTGGAGAGACTAATAGACAAGTAAAACAGGAATACTGCACTAGTCAACTACCCTTTGAACCTCAACCAATATGCGTACTCGATGAGCAAATCAACTGAATCTGCCCTACATCGAGTTGTCTCATACATAGAGTACAATCTAAAATGCAAAATGTCAACCCTTGGAACCTTCATCGAAATCGAAGGTGCCTTCGACAAAACTAACTTCACTAGCATTATCCAAGCTCTGTCAAGCCATGGGGTCGACTCCACAATTGCCGGGTGGATCGAAAGCATGCTTAGAAACAAAGCCATACAATTTACTGTGAGTGACACAACGAGAGAGGTGGTGGCCAGAGGGTGTCCGCAAGGCAGAGTTCTCTCTCCTCTCCTGTGGAACATTGTGGTCAATGAGCTCATCACTCAACTCAATGACCACAAGTTTCTCACAGACGACCTGACCATCCTCATAAGTGACCCCTTTGAGAGTGTGATATGTGACCAAATGAGGTCCGCATTTCAATTCCAAAGACTTGCATGTATTGCCGTCACTGGTTGCATGCGCACTACTCCCACAGCTGCCCTTGAAGTGACTTTGATCTAGCACCACTAGACCTGTATATACCACAGGATGCAGCTGTGACAGCCATCAGACTTAAACACTTGGGTCTGTGGTACAACCGAGAGGGTTCCCATTCCAAACTATGGAATCAATTAGTGTAATATCAACCACTAATAGCAGCCCTAGCAGCCCCATGCGACAGGATCCCTAAACAACACATCTTCGGAAAAAAGTATCGAATACATCTTAATGAAAACAACCGATATCAATCTGGCATAAATTAAGTCCGGATCTACACAGACTGTTCCAACACAGATCCATATTTCAATGTGAATGTGTTGCGATAACCTACACCGCTACCGTGGTCATGTCAAAAGATATAAAGGAGTACAACATTCGTTTACTGTCAGACAGTATGGCCATCCTGAAGGCTCTGGAGGGATATACCACAACTCCGATCTCTGAACTTCGTTCTCATTTATGAATGCCACCAGACGCTGGAGTTCTTAGCCTGTGCCAATGGTGTAATTTTTCAATAGGTCAAAGGGCATAGTAATTCACTCGGGAACGACGCCGCCGATGAGCTTTCAAGGAAGGGATCTGTTCTTCTCGATTCTGTAACGTCAGGTCCAAATATACTGCTGCTATTTCTCTTTAATCAACTTCGCACAACGGTCGCTGGGCCGACATACAAGCAGTCTAAACTGCTGCTGACGGAGGTCTCACCACGTTTAACTTGCAGACTGCTCAGTCTTAACCGACTTCACATCAGAATAGTTGTAGGAACTATTACGGGCCACTTGGCCCTAAACCGACACCTATTCATCATCGTGGAGGACACAACGGGCAAATATCCTAGCGGGTGCGAGGTCGCTTCTAGAAGCCTGTGAACGCCCCAGGAGGATTCTGTGCTTCTGGAAGGACCTAAGCTGGCTCAACTAGTCAGTTTATCTGAACGCATAATGGACCGCCTATGAGTCTAAATGCGGAAACAGAGCCCTATACCAATACCAATATCCCTCCCTATAATATACAGCGTGTAAGATCACCAACGCGAAGACTTTCTTTGTATGGGAGACCAACCAGTTCGTAATAAAATGCGAAATTAAGGATTTACAGTCATTCGTTTGATTTTGCGCTACGCAATGTACACGCAACACGCTCATTTTAGTGCGGTACGGTGAATGAAACGTTCGGCGTCGTCGAAGCAGCTGATTTCACAAATGTTGTTTAACTGATTACATTGCAGATTTTGGCCGCATGGGGTATTTATTGTTTTTTTTCCGTAAAGTGTTCTGTTTACTCATTGTGAATTTTGATATGAAGATAAACAAGACCTTGGAGGAGGTCATAGGTTACTTTTTGCCACCTAAATAAACCATGAAGGTGGGAAAATAGGCGATTAAACTTTATATTGGAGACCAAACATTTGTCAAGTTTTTTTGGATGATTTTTTGTATAGAGATAAACAAGACCTTGAAAAAGGATGTTTGGATGTTTTTTTATAGAAATTAAAAGACCTTGAAAAAGGACATGGACTACTGTTTATAGCAAAAATAAACTTTAAAGGTGGTAAAATAGGTTATCAAAGTTTGTGTGGGAGACCAATTATTTGACAAGTTTATTTGTATGAATTTTAGTATAAAGATAAACAAGACCTGAGAACAGGATATAGGTCAATGTTTATCACAACAATAAACGTTGAAGCTGGCAAAATAGGGGATCAAATTTTTATGGGAGACCAATCATTTGTCAAAATTCATCATTAACATGCTTTTTGCAGCAGTAAGCCTAAGCCGGCAGCAGTAGTACATTTAGTATAGTGCTCAGCAGTTGCTATATTTTTTACCATGAGAGCAGTATTGGCTACAATTGTTCTTAATACAGGTAAGACTGTTACTGCTGCATGGTATACAGAAGAATGTTCAGTATAAAGTGATCCTATTATGTTTCCTTTTTTGCCTTTTGAGGAACGGAACCCTAAAAAGACCAAAAGACTTATATTAGGGGTGGAGCTGGTATTCGGGGCATCCACCCTATAATTTAAAACCCAACTATACTTACTCATATTTTAAAACCACACGAGAACCGTAGATACCTACCTACCTACTGTGTTACGCCGCGCCGCCGATATTCATAGATATCACATACCTATCTGCCTTGCCTAAAAAACAGGATAGTTCACCTTGCAATAGTTGTTGATCCGTTGTATGTATTTATGTTTGTGTTCAAAATATTCAAGCAAATTGTTAAATTTGAATTGTTTACGTGCGAGCAGCCTAGCTCCAGTTTAGCTGTGCACCAGGCGGTCAAGTCATCGTACATTGAATGTCTGTGTAGGTACTTACCAAAAGTACCAATTTACTCTTATTAGGTAGGTAGTTCGATTGGACTTAGGGAATGACATTTCTTCCCCAATATGTAAATAACTAATTCCTACATGGCCTTAGGATTAGCCTAGCCTTTCCTAGCCTTAGCAAATTCATGACGTTCATTAATGCGCATAATCTTTCGTAAAAGAGCGTTACAAAGTATATTAGTTATAAGTATGAGATTTTGTGTTTTTTTTTTACTTACGGTGCTTTTTTTTACTTGTCTGTGTACTTGAGTAACACGTATAATTATTTATTGATTACTAAATTAACTTACCTTAAGGCGTCCTTTGCCTTTTGCAAATACAAAACATTAATTGCTTCAGACTTAGCGCAGCCATCTGCGTTCTCATCGAAAGATTTTGTCTTACCATCATTGCACAGTTTGATAACTCTGGAAATAAAAAATAAAAAAATATTGGAAAATACGGTAAACAGTCGACTTACATGTAACCATATAAAAGAATATACCTTCCATAGTGTACTGACGACTGCGGATGCAGAGCTAAGAAAGTACTACCAACTATGGCAGCTTCGCATTCCCCACGACTTAGAGCCAGGTACGCTTGTTCCAATGCAGCGGTAGAACTGCAGCATGCCTCATCAATAGCCATTGATGGACCCTTAGCATTTAGCCAATACGATATACGGTTGGCAAACATTGCTTTACTGCACCTGTTTTGCAAAGCATATAGTAATGTTTATATATTGCCCGACTAGTTTTGTGCCCAACGGGGGCCCTTTATCAAGGGATGAAGCGATCTGCCCAGTCAGTGTCGGGTGACTCACCCTCACACCGATGCTGCAGATTGCTTCCACTTTTGATAAGTTTTTACTCATAATGTGATTTTTTACAGAATTATGGATAGGTGATAGAGTTTAACAGTCTAAAATGCTATTTCGTACTTACCCAGATATACCGAAACCGGATCTTGAAACAGCTTCGTAAAAACAAGCTTTTTCCGCTTCAGAGAAACATGAGCCTATATAAACACCAATTTTTTTTCCCGATAGCTGATCTGGATTAAGTCCTAAAAATAAATACAATAGTGATTGTATTATTATGGCACAATATTCTTTTTATAATTTAATTTCTTACTTATAAACAGTTCTCTCCTCTCTTAAATAGTGCTTTTAACCGAGAATAGTATTAGATTCCTGTTCGATGATGCCGGGTATTATTACAAAGGTATATACTAAAAGAGCTTAAATATATATTTTTTTTGCAAATAACTTGACACGAAAAACCGAAATATAACAAAGATGATGCAAATTATCTCTGCATTTGATAATATGGTCTTATAAAAATCAATAACATTGTGGCGACAGCAACATGCAGCACAAAATGTACTTCAGTTTCCTCTATTGAAGACAGTCGAACTACGATTAATAGCTGAATTACAAGTGAGTGATCGTTAAAAGTTCTCGTACTGATGAGTGGTCTCGATTTTCCGGTTCTCAGACTTCCGCCAGGCATGATCACTGGGCATTTTCCATGCCATACTGTTAAGGATTCAACGAAGTGAATAAAGAGCTATGTAGCGAGCACATCCAACATAATTGCACGTTACTTAGATAAGTGACATTTATAGATTAACTTTAGAGATTACACACAGACACAAACAGTTATACACACGCACCACATTAGTATATAAGCCCTGTCTGTTTCTAAAATAAATCAGACTAAATATCATCTCGAGCCTCATTACACTTCTTGCCAAACACTGGCGAAAGTGGCATATGTTTGGGTATTCTGTGATTTTTACAATTTTATGATTACACAAATTTTAATATGAGCGTAGAAACTTTTGATTATCATCATCAATATTTAGGAATACATTTGCAAGACTACATGAAAAATTGTTTTATCTCCGTTCCATACTGTTAAGTAGTCCACGAAGTGAATAAAGAACGGCAAATGTTTGGGGATTCTGTGATTTTTTCAAAGAATGTATATAAGGTACATAAGTATATAAGGTATTATGAAGACAAATTTTATGTTTACACAAAAATGAGCGTAGAAACTTTTGATTAAAACCATTAACATATAGAAATACATTTGCAATACCACATCAAACATTTGTTTTATTTCGTCCCAAAACCTTATGTTTTAGATTTTTAAATTTGTGCTAGGTATGTTTAACATGAATGATCATCGATGTAGGTGATCGATTTAAAAGTTCACTAATAAATGCTTCTGAATTCATTGTCTGCTCTAAAATCATCCTGCTTCCTACTAATATTTTGAACGTGAAAGTTTGTGAGGGCGTATGGATGTATGTATGTATGGATGTTTGTTACTCTTTCACGCCAAAACTACTGAATCGATTGCGATGAAACTTGGTGTGTAGATAGTTGGAGACCTGGATTAACATATAGGCTACTTTTTATCCAGATATTCCCACGGGATCGGAACTTACGCGGGTAAAACCGCGGGGAGCTGCTGGTCTAAAATAATTTGCCACCACCACCGCTTATTGCGTTACCCCACTGCCGCTATCGCCTCCGCTTGCTCTGTTTCGTGGCATCGCATTTCGTTCCACCGTATATTTGTTTTGTCGCATCTCGTGCCGACCGTTCCTCAGAAATGGCCTACGTTGCCCCTCTTTGCGGTGCGTCATGGCATGCTTAATACATTTAAGTACATTTTTTTCTTACCACTCGCCAGCCGCCGTACGATTTGATGCCGGTGGTAGCGGCGAAGCCATGGCCGGACACTTAGAAAAATATCACCTCCGTTTCTTAACAAAAGTTATCACTTATATAACGACTAACCGTTTTACTTGCTTTAATAGTTACTGCTCCGCTCCTAAGGATCGTAACGTCATATTAAATAGCCTATATAGATATAGTGACAATTTACTTTTAAGATATATTACTCAATCCACGGCTGAAAAAAATATAAATCTATCTTTTTACGAAATAATTCATAGATACTTACCAGCGTCGTAAATAGCATTATACGCCTGCTCCAAAACCTTCCTCGCCATAGGGTCCATAGTATTTGCTTGGCGATAGTGCACTTTGAAAAACTGAGCATCAAAGTAACTGAGATCAGGAACGCTTCCTGCATGTTGCGCAACTTCTGGGTGATTGTACTTAAAACGAACGTCTTCGTGTGTCACCGTATTTACCTGTGTTATACAATTATATATTAAACCATTTAAACCATTTATTTTTGTTACACACAGAATACACAATAAAGAAACTTAAAATATATACATATATGTGTGTGCAACAGAGGATCATGCTCAGCTATCGCTGCGCTAGTTCACAGCCCTGATTTTCAGCTGGCCCCTGCCATTTGAGTAGACAAAAAAGAAACATTATCAAATTACACATGCACAATGAAAAAGTTTCCATTTTTTATTGGATGAATAACAAAAATTTAAGTATTTTACTTAAATTTTTACACGTGAAAGAATCAATAAAATATGTCAAGAAATGGAAAAGTTATGGGACTTTGAAGTTGCGCTTGCAAGAATAATTTTGTTACACGCGGCGCTCCATCGTGTGACGTCATTTCACCTAGACGACGCAGCATGTATTCGCCGAATACGTACATATTGGGTAGTTGCTTGCGTCGTTCGATTCGTATTTTGTTTATTATCTGATGGCAGAGAAAGAGGTCACAGCCTTAGCTTCTTGAAAAAACCTGATGGGACGTATACAAAACAGATTCAGAGACCTCAGAACTGTTAATGACAACCCACGTCCCAGGATGTCGAATATCAAATGAGAAGGGTACATGGGAAGACAGTGGAGAAAATACACCAGGTGATTCAAACTGGACCACCGCCCGAAAAATCGTGAATCGTGAAAAATTAAATTCGGCGATCAACAGTTTCCTTCCATACAAAGCGGCAGGATTGGACGGTATTTTCCCAGGCCTGCTAAGATGGTGTGATGGGTCTTTAATAGATCATCTCCAGATCATCTACGTAAGCTGCTTGGCTCACCGCTACATCCCCTTGAAATGGAGAGAAGTCAGAGTAATCTTCATCCCTAAACCCGGCAAAGGAGATTGCACACAACCGAAATCTTAAGATCCATCAGTCTCACATCATTTACTTTAAAGTGCTGGAGAGACTGACAGACAGGGAAATAAGGAGCACTGCACTAGTCAGCTACCCTTTGAACCAAAACCAGCATGCTTATTCGATGGGTAAATCAACAGAATCTGCCCTACATCGAGTCGTTCCATATGTAGAGGAGAATCTAAACAGCAAAATATCAACCCTAGGAACCTTCATCGACATCGAAGGTGCCTTTGACAAAACCAGCTTCACCAGCACAAGCCAGGCTCTGTCAAGATATGGGGTCGACTCCACAATTGCTGGGTGGATCGACAGCATGCTTAGGTACAGAGCTACATAATTTACTGTGAATAACACATCGAGAGGGGTGGTGGGCAGAGGATGTCTGCAAAGCGGAGTCCTCTCACCTCTCCTATGGAACATATAGCCTTCTTGGTTTTTTCATACAGTCTAGGTCCATAAACCGTGTCACAGTAATTAAATTGCGATAAATTTGCGTATATGCGTATATGATTTATCACTACCTATTATAAGGCCCAAGTTAACCGCAGGATCCACTCGCTGCAATACTTGTCCGTGGACTTTAACATGAAATGATTGCGCAGTGAATTTATTTCACTGTACTTTAGTGCCTAGCAACATATATTTTGTTTTAGTTGCATTTAACATCAATGTCTGCTTGCCCAATCTGAAATATTATTCAAATCCGCGTACAAAGGCATTTTACAGTGTTGTATATGTTTAGGAAGATCTGCAGTAAAAAGAACAACGAGAATGGGACGCAAAATAGATCCCTGGGGCGTACCTTTCTTTATGTTATGGATCTCTGAGTTTATTAATTCGCCTCGTTCAGTTTCCGTTTCAACAAATTGACTACGATTAGTTAAAAAGGAGCAAAACCAGGCACACGACTCATTTGAAACACCATAGTAGGAGAGCTTCGCTAAGAGCAGTTCTATATTTAAGCAGTCAAAAGCCCTTGAAAAGTCCAACAACACCAGCGCGCTGCACAGACCAGCATCTGATGCAGTCACAATGTCATCACTGCCATATGCAAGTGCAGTCGCTGTCCCAAAGTCACCACGGAATCTGATTGTATGTCAGGGAGGATATCTTCAGTCTCTAAGAATTTGGTTAACTGAGTACAAATATGTCTTTCTACAATTTTAGATAAAACCGGTAGGATACTTATCGGTCTTAAGTCTTTGAGTTCTTCAACCTTAGAACTTTCAGGAATAGGCTTTATTTTAGCTATTTTCCAGGATTCAGGGAACTTCTTAGATTTAAGAAAATTATTAATGATTTCCGTAATGGCTGGTAATATAACAGGCAAGGTTAATCTTATCATGTCTATAGAAATAGAATCATGACCACAAGCTCTGGTGCTAATATTATTGATTATTTTTTAAATCTCTTCAGGTGTAGTTGTTTCAATATCAAACTTTTTGTCTGTAAATTTATTTTGTTCAAAAAATAATACAGTTTGACTGTCAACATTATTTAAAAAAATAAAAAAAGAAATAAAGAAAAATAAACATTATCTTTAGCGGGTACATCTAGGAAAAAGTTGTTAATTTTATTTGGATCGCATAGATGTTGTGGTACTGTAATTGATATGTTGATATTGTTTATCAGTGGACAAGTGCTTTTTAATTGATTCCACATCTGTTTGGGATTGTTTTTATTAATATTTATATAAAAATTAAAATATGCTGTCTTTTCTTTCTCAATCGCTTGTGTTAATAATTTTTTAGATTCCTATAATAATCTAAGTGAGTTTCACTCTTAGATTTGTGTGCTCTATCAAGAGCATTATCACGAAGGGTCATCATTAGTTTTACGTTTTGGGTTATCCAGGGTGTAGGTCTTGTACATACTTTGAAACGTATTATCTGTGCATGCCTATTAAAGAGAGTCAACAACATATCATTGATCTTCCTGCACTGTCAGGATATAACAGTTTCAGTACGACAATATCATTAAACCAAAATGATGGGTATTCCATCATTTTGGTTTAATGATATTGTCGTACTGAAACTGTGTGTTGTATACACAAAACAATCTCTAATTGTTACAGTAGAAAAGCCAGATGACCAAGACTGCAATTGTTTTGTTATTAAAATAGGTACCCCTTCCATTACACACCTAGACACATTTATAAGCTTTTTAGATAATATTCTACAAACCCTAAACTCTTTTATAAATGTTATAATTACTGGCAATAAAAATATAAACATAAATTGTGAAAAGTATGAGCCAGGGACACAGGATTACCTAAATCTAGGTGCATATCATGGGATTTCACCCTCACATACTTTACCTACACACCAAAGTGGTTCTTGTTTAGATCACGTCATGCTCAAAACAAGACTTCCGTGTCTAACACTTGTTACTAACTCGTGAATAACTCACCACTGTGCAGTTTTGCTAATGGTTCAACTAACGCAACCCAAGGTTTTCATTTGCAACAAAGGTCGAATATAAACATGAATAGCCTCGAACAGAAATTATGTAATATTGATTTTAGCCCAGTTTATAAAACTGCATATGTGAACGCCTCTATGTCGTATTTTATTAATGAAATAAAACATGCAATATTATGTAATACGACTATAATAAAATTAGAATCAGTACGAATTATTATAATAGAAAGCCTTGGATTACGCCGCACAGTAGATCGATCCCATACAAATGCCTGGACGTCTGGCAAAATATGCAAACTAATCAATTCGAGTAGATGTGATGTGATATCGAAAGATGAATACATACTTCATCTAATATGGGTAAATAAACCCCTTAAAACACGCTTATTATTGAATAAAAGAGCTTCAAAACACACCCGATCCCTTTCTGGAGAAATTAACTCGTACTTTATTTTTATTTTTTTACAAAATTCGTGGTTTTCTTTTACTTTGTTAAATATGAATCAACAGTTTATATATTAAGCTTCACATTTTTATCATATTTGTAAATTGTAACAGCCAATAAGGATTTTAATAAAAAATAAAATCACTTATATTTTCGAACAAAAGTTGTGTTTCTGTTACTACTTCCAAATAATTCCAAAAAAATATTGATGATTGCAAATAAACCAATAAATACTCGATACTTCTTGCTACTTTTAAGTACATGTATCCGCGTTATTAAGAAAAATAAAATTTTACAAAACGCCTACATTGTTTTAAACAGCAATGTTGCTATTAAACGTGTATGACTTGCATTATATGCGGTACATCACTTAGTTCTTTTGGAAATTACAATAACAGAATTGCGGGTAGGCGCACTAAATCACTGTGGAACGTCGCCATACAAACGGTTGGACATGTAGTGAAAGAACTGAATGTCGATATACCTGCATCTAATATGTATTTCACAAAGAAGACACTCCAAACTTTTGGGTTATTATAGTTTTAACCCCTAAAACTCTTGCGTATAGTATATACATAGCTCGAAAGATTAAATTTTAAACTCTTCTCAAAATGACCTCAGTCTTTGTGAATAATATTTGTAATGTTTGCGTTGATTTGAAGGAATAGTTTTTACAAAAACTGATTCATTAGAGTGTATTTATGTTTACGCGACAATTATTTTTTGAAAATGTATTATATTTTGCCATTACAGCCAAGTTTAAAAAAGTAATGGAAACATTTGATGAAATTCAGGCACTAACTAACTATTATTGAGGCGAGAACAATTTATAAAAATGTACGTGGGGTAGATGAATACATTTTATCTTACTTGATATTGTTCCGATTACGTTGATGCGGTTAAATAAAAAATACGCCTAGTGCCTGCGCCTGACAGAATAGCAAAATGTAGCGTCATCGTAATTCATGGATATTTGGCGATCTCTTTATCAGGCTATTTTTGATTGTTTTTCAGTTTAAAACATGAGAATGTTGAGTTGTTTTGTATTTATTTTATGAAACTAGTATGCGATGTATAGATTATTTCAGAATAAACGTCTTTAAAATATTGGTATATTTCAGTATTTTTTTTAAGGTTGTCACATTTATTTTTAATAAATTTTACATAAGAAATAAGAAGGAGGAATCTTTAATATTATACAGTAAAAAATTTAAGTCTCTATGTTGACTCCATCTGGAGTTATCTTTAAATGTTTGAAAAAGGTAACGATGTCCGACTGTTTGTATGGCGACGTTCCACTGTGCGCCGGGCCTAGTCCAATGCATACGACACCGGGATAAATTGCATACGAGAATTTTAAGCTGTGTCCAGATAATGTTACCCTACAAGTGTCCTCCAGGAGATACAGAAATTTTTGCAATAATCGTCTTAAAAAGATAAAAATAGAATATAACAAGTCTCAACTATATCAGGCTGGAAATAATACGAAACAATTGTGGAAATATGTTAAAAAGGTTACATTTACGTCGCAACAGTATAAAAATGAAAGTCTATTACACACACATATTTATCCCCCCTTTCCTCCATTAACAACGTTAATAGCTTTTTTGTAAACATTGGGCAAACATTTGCAGAAAACATCCAAAGGATTCATTATTACCGCCTTCAACCTGTCTTAAAAGCGGAAAATCTTTTGTTATGTTGGAGCCGAACGAAAACGAAGATGAGAGAATTATACTAACTCTAAACAATAACTGTGCACCAGGGTGGAATAACATCAGCACCAATATAATAACAGCTTTCAGGCATATCTGGTTCCTCCATTAACTCAAATTTTTAAGATAAGTTTCACTGACGGTATTTTCCCAAAATGCCTTAAAAAGGCTATAGTTATCCTGATACATAAATCTGGTAAAAAAGAACTGGTAACGAACTATAAGCCTATTCCTCTGTTACCTGCATTTTCTAAAATACTAGAGAAATTAATAAACAACAGACTAGTGTTCTATCTTGAAAAAATTGCTTCTTCTCCGACATGCAATTCCGTTTCAGACATAAAATTATCGACAGCTGATGCAGTATATAACCTAATAAATTTCATTTTAGAGGAGCTTGGGAAGCGTAAACAGGTCATTAGCATTTTCCTTTGATACCATATCTATCAAAATACTCCTTAAGAAACTAGATTATTTAGGAATAAGAGGCACACAGTTAAAACTTGTCACTGACTATTTACAGGATAGGTACCAATGTGTCAAAATAGATGAAGTATAAAATAGAGATTAGCACCGAGTTGAAACTACCCCCATTCGGTATCCCACAAGGGAGCTTTGGAAGTACCCTTTTTCTAGTATACATTAATGTTCTTTGTAAATTAAATCTATCACACGGCAAAATTATTTCATATGCAGATGACACAGCACTCCTTTTCTCTGCCAACACCGATACGGAAGTCCACGAATATGCACAGAGTGGTTTCAACACTGTACACATTTGTATGCACATAACTGTTTTAGTACCGCGAATCACGCTTGAAATGCAATGTTTCATGGGCGAGGAGCTGGTTCACCCTCAAGAGGGGCGCGCGGCGCGCCCACGCCTACCGCATCCACGATATTGCGCTCCTCCAGTTGGACGCTTATCTTTGTGGCTACAGTAAGCACGATAGGGGTGATACGTTCTCAGACTGTTTCCGGTATGCCAGTAATCTCAATATCACTAGATAGTAAGTCCTGTTCACGCTAATGCAGGTCCTGTTTTAGCTGATTTATTTGCTCTTCTAAGGTTTCTATGTCCGTTCGATCTTTTGTGTTTATCTTGTCCTCTAACTTGTCGATTCTAGCTTCCGATAAGCCCATGCGTGCTTTATTTTTTTTCACTGCTACTGTCAAGTCAACCAATGAGCTCCTGAAATTACTCATTTCTATACGGGCCGCTCGTAATTCTTTCCAGAATAGACCTAGTTCCTGTCCTGGGACAATCTCTGAGGAGTCTGATTTACATAAGTCCTTACTAGGTTCTATCACGGATATAGGTGACTCTGGTTTCAGTGACTTGCTTGGCTTGCGGCACTGTGTGACATTACACGACATGTCCAGCTCGGATGGTATAATTAATTCATTTCGTATATCGGAGGTCGGGATCGAACAACGTATAGGGGTGTATGTGTTGTCGGCTTTTGGCTGTTTACTGCGATATTTAGGGCAACGGCAAGTATGCCTATGGTTATGCTTCATAAGTTCAAAACGCTCAATAGATATATTTGCACATAAAATCATATGCAGATATACACAGAATACACTTTAAGTGTTCTTCATGTGAAATTTCATTTCGGCATCCCATACACTCTTGAATCGCTGTGTTAATAAGCGAGTACATAACGATCAATTCTAGTTTATTTAAAACAATTAAAAAATATGCAAATCACGGTTACAATACACAGCTGATCGAAGTTCGTTTCAATGCACGCCAGACCTCGCGGTAAGAACGTCGTAAACGCCGTGCTATACGTGTTAATTACTCGTTAACGTGAACTGCTTTTTTGTCACACTGCAATGTCCGCTATCGTCATTGTTTCTGTTTGGTTAGTTTTGTTTTGAAACTTGATGAAAGCACTAAAGTATCACAAAGAACACTATCAAAGGTGTTCAAGTAGTTTACGTCACCGTTTCACTTAGTTATAGGAGAAAAAATACAAAAATTATTACTATGAATTTAAATTTTAACTTGGAGAAATTTAGAAAACGTGTTGCTGTTTCGAGTGAGCTCGTTCCGTTTCTTAAATTTTAATATAACTTTACAATAAGCAGCTTCCTAATTAGATACAAAAGTATTGTTTCTGCCTGGATTTGATCCTTTTAAGATTTAATAATTTGATATGTAGTGGTAATGCTGACGGATATTTCTGAGTATTGTGTAACATTCCAGACATTGTGGAAATCTCGCTTCCGATTCTTGTGACATTTTGTAATTCTTAAGTAATAATAAACTATATTTTTGGTGACCTCGAATATCATTTCTCTCCTGTACAAAATTACCCGTATACGCAGATATATATACAGATGCCCAATACACTGAAGATATATTTAAATTATATGTATGTGTAAACTTTAACGTGTAATTGGAGCAGTCTAGAACTCATAATTTGTGAAATAATAACATTTTCAGTAAATTAAATGAATAATAAGTATTTAGCTTTTTTTGTCCTGATCTTTTCAAAGATTTTGGATAGTATTTGGGTAGTGGTGCGATATGTCTATAATTTAATACATCTGTTTTGATTAAATTTTGGTGTAATTTACCACAGTTAATAACATCTGTCAGCTGCACTTTCATGTGACAGTTGACGACAAATTACAAGCTTAATACTTTTATCAGAATGACTTGATGAACATTAATACTTTTATCAGTATGACTTAGATGAATAATAATTACTTAAAGAGAGATATCTCTTTACTGCTACTACTCAGTCAACTTTTAAAGGTCTTAGTGAGAATTAGAATTGTTTATCACTTATATCAACGTTTCCCGAAAATATCGTGAGAAAACCTACACCCCTGAGATTTTTCTAAAATTTCTTTTAACGTTAGTAAAATCCGTCAACAAGCACTAGCCCATCACATGGTCCTCTCTCGTGAGCAGAAGGTCAACAAGTACAGCACCGAATTTTTTTTACAAGATTGATTTCACTACTTTATAGTTCATCACTTGATTTAAATATGACAAGTTTTGTAGTGCTAAAAAAATATTTACGTAAAATTAAGTTGTATTTTAGACGATTTATATCTGAAACCGATTTTGTTTTTGTTAAGAAATTAGTCTGTTCGTATATTTACCTTATTATATAATAGTTCTGAAAACTCCTTAACATTGTGTGACTGCGGGTAAAGACCTGACATGCCAGAGATGACGATCTTGTTCCCATCTTCTCGCGGTGGTATCAACACTTCCGGACACACATTCTCTTGTGGTGTTGGAGCCATCGTAGCAAGCACTTAGATGCTCTTAAAGGAAAACACTTTATTAGTTTCGTTAGATAAAAGCTTGGTGTAAAAGTTGCCTAAGCAGAAAAATATTGACAATGTGATAAAAAGGGGGTTTGTTAACCTAACTTGACCATTAACTACGCTCGCGTCAATGTATTTTTTTTGTCAAACCGAGTGACGCCAACGGTATAAAAGTAATTTTTCTGTCCCTCGCTAACCAGAACAGCTATGTCTTTTAACACGGTTTTATTAGCGTCACTTGTAACTAACTAACTAACTAAACAAATCGTAGGGTCGCCTTATTGTGCTGAATTTTGTGAAATTCAGTATTCCATCAAAGAATATTTTTTACTTCATGGAATTTATTCACATTAAACACGGAATACGTGGGGCACACTGAAAGTTTTGCGTAACTCAACTTGAAATAATTTACATGTAAATTAATATATTTGCTGCTTTTCGAAGTATTCTCCATTACATTTTAAACACTTTTTCATTCGGTCAAACAATTTTTGAAAACATGAGGACCATTTCATCGTCATTTTATTACACCAACCAACACGAGTCCATTTTTGTTCTTGGGTGAGTTCATGAGGAATCCAGCGGCAACAAAGTTTTCTTACTTTTAAATGATGATGTTAGATTTTTTGAATTTGGCTCATACCAATCTCCAAATGTCCTCGAAACTCCCCATAGGTGATACGCCAGATTTCTGCAAGTAGTTGCTTGACAGGAGCGACATTTTCCTCAGTGATCGCAGTTGAGGGCCCACCTTCACGAATTTCTTCATGGAGAGAAACACGGCCACTATTAAAATTCTGAGTACTAACGCCTTACGGTCCCCAAATGAGGTGCTTCCCTCCCAAAAGCATTTTGAAGACGAGCAGTGCAATCTTACGGAGTCAGTGAACTTTTAAAATCATAATAAATCATCGCCCTAAAATCTTTTCGCGTTAATTGCATTTTTGCTACGGACGACGAGCATCATCTTTTAATAAAAAACAATTGACACGCGATTTCCCACCAATTTTTTCATATCAATGGTTGAGTAATATATAATATTCGAAATTCAAACATTTATGAGCGGCCACGAGCGCGGAACTTTCAGTGTGCCCTATGTAACACGAAATTTTTGAAATACGAGTTACCATCATTTTCAATTTTAACTACACTTTTTCTATTTAAAATGATTCTATTTAAGATGACTGAATAAATGAACATATTGAAGTTGAATTAACATGCACTCATATTACCCTCATTTAAGCATACCTATCTAAATTTCATTGTGGATTCATTAATTATGGAATTCATTTCTTTGTTATTAGCAACCAATTATACAAATTGCGTAGAATGACTGTCCTATTACGCAGTTTTCTTTGTTCGTAAAATCAAATCAACAATATTCACAAAAAATGCGCTCATTAAGTATGAGAATGGGAATCTATCTACCTCTCTATGATGGTAATAGAGAAATAGGAGAATGAAACGACGAAACTAGACTCCATCTTTCCAAACACGCAGACGAAATCGACGCGGTTAAGAATTCAATCACCTCAACTCTCGATGAAAACTAGTCTGAAGATGTTCAATATAATAATTCAAGTAATTAAAGTAAAGTTCCTGTTTATAATATACTTAGTAGGTATTATACCTCTTTGGTGGCAAAAGCTGTTATTGATACCCGGTCTTCCGCTTACAGGATACTTATAATGTACCCTTTTAATAAAGGATCTGTTGGTTATGAAGAAATGCATATTGTATGTATGTTTATTCTGTTATTGATCTTACCTTACAAATGTAGACAAAATACGGACTATTGTAATGAAATAGTATTCCAATAATAAGAAAATAACGGTATACAATGTATCACACCTAACAATAACTACAAAAGTGAACTTATATGGTCACTTATATACAAATACACAAATGGAAATCAATTTTTTATTACTTTATGATAAGCGAGCTAATGAATCCATGAATACCTTAAAAATTTATATATTATGTGACTACGAACACAATAATTTTTACACTAATAGAAATGCCTCGTATATAATTGAAACTCTTGTGAAATAGGCGACTACTAGCAACCCACCCTGGCTTTGCACGAGTAGCATGCCTACATTTTTTTCCTGTATCGTATCAGCCTGTTGTGTTGAACATACCTATCTGTTAGATTAATATGTAAAACCAAACTTTAACTACAATACAATACAATACTCTTTATTACATTGTATTGTATTGTAGTTAAAGTTTGGTTACGCCACACCACGAGGAACAGTTTAAAACATTTACAAAGACAAAAAATTATATTAATAGTACAAACGGCAAACAAATTTCTAAGAGACAACCTTTAGATGGACAGATGCAATGGATTTGTCTAGTAGTAGGTTTATATTATAGACTAGCTGTGCCCGCGACTTCGTTCGCGTTTTTTTTAGGAAAACAGCAATTTGTCGCTTATAATAGGCATTGCACCTCTTTCTCCAGGCAGGATTTATTATACTGTATTGGCGGTGAAACAACCTGGAGCGTACAAAAAATATTGTTTTGGTTGCTTACACGTGAAATAACGACATAATTTGGCCGTGGTAACATTACTCATTTGTTTTTCGTGCTCAAGCTATATCAGGCTTAAACCGACTAAAACCACACGGTGTGCCTCACGGCGCCGGTTATGAGTTGACCATCGGTACGGCGACGTTTTGCCTCCAATGATCCACCCAGCATTGGCTCGCGGATGGCAACAGGGCGATGTCCAAACACCCCCTTCACGGGAGACTGCTTTCGGTGAAGAACATAAAACTCGTCTCATGCACCCACGGCCACTCTTAGCGTACGCATGAGAGCGCGAGTAAAAAGGTTCCGCCTTGAAGTTTTTCTACCGAATCCACACCGTCACCTCCTCCTTGCGCGAGATGTTCTCCTCGCAGAAAATCGTCATAAAACAACTGTCGACGACCTAACGTCTCGATTCATCCGACCAATTGGGAGACTCTTGCTGTAGTCAGTCAGTCAGTGCCGCTTCCTAGAAACTATGGACCCTCTTTATACCTAACAGATTACTCCCAGTCAATACTAAGGTCCACCCCCGCAACAAATAAATGTTTGCTTCTGAGCTTTGTTTAGTCACGGTGTAACAAGATTTCACACTACTGTAACCGAACGGAAAATAAATGGTCTGTAAATGTAAAAAAAACTTCACCGGTTACCTGTCATTATTTCAGATCGGTAACCATCAAAAGTCTATTACGCAGTTTTCTTTGTTCGTAAAATCAAATCAACAATATTCACAAAAAATGCGCTCATTAAGTATGAGAATGGGAATCTATCTACCTCTCTATGATGGTAATAGAGAAATAGGAGAATGAAACGACGAAACTAGACTCCATCTTTCCAAACACGCAGACGAAATCGACGCGGTTAAGAATTCAATCACCTCAACTCTCGATGAAAACTAGTCTGAAGATGTTCAATATAATAATTCAAGTAATTAAAGTAAAGTTCCTGTTTATAATATACTTAGTAGGTATTATACCTCTTTGGTGGCAAAAGCTGTTATTGATACCCGGTCTTCCGCTTACAGGATACTTATAATGTACCCTTTTAATAAAGGATCTGTTGGTTATGAAGAAATGCATATTGTATGTATGTTTATTCTGTTATTGATCTTACCTTACAAATGTAGACAAAATACGGACTATTGTAATGAAATAGTATTCCAATAATAAGAAAATAACGGTATACAATGTATCACACCTAACAATAACTACAAAAGTGAACTTATATGGTCACTTATATACAAATACACAAATGGAAATCAATTTTTTATTACTTTATGATAAGCGAGCTAATGAATCCATGAATACCTTAAAAATTTATATATTATGTGACTACGAACACAATAATTTTTACACTAATAGAAATGCCTCGTATATAATTGAAACTCTTGTGAAATAGGCGACTACTAGCAACCCACCCTGGCTTTGCACGAGTAGCATGCCTACATTTTTTTCCTGTATCGTATCAGCCTGTTGTGTTGAACATACCTATCTGTTAGATTAATATGTAAAACCAAACTTTAACTACAATACAATACAATACTCTTTATTACATTGTATTGTATTGTAGTTAAAGTTTGGTTACGCCACACCACGAGGAACAGTTTAAAACATTTACAAAGACAAAAAATTATATTAATAGTACAAACGGCAAACAAATTTCTAAGAGACAACCTTTAGATGGACAGATGCAATGGATTTGTCTAGTAGTAGGTTTATATTATAGACTAGCTGTGCCCGCGACTTCGTTCGCGTTTTTTTTAGGAAAACAGCAATTTGTCGCTTATAATAGGCATTGCACCTCTTTCTCCAGGCAGGATTTATTATACTGTATTGGCGGTGAAACAACCTGGAGCGTACAAAAAATATTGTTTTGGTTGCTTACACGTGAAATAACGACATAATTTGGCCGTGGTAACATTACTCATTTGTTTTTCGTGCTCAAGCTATATCAGGCTTAAACCGACTAAAACCACACGGTGTGCCTCACGGCGCCGGTTATGAGTTGACCATCGGTACGGCGACGTTTTGCCTCCAATGATCCACCCAGCATTGGCTCGCGGATGGCAACAGGGCGATGTCCAAACACCCCCTTCACGGGAGACTGCTTTCGGTGAAGAACATAAAACTCGTCTCATGCACCCACGGCCACTCTTAGCGTACGCATGAGAGCGCGAGTAAAAAGGTTCCGCCTTGAAGTTTTTCTACCGAATCCACACCGTCACCTCCTCCTTGCGCGAGATGTTCTCCTCGCAGAAAATCGTCATAAAACAACTGTCGACGACCTAACGTCTCGATTCATCCGACCAATTGGGAGACTCTTGCTGTAGTCAGTCAGTCAGTGCCGCTTCCTAGAAACTATGGACCCTCTTTATACCTAACAGATTACTCCCAGTCAATACTAAGGTCCACCCCCGCAACAAATAAATGTTTGCTTCTGAGCTTTGTTTAGTCACGGTGTAACAAGATTTCACACTACTGTAACCGAACGGAAAATAAATGGTCTGTAAATGTAAAAAAAAACTTCACCGGTTAACTGTCATTATTTCAGATCGGTAACTATCAAGTCTCGGTGAGGTTAAAAAACTGCCTTTTTCCCTTATTTCATTGTTCACTTTTTTTTACATGGAAATAGAAACACGAAACTTACGACTTTAGAGTTGTATTAAAATCTACATACAATGAGCTTTATAGAAATGTATAATACATTGTATCTATTCCTATATATTTTCACAAGAAATTAATTTGAATATATTAAATCAATTACACCTGAATTGGGAATTCATAAGAATCATAAATTTTGTGGTATTAAAAAAAATGTTTTAAATGTAATTTATGTAAAAGTGTGCCAGTAACGACATTAGTAACAACGATTTTTGATATGCCATTGTTCTAGCATTTTCTATAGTGCGCTGGCCGGCCTACGTGTCCTCTTGTCTAAGCAACAACAAATGCGCATAATTATCAGCTGTGCCTATAAGTTAATATAAGCGAGCATGTATTGATCTAGATACGAATGTGGTCCAGTTATTAGATTACAACTTTGACGACACGCTTGGCTCATTACATACGTGATTGGATCTGCATCACAATGTTGTTGTAAATATTATATAGGTTTTTTTTTTTTTAATGGTGTTGGGGGCAAACGAGCAGACGGGTCACCTGATGGTAAATGACTACCGCCGCCCATGGGCAGCTGCAACTCGAGAGTCACAAGTGCGTTGCCGCCCTTTAAGGTTAGGAGTAGGAGAAGAGGGGGAGAGAGGAAGAGTGGGAAGAGGGGGCAGGGAGGAGGATAAGGGAAAGGGAAGGGTTAGGGCCTCCGGTAGCCTCACTCCCGCGGCGAAATACAATGCAAGCATTGCTTCACGGCCGGTTTTCTGTGAGGCCGTGGTAACGAGCGGAGTCGAGCCGGCCCATACGTGCCGAAGCATGGCTCTCCCACAAAAAAGGTATAATGCAAAGAAGCTAAGTGAGTAGCGGGTTCGATTCCCGCATTGTACAAATATGTATTTGTGTTGATCTGGTTTTGTTGTCATGATTTAAAAATTACGAAAGCTTATAAAACCACATAATTATTTATTTAATTCCTCATACGTTACAGGTATGTATTATATATTCATACATTAATTATTTTGCATTTAATTTAAATTGGTCGAAATAGCCAAATCAATAAATAAAAGTGGACCTCGGCGCTCTGAATTGAAAACAACATGATTTATTTTATACTACTTTATACTTTATGTTACCAACACACTGTTACTTAGCGCACCGCTGGCCGGCCCGTGTCTTATATATTATTAATGTTGGCGCTTATGATATTGTTCACCACAGTGAAACAAGAACAATATTTTTTTTTTATCTGTCATAAGCGAATAAGTCTTTTTTGTTCACCCACATTTTAACTAACCTTTCTCATTTGCGTACAATTTTTCCGCTCTACAAATGATTGTGAAATCATTGATTTTATATGAAATTACAAGTTCGCACGTAATTCGGAGGTTTCAATTATGTTCAAACAAGACATATAAATTGGTGACCGTGTCTTTTTTTCACAAATATCAAATACAGGACTCGAAAATACTGCAAATTAATAAGAAATGCGCAACCCGATTCGGTAACAAGTTGGTAATCGGCGTTTGTTCAAACCTTTGGAGTATTTGTGATTAAGCCATTGCAACCCTTGGCTAAAAACCATCTAGATGTATCTAGAAGCAAAATCTTCAACGTCATCGTACTACAGCCCGTTCCACCCAGGATTAATATGTAACTCAATACACAATAGTCATAAACTAAAGAATAGGCATAGTACATATTATAGGACTATTTGCAAAAAAACGTGTACCATGACAAATAAAAATAAATTTAGAGAATTACTACTGGGTGACATGGGCCTTACCTTTATTATTACGAAATTTTATAGTATTTTAAGGCCAGTTTTAAAAAGAAGCATATTAAAGTATATTCTAAACAGGAGTCTGGTTTGAGGTGGGATTCAAAAGAATTAAAACCTCCAGTAAAACGTCTTCTATGTACAAAAGGTAATAGTTACAATTCCTTGGTCACCTACCGAAATAAATATATTAACATATATAGAAGAGTAATAAGAAATGCGAAAAAAATCTCAGTGCAGCCTGCACTGAGATTTTTTTCGTTTTAGCTAAGTCAGTTAACATTTCTAAAGATGTTTGGCACATAGTTAATAAGTATAGAAATGTAAAGACTAGATAAAAACAAAACTAGTCTCTAGTAAACGGAGACACAATCACCTCAGATCCTTCCGATATTGTTAATTGATTTGCAACTTCTTTTGAGTATGATTCCGGTCCGGATAACTTTGATTATAACACAGCTTTAAAAATCTTTAAAGAAAATACAGTTAGAATAGAAACGGAGATGATCATTGATTTAGTTACTCCAAAAGAAGTTTTTGATGTAGTAAGGAAGAGGAAAACTAAACTTTCATGTGGATATGATGACGTGCCTATCACTATTATAAAAGAGAACATAGATATATTAGCTGAACCACTAAGTTACTTTTACAATCAATGTATACAAGACGGTATTTTTCCGGATCAGTTAAAAATAGCTGAAGTTGTACCGATACACAAAAAGGGCTCAAAACAGAATACTAAGGTGCATAGACCGATTTCCCTGTTTCCCATAAAATCAAAAATCTTCGAAATTCTGCTAAAAGGAAGATTGCTGAGACACTTGGGTTTAAACAATGTCATCAATCCGAGACAGTTTGCTTAGTTAAAGAATGTGGGAACAGTAAATGCCACCAACACTCTTATTAATGACGTAGTCACCAATTTAAATGACAAGTACAAGGTTGCGGGGATTTTCCGGACATATTAAAAGAAAAACTGGATCATTACGGCGTGAGAAGTTCAGCAAAACAATTGTTTACTTCCTATCTAAGTAATAGGCACATGTTCGTAGAGATTAAGACAGGTAGTTATGATCAGGGGTGCTGTCTAGAAAACCTCCACGTGGTGCACCCTGGAAACGTTGGCGATGACGCTTCCTTTCCTCCTCCCTTTTTTTGGGGAGGGCGTCATCACCAACGGCCAATATTCTAGTAAGGAGAGGAGGCCATTTTCTTCGGCCACTCGGTCGAGGCTTGGTCCAACAGAGCGGGCGTTTCTGCCGATTCCTCTGTTGGCTCTTCGCTCCTTGGAGCCATGAGGATGAAAACCTCGGTAAAAAATCACGAAGGAGGGACCCTTCCATGGGTCGGAGTTTCTCCACTGTCCTCAGTGGAGAAGGAGGACGGGCTCGGCGTGCACTCACACTGCCACCGAGCGGGCATGGGAAGATTTAGTTTCCTTGCCACCGTCGGCATATCGTAATCCCGAAAGGAGTCGTGGTCATGTCTCGCGACTCCGATCGGGGACGAGGGTCTTGGCTTAGCCGCCCGGACTGCGAGGTAGAAAACCTCTCTAAAAAATCACCCCGAATCCCGTGTTCTGGTGCGTGACCAGGGGATGCATGGCTGATGGGTAGTTCAGTCGCAAGCGCACTCCCAGCCGTGGCACCTGCGGATCCCTCGGTTGGGCATAAACCTACGCTTGCCCGGGTATTGGGGGATCTCTGCCCGGGTTGACCTTTAGTTCTCCCCCAATCGTGGGTCTAAAATGGAATCTTTAAATTTAAAAACAAAAAACAACGATGAACAAAAGAAGGAGAAAGTGAATAGGAAGGAGAAGAGTAAGAGGGTGGAGAGTCAGAAGGCGGAGGACACCTCATCTAATGACGAGGGAGTTTTACTCAGAACGCCTATCTCGGAAGAGCTCCCAGAAGTCAATCTGACTCCTGGGAGCAGAAGAGTTTCGGAGCGTCTACGTTCCAAGGCCGGACTATCCACAGGAACAGATAACCAAAGTCCTGAGGCTGTGGATATGGAGGTTGAGCTCCAAGATCTAGAGAACCGAAAACGAGGACGCTCAACAGACGAGGACTATGAACCGTCCAGAGATATGCTCCCGCCCAAAGTGGCTAGTAGCCAAAGAGGGCGGTCGAGGTCGCGTACGCCGATCCCTGTTCCGGCTGGTTCTGCCTTTTCAAGGTCGGCATCATATGCGCGAGCTCGCGCGGAGGGTGAGATTGTTGCGGAGGAGGAGATCGCGGATCTCCTTGTCAAGATCCGTGCACCGGTGGAAGTGGGTTCTGTCCCTCAAACACCGGTAACGTTGAGGGAGAGGACGAGTGCGGCGGTGGCTATCATTCAAAAAGTGGCCACCAAGTCCACGAACCTTAAGGGTTCCTTTGTTAGGGCCCTTAAGGACTCCTCCTCCACCATCTCTGGGGTTGTTGAGACTCTCATTGGGGACGTGAAGCGCCTCCAGGCCGCGAATGAACAGCTCACGGCACGGGTTGCTGAGCTCGGCGCTCAATTCTTCGAATTTCGGGCGCAGGCGAATTGCCCTGAGCAGCTGAGCCCGGTTGCCCAGCAACCTGCCCCCTCCCCTGTTTCAGATGCCCAGCAATCTGCCCCCTCCCCCGTTCCGGATGCCCACTTGCGTCACATTATAGACGCAGTGTGGCGCATGATGGACGGGCGCCTCGCGGGACTCGAGGCAAGGCTGCCTCCAGCCCCCATCGTTCGGCCGCCGCTCGCATCGGATAAGACGAAGGCCGCATCAGCCTCGACACCACTTCCCGTCGTCGGTGGCCGCGTCGCTGTCTCATATGCGGTTGCGGCGTCAGCACCAGGGCCTGCTCGGGCGGCTCCGAAGGGTGGGCGACCGGCTAAGACCGCAACAAAGGCGGCGACGGGATTCCCTTCGCTCCCCTCTCCGGCACCTAGAGGAGCGAGCACGCCTCACGCTCCTTCTGGTGCTAAGCCTGCGCCTGGACCTTCTGCGTCTGCCCCTTCAAACGACGGTTGGCAGACAGTTGAAGGCGGCAAAAGCCGCAGGAAGAGGAAGAAGGCGACCAAGAAAGCCACCTCGTCACAGGCACCGGCAGGAGCCACGCAAAAGAAGACAGCGGGAAAGACTCGGCGGCTCCAGCCACCGAAAACGGCAGCCGTGGTAGTTACAGTGCTACCGGAGGCGGCAAATTGCGGTATTTCTTACGCTGCCGTCTTCAAAAAGGCTCGAGACCACCTCTCTTCCGAATTCGGGAGCGTAGGTGCTCGACTACGCCTCGCCCAGACGGGGGCTCGAGTTCTCGAGTTCCCCGGGGCTGAGGGCGCGAAGACGGCAGACATCTTTGCAGAGAAGTTGCGGGGTATCTTTGCAGCTACGGATGGAATACGGATCGCCAGGCCCACCAAGTGCGCCGAGCTGCGCATATCGGGACTGGATGATTCCGTGACGGTCGATGACGTCCGGGGTTCAATTCAGCAGAAGACGGGTTGTTCCTCGGATAACATTAGAATCGGCACCATCCGCCCCGGACAAGGAGGACTTGGCACGGTGTGGGTCAGCTGTCCTGTGGCAGCCGCCAAGATGTTAGGCGATGCCGGGAGAATCCTCATCGGTTTTGTAAACGCCAGAGTTACTATTCTGGATGCAAGACCGATGAGGTGCTTCAAATGTTTGGCGGCAGGACACACCCGCGTCAAGTGCGGAAGTTGTTTCGACTGCAGCGGACTTTGTTTCCGCTGCGGTCGACCGGGGCACAAGGCGGCGGAATGTTCCGCCGCCCCTCACTGCCCAGCGTGTGCAGCGGGTAACCTGCCCGCTAATCACCAGATGGGGCAGGGAGGCTGCAAGCCTCCCCGCGCTTCTCAGACAACATCGGGGGCTAGCCAGTCGACCCAGGCTGCCTCCGACGTCATTCCTGCGTCCTCGTCGTCGGCAATGGAGGGGGTTGTAGAGACAGTCTCTTAATGGACCAAGTCTCCAACCTCCTTGTCCAGACGAACCTGAACCACTCTGCCGGTGCGCAGGACCTTTTCCTGCAAACCATGGTGGAGTGGTCGATAGGTGTGGCCGTAGCCGCGGAGCCCTATTACGTCCCTCCCCGTCCAAATTGGCTGGGTGACCGGGACGGCTCCGTGGCAATCGTCGGCTCCACGGCGGCTCATTCCCCACCCTTGTCGCTGAGAGACAAGGGTACTGGATATGTTGCTGCCGAATGGGGGGGGATCACCATATATGGTGTCTACTTCTCCCCCAACCGGAGTCTGAGCGATTTTGAGGTTTTCCTTAACAACTTGGAGACCTCGATGCGGCGTCTGGCGTCTGGGCACGTCCTGGTGCTGGGGGACTTCAACGCAAAGTCCATTGCGTGGGGTTCCCCCAGGACGGACGCACGGGGCGATGCCGTAGAGGAGTGGGCGGCATCGGTGGGCCTCTGTCTCCTAAACAGAGGCTCCACCAATACGTGCGTGCGACAGCAGGGGGGGTCGATAGTGGACCTTTCGTTCGCTACCCCTGCTCTCGCCGCACAAGTAAGGAACTGGCGTGTCCTGGAGGAGGTTGAGACGCTCTCGGATCACCTCTATATCCGATTTGAGCTCTCCCGGTCCCAGGACCCCAGAAGGGGTCACATGGCGCGGCGTTCTTCGCGCTTCCCGCGGTGGGCTGTCTCGAAGCTCGATAGGGACCTACTGGAGGAGGCAGCCATCATTCACTCGTGGCTGTCTCCGCAGCCTCTGACCGTGGAGGCAGACATGGGGGCAGGCCGCTTTCGCGATGCGATTACGCAGATTTGCGATGCGGCCATGCCCCGCGTTCGAGGTCGTCGGCCTCCAAGGAAGGAGGTCTACTGGTGGTCCCAGGAGTTGGCGGACCTCCGCGCGGCCTGTACTCGTGCCCGGAGGCCCTACACTCGCAGTCGGCGACGTCACCGCGAAGAGGGGGAAGAGGACCAGCTTCATGAGGAGTACCGAGAGGCGCGGCAAACTCTGAAGCTGGCCATTAGCCGCGCCAAAGAGGAGAAACGAAAAGAGATGCTGGAGGGTCTCGATCGTGACCCCTGGGGTCGCCCATATCGCGCGGCGCAACAAAAGCTCCGCGCGTCGGGCCCCCCCCTTACGGAGACTCTCCAGCCCAGCTTCCTGCAGGAAGTGGTTGAGGGCCTTTTCCCGCAACGGGTGGAGCACGTACCCCCGTCGATGGCCCCCTTGGCCGGAGACAACGGGGAGAACGAGGAGAATGGTGTTCCGCCCGTCACGGAGGCGGAGGTAGGGGCGGCTGTTCTACGGATCCGTTCCAAGAACACCGCCCCCGGGCCAGATGGGATCCCTGCCCGAGTGTTGGCCCTGGCCCTCGACCATATGTCCGACCGCCTCAGGGAGGTGTTCGACGCTAGCTTGGCGTCCGGACGTTCCTGACTGCTGGAAGAGCGGGAAGCTGGTACTTTTAAAGAAGCCGGGACGGCCTACCGATTCGGTCGCGGCCTACAGGCCCATCGTGTTGCTGGACGAGGCGGGTAAATTGTTTGAGAGGGTGCTCTCTGCCCGCATCGTCCGGCACCTTGGCGAGGTCGGCCCCGATTTGTCGGACGCCCAATTCGGTTTTCGAGCGGGGCGTTCGACAATCGGTGCCGTTTTGCGCCTGAGGGCCGTGACCGAAGAGGTAGTGAGCTGTGGCGGCGTGCTGTTGGCGGTGTCGTTGGACATCGCCAACGCGTTCAATAGTCTGCCATTCAGCTGCATCAGGGAAGCACTCCACTATCACGGAGTGCCAGGGTACCTGAGGCGGCTAGTGGCAGACTATTTAGAGGAGCGTACCGTCATGTACGAGGACCGAGATGGAGTTTTGAGTCGTCGGCCCATGTCGTGCGGTGTTCCGCAGGGGTCTGTCCTTGGACCACTCCTGTGGAACATGGGGTACGACTGGGCCCTTCGAGGCGACTTCCCCCCCGGGCTCGGCGTAATCTGTTACGCCGATGACACGTTGGTGACGGCCCGGGGGGTGAACTTTCAGGAGGCGGCGCGCCTGGCCACCAGGGGAGTCTCCCTGGTGGTCGGGCGCATCGAGGCGCTGGGTTTACGGGTGGCCCTGGATAAGACGGAGGCCCTTTTATTTCATGGGCCCCGTCGTGGTCCACCCCCTGGCGCTTCTATCGAGGTCAACTCGGTCCTCGTACCGGTTCGGGCCCACATAAAGTATCTGGGCCTGATCCTTGACGGAAGGTGGCGCTTCGACGAGCACTTCCAGCAGCTTGCTCCCAGGCTGGTCGGTGCTGCGTCCGCCCTTGGGCGACTCTTACCCAATTTGGGTGGACCCAGCGTCGCTACGAGGCGGCTCTACACGGGGGTTATCCGGTCAATGGCACTCTACGGTGCACCGGTGTGGGCGGAGGCTCTGACCGCCCAGAATAGGGCGCGCCTCTGGCGCCCTCAGAGGGTTATGGCGGTTAGAGCCATACGCGGATACCGCACCGTGTCGACGGAGGCGGCGTGCGCGTTGGCTGGGACTCCCCCGTGGGATTTGGAGGCGGAAGTGCTCGCCGAAGTATATCGGCGAACGGCTGAGTTCCGGGCGGGAAGCGGCAGTCGGCCCCCGCCCGAAGAGGTACGCGAATGGCGTGAGGCCGCTCGCCGAGCCACCATGGCTCGTTGGTCGTCCCGGCTGGAGGCTCCACGTGCTGGCTTTGCCGCCGTGGAGGCGCTCCAGCCGGTCATCATCGAGTGGGCAGGGCGGCAGCACGGGACCCTTTCCTTCCGACTGACGCAGGTTCTTTCCGGGCACGGCTGCTTCGGGAAGTACCTGCACTCGGTCGCTAGGAGGGAATTGAGTCCTGCCTGTCACCACTGCGACTGCAGTGAGGACTCGGCTCAGCACACGCTGGCGGTCTGCTCTGCTTGGGCAACGCAGCGCCGGGCCCTCACTGCAGTCATCGGAGAGGATCTCTCGCTACCGGCCGTCATACGCTCCATGGCCGGTAGCGACAGGAATTTTGCCGCGGTCGCGACCTTCTGTGAGGAAGTCATCTCACAGAAGGAGGCGGCGGAAAGGGTCCGGGAGGATGACCTCCACTCGGACTTAATTCGCCGCCGGCGAACCGGGCGGCGGAGGCGCGCTTACCAGCGCCTCATGCCGCCCTGAGTGTGGCCGCGGGTGGACGGGACGGGTTTTCCCCTCCACCCGCTACAGTGGCCCCCCGCGAGGAGGCGACGTCCGCGTGTGCCTGGACGTCGCCTAATTGAGAAGTTCTAAGTTTTTACCCGGAGGTGGTGCCCGCGCTTTGCGGGCAGGCGCTAGGGGGGGTCCGGATGTCTTAATAAAAGCTGTTCCCGGATCCCTCCTACTTAAGGCGCAGTACGGCACACCGTGTGGTTTTAGTCGGTTCGATTCCGACACACCGCCCCACCGAAAACCCCGGTGGGGTGACGGCCCGAGGGGGTTTCCACACGCACAAAAAAAAAAAAAAAAAAAAAAAAAAGGTAGTTATGATCAAACTGGCACTTTCAAACCAAATGTGTAAAAACGTTTAAATTCAAGCTAATAAAAATTAAAACTGGAGTGCCCCAAGGTTCTACACTCGGCTCTATACTGTTTATCATTTTCATCTATGACCTGATAAGTAGTGTTATTAATAAGTCACCTGAACACTTCAAGCTGACTGTTTTCGCAGATGTCACAAACGCTATTATATCAGGCGATAACTTAGAGAACTAAAACAAAAGCGTTAATGAAGCTTTAGAATATCTCAGCAACTGGTTCATACTAAATTGCCTAAAAATAAACGAATAAATCTAACATAATCTTATTCAAATCTACAAATAAAAACTCGGACAGACTCACTTGTACTCTTATTGGTGATAGGTTGGAGACAGTAAATGTAGTTAAGTTCTTAGGGGTACATATAGACTGTTTCTTGAACTGGAAATGTAAGTTGGCCAATATAGAGGCCAGTATCCACTCGGCATGTTACGTATTGAAAAGTCTAAGCGATGTTTTACACTTGGAGCAACTTAGAACTGTTTACTTTGCCGTGGTCGAATCAAAATTACGGTACAGCATTCTTTTCTGGGGTGGTAGCTATAGCTACAACATTCAGATAGCCTTTATTGTCCAGAAAAGAGCTATAAGAACTATGGTGAGGATAAATCAGCAGGATTCGTGTGAGCAGTTTTTTTAAGGAACTCAAAACCCTTACAGTACCTAGTTTGTATATCATGGTCTTGGTTACTTTTTTGCAAAAAATATGCACTACTATGAAAATAATGAGGAAAGACCGCTACGTGAAAGCACGAGAAGAAAAGATATGCCAACCATGATAGCAACGACTCTTAACGTTGTAAAACATAGCTCGTGTTATAATTCACTCAGGCTGTTCAATAGACTTCCTTCAGAAATAAAATGTATGATTTATGCAAAGGAATTTGAGTCCAGACTTAAGGCATTTCTTGTTGATAGGTGCTTCTATTCAATCGATAACTTTATGAAATGGCATGATAAAATAACTTGCATAGACATTTGTAACTATTTATTCCATTTAATGTTTTTATTTGCTAACATAAAAATATAATTTTGCTTATGACATTTTAGTAATTTAATATTTTTACCTGTTTAAAATTCAAATTGTTTTATCATTAATATTGTCACGTATTTTGGTATTATGATTTATTATTTTATGAATGCTATGATATGAATCTTTAGTTTTTAAGAGTATTTCAACACAATGTAATATTTTTAAGAAATAAATAAACGGGTAGATGCCTATGCTCAATATAAATTTTATCGCCAAGTGTCGCAATAAAATAACTTAAAATACTATGAAAATTGTCGTCCAGTTTTATTTTAACGTTTTTAATTTAGATTATAATTGTTAAATTAACATTAAAAGTAAATGATTTGACAATACTAAGGCGTGACGTCACGCCTTAATATTTCATACGAAAATGTACGGACGCTACCGTTTTGACGTTTACTAAAAAGACACTGATTTGACTTGACAGTCATCTACCCTAATGCAGCTAAGTGTTCTTTCCTTGATTGTTTTTCCTAACTCAACCTTTACGAATTCCAAACCCATCCAGATTTACGTGTGCTATTTCCAATGTAGATAAATTCTTACCTAAATATACAGTAATTCATGGTAAAATACGCAACCTAAATATAATTTTTAAACTGCATTTACGGTACACCTTTTTTCAATAATATTTGCCCTACCTTACGTCTTTCTAGGCATAATAATGTTAAATTTTACATACGAATATTAAATGTTTTCAAACGAATAATGTTCGTCAAGCTGTTTCAATCGAAAATAGTAACAACAAGTATTTTTGCGTGTCATTCACAATATTTTGCCGATCATTCCAGACTTGTTTACGGCAGTGTTCAACCAACACAATACTTAATAAGCCTGCGGATTCCTGTTTATGGATTGTACAGCCAAGCAGTACTGGCACTCGATACGACCAGGTGATATCGGGAGAGGGCCGTAAGATTGAAAATCATACTTATTTACTTAATATTAATAATTAAAGGAGAAGGACTGTAGGGATGATGGCGGTGCAAGGGACGGACGTAACAAAACCTTTATACAAAGCGTAGTTCAATGAAGGGCCAAATTACTAATTTTAAAAATTATTTATTAACTATTACCGCTAAGAATACATTGACCAGTATTGAATTTTTTGAATTTACGCTTAAACTTAGTTAATTTGAGTTACTTTTTAATAAGTTTTCTGACTTGCAAGATCAAATAGAGGTTTTAAATTCTAGTAACCTAACCATTGAAATTGATGAGAGGGGTCATTGAACAATTATTTATCACAAATATTGCTAGCGGTCAGAGCTTGGTTCAACGTCATCAATCTAATATTTGCACTGTAGAATCATCAACTCCTTGTAATCCTGAAAACCAAGAAATCGGTTTTAAATTATCACGGATCCAAATTGCTAAATTTAAGGGTGAATACTTCCGTTGGCTCGAGTTCCGTGACACTTATGTGTCAGTAATACATAAAAACGAGCGAATTGAACCAATACACACATTTCCTTATTTATAACCAATGCACAAATTTCATTATCAAATTTAGAAGGCGATGCAGCACACATTATAAGCAATTTGGAAGTTTCTAACGCCAACTATTACACGGCCTGGAAACTGCTTTGCAGATAACAGATACGACAATAAGCGCCAGTTAATTAATCATCATCTAAGCTCTTAATTAAATATTCAACAACTAGTCCGCGAATAGGATAGGTCTCTTCGCTTCTTGGTCGTCATGTCACCAAGAATTTAAGGGCCCTGTCTAGCCTTGGTCAATGGTCAAACGGCGGTAGCGTAATGGCTAAGGCGTCGGACTTGCGATCAAGTGGTTGCGGGTTCGAACCCCACCCAGTGCCCTACCGGCGTGAACCCACTCCTAACACAAGCACTTAGATTAGCTGGAGGGGTTAACGAGAATACTAGTAATGTGTGACCCACTACTACTACTAGTACTATTTAAAAAAAAAACCTACTGGCGTCTTAGTAATTCATATGCTTAACTCCAAATTAGATAATCGTACACTTACAATAGGAAGAGTGAGTACAAGTTTATTGCCCCTAACCACTATGTAATATTTATGTACAATTAAATTAATACAAATCCCAGTCTGACAATAATATTATTTTTGTTTTCAGGCCACATAACTAAACAACTAGAACAAGGCGTATCATGAACGACGGTGTGGAGTGTGTGTTTAAAGGGTTACAGTTCAGTTAATGTTACAGTACATAAACAGTCTGTAACGCTGGTTTCTAACTGCAGCCAGAGAAACCAGGTAGCTATTCGAACTTGCATTGTAAGAATTGGCACAAGAATAACAACAATAAAAAAAGACTTAAGATTACGAAGTCTACGTGCTAAGCTGTCGGTCCCGGTTGCTATACAAACATTTGTGACATTCGTCATGGGTAGTTGTAGCCCTAAAAAGTGCGACAGCTTGGTCTAACTCCAGAACTTCGATATCCCCTAGTGCTTGGGTTGTGGAGGTCTGATGGCAGTCACTCCACGTAAAATATGAAAGTTCGGCCGTATCTTAGTTAGACTGAAAGCCGACCCCAAATTTAGTTGGGGAAAGTCGCGGAGGATGATGTTTAACTAATTAGAGTTCAAGTATTTTTTCAAACGAAATATTTTTCTTACATTTGTCACATTATTATACGCCAACTCAATATTTCGGCGTTTTTCCTCGAGACCAACAGTACTGGTATTATTGATGATCACGAAGTAGACCTTATTACGCACTAATTCCTTTCACCACGAAGAAATAAGTACTTTGAGGACTGAAAGTGAAGTTTTTATGTGTGTATTAGTTTCGGGTGTTTATTAAGCATTTATTAAGAGAATAAGTAATAAGTTAAACAGGAATATTTCACTTCTGACGTGTCTTTCGTAATCAGTACTAAGCGAAACCTATGTTTGAGACTTTATTTTGCCCTTAAAACTTACCATATATGATTGGGTAAGGCCTATTCATGAACTTTGAACTTAAATATAAATCTTACCTACTGCTTCGCTGATATCCTAAGAAAACCGTTGCGGAATTTCTTAAAAGCTGCATGCGTTCTCAAATATAGTGACAAGTTGGGCTAAACGGTCGGGTACATTTTCTTAAACTGGTGACAGTTGCCGATGATTTATTTGATGACTTCAAAAACGAAAGAGGTTCTCAATTCTACATTGGGTGATGCTACCCAATATCCTCACCAATTGTGAACTGATTTCAATAATTTTTAATTGAATTGGTTATATTCAAGGTTGATTACATTTAAATTTGAAGAAATATTCTAACTTTAAGGATGGAAAATTAATGGATGAAGAATAATTAAATTTACCATGATATAGGCGATTGATTCACCATGATTTTTAAAAAAATAATTATGTAAAGAGTCATCAGGAAACTAGCCAGGTTTGACTAAGCATTTAATAATATTCTAATTGAGCATTTGCTGGTTATGCTGTCTGTTTCCACTAGCGTATTGTTTTTATATTTTTCAAAGCGTCACTTTTAGGCTGATTTCATCATTGAGTTTTTCTGACTAGCATCTTAGGAAAGACTTTGTAATAGGCTTTGCTGAGTCGATAATGCTAACCCTATCTGTGATTTATTATGTTTTTGGACATTCGTTGTTCGTCTAAGTGTTCCTCTTTAATTTACTTAACTTAGACTTTATTTGTTAGTTCACTAGGTTATAGCATGAATAATACATAGATGGCAAATGTCTGCAAAACTAAAAATCCCTAAAAACCAAAAAAAAAAAGGAGAATCATTTCTAATCAGATGTTTTTGATAATAATGAGTTAAATTGTATAAACTTTCTTTAGGATATAGAATATTATAATATTGTGTTACGTATCTTACTTGTCTCTCGGGTAAAAGAGAGGAAAACAGATTAAGAGATTTCTAACGTTCTTGTCCTAATCTTAACTTATATCATAAATGTGAAAGGAACTCTATTTCCCATTTATGATATTGGTTAGGTTATCATTGTTTGTTTATTTGAATTTTTGTTACGCTTTCACGCCTGAACTTCTCAACCTATCATCGTGAAATGTTGCACTCACTTTCTCAAGGGTATATATAGAAAGTGCACTGACTGAGGTGACTGCGCGGATGGCACCATGGTTTAAGTGGTCACCTCGCTAATATGCCGCGTCGAGTGTTGTGGGTTCCAATCCCACACGGGAAAAAATATGTGTCATCCACAAATAGTTGTCCCGAGTCTGGGTGTTCCTTGTGTCCGTTGTTTGAATATTTGTGAAGCCGCCCAAAACACGGGCATATTCCTTATGCAGGAGTGGTCTTTTTAAAAAAGAAAAAGAGCAGGATCTGTTTCCGAGGAGTAGAAAAATAAATTATGCGAGCGAAGTAAGCAAAACATCTTAGTTAATGTTTTGTGGAAAAATAAGACAATTAAACAAAACAACAAAATAAGCATTACATTTATTAATTATGACTCAATGGCCATGAATGAATCAGCATTCAAGAGGTAACTGTCGCAGATGTTTCTCGACGCAAAGTCTGCGAGTATTGCAGGATCCAAATGTTCATTTACTATTGCGGCACAATGCAAGTCCGTCATAATATGTGCAAGAGATGAATCCAGCTCGTAGACAACAAGCGGTTGTTTTGAAACATGCTGCAGAGCTGTATCTTGCTGCGTGGCACGTCCTGTTGCAGATCGTAGTAGCACAATCTGAGACTGTATCGGCCGTACTTCAAAGTTATAGTCCCTTATTTGAGTAATGCGTGTCAGTGCACACTCAATCAGCGCACGTGCATACTGCGCCGAATGCGACACACGACCGAGAAGGGTACGCACACAGGTCTCTATTTTTAGTGACCACGTGCTCAAATTTTTAAGTGCTTGGTCCAATGCTGTAGAGTCTTCTCCGGCCATTAACGAATACATGTGCCGCAATACCCCGTCTTGCAGTTGCTTCTCATCCTCAAATTCTAATA